>CM038680.1:596211493-597553126 GCA_021605205.1 Aegilops longissima
TGAATCAACATTCCGGCAAAATATTGGCAACTATCGCATTTCAAATACCGTACCTGCAAACACAAACATATATGCAACACCACAAACACAAGCAACACCACAAACATACATAGATCTAGCTAGGCCACAAAAAGTGCATGTGCATGTTGTTGGAGCAAGCTAGGGAGAAAAAAAGTAGATCTACATCATGAAGATAGCTTTCCCCTTACTTACCTATCAAAAAAAGGTAATTTCACCACTTAATTTTGATGAAAATATGGTGGAAATGAGGTGAGGAGGAGGAGGCAGCCGAGACAAGCTTGGAGGAGGAGGTGGAGAGAATGAAGTGGGGAAAGTGAGTGGGTAGGTGGGCTGTCCAAAATATCTTGTTGGTCCCAGGTTACTAATGGCGCACCACCACAAAATCGCCATTAGTAACCCTGATTACTAATGGCGCACATCGGCGGTGGTGCGCCATTAGTACTTTTGCAAAAAATTAAAAAACAGATGTATTCTAATGGCGCCTTTGTGGAAAAGTGTGCCATTAGTAATTACACTAATAATGGCGCACTTTGGCATAGTGCGCCACTAGTAGGAATTTGCAAAAAGTAAAAAATATATACTAATGGCGCAGGCGCCTTTGTCTTGATGCGTGCGCCATTACTAGTTCTAACTAGTAATGGCGCACTTTGCCGACTTCGCCATTAGTTTGTATGGAAAAATGGGAAAAAATCAATAGTAGTGGCGCGGCGTGAGCACGAGTGCGCCATTAGTGTCTTAAAAATCAATAGTAGTGGCGCAGGCGTGAGCCGCAGTGCGCCATTAGTGTCTTCCACACTAATGGCGCCACGAGCAACTGATGCGCCATTAGTCTATAGTAGTGGTGCACTATTTGCTTGAGTGCGCCATTAGAATCAGTCCTATCTATAGCCCTTTTCCTAGTAGTGAAGGTGGCCGAACAGGCCATGAAGGGCCTCATAATTGGGTGTGGCCTAAGGAAGCCATGCATAGGAGCTACTTGGGCTAATCGGCGGTGGTGGGCCTTTGTCCATGGATTAAAGTCATCAGCGCTCGTCTGCATTGAAGGTGCTGTCGGGCCCTTGCCCGTGCTAAAGTGCCTTTGGGCAAGATGGATCTTGAAGCTTGTGACAGACGGGCCACCGCAGGGCAAGGAACATCATAAGCCCAAAATGTACTATGAGGCGTCTGAAGGGTGCCGCCTTATAGCGGGTGAATGCTCCAAAGATGTAATTTTGAATAGACTCGCATTTGTTATCACATGCGCTGAAAACTTGTTCATATCGCTAAGCAGCGCTTGTGAATTTAAAATATTACCTTCTATCGGCCGTTTATCAAATTTGAGAGATGGCAAGTCATTGGCTTCACCCCCATGCCACAGTCTTTGGGGTGTTGGGATAAACTTGGCGCTCTTGTTCCCATTCTTGGGTCCTTGAGGGCGCTCAGCATAGCGAACAAGGCAAGCTGGACTATAGTGCTTGAACACTCTCACTTAGCCATAGAATTCTATAATTTTAAATTTGGTGAAGCCCCTAGTATTCGGAAGACCGAGTTGAGGCGCTATCCATGCATTGGCGGACAATGCCGCTCCTCGCTCTAAGCGGCATAAGTCTATAGGGACCGAAAAACCTCTCGAACAGCGACCGGCTCTCGCCCTATCATGGCATCAGTTTAGCTTTTTCCTTTGAGGTGCTCAACCCAGCTCAACGGGGCACAATCGCGGTGGTTCTCCCAGCGCTTCCTTAGCGATATAGCGGGCGTAAGGTACCAAAACATGGGGCAGGCAAACCCAACTATTGACCCAAGACATGATTGAAGCCGATGCATATAATGCTATAAGTTGAGTGCCGCACTTGTGAAAGTGTTGGGACTTATCACACCATATCTTTGGGGTACTTAAGCCCCTGGTGTATTGGCCGTACCAAAGTGTCACGGTGCAACGTGTCATGAATGAACATATATATAGATAAAGAAAGGAGTGCAATAATAGGCAAAAGCTATGTATTGTTTATTCAAAAAGTCTGCAATGAAAGCGAGCGATACAAATATTGCGATAAGCAAGGGATGGGATTATTTGACATGTCCCCTCGAGGGGTAAGCTGCGGGATGGTATGTAAAACAGGTATAATGCTCGTAGTAGAGACCACTGGACACTCGGCGTAACTTTACGCTTCCTGGCTGTTGCATCGTGAGTTCGACAATTCTAGAGCGGACGGGGCTTACGAAACGAAGTCCTGAAAGTAAGAGAAAAGAAGAAAGAAAAGAATGACACAATCGGGGCCCACAGTGCGGTTGAGCGCGTGCAGGCGTGCCATGGTCGTGCCCTCCTTATGCCCATGGTATCTCGGGCGTAGTTATGTGCAGCGTAGTCTTGGCGAAATTTTGCGAGGGCTGGGGTTGGGGCGGATTACTCTGGCGATGCTTGGATCGTGCGAGCGGTCTTGTTGTAGATTACTCCGGCGTGCTTGCGGTGTCCGGACGTTTAATAGCGGACTCGAGAATTGCTGTGAGAGGCTGCTTTGCACCTCCGCTGCGAGGGCCGCCGCATGCTCCTCCGTTCGGAGAAGGCGTTCGGTGTTTCCATTGACCATGATTACTCCTCGAGGCCTAGCATCTTGAGCTTGTGGTATCGTGGTCGGCACCGCATTGAACTTTACAAATGCGGTTCGTCCAAGCAGTCGCGTGATAGCCATTGCGGAGCGGGACTATGTCGAAGATTAACTCTTCGGCGGAAGTTATCCGGGATTGAAGACCACTTGAGTGTATGGCGAGCTGTACAATTGGCCTCTACACCGGTATGGCGCCTTTAAAGGTCGTCTTTGTGGGTTTAATCCTTGAGGGTCTATGCCCATTTGCGCCTTGTATCCTGATAGAGCAGGTTAGGGCTGCTACCGTCGTCCATCCGGACTCTAGTGAGGTGAAATCCGTCGATGATTGGGTCAAGAACCAATGCGGCGAATCCGCCGTGGCGGATGCTAGTGGGGTCGTCCCTTCGATCAAAGGTGATCGGGCAGGAGGACCATGGGTTGAACTTTGGGGCGACTGGCTCCATCGCATATACGTCCCTTAGTGCACGCTTCTGCTCCCTTTTAGGTATGTGGGTTGCGTATTTCATGTTCACTTGTGGGGGGAAGCCCTTCTATCCTCTATTGTTCGGCGGCCGGGGCTCCTCCTCGTCATCGCTATGTAGCCCCTTGTCATTGAGTTCGGCATTTAACTTGCCTGCCTGTTTGAAGACCCAACAATCCCTGTTGGTGTGGTTGGATGGTTTTTCGGGGGTGCCATGTATTTGGCACGAGCGATCGAGTATTCGGTCCAGATTGCACGGGCCCTGAGTATTTCTTTTGAATGGCTTTTTCCGCTGACCGGGTTTAGAGCCTCTGAATCCGGCATTGACTGCCATATCTTCAGCATTATCGCCGTTAATGCGGCGCTTGTGCTTGTTGCGACGCGACCTGCCATTGCTGTCCTTGGTATCCGAACTACCGGGGTTTTTGGTCAAGTTGTTACTACGAGCTAGCCAGCTGTCCTCTTCCGCATAAGCGGGTCATGAGAGTTGTGAGGGCTGCCATGGATTTGGCTTCTCTGTCCTAGGTGCCGGGCAAGCCACTCATCGCGGATGTTATGTTTGAAGGCTGCAAGGGCCTCTGCATCCGGACAGTCAACGATTTGATTTTTCTTGGTTAGGAACCGTGTCCGGAATTGTCGGCGATTCTTACGCTGCTGAATTATGTGGCTGAGGTCATCGGCGTACGGTGGTTGCACATATGTGCCTGGAAGTTATCAAGGAATGGAGCTTCGGTCCTCCCAACAACCAATTGATTCTGGCGGCAAGCTGTTAAGCCAATCTTGAGCTGGTCCTTTAAGCTTGAGTGGGAGGTATTTGATGGTGTGTAGATCATCACCGCGGGCCATGTGGATATGGAGGAGGTAGTCCTCGATCCAAACCGCAGGATCTGTTGTGCCATTGTATGATTCGATGTTTATGGGTTTGAAACCCTCGGGGATTTGATGATCCATCACTTCGTCAGTGAAGCATAGTGGGTGTGCGGCGCCTCTGTATTGAGCTATATCATGACGCAGCTAAAATGAGCTTTGTCTACTGTGTTCGGCCCGGCCGGAATTGCTGTACCCGGCGTGACGGTTATCGTCGCGTGTCGTGGGGCACCCACGCGATCCGTAGATCGATCTTGTTTGCCTTGCCTTGTCCTTCAATATGTCTCGCAGGTCTGGCGCATTTCCCCGTGCCTTGGTACTTTCCCAGCGACGCCGGGGTGCGGCCTGAATGGAGGGTCTAGAGGCCTCTCTGTCACGGTCACGGGGTGGCCGGTCGGCCGCATCATGTGCTGGTGATGTAGGTTTGGGTGCTGCTTCCTCTAATTCTTGTAGCAGCCTGCATTTTGGGTATCTCCTGGAGGGGCGTTCGAGTTCGTACTCTTCGGCTGCAAGGACTTCAGTCCATCTATCAGCTAGCAAGTCTTGGTTAGCTCTAAGTTGCTGCTGCTTTTTCTTGAGGCTGCTTGTTGTGGCCATAAGCCTGCGTTTGAAACGCTCATGTTCGGCGGGATCCTCAGGCACGCCAAATTCTTCGTCGTCGAGGATTGCCTCATCTTCGGAGGGAGGCATATAATTATCGTCCTCCACCTCCTATGCGCCTCTCTATCATGAGGCTGGCTTCTCCCTCCTCCTATGCTGAATCCTGCTTTGGAGGGTTGTCTTGACACTTGTCCGGGGTGTTATTATCTCCCATGCGGAATCACCGTTTTCTTTGTGGCGGGATTTAGGCGGCGCCCGCCCGACGCCGGCGCTTAGGCTGTTTCTTGGAGGGTCATCCTCCGATGTTCCATCGCCGTTCCCATCTTTTGGGATGTCCACCATGTATATGTCGTATGATGAGGTGGCCTTCCAGTGCCCTATAGGCACTGGTTCTTGGTCGTCTCCAGCATCATCATCCATACCGTCGATGTCTTGGTCGAAATCGACCATGTCGGTTAAATCATCGGCAGTGGCTACAAAGTGGGTGGTGGGTGGGCGTTGAATTTCTTCGTCGTCCGCATCCCAACCTTCGACCGTAGTCCGGCCAGGGCTCTCTGATAAAGAGAGAGACTTTAGTGAATTCAGGATGTCGCCAAAGGCGAGTCTTGAAAGATGTCATGACTGTGAACTCCATAACGGCGCCCAATTGGATTCGATTAGGCGAAGCGCGGAGGGTTGGTCGGAGAGGAGTCCGGCACCTTGGATTCACGGTCTTCGCAGCGACAGGGATGGAGTTGACTTAATCGCCGTGAGATCGTGTCCCCGGCGGTGTCCAGCCACTCGTCCTCGATCGGTAGTCGGCTCCGAGCTAAGGGTCGGGCGGATCTTTGATCTGACCTCGAGGCACTGTTGGTGGCGAGCTAGATCGTGCCTATCGAGACACGGTCTTGGCGCTGTCGATTGTTACAGGAATGGGGTCCCAGACTTGCACTGCGGCCTGCGGCGTGGTTCGAAGGAGGCCCAGGACGGCCCATCGTCCCCAACACAAGCTCAAGACCCTCGCGAGGGGCCAAGCCTCGCGGGGCGGACGACCAAGAGCTTCCTCAGCCACGGCCTCGTCAGGCTGGCTCACGAGGAGGGGGAGAACTCAAGGCGGGGTACCTCGCGAGGTGCCCGTGATGTAAGCCATGACGACCAAGGGCGCCAGTCGGGCGCCAGCCCGCGCGGCGTCCTCCTTTCCTCTTTGGTGAAAAGGGGGCAAGCGCAGGCAAGGGCATCAGGCAAAGGCATCCGTTTCGGTGCAACAAGACCAAGACCAGCCCCAACGGCTGGAATGCAGTCATCATGGAGCCCAAGCGAGGCGTCATCACGAGCCTTTGGCGGCGAGGACCAACTTTAGTCGGGATAAGTGTACCCGCTGTTCCCCTTCAAAATGGCCAATTGTTGGCGCCCTTCCCGCTCAATATTCGGGAAGAGGCCCAGGGCCTTCGCCTATAAATAGGGGTAGCCACACTCGGAGAGGGGATGGAGAGGGGATCAGATCGAGCGGACGATCGGATCAAGAAGACGGAATCCAGAGAGAGAAAGAGAAACTCGTTCCTCAAGCTAGAGCGACGGGGCACCACTTAGCAGTTCATCACACCCACCAAGAACAGACCCTCGCGAGGCTGTTCTTCCTATCTTGTCCTTAAATCGGCCCGGAGGCAATCCACACACCACAAACTAGAGTAGGGTATTACACCTCAGCGGTGGCCGAACTAGTATAAATCTTGTGTCTCTTGTGTTGTTCTTGTTAGTAGTTTAGATCCCTGCGATTGGCCGAGTGCGAGGCGGTGGAGGTTGGATCTCCAGCGCGCGCGAGTTGAACCTTAGGGTCTGCGGAACCCCATATCCGACATTTGGCGCGCCCGGTAGAGTGCGTCGGAATCTGCCTTTAAATCGCCTCGTTCTTCCCGGCCATCGCAACCATATCGGCGCCCGTCGGGCTCGCGGCTGGCCGAAACCGCCCTCACTTCCCGTCGCCCGAGGCGGCTCCGCCAGCGGGCGCCCTCGTCGTTCCTGTCACCGGCTGTCAGCGCCGCCACCGGCCCGCGAAACGAGCAGCAAGCGTCGTCCAGCACCCGTCGGGCTTGCTACTCGTTCCCGCCGGGGCGGTGGCGGCGTTGGCGGCGGCGATGAGGAGCGGCGAAGCGCCCGCCGGCAGGAGCTATGCGGCGAAGCGTGAGGCGAGGGCTCGGCTCAGCGCCGCGCAGCCCGGCGAGCGTCGAACATGGTTGCGCGGTCGAGGAAAAACGGCGACGAAGGCGATTCAGCGCACCCTACCTGCACGCCAAATGTCGGATTGGGTTCCGGCAGACCTGAGGTTCAACACTGGGAGCGCGAGATCCAACCTCCACCATCTCACACCTCGCCAATCGCTAGGACCTAAAACTACTAAACGAACAGCACAAGAGACACAAGATTTATATTGGTTCAGCCACCATTGTGTGTAATACCCTACTCAAGTGTGGTGTGGTGGATTGCCTCTTGGGCTGATGATGAACAATACAAGGAAGAACAGCCTCGTGAGGGTCTGTTCTGGCGGTGTGATGAATGCTATGGTGTTTAGTCGCTCTAGCTCTTGGGTTTCTGATGAGGATGGGATCTGGATCCCTTCTCTCCCTCTTCCAGATGCCCCTTCAAGCTGCCTCCTTCCAGCTGCCCCCTCCTCTGAGTGTGGCTACTCCTATTTATAGGCGAAGGCCCTGGGCCTCTTCCCAAATATTGAGCGGGAAGGCCGCCAACAATTGGCCATTTAGAAGGGGAACAGCGGGTACACTTATCCTGACTAAAGTTGGTCCTCGCCTGCCAAAGGCTCTGGTGATGACGCCTGCTTGGGCTCCACGATGACTCCCTTCCAGCCGTTGGGCTGGTCTTGGTCTTGTTGCAAAGAAATGGATGCATTTGCTTGATACTCTCGTCTGCGCTTGCTCCCTTTGCACCAAAGAGAAAAGGAGGACACTGCGCGGGCTGGCGCCCGACTGGCGCCCTTGGTTGTCATGGCTTGTGTCATGGGCACCTCACGAGGTACCCTGCCTTGAACTCTCCGCCTCCTCATGAGCCAGCCTGAGGAAGCTCCTTGTCGTCCGCCCCGCGAGGGTCTTGAGCTTGCGTTGATGAAGATGGGTTGTCCTGGGCCTCCTTTGAGCCACGCCGCAGGCCGCAGGCAGGCAAGTCTGGGGACCCCCGTTCCCAGAACACCGACAGGCCTGCCGCAGCTGCGCGGCCCGGTCAGGGCGGACCGGCTCGCCGGATGTGGCCCGCCGCAGGACTCTCCCTCTTCCGGCGATTGGAGGGTCGACGGTCACGGTCTTCTCCTCCTCACCCTCCTCTTCCGATGACTCGTCGACCACGTCCTCGACGAGGGGAGCCCCGATGACGGCGCTGCTGGCCTCCCCAGCAGCTGCCGCCCACCAGGCGAGCTCTTCTTCCTCCGCTTCCACCGCGGCCTTGTCCTCCACGCCGCCGGAGCTGCCAGCCTCCTCGATGAGCTTTGCCTCCTCCTCGGCAAGCCTCGCCTCCTCCACCCTGGCGGCTATGTAGTCCAGCTCTGCCGGAGAGGTGTCCTGGATGAGTCGTGGCTCGGCCGTGACGTACCCCTCGTGCACGGTGTCGAAGAATTCCTGCACTTTGAGCTCGTCCGGCTCGACCCAGCTCGTGTCAAGGCCGTGCGCGTTGAAGAGCGGCATCATGTCGATGATCTCGGACCGGCGAGAATTGTCGCTCAGCGGGATCACTTCCGCCGGCAACTTCAAAACGGGCTCTTTGGCAACCTTGCCGGCCTTTGCGGCAGCCCTTGCAACCTTGCCAGACCGCTCAGCCTCACTGACGTCGTTGACCTCGAGTTGAAAAACCGTTGGCAGAGATGGGCATGCCTCAGCACCGTCAGGTTGTGGTCGAGGCCGGGGCGGAGCCTCATGATGTCAGCTGCATTCACAAAAAGCCAGGCCGGCCACCCCTTGTCGTGCAGAGGAGCGATTCGGCGGTGAATGAAGTCTTCCCCGATCATTTCGAGGGTGAGCCTGTCCTGGGTGAGCCGAAGGATCCTGGTGGTGGCGATCGTGAGCTTCGTGTCGGCGGCATCAACGTCGCTCCAGTCGTTTCCACGGATCGGCGGCTCCTGGCAAACCTCGCAGAATGCTGTCCGATCCTTCTCTCGATCCAGCACCACCGGCCCCGCCACTCTTCCCACCTCTCCTTCGTGGCGCCATTCGGGTACGCCCCCTTGGCCCTCGGAATCCAGGCGATGCAGCCAGAGATGGTGCCCCCTTTTAGGATCTGAGGGGAGAAGTAATGGCGGAAGAGCGCCGTATTGGGGTGCACCCCGGCAAAGCCCTCACAAAGGTGTGCAAATAGAGCCATGCAAGCCACGGCATTCGGAGTAAAATCCAGAAGGCGGAAGCCGTAGGTGTGCATGATGTCCTTGAAGAAATCAGAAAAAGGGGGACAAAGCCCGCAGGAGAATTAGTCGACGAAGAAGGGGTACCGATTTGGGGTGGCCCTGGCGCTGGCAGGAATGACGTGCATGGCTGGATGCCCCGTCTTCTCTCCTCCCATATTCACCCCCCACAGATCTTTGAAGAACTCCTGGATCTCGGACACGTCGACCGTCGAGGGGAAGTAGGCGAACTGCGCTCGTCGTGCCACCAGCTTGCTCTCCGGCTACTCCGTCGCCCCGGCGTCTTTAGCCACTCCCTTGCTTTTGGTGGATTTGGGCGCCATGGCGGTTGCGAGAGGCAAGAGAGCGGAGGATGGCGGAAGCGCAGCGACGATGGATGGAGATAGGAGTCTTGAGTAGGAGGAAGAAAGGGGGCGGCGGTTCTAAGATTGGAGAAGGCGCAAGGAGGGGGGTAAAATGAGCAGCGCACCCGCGGTTATTCCTTTTTATGGGGAAGGCGCGGGCCGCCTCCTTTCCCATTAACTGCGACACGACGCATGCATGCGGGAACCGTCCCATGCATGCCCCCACGTCACGGATGCCCCTCCACGACGCGCGTTCAACGCAAGTCTTGGGGAAGCGTAGCGGACGGAACAGTTACCACGGTGAAATCCGACCCGCCTTCCCACGCACAGTTTTGGGCCTGGTCCAACAACATGTTGCGCTTATGTGTGGCCCAGGCCCGGGGGCTCCTGTCGGTGTACAAAAGTAGGGGCTCTCCTTTTGACCCCTTTATTTGTGCACGGGCAGTCAGAGCCACGCGCCATGGCCGCACATAGCAGGGCAAAGGAGGGAAGCCGGAGAAAAGCCGAAGGCACGAGACAAACAGGGCAACGCCAAGGACCAAGGCCACAAAGTGCAGATGGACGAAGCAGGTTTTCCCGGCAAGACCCTTGCTGGGGGCAACCTTTGCGGCCCCGGCAAGTCCCTTGCCGGGGTGGCTCACCCACACCAGCAGAGTGAGCCACCCTCGAACCCACGGTCTCCAACACCGTCGACTACGTTGGGCCAGGGCTCGGGAGGCACCTCCATGGTGGCATGCAGATCTTTGTGAAGACAAAGAATATTCAAGATCAGATAAGGACTGAGAGGCAACAACCCTCATGAAGATTCTTGCCAAAGAAATCCACAAGACCCCCGGCAAGATCCTTGCAGGGGGCGCCAGCGCGCCATGGCAAGACCCTTGCCGGTCCACCCGACAAGACCCTTGCTAGAGGCGACAGCAGGGCTACAGCTAGGCCCGCACCAACCAAATCCCCGTCGTCGTTCACATGCAGCTGCCAGCCCAACCAGCTGGGCAGGCACCTGCGTGGCAACATGCAGCTTCCAGGCCAACTCAGCACACACCTGCGTGGCGGCATGCAGATCTTCGGTGGTGGCTCCACCACCGCGCCACCTTAGCTGCTTGCCTGCTTACATGGCGCCGCATGCATCGCTGGCCAAGGCGCGTCTCGAAGCAAGGAGGAGCGGCGACGGACGGGACGGGCCTCGCTCCTGTCCCCAATGAAGCGAGAGGACACCTAAGCCGCGCATTAAATGCGTCTTGTCCTGTAATACAAGCGATAAGCTCGCAACACCGTAGGCCTTTCCACCTCCTGTGTGCCACTATGGCAACCCCTTTTCGCCTATAAAAGGAGGCCCATGGCGTGCAGGAAAAGGATTCGGCTCTTTCGAACCACACAGCACCCGCAGCTAGTTCAAGAGCTCAAGAACACTCAACATATCCACCAAGCAGAACTAGGGTTTTACGCATCCTCGAGGCCCAAACCTGCGTAAATGATCCTTGTGCTGGTTACTGATCCTGATCTTCTCACAACCCCGCGCCCCGCAACCGTAGTAGGGATTCTTGTGATCCCATAGGTTTCATTTCTCACCGACACCAGTACAAGAAGTATCGAGCATGGAGCGATTATTGAGAGAAAGCCGAGCATAAAAATTTTGAATAATAATTTCTCTTGAGAGCTCATGATTGGGGCATGAATAAAACATTGACTTAAGCCTCCCCCAAGCTTGAGTGATGCTTTCTCCTTCACGAGGCCAAAAATTATATATGTAATTACGATCACGATGAACAAGATGCATAGGATAAAACTTCTGATGAAATTCCAATTTCAATCGGTTGTAGTTCCATGATCCCATACCATCACGTAGCCTAAACCATGTCAATGCCTTTCCCTTCAAAGATAAAGGTAAGACCTTCTTATTGATAACATCATCGGGCAAACCTGCAAGCTTAAATAATCCACAAACTTCATCCACATAGATTAGGTGCAAATCGGGATGTAATGTTCCATCTCCTGTAAAAGGATTAGCTAGCAGTTTCTCTATCATACCAGAAGGAATTTCAAAGAAAACATTTTCAGTAGGTTCATTAGGTTGAGGAGAAACTGTTTGCTCTACTGGTCGGGGTGAAGATACCCCGAACAAGCCCCTCAAAGGATTATGTTCCATAGTAACAAGTGACAGTAAATTTCAGCACACTATATAAATTTTTGCTTACCAAATTCCACCTACCAAAGGCGCTTCACTCCCCGGCAACGGCGCCAGAAAAGAGTCTTGATGACCCACAAGTATAGGGGATCTATCGTACTCCTTTCGATAAGTAAGAGTGTCGAACCCAACGAGGAGCAGAAGGAAATGACAAGCGGTTTTTAGTAAGGTATTCCCTGCAAGCACTGAAATTATCGGTTACAGATAGTTTTGTGATAAGGTAATTTTGTAACAGGCAACAAGTAATGAAAGTAAATAAGGTGCAGCAAGATGGCACAATCCTTTTTGTAGCAAAGGACAAGCCTGGACAAACTCTTATATTGAGAAAAGCGCTCCCGAGGACACATGGGAATTATCGTCAAGCTAGTGTTCATCACGCTCATATGATTCGCGTTCGTTACTTTGATAATTTGGTATGTGGGTGGACCGGTGCTTGGGTGTTGTCCTTTCTTGGACAAGCATGCCCCTTATGAATAACCCCTATTGCAAGCATCCGCAACTACAAGAGAAGTATTAAGGTAAACCTAACCATAGCATGAAACATATGGATCCAAATCAGCCCCTTACGAAGCAACTCATAAACTAGGGTTTAAGCTTCTGTCACTCTAGCAACCCATCATCTACTTATTACTTCCCAATGACTTCCTCTAGGCCCAAACAATGGTGAAGTGTCATGTAGTCGACGTTCACATAACACCACTAGAGGAGAGACAACATACATCTCATCAAAATATCAAACGAATACCAAATTCACATGACTACTTATAGCAAGACTTCTACCATGTCCTTAGGAACAAACGTAACTACTCACGAATCATACTCATGTTCATAATCAGAGGGGTATTAATATGCATAAAGGATCTGAACATATGATCTTCCACCAAATAAACCAACTAGCATCAACTACAAGGAGTAATCAACACTACTAGCAACCCACAGGTACCAATCTGAGGCTTTGGGACAAAGATTGGATACAAGAGATGAACTAAGGTTTTAGAGGAGATGGTGTTGGTGAAGATGTTGACGGAGATTGACCCCCTCCCGATGAGAGGATCGTTGGTGATGACCATGGCGATGATTTCCCCTCCCGGAGGGAAGTTTCCCCGGCAGAACAACTCCGCCGGAGCCCTAGATTGGTTCGGCCAAGGTTCCGCCTCGTGGCGGCGGTTTTTCTTCCCGAAAGCTTGCTTATGATTTTTTTTGAGGGTAAAAACCTCATATAGCAGAAGATGGGCATCGGAGGCCTGCCAGGGGGCCCATGAGGCAGGGGGGCGCGCCCCCACCCTCTTGGCCAGGCTGTGGGCCCACTCTGGTTAATTCTTTCTCCAATATTTTCTATTAATTTCAAAAACTGCCACCGTGAAGTTTTAGGACTTTTGGAGTTGTGCAGAATAGGTCTCTAATATTTGCTCCTTTTCCAGCCCAGAATTCCAGCTGCCGACATTCTCCCTCTTCATGTAAACTTCTAAAATAATAGAGAAAAGTCATAAGTAATGTGACATAACGTGTAATAACAGCCCATATTGCAATAAATATCGATATAAAAGCATGATGCAAAATGGACGTATCACTTCCCTCTCCCTGCCACCTATATATATATATATGTGGGGGGCGCCCTAGCACACCCCAGACAATTGTTTAGCCGTGTGCGGCGCCCCCCTCCACCGTTTACACCCCCGGTCATATTTTCGTAGTGCTTAGGCAACCCCTGCGGAGATGACTTCACCATCACCGTCACCACGCCGTCATGCTGACGGAGCTCATCAACTACCTAGACGTCTTGCTGGATCAAGAAGGCGAGGGACATCACCGAGCTGGACATGTACAGAATGCAGAGGTGCCGTGTGTTCGGTACTTGATCGGTTGAAGCGCGAAGAAGTTTGACGACATCAACCGCGTTGTGAAACTCTTCCACTTACGGTCTATGAGGGTACGTAGACACACTCTCCCCCTCGTTGCTATGCATCTCCATGGATAGAGGATATACTTTTTTTCCATGCAACCATTCCCAACACCGGTTGCACTGAACTCCATCTAGCCATGAGTGTGTTCTGCCATGATTCATGGGGTTCCCACATTACTTCATAACGGAAGGCTCGATCCCGAGATTGTTGGACCTGATCACTGAAGTTTAGTACAATTGGGCAGTGGTCGGAGGTGGCTGCAATATGGTGGGTTAGACTCGCCTAAGGAAAGCGTTGCACCACTCCAAGGAGGCAAGTGCATGGTCCAACCTAGCCTTGTGCAGCTGCCTCTAGAAACCTATTTTTTCAGCGTCAACCGCGTCCCGAAGCCTCTGGATTTGGGTGTTGATGCGGTTACCAATACATTCATGTTCTTTCGGGTGTAGCACCTCGCTAAAATCTCCCAAACAAAGCCACGGGAGAGCACTCAACGTGCTTATCCCCCTCATCATGTCCCAAGTTTGGTGCCTAAGGTGGGTCTATGCCTCACCATATACACAAGTGAGCCTCCATGGATCATGTCCTAACACTACAAAAAAATACACTTCCGTGATGATACGTGTTTGCCACAGTAGGTCACGTTTTCTGTCATGCATGTACATCCATGACGATTTTATGACAGAATCAAAATAGTCATACCTGTGCTGTCGTAGAAGTGTTCCATGACATTACCAAATTTATCATCACAGAAGTGTCCGCTTCCATGACGGTAAATCGCGCGTCACAGAAGTGCTTTCATCAAGGGTGACCGACATGTGGCATCCAGCGTAACGGAACATCGTTAAGCTATCGGGTCCGGTTTTGGACCCGATAACCCGTTAACAGCCCCGACCAATGGGGATTTTCCACGTGTAAAACCATCATTGGCTGGAGGAAACACGTGTCGGCTCACCGTTGGGACAGATGTCATCCACTCATTGGACCCAAAGCGCCTATGATACGTCGACACGTGGCATGGCCCAACAGAGGCCCATTCCTGTGAAAAGGCTGGCCCGTTTGACTTGGTCAAAAGGTGGCGGGCTGGCCCACGGCAAGCCTGTGAACGGCCTGTTCGCATATAGCCCATTTACAGCCCGCTAACCCAGGGCCCGTTTACGGCCTATCCGAATTAGGCCCAGTAGCATCATCTGGGCCGTCCAATATAATTCCAGCCGGTTTTAACTTCCGGCCCATGTATGGCCATTACGTCTTTCGGCCCATATGAGGCCCTTAGTAACTCTCGGCCCATTAACAGCTCGTCGTAAAACTGGCCTGTAATGAACAGTTTATCACTTTATACCCATTAACGGCACGTGGTGAAACTGGCCCGTAATGAACAGTGTATCACTTTATACCCATTAATGGCCCATTATTCCGTTGGGCCGTTTCCAACCCATGTTATCTTTCGGCCTTCTCAGGGCCCATTTATTCTTGGGCTCGTTTCCAACATTCGTTTACTTATGGCCTGTTACTGCCATTTTCTGCTTGTGGGCCAAATTCAGCCAGTGGTTACAATCAGCCCATTTGTTGCCCGTTAATACATTGGGCCGTTTTCATAGCGTCATCAAATACGACCGATTAACAACGACCCGTTATGGTCAGCCCATGAACATACGATTTCAACTCTAGCCCATTTACGGCCATAATGTGGTCTATTATTGGCCCATGCTTGGCCAATCGATCATACAACCCGTAGAAGGCCCATTGATGATACGACATGTAGAAGTCGCATTGTGTCTACGGCCCGTATAAGGCGCATTGTTTCTATGCCACGGAAGGCCCATTGTTTCTACTGACTGATGACCCGCAAGTATACGGGATAGTTGTAGCCTCTTTCGATAAGTAAGAGTGTCGAACCCAAAAAGGAGCTAAAGGTATAACAAATACTCTCTCAAGTCCTATCAGCCACTGATACGACTCTACGCACGCTTGACGTTCACTTTACCAAGAACAAGTATGAATCTAGAAGTACTTTGTAGGTGTTGTTGGATAGGTTTGCAAGATAATAAAGAGCACGTACATATAAACTAGGGGCTGTTTAGATAAAGATGCAATAAAGTAAGTATTAGTAGAGAGCTTTTTGTTATGAGAAAGTTATTTGTCCAAGGCAATCGATAACTAGACAGGTAATCACTATTGCAATCTATTTGAGGGAGAGGCATAAGCTAACATACTTTCTCTTCTTGGATCATATGCACTTATGCTTGGAACTCTAGCAAGCATCCGCAACTACTAAAGATCATTAAAGAAAACCCAACCATAGCATTAAAGCATCAAGTCCCCTTTATCTCATACGCAAACAATCTACTTACTCGGGTCTGTGCTTCTGTTCACTCACGCCCCCACCATATGCAAATCATAAACATATTGCAAACCCTACAGCGGGGATCCCTCAGGATTGCGCGACACGGAGAGCACCATAGGACAGCACCAATAATAAAACATGCAACTCAAACCAATCACGATCATCAATTAACCCATAGGACAAAACAGATCTACTCAAACATCATAGGATAGCCATACATCATTGGGAAATAATATATAGCATTGAGACCCATGTTTAAGTAGAGATTACAGCGGGTAAGAGAGGGGTTACACTGCTGCATAGAGGGGGAATAGTTGGCGATGAAGGCGGTGAAGTTGTTGATGAAGATCGCGGTGATGATGATGGCCCCCGGCAGCGTTCTGGCGCCACCGGACGCAAGGGGGAGAGAGCCCCCCTTATTCTTCTTCTTCCTTGACCTTCTCCCTAGATGGGAGAAGGGTTTCCCCTCTGGTCCTTGGCTCCCATGGCGTGGGAGGGGCGAGAGCCCCTCCGATATTGGATCTATCTCTCTCTGTTTCTGCGTTCCCAGATTCTGCCCCTTCACCGTTTCTTTTATATCCGGAGATCCGTAACTCCGATTGGGGTGAATCTTTCGCCCAGATCTTTCTCATAAAATTAGCTTTCTTGCGGCAAAATAAGAGCTACAACCGCCTTACGGGTGGCCCATGAGAGTGCCAGGCACACCCCCTGTCTCGTGGCCACCTCGGGCACCGTTTCGCGTTGATTCTTCCTCCGGAAAATCCCAAATATTCCAAAATAATTCTCTAACCGTTTTTATCCCATTTGGATTCCGTTTGATATTGGGTTTTTGCGGAACATAAAACATGCAACAAACAGGAACTAGCACTGGGCACTGGATCAATATGTTAGTCCCAAAACTAGTATAAAAAGTTGACAAAAGTATATGAAAGTTGAATAATGTTGGCATGGAACATTCAAAAATTATATATACGACGGAGACGTATCAGCATCCCCAAGCTTAATTTCTACTCGTCCTCGAGTAGGTAAATGATAAAAAAGATAATTTTTGATGTGGAATGCTACCTAACATAATCTTGATCATATATCTAATCATGGCATGAATATTAAGACACGAGTGATTCAAAGCAATAGTCTATCATTTGACATAAAACAATAATACTTAGGGCATCCCAACAAACAATCATGTCTTTCAAAATATCAATGCTTCAGAAAGTTATCCCTACAAAATCATAGTCTTATATGCTCCCTTTTCGTAACACAAGGTACCCCTCATGCCTATCCCAATGTCAGCCAAGCAATTGTTTCATACTTTAGTATTCTCAAACTTTTTCAACCTTCACGCAATACATGAGCGTGAGCCATGGATATAGCACTATGGGTGGAATAGAATATGATGGTGGAGGTTATGTGGAGAAGACAAAAAGGGAGAAAGTGTCACATCGACGCGGCTAATCAACGGGCTATGCAGATGCCCATCAATTTATGTCAATGTGAGGAGTAGGGATTGCCATGCAACGGATGCACTAGAGCTATAAGTGTATGAAATCTCAAAATCAAAACTAAGTGGGTGTGCATCCAACTTGCTTGCTCATGAAGACCTAGGGCATTTGAGGAAGCCCATCGTTGGAATATACAAGCCAAGTTCTATAATGAAAATTCCCACTAGTATATGAAAGTGATAACATAGGAGACTCTCTATATGAAGAACATGGTGCTACTTTGAAGCACAAGTGTGGAAAAATGATAGTAGCATTGCCCCTTTTCTTTTTTTTTCTTTTTTTTGGTAGCCTTCTTTGGACCCCTTTTTTATTTAGGCTTCTTTGGCCTTTCCTTTTTTTATTTTTTTTATTTTTTCATGGGGCAATGCTCTATAATGATGATCATCACACGTTTATTTACTTACAACTTAATATTATAACTCGATACTAGAACAAAGATATGACTCTATATGAATGCTTCCGGCGGTGTACCGGGATGTGCAATGATCTAGCGTAGCAATGACATCAAAAAACGGACAAGCCTTGAAAACATCATGCTAGCTATCTTACGATCATGCAAAGCAATATGACAATAAATGCTCAAGTCATGTATGTGATGATGATGGAAGTTGCATGGCAATATATCTCGGAATGGCTATGGAAATGCCATGATAGGTAAGTATGGTGGCTGTTTTTAGGAAGATATAAGGAGGTTTATGTGTGATAGAGCGTATCGTATCACGGGGTTGTTGGGGAACGTAGTAATTTCAAAATTTTCCTACGCACACGCAAGATCATGGTGATGGCATAGCAACGAGAGGGGAGAGTATTGTCCACGTACCCTCGTAGACCGTATGCGGAAGCGTTAGCACAACGCGGTTGATGTAGTCGTACGTCTTCACGGGCCGACCGATCAAGCACCAAAACTACGGCACCTCCGAGTTCTAGCACACGTTCAGCTCGATGACGTCCCTCGAACTCCGATTCAGCCGAGTGTCGAGGGATAGTTCCGTCAGCACGACGGCGTGGTGACAATCTTGATGTTCTACCGTTGCAGGGCTTCGCCTAAACTCCGCGACGATATGACCGAGGTGGAATATGGTGGAGGGGGGCACTGCACACGGCTAAGAGATCCAAGGGATCAATTGTTGTGTCTTTGGTGCTAGCCCTACCCCTCTATTTATATGTTGAGCCCCGGGGTCGAAACTTGGAGCAAAAGCCTCCTCAAAGTCGGTTTTGCCCGAAAGGCAAGAGTCCCACTCGGACTTCAGGACCAAACGCCACAAACCTTGGCGTCTGGCCCAGACGCCATGGGCCTCGGCGTCTGGCCCAGGGCCAGACGCCAGGGTCTCCGGCGTTTGGCCCCCTGGTCTCAGCAAAACTCCTTTTGCACCAACCTAAAGCCTCATGGGCTTGACCCCTTGGCCTAAACATATCATCCAATATATGAATCTTTACGTCTCGACCATTTCGAGACTCCTCGTCATGTCCCCAATCTCATCCGGGACTCCGAACTCCTTCGGTACATCAAAACATGTAAACTCATAATATAACTGTCATCGAAACCTTAAGCGTGTGGACCCTACGGGTTCGAGAACTATGTAGACATGACTGAGAACTATTCTTGGTCAATAACCAATAGCGGAACCTGGATGCCCATATTGGTTCCTACATATTCTACAAAGATCTTTATCGGTCAAACCGCATAACGACATACGTTGTTCCCTTTGTCATCGGTATGTTACTTGCCCGAGATTCGATCGTCGGTATCCAATACCTAGTTCAATCTCGTTACCGGCAAGTCTCTTTACTCGTTCCGTAATACATCATCTCACAACTAACTTATTAGTTGCAATGCTTGCAAGGCTTATATGATGTGTATTACCGAGAAGGCCAGAGATACCTCTCCGACAATCGGAGTGACAAAACCTAATCTCGAAATCGCCAACCCAACATGTACCTTTGGAGACACCTGTAGTACTCCTTTATAATCAGCCCGATTCGTTGTGGCGTTTGTAGTACCAAAGTGTTCCTCCGTAAACAGGAGTTGCATAATCTCATAGTTACGGAACATGTATAAGTCATGAAGAAAGCAATAGCAATATACTAAGCGATCAAGTGCTAGGCTAACGGAATGGGTCATGTCAATCACATCATTCTCCTAATGATGTGATCCCATTAATCAAATAACAACACATGTCTATGGTTAGGAAACATAACCATCTTTGATTAATGAGCTAGTCAAGTAGAGGCATACTAGTGACACTATGTTTGTCTATGTATTCACACATGTATTATGTTTCCGGTTAATACAATTCTAGCATGAATAATAAACATTTATCATGAAATAAGGAAATAAATAATAACTTTATTATTGCCTCTAGGGCATATTTCCTTCAGTCTCCCACTTGCACTAGAGTCAATAATCTAGTTCACATCATCATGTGATTCAACACTAATATTCACATCGTATGTGATTAACACCCATAGTTCACATCGTCATGTGACCAACACCCAAAGGGTTTACTAGAGTCAATAATCTAGTTCACATCGCTATGTGATTAACACCCAAAGAGTACTAAGGTATGATCATGCTTTGCTCGTGAGAGAAGCTTAGTCAGCGGTCTGTCACATTCGAGCCGTATGTATTTTGGAAATATTCTATGTCTACAATGCTCTGCGGAGCTACTCTAGCTAATTGCTCCCACTTTCAATATGTATCCAGATTGAGACTTAGAGTCATCTGGATCAGTGTAAAAAGCTTGCATCGATGTAACTCTTTCTGACGGGCTCCTTTTATCACCTCCATAATCGAGAAATATTTCCTTAGTCCTCACTAAGGATGTTCTTGACCAATGTCCAAAGATCTACTCCTAGATCACTATTGTACTCCTTGCCAAATTCAGAGCAAGGTATACAATAGGTCTGGTACATAGCATAGCATAGTTTATAGAACCTATGACTGAGGCATAGGGAATGACTTTCATTCTCTTTTCTATTTTCTGTCGTGGTCGGGATTTGAGTCTTACTCAATTTCACACGTTTGCAACACAGGCAAGAACTTTTCTTTGACTATTCCATTTTAAACTACTTCAAAATCTTGACAAGGTATGTACTTATTGAAAAACTTATCAAGCGTCTTGATCTATCTCAATAGATCTTGATGCTCAATATGTAAGCAGCTTCACCGAGGTCCTTCTTTGAAAAACTCCTTTCAAATACTCCTCTATGCTTTGCGGAATAATTCTACATTATTTCCGATCAACAATATGTCATTCACATATACTTATCAGAAATGCTATAGTGCTCCCACTCACTTTCTTGTAAATACAGGCTTCTCCAAAAGGCATATAAAACCATATCTTTGATCAAATCATCAAGCATATATTCCAACTCTGAGATGCTTGCACCAGTCCATAGATGGACCGCTGGAGCTTGCACATTTTGTTAGCTCCTTTAGGATTGACAAAACCTTCTGGTTGCATCATATACAACTCTTCTTTAATAAATCCATGAAATAATGTAGTTTTGACATCCATTTGCCAGATTTCATAAAATGTGGCAATTGCTAACATGATTCGAACAGACTTAAGCATCGCTACAGTTGAGAAAGTCTCATTGTAGTCAACACCTTGAACTTGTCAAAAACCTTTTGCAACAAGTCGAGCTTTGTAGATAGTAATACTACTATCAACGTCCGTCTTCCTCTTGAAGATACATTTATTTAACATGGCTTGCCGATCATCGGGCAACTCCATCAAAGTCCACACTTTGTTCTCATACATGAATCCCATTTCGCGGAATCTGGGCTCATCATCGCTTCCTCATAGTTCGTAGGTTTATCATGGTCTATAACATGATTTCCAGAATAGGATTACGTACCACTCTGGTGCGGACTGTACTTTGGAAGACCTACGAGGTTTTGTAGTAACTTGATCTGAAGTTTCATGAGCATCATCATTAGCTTCCTCACTAATTGGTGTAGGAATCAGTGGAACTGATTTCTGTGATGAACTACTTTCCAATTCGGGAGAAGGTACAAATTATCTTATCAAGCTCTTACTTTCCTCCCACTCACTTCTTTCGAGAGAAACTCCTTCTCTAGAAAGGATCCATCTTAGCAACGAATAACTTGCCTCCGGATCTGTGATAGAAGGTGTACCCAATAGCTTCCTTTGGGTATTCTATGAAGACGCACTTCTCCGATTTGGGTTCGAGCTTATCAGGTTGAAAACCTTTTTCATATAAGCATCACAACTCCAAACTTTAAGAAACGACGGCTTAGATTTACTGTTAAACCATAGTTCATACGGTGTCGTCTCAACGGATTTAGAGGGTGCCCTATTTAAACGTGAATGCAGCTGTCTCTAATGCATAACCCCAAAATGATAGTGGTAAACCGATAAGAGACATCGTAGATCGCACCATATCTAGTAAAGTACGATTACGACGTTTGGACACACCATTACATTGTGGTGTTCCAGGTGGCGTGAGTTGCGAAACTATTTCACATTTTTTTCAAATGAAGACCAAACTCGTAACTCAAATATTTGTCTCCACGATCAGATCATAGAAACTTTATTTTCTTCTTACGATGATTTTCCACTTCACTCTGAAATTCTTTGAACTTTTCAACTATTTCAGACTTATGTTTCATCAAGTAGATATACGCATATCTGCTCAAATCATCTGTGAAGGTCAGAAAATAATGATACTTGCCATGAGCATCAACACTCATTGGATCGCATACATCGGTATGTATTATTTTCAACAAGTCAGTATCTCGTTCCATTGTTCCGAACAACGGAGTTTCAGTCATCTTGCCCATAAGGCACGGTTCGCAAGCATCAAATGATTCATAATCAAGTGATTCCAAAACCCATCGAGATGGAGTTTCTTCATGCGCTTTACACCGATATGACCCAAATGGCGATTGCCACAAATAAGTTGCAGTATCATTATTAACTTTGCATCTTTTGGCATTAATATTATGAATATGTGTATCACTACGATCGAGATCCAACAAACTATTTTCATTGGGTGTATGACCATTGAAGGTTTTATTCATGTAAGCAGAACAATAATTATTCTCGACTTACATGAATAACCGTATTACAATAAACATGATCAAATCATATTCATGCTCAGCATAAGCGCCAAATAACATTTATTTAGGTTCAACACTAATCCCGAAAGTATAGGGAGTGTGCGATGATGATCATATCAATCTTGGAACTACTTCCAACACTCATCCTCACTTCCCTTCAACTAGTCTTTGTTTATTCGCAACTCCGTTTGAGTTACTACTCTTAGCAACTGAACCAGTATCAAATACCGAGGGTTGCTACGAAGACTAGTAAAATACACAGCAATAATCTGTATATCAAATATACCTTTGTTCACTTTGCCATCCTTCTTATCCGCCAAATACTTGGGGTAGTTCCGCTTCGAGGACCAGTTCCATTGCAGCAAAAGCACTTAGTCTCGGGCTTAGGTCCAGACTTGGGCTTCTTCACTCGAGCAACAACTTCCTTGCCGTTCTTCTTGAAGTTCCCTTCTTCCTTTGCCCTTTTCCTTGAGACTAGTGGTCTTGTCAACCATCAACACTTGATGTTTTCTTGATTTCTACCTTCGCGATTTTAGCATCGCGAAGAGCTTGGGAATTGTTTTCGTCATCCCTTGCATACTATAGTTCATCACGAAGTTCTAGTAACTTAGTGATGGTGACTAGAAAATTCTGTCAATCACTATCTTATCTGGAAGATTAACTCCCACTTGATTCAAGCGATCAAGTACCCGGACAATCTGAGCACATGCTCACTAGTTGAGCGATTCTCCTCCATCTTTTAGCTATAGAACTTGTTGGAGACTTCATATCTCTCAACTCGGGTATTTGCTGAAATATTAACTTCAACTCCTGGAACATCTCATATGGTCCATGACGTTCAAAACGTCTTTGAAGTCCCGATTCTAAGCTGTTAAGCATGGTGCACTAAACTACCAAGTAGTCATCATATTGAGCTAGCCAAACGTTCATAACGTCTGCATCTTGCTCCTGCAATAGGTCTGTCAGCTAGCGGTGCATCAAGGACATAATTCTTCTGTGCAGCAATGAGGATAAACCTCAGATCACGGATCCAATCCGCATCATTGCTACTAACATTTTTCAATACGATTTTCTCTAGGAACACATATAAAAAACATAGGGAAGCAACAACGCGAGCTTATTGATCTACAACATAATTTGCAAAATACTACCAGGACTAAGTTCATGATAAATTTAAGTTCAGTCAATCATATTACTTAAGAACTCCCACTTAGACAGACATCTCTCTAGTCATCTAAGTGATCGCGTGATCCAAATCAACTAAACCATAACCGATCATCACATGAGATGGAGTAGTTTTCAATGGTGAACATCACTATGTTGATCATATCTACTATATGATTCACGCTCGACCTTTCGGTCTCCGTGTTCTGAGGCCACATCTGCATATGCTAGGCTCGTCAAGTTTAACCTGAGTATTTTGTGTGTGCAAAACTGGCTTGCACCCGTTGTAGATGGACGTAGAGCTTATCACACCCGATCATCACGTGGTGTGCAGGCACGACGAACTTTGGCAGCGGTGCATACTCGGGAGAACACGTCTTGATAATTTTAGTGAGAGATCATCTTAAAATGCTACCGTCAATCAAAGCAAGATAAGATGCATAAAGGATAAACATCACATGCAATCAATTTAAGTGATATGATATGGCCATCATCATCTTGTGCTTGTGATCTCCATCTCTGAAGCACCGTCGTGATCACCATCGTCACCGGTAGCGACACCTTGATCTCCATCATAGCATCGTTGTCGTCTCGCCAACTATTGCTTCTATGACTATCGCTACCGCTTAGTGATAAAGTAAAGCAATTACATGGCTTTTGCATTTCATACAATAAGCGACAACCATATGGCTCCTGCCGATTGCCGATAACTTGGTTACAAAACATGATCATCTCATACAATAAAATATAGCATCACGTCTTGACCATATCACATCACAACATGCCCTGCAAAAACAAGTTAGGCGTCCTCTACTTTGTTGTTGCAAGTTTTACGTGGCTGCTACGGGCTGAGCAAGAACCGTTCTTACCTCGCATCAAAACCACAACGATAGTTTGTCAAGTTGGTGCTGTTTTAACCTTCGCAAGGACCGGGCGTAGCCACACTCAGTTCAACTAAAGTGAGAGAGCAGACACCCGCCATCACCTTTAAGCAATGAGTGCTCGCAGCGGTGAAACCAGTCTCGCGTAAGCGTCTGGCGTAATGTCGGTCGGGCGCTTCATCTCACAATACCGCCCGAACCAAAGTATGACATGCTGGTAAGCAGTATGACTTGTATCGCCCACAACTCACTTGTGTTCTACTCGTGCATATAAGATCAACGCATAAAACCAGGCTCTGATACCACTGTTGGGGAACGTAGTAATTTCAAAATTTTCCTACGCACACGCAAGATCATGGTGATGGCATAGCAACGAGAGGGGAGAGTATTGTCCACGTACCCTCGTAGACCGTAAGCGGAAGCGTTAGCACAACACGGTTGATGTAGTCGTACGTCTTCACGGGCCGACCGATCAAGCACCGAAACTACGGCACCTCCGAGTTCTAGCACACGTTCAGCTCGATGACGTCCCTCGAACTCCGATCCAGCCGAGTGTCGAGGGAGAGTTCCGTCAGCACGACAGCATGGTGAAGATCTTGAAGTTCTACCATTGCAGGGCTTCGCCTAAACTCCGCGACGATATGACCGAGGTGGAATATGGTGGAGGGGGGCACCGCACATGGCTAAGAGATCCAAGGGATCAATTGTTGTTTCTTTGGTGCTAGCCCTGCCCCTCTATTTATATGTTGAGCCCCAGGGTCGAAACTTGGAGCAAAAGCCTCCTCAAAGTCGGTTTTGCCGAAAGGCAAGAGTCCCACTCGGACTCTAGGACCAAACGCCACAAACCTTGGCGTCGGCCCGACGCCATGGGCCTCGGCGTCGGCCCAGGCCGACGCCGAGGTCTCCGGCGTTTGGCCCCAGCCTCTGCAAAACTCCTTTTGCACCAACCTAAAGCCTCATGGGCTTGACCCTTAGCCTAAACATATCATCCAATATATGAATCTTTACGTCTCGACCATTTGAGACTCCTCGTCATGTCCCGATCTCATCCGGGACTCTGAACTCCTTCGGTACATCAAAACATATAAAATCATAATATAACTGTCATCGAAATCTTAAGCGTGCGGACCCTACGGGTTCGAGAACTATGTAGACATGACCGAGAACTATTCTTGGTCAATAACCAATAGCGGAACATGGATGCCCATATTGGTTCCTACATATTCTACGAAGATCTTTATCGGTCAAACCGCATAACGACATCGTTGTTCCTTTGTCATCGGTATGTTACTTGCCCGAGATTCGATCGTCGGTATCAATACCTAGTTCAATCTCGTTACGGCAAGTCTCTTTACTCATTCCGTAATACATCATCGGCAACTAACTTATTAGTTGCAATGCTTGCAAGGCTTATATGATGTGTATTACGAGAAGGCCCAGAGATACCTCTCCGACAATCGGAGTGACAAAACCTAATCTCGAAATCGCCAACCCAACATGTACCTTTGGAGACACCTGTAGTACTCCTTTATAATCACCCGATTACGTTGTGACGTTTGGTAGTACCAAAGTGTTCCTCCGTAAACAGGAGTTGCATAATCTCATAGTTACGGAACATGTATAAGTCATGAAGAAAGCAATAGCAATATACTAAACGATCAAGTGCTGGACTAACGAAATGGGTCATGTCAATCACATCATTCTCCTAATGATGTGATCCCATTAATCAAATAACAACACATGTCTATGGTTAGGAAACATAACCATCTTTGATTAATGAGCTAGTCAAGTAGAGGCATACTAGTGACACTATGTTTGTCTATGTATTCACACATGTATTATGTTTCCGGTTAATACAATTCTAGCATGAATAATAAACATTTATCATGAAATAAGGAAATAAATAATAAATTTATTATTGCCTCTAGGGCATATTTCCTTCAGGGGTGTGGATGCACCGGCGAAGTTTGCACCAACTCTCGAGGTGAGAAAGGGCAATGCACGGTACCGAAGAGGCTAGCAATGATGGAAGGTTGAGAGTGCGTATAATCCATGGATTCAACATTAGTCATAAAGAACTCACATACTTATTGCAAAAATTTATTAGCCCTTGAAACAAAGTACTACGCTCATGCATGCTCCTAGGGGGAGGTTGGTAGGAGTTAACCATCGCGCGCTCCTGACCTTCACACAAAGATAAACAATCAAAATACAATGCGCGCCAATTTGGTTACATAATTAGTAGACCATATGTGCATGCTTCCGGAATCACAAACCTTAACACCAACATCCTTACTAAACACAACCATCTACTAGTACCTCCCACGTATTATCATCTCTATATCGCAAAACTATCGCAAGGAATCAAACATATCGTATTCAGTGATCCACAAGTTTATGTAGGATTTTATGACAAACCATGTGATTGACCATTTCCTATCATCTCTCTAAATTGATATAAGTGAAGCAAGAGAGTTTAATTCTTTGTACAAAATATATGCCCATGCTCTAACAAATATAAGTGACGCAAAAGAGCATTCTACAAATAGCAGTTTTCTATGTGAAGAGAAACAGGCAATCCAAACTTCAAATGATATAAGTGAAGCACATGAAGCATACTATAAAGCCATACTCAAAAGATATAAGTGAAGTGCAATGAGCATTCTATAAATCCACCAAGGACTATCTCATACCAGCATGGTGCATAAAAGAAAAGTGAAAACTAAATGCAAAAGACGCTCCAAGACTTGCACATATCGCATGAACGAAACGCATACGAAAACATACCGATACTTGTTGAAGAAAGAGGGGATGCCTTCCGGGGCATCCCGAAGATTAGACGCTTGAGTCTCCTTGAATAATTACTTGGGGTGCCTTGGGCATCCCCAATCTTGAGCTCTTGCCTCTCTTCCTTTTCTTCATATCGAGACCTCCTCGATCAAACACTTCATCCACACAAAACTTCAACAGAAAACTCGGTAAGATCCGTTAGTATAATAAAGCAAATCACTACTCTAAGTACTGTTGCAAAACAATTCATATTTTGTTTTTGCATTGTGTATACTGTAATATAACTTTTCCATGGCTTAATCCACTGATATAAATTGATAGATTCATCAAAACAAGCAAACTATGCATCAAAAACAGAATCTGTCAAAAACAGAACAGTCTGTAGCAATCTGAACATCCACCATACTTCTGGTACCCCACAAATTCTACCAAAATTAGTAAGAGTAAACAATTTGCTCAGAAAGACAGTGCAAAACGAATCAGAACCATTTGACGTTCCAGTTAAAAATGTAAAATCGCGCACTACAGCCAAAGTTTCTGTCCTGCACCGTACAAACCAACAAGCGTTGTAAACATCCTAAAGGCAAACCTTGGCACATTATTTTTATAATACAATGGAATTGTACAAGGGGATAATTATTTTTGATGAAAATTTTCTGTAATTAAGATTCACAAAGTTTCCGTGAGGATGAACAAAGTTCAAGGAGCTCTCCCACTGCAACAATGCTTGTCTCTCTCACTTTCACTTTCCTTTTTGAAAAAGTTTTGGGTTCCCCTCTTTATTTTTTTGTTTTTAAACTATATAAAAGCACTCAACAGAAATAAATGACTCTCTAAAACTTTCGGGTTGTCTCCCTGGCAGCGCTTTCTTTAAAGCCATTAAGCTAGGCATGTAGTGCTCAAGTAATGAATCCACCCGAATCCCAAGGTATATCAAAGCCTATTTTAATTAACAATGATTTCTAATTTAGTAGTGAGCATAAAGTAACATATATCAAGCAACAACGAAGTCTAACTCTCTTCCTATGCATCGGCATGTCATAAAAGAACAATTCATGCACACATAGTAAAGGCCAATGCATAGTATAAGCAGTTTCTTGCAATGCTATCGTGTTGGAAACATAAACAGGCGGAGATATAGTTCCTCTCTCATAATAATTGCAAGTAGGAGCAGCAAGCACATGCATATCACATTCATCAAAATTATCATGTGCAATGGTAAAAGGCAACCCAACAATATAATCCTTAATAAGCACAAACTTCTCCGATATAGTGTAGTTTGGAGAATTCAAAAAGATAAAAGGACTATCATGCGTGGGTGCAATAGCAACAATTTCATGTTTAACATAAGGAACTATAGCAAGTTCACCTCCATAAGCATCATTCATATTGGCATCTTGTCGACAAGCATAGCAAGCATCATCAAAGGGGGATATTTCAAGAGAATCAACGGGATCATAACAATCATCATAGCAATCATCATAGTAATCATCATAGCAATCATCCTTCGGTAAGAACGAAGGGAAATTAAACAATGTATGAGTTGAAGAGTTTCTCTCATTAGAAGGTGGGCACGGGTAGCTAATCCGCTCTTCCTCCTTTTGTTCTTCGCTCTCCTCATCATCTTTTTCATCCAATGAGCTCACAGTTTCATCCATTTCTTCTTCCATAGCTTCCTGCAAAATATTAGTCTCTTCTTGGACAGCGGAGAATTTCTCAATATATAGTTTAACATAGGCATTAGAAGCATAATTATCATAACAATATTTAAGTATGGCAAAAAATTTCAGATTTGTAGAGAGTAGCACCATACTTTTCAATCAAAGAAGCAATTTCATAAGCACCCTTAAAAGCAACAAATTCTTCAATTTGTTGAACATCATAGTAATTATAAACACCCTTAGCATATGAAGATATGATCCACTTATCAATAAACTCACATTGGTAGGGAAGGTGTTTCTTAGGGTTTCCAGAACAACAAGTAACATCATATATTTCACACAAATTCCAAGCATAGCATTGCAAACGATGAATTTGATCCAGTAAAAGTTTCCCTTTTTCAGATATACGGTGTCGCACATAAGAAGCATGCACATCTAAAGATTTTCCCTCAACTAAGCTAGTTGGGGTTTCAGCATGAGCACAAAGGGATCAAAGATGATCCAAGTAAAAATCTTCAGTAGTGTGATAGATTTTTAGTGGTTCTTCAACCACTGGTGTAGTAGGTACAACTAATTTTTTTGGTATTTTGTGTTTCCTACCCATAAGTAAAGATATAAAACAACTAAGAACAACAAATAAAAATTACTTAGTGATAAAGCAAACAAGCACACACGAGAATATTCACCCCACGCAATAAAGTAAGTATTAGTAGAGAGCTTTTTGTTACGAGAAATTTATTTGTCCAAGGCAATCGATAACTAGACCGGTATTCACTATTGCAATTTTATTTGAGGGAGAGGCATAAGCTAACATAATTTCTCTTCTTGGATCATATGCACTTATGATTGGAACTCTAGCAAGCATCCGGAACTACTAAAGATCAATAAGGTAAAACCCAACCATAGCATTAAAGCATCAAGTTCCCTTTATCCCATACGCAAACATCCTACTTACTTGGGTCTGTCCTTCTGTTCACTCACGCCACCCACCATAAGCAAATCATAAACATATTGCAAACCCTATAGCGGGGATCCCTCACGCTTGCACGACACGGAGAGCACCATAGGACATCACCAATAATAAAACATGCAACTCAAACCAATCACGATCATCAACTAACCCAAAGGACAAAACGTATCTACTCAAACATCATAGGATAGCCATACATCATTGGGAAATAATATATAGCATTGAGAACCATGTTTAAGTAGAGATTACAGCGGGTAAGAGAGGGGTTACACCGCTGCATAGAGGGGGGAAGAGTTGGTGATGAAGGCGGTGAAGTTCTTGATGAAGATCGCGGTGATGACGATGGCCCCCGGCGGCGTTCCGGCGCCACCGGAAGCAAGGGGGAGAGAGCCCCCCCCCTTCTTCTTCTTCTTCCTTGACCATCTCCCTAGATGGGAGAAGGGTTTCCCCTCTGGTCCTTGGCTCGCATGGCGTGGGAGGGGTGAGAGCCCCTCTGAGATTGGATCTATCTCTCTATCTCTCTCTGTTTCTGCGTTCCCAGATTCTGCCCCTTCACCGTTTCTTTTATATCCGGAGATCCGTAGCTCCGATTGGGGTGAATATTTCGCCCAGATATTTCTCATAAAATTAGCTTTCTTGCGGAAAAAGAAGATCATCAACCGCCTTACGGGTGGCCCACGAGAGTGCCAGGTGCGCCCCCCTGTATCGTGGCCACCTCAAGCACCATGTCGCGTTGATTCTTCCTCCGAAAAATCCCAAATATTCCAAAATAATTATCTATCCGTTTTTATCCCGTTTGGATTCCATTTGATATTGGGTTTCTGCGAAACATAAAACATGCAACAAACAGGAACTGGCACTGGGCACTGGATCAATATGTTAGTCCCAAAATTAGTATAAAAAGTTGCCAAAAGTATATGAAAGTTGAATAATATTGGCATGGAACAATCAAAAATTATAGATACGACGGAGACGTATCACTGACCTTAGAAGGCGCATTGTTTCTACGGCCCGTAGGAGGCCCATGTTAACTACAGTAAATATGTAGCCCATGGTTATTGTGGCCTAGTTTTAAAAAAATAGGTTATTGCGGCCACTAGCAAACCGCGGAAAAAGAACTGCACTGACTACAAGAAAAAAAAACAAGACAATAAGGAAATAAATAAGCAAGCAACTTACGCTAGGCTATCACGGCTATTACACATATTACATCCACTGGGCATCAAAGTTTGCCATTAGTGCAAATATAGGGAACAAAGCAGCATATAAGCGCCGCAGCATAACAAGTCCAGAACTGAAATCACTTCAGAAGAGCTCAAGAAACAATATCCTGGGTACCCATAATGCTGGCAAGATGCTTAGCAAGGTTATTAACTTTATCTTGTTTGGCGCTTAAATCCTCCAGCACTTGTTGTTGCACCAGAAAGTATGCATCTGAATTCTGCAGGGACTTCCTCAGTCCTTCGGCTTCCTGTCGCATAATTGATACGTCTCCAACGTATCTATAATTTTTTATTGCTCCATGCTATATTACCTACTGTTTGAGCAATATTGGGCTTTAGTATTCACTTTTATATTACTTTTTGGACTAACCTATTAACCGGAGGCCCAACCCATATTGCTGTTTTATTGCCTTTCTTCAGTATTTCGAGGAAAAGGAATATCAAACGGAGTCCAAACGTAATGAAACCTTCGGCAGCGTGATTTTTTGGAGGAATATGATCCTGGAGACTTGGAGTTCACGTCAAAAGATCCTCGAGGCAGCCATGAGATAGGAGGGCCCCCCCTGTAGGGCGCGCCCCCCTGTCTCGTGGGCCCTCGAGGCTCCCCCGACCGACTTCTTTCGCCTATATAGTCCCACGTACCTTAAAAACATCCACGGAGAAGATAGATCGGGAGTTCTGCCGCCGCAAGCCTCTGTAGCCACCAAAAACCAATCGGGACCCTGTTCCGGCACCCTGCCGGAGGGGTAACCCATCACCGGTGGCCATCTTCATCATCCCGGCGCTCTCCATGACGAGGAGGGAGTAGTTCACCCTCGGGGCTGAGGGTATGTACCAGTAGCTATGTGTTTGATCTCTCTCTCTCGTGTTCTCTCTCGTGTTCCCTCTATGGCACGATCTTGATGTATCCCGAGCTTTTCTATTGTAGTTGGATCTTATGATGTTTTTCCCCCTCTACTCTCTTGTGATGAATTGAGTTTCCCCTTTGAAGTTATCTTATTGGATTGAGTCTTTTATGAGAATACTTGATGTATGTCTTGTTGTGCTTATCTGTGGTGACAATGGGATATCATGTGCCACTTGATGTATGTTTTGGTGACCAACTTGGGGGTTCCGCCCATGAACCTATGCATAGGGGTTAGCACACGTTCTTGACTCTCTGATAGAAACTTTGGGGCACTCTTTGAAGTACTTTGTGTTGGTTGGATGAATCTAAGATTGTGTGATGCATATCGTAAAATCATGCCCACAGATACTTGAGGTGACAATGGAGTAACTAGGTGACATTAGGGTTTTTGGTTGATTTGTGTCTTAAGGTGCTATTCTAGTACGAACTCTTTTATAGATCGATCCGAAAGAATAACTTTGAGGTGGTTTCGTACCCTACCATAATCTCCATGTTTGTTCTCCGCTATTAGTGGCTTTGGAGTGATTCTTTGTTGCATGTTGAGGGCTTGTTATATGATCTATCTATGTTATTATTGTTGAGAGAACTTGCACTAGTGAAAGTATGAACCCTAGGCCTTGTTTCCTATCATTGCAATACCGTTTGTGCTCACTTTTATCATTAGTTACCTTGTTGTTTTCATATTTTCAGATTACAAATACCTTTATCTACCATCCATATTGCACTTGTATCACCATCTCTTCGCCGAACTAGTGCACCTATACAATTTACCATTGTATTGGGTGTGTTGGAGACACAAGAGACTCTTTGCTATTTGGTTGCAGGGTTGTTTGAGAGAGACCATCTTCATCCTATGCCTCCCACGGATTGATAAACCTTAGGTCATCCACTTGAGGGAAATTTTCTACTGTCCTACAAACCTATGCACTTGCAGGCCCAACAACGTCTACAAGAAGAAGGTTGTGTAGTAGACATCAAGCTCTTTTAAGCGCCGTTGCGGGAGGCTAGGTAAAGGCACTCACTCACACCCGTCAACTAAGCTCTTTTAAAGCGCCGTTGCGGGAGGTTAGTGCTTGAAGGTATATCTTTAGATCTTGCAATCGAATCTTTTTGTTTCTTGTTTTAGCACTAGTTTAGTTTATAAAAGAAAACTACAAAAAATGGAGTTAAGTTTGTCTCATACGCTTCGTCTTTTTAATATCTTTCGTGAGTTTGATGGAAAGGAAAATTGTGCTCAAGTGCTAGAAGAAGAGTGCATTAAAATGCTTGGTACTAAATCTTTGAATGATGAGCATGATTGCAATGTTGTTAGTATAAACTCCTTGAATATCCATAGTACTAATGATGATTGCTCTAGTGATGATGAGAATATATCTTATGAGCATGTCAACTTTTGTGGAGTGCATGTTTGCATGAACACACCAAATAAAGAAGATATATATTGCAAGAGGCATAAGTATTTAGAAACTAAGAAGTTGCAAGAAAGGCTAAATAAGAGTTCGGAGAATTTAAGATATCTTTCCCGTTGTGAATTTTGCAATAAACAAGATCATTTACATCTCCAATGCATATTGTTTCATGATCGGATCTTGTCCAAAAATTGTGATGATTTGATCTCCCTTTCTCATTACAATGAACTTAGATTGCTTTTGGGTTGTGAAGAGTTGAAACGTTTAACTAAGCCTATTCCAGAATTTAATCTTAAGCATTTTCTTGATATTGATTTAGAAAAGATTTATATGCTTTGTGCGGAGGATTGCATTGAAAATCCTTATATTGCCAATTACATAAAGAAAAGAAAGCAAAAGGAAGACGATGAGAATACTAATGAAAGGTGTCGGTGTCAAAACCGGCGGATCTCGGGTAGGGGGTCCCGAACTGTGTGTCTAGGCGGATGGTAACAGGAGACAAGGGACACGATGTTTTTACCCAGGTTCGGGCCCTCTCGATGGAGGTAATACCCTACTCCTGCTTGATTAATATTGATGATATGGGTAGTACAAGAGTAGATCTACCACGAGATCAAGGAGGCTAAACCCTAGAAGCTAGCCTATGGTATGATTGTTGTTCGTCCTACGGACTAAAACCCTCTAGTTTATATAGACACCGGATAGGTTAGGGTTACACAGAGTCAGTTACAATGGTAGGAGATCTACATATCCGTATCGCCAAGCTTGCCTTCCACGCCAAGGAAAGTCCCATCCGGACACGGGACGAAGTCTTCAATCTTGTATCTTCATAGTCTTGGAGTCTGGCCGTGACGATAGTCCGGCTATCCGGACACCCCCTAGTCCGGGACTCCCTCAGTAGCTCCCGAACCAGGCTTCAATGACGATGAGTCCGTCGCGTTGATTGTCTTCGGCATTGCGAGGCAGGTTCTTATCCAAATTCCATATACTTGTCGAAGAGTGTCCGGCTTCTGATAAATGTTGCGCTCCTCGGCTTCTATGCCCAATAATGGCCATCTTCCACGTGTTTGAATGAATGCGAAAAGCCAGGGTATTTCTACAATTACACCCCTAGCCGCGCAAATGAGCCGCCTATAAGAGGGGCGAGGCTCTAGATCTGAGTCACACCATCCCTCCTTTGCGAGCTTTCATCGGAGCGCCTCTGACCAAAGCCCATTCCATCATGGACAGTCGACGCGGCTCCTCCTCTCGCGCTCCCAGCCCGGAGCCGGGAAATTGGAAGAGATGCTCAGTCCCGCATAGCGAGCTAGTTATACTCCAAGCCAAGGGATTTCTTCCCCCGGCCTTCATGGTCCCGGTTCGAGCAGGACTTGCCACCTACAAGGGCGGAAAACAAGCGGAGAGCGTCCCCGATCCCTCTAAAGGAGAGCGGGTATGCTTCATCTCTTATCTAGTAAGAGGACTCGGATTTCAAATCCATCCGTTTCTCCGGGGGCTCCTAGAGTTCTACGGCCTCCAGTTGCACCATCTTACTCCTTCCTCCATCTTGCACATCGCGGGCTTCGTGGCCCTTTGCGAACTATTCTTGGGCATCGAGGCTCATTTCGGGCTGTGGAAGAGAATATTCTGCCTAGTACCACGTTCTCATGAGGGGGCAATATATCAAGTGGGTGGAGCCGAGCTATGGTGCATCGCCGGGACTAGATACCTATCCGGAACCCCAAAGAAGGCGTCCGAAGACTGTCCTTTGGAATGGTTTTACATGGAGGACGTCCCGCTGCCGGATCCTGTTCGGATCGGCCTTCTGGAGTTCAGCAATTCTCCTTTGAAGAAGCGCCCTCGGAGCCCCCGGAGAGAAGATGACCGGGATGTCCGTTATTTGATGAGCCGAATAAGGTTACTGGGTCATGCCGGATTGACCATGACAGGAGTCATGGCAATCTGCATTATGAGGGGAGTGCAGCTGCTCCAACACAGGGGCCATCCCATGTGGGACTTCAACGGGGAGGACGATGCCACCCGCCATGGCCGCAAAGGGCCGAGGATCGGTCACCGAACTGGTGAAGATCTTATGCGCTATGTATAATGGGGAGGAGGAGGATTTCCTCCGTGTCAATCCATGAAGGAGTTTTCTTCGAATAATCCTCGAAGCTGGGTAAGCAAACATCTTTGTGACCTATCCGATCCATGTTCCCATGGTTAAATATCTCATTTCGTGGTTTCTGCATAGGAACTGCGCCGGACTGTGGAGAAGATACAGCCCGCCCCACAACCCGAGGATCCGGAGCGGTCCCTCGATCCGACCTTCAAGAGGATCCGGATATAAAGGTGGAGTTGATCGACGGGGTATTCCACCAACTTAGCATCGACAATGCGTTGGTTGCCATTACGACTGATTACCCCGGAATACTTCTAGCCTCGCAGGTAAATGAGACCTAGATCCCAAAACCCTGATAACGACCCATCCGTGCTTATTTTTGATCACCATATACCAATGGTGCTTCGCAGGGGGTACCTTGAGGCAGAAGCCGAGCCAGCGGCTGGCCAACAAAGGCGGTCTTGCCCGCAGGTTAAAAAGAAGTGCGGTCCGGATCGAAACTCCGCCGCAACGGTATGGCATGTCACCATACTCCCAGGATTGATTCCTGGAAGGCGTACTAACGCTGATGCTCTTTTCAGGAAAAAGAGCGCTCGCCGGACTGAGTCCGGAGAGGCTGCCGATCGAACCTTCACCGGACAAGCTTCAAAGCCGGGTCCGGAGGCTGAGGCGAGCACGAGACGTGTGTCGGATGCTCCTCCGACAGAGGATGCCGACAGGTTGTCCGCCACCAACTCCGAGGTGGAGAGCGCCTTGAATCACAGCGCGCCGGACAGTTCTTCGTGGCGCATGTTTCTCCCGAGGCCTTGAATGCCTTTGATTCGAGATCGCATCTCCGTGCCGCTCAAGATGGTCTGGCGAGCCACGGAGCAGTATGTGAAGGACATACTGGTAAGAAAATTTGATGATTATATATGCCAAGAGCCCCGAGACTTAAAATAGTTAGAATAACTGATTTAAGGATCATTTGTTCTGAGGATCTTCTGAAAAAGAATACCCGATCGTCCCAGGAGCTGGAAGAGTGCAGGGCGCATCTTGAGGCCGCACTAGCCGCTATGGGGGGGAGCCACAGAGACCCCCTCTTGTAATATACGCTTCATAAGATAAATAATTTATGAAGTGCTGCGGGTGTGTAAATCTGATAAAAACATTGCAGATGGCGCGGACTAGATCCGGACAAGAAACAGCTCTTCGCCGATTAAAGGCGGCGAGATCGTGCTTACGAGGGTGCGGCGGGAGAAGAGTAACCTCAAGACGCCAACACCAAGCTGGGTGAGGAACTAAGGGCGTTCGTGCCCGCTAGCTGACTCCGTAAGGAGAATCGACAACTTCGTCGCGGCATTTCGATAAGTGCTTGGCGAACTTTGGAAGAGTTCGCGAGAAGGAGACTAACATAAACATGTATGTAGGTTTGCTCACGGGTGCGTCCCGAGGAGGAGATGCCCAATTCTTGGTGATCTTCTTCCCGAACTGCGTCGGCTACATTTAACGAGTCCGGCGGTGATGAAAGGCATCGGCCAGCCTTGTGGCCATCTATCTCCCTGCCGAAGGCATTGGGGAGCTGGCGGAGCGGCTTTAGGGAGCACGGCGGCGCTTCCCGCTATGGAAGATATCGGCCTGCTGTCAAGGCGCCAGGGAAGCCTGGGCCATGGTAAAGACGCGGTACACGAAGGCTGACCCAAACCACATGGCGAGTCGGACCTGTGGGGCGGATGGGATGGAGATCCCTATAAGCTAGTGTACAGCCAAGTAGAATTGGCATAAGTATTCCCAGCAAGATTGTAAATTAGATAGCCTATTAGATGGCATTGAGGAGGAATACAATGAGTCGAGTTGACTATGTAAAAATATGACATGAAAGAATGTCTTCTAGCGGATTGTAGATCGTTTGTCATAGCGGACCTTTTAACCCGACCTCCGGACCCAATAGTCCGGAGTGTGTCTGAATACCTTCGTGGTTATATAAGAACCGTGGTATGCATGGAGACCAGGCGTAGGGGTCATTGTTGCTATATCAGACAAGTGCCCAACTAGTTATGTTATATTACATGGGTAGTAAGAAACATCTTCGGGGAGAATAGTTCCGTTAAGGGTTCCTTTATTGGGATGCATGCCCTAAAGTGCATGTCAAAGCTGCTATAAAGCGAGAAAATCATCACGGGGCAGATGGGTAAATTGTTAAAATCATCTTTCAGTTCACCGACCGAATATTCCCTTAAGAACGCTAGCTTTCGGCTTCACCCATCGAGGTACACATCCGGCTGACCCGCGATAATAATCGCAGAGGTGCTCCTTTACCACCCAGCCGAACAATCGGGAGCGTGGGGTAAGCACAGGAGCGAGGCAACCCAGCTTGGCCAAAACTTAAGTCATATCGATGCATATAATGGTGAATAAAAGGTGCATGCGGAAGTTTAACGCATGTGTTGGGCATGAAATCCCGTATGAATAAGCTTCTGTTAAAGAAGCCCCCAGGTATAATGAGCGTGGACAGCGCGTCAAGTGTGTGCGATAAAAGCGCAAACGAGCCTCTAGAGGCTACAAGAAGAAGAAGGAGGAAGGAGAGAAATAAAAGACAGCAAAAAGCAAAAAATAAAAAATGCGGACGGAGGAAGGAGACGAACTTGGAGTCCGGCACTTAGGCGTAGAATCTTCGTAGACGGGCTGTGTTACATGGGTTTGGCTCGAGTCGGTTATCCGATGCGTTTCACAGACGGTATGCCCCGCCGGTCAGGACCTGGTCGATGATGAAGGGACATTCCCATTTGGGCTTGAGTTTGTCCTTTTTCTTGTCCGGTAGGCGTAGAACTAGTTCGCCAACGTTATAAGCTTTGGCCCGTACTTCCCTGCTTTGATATCTTCGAGCCTGTTGTTGATAGAATGCGGAACGAGCTTTTGCCACATCGTGCTCCTCCTCCAATGCGTCCAAACTGTCCTACCGATCAAGCTCGGCTTCTCTTTCTTCGTACATGCGCAGTCGAGGTGAGTCATGTATTATGTCGCAGGGCAAGACTGCCTCTGCGCCGTACACCATGAAGAATGGTGTGAATCCGTAGTACGATTCGGCGTGGTCCGCAGCCCCAGTCTGGTCGAGCTCCTCAACCCGGTCGTGTAAGATACCTTGAGGGACCGCACTAGTCTGGGTTTAATGCCGCTCATTATTAGACCATTTGCCCGTTCGACTTGGCCGTTGGTTTGAGGGTGATAGGCGAGGCGTGTCGAGCTTGATGCCCATGTTTTGCACCATGATTTGACCACATCGGCCGTGAAGTTGGTGCCATTATCAGTGATGATACTGGCGGGGACACCGTAACGGTGCACTACCCCTGATATGAAGTCTATCACTGGTCCGGATTCAGCCGTTTTAACAGGCTTGGCCTCTATCCATTTGGTGAATTTATCCAGCATGACCAATAGGTATTTTTGCTTGTGGGTTCCTCCCTTGAGGGTCCAACCATGTCAAGCCCCTGCACCGCGACGGCCGGTGATGGGTATAGTTTTAAGGCGGTGGGTGGCATGTGGCTTTGGTTAGCAAAGAGCTGGCAACCGACGATCGTTGGACTAAGTCCTGCGCATCTGCCGGGCCGTCGGCCAATAAAATCCTGTCACGGAAGGCCTTGCCTACAAGGGCCGGGCTGTGGCGTGGTGCCCACCCAGTCCGGCATGAATTTCAGCCAGAGGTTTCGCCCTTCCTCTTGGAGATACTACTTTGAAGGACTCGGTAGTGATTTTCTTATAAAGCTCTCCTCATGGACTTTATAGGCTTTAGGCGCCGTACTATGCAGCGAGCCTCATTTTGGTCTTCGGGAGTTCCTGCCTAGTTAGGTAGGCTAGGAATGGTTCCGTCCACGGGCGATAACCGCCATTATTTCGTGAGCGAGGGTGTTATCTCGGGGGCAGATCCTCCGGTTATGTCAGAGTGTTGGCGTCGAGCAGTGCGGTTGGGTCCGGATTGATATTGCCGGACTCCCCTTCCCATAGTACGGATGGCTTGAACAGCCGTTCCAGAAAGATATTGGGTGGGACGGTATCGCGTTTTGCACCGATGCGTGCCAATATATCCGCCGCCTGGTTGTTGTCCCGGGCTATATGATGAAATTCGAGCCCTTCGAACCGTGCTGACATTTTTAGGACCACATTGCGGTATGCTGTCATTTTTGCATCTTTGGCATCAAAGTCTCCGTTTCTTTGAGATATTGTGAGATTCGAATCCACGCACACCTCTAGGCGTTGAATGCCCATGGAGACTGCCATCCGGAGGCCGTGCAGAAGGGCCTCGTATTTGGCTGCGTTGTTCGAGTCCGTTTACATTATCTGAAGGACGTATTGGACTGTGTCCCCGGTTGGGGACGCCAGGACGACGCCAGCCCCCAGGCCGGCCAACATTTTGGAGTCGTCAAAGTGCATGATCCAATTGGAGTATGCGTCGTACTCTTTAGGGAGTTCGGCTTCAGTCCATTCAGCCACGAAGTCGGCCAAAACCTGCGACTTAATAGCTCGTCGTGGCTTATAAGTTATATCGAATGGAAGGAGCTCTATGGCCCATTTAGCAATCCGGCCCGTCGCGTCGCGGTTGTTTATTGTGTCGTTAAGAGGTACTTCGGAGGCTACCGTTATCGAACACTCTTGAAAGTAGTGTCGCAGCTTCCGGGATGCCATGAACACCGCATATGCTATCTTTTGATAGTGTGGGTACCGGGACTTGCATGGAGTTAGGACAGTGGACACATAATAAACCGGTTTTTTAACAGGGAACCGGTGTCCGTCCGTTTCTCGTTCGACAACGCTGACAACTTGATGTGTTGCGGCGATATACAATAGCATTGGTTCGCCCACGTTGGGCGCGGGCAGGACCGGATTTGTTGCCAAAATGGCCTTTATTTCTTCGAGTCCGGCCGTGGCGGCATCCGTCCACTCGAAGTGTTCGGTGCGGCGGAGGAGGCGGTAAAGGGCTAACGCCTTTTCCCCTAATCGGGAAATAAAGCGGCTTAGAGCCGCTACGCATCCCGTCAATTTTTGTATTTGTTTGAGGTCTTTTGGAATATCCAATTGTGACAGAGCTCGGATCTTCGCTGGGTTTGCTTCAATTCCTCTACCGGACACAATGAAGCCCAGGAGCTTTCCGGCTGGAACGCCGAAGACACACTTTTCCGGATTGAGCTTGATGTCATATTTTCGAAGATTGTCAAATGTGAGCCTCCAATCGTCTACTAGAGTTTCGACGTGCTTGGTTTTGATGACCACATCATCTACATATGCTTCCACTATTTGGCCGATCTGGTTTGCCAGACATGTCTGGATCATGCGCTGATATGTTGCGCCGGCGTTTTTGAGCCCAAAGGGAATTTTGTTGAAGCAGAACGGGCCGTATGGAGTGATGAATGCTGTTGCAGCTTGGTATGGCTCCGCCATCTTGATTTGGTGGTAGCCAGAGTACGCGTCGAGGAAGCACAATGAGTCGTGTCCTGCTGTAGCGTCAATGATTTGATCAATTCGAGGGAGAGGGAAGGGATCCTTTGGGCAAGCCTTATTAAGGTCCTTGAAATCAACACATAGGCGCCAGGATTTATCCTTCTTTGGTACCATCACCAGGTTTGCTAGCCAGTCCGGATGTTTTATATCTCTGATGAATCCGGCTTCCAAAAGTTTGGCTAGCTCCTCTCCCATGGCCCGTCTCTTGGGTTCAGAAAAGCGCCGAAGAGCCTGTTTGACTGCCTTGAATCCTTTTAGGATATTTAAGCTGTGCTCGCCACCGGCGTGGGATTCTGGCATGTCGAAGGGTGCCGAGCAAAGATGTCCCAGTTTTCTTGTAGAAATTCTCGTAGTGCGGCGTCTACATCAGGGTTTAATTGTGCCCCAATGGAGGCCGTCTTTGCAGGGTCCATTGGGTGGACTTGGAATTTGACTATTTCATCCGCTGGTTTAAAAGAGGTGGACTTGGATCTTTTATCAAGTATCACGTCGTCCCTGTTCACCGTGGAGTGCATCGCGGTGAGTTCCTCGGCCGCTAGGGCTTCGGATAGTGCCTCGAGGGCTAGTGCGGTTGTCTTGTTTTCGGCACGGAGTTCTATGTTCGGATCACTAGCGAGAGTGATGATTCCGTTAGGTCCGGGCATTTTAAGCTTCATGTACCCATAATGGGGTATAGCTTGAAAAATTGTGAATGCCTCTCGTCCTAATAGAGCATGATATTCGCTGTTGAACGGGGCCACTTGAAATGTGACCTCCTCGGACCTGTAATTGTCCGGCGAGCCGAACACTACGTCCAGCGTGATTTTTCCTGTGTAGCATGCTTCCCGGCTGGGGATTATTCCTCTAAAGGTTGTGCTGCTTCGCTTAATGCGGTTCTAGTCTATTTCCATTTTTCGGAGGGTTTCCTCATAGATGAGGTTTAGTCCGTTGCCGCTATCCATGAGTACCTTAGTAAGGCGAAAGCCGTCCACTATCGGGCTGAGGACCAATGCGGCTGGTGCCCGGGCAGTTCGGAATTTAGGTTCATCACTGGCATTAAAGGTAATAGCCGTGTCACTCCATGGATTTATTGTTGCTACTTGGTAGACTTCGGCAAGGTTGCGGAGTGTTCGTTTTCGCATGTTATTTGATGCGAAAGTCTCGAAGACTGTTAACACCGTACTGGTGTTGCTGGGCTGGGATTCCGAAGCTAGAAGCTCTTCGCCACTTTTGGCCACCTGCCGTAGTATCCAGCATGCTCGAAGGCTATGAGTTGGAGTGGCGACCTCGTGCTATGAATTTTGCGAGGTCCGTTTAGCCAACCCTCGATGACGGTTCCGCACCCTTTAGGGGTTTTGGTTTTTGGTATTCAAGCCGTGCTTGATAATGATGCACCCTTTTGTTCCGGACTAGGGATGTATTCGGGGCCGGATTATCCCAAAATTTACTTTCGGTTTTCCAGGCGCCCTCCATCGCACAGTACTTTTGTACTATGGTCGCCAAGTCAGCAAAACGTGTAATTTCGCGACGACTTATGGCGTTTAGGATTCCCTTGTCCGTGCAATTATTGCAAAAAAATGGGATTGCGTCCTCCTCTCGGCAGTCCTTTATCCTGTTCATAACCAGGAGGAATCTGGCCCAGTAATGATGTACTATTTCGGCGGGCTCTTGCCGAATTTGAGAGAGATCGCTAATGTTTGGGTGGGCGGGTGGCACTAAATTCGGAACCCCGTCCAATTTAGGACTCAAGGGCCGAGAAGTTTCCGAACTCGGAAGTTTGGATTTTTGAGTGCTATCCAACGAGTCCGACCCGCCGCCTGACTTTAAGTTCAGGGCTTGATCGACATCCGTTCCTCCGCAGGAATCCGTCATGGAGGGATCGGGAATCCGGACGTAGCTAGTCCTTAAGATAGAAGAAGAATCGCCGCATTGCTCCTCTATCACAGCAACATGATGGGTAGCCTGGGGAGAGTTGATCTCTCTCAGATCGGTTTTAGGCCCGATCCGGTCGTAATCTGTGGCGACTCCCAGGGCGGCGATGCGATCCAAGAGCTCGTTTATGGAGGAGAGCTCGATCGGTTCTAATTGTTCGTCAAGTTCCGAACTAACATGGAGATTGGTTTCGATGACTCGAGAGGTCATCATCGGCGCGGCGGCCGAACTAGCGGTCATGAGAAAACCGCCTAGCCGGAGAGTCTGACCAGTGGCCAAGGCTTCTTTGGCGATGGTATCGTCTTTAAAGACGAGATGAGGCATCCTACCTGATGGCGACGGCATAGAGGAACTCTCAATGAAAGCACCAATGTCGGTGTCAAAACCGGCGGATCTCGGGTAGGGCGTCCCGAACTGTGCGTCTAGGCGGATGGTAACAGGAGACAAGGGACACGATGTTTTTACCCAAGTTCGGGCCCTCTTGATGGAGGTAATACCCTACTCCTGCTTGATTAATATTGATGATATTGGTAGTACAAAAGTAGATCTACCACGAGATCAAGGAGGCTAAACCCTAGAAGCTAGCCTATGGTATGATTGTTGTTCGTCCTATGGACTAAAACCCTCTGGTTTATATAGACACCGGATAGGTTAGGGTTACACAGAGTCGGTTACAATGGTAGGAGATCTACATATCCGTATCGCCAAGCTTGCCTTCCACGCCAAGGAAAGTCCCATCCGGACACGGGACGAAGTCTTCAATCTTGTATCTTCATAGTCTTGGAGTCCGGCCGTGACGATAGTCCGGCTATCCGGACACCCCCTAGTCCGGGACTCCCTCAAAAGGGAAGAGACTTCCCAATCTCCTCCTACTGTTTCTTATGATGAATCAGGTAACGAGGAGGAGCTTTCTATTCAACCAATCTCATCAATAAGGAGCTCGAAGAGGAAGGTTTAACCTACACATAATGTGAAGAAGAAAAAGAAAAGAAGGAGCAACAAAGGTAGAAAGGTATCCCTCCCAAATGATGTTGCTCCTACTACTCATTGTGATGATGATAATTGCTTTACTATTGGTGCTATCCATATTTTTAACGATGAGAGTGATTATGCTTATGATATGAAAAGTCTCAAGCTTGGGGAAGCTATGTTTGATGAGGATGAAATATTTGAGAATATATTTTCTGAAATTAATGTTTGTCCCAAGCTTGGGGATGCTACGTATAGTGAAGATGATATTTTTAGCATCCCAAGTTTTGATATGCAAAGTTGTTATGATGATAGCATGCCTCCTACCTATGATGATTATATTGATGAAAGTGGGTTCGGAAGAGTGTCAACATTAGGAAGTAGTGATCCCACTATTTTGGAGGATGTTGAATTTTATTGTGATGAATATGAAAATGGATTTGGAAGAGTGTCAACTTTATTTAGTGATTCCACTATCTTGGGAGAGGTTTCAATCGATTATGATGAGAACGAAGTTGCTACTTATGATGATTATTGTGATGAAACTTATGCTATAAAAAGTAGTGATGATTATATTTACAAATCTTGTCATGATTATGATTACCCTTTTTCTGAACATTACTCTTTTAATGTGGAAACAATTTCTAGTGTTCAAGTCTCTTATGATACTCCCACTATTCTGAATGAGAAGAATTTTGCTTATGTGGAGAGTTGTAAATTTTCTATGCTAGTAGATCATGAAAAGAATGCTTTAGGTGCTGGTTATATTGTTGAATTCATTCATGATGCTACTGAAAATTATTATGAGGGAGGAACATATGCTTGTAGGAGTTGCAATAATGTCAAGTTTCCTCTCTATGTGCTTAAAATTTTAAAGTTATGCTTGTTTTACCTTCCTATGCTAGTTGATTATTGTTTCCATAAGTTGTTTGCTCACAAAATCCCTATGCATAGGAAGAGGGTTATACTTAAATGTGCTAGTCATGTGCTTCATGATGCTCCCGTTATGTTTCAATTCTTATCTTTTATGTGAGCATCATTGCCATCATTATGCCTAGCTAGAAAGGCATTAAAGAAAAGCCCTTGTTGGGAGACAACCCAATATTTATCCTTACTATTTTTGTGTGTCCACATGATTATGCTACTGTAGTAATCATGTTTTATAGCGTTTTTTTCAATAAAGTGCCAAGTAAGACCTATAGGATAACATATGGTGATAGTTAATTTGATTCTGCTGAAAAACAGAAACTTTGGGAGCACGAGAATTTTTTTATTAAATCACAGAAAAGTGATTTTGCGTTGATTCTTTTTGCTTCTGATCAATAGATAATATTTATAAGACTTCCTATTTTGGTAGAACTTTTGGAGTTCCAGAAGTTTGCGTTAGTTACAGATTACTACAGACTGTTCTGTTTTTGACAGATTCTGTTTTTCGTGTGTTGCTTATTTTGATGCATCTATGGCTAGTAAAATAGTTTATAAACCATAGATAAGTTGGATTAAATTAGGTTTAACACCAATATAAATAAAGAATGAGTTCATTACAGTACCTTATGTGGTGGTTTTGCTTTCTTTTGCTAACGGAGCTTACGAGTTTTCTGTTGAGTTTTGTGTTGTGAAGTTTTCAAGTTTTGGGTAAAGATTCGATGGACTATGGAATAAGGAGTGGCAAGAACCAAAGCCTGGGGATGCCCAAGGCACCCCAAGGTAATATTAAAGGACAACCAAGAGCCTAAGCTTGGGGATGCCCCGGATGGCATCCCCTCTTTCGTCTTCGTTCATCGGTAACTTCACTTGGAGCTATACTTTTATTCACCACATGATATGTGTTTTGCTTGGAGCGTCATGTTATTTTATTTTTTTAGTATTAGCTTTCTGTTATTTATAATATTTTTTTCACCTTTAGTTTCAATAAAAAAGTCAAGGATAGCCTTTGCCACGCTTATCTTTCTAGTATACATGTTGCTGTTTGAAAACAGAAAGTTTACCGCTGTTGCAAAAATTCCTCAGAAAATTCAGAGAACGGTATTTATTTGAAACTTTTTGCATATTGAGATCTGATAAATTTACTACATTGGGAATTTTCTCTCATAATTTTTGGAGTCAGGGAAGTATTGATACTCTTGCATTCTTTACAGACTGTACTGTTTTGGCAGATTGCTGTTATGTTTGCATTGTTTGCATATGTTTGCTTGTTTAATGATTCTATTTGAGGGTAGGAGTGTTAAATATGCATAGGCATTTAGTATGCAATGTTGAATAATAATTTTAGTGATTTGTTACAGTAGAAAATGATAAGGTTTTGCATTGGTTTATACTAACCTATCTCACGAGTTCTTGTTGAGTTTGGTGTGGATGAAGCTTTTGATAAAAAGAGAAACCATGGTATGAGAGGAATTAAGGAGATACAAAAGTTCAAGCTTGGGGATTCCCAAGGCACCCCAAGATAATATTTCAATAAGTCTCAAGCATCTAAGCTTGGGGATGCCCCGGTAGGCATCCCACCTTTCTTCTTGAACAACTATCGGGTAGTATCGGTTGAACCTAAGTTTTTGCTTCTTCACATGAGTTGTGCTATCCTTGCAATGTAGTTTTATTTAGCTTTGCTTTATCTTTGAATACAATACCAAGATCTGAAATTATCAAATGGGAGAGTCTTCACATAGTTACATAATTATTCGACTACTCATTGATCATCACTTTTATCTTTCGGAGTAGTTTGTCATTTGCTCTAGTGTTTTACTTATATCTTTTAGAGCATGGTGGTTTTATTTTGAAGAAATATATGAACTCTCATGCTTCACTTATATTATTTTGAGAGTCTTAAATAGCATGGTAATTTGCTTAAATAATCATAATGTGCTACGCATACAAGATTTGTAAGAATTCTTATGAGTGTGTTGAATACTATGAGAAGTTTGATGCTTGATAATTGTTTTGAGATATAGATGTGATAATATCAAAGTCGTGCTAGTTGAGTAGTTGTGAATTTGATAAATACTTGTGTTAAAGTTTGTGATTCCCGTAGCATGCACGTATGGTGAACCGTTATGTGATGAAGTCGGAGCATGATTTATTTATTGATTGTCTTCCTTATGAGTGGCGGTCGGGGACGAGCGATGGCCTTTTCCTACCAATCTATCCCCCTAGGAGCATGCGCGTAATACTTTGCTTTGATAACTTGTAGATTTTTGCAATAAGTATATGATTTCTTTATGACTAATGTTGAGTCCATGGATTATACGAAGTCTCACCTTCCCACTATTGCTAGCCTCTCTTATACCGTGCACTTTTCGCCGGTATCATACACCCACCATATACCTTCCTCAAAATAGCCACCATACCTACCGATCATGGCATTTCCATAGTCACTCCGAGATATATTGCCATGCAACTTACCACTGTTCCGTTTATTATGACACGCTCCATCATTGTCATATTTCTTTGCATGATCATGTAGTTTACATTGTATTTGTGGGAAAGCCACCGTTCATAATTCTTTCATACATGTCACTCCTGAGTCATTGCATATCCCGGTACACCGCCGGAGGCATTCATATAGAGTCATATTTTGTTCTAAGAATCGAGTTGTAATTTTTGAGTTGTAAGAAAATAAAAGTGTGATGATCATCATTTTTTAGAGCATTGTCCCAAGTGAGGAAAGGATGATGGAGACCATGATTCCCCCACAAGTCGGGATGAGACTCTGGACAAAAAATAAAAAAAGGAAAAAAAAGAGGCCATAAAAAAGAGAAAAGGCCCAAATAAAAAAATTAAAAAAATGAGAGCAAAAGAGAGAAGGGACAATGCTACTATCCTCTTACCACACTTGTGCTTCAAAGTAGCACCATGATCTTCATGATAGAGAGTCTCCTATGTTGTCACTTTCATATACTAGTGAGAATTTTCATTATAGAACTTGGCTTGTACATTCCAATGATGGGCTTCCTCAAAATGCCCTAGGTCTTCGTGAGCAAGCGAGTTGGATGCACACCCACTTAGTTTGTTTGTTGAGTTCTCATATACTTATAGCTCTAGTGCATCCGTTGCATGGCAATCCCTACTCACTCACATTGATATCTACTGATGGGCATCTCCATAGCCCGTTGATATGCCTAGTTGATGTGAGACTATCTTCTCCCTTTTTGTCTTCTCCACAACCACCCTTCTATTCCACCCATAGTGTTATATCCATGGCTCACGCTCATGTATTGCGTGAAGATTGAAAAAGTTTGAGAATGTCAAAAGTATGAAACAATTGCTTGGCTTGTCATCGGGGTTGTGCATGATTTAAATACTTTGTGTGGTGAAGATAGAGCATAGCCAGACTATATGATTTTGTAGGGATAACTTTCTTTGGCCATGTTATTTTGAGAAGACATAATTGTTTAGTTAGTATGCTTGAAGTATTATTATTTTTTTGTCAATATGAACTTTTGTCTTGAATCTTTCGGATCTGAATATTCATACTACAATTAAGAAGAATTACAATGAAATTATGCCAACTAGCATTCCACATAAAAAATTATCTTTTTTATCATTTACCTACTCGAGGACGAGCAGGAATTAAGCTTGGGGATGCTTGATACGTCTTCAACGTATCTATAATTTTTGATTGCTCCATGCTATATTACATACTGTTTAGAGCAATATTGGGCTTTATTATTCACTTTTATATTACTTTTGGGACTAACCTATTAACCGGAGGCCCAGCCCATATTGTTGTTTTATTGCCTGTTTCAGTATTTCGAGGAAAAGGAATATCAAACGGATTCCAAACGGAATGAAACCTTCAGCAGCGTGATTTTTTGGAAGAATATGATCCTGGAGACTTGGAGTTCACGTCAGAAGATCCTCGAGGCAGCCATGAGATAGGAAGGCGCCCCCCCCCTGTAGGGCGCGCCCCCTGTCTCGTGGGCCCCTCGAGGCTCCCCCGACTGACTTCTTTCGCCTATATAGTCCCATGTACCCTAAAAACATCCACGGTGAAGATAGATCGGGAGTTCCTCCGCTGCAAGCCTCTGTAGCCACCAAATACCAATCGGGACCCTGTTCCGGCACCCTGCTGGAGGGGTAACCCATCACCGGTGGCCATCTTCATCATCCCGGCGCTCTCCATGACGAGGAGGGAGTAGTTCACCGTCGGGGCTAAGGGTATGTACCAGTAGTTATCTGTTTGATCTCTCTCTCTCTCGTGTTCTCTCTCGTGTTCCCTCTATGGCACGATCTTTATGTATCCCGAGCTTTGCTATTGTAGTTGGATCTTATGATGTTTACCCCCTCTACTCTCTTGTGATGAATTGAGTTTCCCCTTTGAAGTTATCTTATCGGATTGAGTCATTTATGAGAACACTTGATGTATGTATTGCCGTGCTTATCTGTGGTGACAATGGGATATCATGTGCCACTTGATGTATGTTTTGGTGACCAACTTGCGGGTTCCTCCCATGAACCTATGCATAGGGGTTGGCACACGTTCTTGACTCTCCGGTAGAAACTTTGGGGCACTCTTTGAAGTACTTTGTGTTGGTTGGATGAATCTGAGATTGTGTGATGCATATCGTATATTCATGCCCATGGATACTTGAGGTGACAATGGAGTATCTAGGTGACATTAGGGTTTTTGGTTGATTTGTGTCTTAAGGTGTTATTCTAGTACGAACTCTTTTATAGATCGATCCGAAAGAATAACTTTGAGGTGGTTTCGTACCCTATCATAATCTCTATGTTTGTTCTCCGCCATTAGTGGCTTTGGAGTGACTCTTTGTTGCATGTTGAGGGTTTGTTATATGATCTATCTATGTTATTATTGTTGAGATAACTTGCACTAGTGAAAGTATGAACCCTAGGCCTTGTTTCCTATCATTGCAATACCGTTTGTGCTCACTTTTATCATTAGTTACCTTGCTGTTTTTATATTTTCAGATTACAAATACCTTTATCTACCATCCATATTGCACTTGTATCACCATGTCTTCGCCGAACTAGTGCACCTATACAATTTACCATTGTATTGGGTGTGTTGGGGACACAAGAGACTCTTTGCTATTTGGTTGCAGGGTTGTTTGAGAGAAACCATCTTCATCCTACGCCTCCCACGGGTTGATAAACCTTAGGTCATCCACTTGAGGGAAATTTGCTACTGTCCTACAAACCTGTGCACTTGCAGGCCCAACGACGTCTACAAGAAGAAGGTTGTGTAGTAGACATCAATAACATCTGATCGATGTCTTTCAACTTGAAGTTAAGACTCAAGAAGCCGAACTGATTCAGGCAGCGAGTTCGAAGAGCTGGTGCTAGCAGTAGTAGCCAGTAACTCGAATAATTCATCAAGACGGGACCTTGGAGTTGTCTCAGTGTCTTGAATATAGTTTTTATTAGCTTTCTTGGAGACCAACAGGGATGTCTCACTATCTTGAACCTTATCTGCATTACTTCCTTTACCATTGCATAACGGGGTACTCTTCTCCAATAGTTTATCCGCGTTCTAAAAGAGAAACAAACAAACACATCACAGGTTTACAATGTAGTATATGAAACTCATTTTGGTAAACCAGTTCAGTAGTAAGGTGGACAGGATAACAACATGAAACAAACATATATCTATGTAGTATGGTCACTGTATGGTCTATATCATTCTAGTTTATGTTGCCAAATCAAGATAGATATAGTTCAAATCATATATATTTGAGACAAAGCAGCATAGACATAATATAAGTGTGGGAAACTACACAGCAATAACAACACTTTTAATGTGCATGGCATGAGAACATAACTGTTTATTCGATTGAAACTAAAATTAACATAGAGCAAGTTACAACAGCAAACACGTTAATGAAACAGGTTTAAAACATACCTGTTGCACCATTGGAGTTTCAATTGCATCCTTCAAATTTGAAATTAGTTGGTATGAGTAAATACAGTGATGCAAGAGCAAAGTAGTATGAACCATAGCTACGAAACCTGACCTGAGAACAATTCTACTTCTGCTTTAAGTGTTGACTTGGGGTTCGGAGTGGTGGTCCTCGTGCTTTGGGCACTGTAGTTGCCTTACTAACTGCTCGTGTTTGGGTGCTCTGTGGTGGAGACGGTGTTGTGTCAACGGGAACTGGGTTACTATCTGCTGGGTTGGGGTTAGAAGGGGTGTAGCTGGTTCTCTGTCCAACTGGGTAGGGGTACAATCTGCGTGAGTCTTGGTTATGTGTGGTGGGGCTGGTTCTTGGGCAAGTACAACCGTGGTTCTATCTCCATCGACAGGTAGCACGATCTTTTCTGAAGACCGTGCTTTTACTCCCACAGATACTGCCATCACCCCCTCCAATTGAAATGGCTGATAAACAAGAAAATTAATTGAATGTACAGACATTATAAGATAGACAGGTGCAATGGATAGTAGGGAAGAAAACAGGGCATGAAATAATTCACATTTATGTTGTCTAACCAAACAGAATAGCAGGACATAATTTCACATATATGATGGCTAATTAAACAGGATAGCATGACACAACTTCACATGTATGATGGCTAACTAAACAGTATAGAATGACATACTTCAAAATATGATGACTATGTAAAAAGGATAACATGATATAACTATACGATGTGTCTATTAAAGTGGTTGGCATGCCATAAATCACAAACATGTCGTCGTTGGAAACATGATGGCATGATATAATTCACGGATAGAAATACATAATTCAAAATATGATGACTATGTAAACAAGATGAGATGATATAACTATATTATGTCTTTAGAAAATGGCTTGGCATGCCACAATTCAGATACATGCTGTCTATGTAAACATCATGGCATGATATAATTCAAATATATGATTTATATACTAAGGAAGTGAGCAGAGGGCAATCGCATATATGATGTGTCAACTAAGGAGATGGCATTCAATATCGTATATATGATGTAAAAACTAATCATTGCAATACAACATATGCATGATATGAGTAATATAACCCTGCCAAGTTTGAGCATGCACCTCAGGGGGATAATAGGACTGATCATCTGCCTCTGAATCCTCCTCTGAAGAGCTATCTGTAACCAGCAAGATATCTGCTTCAGTAGGTAGCATTGTCTGCTCTGAAGACCTTGTTTTCACTCAATATTTCTCCATCACCAATTCAAATGGCTGATGCACAGGAAGAGCAGTTGAATATACAAACATTGTCGACAAAAGCAATGAGAAATACAAAAAAAGGACAGCATGATATAATTCACATATATGACGCTTGGCTAAACAGCATGGCATTGCATAATTCACATATATAATGCCTTCCAATAAGATAGCATTGCATAATTCACATATATGGTAATTAGACACTAAACAGTTGGCATTCACAGAAAGCATGTCTAAACTAAGAAAATGACATAGCAATGCGAGATACCATACGCACGATATGAGCAACATAACCCTGCCAAGTTAGAGCATGCACCTCGGGGGGGGGGGAATAGGACTGATCATCTGTCTCTGAATCCTCCTCTGAGGAGCTATCTGTAACCAGCAAGACATGCGCTTCGTCAGATAGCATTGTCTACTCTGAAGACCTTGTTTCCACTCCATATTTTTCCATGACCGTGCCGAATGGCTGATGCACAGGAAGAGCAATTGAATGTACTAAAATTGTTGACAAATTTAATAGTAATAAAAAATGATGTCATGATATAATTCACATATAAGATGACTGGTTAACTAGGGTGGCATTGAAAAATTCACATATATGATGCCTGGCTAAACAAGATGGCATTGCATGATTCACATATACGATAAAGAAACTAAACAGATGGCATTGACACAAAGCATGTCTAAGCTAAGCAGATGACATCTTTGATGTATCTGATAGCAATGCAGGGCACCATATGCATGATATTACCAACATCAAGATGCCAAGTTAGAGCGAAGACCTCATGGGATAAATAGGAGTGGTCTTCGCTTCGAATCCCCTCGAACATTTATCTTCCTCTTGATTACGATCCAAAATGTGTGGACGGGTGGCTGCCTTTGCGCCCACCATGGAGCGACGTCTGCATGAAATTTTATTGCCACGCAAGGCTCGTCTCTTTTGCTCTACATGTTCAGTTCCATTGTGTACAATAACTGACATGCATAGGAATAAAACATAGTGAGATTATGTAAGGAGTGCATGCACAAATCCAGAGTGATGGTAGCAAACGTGGATAGACCCAATACCAATGATAGCAGTGCGATAATAGCTTAAGTTAAAAATACAGATAATGGCTCATTTAATGTTTGTTTGCACCCAACATGAAACTCATAGTAGACACCGAGATTAACCAGATAGTAGATGATAGTACTGATTGCTTCCCCAATATGTACCCCACAACCATTTAAAACTCAAGTTTCAAAGATAAGATTGGACCCGACTCGAGTCTAATAGGTGAACACGATGATAAAGTAGCATTTCATCATATTAGCGATGCATAACGTGGCGGATACGAAAAGAGTGCGACCTCTCTTGCGGACCCGTGTAGTCCTCAAGGTCATCTGCTCAGCTGATGATGGTAATGCAGTTGTCCTGGCTGCCGGCGGCGGGGAAGAAGATCTGAGGCGGCGAAAGACAGTCCGGAGAGCGGATCCCTACTATGGTGAACCCTTCCGTCGTTGGAGCAGCTGAGCTGGGGTGGAACACAACACCGCAGGAGCAGGACAAACCACACAAGGTTTTCTTTGACACATATCTATAACAGAAGTAATTGTGTAAGGGCTTGATTGAATTTGAGGATTCTAACAATGCAGGGATAGGAAATAGATAGGAATAGGATAGGAATGCACGTGCAAAACAGAGAAATTTAAAAACACAGGATTTCTGCCGATCTGGGTGTTTGGTTCACAAGAATTGGAAGATCACAGGATGCAAAGAAGCATGGTGAGATTAAGTCAAACCACAAGAAAATGTACGGTTATAATGCTATTATGCTACTATCTCTTAGTCTTGTGCTTCATGAATAGGAATTTGAAAAGGAGGACAAGTGGAAATTAAAATTCCTACGGTTTTTCTTTCAAGGAGACACTAAAGGAACAAATCCTACAGTTTTCCTTTGCTCCATTCCTTTGCACAAATTCATGAAAAGTATTACCACAAGAAACTTTCCAATTCCTATGTTTTTCATTCACTCTTCCTTTCAAGCACTGGCGATTCTAGTAGGCAGGCTTGAGCAAGGAAAATCCTACACTAGAAAAATGTTTTTATGCTACTTATATTACTTTGGACCCATGACATTGCCCTACTAGATCAACTCCCAGGGCCATCGACAAATGCACAGCTCAAACGTGCAGAGATAAATAATGATGGCGTTCAAGAGAGTCCATCACGGATAGCTAAGTTGCCTGGTACCTCACTGCTTGTCATATAGTAGGATAAAATAATCGTATTTCCCATTACTCCGTGTGCTCAGTGGACAATATATATAACATGTAGAGTAAAAAAGAGATGCAACAAGTGTACAACCTCTTTGGCGAAGCCATGTCGATGTCAGCGTGATTGGGTTGGCCGGTGAGGATGCTCCAGCTAACTTGGCTGTCGGAGGAGGGGAAGAAGATCTTAGGCGCCTGGAGATAGAGCCTGAGGTACTGCTCTGCTGTGATGGAGGGTTTCGTCGTTGGAGCAGCTCCGGTGAGTTGTACGACGCCGAGGCTGAAGCAGGACAAGAGAGACAACATTAACCTGAGTGGAATTCTAATATCATCTCCAATAGATGATGTAAAATACATAACCACAAAGTGGTAGATGTAAAATACATCAGCCCCTCATCTCTAAACTTAACTGTCGAAACTGAATTTAATTGTCGAAACTGAACTTAACTGTCGAAACTGAATTTTGCTGTCGAAACTGAATTTTACTGTCGAAACTGAACGCACTAGAGGTGAGGCTACACATCAGTCGACTGACTTTTTCATCTCTGGTCAGTCGATTTAGCAGCCGTTGGATACGAAATCAAGGGCCTGCAGTTCATCTTCAACCTCCACCTCCCTGAGCCGCCAGCCAGCACCGGTCAAACAGCCGCCCCCCGCCGCCCGCGGCCGGCGGTGCACCGCCCCGCCCGCCCCAAAATCACTCCCCACCCCGGCCATCCCTCTAGGCCGCCCCCCCATGCCGAGCTTTTTCTCCGGCGATCCCCGTGCCACCGCGCCGCCACCTCCGGCAACCACCGCCCCACTCTGAACCTTAAGATAGATAGTGGGGTACCTCTTCGGCGAGCCCCCCTCCCCGATGCGGCTGGTTCTTACTTAACTCCAGCAAGCCCTCCCCCAACCCTCTGAAAAGCGACTGACCCAAGATTCAATTCAGTCGACTGAAGTATAGCTAAATCGGAGCAGCATCGCAAGCAAGAGCAAGAGCGAGAGCAGCAGGGCGAGCAAGAGCAAGAGCACGAGCAGACCAGGCAGGGGACCGAGAGCAAGAGCAGAGCAGTAGCGCGAGTGAGAGCTAAAGTAGCAGCAGCTCCTACTGATGCGGACATCACCGCCGAGGAAGCGACGCCGTGGAGGAAGTGGCCGGGGACGCCGCCGTGGATGGAGCCGCGCCGTGTCGGCTCGGGACCGAGCGCCGGCTGCACCGTGAGATCGAATCAAGAAGAAAATGCGGCGATTAGTGTACAACCTATTTGGTGGCGCCGATTAGGCCGCAGCTTCATCCGAGGAAACAGTGATGATGCTGCTCTTCCGGTGGTGCTAGTGAAGATGGCGGTGTGGGAATGGAGGTGGCGCGAAAGACGAGGGCAACGTCAGGGCAGCTCCTTGGATGTGGAGGACGGGGTGGCTGAACCGGCGAGACGACCAGATCAACGACGGATCCTCATCCGGTACGGTGGATGAGGGACGTCGAGGTGTTGATGTGGATGACGTCGTCGGGGAAGAGGCTCTGGCTGGGTGGTGGACGAAGGAGGGTGTGGGGCATCGCGGGTTTTCGTGGCCTCGGTGTAGGAATTGGTGGGCGGATGGGATGGGAGTGGGAACCATGGCTTAGGGACGCGCTTGTCCGAAATGTGGGGTAAGTTACGAAAGTAGCCCCACCAATTTGAGGCGGTTCTTTCGGTTCAGGGGTAGCGCGGGCATTTCGTGTGTCGGGATTTCACAGGAGGTGGGAATTTTCGCGCGCGTTGTAATTTTGGAATAGCAAGGCGCGGGTTGAGATGGAGGGAGTTGTCGGAGCACAATGAGACAAAGATTTATCTTAAATATTTTGGGGTAACAAGGCGCGGGTTGAAGAGGCGGGAGTTTCGCAGCACGATAGACAGAGACACTAGCTTGAAATTTCGGTATAACAAGGCGCGGCTTGAAATTTCGGGAGAAGAAGCTTAACGTGTACCCAAAAAAAGAGAAAATTTAGACTAGTATGATATACTACGTACAATATGTTTAACACGCACAACACACACACAGACACCATTTAGACTAGTACACTACTAGGGAAAAGCCTATACACATAATCTTACCAGCAGCGCTCCTCAAAATACAACGCTACTGCTATTTAGCAGCAGCGCGTGATAGAAAAACGCGCTGCTGAAAGGAAAATAGCAGTTAAACTTCCACGCCAAACCGCGCTACTGCTCTAATTGCCATGACCTCAAGAACCCAGCTAGTTATAGCAGTGGCGCCCTATACTGAACCGCTCTCTCGCTATAAAGTTAGCAGCGAGCGCGCTTCTAAGAAAATCGCCATCGCTATGATCAGCCCACAAGTTTAGTCCCACCTCACTCCATGAACAGGTGTTTACCACCTTAAATATGTTACTTCGAAACTATCACAACCAGTTGGTCTTCACTGAACTCTATGTGTAGAATTTGTGGCGCAATATGAGTCCTCTCCGGTTCCTACCGGAGTGGACTCATATTGACAATTCAGATTGTACACAAAAGATCATTGATGGCCAATGTATTTTGATCGTGCGTGCTTACACTTAGCGATGGCGTTTTTCCGTAAAATGCGCTTATAGCTACTTTAGCTATAGCGCGGTTCCTAAAGTGCGCCATCGCTAGTTCGACTTAACCCCGCTCAAAATTTCACTAAGTCCTCCTCCCCTTGTTCCCCTACTCCTCTATCGCCGCCGCCCGAGCCCGAGCCTGCCCTCACCACCGCCGCCCGAGGCCGCCCTCAACCTCACCGCTGTTGCCCGCCGCCGCTCTCGACCTCACCGTCGCCGCCGCCTCCCCCACCCCTCCGCTCTCGACCTCACCACGCCACTCTCGAACTCACCATCGTCCGCCGCCGCCGCCGCCGTCTTCCATCCGCCACCAAGGTACTCCCTCCTTCCGTGCCTCCTCCTCCCACCGCACCCTCCTCCCTCCTCCTCCCACCGTGCCCTCCTCCCTCCGCTTGCGGCCGCCCCCTCCTCCCTCCTTCGCTGGCAGCCCTCCTCCCACCGCCTCCTCCTCCTCCGCCCGCCGCTCCCCTCCTCTCTCCTCCCTCCCTCCCTTGTCTCTGTTCTTGCAATCGTAGGTGTTTTGAATAAAATAGAAGTAAGAAAATTTAGGGTAGAACTAGGGTAGTAGAATTTTTAGCAAGTGTTTAATAGAAAATAGTTTATTTAGTAAGTGATTAATATAACTAGTTTATTTATATTAGGTACTTAATAGAACTAGTTTATTTGGTAAGTGCTTAATAGAACTAGTTTATTTATAGTAAGTGCTTAATAGCACTAGTTTATTTAGTAAGTAGTTAATAAAACCAGTTTATTTAGTGTTAGGATTATATATAAGATATTTTCAAATGTTTTTTTTTCATATTTTGAACCATTGAAATGCAATGACCATCGCTAAATGGCCTATGTTTTGCCGGAGTGTTGAATAATTTCCGTTCCTGCAAATTGCTAGTAGTGATTTTTAGTAGTAGTAGATGTTAATTACTAGTAGTGATGGTACTAGTTAACTAGGGCAGTATGATTAATAGTAGTTGTAGTTGAACTACTTTAGTTGTAGTTGAACTAGTTTAGTAAGTAAATTAATAAACTAGTTGAACTAGTTGAACTAGTTGAATTAATAGAACTAATGTATTTTTAGTAAGATAATTAATATAACTAGTTGAACTACTTTATTTTAGAAATAACTAGTTTTTAGTAAGATAATTAATATAACTAGTTGAACCACATATTCTATTTATAGTAAGTTTATATTTAGTAAGAACTAGTTGAATTAATAAAACTAGTTGAACATGTCATATTTGTTGTTATTTTTTAGTTTAAGCAATTATTCGGGATGTATTAGTGATAACTTATACGGTTTTTGCTTTTGCAGAAATCAAGGAGCCCCTCCATCATCCCCGTCATCGTCCCCGTCACCGACCCCCTCCGACATCGAGGTGAGACCAGCCAAATATCCATGTATATCTTTTGTTTCTCAAATAGGATATGTGGTTGCCCAAGTGGCTGTTCATGTTCAGTTTACACCTCCGAGTGGCCTATGTTTTGCCAGAGTGTTGATTAATTTCTGTTCCGGCAAATTTCAGGCGCTCGATATGTCCTTTTTTAGCAAAGGTCATGCCGGATTTTTTCGTGAATTCTGGCATGACTTGTGCTAGAATATGTAGGAAATATCGAGTGGCCTGGATTTTCTCGAAAAATAATGATCTAATTTAGGTTTTTTAGTACATATATTTAATTGTACAAGTTTAATCTTTGAATTATGAACGTAGGAAATGTCGTACTCGGACGACGACAGTCTCCCGGGGGAGTGCAGCTGGTGCCACAACGATCGAGGTGAAGGAAATATGCCCTAGAAGCAATAATAAAGTTATTATTTATTTCCTTATATCATGATAAATGTTTATTATTCATGCTAGAATTGTATTAACCGAAAACATAATACATGTGTGAATATATAGACAAACAATATGTCACTAGTATGCCTCTACTTGACTAGCTTGTTAATCAAAGATGGTTATGTTTCCTAACCCTGAACAAGGAGTTGTTATTTGATTAACAAGGTCACATCATTAGTTGAATGATCTGATTGACATGACCCATTCCGTTAGCTTAGCACTTGATCGTTTAGTATGTTGCTTATGCTATCTTCATGACTTATACAAAGTTCCTGCAACTATGAGATTATGCAACTCCCGTTTACCAGAGGAACACTTTGTGTGCTACCAAACGTCACAACGTAACTGGGTGATTATAAAGGTACTCTACAAGTGTCTCCAAAAGTATATGTTGAGTTGGCATGAATCAAGATTAGGATTTGTCACTCCGATTGTCGGAGAGGTATCTCTAGGCCTTCTCGGTAATACACATCACATAAGCCTTGCAAGCATTGCAACTAATGAGTTAGTTGTGAGATGATGTATTACGGAACGAGTAAAGAGACTTTCCGAACGCGAGATTAAACTAGGTATTGGATACCGACGATCGAATCTCGGGTAAGTAACATACCGATGACAAAGGAACAACGTATGTTGTTATGCGTTTTGACCGATAAAGATCTTCAGTAGAATATGTAGGAACCAATATGGGCATCCAGGTTCCGCTATTGGTTATTGACCGAGAATGGTTCTAGGTCATGTCTACATAGTTCTCGAACCGTAGGGTCCGCACGCTTAAGGTTTCAATGACGGTTATATTATGAGTTTATGTATTTTGATGTACCAAGGAGTTCGAGTCCCGGATGTGATCACGGACATGACGAGGAGTCTCGAAATGGTCGAGACATAAAGATTGATATATTGGATGGTTATATTCGGACACCGGAAAGGTTCCGGAAGTTTCGGAGAAAACCGGAGTGCCGGGAGGGTTACGGAACCCTCGGGAAGTTATGGGCCTTATTGGGCCAAGAGGGAGAGAGGGCTGCACCAGAGGTGGCGCGCCCCATGGGGAGTCCGAATTGGACTAGGAGGGGGCGCAGCCCCCTTCCCTCTCCCTCTCCTCTCTTTCCTTCCCCTTCCCTCTTCCTAGTAGGACTAGGAAAGGGAGTCCTACTCTACTAGGAGGAGGACTCCCCCCTCCTAGCGCCCCAAGGGCTGGCCGCCCTCCCCTTGCTCCTTTATATACGGGGCAGGGGCACCCTAGGACACACAAGTTGATCTTCGTGATCGTTCCTTAGCCGTGTCGGTGCCCCCTCCACCATATTCCACCTCGGTCATATTGTAGCGGTGCTTAGGCGAAGCCTGCGACGGTAGAACATCAAGATCGTCACCACGCCGTCGTCTTGACGGAACTCCTCCCGACGCTTTGCTGGATCGGAGCCGGGGATCGTCATCGAGCTGAGCGTGTGCTAAGAACTCGGAGGTGCCGGAGTAACGGTGCTTGGATCGGTCGGATCGTGAAGACGTCGACTACATCAACAACGTTAATATAACGCTTCCACTTGCGGTCTCACGAGGCGTGGACGGACACTCTCCCCTCTCGTTGCTATGCCATCACCATGGTCTTGCGTGATCGTGAGGAAAATTTTTGAAATTACTACGTTCCCCAACAAAGGCATCCGAGCCTGGTTTTATGCGTTGATGTCATATGCACGAGTAGAACACAAGTGAGTTGTGGGCGATATAAGTCATACTTGCTTACCAGCATGTCATACTTTGGTTCAGCGGTATTGTGAGATGAAGCGGCCCGGACCGACATTACGCGTGCGCTTACGCGAGACTGGTTTCACCGCTGCGAGCACTAGTTGCTTAAAGGTGACCGGCGGTGTCTCTCTCTCACTTTAGTTGAACTGAGTGTGGCTCGCCCGGTCCTTGCGAAGGTTAAAACAGCACCAACTTGACAAACTATCGTTGTGGTTTTGATGCGTAGGTAAGAACGGTTCTTGCTCAGCCCATAGCAGCCACGTAAAACTTGCAACAACAAAGTAGAGGACGTCTAACTTGTTTTGCAGGGCATGTTGTGATGTGATATGGTCAAGACGTGTTGCTATATTTTATTGTATGAGATGATCATGTTTTGTAACCGAGTTATCGGCAATCGGCAGAGCCATATGGTTGTCGCTTATTGTATGAAATGCAACGCCATGTAATTGCTTTACTTTATCACTAAGCGGTAGCGATAGTCGTAGAAGCAATAGTTGGCGAGACGACAACGATGCTACGATGGAGATCAAGGTGTCGCGCCGGTGGCGATGGTGATCACGACGATTGCCGGAGATGGAGATCACAAGCACAAGATGATGATGACCATATCATATCACTTATATTGATTGCATGTGATGTTTATCCTTTATGCATCTTATCTTGCTTTGATTGACGGTAGCATTTTAAGATGATCTCTCACTAAAATTATCAAGTAGTGTTCTCCCTGAGTATGCACCGTTGCCAAAGTTCGTCGTGCCGAGACACCACGTGATGATCGGGTGTGATAAGCTCTACGTCCATCTACAACGGGTGCAAGCCAGTTTTGCACACGCAGAATACTCAGGTTATACTTGACGAGCCTAGCATATGCAGATATGGCCTCGAACACGGAGACCGAAGGTCGGCGTGAATCATATAGTAGATATGATCAACATAAGATGTTCACCATTGAAATCTACTCCATCTCACGTGATGATCGGTTATGGTTTAGTTGATTTGGATCACGTGATCACTTAGATGACTAGAGAGATGTCTGTCTAAGTGGGAGTTCTTAAGTAATATGATTAATTGAACTTTAATTTATCATGAACTTAGTCCTGGTAGTATTTTGCAGATTATGTTGTAGATCAATAGCTCGCGTTGTTGCTTCCCTATGTTTTTATATGTGTTCCTAGAAAAATTGTATTGAAAAGGTTAGTAGCAATGATGCGGATTAGATCCGTGATCTGAGGTTTATCCTCATTGCTGCACGTAAGAATTATGTCCTTAATGCACCGCTAGGTGATGACCTATTGCAGGAGCGGATCTGACGTTATGAACATTTGGCTAGCTCAATATGATGACTACTTGATAGTTTAGTGCACCATGCTTAACGGCTTAGAATCGGGACTTCAAAGATGTTTTGAACGTCATGGACCATATGAGATGTTCCAAGAGTTGAAGTTAATATTTCAAGAAAATACCGAGTTGAGAGATATGAAGTCTCCAACAAGTTCTATAGCTAAAGGATGGAGGAGAATCGCTCAACTAGTGAGCATGTGCTCAGATTGTGCAGGTACTTCAATCACTTGAATCAAGTGGGAGTTAATCTTCCGATAAGATAGTGATTGACAGAATTCTCTAGTCACCATCACTAAGTTAGTAGAACCTCGTGATGAACTATAGTATGCAAGGGATGACGAGAACGATTCCCAAGCTCTTCGTGATGTTAAAATCGTGAAGGTAGAAATCAAGAAAAACATCAAGTGTTGATGGTTGACAAGACCACTAGTCTCAAGGAAAATGGCAAAGGGAAGAAGGGAACTTCAAAAGGAACGGCAAGCAAGTTGCTGCTCGAGTGAAGAATCCCAAGTCTAGACCTAAGCACGAGACCGAGTACTTTTGCTGCAATGGAACTGGTCATTGAAGCGAACTACCCTGAATATTTGGTGGATAAGAAGGATGGCAAAGTGAACAAGGTTATATTTGATATACAGGTTATTGATGTGTGCCTTACTAGTGTTTATAGTAGCCCCTGAGTATTTGATACTGCTTAGGTTGCTAAGATTAGTAACTCAAACAGGAGTTCTGAATAAGCAGAGACTAGTTGAAGGGAAGTGACGATGAGTGTTGGAAGTAGTTCCAAGATTGATATGATCATCATCGCACACTCCTATACTTTCGGGATTAGTGTGGAACCTAAATAAGTGTTATTTGGTGTTGAGCATAAATATGATTTGATCATGTTTATTGCAATACGGTTATTCATTTAAGTAAGAGAATAAATTGTTGTTCTGCTTACATGAATAAAACCTTATATGGTTACACACCCAATGAAAATGGTTCATTGGATCTCGATCATAGTGATACACATATTCATAATATTGAAACCAAAAGATGCAAAGTTAATAATGATAGTGCAACTTATTTGTGGCACTTGCGTTTAGGTCATATTGGTGTAAAGCGCATGAAGAAACTCCATGCTGATGGGATTTTGGAATCACTTGATTATGAATCACTTGATGCTTGCGAACCATGCCTTATGGGCAAGATGACTAAAGACTCATTCTCCGGAACAATGGAGCGAGCAAATGACTTATTGGAAATAATACATACCGATGTATGCGGTCCGATGAGTGTTAAAGCTCACGGCAAGTATCGTTATTTTCGACCTTCACAAGATGATTTGAGCAGATATGAGTATATCTACTTAATAAAGCACAAGTCTGAAACATTTGAAAAGTTCAAATAATTTCATAGTGAAGTGGAGAATCATCGTAATAAGAAAATAAAGTTTCTACGATCTGATCGTGGAGAAGAATATTTGAGTTACGAGTTTGGCCTTCATATAAAACAATGTGGAATAGTTTCACAGCTCACGCCACATGGAACACCATAACGTAATGGTGTGTCCGAACATCATAACCGTACTTTATTTTGATATGGTGCGATCTATGATGTATCTTACCGATTTACCACTATCATTTTGGGGTTATGCATTAGAGACAGCTGCATTCACGTTTAATAGGGCACCATCTAAAATCCGTTGAGATGACACCGTATGAACTATGGTTTAGCGATAAACCTAAGTATGTCGTTTCTTAAAGTTTGGAGTTGTGATGCTTATGTGAAAAGTTTTCACCGATAAGCTCTAACCCAAATCGAGAAGTGCGTCTTCATAGAATACCCAAAGGTGACTATTGGGTACACCTTCTATCACAGATCCGAAGGCAAGTTTTTTCGTTGCTAAGATGGATCCTTTCTAGAGAAGAAGTTTCTCTCGAAAGAAGTGAGTGGGAGGAAAGTAGAACTTGATGAGGTAATTGTACCTTCTCCCTTATTGGAAAGTAGTTCATCACAGAAATCAGTTCCAGTGATTCCTACACCAATTAGTGAGGAAGTTAATGATGATGATCATAAAACTTCAGATCAAGTTGCTGCCAAACCTCGTAGGTCTTCGAGTAAAATCCGCACCAGAGTGGTACGGTAATCATGTTCTGGAAGTCATGTTACTAGACCATGATGAACCTACGGACTATGAGGAAGCGATGATGAGCCCAGATTCCGCGAAATGGCTTGAGGCCATGAAATCTGAGATAGGATCCATGTATGAGAACAAAGTATGGACTTTGATTGACTTGCTCGATGATCGACAAGCCATGTTAATAAATGGATCTTCAAGAGGAAGACGGACACCGATAGTAGTGTTACTATCTACAAAGCTCGACTTGTTGCAAAAGGTTTTCGACAAGTTCAATGTGTTGAATACGATGAGATTTTCTCACTCAGAACGATGCTTAAGTCTGTCCGAATCATGTTAGCAATTGCCACATTTTATGAAATCGGCAAATGGATGTCAAAACAGCATTCCTTAATGGATTTATTAAAAGAGTTGTATATGATGCAACAGAAGGTTTTGTCAATCCTAAAGGTGCTAACAAAATGTGTAAGCTCCAATGATCCATCTATGGACTGGTGCAAGCATCTCGAGTTGGAATACACACTTTGATAAGTTGATCAAAGCATATAGTTTTATCTGAGACTTGCGGTGAAGCCTGTATTTACAAGAAAGTGAGTGGGAGCACTACAACATTTCGATAATTATATGTGAATGACATATTGTTGATCGGAAATGATGTAGAATTATTCTGCAAAGCATAAAGGAGTGTTTGAAAGGAGTTTTTCAAAGAAGGACCTCGGTGAAGCTGCTTACATATTGAGCATCAAGATCTATAGAGATAGATCAAGACACTAGATAAGTTTTTCAATGAATACATACCTTGACAAGATTTTGAAGTAGTTCAAAATGGAACAGTCAAAGAAAGAGTTCTTGCCTGTGTCACAAGGTGTGAGATTGAGTAAGACTCAAAACCCGACCACGGCAGAAGATAGAAAGAGAATGAAAGTCATTCCCTATGCATCAGCCATAGGTTCTATAAAGTATGCCATGCTGTGTACCAGATCTATTGTATACCCTGCACTGAGTTTGGCAAGGGAGTACAATAGTGATCTAGGAATAGATCACTGGACAGCGGTCAAAATTATCCTTAATGGAATAAGGATATGTTTCTCGATTATGGAAGTGATAAAGGTTAGGTAAGTAAAGGGTTACGTCGATGCAAGTTTTGACACCGATCTGGATGACTTTAAGTCTCGATCTAGATACATATTGATAGTGGGAGCAATTAACTAGAGTAGCTCCATGCAGAGCATTGTTGACATAGAGATTTGCAAAATACATACGGATCTGAATGTGGCAGACCCGTTGACTAAGATTCTCTCACAAAGCAAAACATGATCACACCTTAGTACTCTTTGGGTGTTAATCACATAGCGATGTGAACTAGATTACTGAATCTAGTAAACCCTTTGGGTCTTGGTCACATGGCGATGTGAATTATGGGTGTTAATCACATGATGATGTGAACTATCGATGTTAATCACATGGTGATGTGATCTAGATTATTGACTCTAGTGCAAGTGGGAGACTGAAGGAAATATGCCCTAGAGGCAATAATAAAGTTATTATTTATTTCCTTATATCATGATAAATGTTTATTATTCATGCTAGAATTGTATTAACCGGAAACATAATACATGTGTGAATATATAGACAAACAGTATGTCACTAGTATGCCTCTACTTGACTAGCTTGTTAATCAAAGATGGTTATGTTTCCTAACCATGAACAAGGAGTTGTTATTTGATTAACAAGGTCACATCATTAGTTGAATGATCTGATTGACATGACCCATTCCGTTAGCTTAGCACTTGATCGTTTAGTATGTTGCTTATGCTATCTTCATGACTTATACAAAGTTCCTGCAACTATGAGATTATGCAACTCCCGTTTACCAGAGGAACACTTTGTGTGCTACCAAACGTCACAACGAATGGGTGATTATAAAGGTACTCTACAAGTGTCTCCAAAAGTATATGTTGAGTTGGCATGAATCAAGATTAGGATTTGTCACTCCGATTGTCGGAGAGGTATCTCTAGGCCTTCTCGGTAATACACATCACATAAGCCTTGCAAGCATTGCAACTAATGAGTTAGTTGTGAGATGATGTATTATGGAACGAGTAAAGAGACTTTCCGGTAACGAGATTAAACTAGGTATTGGATACCGACGATCGAATCTCGGGTAAGTAACATACCGATGACAAAGGGAACAACGTATGTTGTTATGCGTTTTGACCGATAAAGATCTTCGTAGAATATGTAGGAACCAATATGGGCATCCAGGTTCCGCTATTGGTTATTGACCGAGAATGGTTCTAGGTCATGTCTACATAGTTCTCGAACCGTAGGGTCCGCACGCTTAAGGTTTCAATGACGGTTATATTATGAGTTTATGTATTTTGATGTACCAAGGAGTTCGAGTCCCGGATGTGATCACGGACATGACGAGGAGTCTCGAAATGGTCGAGACATAAAGATTGATATATTGGATGGTTATATTCGGACACGGAAAGGTTCGGAAGTTTCGGAGAAAACCGGAGTGCCGGAGGGTTACGGAACCCCGGGAAGTTATGGGCCTTATTGGGCCAAGAGGGAGAGAGAGGGCTGCACCAGGAGGTGGCGCCCCTCCATGGGGAGTCCGATTGGACTAGGAGGCGCAGCCCCCTTCCCTTTCCCTCTCCTCTCTTTCCTTCCCCTTCCCTCTTCCTAGTAGGACTAGGAAAGGGAGTCCTACTCTACTAGGAGGAGGACTCCCCCCTCCTGGTGCGCCCAAGGGCTGGCCGCCCTCCCCTTGCTCCTTTATATACGGGCGGGGGCACCCTAGGACACACAAGTTGATCTTCGTGATCGTTCCTTAGCCGTGTGCGGTGTCCCCTCCACCATATTCCACCTCGGTCATATTGTAGCGGTGCTTAGGCGAAGCCCCGCGACGATAGAACATCAAGATCGTCACCACGCCGTCGTCTTGTGGAACTCCTCCCGACGCTTTCTGGATCGGAGCCCGGGATCGTCATCGAGCTGAGCGTGTGCTAAGAACTCGGAGGTGCCGAGTAACGGTGCTTGGATCGGTCGGATCGTGAAGGCGTCGACTACATCAACCGCGTTAATATAACGCTTCGCTTTCGGTCTCACGAGGGTGCGTGGACGACACTCTCCCCTCTCGTTGCTATGCCATCACCATGGTCTTGCGTGATCGTAGGAAATTTTTTGAAATTACTACGTTCCCCAACACGAGGTATGTGCGACAGGTGCGTTGAGCTGGACGAAGATCGGCGCTTCAGCATTAAGCTCGAGGAGACCTTCGATGTTGAAACGGTACGCAACAACGACAAGAGTTTTTTTCATAATTAAGCATGACTTCAACTATTTCAACGTCTAATTTTCATCTTTTACAATTCGACTAGCTTATCCCATGCCATGCAAGACTCTATGTCTTGGAGAGGATGGGTTTTGAAGACCATGAAAATTTTGAAACAAAGAAAATACACCTAAGGACCCATCATGATATGGATTTTGAAGTAAATCTGTACAATGCTCAGAGCGTAACCCATTTTGGTTGCCAAAATTGGGAAGCACTTTGCAAAATGTATGGCTTTTATGAGGGTATGATTGTCACCATGGATCTTGGTGATCCTGACATCGAGCAAGACAATATGGACATTTGGGTCCTTGTTGATACGCTTCTGATTCTACCGCAATGTGAGTTTCTCAAACATAGTTATTAACTAATTTATATTGTTTATTTCAAAATAGTTGACAGCTTATTTCCATTTACAGCTTATTTTGAATCTTCAAAGAATGTGCAGAAGATGGTAGACAAAACCCACTACAGTGGTGGCTCCGAATTAACTTATAAGGAGAAAAATCATGTGATCGCATTTTGTACTTTCTTTGAGAATTACAATACGTATTATCGAACTCCTCCAAATTATGGTGAATACATGCCACTAGTGCACGTGTTGAACCATGATAACTTCTATGGAGATACCCTGGTAAGATGTTTTTACTATTACGACATCCGTGCATCTTTTGCATACTTCCAAAACTAGTACATCATTGCTAACTACGAAATTATTACTATGTTTTTCAACAGAAAATACCGATGGATTGTGTGCCTCATCTGATGTATCAGAATGGTCGCCTTGCAGTTCTGAACATACAGCCGGGTCAATCTAAGGAGCTCACCTGTGCATATCGGATTTCTAAAACTGGTGAACACATGCTAATCAAAGAATGGAAAAAATGTTTGGACATTCGCAAGGAGGTTCTTGGAAGTAACATTAAGTGAAAGGCAAGGATTGGAGATTGGATAATCACCATTCTCCATAATGGAGAGTCAGGGGCTATCTTGTTTTTTGCTATTTTACCTTAGAGAATATAGTAGGTCCTAAGAGAATGTAGTAGGTCCTATGAGGTACAATATGTTTATTATGTGATACAATGTGTTAGAGTTGATGATGAGGAGTACTTGTGATTACGACTAGTGACCAATTTGCTATGTGATGTCTCATTGATGAAAACGATGATCTTGAGGAGGTGTTATATGACAATGATGTATTATGATGATAAGTTGTTAATGATATGATAATGATGATGATATTTATTATATCATTGGGTGAAAGAACCGCGGATTAGTTTCAAGTGGATGTCCATCCACTTGAAACTAGTCCACGGTTGTTTCACCTACTCATTATGATGTAAAAACAGTCTCTAAATTCCTGTTGTATGAAAACTTGTGTAAAGGTGTATGAAATACAACATGAAATAAAAAGAAATAAAATACTAAATAATAGTAGTAGCGCGGGCAAGGAGGAGCGCTACTACTAATTACCAGCAGCGCTGCTCAGAGAAGCGCTACTACTAGATCATTTTAGCAAGGCGGGGTCCAGCGCCGCCATCGCTAAGCTTTAGTCAGAAGCGCTTATCGAGAGCGCTCTGGCACGCTCTCTGATAGGACTAAAACCCGCGCTGCTGCTAGGCTTTTCCCTAGTAGTGGTAAGGTACACGTGCATTGCACGCATGAGATTTGGCAACCAAATTATGAATAGATACCACATTATAGCATGTAAGCTTTGAGTCATATATGCATAATGTAGATGTTCGTTTAATTCTTATAGTTCATTTCATTCAAAATCATCTAGTTTTTATAAGAAAGCTAATCTATTTTAAGATTCATGGAATTGTGCGTTGTAAGGCATAAAGTAAAAACAAATCATGTAGAAAAACATTTGGGCAATTCTGATACGGAAGATTCTAGAACAAAGAAGTGCTTGTGTTTTGAGGTTTGTGCATTATGCTTAAGTTCAACCATAGAGTCTTCTAGATTGTACATGTGGCAAAATCTGGTGGAATCTTGATGATATCCAACGGCCAGTAGTGCTCAAATTTGCCAGCTCTACACCGTCGGATTGGCCTCATCCAACGACCATCTTTCAAAGTTAAAGTTATCCGCACACTATATAAAAAATATATAATATAATATATATAGGGGTATAGATATAGATATGTGATGCGAAAGCCACCCATCGTCTCCAATTAGAATAGTGTGTCCATGCACTGATGCAATGTGGCCAAACGATGTGTGCCATCGGTATCTCAAATTCAAACCAGTCTGACCTTGTTCAATGTGTATACATTACAACATGCTCATTTCCAAGCCACACCGCGCAGATCTCCATTACATTCATGCATGCATGGGTTTCAAACATCATGATCTCTTATTCAAATATTTAAATTCAACTTTACATTGATTATGACCTCACCTAGTCTTTTACACCCACACATTGGTCTTCTCTTTATAATTGTACCACTAACTTTCTCTCGTGCATGCATGCAAACACACTACCAGTCGGCATTATCCATCGCACACATGCAATATTTTTCTTCAGGTCGGTCTCCCATGAAGGCACACATACACATCTCCCTCTCCATCATATCGGGCATTCTTTATCTCTCACGTGCATGCAGAACGATCGATGTTCCTCTATGTGTGTGTGTGTGTACATAGCTAGGTCTTTCATAGTTTTCCACATAAACCGATCAATCTATATATCTAGTGAGGTCTCACCCTCTTTCCCACATCCACATCGATCAATCTATCCCTCTCTACATAGGATTACATATATAGCTAATACAACCACATTAATTATATATCCAACGCCCCCCTCTCATCATCCATGCCTTCCGCTTCATCTCTCAGACGCGCGCACAATGGCGAAGACAGGGGCAGCAAGGGCGCCACTACAAGGATTCCAGTCTATTGCAACAAAATTTATTGCTACAACTACGTTTTGTTGCAATAAAACGCAATATTACCACAAATTCTTCGGTTGTGGTAATAGGCCACACATATAGCCATAACTTAGTTTCGTCGCGATAAATACAAACTTTGTTGCAATACATGCCACATTTTGCAATAAACTGTACTGGCGTTGCAATATGGTAGCGTTATTGCGACAAACAAATTTCGTTGCGTGAGGGTAGTCATTTTGTTGTAATAGAGACTAGGTATTTCAACAGAATAACTATTTGTGGCTATATCCAAAAAGATATTGCAACATCGGCATGACGTTGCATTAGCTACAAATATTGTTGCAAAAAAGTGGCTAACTATTGCAACAAACTGATTCGGCGTTGCAATATGGTAGCGATATTGCGACAAACAAATCCCGTTGCGCGAGACAGCCATTTTTGTCGTCATAGAGACTAGGTATTTCAAGAGAATAACTATTTGTGGTAATATTTGGAAATATATTGCAACATTAGTGGGACGTTGCAAGTTACACGGCAGGAAAATATATTATTCAAATTTATAGATATTAAGTTATGATTTTTGCAAGCTTTAAGGAGTAATTAAAATATATTTTAGCTGCACCAATTTCAATTAAGTTTTAAGGATTAATTAAAATAAATGGACAGAACACACTTTCTTGATAGGAATCTACTCTCTCTGTCTCATAATATAAGAGCGTTCTTAATACTGTATATTATGAGACGATGTATCAAGAACGCTCTTATATTATAAGACGGAGGGAGTATATGTATACCTATCTCTATTAATAAAGGGGTTATTGCTTCTGTTTTTCGTTCGTCCTCAAGCCACTAAAATCGTAGATGGTACTAAAATAATGTGCATGTCTGATTGTTCATTCCTCTAAAAAAATAAAGCTTCATGCGTGTGCTGCGGTGGCCCAATAAATCGGGCCGAGACGAGCCCAGCAAAAATATGTGTGTATGCTGCGGTTGTCCAATAAATCGGGCCCAACAAAATTAAGTGCAGGAAGTCGGAACCTCCTGTTCAGGAAGGCCCAATAAATCGGGCCGAGACGAGCCCAGCAAAAATAGGTGTGTACGCTATGGTTGGCCAATAAATCGGGCCCAACAAAACTAAGTGCAGGCATCCAGATTCGAACTCGGAACCACTTGTTCAAGAATAATGACGCAGCCAGCCGAGCTAAGTCATGTTGTGTGCTATAGTGAAGGTCAATTCTCCTCTTAAAGTCCAACATCGCCTCCTTACATCCCATCGACCCAATTTATATACGTCCTTGACTTTCCTAGCTGTTAAGAAGTCGTCTCGCAACAAGAAAAGAGAAGCTAGGAAGGAAAGAAAGGCTTACTAACTGCACCATCAGTTAAAAGGAAGCACCGTATACAGACTTACTCCATGCATGCATCTTACGATTTCTCATAAAAAAAATTCTCCTAATGATGGTGTCCTTAACAATTTTTTTTCCTTTAGGTGTATGTGTTTAGCATACTCCCATACGGTTGATCATATTATGCATATACTCCCTCCGTCCCATAATGTAAGACGTTTTTTGACACGTGTCAAAAAACGTCTTACATTATGGGACGGAGGGAGTAGTTTTTTAAATCTTTTTCACTAATTCCATAATGTATCGCTCCATACACACAAAAATATAAGACGTTTTTTCTCTTCCTCTGATGACACCACTGGCCCACGCACCCGTCAACGTCAAAGCCCTCAAGCCGACCTTGCCCACACCACTTTTGTGCGGCATGTGAATCGCCGTCTCCCAAGTGAGTTCGTATGACTCATCTTCAATGGCTCCCTCTTCTTTGCCCACAGCTCTATCCACATGTCCGTCGACTCATCGGGGCCTTTGTTGCGCTTTTGCTGGTTCATTGCCAATGTCTCTTGATGTGAAGTTTGGGGGGCGGGGGGAGGGCGGAGGGGGGGGGTGGTGGTGGTGGTTGAATGCACGGGCATTTGTGCTAGTATATATAGAATGCGACATTTCTGGTCCTATAAGCTACATTCTAGGGCAGCCTGTTACGAAATGATCTAAACTGCGTATTGACGGTGTTTCTGACCATTGAGGCCCGCCTGTCAGGTGCTAAAGTGACATGTTCTTTTGCTAAAAAAAACCTTAGTTGCATATCCCCTGTTTGCTAAAAGAAGTGCCTTCACAGAGAAGAAAATTTACGATAAACAAACACGCTTGAGCCCTGGAGAGGACGGTCACCGCGCGTGCACTCTGACCGCTGCGCCACTGCATGAGTTAGTTCGTATCGAAGGCATATATTCTTTTTACAATGAGTTAATTGCAAAACTCGGGAGAAATAAAAGCACGCGCCCGCAAGGATTCGAAACCGCGCAAGAAACCGGCGATGAGCGCTCGTCGCCGTTGCTCCATTGAACCGTTCGTTTAAACTAGTAGCAGACATATATCTTTGTATACTTTGGTCCGTTGTCTTCCTTTGTACTCCCTCCGTCCGAAAAAACTTGTTATTAAAATGGACAAAAAGGGGTGTATCTAGAACTAAAATACATCTAGATACATTCCCTTTTATTCATTTTGATGACAAGTATTTCCGGACGGAGGGAGTATCTGTTTCTTTTTTCATATTTCTTTTACCCTCTATGGTATATTAAAAAAATTATACATATATATATGGTATATTAAAAGAATATTCAATATATATGCGATAAACATTTTTATAATACAAAAAAGTTCATTGTATATTTAAATAAGATCATTGTATATTAAAATAATGTGCAATTTTCAGTGTGTGTTTACAAAAAATATCGCATACTAAAAAGTTTACTGTAAATTGGAAAAATGTTAAAAGTATTGAAAAAGGATCTTATGTATATTATTCAATTTTGTGTGTTGTTCCGATTCTATGAAGAAGGGTCCTATGTATATTCAATGTTCAATGTTACGACTCTATGAAGAAGGGTCCTACGTATGTTATACAACACGCTAGCACCGGCCGCGACCCCTACTTCCGCGCGACGACCTCCCCTACCAGGTTGCAACTCGTGTCGTCCTGACCCGGGCGGCAAGCCCCAGCCGGCGAGCCGCCCCTCTGACCTTGCACGCCGCTCCTGGTCGGCCATGGCTCATGTCGCCCGCTTCCTCCATTCTCGATGCTAACCAAGCAGTTCCGTTGTCCCTCTTCCCGACCTTCGCCCGCGAGCTCGAGCCTCTCCACCGGCCATGGATGCGAGCTTCCCACATGCCGCCTACCGCCGGACTTAGGAAAGATGACAGACGTGGGACGATTTCATCAGGAATCTCCCGATCTAGTTTGGAAGGAAGATGACGGTCGTGAGATGATTTAGCGGCATATATATCTCATATTGCTTTGAAATATTAATTTTCCAATTTATTTCATTATCCTAAACATTCCCTCCAAAAAGAATTACTTTCCCACCATATAATTTTGGTTTACTGTAGTTTACACCAATATTTTGTTTTCCCACCAAAAAGTAGTCTATTTATCTTGCCGCTAAAGACCCTTCCTAACTACCCACAATTATACTATTCTAAACCAAATCACACGGCGTCTTCATCGGCGATTGGATCTGGAGCTCTCGTCCCTGGTTCAGGTTTTTTCTCCCGATCTCCTCCCATCCTAGAACATCGAGAAATCCTAGCGTCGTCCGGCGGGTGCGCCCGTTGCCCAGCGAGCCGCGTAGTGCCGCCGATGAGGAGTCATCGTCCTCGATCTCGCCCTCCTCCCTCTCCTCCGTGCCCGCCGACAAGGGCCGCGTCTCCGTGTCCTCGGCCATGCCTGCTTCGCCGCAAGACGCCTGTCGGCTGCCCGAGACCCAGCGACCCGCCTGGCTCGCCACGCCACCTGGTCCTACCTCCGCTGCCAAAGGCCGTCGCCCTCGCCCACGCCGGAGACCCGGCTCATGGCCGCCACCCTCGTCCGCTGCTCGAGACTCACGAGCGCCGCCCGCCCGCTTCGCCTCGTCCCATCGCATCACAGCGCGGCATCCCTCGGCAGCACCCCGGCCCCCGTGCTACCCACCGTGAACCCCAGCCAGTGCGCCCTCCCTTGGCGGCACCTACGTGCGGCGAAGTCGAGCCAGCGGGCATCGACTGGCTCCCCCTAAGATAGAAGTCTGGCTTTCCTCCTTTAAACGTGGAGGAGCCATGCACTGCTAATGTAGAATCTCTTGTTTTTGATAATTTCGCATAATGTAGTTCATGACTACATTGTTTCTTACTCTGATTTTATTGTGAAGATGTCAGATGATGAAGACGATGGTTGATCGCGATGATGACACCCAGAGCTAGAAGGCCACGAGGAGTTCAATATGAGATGTTAGTATTCACATCTGCTCTACATAATTCTGCAACTGTATGTGTATGACTACTAATCAAACCAAAGACTAACAGTATTTCTTTTATTTGTGAAGCAACAATGCTATGAAGAATATCTTCTATTGCCGGCGTGTTGTCTTTGTAGCAGCTCATTGAGAAGTTAGGCTTTAATAATGTGACTGATAAGCCAGCTGCACTTAAAGTGATGAGAGATGTATGTGAATCTTTTCTTGAATCCTCCGAAAGGAAGCAAAGCTAGCACATAGTGGGGGTGATATCTTGAAGAGTTACAGAGTGGCCGTGCAGAGGCAGCTTGGGTAGGTTAACAAGGGATTGCATTGGAATTATTTCTGATTAAGTATTAGCTCTGGATTACCACTGTTGTTGGTGTTAGTCCAGCTGTACTGGTGCCATAACTACACTATCTGGGCTGGAACTTCAGTTGAATTCTGGATTTATTCTTTTGGTTTGGTTCTCTCGTTATGATTGTCTTCTACTGTATGACCTGGTATATCATTGTTCAAAACATGTTGGACCTGTTTTTTTGCGATACTCAGTGAGGAACATGTGCAGGTGTGGGACTTGATAAAGCTTGGAGATTATCTTAGTGCAAGGGACGATGTCGATCCCTCTAGGATAGGGATTAGTGGTGAATCACTCAGAGGTATCATAGACCATGATTGCATCATGATACTGAATTATTACATAGATTTCACTTTTAGAAAATTTATCCTTTTTATTTGTAGCTGAATACAGGAATGCATGCATGGTTTCCTGCTATTGTGGATACACGGTTCAGTGTTGTTGTTCCAATAATTGGTGTTCGGTACACACAACAGTAATTTATCGATATGGGTGCACATAGTTTTGTGATTTGTCCCATGTAAGTAAAGCATGCTCTTTGTGGTGGCTACAGGGATTTCAACGGGCAATAGATAATGACATGTGACAAGCTAGAGTTGAGAGCATTAAGCCTTAATTTGAAGGTTAGAAACCATGCATCCTCTTTAAGATTGGGCACACACCATTGAAAAATATAGATCACAACTGAAATATATCGTTTTGTCTTTCCTGTAGAAGCAAGAATTGATTCAGGGAAGAGTGAAATAGATGCAGAGGTTGTAAAAAAGGTGACTATCTGATTTATTTGACATTTATTTCTGATTGTTCCATTGTAAATGTTTCACAATCGTATTGACATATTTTTACCAGGTTTGGGACAAGATAGCACCTGCTATGGCTTCACAGTTTGGTGCTCCCTACTCAGTTCCTCTGATTGCACCACGTCCACTCCTCCTAAATGGTAAAACCAATCATATTTCTTATTGAGTGCTTCTGCTTTGTCCAATAGTTATTGCATGACCCAACATATTCAAAAGTCTCTCACTTCTCTTTTTGAGTTCAATGAGCACTTGTCGGGGCTGGGCTTCCACCTACAGATATATTTTTGTTTTATGATACTATGGTTGAGCCAGAACTGTTGTTAACCCTTCGCTTTAAAATTAATGTTAATTGAGCATTTTCTTGTTGCTGGAGCTTCATTTATCGATTACCATGCAGGTGTTGACGACCCTCATTGCCCAGTCCTTGGTCTAGAAGAACCTGCCTCCAAAGCAGTTGAGGCTTAAGCGAAGCTGGTTACGTGGATAAGTTCAAGGTAACATTCAATCTGCTCCCTCCGATCCAAATTAATTGACGCTCCTCTAGTACAACTTTGTCTTTTGACATGCAATATGTTTACTTTTCACCATGAGGTGTGGTTCTATGTTTGCCCGGACTTTTTTTTGCATGAATCCAAAACAATTGACAGTGGTTACCGCACCTATAATTGCTCTTTCCGTTTTTAGGACAAAGCACGTCTAAAATGTTGAAAACAAAGAAACTGAAACGCATGGTCCACTTTCAAGTGAGCATGTCATTGGCATTCATAATTAGCTAGCTTCTTCTTCTCTTTCACCATGCATTGTTGTTGCATCGAGTCGCAACTTAAAAATGAGTATGTGCTAGCTAGGGACATGAACTTAAAGGAAACTAGAGATCGAGCCACAACTTAAATCAATAGTGGAAGATTTTAGTACATGTACTTGTGCTTACGCTTTAGACATTTACACTTGTAAAACTGTTCTGATCCCTCGCTTACATGCTTGCGACACAAGATTACTCCAATTAGTCAGTGACCGTTCTTTTAAACAATGGGGATGGAATAATTGTATGGCGTATGTTATGTTGGACTCAACTATATTCTTTTTGATTTCTTGATTGCAGGATCCAAAGAACTAGCTCGACCGGACTCTAGATCACGGACAATTTAGTCTTGGCACTTAATTAGGATGGATAAATTACATTTGAGTTTCATTTGATGGATATTTGCTATCGAATTATGAATTTTATGAATCTACATATTATATGTATGGTTTTGAATATTGTAATTGAATGCCTGTATTTTTTAGGTTGCAATAGGCTATTGCCACAACTCATTTTTGTTGCCACATGTTAGCACCACGGAAACTTAAATTGTCGCAATAGTTTCTCGCTACAAACATTTCACCGATTCGATACTTATTTATCACCACCAAAACTAGTATGTTGCAATTTCCTGTTACGACGACTGGAATATTTGTTGCCATAACTTAATGCCACAAGTGTAGCGGTTCGTGGCAAAATGCTTAATGACACGAAAACAAGGATTGTTGCCATAGTTTATTGCCACAATTGACTATTGCCACGGAATAGTTTGCACCACGGAACGAGCGTCGTTGGCATAGGTTGTTGCCACAAATGTCTATCGCCACGAGCTATCAATCGCCATGATTCGTTACATGTTGCATTAAAGCTATCTCCACAAAGCAAAATGTGGCATCAGATGAGTGTTGCCACGGCAAAACATGTGGCGACTTCCCACATGGTTGTAGCAATAGCTCACTTTATTGCCACAGTTGCTTTATTCCCACATGCGTCCAGTTGCAACGGCTGCCAACGAATATTGTTTCGTGGCAATAGGTACTTATCGCCACAAATTGCCATGTATTGCGACAAACAATTTTGTTGCAATAGACCCGAATCTTTAGCACTAATATGAATGTAATCATTAGACAATTGCTGGTAAAAATGGTTTAAGTTTATGAATTGGCGCTCCTCGTAAAGGATTAGCAAAGCTTGGCCCCCTAGCTCATGGGACATTTTCATGGCTCCGCCATTGTGTGCCACAGCGCATGTTCTCACCCCCTCTCTCTAAATATCGATCTCGCAGTTGTGCACTCCTTCATAGTCTCCCTCCACTCAGCCCCCCGCACCATCTTCTAGCCCCCCACCGGATTTTGCCACATCTACAATCTAGCAGACTCCATGGTTGAACTTACGCATAATGCACAAATCTCAAAACAACAGTGGTCAATCTTCCGTAACATAACTGCCCAAACTTTTTTTCTAGTTGAATTGCCATTATTTGTTTTTTACTTTATGCATTACAATGCACGATTCCATGAATCATAAAATAGATTAAGGGCTTCTTTGATTCAAAGGATTCTCAAAGAAATTTTGGAGGATTCTAATCCTTAGGAATTTTTCCTATCTTGGCTGTTTGATTTGTAGGATTGTAAACCATAGGAATTTTTCCATATGATTCATTTGCACTAGATTTCGTAGGAAACATCCCATCCACTAAAACCTCTTTGAAAGAATTCTGCATTTTTTCTATGCACAATCAAACACTCGTACAATCCTGTAGGATTCAAGACGACATTTGTAACATCCCAAAATTCTAAATTTTGGAATGTTATAATAAATAGATAGATTTGATTGACTTTGATTGACTGTTTGATTGAGTGAGTGAAACTAAGTGAAATTCGAAACTTTTGAAAGTTAAATGAGAGGGAATAAAAGGACTTTCCCAACTTTCACTTTGCTTTCATGAACTCCGTGAATTCAAAATATTTTAAAATACAAAACCCTTGAGTGAAGATGATATGACTTCTTCATTTAATTAAATGAAAAGGGGTATTTGAAAATATTTGAATTTCATTTGAAAATATTTCAAATTCAGAAAACTTCAAGCAACTCAATGATTTTCATGAGAGAAGAGAAATATTTGAATTTCATTTGAAAATATTTCAAATTCAGAAAACTTCAAGCAACTCAATGATTTTCATGAGAGAAGATAAAATGACTTCAACAAAATATATGAAATATGAGTTGGGAGTTTAAAAGGATCAAATTTAAAGTCCATTTGGAAATTATTTTCAAATTGGAATTATTTGAAGTTTTATTTCAAATTATTTTCTCCAAGAATAAAAATATATGGAAAATAGGGTAACATGATTCCCTACATCATAAGATTGGAGATAAATAAATTTGAAATCATTTTGGCATTTTAAAATGATTTTTATTGGATTTTAGTAGGGCAGTAGCACTCTTTGAATTATTTGAATTTTCTCAATTTTATTTGAGTTTGGAAAAATGTCCATGTTGTAGAAAATCTTTTTTCTGAAAATTTTGATATATATTATGCCTATGTAAAATTTTTATTTATTTTGTGTTTATTTTTGTTTTGCTGGAAAAATGTTTAAAAAATACCTTTCCGTGACCCAGGCGGCCCACCGACCGCCAAAGCCACGGCCCCGGCCTTGCGCGTCCACAGCTCCCTCGGACTCCACTGACTCCATCATACAGACGCCATCGCTGCCGATCCGTGCCGCCACCGGATTCCCCTCGCCTCGACCCTTCCCTATGTCACCCGCCGCCCGCCCTATATAAGCACCACCTCTGCCGCCCTCTTCTCCTCCTCGCCTCGCTCACATGCTGCCGAGCGCATCTCGCCAGAGCCGCCACCACCCGCTCCGTCCGTCGCCGTGGACCGCCGACGCCGCCATCCTCTTCGCCTCGACGCGCCGCCCCTCCCCGTCTACTCCGCCGCCGACGCCGACCGCGGGAGCCGCCTCCCCGCGCGCTGTCAGCGTTGTAACTGCCGCCGCCGGTGACCCGCCGACCAATCTGCCCGAACCGGTATAAACCGCAGACCACGATCCGTTTTTAGGGTTTCCGGTTTTTGTTTTAAAACCTGGTTTATTTCTTTTGGTTAGCTTAATTAGCGGACGTTCGTCCGTTAGTATACGTAGCGAATAGTTTTCGTTCGTTAGCGTTCTATAGCGACCGTTCACTCGATAGATTTTTCCTTTTCTTTTTAATTTCGGTCAGGGGCCTATCTGTGATTATTTTCTATACAGTTTAGCCCCTGATCTTCAAACCCTCACAACTTTTTTCTCGGTTGTCCAAATCCAACGAAACCAACGCCCACTTCTTCGTTATGATCCCCTCTATCCAGATAAACAACTTAAACATGTTTTTGAAAGTTCTAAAATTTGAATTCAAACAGATTTATATTTGAACTTTGTTTGATCATAACTTGAGTTTCGTAACTCCGATTTAGTTGATTCTTTTTGCAAATCGAAGCTCTTGACCTAAACTTTCTGATAAGTCCAAATTTGCATAATCTTGGTACTGTTAGAAATTGTTTATGTTGCAAGAGTTATTTGCTTGGTTTTGATGTTTTCCGAATTGTTTTCTCCGTTCTTTCCGATCTTCTGAGTGATTTCTTATGTGTGGTTACTATTGCTTGCTTACGATAGATTGATCGAAGTGTGACGAGTAGAACTATCAAGAGCTTTGAGTGCGAATCATCTTCGTCAACAGTACAGGCAAGTTCACGCTTTGATCATATCCCTTTCATACCCAGTTTTTATGCATTAGTTTCACCCTCAAACATTGCATGAGTAGGATTGATAACATGTGGGTATTGGGAAGTAGTTGATGAGGTAGGAACCTATTGCCCTGCATTCAAACCTTGGGAGTTACTATTATGTTGCTTATATTGCTATGCTATGCTCGTAGACGTGGATTGGGTTTGAGAGTATTCATGACAGATGTGAGATTGTTTACTTAATGGTTCAACTTAAGGTGGCAACTTTAACACACATCTGGGTGGATTGAGGTACCTGGGTATTCCAGGATTGCCTGTTTTTTATGGACCGCCACCAAGGCTCAAAGGGATCATAAGATTATTCATGCTAGAAACTTCCGTGTGCAGCCGCAAGCCATTATGGGCTCTGGCATAGTTGAGTATGTTGTGTGAGCTCTTGAAGAGGTAGACTAGCAGATGTAGGGGATGTAGGTTGGTACGGTCTACCCGGAGTAGAGAGTTAATGCTTCTGAAAGATTGTGTCTCGGTCATCCGTTTCTCAAACACCATGTAGTGCGAGAAATCCAACGGAGGAGATCGAGTCCTGTGGGGAAAAGTGCGCAAACCTCTGCAGAGTGTACAAACTAATCGTGATTAGCCGTGTCCCCGGTTATGGACATCTTGAGTATCTAGTACTTGGATTTTCTTGTGAATCTCATCATGTTACTTTAATTAATTTTATTGGGTTTAATGATGTTACTTAATTGGGATTGACAATGCTGTCAACCATTCTCAATGTTTAACAACCACCATGATAGTTATATAAAAATTTGTTCCTTTGTAGTAGGGAAAACTTGACTTTTCGCAAAAACATTATACCCATAGAGCCTCCACCAGCCACATATGCATCTAGAGATAGCCATTATTCATCATTGCTCTATGGTGTGAATTTTCCAGTACATTCAATGTACTGACCCCTTTGTGGCTGCAACGTCTCATGTTGCAGGATCTTACGACGAGTAAGTGATACGTTAGGGTTACGATTTCTACACTCAACTTTGCCGTTGGTGTTGATGGGAATCCACAACCTTGTTACTTCCGCTATTTGGATTGAGGTAATAATATTTACGTTATTTTATAAATGTGATTTACCTCTGTTACAAATCCTCGAGTACTGTGTGTGTCAGCATACCGATCCAGGGATGACACTTAAGCACAGAGACTTGATCCATTCGGGTCGGGTCGCTACAACATTCCACTCTAATCCCATGTTTTTCCTATTCCCACGTTTTGGAAATCCTACGAATCAAAGAGGCCCTAGGTTTTTTTATAAAAACTAATTGATTTTGAATGAGATGAATTATAAGAATTAAACGAAGGTCTACATCAGGCATATATGACTCAGAGCTTACATGCTATAGTGTGGTATTTATTCATAATTTGGTTGCAAAATCTGAAGCATGCAATGCACGTGTACCTTACTAGTACTTCGAGTATGTGCAAAACACAACGACACGCTACACAGTGTCTCTGAGGGAGTCCTGGATTAGGGGGTGTCCGGATAGCCGAACTATCACCGTTGGCCGGACTCCTGGACTATGAAGATACAAGATTGAAGACTTCGTCCCGTGTCCGGATGGGACTTTCCTTGGCGTGGAAGGCAAGCTTGGCGATCGGATATGTAGATCTCCTACCATTGTAACCGACTCTGTAACCCTAACCCTATCCGGTGTCTATATAAAGCTGGAGGGTTTTAGTCCGTAGGACGAACAACAATCATACCATAGGCTAGCTTCTAGGGTTTAGCCTCTCTGATCTCGTGGTAGATCCACTCTTAGCTCGGAGCCGACTCCGCCGATCGAGGACGAGTGGCTGGACACCGCCTCGGGGGCTACGATCTCTACGGCGATTAAGCCGAACTCTATCCCTGTCCTTTGCGAAGACCGTGACTCCAAGGTGCCGGACTCCTCTCCGGACTCAACCCTCCGCGCCCGCCAATCGAATCAATTGGGCGCCGGTTATGGAGTTCACTGCGCGGACATCTTTCAGCACTTCGCCCTTTGGCGACATCCTGAATTCACTAAAGTCTCTCTCTTTATCGGAGAGCCCTAGCGGACTACGGTCGGGAAGGTTGGGATGCGGACGACGAAGAAATTCAACGCCCACCACCACCCACTTTGTAGCCACCGCCGATGATTTAACCGACATGCTCGACTTTGACTCAAGACATCGATGGTATGGACGACGATCTTTGAGACGACCAAGAACCAAAGCCTACAAGGTAATCTTTGGAAGGCCACCTCGTCATACAACATATACATGGTGGACATCCCAAAAGATGGGAACAGCGATGGAACAGCAGAGGATGACCCCTCCAAGAAACAGCCCAAGCGCCGGCGTCAGCGGCGCCGCTCTAAATCCCGCCACAGCAAAAACGGTGATTCCGGCACGGGAGATAATAACACCACGGACAGTGCCGAAGACAACCCCCTCCAGCAGGATTCAGCACAGGAGGAGGGATAAGCCAGCCCTCATGATAGAGCGGCAGACAGGGAGGTGGAGGACGATAATTATAGGGATAATTAATGTGGTGCCCTTAGTTGTGTCCCCCTCGGCAGGTTTGCCCCTAGTTTCCGAAAACCATCGTTCTTGCCCGAACCAGTTTGGTTTTTTTATGCTTTTGCCCTTCCTTCACGGTTCCGTCCAGTCAGCGCCGTTTGACCACTACCGCCGCTAGTTTTTGGACACGGCTTGCCCCTCGCTCGACCTAACCAACTCATTCCCACACTCACTCTATCGTTCCCCATTCTCACTCTCTTTCCCCCGTCAGAAACCCTAGTCGCCATTGGCGGCTCACCACCAGATCCACAAACCAATCCTCGCACCACATCCGTTTCCAGGCCAGGCGACGGGGGAGGATGGAGAAACCCTAGGTGGCGGCCGCGGGCGCCACAAGAAGGGCACCGCATCAGCACGGGAGGGCGGCACATTGCAACGCAAGGGCCGTAGCTGCGCGCACGGCCAGACGGTGTCCCCATCACCATTGGATGGCGGAAATGGTGGCGGTGGCGTCGTCGACGGTGGCAAGAGCAGTGCATCGGCACGGGAGGGCGTTGAAGGCGGCTTTGGTGGCAGTCAGGGCGGCGAGGGCACCACATCTGCACGTCAGATCCCGGCGGGGTAAGTTTCAGTCTCAGATCTACTCATGCTTATTGGGTTCAGATAAGTTTTAGGCTAGCTTTGGTTCAATTGCTCATGGGAGATGGTATGCTCATTACTGTAGGATGGATCCAGAGGTTGCATTCTTTCTGTCTGTTAGAATGGAGATGACAATTATCGTTTCTGCTGGTACGGAAGGAAAGGAGATCGGAATCACATTTCCATTAGTTGTGGATAGCAGTAGTAGGTCATTTAATGACTTTAGGGCTGCTATTTGTGCCAAGTATCCATGGGGATTGTTTGATGCTGTTGAAATTAGATATTGGGATAGTTTAAAGGAGTGTTGGAACCCTCTACAGTGTGATGATGAGTTAGGTGTGATGTTTGCAAGTAATGCAGAGACAAGGTCATGCAATCTGGAAATAACAGTAATTCAGAGAAAGAGAGGAGAAAGGTGTGAAAAAACTGCTGGAGGGATAGGGGGTAGAAAAAGGGGTAGGCCATGTGGATCCAGGACAGCTGCTAGTACTCCTAGTGCTCCTAGAACTAGTGCAGCAAGTGCAAGTACCACTCCAGCTACTGCTGAATGTGGCACTAATAGACCAGAGGATCAGCCTGATCCAGTTGTGGAAGAGGCACTGCCTGATGCACCTATTTTATCTTCTTTTCTCTTACTTTCAGGACTCCGTTTTTCAGAAGCCCTGTCCGGCTCTAGAATTGCCGAACTCACGATGCAACAGCCAGGGAAGCAGAAAGCTACGTCGAGTGTCCAGGTGGTCTCTACTATGAGCATTATACCTGTTTTACATACCATCCCACAGCTTACCCCTGGAGGGGGACATGTCAAATAATCCCATCCCTTGCTTACCGCACTATTTGTATCGTTCTGCTTTCATTGCAGTACCTTTTTGAATAAACAATACATAGCTTTTGCCTATTATTGCACTCCTTTCTTTATCTATGTATATATTCATTCATGACACGTTGCACCCATACACTTTGGTACGGCCAATACACGAGGGCTTAAGTACCCCAAAGATATGGTGTGATAAGTCGAACACTTTCACAAGTCGGCACCCGAACTTATAGCATTATATGCATCGGCTCGAATCTTGCCTTGGGTCAATAGTTGGGTTTGCCCGGCTCCCATGTTTTGGTACCTTACGTTCGGTTATATCGGCTAAGGTAGCGCTGGAGAACCACTGCGATTGTGCCCCGGTTGAGCTGGGTTGAGCACCACAGTGGAGAAAGCTAAAACTGACCGTCATGATAGGGCGAGAGCCGGTCTCTGTTCGAGAGGTTTTTTCGGGTCCCTAAAGACTTATGCCGCTTAGAGCGAGGAGTCGGCATTGTCCGGCCAAGGCATGGATAGCGCCCCGAACTCGGTCTTCCGAATACTAGGGGCTTCGCCGAAATTTAAAATTATAGAATTCTATGGCTAAGTGTGAGTGTTCAAGCACTATAGTCCGGTTGCCTTGTTCGTTGCGTTGAGCGCCTCCTCGAAGGTCCCAAGAGTGGGAACAAGAGCGCTCAAGTTTATCCCAACACCCGGCAGACTCGTGGCATGGGGCTGAAGCCAACGACTTGCCATCTCTCAAATTTGATAAGCGGCCGCCTGAAAGGTAATATTTTAAATTCACAAGCGTTGCTTAGTGCATATGAACAAGTTTTCAGCGTCTGTGATAACAAATGCGAGTCTATTCAAAAATTAAATCTTTGGAGCATTCACCCACTATAAAGGCGGGCACTCTTGGGGCGCCCTCATAGTACATTTCGGCTTATGATGCTCCTTGCCCGGCAATAGCCGTCCGTCACAAACTTCACAAAGATCCATCTTGCCCGGTGCACTTTAGCACGGGCAAGGGCACACAGGCACCTTCAATGCAGATGGGCGCTTGATGACTTCAATCCATGGACATCGTCCACCAGCCGCCCGACTAGCCCGAAGTAGCTCCTGTGCAAGGCTTCCTTAGGCCACGACCAATTATGAGGCCCTTCATGGCCTGTTCGGCGACCTTGTGGAGCTCGACCAGCTGCTTCACTGGTCGCTCGAGGCACACCGGATGTCCGCCTCGGCATATTGAGACCAGAACACCTTTTCGTCGAGCTCCCTCCTCGGTGCGGTTGAGCGCGCAGCATCGACACACACTACGGGCAGATCTGCGAATGCTCTGGAGAGCTCCGGATTCGGGTAAGTAATAGATAATTCACTTTCTCATGCTTGCTTTGCATAATGAATGCCTTACCGCCGCTATCTTCTTTAATGATTCAATTTCTGGAGGGCTTTTTGTGCTTGACCTTAGCGGCTTTGGCACTATCAAGAGCCGAGGCGAGCTCGGACTCTCGAGTCTTCGAGTCACGCTCCAAACTCTCGTGTTTTTCCACGAGAGCCTGGAGCTCTTGCCGCACCTCCGCCACCCGCGCCTCCTGCTTCTCTCGCTCGGTGCGCTCCGCGGCTACTTTGCTTTCGGCCGTGGACACCGCTTCCTTCAGGGTCGCCACCTCGTTCGTGGCCCCTACAATACCCACGTTAGTCCTGTCATTTTTGCAACCAAATCCTTTCTATAAGGTATTACTTTAAGAAGGTATTACTTACCTTCCTTGTCCTCGAGGTGCTTCTTGGCAAGGCCGAGCTCGTTCTCGGACCGCTCGAGGCTCTGCTTCAATGCATTGACCTCCGCAGTTAGTGCGGCAGAGGTCAGCAGCGCAGCCTGAATTCCCATATTGACATAGTTATGTTAGACTCCTGCGTATATCTTTTTAGATCCTCAGTCCGGTTTTTCTTTCCGAACACCGAACTAAGCATCGAGGCTCTTGTCTATGCGGTAATATTTTTACATATTTTAAACTTACCTCAAAGCCTGTTAGAAGGCTGGTACAGGCTTCAGTCAGCCCGCTCTTGGCGGACTGAACTTTCTGGATCACCACACTCATAACAGTGCGGTGCTCCTCGTCGATGGAGGCGCCGTTAAGCGCCTCCAGCAACCTATCCGGTGCCTCCGGATGGACGGAGGTCACCGGCGTCACAGTCTTGCCCTTCTTACGAAGGGGCCGCTTGCCGGACTTCGAAACCACTGAAGGTTCCGGTACGGAGTCTGGCACAGGGCCAGACTTAGAGCCCTCTGGGGTTTCGCCCCCTTTGCACCCGGAGTCCGGGAGGTCGCCTTGCGGCGCCTCCAGGACCACCTCCTCCCGGTGGGGCCCCTTTTGGGACTCCACCGCTGTGCCGTCTGTGTCACAAGGAGAGGAGGCGGTCGGAAGTGAAGTGCTATTCACATCCGACGAATCCAGGGAGCCGCTTGACGAAGCGGCGAGCTCGTCCTAGGGCGGACTACATGGTTATATTCGGCGTTAGAAGACACTATGCGACAAATAAAAAGTCTTGAGCTATTCCGGAGCCCGGACACTTGCGATCTCGCCAGGGGCTTGGCCCTTGGTGGCCACTCCTCCTCGTCGTTGTCGGTGTTGGTGGAGAAGTCCGGAGGAAGGGTCCTTCCTTTCTTGGACCCTCTGGCCTCCCCAGTCGGGGCGACCTTCCTTTTCTTCTCTCCCCCCGGTGGGGTAGAGGCTTCTTTTTCCTCCTCCTCGTCCTCAGGGGAGGATTCCGCCTCAGAGTCATCGGACGATGAGTCCAACAGCACCTGGCGTCGGGAGCTCCTTCGAGTTCCCTTGGCCTTCTTCTTGGCCTTCTTCTCCGGCACCACGTGAGGTGCCGGAGCCAGCAGCCCCGTCAATCGGGCGTTATTGGTCTTCGGCAAGGGGCGGACGGTTAATCTGTCCGGACGTCTTCACCAGATCTGTCAAAGGTTAGGGAGTTTTAGATCCCGCATAGAGTCAAACTATGAAAAAGAGTCCCATAAAGGGTAAAATAACTTACCTCGCTGGCTTGGCGCTGCGAGCTGAATCCGCGATCTTGATGGCGGATGCGGGAGCTTCGCGCCCTTGAACAGCACCTTCGGGCATCTTCATACGTAGTGTCGAAAAGCCGGCTCAAGGTTCGGTGCTGTGCCGGATCAAACTCCCACAAATTGAAGGCCCGTTGATGGCTTGGGAGAATCCGGCGGATGAGCATCACCTGGATTACGTTGACAAGCTTGAAATTCTTGTCCACCAGGTTTCGGACGCAGGTTTGGAGTCCGGACAACTCTTCCGAATCACCCCACTCAGGCCCGTCTCTTTCCATGATGTGAGCCGTGTGGGGAAGCCAGATCGGAATTCGGGGGCCGCGCCCATTGAGAGTCGCGCGGCTCGGTGATGTAGAACCACCCCGATTGCCACCCCTTTATGGTCTCCACAAAGGAGCCCTCGAGCCATAGGATGTTGGCCATCCTGCCCAGCACGGCACCTCCGCACTCCTCTTGGCGGCCGCCCACTACCTTCGGCTTGACATTGAAGGTCTTCAGCCATAAGCCGAAGTGGGTCTGGATGCAGAGGAAGGCCTCGCACACGACGATAAACGCCGAGATGTTGAGGATGAAATTCGGGGCTAGATCATGGAAATCTAGGCCGTAGTAGAACATGAGCCCCCGGACGAATGGGTGAAGTGGAAACCCTAGTCCGCGGAGGAAGTGGGGGAGGAACACCACCCTCTCATGGGGCCCGGGGGTGGGGATGAGCTGCCCCTTGTTGGGGAGCCGACACGCGATGTCGTCGGACAAGTATCCGCTTTCCGCAGCTTTTGATGTGCCCCTCCGTGGCGGAGGAGGCCATCCACTGCCTCCCGCTCCGGACATGGTTGGAGAAGGTTGAGGTGGGATGTGTGGACTTGGGCGCTGGAGCTCGAGTCTTGGAAATGGATGAGCAAAGGGCGAAGAAGGCGTCGGTTAAAGGTGGATCCTTATCCCTTATATGGACGGACGGAAGCTATCGTCCCCGCCACTGGTAAAACTCGCTTATCTCCCAAGCGCCATAATCAATGGCGCGGTTGGGTTACCCACGCCCGTACTGATGGGAATCCCGGAATAAGGGGGCACGATCTCCGCCCTGATAAGGCGTGCTAAGGAAACCGCCTCGCTAAATGCGCTGAGGTGGAACAGTAAAATGATTCGTATAAAGGCCTGACCATGGTGTGATGTCACGCCACGGAATACGTCAGCAGATCTGTGCAAAGTTTATTCTCTCTACAGTGGTATGCGGGACTTGTTTTGGAGAGCTGGACACTATCCTTGTGTTCAAAATCTTCTATGAAGTATTTGGAGGAGGAGCCCGCCTTGCAACGCCGAAGACAATATCTTGCGCGGATTCGTCGTCATTGAAGCCTGGTTCGGGGACTCTTGAGGAGTCTGGATTAGGGGTGTCCGGATAGCGAACTATCACCGTTGGCGAACTCTGGACTATGAAGATACAAGATTGAAGACTTCGTCCCGTGTCGGATGGGACTTTCCTTGGCGTGGAAGGCAAGCTTGGCGTCTGGATATGTAGATCTCCTACCATTGTAACCGACTCTGTGTAACCCTAACCCTATTCGGTGTCTATATAAACCGGAGGGTTTTAGTCCGTAGGACGAACAACAATCAATCCATAGGCTAGCTTCTAGGGTTTATCCTCTCTGATCTCGTGGTAGATCCATTCTTGTACTACCCATATCATCAATATTAAGCAAGCAGGAGTAGGGTTTTACCTCCATCGAGAGGGCCCGAACCTGGGTAAAAACATCGTGTCCCTTGTCTCCTGTTACCATCCGCCTAGACGCACAGTTCGGGACCCCCTACCCGAGATCCACCGGTTTTGACACCGACAGTCTCTCTTACAGTTCATGAAGCCACGTGGCAAATGTGGAGGCGTTGTCGCGACATCCTTGTGTGGATTGATCACAGTGACGTGCTGCTGGTTCCAGAAGAATGTACTCGTCCTCCCTGAGCCACACTGGCGGTACATGCAAGTGAAGATGTGCCGCACGCCACGCACGCACTCATTCCTCGTGCGCTGCATGGGTACACGAGCGGACGCAATTTTGTACCAAGATCCACCCCATGTGATAATTTGACGCGTATAAAGTCCTTCACTTCATTGATGGTCAATTAATACAGCGCATGCAAATTGAGTTGACGTGAGGGCGGAAGGAAGACATTACTACTCCACTACGCGCATGCGTGTAATTAAATCATAGGTCGCTAGTAGTACTTCCATTGATCTTCTTCGTATTTTGTGCCAATTTTGACAGTAACATAATATTTAAGCATCTGAGATGTGTAGTCTACTTGAAATTTATGTTCCACTAAACTCATCGGTTGCCGTTTCGGGCCTCGAAACCAAAACCCATCAATTTATCTTTACCTTGTTCCCATCACATTAGAAAGTACTAGTGCTACAATTAAGTGCAATCCTGCTCACACCAACTAGTACGTACCAAACTTGAACGTGTTCCCACTTTGCAGGTATTAGTACTAGTGCTAGTACTTAGGCTATAAAAAGGGGAACTACCTAACCGAAAATTACTCTACCTTTCCTCCTCATAAGTGCTTCTTCTTCGTCCGTCCTTGCCATGTCCGGTGCGCATACCTCTAGGTCGATAACTACACGTAACAAGGGAGCGCCAACCAAGGTTGCGGAAAAAAAGAGGGCTCGCCGCCACGCAGAGACCTCGAAAGATCTCTGATACGTCTCCAACGTATCTATAATTTTTGATTGCTCCATGCTACTTTATCTAGTGTTTAGGACTATATTGGGCTTTATTTTCCACGTTTATATTATTTTTGGAACTAACCTATTAACCAGAGGCCCAGCCCAGAATTGTTGTTTTTGGCCTATTTCAGTGTTTCGAAGAAACGGAATATCAAACGGAGTCCAAACGGAATAAACCCTTCGGGAACGTGATCCAGGAGACTTGGACCCTACTCCAAGGAACAAAATAGGAGGTCACGAGGGTGGGGGGCGCACCCCCCTACCTCGTGGGCCCCCTGTTGCTCCATCGACGTACTCCTTCCTCCTATATATACCTACGTACCCCGGACAGATCAAATACGGAGCCAAAAACCTAATTCCACCGTCCCAACTTTCTGTATCCACGAGATCCCATCTTGGGGCCTGTTCCGGAGCTCCGCCGGAGAGGGCCGTCATCACGGAGGGCTTCTACATCATCATAGCCCCTCCGATGAAGTGTGAGTAGTTTACCTCAGACATTCGGGTCCATAGTTAGTAGCTAGATGGCTTCTTCTCTCTTTTTGGATCTCAATACTATGTTCTCCCCCTCTCTTGTGGAGATCTATTCGATGTAATCTTCTTTTTGCGGTGTGTTTGTTGAGACCGATGAATTGTGGGTTTATGATCCAGCTTATCTATGAATAATATTTGAATCTTCTCTGAATTCTTTTATGTATGATTGAGTTATCTTTGCAAGTCTCTTCGAATTATCCGTTTGGTTTGGCTAACTAGATTGGTAGTTCTTGCAATGGGAGAAGTGCTTAGCTTTGGGTTCAATCTTGTGGTGTTCTTTCCCAGTGACAGAAGGGCCAGCAAGGCACGTATTGTATTGTTGCCATCGAGGATAACAAGATGGGGTTTTTATCATATTGCATGAATTTATCCCTCTACATCATGTCATCTTGCTTAAGGCGTTACTATGTTTTTAACTTAATACTCTATATGCATGGTGGATAGCGGTCGATGAGTGGAGTAATAGTAGTAAATGCAGAATCGTTTCGGTTTACTTGTCTCGGACGTGATGCCTATATACATGATCATACCTTGATATCCTCATAACTATGCTCAGTTCTATCAATTGCTCAACAGTAATTTGTTCACCCACCGTATAATACTTATGCTCTTGAGAGAAGCCACTAGTGAAACCTATGGCCCCCGGGTCTATTTTCATCATATCAATCTCCATCACTTTAATACTTGCTTTGTTTTTACTTTTCCTTTTACTTTTCACTTTGCATCTCTATATAAAAAATACCAAAAATATTATTTATCATCTCTATCAGATCTCACCCTCGTAAGTGACCGTGAAGGGATTGACAATCCCTAATCGCGTTGGTTGCAAGTAGCTATCATTTTGTGCAAGTACGAGGGACTTGTGCGTGGCCTCCTACTGGATTGATACCTTGGTTCTCAAAAACTGAGGGAAATACTTACGCTACTTTGCTGCATCATCCTCTCCTCTTCGGGGAAATCCAACGCAGTGCTCAAGAGGTAGCAAGAAGAATTTCTGGCGCCGTTGCCGGGGAGTCTGCGCGAAAGTCAACATACCAAGTACCCATCACAATCCCTATCTCTCGCATTACATTATTTGCCATTTTCCTCTCGTTTTCCTATCCCCCACTTCACCCTTGCCGTTTTATTCGCCCTCTCTTTCCCAATCTCCTCCTCTCTTTTCCGTTCACCTTTTTCGCGCTTGCCTTTTGTTTGCTCGTGTGTTGGATTGCTTGTTTGTCGCGATGGCTCAAGATACTACCAAATTGTGTGACTTCACCAATACCAATAATAATGATTTCCTTAGCACTCCGATTGCTCCTCTTGCCAATACTGAATCTTGTGAAATCAATACTGCTTTGTTGAATCTTGTTATGAAAGATCAATTCGCCGGCCTTCCTAGTGAAGATGCCGCTACTCATCTGAATAGCATCGTTGATTTATGTGATATGCAAAAGAAAAAAGATGTCGATAATGATGTCGTTAAGTTGAAGCTATTTCCTTTTTCTCTTAGAGATCATGCTAAAGCGTGGTTTTCGTCTTTGCCTAAAAATAGTATTGATTCTTGGAACAAGTGCGAAGATGCTTTTATCTCTAAGTATTTTCCTCCCGCTAAGATCATCTCTCTTAGGAACGATATTATGAATTTTAAGCAACTTGATCATGAACATGTTGCACAAGCTTGGGAGAGAATGAAATTAATGATACGTAATTGTCCTACTCATGGTTTGAATTTGTGGATGATTATACAAAAAAATTATGCCGGATTGAATTTTGCTTCTAGAAATCTTTTAGATTCGACCATGGAGGCACTTTTATGGAAATCACTTTAGGAGATGCTACTAAACTCCTAGATAATATTATGGTTAATTATTCTCAATGGCACACTGAAAGATCTACTAATAAAAAAGTGCATGCGGTAGAAGAAATCAATGTTTTGAGTGAAAAGATGGATGAACTTATGAAATTATTTGCTATTAAGAGTGTTTCTTCTGATCCTAATGATATGCCTTTGTCTACTTTGATTGATTATAATAATGAATCTATGGATGTGAATTTTGTTGGTAGGAATAATTTTGGTAACAACGCATATACAGGGAATTTTAATCCTAGGCCTTATCCTAGCAATCCTTCTAATAATTATGGAAATTCCTACAACAACTCTTATGGAAATTTTAATAAGATGCCCTCTGAATTTGAGAATAGTGTTAAAGAGTTTATGAATTCACAAAAGAATTTTAATGCTTTGCTTGAGGAGAAATTGCTTAAAGTTGATGATTTGGCTAGAAATGTTGATATAATTTCTATTGAAATTGATTCTGTAAAGCTTAGATCTATTCCTCCTAAGCATGATATAAATGAGTCTCTCAAAGCTATGAGAATTTCCATTGATGAGTGCAAAGAAAGAACCGCTAGGATGCGTGCTTCCAAAGATGCCTTTATTAAAGAGTGTTGTTCCAATTCCTATGAAAATCAAGATGAATATCTAAAAGTTATTGATGTGTCCCCCATTAAATCTTTGTTTTGCAATATGAATCTTGATGAAACTGAATATGATCTTCTTTTACCTAGAAGGCGTTCTAAGAATTCGGAGTTTTTAGATCTTGATGATGAAATTGATAAGTGTGGGATTGAAGGAAATAAAAACCTAGATGATGTTAAACCCACTATTTTGGATCTCAAGGAATTTAATTATGAAAATTGCTCTTTGATTGATTGTATTTACTTGTTGCTATCCGTGCTAAATTCTCCTCATGCTTATAGTCAAAACAAAGCCTTTACCGAACACATTGTTGATGCCTTGATGCAATCTTGTGAAGAAAAACTTGAGTTGAAAGTTTCTATCCCTAGAAAACTCTATGATGAGTGGGAACCTACTATTAAGATTAAAATTAAAGGTTAAGAGTTTCATGCCTTGTGTGATTTTGGTGCTAGTGTCTCTACTATCCCCAAAACTTTGTGTGATTTGCTAGATTTCTGTGACTTTGATTATTGCTCTCTAAATTTGCATCTTGCAGATTCCACTATTAAAAAGCCTATGGGAAGAATTAATGATGTTCTTATTGTTGCAAATATGAATTATGTGCCCGTAGATTTTATCGTTCTTGATATAGATTGCAATCCTTCTTGCCCTATTATTCTTGGTAGACCTTTCCTTAGAACGATTGGTGCGATTATTGATATGAAGAAAGGGAATATTAGATTTCAATTTCCATTAAAAAAGGGCATGGAACACTTTCCTAGAAATAAAATAAAATTACCATATGAATCTATCATGAGAGCCACTTATGGATTGCCTACCAAAGATGGCAATACTTAGATCTATCCTTGCTTTTATACCTAGCTAGGGGCGTTAAACGACAGCGTTTGTTGGGAGGCAACCCAATTTTATTTTTAGTTTTTTTGCTTTTGCTTCTGTTTAGGAATAAATAATCAATCTAGCCTCTGGTTAGATGTGGTTTTATGTTTTAATTAGTGTTTGTGCCAAGTTAGACCTATTGGATCTTCTTGGATGATAGTTATTTGATCTTGCTCTAATTTCGAGAAACTTTGCGTTCAGTGGCCGAATTGTTAAAAATCACCAGAACGTGATAAAATACTGATTTCAATTGCTTCTGATCAATAAAAAAATTGTCTAGGTCTTATAGTTTTGGTATATGTTTTGCAGTTCCAGAAGTTTGCGTTAGTTAGCGATTACTACAGACTGTTCTGTTTTTGACAGATTCTGTTTTTCATGTGTTGTTTGCTTATTTTGATGAATCTATGGCTAGTAAAATAGTTTATAATCCATAGATAAGTTGGAATAAAGTAGGTTAACAACAATATAAATAAATAATGACTTCATTACAGTACCTTAAAGTAGTCTTTTGTTTTGTTTCTCTAACGGAGCTCATGAGATTTCTGTTGAGTTTTGTGTTGTGAAGTTTTCAAGTTTTGGGTAAATTCTTTTGATGTATTTTGGAACAAGGAGTGGAAAGAGCCTAATATTGGGGATGCCCATGTCAACCCCAAGATAATCCAAGGACACCAAAAAGTCAAAGCTTGGGGATGCCCCGGAAGGCATCCCCTCTTTCGTCTACTTCCATCGGTAATTTACTTGGAGCTATATTTTTATTCACCACATGATATATGTTTTGCTTGGAGCGTCTTGTATTATTTGCGTATTTGTTTGTTAGTTTTCCACAATCATCCTTTATGTACACACCTTTTGAGAGAGCCATACATAAAATGGAATTTGATAGAATACTCTATGTGCTTCACTTATATCTTTTGAGCTTGATAGTTTTGCTCATAGTACTTCACTTATATCTTTTGAGCGTGATAATTTTTGCTCTAGTGCTTCACTTAGATCTTTTAGAGCATGGTGGTGGATTTGTTTTAAAGAAACTATTGATCTCTCATGCTTCACTTAAATTATTTTGAGAGTCGTTAATAGCATGGTAATTTTCTTAATGTTAATATACTTGGTATTCAAGATATGTGAAACTTTCTTTTTGAGTGCGTTGAATACTAAGAAAAGTTTGATGCTTGATAATTGTTTTGAGATATGAAGATGGTGATATTAGAGTCATGCTAGTTGAGTAGTTGTAAATTTAAAGAATACTTGTGTTGAAGTTTGTGATTCCCGTAGCATGCACGTATGGTGAACCGTTATGTGATGAACTCGGAGCATAATTTATTTATTGATTGTCTTCCTTATGAGTGGCGGTCGGGGAGGAGCGATGGTATTTTCCTACCAATCTATCCCCCTAGGAGCATGCGCGTAATACTTTGCTTTGATAACTTCTAGAGTTTTGCAATAAGTATATGAGTTCTTTATGACTAATGTTGAGTCCATGGATTATACGCACTTTTTCCCATCCTTCCACCATTGCTAGCCTCTCTAATACCGCGCACTTCTCGCCGGTATCATGCACCCACCATATACCTTCCTCAAAACAGCCACCATACCTACCTATCATGGCATTTCCATAGCCATTCCGAGATATATTGCCATGCAACTTTCCACCGTTCCGTTTATTATGACACGCTCCATCATTGTCATATTGCTAGCATGATCATGTAGTTGACATCGTATTTGTGGCAAAGCCACCATTCATAATTCTTTCATACATGTCACTCTTGATTCATTGCATATCCCGGTACACCGCCGGAGGCATTCATATAGAGTCATATTTTGTTCTAAGAATCGAGTTGTAATTGTTGAGTTGTAATAAAAATAAAAGTGTAATGATCATCATTTTTGGAGCGTTGTCCTAAGTGAGGAAAGGATGATGGAGACTATGATTCCCCCACAAGTCGGGATGAGACTCCGGACGAAAAATAAAAAAAAAGAAAAGAAAAAAAGAGGCCATAAAAAAGAGAAAGGCCCAAATAAAAAAAATGAGAGAAAAAGAGAGAAGGGACAATGCTACTATCCTTTTACCACACTTGTGCTTCAAAGTAGCACCATGATCTTCATGATAGAGAGTCTCTCAATTTTGTCACTTTCATATACTAGTGGGAATTTTTCATTATAGAACTTGGCTTGTATATTCCAATGATGGGCTTCCTCAAATGCCCTAGGTCTTCGTGAGCAAGCGAGTTGGATGCACACCCACTTAGTTTCTTTTGTTCAGCTTTCATATACTTATAGCTCTAGTGCATCCGTTGCATGGCAATCCCTACTCACTCACATTGATATCTATTGATGGGCATCTCCATAGCCCATTGATATGCCTAGTTGATATGAGACTATCTTCCCATCTTTTTGTCTTCTCCACAACCACCATTCTATTCCACATATAGTGCTATATCCATGGCTCACGCTCATGTATTGCGTGAAGATTGAAAAAGTTTTAAAAATGTTAAAGTATGAAACAATTGCTTGGCTTGTCATCGGGGTTGTGCATGATTTAAATACTTTGTGTGGTGAAGATGGAGCATAGCCAGACTATATGATTTTGTAGGGATAACTTTCTTTGGCCATGTTATTTTGAGAAGACATAATTGCTTAGTTAGTATGCTTGAAGTATTATTATTTTTTATGTCAATATGAACTTTTGTCTTGAATCTTTCGGATCTGAATATTCGTACCACAATTAAGAGGATTTACATTGAAATTATGCCAAAGTATCACTCTGCATCAAAAATTCTTTTTTATCATTTACCTACTCGAGGACGAGCAGGAATTAAGCTTGGGGATGCCTGATACATCTCCAACGTATCTATAATTTTTGATTGCTCCATGCTACTTTATCTACTGTTTAGGACTATATTGGGCTTTATTTTCCACTTTTATATTATTTCTGGGACTAACCTATTAACCGGAAGCCCAACCCAGAATTGTTGTTTTTTGCCTATTTCAGTGTTTCGAAGAAACGGAATATCAAACGGAGTCCAAACGGAATAAAACCTTCGGGAACGTGATTTTCTCACCGAACGTGATCCAGGAGACTTGGACCCTACTCCAAGGAACAAAATAGGACGTCACGAGGGTGTGGGGCGCCCCCCTGCACTAGTAGAAAAACACCTATTAGTCCCGGTTCGTCAGGGCCTTTAGTCTCGGTTCATGAACCGGGACTAATGGGTCGTTACAAATACCTCCACCCATTAGTCCCGGTTCAAACACGAACCGGGACAAATGTGCCTCCACGTGGCCGGTCCGCCGAGCCCAGTCAGGGGGGCCTTTGGTCCCGGTTGGTGGCACCAACCGGGACCAAAAGTCCATTTTTTTTAGAAAAGTGGCTGCTTTAGGGGTTTTGGTGGTTATTTTTAGGTTGTTATTAGCTAGCTAATAGAGAGAAGTGTCCTCTCTTATATCTTCGTCCTTGGTTTATGAATGCTGCTGCTATGTTCATTTCACCCGCTGATATAACATGCTCATGCATTCTCGCATCATACATCATCATATATAATAACAAGTCCTACTAATCATGCATCATCATACAACTTCTACTCGTTATTAATAATAAGTCATACGATCATCATCCTCATAGTCATCGAACCCAACCCTACATAATTGTTCTTAGCACATGATCATCGTGTCGGTGGGACCTAAACACCCTTAAGGTAAAATAGCATAAAACAATATAGACCCGACTCTCCATTATGAAGAATGGAGATCATCCTGCTCTCAATTCTTGCGCTTCGCTTCCTTTTGCTTCCAAGAAGCTCCTTACGACTGTCCATACATTTTTTCCATTCTTTGATTGTCATGTCTCCACTTCCTTTAGAAATCCGGTATGGACAGTTGATGTCGTTGTCAAAACCGGCGGATCTCGGGTAGGGGGTCCCGAACTGTGCGTCTAGGCGGATGGTAACAGGAGACAAGGGACACGATGTTTTTACCCAGGTTCGGGCCCTCTCGATGGAGGTAATACCCTACTCCTGCTTGATTAACATTGATGATATGGGTAGTACAATAGTAGATCTACCACGAGATCAACGAGGCTAAACCCTAGAAGCTAGCCTATGGTATGATTGTTGTTCGTCCTACGGACTAAAACCCTCCGGTTTATATAGACACCGGATAGGTTAGGGTTACACAGAGTCGGTTACAATGGTAGGAGATCTACATATCCGTATCGCCAAGCTTGCCTTCCACGCCAAGGAAAGTCCCATCCGGACACGGGACGAAGTCTTCAATCTTGTATCTTCATAGTCCAGGAGTCCGGCCACAGATGATAGTTCGGCTATCCGGACACCCCCTAATCCGGGACTCCCTCAGTAGCCCCCGAACCAGGCCTCAATGACGATGAGTCGGGCGCGTTGATTGTCTTCGGCATTGCGAGGCGGGTTCTTCTTCAAATTCCATATACTTGTCGAATAGTGTCCGGCTTCTGATAAATGCTGCGCTCTTTGGCTTCTACACCCAATAATGGCCATCTTCCACGTGTTTGAATGAATGCGAAAAGCCAGGGCATTTTTACACTTAACCCCCTAACTGCGCAAATGAGCTGCCTATAAAAGGGGCGAGGATCTAGATCTGAGTCACACCATCCCCCCTTCGCGAGCTTTCATCGGGCGCCTCGACCAAAGCCCATTCCATCATGGACAGTGACGCGCTCCTCCTCTCGCGCCCCAGTCCTCAGCACAGAAATTGGGAGAGATGCTCAGTCACGCATAGCGAGCTAGTTATACTCCAAACCAAGGGATTTCTTCCCCCGGCCTTCTTGGTTCCGGTTCGAGCCGGACTTGCCACCTACAAGGGCGGAAAGCAAGCAGAGAGTGTCCCCGATCCCTCTAAAGGAGAGCGGGTATGCTTCATCTCTTATCTAGTAAGAGGACTCAGATTTCCAATCCATCCGTTTCTCCGGGGGCTCTTGGAGTTCTACGGCCTCCAGTTGCACCACCTTATGCCTGCCTCCATTTTGCACATCGCGGGCTTCGTGGCCCTTTGCGAACTATTCTTGGGCGTTGAGGGAGTCCCAGACTAGGGGGTGTCCGGATAGCCGTACTATCGTCACGGCCGGACTCCAAGACTATGAAGATACAAGATTGAAGACTTCGTCCCGTGTCCGGATGGCACTTTCCTTGGCGTGGAAGGCAAGCTTGGCGATACGGATATGTAGATCTCCTACCATTGTAACCGACTCTGTGTAACCCTAACCTATCCGGTGTCTATATAAACCGGAGGGTTTTAGTCCGTAGGACAAACAAAAATCATACCATAGGCTAGCTTCTAGGGTTTAGCCTCCTTGATCTCGTGGTAGATCTACTCTTATACTACCCATATCATCAATATTAATCAAGCAGGAGTAGGGTATTACCTCCATCGAGAGGGCCCGAACCTGGGTAAAAACATCGTGTCCCTTGTCTCCTGTTACCATCCGCCTAGGCGCACGATTCGGGACCCCTACCCGAGATCCGCTGGTTTTGACACCGACATTGGTGCTTTCGTTGAGAGTTCCTACGTATGCGTCACCGATAGGCCCGATGGCTCCTTCGATCTTCAAAAACGACGCAGTCCAGGGTGAGACTTTTCTCCCCGGACAGATCTTCGTGTTCGGCGGCTTTGCATGCGGGCCAATTAAGCAGCCATCTGGAGCAGATCGAAAGCTACGCCCCTGCCATCAGGTCAGATTTGGAAGTTTGAACTATCGGCCGATATCCGCGGAGACTTGATCTTCCACGGATTCGAGCCGCAGCCAGCGTGTCGCCTTGTCTCGATGGGCATGATCTAGCTCTGCAGCCGAGCGAGTGCCACGGAGGCCGCACCAAGATCCGCCGACCCTTAATCCGGGCGAATTCCCGATCGAGGACGAGTGGTTGGACACCGCCTCGGGGGCTACAATCTCTACGGCGATCGAGCCGAACTCCATCCCTGTCCTTTGCGAAGACCTCGACTCCAGGGTGCGGGACTCCTCTCCGGACTCCGAACCCTCCGTGCCCCTGCCAATCAAATCCGATTGGGCGCCGGTCATGGAGTTCACTGCCGCGGACATCTTTGGCGACATCCTGAATTAACTAAAGTCTCTCTCTCTATCCGGAGAGCCCTGGCCGGACTACGGACAGGAAGGTTGGGATGCGGACGACGATGAAATTCAACGCCCACCCACCACCCACTTTGTAGCCACTGTCGATGATTTAACCGACATGCTAGACTACGACTCCGAAGACATCGACGGTATGGACGACGATGCCGGAGACGACCAAGACCCAGCGCCTACAGGGCACTGGAAGGCCACCTCGTCATATGGCATATATATGGTGGACATCCCAAAAGATGGGAACGACGATGGAACAACGGAGGATGACCCCTCCAAGAAACAGCCGAAGCGCCGACATCAGCGGCGCCGCTCTAAATCCCGCCACAATAAAAACGGTGATTCCGGCACGGGATATAATAACACCCCGGACAGTGCCGAAGAGAACCCCCTCCAGGAGGACTCAGCAGCGGAGGAGGAGAAGCAAGTCCGCACGACAAGACGGCAGCGAAGAGAGGTCGAGGGCGATAATTATGTGCCTCCCTCGAAGATGAGGCAAGCCTCGGCGACAACGAATTTGTCGTGCACGAGGATCCCGCCAACAGGGCGTTTCAAACGCGGGCTTATAGCCACGGCAAGCAGCCTCAAGAAAAGCAGCAACAACTTAGAGCTGATCAAGACCTGCTAGCTGACAGATGGACTGAAGTCCTTGTAGCCGAAGAGTATGAACTCAAACGCCCCTCCAAAAGCCACCCAGACGCAGGCCGTTGCCTCGACTAGAGGAGGAAGCACCCAAGTCACCGGCGCACGACATGGCAGACCGGCCACCTCATGGCCGCGACAGAGAAGCCTCTCGGCCCTCCGCTCAAGCCACACCCCGACGCCGCTCAAAAAGTGCCAAGGCACGGGAAAAGGCGCCGGACTTGCGAGATATATTGGAGGATTAGGCAAAACATACAAGATCGATCTACGGATCACGTGGGGGCACAGCAATGCGGGATGATTACCGTCGCGCGGATACAAAGAAAACCGGCCGGGCGAACACGATGAACAAAGCTCATATGAGCTACGTCGTGATATAGCCCAACTGAGGCGCGCACACCCACTATGCTTCACGGATGAAGTAATGGATCATCAAATCCCCGAGGGCTTCAAGCCCGTAAACATCGAATCATACGATGGTACCACAGATCCTGCGGTCTGGATCGAGGATTATCTCCTCCATCTCCACATGGCCCGCGGTGATGATCTACATGCCATCAAATACCTCCCACTCAAGCTTAATGGACCAGCTCGACATTGGCTCAATAGCTTGCCACCAGAATCAATTGGTTGTTGGGAGGACCTGGAAGCCGCATTCCTTGATAACTCCCAGGGCACATATGTGCGACCACCAGACGCCGATGACCTTAGCCACATAATTCAGCAGCCAGAAGAATCGGCTAGACAATTCTGGACTCGGTTCCTAACAAAGAAAAATCAAATCGTTGACTGTCCGGATGTAGAGGCCCTTGCAGCCTTTAAACATAACATCCGCGACGAGTGGCTTGCCCAGCACCTAGGACAGGAAAAGCTGAAATCTATGGCAGCCCTCACAACCCTCATGACTCGCTTTAGTGCGGGAGAGGACAGCTGGCTAGCTCGAAGCAACAACTTGGCCAAACATCCTGATAGTCCGGATACCAAGGACAGCAATGGCAGGTCGCATCGCAACAAGAACAAGTGCCACATTAACGGCGATATCTCAAGATCGGCCGTCAATGCGGATTCGAGGCTCTAAACCCGGTCGCGGAAGAAGCCATTCAAAAGAAATACCGGGGCCCGTCCAACTTGGACTTGCATACTCGATCGCTTGTGCCAAATACATGGCACCCCGAAACTATCCAATCACACCAACAGGATTGTTGGGTGTTCAAGCAAGCGAGCAAGTTAAGTGCGAACTCAATGACAAGGGCTGCATAGCGATGACGAGGAAGAGCCCGGCCGCCGAACAATAGAGGACGAAAGGTTTTCCCACACAAGTGCGGACGGTGAACATGATATCGCAACCCACATACCCAAAAAGGGGCGGAAGCGTGCACTACGGGGCGTATATGCGATGGAGCCAGTCGCCCCAAAGTTCAACCCATGGTCTTCCTGCCCGACCACCTTCGATCGAAGGGACCACCCCACTAGCATTCGTCACGGTGGCTTTGCCGCATTGGTTCTTGACCCAATTATTGACGGATTTCACCTCACCAGAGTCCTGATGGACGGCGGTAGCAGCCTGAACCTGCTTTATCAGGATACAGTGCGCAAAATGGGCATAGTCCCCTCAAGGATTAAACCTACAAAGACGACCTTCAAAGCGCCATACCGGTGTAGAGGCCAATTGTACAGGCTCAGTCACACTCGAAGTGGTCTTGGATCTCGGATAACTTCGAGCGAAGAGTTAAGCTTCGACATTATCCCATTCATGCAGCGGCTATCATGCCTTTGCTCGGACGAGCCGCATTGCAAAGTTCAATGCGGTGCCGCACCACGCATACCTCAAGCTCAAGATGACAGGCCCTCGAGGAGTAATCACGGTCAATGGAAACACCGAACGCTCTCTCCGAACGGAGGAGCATACGGCGGCCCTCGCGGCGGAGGTGCAAAGCAGCCTCTCACGGCAATTCTCGAGTCCGGCCACTAAGCATCCGGACACCGCCAAGCGCGCCCGGAGTAACCTGCAACAAGACCACCTGGCACGATTCAAGCACGAGTAGCAATCCGGCCCCAACCCCAGCCCTCCCGAAATTGCGAAGCTAGTATTACGCGTACATAATTACGCTCTGGAGATACCATGGGCATATGGGGAGGGGCAAGACAACGGCACGCCAAGAATGCGGCTCGACCGCACCAGGGGCTCCCGTTTGTGTCATTTCTTTTTCTTTTTCTTTTTCTTCCTTTTTTACTTTCAGGACTCCGTCTTTGAGAAGTCATGTCCGGCACTTGAATCGCCAACTCACGATGCAACAGCCAGGAAGCGGAAAGCCACGTCGAGTGTTGGTGGTCTATATTACGAGCATTATACCTGTTTTACATACCATCCATAGCTTACCCACGAGAGGGACATGTTAGATAGTCCCATCCCTTGCTTATCGCACTATTTGTATCGTTCTGCTCCCATTGCAGTACCTTTTTGAATAAACAATACATAGCTCTTGCTTATTATTGCTCTACTTCCTTTATATATACATATGTTCATTTCACGACATGTTGCAACCGTACACTTTGGTACGGCCTGTACACCAGGGGCTTAAGTGAAGGAAATATGCCCTAGAGGCAATAATAAAGTTATTATTTATTTCCTTATATCATGATAAATGTTTATTATTCATGCTAGAATTGTATTAACCGGAAACATAATACATGTGTGAATACATAAACAAACAGAATGTCACTAGTATGCCTCTACTTGACTAGCTCGTTAATCGAAGATGGTTATGTTTCCTAACCATAGACATGAGTTGTCATTTGATTAAACGGGATCACATCATTAGGAGAATGATGTGATTGACTTGACCCATTCCGTTAGCTTAGCACTTGATCGTTTAGTATGTTGCTATTGCTTTCTTCATGACTTATACAAAGTTCCTGCAACTATGAGATTATGCAACTCCAGTATACGGAGGAACACTTTGTGTGCTACCAAACGTCACAACGAATCGGGTGATTATAAAGGTACTCTCAGGTGTCTCCAAAAGTATATGTTGAGTTGGCATAATTCGAGATTAGGTTTTGTCATCCGATTGTCGGAGAGGTATCTCTGGGCCTTCTCGGTAATACTCATCACCTAAGCCTTGCAAGCATTGTAACTAATGAGTTAGTTATGAAATGATGTATTACAGAGCGAGTAAAGAGACTTGCGATAACGAGATTGAACTAGGTATTGGATACCGACGATCGAATCTCGGGCAAGTAACATACCGATGACAAAGGAACAACGTATGTTGTTATGCGGTTTGACCGATAAAGATCTTCGTGAAAATGTAGGAACCAATATGAACATCCAGGTTCCACTATTGGTTATTGACCGAGAATAGTTCTAGGTCATGTCTACATAGTTCTCGAACCCGTAGGGTCCGCACGCAACGTTACGATGACAATTTTATGAGTATTGATGTACCGAAGTTTGTTCGGAGTCCCAGATGTGATCACGGACATGACGAGGAGTCTCGAAATGGTCGAGACATAAAGATTGATATATTGGAAGCCTATGTTTGGACTTCGGAATAGTTCCGGGTGAAATCGGGATTTTACCAGGAACACCGGGGGGTTACCGGAACCCTCCCGGGGGTTAATGGGCCTTAGTGGGCCATGAGGGAGAAGAGGAGGGCCGGCCAGGGCAGGCCGCGCCCCCCCTCCCCCCCTAGTCCGAATAGGACAAGGAGAGGGGGGGCGGCGCCCCCCTTCCTCTTTCCCCTCCCCCCAAGTCCTAATCCAACTAGGAAAGGGAGTCCTACTCGGTGGGAGTAGGACTCCTCAGCCCCTCCTCCTAGGGCCGGCCGCACCCCTTGCTCCTTTATATCTGGGGGCAGGGGCACCCCATGAGAGAAGTTGATCTACGGATCGTTCCTTAGCCATGTCGGTGCCCCTCCACCATATTCCACCTCGGTCATATCGTCGCGGAGTTTAGGCGAAGCCTGCGCCGATAGAGCATCATCATCGTCACCATGCCGTCGTCTTGTGGAACTCATCCCGACACTTTGCTGGATCGGAGTCCGGGATCGTCATCGAGCTGAGCGTGTGCAGAACTCGGAGGTGCCGTCGTTCGGTACTTGGATCGGTCGGATCGTGAAGGCGTCGACTACATAAACCGCGTTGTCATAACGCTTCGCTTTCGGTCTCACAGTGCGTGGCCACACTCTCCCCTCTCGTTGCTATGCCATCACCATGATCTTGCGTGTGCGTAGGAAATTTTTTGAAATTACTACGTTCCCCAACATTAAGTATCCCAAAATTATGGTGTGATAAGTCCGAACACTTTCACAAGTGCGGCACCCCGAACTTATAGCATTATATGAATTGGCTCCGAATCATGTCTTGGGTCAATAGTTGGGTTTGCCCGGCTCCCGTGTTTTGGCACCTTACGTTCCGCCATATCGGCTAAGGTAGCACCGGGAGAACCACTGCGATTGTGCCCCAGTTATGCTGGGTCGAGCACCTCAGTGGAGAAAGCTAAAACTGACCGTTATGATAGGGCGAGAGCCGGTCGCTGTTCGAGAGGTTTTCTCGAGTCCCTAAAGACTTATGCCGCTTAGAGCGAGGAACCGGAATTGTCCGGCCAAGGCGTGGATAGCGCCCCGAACTCGGTCTTCCGAATACTAGGGAGCTTCACGAAATTTAAAATTATAGAATTCTATGGCTAAGTGAGAGTGTTCAAGCATTATAAGTCCGGTTGCCTTGTTACGTTGTGTTGGCGCCTCCTAGATGGACCCAAGAATGGGAACGAGAGTGCTTAAGTTTATCCCGAACACCCCAAACTTTCGTTGCATGGGGCTGAAACCAACGACTTGCCATCTCTCAAATTTGATAAGCGGCCGCATGAGGTAATATTTTAAATTAATAAGTGTTGCTTAGCGCATATGAACAAGTTTTCAGCGTGCAGGATAACAAATGCGAGTTTATTCAAAATTACATCTTTGGAGCACTCATCCGCTATTCGGCGGGCACCCTTGAGAGGCCCTCATAGTACATTTAAGCGTGCGATGCTCATGGCCCTTGGTGGCCCGTCCGTCACAAGCCTCTGCGTCCGGCTTGCCCGATGCACTTTAGCATGGGCAAGGGCCCGACGGACACCTTCAATGCAGACGGAGCGCTTGATGACTTCAAGCCGCGGACAGGCATCCACTAGCCGCTGCACCAAGCCGAAGTAGCTCCCGGGCATAGCCTCCAATGGCCACAGCCGCGCTATAAGGCCCTTCATGACCTGTTCGGCGACCTTATGGAGCTCGAGCAGCTGCTTCAGCTGGTCGCTCAGGGGCACCGGATGGTCGGCCTCAGCATACTGAGACCAGAACACCTTTTCCGTCGAGCTCCCCTCCTTGGCGCGGTAGAATGCGGCAGCATCAGACACACTACGGGGAAAATCTGCGAGTGCTCCTGGAGCCGCTTCCTTCACGGTCGCCACCTCGTTCGTGGCCCCTGCAGTACCCATGTTATTCCTGTTATTTTTTGCAACCAAAACCTTTTCTATAGGTATTTCTTCAATAAGGTATTACTTACCTTCCTTGTCCTCGAGCTGCTTCTTGGCTTGTCCGAGCTCATTCTCGGACCGCTCGAGGTTCTGCTTTAATGCATTGATCTCCGCAGTCAGTGCGGCAGAGGTCAGCAGCGCAGCCTGCATTCCCATATTGACATACTTATGTTAGACTCCTGCGTATATCTTTTTAGATCCTCAGTCCGGCTTTTCTTTCCGAACACCGAACTAAGCATCAGGCGCTACTATCTATGCGGTTATATTTTTTTACATATTCTAAAACCTACCTCAAAGCCTGTTAGAAGGCTGGCGGACTGAACTGTCCGGATCACCGCACTCATAACAGTGCGGTGCTCCTCCTCGATGGAAGCACCTCCAGTAAGCTATCCGGTGCCTCCGGTTGGACGGAGGACACCGGCGTCTTACCCTTCTTCCGAAGGGTCCACTTGCCGGACTCCAGAACCACTAAAGGTTCCGGCATGGAGACCGGACAAGGGTTGGGCCTAGAGCCCCTGGGGGTCTTGCCCCCCGCGTGCCTGGAGTCCGGGAGGTTGCCTTGTGGCACCTCTTGCGCTACCTCCTCTTGACCAAGCCCCTCTTGGGGCCCCGCCGCGGCGTCGCCCGCAGCATGGGGCGAGGAGGTGGTCGGAAGCGAGGTACTCTCCATTTCCGACGAGCCCAGGGACCCGCTCGATGAATCAGCGAACTCGCCCTTAGGCGGGCTGCATGGTTGTTCGACATTAGAGAACACTCTGCAATAATAAAAAGGCATGGGTATCCGGACACTTACGATCTCGCCAGGGGCTTGGCCCTTGTAGGCCAATCCTCCTCGTCGTCGTCGATGTTGGTGGAGAAGTCCGGAGGAAGGGTTCTTCCTTCTTGGACCCTCGGCCTCCCGGTTAGGCGGCCTTCCTTTCTTCTCCTCCCCACTAGGGAGGAGCTTCTTCTTCTTCCTCCTCGTCTTGATGAAGATTCGATTCAGAATCTGACAAGACTGGCGTCGGGAGCTCCTTCGAGTTCCCGTGGCCTCCTTCTTGGCCTTCTTCTCCGGCACCACATGGGGCGCGGAGCCAGCAACCCCGTTAATCGGGCATCCTCCGGGTCTTCCGGCAAAGGAGCCAGACAGTTAATCTGTCCGGACGTCTTCACCAGTCTGTCAAAGATTAGGGAGTTTTAGATCCCGTGAGAGTCAATCTATGAAAAAAGAGTCCCGTAAAGGCTAAAATGACTTACCTCGCCGGCTTGACGCTGCGAGCTATATCCGCGATCTTTGGTAGCGGATGCTGGGGCTTCGGCTCCCTTGAACAGCACCTTCCAGGCATCTTCGTACGTAGTGTCGAAGATCCGGCTCAAGGTTTGGTGTTGTGCCGGATCGAACTCCCACAAGTTAAAGGCCCGTTGTTGGCATGGGAGAATCCGGCGGATGAGCATCACCTGGATTACGTCGACAAGCCTAAGATTCTTGGCCACCAGGTTTCGGATGCATGTTTGAAGTTCGGATGTCTCATCCAAATTCCCCCATGTCAGGCCCGTCTCTTTCCATGACGAGAGCCGTGTGGGGAAGCCAGATCTGAACTCGGGGGCCGCCACCCATTTGGTGTTGCGGGGCTCGGTGATGTAGAACCACCCTGATTGCCACCCCTTTATTGTCTCCACTTAGGCGCCTTCTAGCCATGGGACTTTGGCCATCTTGCCAACCATGGCGCTTCCGCACTCCGCTTGACGGCCGCCCACTACCTTCGGCCGGACATTGAAGATCTTCAGCCATAAGCCGAAGTGGGGCTGGATGCAGAGGAAAGCCTCGCACACGATGATAAACGCTGAGATGTTGAGGATGAAATTCGGGGCCAGGTCGTGGAAGTCCAGGCCGTAGTAGAACATGAGCCCCCGGACAAATGGGTGAAGTGGAAAACCTAGTCCGCGGAGGAAGTGGGGGAGAAACACTACCCTCTCCTGGGGCCTGGGGGTTGGAATAAGCTGCCCCGCATCGGGCAGCTTGTGCGCGATGTTGCCAGAAAAGTATCCGGCCTCCCGCAGTCTTGCGATGTGCCCCTTCGTGAAGGAGGAGGCCATCCACCTGCCTCCTGCTCCTGACATGGTTGGAGAAAGGTTGAGGTGGGATGTGCGGACTTGGGCGCTGGAGCTCGAGTCTTGTGAAATGGATAAGCAAAGGAGGAAGAAGGCGTGGGTGAAAAGGTGGATCCTTATCCCTTATATGGACGGACGACGCTATCGTCCCCACCAGCCCGGTAAAACTCGCTTATTTCCCAAGCGCCGTAATCAATGGCGATGGGTTACCCACGTCCGTATTGATGAGAATCCCGGAATAAGGGGCACGATCTATGCTTTGATAAGGCGTGCCAAGAAACCGCCTCGCTAAACACGCTGAGGTGGAACAGTAAAAAACGATTCATATAAAGGCCTGGCCGTGGTGTGATGTCACGCCGCGGAATACTTCAGCAGATCTGTGCAAAAATTATTCTCTCTACGGTGTTATGTGGAACTTGTTTTGCAGAGCCGGACACTATCCTTGTGTTCATGACCTTCTATGAAGTATACGGAGGATTAACCCGCCTCGCAATGCCGAAGACAATCAACGCGCCGGACTCGTCATCATTGAAGCCTGGTTCAGGGGCTACTGAGGGAGTCCCGGACTAGGGGGTGTCCGGATAGCCGGACTATCATCACGGCCGGACTCCAAGACTATGAAGATACAAGATTGAAGACTTCGTCCCGTGTCCGGATGGGACTTTCCTTGGCGTGGAAGGCAAGCTTGGCGTCTGGATATGTAGATCTCCTACCATTGTAACCGACTGTGTAACCCTAACCTATCCGGTGTCTATATAAACCGGAGGGTTTTAGTCCGTGGGGCGAACAACAATCATACAATAGGCTAGCTTCTAGGGTTTAGCCTCCTTGATCTCGTGGTAGATCTACTCTTGTACTACCCATATCATCAATATTAATCAAGCAGGAGTAGGGTATTACCTCCATCGAGAGGGCCCGACCAGGTAAAACATCGTGTCCCTTGTCTCTTGTTACCATCCGCCTAGACGCGCAGTTCGGGACCCCCTACCCGAGATCCGCCGGTTTTGACACCGACAGGCGTCGAGGCTCATTTCGGGCTATGGAAGAGATTATTCTGCCTAGTACCCCGTTCTTACGAGGGGTCAATATATCAAGTGGGCGGAGCTGAGCTATGGCGCTCGCGGGACGGATACCTATCCGGAACCCGAAGAAGGCGTCCAAGACTGGCCTTCGGAATGGTTTTACATGGAGGACGTCCCGCTGCCGGATCCTGTTCGGATCGGCCTTCCGGACTTCAGCAATGCTCCTCTGAAGAAGCGCCTAAGCTGGCGCCCTCGGAGCCCCCGGATGGAAAATGACCGGGATGTCCTCTATTTGATGAGCCGAATAAGGTTACTGGCTCATGTGCCGAATAAGGTTACTGGCTCATGCCTGATTGACCATGATTGGAGTCATGGCAATCTGCATTATGAGGGGAGTGCAGCCGCTCCAATATAGGGGCCACCCCATGTGGGACTTCAACGGGGAGGAGATGCCACCCGCCATGGCCGCAAAGGGCCGGGATCGGTCACCGAACTGGTGAAGATCTTGTCTGCCATGTATAAAGGGGAGGAGGAGGATTTCCTCCGCGTCAATCCACTGAAGGAGTTCTCTTCGAATAATCCTCGAAGCTAGGTAAGCAAACATCTTTGTGGCCTGTCCGATCCATGTTCCCGTGGTTAAATGTCTCATTTCATGGTTTCTGCGCAGGAACTGCGCCGGACTGTGGAGAAGATACACAGCCCGCCCCCACAACCCGAGGATCCGGAACGGTCCCTCGATCCGACCTCCGAAGAGGATCCGGATATAAAGGTGGAGTTGATCGACGGGGTGTTCCACCAACTTAGCATCGACAATGCTTTGGTTGCCATTACGGCCGATTACCCCGGAATACTTCCAGCCTCACAGGTAACTGAGACCGAGGTCCCAATATTCTGATAATGACCCATCCGTGCTTATTTCTTGATCATCGTATACCAATGGTGTTTCGCAGGGGGTAACTTCGAGGCAGGAAGCCGAGCCCGCGGCGGCTGGCCAACAAGGGGCAGTACAGCCCCGCAGGCTAAAAAGGAGTGCGGTCCGGATCGAAACTCCGCCGCAATGGTATGGCGTGTCACCATGTTCCTAGGATTGATTCCTGGAAGGCGTACTAACGCTGACGCTCTTTTTAGGAAAAAGAGCGCTCGCCGGACTGAGTCCGGAGAGGTTGCCAATCGAACCTCCGCCGGCCAGGCTCCAAAGCCGGGTCCAGAAGCGGAGGCAAACACGAGGCGTATGTCGGATGCTCCTCCAACAGAGGATGCCGACAGATTGTCCGCCACCAACTCCGAGGTGGAGAGCGCCTTGAATCACAGGCACCGCCGGACAGTTCTTCGTGACGCATGTTTCTCCCAAGAGGCCTTGAATGCCTTCAATTCGGGAGATGCGCACCTCCGTGCCGCTCAAGATGGTCTAGCCAGAGACACGGAGCAGTATGTAAAGGACATACGGGTAAGGAAATTTGACAGTTATATATGCCAGTAGCCCCCGAGACTTAAAATAGTTAGAAGAACTGATTTAAGGATCATTTGTTATGCAGGATCTTACAAAAAAGAGTACCCGACTGTCCCAGGAGCTTGAAGAGTGCAAGGCCCAACTTGAGGCCGCAGTAGCCGCTACAGGGGGGGCCACAGAGATCCCCTCTGGTAATATACGCTTCAAAAGATAAATAGTTTATGAAGTGCGGCGGGTTTGTAAATTTGACAAAAACATTGCAGATGGCGCCGGACTAGATCCGGACAAGCAACAGCACTTGCGCCAGCTAAAGGCCGGCGAGAGCGTGCTTACGAGGGTGCGTTAGGAGAAAAATAACCTCCAAGATGCCAACACCAAGCTGGGTGAGGAACTAAAGGATGTTCGTGCCCAGATGTCTGACTCCGTAAAGGAGAATCGGCGGCTTCGTCGCGGCATTTTCAGTAAGTGCTTGAGCGAACTTTGAAAGAGTTCGGCAAGGAAGGCGACTAACATAAACATGCATGTAGGTTTGCTCACAGGTCGTCCTGAGAAGGAGATGCCCAGTTCTTCGGGTGATCTTCTTCCCGAGTTGCGTCAGCTGCATGAACGAGTCCGGCAGGTGATGAAAGGCGTCGGCCAGGCCTTGTGGCCATCTATCTCCCTGCCCGAAGGCATTGGGGAGCTGGCGGAGCGGCTTCAAGGAGCACGGCGGCGCTTCCGACTATGGAAGATATCGGCCTGCCGTCAAGGTGCCAGGGAGGCCTGGGCCATGGTAAAGACGCGGTACACGAAGGCTGACCCAAACCACATGGCCGAGGTCGGACCTGTGGGGCCTGATGGGATGGAGATCCCTGTAAGCTTAGTGTACGGCCAAGTAGAATTGGCCGCCAAGTATTCCCAGCAAGATTGTCTATTAGATGGCATTGAGGAGGAATACAATGAGTCGAGTTGACTACGTAAAAATATGACATGAAAAAATGTCTTCTAGCCGGATTGTAGATCGTTTGTCGTAGCGGACCTTTTCGCTTCGACCTCAGGACCCAATAGTCCGGAGTGTGTCCGAATACCTTCGTGATTATATAAGAACCGGGGTATGCATGGAGACAAGGCATAGGGGTCATTATTGCTGTATCAGACAAGTGCCCAACTAGTTATTTTATATTACATGGGTAGTAAGAAACATCTTCCAGGGAGAATAGTTCCGTTAAGGGTTCCTTTCGCTGGGATGCATGCCCTAAAGTGCATGTTAAGGTTGCTATGAAAGCAGAAAATCATCTGGGGGCAGATGGGTAAATAGTTAAAATCATCTTTCAGTTCACCGACCGAATATTCCCTTAAGAACGCTTAGCTTTGGCTTCACCCAGTCGAGGTACACATCCGCTGACCCGGCAAGAATAATCGCAGAGGTGCTCCTTTACCACCTAGCCGAACAATCGGGAACGTGGGGTAAGCACAGGAGCCAGCAACCCAGCTTGGCCAAAACTTAAGTCATATCGATGCATATAATGGTGAATAAAAGGTACATGCGGAAGTTTAACGCATGTGTTGGGCATGAAGCCCGTATAAATAAGCTTCTGTTAAAGAAGCCCCCAGGTATAATGAGCGCGGATAGCGCGTCAAGTATGTGCGAAAAAAAGCGCAAACGAGCCTCTAGAGGCTTCAAGAAGGAGGAGGAAGGAGAGAAATAAAAGACAACAAAAATAGAAAATGTGGACGGAGGAAGGAGACGAACTTGGAGTCCAGCGCTTAGGCGTAGAATCTTTGTAGACGGGCTGTGTTCCATGGGTTCGGCTCGAGTCGGTTATCCGATGTGTTTCGCAGACGGAATGCTCCGCCGGTCAGGACCTGGTCGATGATGAAGGGACCTTCCCATTTGGGCTTGAGTTTGTCCTTTTTCTTGTCCGGTAGGCATATAACTAGTTCGCCAACGTTATAAGCTTTGGCCCGTACTTCCCTGCTTTGATATCTTCGAGCCTGCTGTTGATAGAATGCGGAACGAGCTTTTGCCACGTCGCGCTCCTCCTCCAATGCGTCCAAACTGTCCTGCCGATCGAGCTCGGCTTCTCTTTCTTCATACATGCGCACGCGAGGTGAGTCATGTATTATGTCGCAGGGCAAGACAACCTCTGCGCCGTACACCATAAAGAATGGTGTGAATCCGGTAGTACGATTCAGCATGGTCTGCAGCCCCCAGGGTACGGAGTCGAGCTCCTCAACCCAGTGCGTGTTAGATTCCTTGAGGGACCGCACTAGTCTGGGTTTAATGCCGCTCATGATTAGACCATTTGCTTGTTCGAATTGGCCGTTGGTTTGAGGGTGATAGACTGAGGCGTAATCGAGCTTGATGCCCATGTTTTTGCACCATAATTTGACCTCATCGGCCGTGAAGTTGGTGCCATTATCAGTGATGATACTGTGGGGGACACCGTAACGATGCACTATCCCTGATATGAAGTCTATCACCGGTCCGGATTCGGCCGTTTTAACAGGCTTTGCCTCTATCCATTTGGCGAATTTATCCACCATGACCAATAGGTATTTTTGCTTGTGGGTTCCTCCCTTAAGGGGTCCAACCATGTCAAGCCCCCAGACCGCGAACGGCCAGGTGATGGGTATAGTTTTGAGGGCGGTGGGTGGCATGTGGCTTTGGTTAGCAAAAAGCTGGCAACCGACGCATCGTTGGACTAAATCCTACGCATTTGCTTGAGCCGTCGGCCAATAAAATCCTGTACGGAAGGCCTTGCCTACAAGGGCCCGCGTTGCTGCGTGGTGCCCACCCAGTCCGGCATGAATTTCAGCCAGGAGGTTTCGCCCTTCCTCTTCGGAGATACACCTTTGAAGGACTCCTGTAGTGCTTTTCTTATAAAGCTCTCCCTCATGGACTTTGTAGGCTTTAGATCACCGTACTATGCAGCGAGCCTCATTTTGGTCTTCGGGGAGTTCCTGCCTAGTTAGGTAGGCTAGGAATGGTTCCGTCCATGGGGCGATAACCGCCATTATTTCGTGGGCGGAGGGTGTTATCTCGGTGGCAGAGCCTCCGATTGTGTCAGAGTGTTCGGCGTCAGGCAGTGCGGTTGGGTCCGGATTGTTATTTCCGGACTCCCCTTCCCATAGTACGGATGGCTTGAACAGCCGTTCCAGGAAGATGTTGGGCGGGACGGCATCGCGTTTTGCACCGATGCGTGCCAATATGTCCGCCGCCTGGTTGTTATCCCGGGCTATATGATGAAATTCGAGCCCTTCGAACCGTGCTGACATTTTTAGGACAGCATTGCGGTATGCTGCCATTTTTGGATCTTTGGCGTCAAAGTCTCCGTTTATTTGAGATATCGCGAGGTTCGAATCCCCACGCACCTCTAGGCGTTTAATGCCCATGGAGATCGCCATCCGGAGGCCGTGCGTATGGGCCTCGTGTTTCGCCGCGTTGTTGGAGTTCGTATACATTATCTCAAGGACGATTGGACTGTGTCCCCGTTGGGGACGCCAGACGACGCCAGCCCCTAGGCCGCCAACATTTTGGAGCCGCCAAAGTGCATGATCCATTGAGTATGCGCCGTACTTTTAGGGAGTTCGGCTTCAGTCCATTCGCCAATAAGTCGGCCAAAACCTGCGACTTAATAGCTCGTCGTGGCTTATAAGTTATGTCGAATGGAAGGAGCTCTATGGCCCATTTAGCAATCCGCCCGTCGCGTCGCGGTTGTTTATAATGTCGTTAAGAGGTACTTCGAGGCTACCGTTATCGAACACTCTTGAAAGTAGTGTCGCAGCTTCCGGATGCCATGAACACCGCAGACGCTATCTTTTGATAGTGTGGGTACCGGACTTGCATGGAGTTAGGACAAGGACACATAGTAAACTGGTTTTGAAGAGGGAACCGTGTCCGCCCATTTCTCGCTCGACAACGAGCACCGCTACCGACGACTTGATGTGTTGCGCGATATATAATAGCATTGGTTCGCCCACATTGGGCGCGGCCAGGACCGGGTTTGTTGCCAATATGGCTTTTATCTCTTCGAGTCCTTCCGTGGCGGCATCCGTCCACTCGAAGTGTTCGGTGCGGCGGAGGAGGCGGTAAAGGGGTAACGCCTTTTCCCCAAGCGGGAAATAAAGCGGCTTAGAGCCGCTCGCATCCCGGCCAATTTTGTATTTGTTTGAGGTCTTTTGGAATATCCAATTGTGACAGAGCTCGGATCTTGGCTGGGTTTGCTTCAATTCCTCTATCGACACAATGAAGCCTGGAGCTTTCCTACCGAACGCCAAGACGATTTTTCCGGATTGAGCTTGATGTCATATTTTCAAGATTGTCGAATGTGAGCCTCAAGTCGCCTAATAGAGTTTCGACGTGCTTGGTTTTGACGACCACGCCATCTACATATGCTTCCACCGTTTTGCCGATCTGGTCTGCGGACATGTACGAATCATGCGCTGATATGTAGCGCCGGCGTTTTGAGCCCAAAGGGCATTGTGTTGAAGCGAACGGGCCGATGGAGTGATGAATGCTGTTGCAGCTTGGTCTGGCTCCGCCATCTTGATTTGGTGGTAGCCGGAGTACGCGTCGAGGAAGCACAATGAGTCGTGTCCTGCTGTAGTGTCAATAATTTGATCAATTCGAGGGAGGGGGAAGGGATCCTTTGGGTAAGCCTTATTAAGTTCTTTAAAATCAACACATAGGCGCCAGGATTTATCCTTCTTTGGTACCATCACCAGGTTTGCTAGCCGGTTCGGACGTTTTATATCTCTGATGAATCCGGCTTCCAAAAGTTTGGCTAGCTCCTCTCCCATGGCATGTCTCTTGGGTTCGGAAAAGCGCCGAAGAGCCTGTTTGACTGGCTTGAATCCTTTTAGGATATTTAGGCTGTGCTCGGCCAGCTGACGTGGGATTCCTGGCATGTCTGAAGGGTGCCAGGCAAAGATGTCCCAGTTTTCTCATAGAAATTCTCGTGGTCTGGCCGCTACATCAGGGTTTAATTGTGCCCCAATGGAGGCCGTCTTTGCAGGGTCCGTTGGGTGGACTTGGAATTTGACTATTTCATCCGCTGGTTTAAAAGAGGTGGACTTGGATCTTTTATCAAGTATCACATCGTCCCTGTTCACCGTGGAGCGCATCGGGTGAGTTCCTCGGCCGCTAGGGCTTCGGATAGTGCCTCGAGGGCTAGCGCGGCTGTCTTGTTTTCAGCGCGGAGTGCTATGTTCGGATCACTAGCGAGAGTGATGATTCCGTTAGGTCCGGGCATTTTAAGCTTCATGTGCCCATAATGGGGTATAGCTTGAAAAATTGTGAATGCCTCTCGTCCTAATAGAGCATGATATCCGCTGTTGAACGGGGCCAATTGAAATGTGACCTCCTCGGACCTGTAATTGTCTGGTGAGCCGAACACTACGTCCAGTGTGATTTTTCCTGTGCAGCATGCTTCCCGGCTAGGGATTATTCCTCTAAAGGTTGTGCTACTTCGCTCAATGCGGTTCCAGTCTATTTCCATTTTTCGGAGGGTTTCCTCATAGATGAGGTTTAGTCTGCTGCCGCCATCCATGAGTACCTTAGTAAGGAGAAAGCCGTCCACTATCGGACTGAGGACTAATGCGGCTGGTTCTCGGGCTGTTCGGAATTTAGGTTCGTCACTGGCATTAAAGGTAATAGCCGTGTCACTCCATGGATTTATTGTTGCTACTTGGTATACTTCGGCAAGGTTGCGGAGTGTTCGTTTTCGCATGTTATTTGATGCGAAAGTCTCGAAGACTGTTAACACCATACTGGTGTTGCTGGGCTGGGATTCTGAAGCTAGAAGCTCTTCGCCACTTTTGGCCACCTGCCGTAGTATCCAACATGCTCGTAGGCTATGAGTTGGAGTGGCGCCCTCTGTACTGTGAATTTTGCAGGGTCCGTTTAGCCAACCCTCCAGTACGGTTCCGTACCCTTTAGGGGGTTTTGGTATTTTGGTGTTTAACCCAGGTGCTTGGTAATGATTCACCCTTTTATTTCGGACTAGGGATGTATTCGGGGCCGGATTATCCCAAAATTTACTTTCGGTTTTCCAGGCGGTCTCCATCGCACAGTACTTTTGTACTATGGTCACCAAGTCGGCTAAGCGTGTAATTTCGCGACGATTTATGGCGTTTAGGATTCCCTTGTCCATGCAATTATTGCAGAAAATTGGGATTGCGTCTTCCTCTCGGCAGTCCTTTATCCTGTCCATGACCAGGAGGAATCTGGCCCAGTAATGATGTACTGTTTCAGCGGGCCCTTGCCGAATTCGGAATAGATTGATAATGTTTGGGTGGGCGGTTGGAACTGGATCCGGAACCCCGTCCAATTTAAGACTCAGGGGCCGGGAAGTTTCCGAACTCGGAAGTTTGGATTTTTGAATGCTATCCAATGAATCCATCCCGTCGCCTGACTTTAAGTTCAGGGCTTGATCGACATCCGGTCCCTCTGCGGGAATCCGGCATGGAGGGATCGGGAATCCGGACGTAGCTAGTCCTTAAAATAGAAGAAGAATCGCCGCATTGCTCCTCTATCACAACAACATGATGGGTAGCCTGGGGAGAGTTGATCTCTCTCAGATATGTTTTAGGCCCGATCCGGTCATAGTTTGTGGCGACTCCCAGGGTGGCGATGCGATCCAAGATCTTGTTTACAGAGGAGAGCTCGATCGGATCTAACTGTTCGGCAAGTTCCGAATTAACATGGAGATTGGTTTCGATGACTCGAGAGGTCATCGTCGGCGCGGTGGCCGAACTGGCGGTCATAAGAAAACCACCTAGCCGAAGAGTCTGACCAGCGGCCAAGGCTCCTTTGGCGATAGTATCATCGTTAAAGACGGGATGAGGCATCCTACCTGACGGCGACGACACAGAGGAACTCTCAATGAAAGCACCAATGTCGGTGTCAAAACCGGCGGATCTCGGGTAGGGGGTCTCGAACTGTGCGTCTAGGCGGATGGTAACAGGAGACAAGGGACACGATGTTTTTACCCAGGTTCGGGCCCTCTCGATGGAGGTAATACCCTACTCCTGCTTGATTAACATTGATGATATGGGTAGTACAAGAGTAGATCTACCACGAGATCAAGGAGGCTAAACCCTAGAAGCTAGCCTATGGTATGATTGTTGTTCGTCCTACGGACTAAAACCCTCCGGTTTATATAGACACCGGATAGGTTAGGGTTACACAGAGTCGGTTACAATGGTAGGAGATCTACATATCCATATCGCCAAGCTTGCCTTCCACGCCAAGGAAAGTCCCATCCGGATACGGGACGAAGTCTTCAATCTTGTATCTTCATAGTCCAGGAGTCCGGCCACCGATGATAGTTCGGCTATCCGGACACCCCCTAATCCGGGACTCCCTCAGTTGAGATTCGTAGGATGACCTGGATATATGTTCAAAACATGAAGGCTGCCATTCTCATACATCAAATGAGGCACACAATCCTCTGGGATTCTCCGTTGAAAAACATAGTAATAACTTCGTAGTTAGCAATGATGTACTAGTTTTAGAAGTATGCAAAAAGATGCACGGATGTCGTAATAGTAAAAATCTTACCGGGTATCTCCATGGTAGTTATCAGAGTTCAACACGTGCACTAGTGGCACGTATTGACCATAATGTTGAGGAGTTCGATTGTAGACATTGTAATTCTCAAGATCAGTACAAAATATGATCAGATGATTTTTCTCCTTATAAGTTAATTCGGAGCCATCGGTGTAGTGGGTTTTGTCTACCATCTTCCGCACATTCTTTGAACAATCAAAATAAGGTGTCAATGGAAATAAGCTGTCAATTATTTTGAAATAAACAATATAAATTACTTAATAACTATGTTAAGCTCACATGGGGGAAGAATTGGAGGTGTATCCACAAGGACCCAAATTGAAGGTCTCTCTTGCTCGATTGTAGGATCACCAAGATCCATGGTGACAAGCATACCCTCATCAAGACCATACATCTTGCAAAGTGCTTCCCAATTTTTGCAACCAAAATGGGTTACACTCTGAGCATTGTACAGCTTTACTTGAAAATACACACGATGATGGGTACTTAGGATAATTTTTTTGGTTTCGAAACTTTCATGGTCTTCAAAACCCATCCTCTCCAAGACATAGCGTCTTGCAAAGCATGGGATAAGATAGTCGAATTGGAAAAGATGAAAAATATTGTCATGATTAAAATAGTTGAAGTCATGATTAATTACGAAAAAAACTATTGTCGCTGCTTGCATCAGATGAACATCGAAGCTCTCGTCGAGCTTAATGCTGAAGCGCCGATCTTCGTCCTACTCAATGAACCTGTCGCAGATACCTCGGTCGTCGTGGCACCAGTCGCACTTCCCCGGGCGGTTTTCGTCGTCCGAGTACGACATTTCCGGCCTATGTTCATAATTCAAATGAAGGAGAACTTATCCAATATGAGCATTCAATAAGCAAAACCAAATCAGAAAATAAGCAAAACCAAATCATAAAATAAAGTAGTATTCAAATTAGCATGCATTCAATAAATAAGAAAAAGTACATCATCTCTTGGTGTTCGTACATCGTCGAATATTATCACTAATATAGCATCACTAATACAACTAGAACCGTAGCGCCCGACGGGTATCGACGCGGGCGGTGGACACCCAAAGATAAGGAACCATCACAGGATCACAGCTCCAAAGAGATCCTCAAGAACTTGCCGGTATTGTCGAACCTGCCCTCAATGCAACCATGTAGCGACGGACGTGCTCGTCCTCCTCGCGACACGGTGAGTACCACCTCCAGCGGTGTCCGGAAGCCTCGGCACCGCCATCGCCCACGCGACCGCCACCAAACAAGGATCGGGTCAACAACGGTCTGCCTCCTCACCAACCCACGCCCCGGAAGGTAGCACCTCCCAATACCAGCCAGTGGAGCCCAGGTCCTAACATGGCCCTGGTCAAGCAAGCCTCCCCGCCGAGTCGGCGACTCACGAGGATGGGGATAGGCATCGCCGACGCCGATGCAGGAACTACTTCTATATATAGTTAAATAAAGTAGTTTTATTAATTAAATCAACTATCTAGTTCAACTACTATACTAAGCATTTACTATAAATAAATAAAGTAGTACTTACTATAAATAAACAAAGTAGCACTTACTATAAATAAATAAAGTAGCACTTACTACAAACTACTTCTATATATAGTTAAATAAAGTAGATTTATTAATTAAATCAACAATCTAGTTCAACTATACTAAGCACTTATTACTATAAATAAATAAAGTAGTACTTACTAAAAACCAAGTAGCACTTACTATATAGTACTTACTAAAAATAAACTAGTATTTTCTAACTAACTCATATTTTTCTAACTAATTATATTACCAAAAAATCTAAATAAAATAGTAATTATATTTTTCTAACTAGCTAGTTCAATTATAGTACTTACTAACACAATCTAAATATCACCAAACATACTATGAACAAATTAATTACACCAAAAAATCTATTAATGTAAAAAAATCTAACACAATATGAACAAATTAATTACACCAAAAAAATCTATTAACAGAAAAAAATCTAACACAATATGAACAAATTAATTACACCAAAAAAATCTATTAACAGAAAAAAATCTAACACAATATGAACAAATTAATTACACAATCTAAATTAACATACTATGAACTACATATCTAAATTACTACACATCTAAGTTGCTCACGGCGAGGTCGACGGCGACGGTGACGGCGAGGTGCGGCACGGGCGGCGTCGAGGCGCTGGGCGGGCGGGCGGCAGGCGGGCGGCGAGGCCGGGCAGGCGGGCGGGCGGCGACGGCGAGGGGCGGGTCGGCGAGCACGCACGGCGTCGGGAGATCGAGGAGGAGGAGAGATCGAAGTGGGCATGCGGTTCTGAAATTTTCCTTATATAGCAAAGTCTTTGGCCCCGGTTGTGGTTCAAACCGGGACCAATGCACCCTTTAGTCCTGGTTGGTAGCACCAACCGGGACCAAAGGCCTCTGTTCAGCAGCCCAAACGGCGGGAAGCAGAGGGCTTTGGTCCCGGTTGGTGCCACCAACCGGGACTAAAGGGTGGGCATTGGTCCCGGTTGGAGCCACGAACCGGGACCAATGGCCGTGTGCTGGCACGGTGCGGCACGAAAGTTTAGTCCCACCTCGCTAGTTGAGAGGGGCGCAGTGGTTTATAAGCCCCACCGCCGCTCCTCTCGAGCTCCTCTCCACCGCAGCTTACGGGCCTACTTACTACTGCTTTGCTCGATGGTCCTCTTCACCACTGCGGGCCTGAATCTGGCCCATGGTGGGTTTCTAGTCGATCCAGGCCGTGGGGGCCCAGAGGGAGGCAATTTTTTCTTTACTTATTTATTTTATGCAGCTGTTTTTTAGTCCCACCTGCAAGCGAGAGGCACTGCAGCTGTTTATAAGCCCCGAGTGCGAGAGACGATTAAGAAGAGGCTCAATGCTCACCAACGTTGGTTCGCTTCAAGCCTTGAGGAATAGGGTAGACGGAGCTATGTGCACTGCAGTTTACACTATTCGACGGCTTGAAGCTTAATTAACTAGCATTGCGCCTCTTTTTATTTTTAATGACTTATTACAATTCAGAAATAAATAGAAGAAAAATTAGTTTTGATTAACTTTACTAAAAATGAGCATAGATGCTTATTTTTAATGACTTATTACAACTCAGAAATAAAAAGAAAAAAATAAATATAGCGGAAAGAAAAAAAACTATATAAAAAACTATTCAGAAATAAATAGAAGAAAAAATAGTTGTGATTAACTTTACTAAAAATGAGCATATATGCTTATTTTTAATGAGTCATTACAATTCAGAAATAAATAGAAGAAAAATAGTTGTGATTAACTTTACTAAAAATGAGCATAGATGCTTATTTTTAATGACTTATTACAACTCGAAAATAAAAAAAATATAGCAGAAAAGAAAAAACTATATAAAAAACTACTCAGAAATGAGCATAGATGCGCTTATAGAGAAAATTCAACCTAAATTCATAATAAATTTCTACTAATTTCAGAGAAATTCAGTATGAATTTAGGTTAAATTCCCTGTATAAGGGCATCTATTTTCATTTTGAGAGAAGCTCAACATGGCAGAGAGGGAGGGGCTTATAAACCGGTCTGATTCCCCTTCAGTTGGCGACGAGGGACTAAACTCTGGCCGCAACGAGGACCAACCCTTTAATCCCGGTTGGTGGCATGAACCGGGACCAATGGTGGTGGGCCAGGAGCGAGGGCCATTGGTCCCGGTTCGTCCCACCAACCGGGACCAATAGGTCCGGTGGGCCAGGAGCGAGGGCCATTGGTCCCGGTTCGTCCCACCAACCGGGACCAATAGGTCCCGACGAACCGGGACCAATGGCCCACGTGGCCCGGCCGGCCCCTCGGCTCACGAACGGGTCCAATGCCCCCATTGGTCCCGGTTCTGGATTGAACCGGGACTAATGGGCTGGACCGGCCTGGACCATTGGCCCCTTTTCTACTAGTGTTGGGCGTGCCCCCATACCTCGTGGGCCCCCTGTTGCTCCACCGACGTACTGCTTCCTCCTATATATACCTACGTACCCCCGACAGATCAAATACGGAGCCAAAAACCTAATTCCACCACCGCAACTTTTTGTATCCACGAGATCCCGTCTTGGGGCCTGTTCCGGAGCTCCGCCGGAGAGGGCCGTCATCACGGAGGGCTTCTACATCATCATAGCCCCTCCGATGAAGTGTAAGTAGTTTACCTCAGATCTTCGGGTCCATAGTTAGTAGCTAGATGGCTTCTTCTCTCTTTTTGGATCTCAATACAATGTTCTCCCCATCTCTTGTGGAGATCTATTCGATGTAATCTTCTTTTTGTGGTGTGTTTGTTGAGACCGATGAATTGTGGGTTTATGATCCAGCTTATCTATGAATAATATTTGAATCTTCTCTGAATTCTTTTATGTATGATTGAGTTATCTTTGCAAGTCTCTTCGAATTATCTGTTTGGTTTGGCCAACTAGATTGGTAGTTCTTGCAATGGGAGAAGTGCTTAGCTTTGTGTTCAATCTTGCGGTGTCCTTTCCCAGTGACAGAAGGGGCAGCAAGGCATGTATTGTATTGTTGCCATCGAGGATAACAAGGTGGGGTTTTTATCATATTGCATGAATTTATCCTCTACATCATGTCATCTTGCTTAAGCGTTACTCTGTTTTTAACTTAATACTCTAGATGCATCTTTGGATAGCGGTCGATGAGTGGAGTAATAGTAGTAAATGCAGAATCGTTTCGGTTTACTTGTCTCGGACGTGATGCCTATATACATGATCATACCTAGATATCCTCATAACTATGCTCAGTTCTATCAATTGCTCAACAGTAATTTGTTCACCCACCGTAGAATACTTATGCTCTTGAGAGAAGCCACTAGTGAAACCTATGGCCCCCGGGTCTATTTTCATCATAACAATCTCCATCACTTTAATACTTGCTTTGTTTTTACTTTGCCTTTTACTTTTCACTTTGCATCTCTATATCAAAAATAACAAAAGTATTATTTATCATCTCTATCAGATCTCACCCTCGTAAGTGACCGTGAAGGGATTGACAACCCCTAATCGCGTTGGTTGCGAGTAGCTATCATTTTGTGCAGGTACGAGGGACTTGTGCGTGGCCTCCTACTGGATTGATACCTTGGTTCTCAAAAACTGAGGGAAATACTTCCGCTACTTTGCTGCATCATCCTCTCCTCTTCGGGGAAATCCAACACAGTGCTCAAGAGGTAGCAATCTCTCATGGGCTGGTGATGGCTCCCAGGAGCGCCCTAGCTGCGGAGGCCAACATGCCTAGCTGGCGGCACTGGAGTCGTTATCCCTCGACGGCATGCCCGATCAGCTCAATAAGCACCTCAATAAGCAGAAGGAGTTCATCCACGGCTTGGTGGAGCTGCTGAAGGAGAGCCTCGACGACATGCCCGCAGAGCTCAATAAGCAGGGGGGAGTAGACCGCCGGCTTGGTGATGCTGCTGAAAAAGAGCATTGCCTCGGAGAAGACGGCGACCGACGAAATCCTGCAACTTCAGGAGGACAAGGTGAAGCTCTGCCACGAGCTCGACCTGCTAAAGGAGAAGAATGCCGGCTGGAAGAAAACTGCATGAGAGTAGTAGTTCCTCGATGAAGTTGCTGCAGGCCCTCGTCATGGAACAAAAGGAGGAGTGCTCGAAGCTCCGCATCGAGCACCCGGCTGCTGTCAAGGTACGTAATGCGGCTGCGGAACAGATGATGAAGGCTCGCTCAAGAAATCCCTCGTCATGGACAAAATGAAGAATATGGCGGAGGAGACGCGCAAGGAGATGGAGGTCGTGGAGGCGATGAAGAAGCAGTTATGATTCCGGGGCGAATTAGATCATTTGGGGTGATAATCTTCCTTCTTCTTTTGCTCCTATGTTTCTTATTTTGCTTTGGGTGTTTCACTGCACGTGTCACGTTCTCTGCGAGGCATGAATAGAACAATGCTAACAATGAGATGACTAGCAAATTAGATCATTTTTATCTCCATATGGCACTGGGCTGCCGTGTTTCGTGCTCCTCCATCGTAGTACTACTCCAATGGAAAACTTGAGTATACCGCACGGTTCTTTGCTCCTCCTCAAGTCGTCGGCACATTTATACGAGCAGTCAAATCACAAGACCACGCATCTAGCAGTAATGAGCCGTCAAATCACAAAGGCCCTCACCTCTCGCGAAAAGGACCAAGCTAGGCTGCCCCGCCCTCCAGCCTTTTAAAAAATGTATACATTCGTACAGTAGTAGTATCGATGGATTGCACCATGGAGCAAAACTAACAAGATGAAGTTAAAGAAAAAAGGTGGTACTTATAGAGAGCGCTCGTCACCAAATTATGCATATACTCCCTCCTTTCTGGTTTATAGGGCTCAATTCAAAAATCTGACCAACCAAGGTAGATGGTGAGTGATGGAATACTTTTTGTAGTTTGCAAAAGCACCCAATTAATGATCTTGTTTTCCTCAAAAAATTATGTTTACCAATGCATTAATTGCAATGCATGCATGCATAAAGTACATGCATTGGTCAATTTTCTCTTAATACTTGCATGTAATGATTTAATGCACCTTGGAATCTGAATATGTGATGGGGTACAACCAAATTGAGCCTTATAAAATGGAAAAACTAAAATTTTGAGATAAGCCTTATAAACCGGAAAGGAGGGAGTTTATGACACTACACACTATGAAGATACTAGTAACATAGACTAGTAACTAGTCTATGTTACTCTCCACTATGACCAGCCAAAGTCGAGGCGCGGATACCAATGAGGTCCTGGTGGTGTGTATACTTGGACAACTCACCTGACTGCATGCGCACCAGGAAGACGAAGCTCGTGTCGTGTTGGTGCCGTGTGCAGCCCGCACATTAATCAAAACCTCGCGCCTCCATCTTGGCCTCCGCGTTTTAAACTTCTCAATCTCAAGGCCAAGGAGCAATGTGAAACCTATTATAGAGCCAATCGGATGGTTGAGAACACTACAATTCGTAGCTACAGATGCGTGTGTGAGAGTGGACGAGTGCGTGCGTGCACCTCTTTTCAGAGTACAAGTGTATGTGGGTGGCATCAACCTAGGGAGCAGCGATGGTGCATGCGAGAAGTTCCGAGAGATAGGTGTAATGCGTCTGAAAAAAACACTAGTCTATAGCTCGCCACGAGGCTATTCCTGTCGAACGCCAAGCGTAAGATATGTATCCGACGATGCTAGTTTTTGCACGTACATAGCAGTAGAAAAAGAACTAGTACCACGGCATATGCTACACCACGGCCGAGAAAATGTGCTGATGTTACGCCATCTGGGAATAGTGCCGCACTTCAAAACTAGAACCGTCAATAAATTTTGAGCGTGTCTCGTCACATTCCAAATTACTACAACTACCATGCTATATTTAATTGCAAACATGTTCACACCGATCACAACCTAAACGGTTTCCCACTTAGGAGCGTATTAGTAGTACTCGGTTATAAATACTACTATGCTAAGATGACTGCCCATTCCTCCTCAACTCCTCATCCACAAAAAAACCATCAAGTCAATCAAGTCATGGCCAGCGTGAGTTCTGGGTCGAGAGATTTCCACTAGGGAGAGGTGAGCTTGGAACAGGAAGCACGAGAGATGTCCCGCCTCGCCGCGAAAGCAGCTGACATGTCCAGCCACACTGCAGTAGCAGCACAGAGGTCCCACCGCGCCGCCGAAGCAACACGGAGGTCCCGCCGCACCGTCGATGTAGCAGACTGGTCCAGCCACGCCACGGAAGCAGCTGAGATGCCCCGCCGTACAGCCGAAGCGGCACGGAGGTCTCGCCGCGCCGCTACGGCCTGGGAAAATTTCTCACGGGCATGCGAGGACTCTTACAGGCGCATGCATGCGATGGTCCATAGCCAGATGGATCAGATGTCCGGCTGGGCGAGGTTGCAGGATGAGGCTACTTGTGTCATCCGACAACTAGGGGAGGGCAATGCGAAGCTCTGGGGCGAGCGCGACCTGCTGAGGGCGAAGATCGCCGAAAGGGCGAAGCAGGAGGAGGAGACCACTGCCTTCACGTCAAGAAAAAGACACATCCGTGACATTTTAGGCCGAAGGAAAAATTTTCTGTCATACTTATGACACTTCTATGAAGATAATTGTGACAAAACCTGGTATCATCATAGATGTGGTGGGGGCCTACTTCTATGACAAAAATCATGACAGAAAATGGGCTTATCATCCTGGGCGGGCCGGAGATGCTGCTGCATGACATTCTGTGGGCCGTCCATGACGGAAAAAACCGTGGTAGAAGCGACGGCGAGGAAAATATCGGGGTGTTCCCGGTTACGGTGGTGGTCGGGGCCGAGCGATGCGCATTTCTCTCGTACACGCACACGCGTGGGTGTGAGGCGTTGGGCTCTAACTAAATCCGAGCGAGGCATTGGGCTCTAACTGAACCCGAGCGATTACACTGCAGGCTACGCGTTACTGAACCTGAGCGATCGATCGATGGCTGTTAACTGAACCCGATCGAGCGATTCCTTTGCTACTGATGCTAACTGAAGCCGATCGATGCTGCCTCTGGATGAGCAGTGAGCATTGCTGGGGGGTTTGGACGAATAGTTCTTGGTGGGGGTGGATGAACAGGACCCCGTGGTGTTGCCTCTGGATGAACAGGACCCCGATCGATCGAGCCGGTTGGGGCTGGATGAACAAGACCTCGTGGAGGGCTGGATGAACAGGACCACCCCGTGGAGGGCTGGATGGACAGTAGACGGTGGAGGGCTGGATGAACAGTAGCCCGTGGAGGGGTGGTGGAACAGGAGCCCGTGGAGAGGGCTGGTTGAACAGTAGCCGGTGGAGTAGCGCGCGGTGGAGGCTGGATGAACAGGAGCTCGTGGATGAATAGTCGCAGGTGGAGGCCGGAGGAGGTCGACGGTGGATGCACAGTAGCCCCGTGGAGGCTGGAGGGGGTCGACGGTGGAGACGAATAGTATCCCGTGGAGTCCTGTTTTGAAGTACGCCACACCCCTCCCGATGAACAGGACCCCCATTTCGACCCTAGCGCTCCAACACAAGTCCGTTTCCTCCGTTTTGCGGTACGCCACACCCCTCCCGATCAACATGACCCACGTTTCAACCGTACACTACTAGGGAAAAGCCTATACACAGAGGTATAGCAGTAGAGCTGGTTAAAACAGGGCGCTACTGCTAATTTGTAGTAGCGCGTTCACGCAAAGCGCGCTATAGCTTAAACTATAGCCGTAGCGCTTGTGCAGAAACAAGCGCTACCACTATAATTCCCACCGTGTTGGCGGTAGGCTAGGAGTAGTAGTAGTGATTCCGCGCAAACCGCGCTACCACTATGGTCATTGTTCCAACGCATTTCCTGCATACAGCGTTACTGCTAGTTCGACTTAACCACATGCGAGCTCAAAATTTTGTGAAGTCCTCCTTTCCCCCCACTCCCCCTGGCCCTGTTCCCCCAACTCCTCTGTCGCTGGTGCCCGAGCCTGCCCTCACCGCCGCCGCCCACCCTCAACCTCACCGCCGCCACTCTCGACCTCACTGTCGCCGCCCTCGACCTCACCGCTGCCGCCTCGACCTCACCGCCGCCGCCCGAGCCCGCCCAACACCGCCGCCTCCCGATCCCGAGCCCGCCCTCGCTGCCCCTACCTCTCCGTCGCCGAGCACCTCCCCGCCACCGTCTCCCCCCTCTCTGTAAGCCCCCCACCCCTCCCCCATCCCCTTTCTCTCTGCTTAGTTAGTACTAGATGATTTTTAGTAGTAGTAGATGTTAATTTAGGGTTCATAGATAATGATTTTTAGTAGTTGAACTAGTTTATTTTTATTTGAACTAGTTTAGTTTTAGTTGAACTAGTTTAGTAAGTAAATTAATAAACTAGTTGAACTAGTTGAATTAATAGCTAATGTATTTTTAGTAAGTAAATTAATAAACTAGTTGAACTAGTTTAGTTTTAGTTGAACTAGTTTAGTAAGTAAATTAATAAACTAGTTGAACTAGTTGAATTAATAGAACTAATGTATTTTTATTAAGATAATTAATATAACTAGTTGAACTACTTTATTTTTAGAAAGAACAAGTTTTTTTCTATTTATAGTAAGTTTATATTTAGTAAGAACTAGTTGAATTGATAGAACTAGTTGAACATGTCATATTTGTTGTTATTTTTTAGTTTAAGCAATTATTCGGGATGTATTAGTGATAACTTATAGGGTTTTTGCTTTTGCAGAAATCAAGGAGCCCCTCCATCATCCTCGTCGTCCCCGTCACCGACCCCCTCCGACCTCGAGGTGAGACCTGCAAAATCTCCATGTATATCTTGTGTTGCTCAAATAGGATATGTGGTTGCCCAAGTGGCCGGTCATGTTCAGGTTACACCTCCGAGTGGTCTATGTTTTGCCGGAGTGTTGATTAATTTCCGTTCCGGCAAATTTCAGGCGCTCGATATGTCCTTTTTTAGCAAAGGTCATGCTGGATTTTTCCGTGAATTCTGGCATGACTTGTGCTAGAATATGTAGGAAATATCGAGTGGCCTGGATTTTCTCGAAAAATAATGATCTAATTTAGGTTTTTTAGTACATATATTTAATTGTACAAGTTTAATCTTTGAATTATGAACATAGGAAATGTCGTAGTCGGACGACAACAGTCTCCCGGGAGAGTGCAGCTGGTGCCACGATGATCGAGGTATGTGCGACAGGTTCGTTGAGCTGGACGAAGATCGGCGCTTCAGCATTAATCTCGAGGAGACCTTCGATGTTGAAATGGTACGCAACAACGACAAGTGTTTTTTTTCTTAATTAAGCATGAATTCAACTATTTTGAAGTCTAATTTTCATCTTTTACAATTCGACTAGCTTATCCCATGCGATGCAAGACGCTATGTCTTGGAGAGGATGGGTTTTGAAGACCATGAAAATTCTGAAACAAAGAAAAGTACAATTCTCATAGCGTAACCCATTTTGGTTGCCAAAATTGGGAAGCACTTTGCAAAATGTATGGTTTTTATGAGGGTATGATTGTCACCATGGATCTTGGTGATCCTGACATCGAGCAAGACAATATTGACATTTGGGTCCTTGTTGATACGCTTCCGATTCTACCGGAATGTGAGTTTCTCAAACATAGTTATTAACTAATTTATATTGTTTATTTCAAAATAGTTGACAGCTAATTTCCACTGATAGCTTATTTTGATTCTTCAAAGAATGTGCGGAAGATGATAGACAAAACCCACTACACTGATGGCTCTGAATTAACATATAAGGAGAAAAGTCATCTGATCGCTTATTGTACTTATCTTGAGAATTACAATACCTATTATCGAACTCCTCCAAATTATGGTGAATACGTGCCACTAGTGCACATATTGAACCACAGTAACTTCTATGGAGATACCCTGGTAAGATTTTTAACTATTACGACATCCGTGCATCTTTCGCATTCTTCTAAAACTAGTACAACATTCCTAACTACGAAGTTATTACTATGTTTTTCAACAGAAAATCCTGATGGATTGTGTGCCTCATCCGATGTATCAGAATGGTCGCCTTGCAGTTCTGAACATACAGCCAGGTCAATCTAAGGAGCTCATCTGTGCATATCGGATTTCTAAAACCGGTGAACACATGCTAATCAAAGAATGGAAAAATGTTTGGACATTCGCAAGGAGGTTCTTGGAAGTAACATTAAGCTTAAAGGCAAGAATTGGAGATAGGATAATCTCCATTCTCCATAATGGAGAGTCGGGGCTATCTTGTTTTTTCTATTTTACCTTAGAGAATATAGTAGGTCCTAAGAGAATGTAGTAGGTCCTATGAGGTACAATATGTTTATTATGTGGTACAATGTGTTAGAGTTGATGATGAGGAGTACTTGTGATTACGACTAGTGACCAATTTGCTATGTGAAGTCTCATTGATGAAAACGATGATCTTGAGGAGGTGTTATATGACAATGATGTATTATGATGATAAGTTGTTAATGATATGATGATGATGACGATGATATTTAGTATATCATTGGGTGAAAGAACCGCGGATTAGTATCAAGTGGATGGACATCCACTTGAAACTAGTCCACGGTTCTTTCACCCCGTGATGTAATAACTCATTATGATGTAAAAAACAATCTCTAAATTCTTGTTGTATGAAAACTTGTGTGAAGGTGTATGAATACAACATGAAATAAAAAAGAAATAAAATATGAAATAATAGTAGTAGTGTGGGCAGGGACAAGCGCTACTACTAATTACCAGTAGCGCTCTTCTGGGAAATCGCTACTACGAAGTTGATCTATCAGTAGCGTGGGTTGAGGCACGCTACTGCTAAGCTTTAGCTGTAACGCCGTACCTGTAGCGCTCCAGTCCGCGCTACTGATAGGCCTAAAACCTGCGATGCTGCTAGGCTTTTCCCTAGTAGTGTTAGGAGGTCCGTTTCCTCCATTTGCGGTACGCCAGACCCCTCCCGATGAACAGGATCCCGTTTCGAACGTGGCCGGTCGAACACAAGGCTGTTTCCTTCGTTCTGCGGTACGCCAGGCCTTGTTTCCATCGGCTGTTCCGTCCAAGCCCTCCCGATCACGACGACGACGCAGTTTCTCCTTTCCGACCCAGCCATGTACCCGAGCCCTAGCCGTACGTATGCGCGAGTAGGCGTTCGAGACCCTGCCCGTATGTACGTACGTGGCCGTATTTTCTTTCTTGCACATTGGCCGCTGTACGTACGTGTACATGCTATGTGCGCGCCTCAACTACGACACGTGCGTGCCTCTACATCCACCAGTATATATGTATGTACACGTTCGCGACCAGAATGACAACGCTACGTACGCTTCGACCAGGTGGGTCCTGACTGTCAGGCACTTCCTTCCTTGCGAAGATGTAGCTGGTGGGTCCCAGCAGTCAGGGGGGTGAATCGTTTTTTTTCGGACGCATTTCCTTACGTGCGAAGATGTAGTGGTGGGTCCCAGCAGTCAGAGGGAAACGTTTTTTCACAAAATACGGAGGCCCGTCCGGTGGGTCCCTGTTGTCAGGTGGAGGAATAATTATTTTGCGCATAATAAGCAAGCACTTCCTTGCTGCGGCCGTGGACCCAACAGTTAGCCTCTCCATGTACAAAACTCTTCCGATGGAAGTCGTTCGTTGACCACGTTGACCACGCCGCACCGAGAGCACCAGGGTGGTGGACGACGGTGAGGCCTAAGAAGGGGACGACACGGAGCCGGGGAAGACGCGACAGTGGAAGCCCGCACGGAGAGGAGTACGAGGGTTCACTGGTTCGGCTGCGGTGTGAGGCTGCCGTCACCGCAGGGTCTGGCCAGCAGTGGGAATAGTAGGGAGCGGTGAGGCCTCCACGGCAGCACTGCCGGCCACGGGAGGCAGGAGCATGCGTCACGACCGGCGCTGCTTTGGGCGGCTGGAGCAAGAAGACCAGAGGTTGAAGAAGCACTACGGCCGTTGGATGGACATCGTATGGTCACTGGAGCTAGAATCGTTCATATTGACTAAGTTGACAAAGCACTCCGTCCCCGTTAACTTAGTAGGCCCACAAGTCAGCCACCCACCAAGGTGGGTCCCAACTAGCAGGGGAGTATTAAATTTTTTGTGCGTAATAAGGAGGCACTTCCGGTGGGTCCGAGTTGATAGCGGGGGGAACGTTTTTACATGAAATACGGTGGCCCGTCCGGTGGGTCCCAGCAGTCAGGGGGAAACGGTTTTTTTTCGCCAAATACGGTGGCCCATCCGATGGGTCCCTGCTGTCAGGTGGAGGAATAATTATTTTCCGCGTAATAAGGAGGCACCTCCTTGCGGCTGGCGTGGACCCAGCTGTCAGGCTCTCCACGTAGAGTACTCTTCCGATGGAAGTCGTTCCTTGACCACGTTGACCATGCCGCACCGAGAGCACCAGGGCGGTGGACAACGACGAGGCCTAGGAAGGGGACGACGCCGAGCCGGGGAAGACGCAGCAGTGGATGCCCACGCGTAGAGGAGTATTAGGGTTCACTGGTTCGCTGTGGTGTGAGGCTGTCGTCGCCGCAGAATAACAGGGGGGTGTGGGTGAGTAGAGGGATGGCCTGGCCAGTGGTGGGAGTAGTAGGGGGCGGTGAGGCCTCCGCCGCATCGCAGCCGGCCACGGGAGGCAGGAGCACGAGGCACGACCGACGCTGGTTTGGGTGGCTGGAGCAGGAATACCAGAGGTCGAAGAAGCACTATGGCCGTTGGATGGACATCGTACGGTCACTAGAGCTAGAATCGTGCATATTGACTAAGTTGACAAAGCCCCCCATCCCCGTCAACTTAGTAGGCCCACAAGTCAGCCTGCCACTATACTGGGTCCCAACTAGCAGGGGTAGTATTCATTTTTTGGCGCGTAATAAGGAGGCACTTCTTTGCGTGCGAAGATATAGCTGGTGGGTCCGAGCTGTCAGCGGCGGTAACATTTTTTCGTGAAATACAGAGGCACTTTCGGTGGGTCCCAGATGTCAGGTGGAGGAATCATTACTTTGCGCGTAATAAGGAGGCATTTCCTTGCGTGCGGCCATGGATCCAGCTGTCAGCCTCTCCATGTATAGTCCACTTCAGATGCATGTCGGTCGTTGACCACGTTGACCAGGCCGCGCCGAGAGCACCAGGGTGGTGGAAAACGGCGAGGCCTAGGAAGGGAACGACACAGAGGCAGGGAAGACTCGGCAGTTGTTCCCACGTGGAGGGGAGTACGACTGTACGACGGTTTATTGGTTTGTCTGCCGTCGCCGGAGAATAACAGCAGGTGTGGGTGAGTAGAGGGATGGCTAGGACAGCGTGGGAGTACGGTGGGGCGGTGAGGCCTGCGCGGCAGCTCAGCCAACGCTTGTTTGAGCGGCTGGAGCAGGAAGAGAAGAGATTGAAGAAGCACGACGGCCGTTGGATGGACATCCAATAGACACTGCTTGTGCGTCAACCTTTTTTTAGGAAACCTCAAATCTATGGAAAACAACACACAGCCCGTCTGCCGTTATTTCTAATAATTTACAGCCCATTTGCTAATTCTTATGTTTTTTTGGAGCCCATATTCTTTTTGTTAGCATTACAGCCCATATTGTGGCCACAGTTGAAAAATTATACGAAATTTTGCATATTTCGGTGCGGTCCGAACTATTTTTAATCCCGAAATTTTGAGTCACATTCAAACTGATTTTAAAAATAAATGTATATGAATATAAAATCCAACAAATTGTCCACACATAAAAATTAATGCAATTTAAAATATCGAAATGAAAAAAGAAATTTGAAACTAATTGCCGGTTTGATGTGTTTTAAAAATGCATAGCCCATTTCTCATTACTGATAGGCCATTTTCTTGGCCATCCAAATGAAGCTCTCCTCGTCTTGAAAGATTTGTAGCCCAACAGGCCTGACAAAGCGACTTACTTGGCAAATCACAAAAAAACTAGGCTAGCCATTTTCGGAAAGAAAAAAAACTGCTGGGCTGGTCTTTGGTAAACATAAAAGAGAAGGTTGTCTAGACAGGCAGAGTGCCCCGCACAGCCCAGTTGACACCCTGGTTCCATCTCAAAAACAAATTAGATAAATGCCACTCCAATTATGGCGATTCATAAAAATGCCACTGCAATTTCCAAACTTTGAAAAATGCCACTCCAATTTTTCAAACTTTGGAAAACGCCACTGCAATTTGCAAACTTTGAAAAACACCACTCTAGACTTCGAAAAATTCTACTGGAAATGGCATGAAATGGCATTTTTCAAAGTTTGGAAATTGCAGTGGCATTTCTCAGAAACACCAGATTTGGAGTGGCATTTATCAAATTAATCCAAAACAAAAATAACTGGGCGAGCTGCTGGGCCCTGGTGTTAGCCAGTCGTTGTGCAATTCTCTCGTTTATTGACTGCGTTGACAATGGCATGGGAACCAGATGTCAGAAATCCATTAGGAGGAGCCATTTTTATTGGCTTGAAATAAGGAGGCACTTGCTTGCATACTGCCATGACCTTGGCGGGTCCCTGCTGTCATCCTCTCCACGTACAATCATCTCCTGATTGTGTACGCGTCAACTTGTTAGGCCCACAAGTCAGCCTCTAAACCCGTGCAGGACAAATACAACCCATTTAAAAAATAACAGCCCATTCCATACGTTCAAACAGAAAGTTCAACATTCAGAGCAAAGTAACAGGTCTGATCCACATATAGAGTACTGAACTTCCATGTTGACAACTATCATAGCCAAGTTAACTATCTACTCCCACTAGTAGCATACAAGTACTAACTTACTCTTAGCTAACTAGACGATGCCGGCCGCCATCTGGGGTACACGCTAAACACCGGCACCGGCGTCCTCCGCCTCTCCCCGGACTTGCCAGAGGTGCAATAGGGCGTGTTGCTCGCGCACGTTGGCCCTTTCCATGCCGGCGTGGTCCACCGAAGCTTCGGCTTCTAAGCGGGAAACCCACTTGATGAGCTGGTAGTAAAAATCGGCATCGCGAGCGCATGCATGCCCAACAGCCTCGAGGGCTATTTGCCGGGTGCCGGCCTCCATGTAGTCGGCCCAGTTGCGGGCGCTCTACTCGCGACTCAAAGCATCGGTGCGTTGCTGCTCCATGTCCCGCTGGCGGCGCAAATCGGTGATACGCTGCTCCTCCACCAAGCGGTCGCGCTCCAACAACTCCTGCTCCTCCGCCAGGCAGTCACGCTCCAACAAGTCCTCGATCTCCGCATTGCCTTCTAAAGACCGATAGAATGCCTCCTCCCTCCGTCTGCCTTCCGGTGAAAAACCAAACACTAGTTCCGGCGGTGACCGCCTCCGGCCTCGCCTATCGCGGACGGGCGGGGGCATTGCGGACATGGCGAGAGCGAGGATAAGTGGCGAGCAATGTCGGGCTGGTGGGGGCTTATGAGGACAGGGCGAGTTGGGTCATGGTGCCACCATAGAAGGCCGGGAAACAGTACTTATAGGCGGAAGGTAGCGCGACGGTCATCGGAATTCAATGCATAATTAAGCAGGCATGGCTTAGCGCTCCAGCTTGCCGTGGAAAACTAGAGAAACTGAAATTATGACTGTGCAGTCCCATCCCATCTGTGCTGGGTCGCACGTCGGCATGACGGTCAAACGAGTGCACTCGAATCATCTCCCTCCTTGTCAATAATGATTCCACGGATTTGAAAGGCCCGCGACAATTAAAGCGCATCTTTTTTCGCATCAGTTTGCTGCCTTAATTACGGATGGCAGCATGCAGGCACTCAAAATCGCTCGCAGCCAGTACGCGGAGCAGCATGCAACGAGTCGCAGCCGAGGGCATTAGTTGATGAAATTTAGTAGGGACATAAGGCATTTGCGAACGTTTTCGCTGGCATTTTCTTCAGAGCAGCTTGTCAGTTTCTTCAGAGGTAGGCATTTTTATTCAAAAACTGCCACTTCGGATCTTGCATCGCAACTAAAACTGCCAGGAGCGCATTAGTAGGCTAGCTAGTGATCGATCCGTAACTTGTAAACACTGAGCAAACAGAAATAAGGAACTGTTAATGCATCTCAATGATTCACAGATCATATACAAATATGTAGCTCCAAAAGCAAAGATCAGCCACTTTGGACCTTGCGTTGCAACTAAAACCAACTAGTATGATTCCCATACATAAGATCAACATGTTAATGCATCTCAATGATTCACATATCATATACAAATATGTGGCTCCAAAAGAAAAGATCTAGAAAAAACATCTGTTCTGCCTACTAACATGGATGCTTCTCTTGGCACATTCAGTACAGACTGAAAGACAAATTTGTTTGTGAAGTCTACAATTCCTCTTGCAAACATAAGTGGTTTCACCAACAGCTAGAACCATGAGAATGAACCAAACATGATGGAGGACCATCCACTGCAATATGATTTGGTCTTCTCTCGATCACATGGCAAGACTATTTTCGGAATACAAACTTCAACTTAGGCAAAATGAGCCCATTGTATAATCAGACCAAAGAATTGAAGCACCTAGTGTTGGCCAATAAATAGTACAGTACTACTTTTCTGCAGTCCATGAAGTGACTATCCAATCTTACTGTGTCTATTTTCAAATGGCACTGCATGCAGTGACTATACTATTCTCTTGTGCAGTTCAACCAAAATTGCGGTCACTTTGTGTGTTTGCCAAATAGCAACGGGCAGACATCTCTGTCTGCACAAATATCAAGAAGCTAGTAAACATATACCCCACCTTGTATTTTCGATTTAAACATGTCTCTTCCGCTTAGCATCTGTCATGTTTTGCACTGGACAATTTGATACAGTCATGTTTTGCCCTGGACAATTTCATACTGAATTGATTTGCTGGTTCAGAGAAGAAATATAGCGCCTATTCTTCATAAGATCAAGGATATCCATGTTTGCAGTGATGGACGAGGTGAAATCGATACAATGGAAATTGAGCATCCAATCATTGAATCATGTCCTGCACCTCCAATGTAGGTCCACCCTGCCAATAAATTCACATGCAAACCACTAGCATTACTATCTAATGACAGTAAAAAAAGAGTAGCAGGATAGTAGCAAACCATGTACCTTCGTAATGAACAGCTCATAGTGCCACCAATTGTATATAAAGTTTTGGAAGAAAACATGCTCCTAATGTTAAACCAGCTGGACTTTTTGTGCAGTTCCACTAAAATCGAGCATCCCTGTTTGCATAGATATTGAAAGTGTGATTACTATAAATGTGGCACTAGTTGAAGCATAGACTCACAAATATAAGTATTCCAATTTCTTAATGGGAAAAGGTAGCAAGACTGTTTCTAACCACCTGTTTGAAGGAATAAATAAGGGAACAACGGCTGATGTCAGAAAGGCATATATAGTTCTTTCTGAAAGAATGATCGATTCCTGGCCTTTCCTCTTCTTTTAAGCATATTTTGTGCAGTTCAACTAAAATAAAATGCCATCACCACCTTGACAATTCAGTGACACTGTACAAAAGGAAATGACTTAGCATTACATCATGATGTCAGGTATGTAGTCGACAGGCATTAGAGACAAACTTACAGACCTCCTCCGATAACATAATGAACATTAATTTTAACAAAGGTGTGACTAGATTTACCGGGATAATTTGAGTGAACTCTACACCCTCTGTTCCTTAATATAAGACGATTTCGTGGTTCAATTTAAAGTACCCAAACGTCTAGTATTTAGAAAAGTAGGTAGTAGTTTTCTTGAGCACATATCTGGGAAAGCTTGCCACATTTTATTTATGTCCATACGCTAATGCAACACCATTCGAAATTTCGAATACTACAAATATACACTAATCCAATGGCTAGTGCAACAGTAGAGTAGTTATTTATTACAGGGTACAGTACAATGGTTTTACTGAACAGATTTCAATAAACTCTAGCACTGGAAGATTTCTATAAGAATTAACAATACTAAATGTAAAGGTAACACGTTTCAGCATTGGTGTACTAGCTATGCATGAGCATTAAACCAAATACAAAACTCTCAAGGTAACTAGCATTATTAACTAATGATAGTATAAAATAATTGCAAACCATGTACCTCCAAGGTAAGTATCATTTCAAACTCGGGGGGAGCTTAAAAATTGCTATTCCAATCTTGATAATCGATCAAACATAAAAACTTGATCGAACGAATCAAGAGAACAGCCGGAGGAAGAGGTGCCCACTCTTGACCTTTCTGTTGGGAAACATTGCAGAAAATAAAAAATTTCTACGCTTCACCAAGATCAATATATGGAGTCATCTAGCAACAAGAGAGAGGAGTGCATCTACATACGCTTGTAGATCGCGAGCGGAACCGTTCAAGAGAACGGGGTTGAGGGAGTCATACTCGTCGTGATCCAAATCACCGAAGATCCTAGTGCCGAACGGCCAGCACCTCCGCGTTCAATACACGTACGGTTGGGGAAGACGTCTCCTCCTTCTTGATCCAGCAAGGAGGAAGGAGAGGTTGATGGAGATCCAGCAGCACAAGGGCGTGGTGGTGGAAGTTGCGGCGATCACGGCAGGGCTTCGCCTAGCTCAGCGAGAGGGAGAGGTGTTGCGAGGGGAGAGGGAGGCGCCAGGGACTAGGGTTCGGCTGCCCTCCCTCCCCCCTCTTTATATAGGGGGCCTAGGGGTGCGCCGGCCACCTAGAGATCCCATCTCAAGGGGGGGCGGAGGCCTAGGGGGGGACTTGCCCCCCAAGTCAAGTGGGGCACCCCCACCCCTAGGGTTTCCAACCCTAGGCGCAGGGGAGGCCCAAGGGGGGCGCACCAGCCCAACAGGGGCTGGTTCGCCTCCCTCTTCATCCCATGGGGCCCCCCGGGATAGGTGGCCCCAACCGGTGGACCCCCGGGACCCTTCCGGTGGTCTTGGTACAATACCGGTGACCCCCAAAACTTTCCCGGTAGCCGAAACTGGACTTCCTATATACAATTCTTCACCTCCGGACCATTCCGGAACTCCTCGTGACGTCCGGGATCTCATCCGAGACTCCGAACAACTTTCGGATTACCGCATACTAATATTACTACAACCCTAGCATCACCGAACCTTAAGTGTGTAGACCCTACGGGTTCGGGAGACACGCATACATGACCGAGACGACTCTCCTGTCAATAACCAACAGCGGGATCTGGATACCCATGTTGGCTCCCACATACTCCTCGATGATCTCATCGGATGACCCACGATGTCGAGGATTCAAGTAATTCCGTATATAATTCCCTTTGTCAATCAGTACGTTACTTGCCCGAGGTTCGATCGTCGGTATCCCAATACCTCGTTCAATCTCGTTGCCGGCAAGTCACTTTACTTGTACCGTAATGCATGAACCTGTGACCAAACACTTGGTCACATTGAGCTCATTATGATGATGCATTACCGAGTGGGTCCAGAGATACCTCTCCGTCATACGGAGTGACAAATCCCAGTCTCGATCTGTGTCAACCCAACAGATACTTTCGGGGATACCTGTAGTATACCTTTATAGCCACCCAGTTATGTTGTGACGTTTGGTACACCCAAAGCACTCCTACGGCATCCGGGAGTTACATGATCTCATGGTCTAAGGAAATGATCCTTGACATTGGAAAAGCTCTAGCAAATGAACTACACGATCTTGTGCTATGCTTTGGATTGGGTCTTGTCCATCACATCATTCTCCTAATGATGTGATCCTGTTATCAATGACATCCAATGTCCATAGTCAGGAAACCATGACTATCTATTGATCAACGAGCTAGTCAACTAGAGGCTCACTAGGGACATGTTTTGGTCTATGTATTCACACATGTATTACGATTTCCGGATAACACAATTATAGCCTGAATAATAGACAATTATCATGAAAAAGGAAATATAATAATAATCATTTTATTATTGCCTCTAGGGCATATTTCCAACAGTCTCCCACTTGCACTAGAGTCAATAATCTAGTTACATTGTGATGAATCGAACACCCATAGAGTTCTGGTGTTGATCATGTTTTGCTCGTGGAAGAGGTTTAGTCAACGGATCTGCGCCATTCAGATCCGTATGCACTTTGCAAATATCTATGTCTCCATCTTGAACATTTTCACGAATGGAGTTGAAGCAACGCTTGATGTGCCTGGTCTTCTTGTGAAACCCGGGCTCCTTGGCAAGGGCAATAGCTCCAAGTTGTCACGAGAAGAGTGATTGGCCCCGACGCATTGGGTATGACTCCTAGGTCGGTGATGAACTCCTTCATCCAGATTGCTTCATGCGCTGCCTCCGAGGCTGCCATGTACTCCGCTTCACATGTAGATCCCGCCACGATGCTTTGCTTGCAACTGCACCAGCTTACTGCCCCTCCATTCAAAATATACACGTATCCGGTTTGTGACTTAGAGTCATCTAGATCTATGTCGAAGCTAGCGTCTACGTAACCCTTTACGACGAGCTCTTCGTCACCTCCATAAACGAGAAACATATCCTTAGTCCTTTTCAAGTACTTCAGTATATTCTTGACCGCTGTCCAGTGTTCCATGCCGGGATTACTTTCATACCTTCCTACCAAACTTACCGCAAGGTTTACATCAGGTCTGGTACACAGCATGGCATACATGATAGACCCTATGGCTGAGGCATAGGGGATGACACTCATCTTTTCTCTATCTTCTGCCGTGGTCGGACATTGAGCTGAGCTCAATTTCACACCTTGCAGCACAGGCAAGAACCCCTTCTTGGACTGATCCATATTGAACTTCTTCAATATCTTATCAAGGTATGTGCTTTGTGAAGGACCTATGAGGCGTCTCGATCTATCTCTATAGATCTTGATGCCTAATATGTAAGCAGCTTCTCCAAGGTCCTTCATTGAAAAACACTTATTCAAGTAGGCCTTAATGTTGTCCAAAAGTTCTATATCATTTCCCATCAAAAGTATGTCATCCACATATAATATGAGAAATGCTACACAGATCCCACTCACTTTCTTGTAAACGCAGGCTTCTCCATAAGTCTGCATAAACCCAAACACTTTGATCATCTCATCAAAGCGAATGTTCCAACTCCGAGATGCTTGCACCAGCTCATAAATGGATCACTGGAGTTTGCATACCTTGTTAGCATTCTCAGGATCGACAAAACCTTCCGGCTATATCATATACAATTCTACCTTAAGATAGCCGTTAAGGAATGCCGTTTTGACGTCCATTGCCATATCTCATAATCATAGTATGTGGAAATTGCTAACATGATTCGGACGGACTTCAGCTTTGCTACGGGTGAGAAAGTCTCATCATAGTCAACCCCTTGAACTTGTCGATAACCATTAGCGACAAGTCAAGCTTTATAGATGGTAACATTACCATCCGTGTCCGTCTTCTTCTTAAATATCCATTTGTTTTCTATCGCTCGCCGATCATCGGGCAAGTCTGTCAAAGTCCATACTTTGTTTTCATACATGGATCCTATCTCGGATTGCATGGCTTCAAGCCATTTGTTGGAATCTGGGCCCGCCATTGCTTCTTCATAGTTCGAAGGTTCACCGTTGTCTAACAACATGATTTCCAGGACAGGGTTGCCATACCACTCTGGTGTGGAACGTGTCCTCGTGGAACTACCAAGTTCAGTAGTAACTTGATCTGAAGTACCCTTATCATCATCATTAATTTCCTCTCTAGTCAGTGCAGGCACCACATGAACATCTTCCTGAGCTGCGCTACATTCCGGTTCAAGAGGTAGTACTTCATCAAGTTCCACTTTCCTCCCACTTACTTCTTTCGAGAGAAACTCTTTCTCCAGAAAGGAACCATTCTTGGCAACAAAGATCTTGCCTTCGGATCTGAGGTAGAAGGTATACCCACTGGTTTCCTTAGGGTATCCTATGAAGACGCATTTTTCCGACTTGGGTTCGTGCTTTTCAGGTTGAAGTTTCTTGACATAAGCATCGCATCCCCAAACTTTAAGAAACGACAGATTAGGTTTCTTCCCAAACCATAATTCATATGGTGTAGACTCAAAGGATTTAGATGGTGCCCTATTTAAAGTGAATGTAGCTGTCTCTAGAGCGTATCCCCAAAATGATAGCGGTAAATCGGTGAGTGACATCATAGATCGCACCATATCCAATAGAGTGCGATTATGACGTTCGGACACACCGTTACGCTGAGGTGTTCCAGGCGGCGTGAGTTGTGAAACGATTCCACATTTCCTTAAGTGCGTACCAAATTCATGACTTAAATATTCTCCCACACGATCTGATCGTAAGAACTTTATCTTTCGGTCACGTTGATTCTCTACCTCATTCTGAAATTCCTTGAACTTTTCAAAGGTCTCAGACTTGTGTTTCATCAAGTAGACATACCCGTATCTACTCAAGTCATCAGTGAGAGTGAGAACATAACAATAGCCTCCGCGAGCCTCAACACTCATTGGACCGCACACATCAGTATGTATGATTTCCAATAAGTTCGTTGCTCACTCCATTGTTCCGGAGAACGGAGTCTTGGTCATTTTGCCCATGAGGCATGGTTCGCATGTGTCAAATGATTCATAATCGAGAGACTCTAAAAGTCCATCAGCATGGAGCTTCTTCATGCGCTTGACACCAATGTGACCAAGGCGGCAGTGCCATAAGTATGTGGGACTATCGTTATCAACCTTACATCTTTTGGTATTCACACTATGAATATGTGTAACATCACGTTCGAGATTCATCAAGAATAAACCATTGACCAGCGGGGCATGACCATAAAACATATCTCTCATATAAATAGAACAACCATTATTCTCGGATTTAAATGAGTAGCCATCTCGTATTAAACGAGATCCAGATACAATGTTCATGCTCAAAGCTGGCACTAAATAACAATTATTGAGGTTTAAAACTAATCCGTAGGTAAATGTAGAGGTAGCGTGCGACGGCGATTACATCGACCTTGGAACCATTCCCGACGCGCGCCGTCACCTCGTCCTTCGCCAGCCTCCGCTTATTCCGCAGCTCCTGCTTTGAGTTACAAATATGAGCAACCGCACCGGTATCAAATACCCAGGAGTTACTACGAGTACTGGTAAGGTACACATCAATTACATGTATATCACATATACCTTTAGTGTTGCCGGCCTTCTTGTCCGCTAAGTATTTGGGGCAGTTCCGCTTCCAGTGTCCCTTTCCCTTGCAATAAAAGCACTCAGTCTCAGGCTTGGGTCCATTCTTTGGCTTCATCCCGGCAACTCCTTTGTCGTCCTTCTTGAAGTTCTTCTTACCCTTGCCTTTCTTGAAACTAGTGGTTTTATTGACCATCAACACTTGATGCTCCTTTTTGATTTCTACCTCCGCCGATTTCAGCATTGAAAATACTTCAGGAATAGTTTTCACCATCCCCTGCATATTGTAATTCATCACAAAGCTCTTGTAGATAGGTGGGAGCGACTGAAGGATTCTGTCAATGACCGCCTCGTCCGGGAGGTTAATGTCCAGCTGGGAGAAGCGGTTGTGCAACCCAGACATCTTGAGTATGTGCTCACTGACAGAACTATTTTCCTCCATCTTACAACCATAGAACTTGTCGGAGACTTCATATCTCTTGACCCGGGCATGAGCTTGGAAAACCATTTTCAGCTCTTCGAACATCTCATATGCTCCGTGTTGCTCAAAACGCTTTTGGAGCCCCGGTTCTAAGCTGTAAAGCATGCCACACTGAACGAGGGAGTAATCATCAGCACGCGATTGCCAAGCGTTCATAACGTCTTGGTTCTCTGGGATGGGTGCTTCACCTAGCGGTCCTTCTAGGACATATGCTTTCTTGGCAGCTATGAGGATGATCCTCAGGTTCCGGACACAGTCCGTATAGTTGCTGCCATCATCTTTTAGCTTGGTTTTCTCTAGGAACGCGTTGAAGTTGAGGTTGACATGAGCGTCGGCCATTTGATCTACAAGACATTTTGCAAAGGTTTTTAGACTAAGTTCATGATAATTAAGTTCATCTAATAAAATTATTTAATGAACTCCCACTCACATAGGCATCCCTTTAGTCATCTAAGTGATACATGATCCGACTCAACTAGACCATGTCCGATCATCACGTGAGACGGACTAGTCATCATCGGTGAACATCTCCATGTTGATTGTATCTTCCATACGACTCATGTTCGACCTTTCGGTCTCTTGTGTTCCGAGGCCATGTCAGTACATGCTAGGCTTGTCAAGTCAACATAAGTGTTTTGCATGTGTAAATCTGTCTTACTCCCGTTGTATGTGGACGTTGGAATCTATCACACCCGATCATCACGTGGTGCTTCAAAACAACGAACTTTCACAACGGCGCACAGTTAGGGGGAACACTTTCTTGAAATTCTTATGAGGTATCATCTTATTTACTACCGTCGTTCTAAGAAAATAAGATGCAAAAACATGATAAACATCACATGCAATCAAATAGTGACATGATATGGCCAATATCATTGTGCTCCTTTTGATCTCCATCTTCGGGGCGCCATGATCATCATCGTCACCGGCACGACACCATGATCTCCATCATCATGATCTCCATCATCGTGTCTTCATTAAGTTGTCACGCCAACAATTACTTCTACTTCTATGGCTAACGGTTTAGCAATAAAGTAAAGTAATTTACATGGCGTTATTCAATGACACGCAGGTCATACAAAAAATAAAGACAACTCCTATGGCTCCTGCCGGTTGTCATACTCATCGACATGCAAGTCGTGATTCCTATTACAAGAACATGATCAATCTCATACATCACATATATTTCATTCATCACATCCTTTTGGCCATATCACATCACAAGGCATAAGCTGCAAAAACAAGTTAGATGTCCTCTAATTGTTATTGCATGTTTTTACGTGGCTGCAATAGGGTTCTAGCAAGAACGTTTCTTACCTACGGAAAAGCCACAACGTGATATGCCAATTTCTATTTACCCTTCATAAGGACTCTTTTCATCGAGTCCGATCCGACTAAAGTGGGAGAGACAGACACCCGCTAGCCACCTTATGCAACTAGTGCATGTCAGTCGGTGGAACCTGTCTCACGTAAGCGTACGTGTAAGGTCGGTCCGGGCCGCTTCATCCCACGATGCCGCCAAATCAAGATAAGACTAGTAACGGCAAGTAAATTGACAACATCTACGCCCACAACAAGATTGTGTTCTACTCGTGCACAGAAACTACACATAGACCTAGCTCTGATACCACTATTGGGGAACGTTGCAGAAAATAAAAAATTTCTACACTTCACCAAGATCAATCTATGGAGTCATCTAGCAATGAGAGAGAGGAGTGCATCTACATAACCTTGTAGATCGCAAGCGGTAGCGTTCAAGAGAACGGGGTAGAGGGAGTCGTACTCGTCGTGATCCAAATCACCGAAGATCCTAGTGCCGAACGGATAGCACCTCCGCGTTCAACACACGTACGGTTGGGGAAGACGTCTCCTCTTTCTTGATCCAGCAAGGGGAAAGGAGAGGTTGATGGAGATCCAGCAGAACAACGGCGTGGTGGTGGAAGTAGCGGCGATCTCGGCAGGGCTTCGCCTAGCTCAGCGAGAGGGAGAGGTGTTGCGAGGGGAGAGGGAGGCGCCAGGGACTAGGATTCGGGTGCCCTCCCTCCCCCCTCTTTATATAGGGGGCCTAGGGGCTGCGCCGGCCCCCTAGAGATCCCATCTCAAGGGGGGAGGGGGCTAGGGGGGGAGGACTTGCCCCCCAAGTCAAGTGGGGCGCCCCCCCACCCCTAGGTTTCCCAACCCTAGGCACAGGGGAGGCCCAAGGAGGGCGCACCAGCCCACCAGAGGCTGGTTCCCCTCCCTCTTCAGCCCATAGGCCCCTCCGGGATAGGTGGCCCCACCCGATGGACCCCCGGGACCCTTCCGGTGGTCCCGGTACAATACCGGTGACCCCCGAAACTGGACTTCCTATATACAATTCTTCACCTCCGGACCATTCCGGAACTCCTCGTGACGTCCGGGATCTCATCCGGGACTCCGAACAACTTTTGGGTTACCGCATACTAATATCTCTACAACCCTAGCGTCACCGAACCTTAAGTGTATAGACCCTACGGGTTCGGGAGACACGCAGACATGACCGAGACGACTCTCCGGTCAATAACCAAAAGCGGGATCTGGATACCCATGTTGGCTCCCACATAGTCCTCGATGATCTCATCGGATGAACCACGATGTCGAGGATTCAAGTAATCCCGTATACAATTCCCTTTGTCAATCGGTACATTACTTGCCCGAGATTCGATCGTCGGTATCCCAATACCTCGTTCAATCTCGTTACCGGCAAGTCACTTTACTCGTACCATAATGCATGATCCTGTGACCAAACACTTGGTCACATTGAGCTCATTATGATGATGCATTACCGAGTGGTCCCAGAGATACCACTCCGTCATACGGAGTGACAAATCCCAGTCTCGATTCGTATCAACCCAACAGATACTTTCGGGGATACCTGTAGTATACCTTTATAGCCACCAAGTTACGTTGTGACGTTTGGTACACCCAAAGCACTCCTACGGCATCCGGGAGTTACACGATCTCATGGTCTAAGGAAATGATACTTGACATTGGAAAAGCTCTAGCAAACGAACTACACGATCTTGTGCTATGCTTAGGATTGGGACTTGTCCATCACATCATTCTCCTAATGATGTGATCCCGTTATCAATGACATCCAATGTCCATAGTCAGGAAACCATGACTATCTGTTGATCAATGAGCTAGTCAACTAGAGGCTCACTAGGGACATGTTGTGGTCTATGTATTCACACATGTATTACGATTTCCGGATAACACAATTATAGCATGAATAATAGACAATTATCATGAACAAGGAAATATAAGAATAATCATTTTATTATTGCCTCTAGGGCATATTTCCAACACTTTCCTCTTGTCTTCATAATTTGTTGTACAGTTTAACCAAAATAAAATGACATCAGCGCCTTGGCATTTTGGTGACACTGTACAAAAAAATTAACTTATCTCATGAAAGTGAGGTATGTAATCTATAAGCATTAACAGTGCAAAAATCTGAAGGTAGTAACAAGTTTCATCGTTGGTATACTAGATGTGCAACAGCATTAGAATACCTTAGCTAACCCTGAAGTAATCTAGTGACATTAAATGGCGTTGCTTAAATTTATCGGTGGCATTAGAAAGAGTGCGGCATTAGTTAAATGTGGCATCACTTTAGCAGTAGCATTGCTTGACTTGACTGCTTGCGTTATACTAACAGCAAAAAAGTGACAATAAGAGCATGGGAGGCCCATACAGACAGTGGGCGCACCAGTACGATGTACCTCCACGCACGCATAGAGTGGTGAGGGAGGTATGGTTGCCCAGAGCAACAAATATACAGGCAGCATATGTGGATTACGTCCCATTTTTGTTCTGTTTAGCCACCTTTTTCCTATGTGAGGACAACAAACTGATCGACCTGGTCATTCTCTATTGCATTGTCATGCCTTTCTACCCTTCTTCAACCAAGAGACACAAGACTCGTTCCTTAGCTACTGATTTCCCCCTTTTTAACCTAGATGCGGGTTCGATGCCTACTCTCTTGGACAGTACAGTCTCCCTTCCTTTCCTTATTCAACCCAAACATGGATTAGTCTGCATGAAGTAGGGTTTCCTTTAATAGTGCAAATTAAGATTTTCGTTCACATGACCAGCAGTGCAGAGGATAGCAAATTGGGAAGATGGTGGAGTGGAAAAAGATCCACATGCAGCGACGTGGCAGATGGGGCAATAGAACAAGGGTATGGTTCGAAAAGAGGTAGCATACCTGAGGGTCAGCGGGAAGTGGCTTCGCTCGTGGTTGTCATCCTCCGCACGCACTACGACAGCGAGCTTGGGGACAGAGGCCATCCCGCGCGGGCGCTAGGTCTGAGAGGACGGCCTTGTCGTTAGTGCGTGACCTCGCTCGCCGACGACGAGTGTGTCAACGCTGCACGTCGTTTTCTTCCCCGACGGATCTGTGACCACCGGTGAGGAGGGAGAGAGAGGCCTTCTTTTTTAGATCCGGAGAGAGGGTGATAGTGTGATAAGAAAGTGGGCAGCCCTTAGCAAGAAAGCTCTGAAGCTCCAGCCTATATATCTTTTTTATACTACTAGTAGTAGAGGTGGAGTAGTGGTAGAGTAGTTTATATTTTCTTTGCAAACAGTACCAGTTAGTCGTGCTTCAAAACTAAACGGCACACCATTAAGAAAATAAAGGTCGATAACTAACGCAGCACCTCGGGCCAACGCGGCCAGATCGCATTTTGCACGAGAAACTACACACCATGTTTCGTTGACATGTGGTCCCGTTCCAACATGTCAGTTAGAGGACGCCGAGTCCTTTTGTACAATTTCCGAAAGGACGTGTAGGCCGGGGCGTCTCTTCGTGTATCATGGCAAACTGGCAACCATCCACCGACTCTTCTCCTTTCCCTCTCGAGTTGGAACTGCTGTCGCACGCTCTTCCTCCCTCCTCCATTTCCTTCACCCTTCCTTCTGCCATTGTTTGATCGTCTTCTCCATGGAGGGAACAAGCCGGAAATGGCCTCGTTATTCTTAGCCCGATATGAAAGATGACGTGGTGGGGGAACTCATTGATAGGTGCGACGTCATCACCTCAGCTAGCATGGCAGGTTCGTTCAAAACCATTCTTGACTCAACTAATAAACATCATTACAAGGAACCCAAGGGTCCAGGAGCGGTTTGATCTCCCTTATCTTCTTCGCTATAAGCTTGTTCGCTTGGGTGCGGACGACGGAGGCCTCACCTTGTGCAAGTTGATGCCGCTTCATAACGATACATGTGATGTCAAGATGCCATCGCTTCAGGATAAGACCTGGGCTGGTGCAAATGGAGATTGGGTTGTTTATATTAGGTACAATTGCGAGTGGGAACTTGTGAATGTGTACACTCGTCAGCGGATTTCACTTCCAAAAATCTCCGAGTGCCCTGAGGTTGAGCACACAGATGATCTACGTACGTTCAAATATGATCATGGTGACTGTCGTCTATGGAAGATAGCAATTTCTCAAGTTCCCAACCGCTCTTGGAATTACGAGAACTATCAAGTTGTTGCTATCTTCGACAAGCTTGTTGTCGTCGTTACTGATTCCATGGTCCGTCTATGGATATTGCTCAAAAATCAGTTTCTGTACACGGATGAGTACTATGATGCAATTGAATACGAGGATCTTGTGTTTGCTGCCACCACTCGTGGCACTGTTTTTGCATGGGATCCTCGTACTTTTGGTATGTTTGTCTTCCACCGTAATAATTGTTCAGCCACATGCATGCGGGTTAGCAAGTTTCCCTTTACTAATTAACCTTTTCTTGTGTTTCCAAGGTCATGTGAACATTCCACCACCTATACTCGAAAAATTTTATAACCAAGGGGGAGATGACGATGTGATGATCACGAGCATGAGGACGAGCGGAACTTATATACTCAGTGGCGCGTGGCAATTAATTCCGATGGATCACCTCTTCTTGTCTGTATATAGTGCACTGTGATTGTTACTACTGAGGTAGCAGGTGTTGTCTACCATGGTCGCCCTCCCCGGACCTATTCCAACACTCGTTGCAGGGTATTCGGGATGGATACTAGAGTGGTAGCGCCAACACCTTCTCCCTGGTATAGTATTGGTAGTCTTGGAGCAAACTCGCTCTTCCTTGGACCAAACTATCCAATGCTGGTTAAAGGCAATCCAGCTGCTGTTGACACAACGTTACTACCATTTATGAGAAGCAATTGTATCTATACCTCGGACATTGCGGTGGTTCCATACCCTGCTCCTGATATATGTCGCTTCAGCCTGGATGATCAGTCCTGCATTGCTCTCAATATTGAAAATAGTTGGCCCTTCCCAGAGCACCTATGGTTCAAAGCAAGCGTTTCCAATGCCAAGGATTGGTTGAGTTGAAGTTCATTTCATTGCTTGTTATTTGTTGTGTGGTGAAAACTTCAGTATTTACTGGAATGTTTTGTTTGAATAATCTATAATCCAACATGTATCATCATTGTCATTGTGTGTTGATGACTTGTTGTATGTAATGAATGACCCATTTGCAAATGCGTGTCATAGACTCAATTTATGAATGGTTTTCGAGACACTTCTTGGAGTGTGAGTACCGTAGTAGTATATCTAGCATCCGGTTAGTATATGAAGTTGCCACATCACATAGAGCCAACCTAAAATTGGAGTACCGGATCTGAGATGCCACGTGTACCAGATGAATGACTCCAAGTTCGACCACCGTGATGCTAGGTGCGAGCCGAGGAACACTGTTGGAGAGACCCCCCTCATAATTTTCCTACATTGGTCGTTTGATTCATAGGATAGAGTGCTATTGGATTTTTCCTATGTTATCATGTTTTAATTGGCAATCTAGCATCCACTCCAACTTTTGTTTCACTTCCTTTGATCCAACGAAGAGAGTACTTGCTCTATATTAATTAACCATGCTCTAAAAAGGTGGACCAGCTTTGGCTGTAGTAGTATTGTACTAGGTTAGTAGGTGACCTTGCGCTTGGCTCTTCTCCTCTTCCGGAAGTCGAACAATAATGATGGTACTGTACTACTTCTGGCAATCTGACACCAAATGAACTGATGCACGTCCACCGCTTGTAAGCAAAAGTTTCTCCTCGTGCTGCGAGCCACCGCGCACGCGTTGGCGAGGGAGAAAGCGTAGTAACCAAGCTTCTCGTCGTTCTGCGAGTTGACGGGACACATCAAAGTTACGTATTAATTAGTACTCCCTTTAAAAAGGGCCGGCCATGTCCATGGCTACCATCCCGTGCTCTGTCATTGAGTACGTGCACTATTCATGTGCCATCGAGGAGAAAAATTATTGCGTAGTACTAGGTGCCATCTAAGTGCACGACTCACTTACGCACAGCATTTATCCATTTTCTTGCATGACACGGCACCTTGATGCTAGATGTCCCGCGTGTCATGGAGGCATATAGTATGATTTTGTAAAATGGAGGCATATAGATGTCCCGCTTGTGGGCAACAGGATGAACAAAGCTCCTGTCTTAAACGAAAGAGTGGAAGAACATAGATTCCCGACGACCGAGAAGGATCTACAAACCACGGGGTGGAGTGTCGGTGTCAAAACCGGTGGATCTCGGGTAGGGGGTCCCGAACTTTGCGTCTAGGCAGATGGTAACAGGAGACAAGGACACGATGTTTTTACCTAGGTTCGGGCCCTCTCGATGGAGGTAATACCCTACTCCTGCTTGATTAATATTGATGATATGGGTAGTACAAGAGTAGATCTACCACGAGATCAAGGAGGCTAAACCCTAGAAGCTAGCCTATGGTATGATTGTTGTTCGTCCTACGGACTAAAACCCTCCGGTTTATATAGACACCGGATAGGTTAGGGTTACACAGTCGGTTACAATGGTAGGAGATCTACATATCCGTGATCGCCAAGCTTGCCTTCCACGCCAAGGAAAGTCCCATCCGGACACGGGACGAAGTCTTCAATCTTGTATCTTCATAGTCTTGGAGTCCGCCGTGATGATAGTTCGCTACCCGGACACCCCTAGTCCAGACTCCTCAAGAGCCCCCAACCAGGCTTCAATGACGATGAGTCCAGCGCACGCATATTGTCTTCGGCATTGCAAGGAGGGTTCCTCCTCCGAATACTTCATAGAAGGTTTTGAACACCAGGATAGTGTCCGGCTCTACAAAACAAGTTCCACGTACCACCGTAGAGAGAATAATTTTTGCACAGATCTGCTGACGTACTCCGCGGCGTGACATCACACCACAGTCAGGCCTTTATATGAATCGTTTTTTACCGTTCCACCTTAGCGCGTTTAGCGAGGCGGTTTCCTTGGCACGTCTTATCAAAGCATAGATCGTGCCCCCTTATTCCGGGATTCTCATCAATACGGACGTGGGCAACCCATCCACGCCATTGATTACGGCGCCTAGGAGATAAGCGAGTTTTACCAGGCTGGTGGGGGACGCATAACTTCGTCCGTCCATATAAGGGGATAAGGATCCACCTTTTCACCTACGCCTTCTTCCTCCTTTGCTCATCCATTTCCGCGCACTCGAGCTCCAACGCCCAAGTCCGCACATCCCACCTCAACCTTCTCCAACCATGTCCGAAGCGGGAGGCAGGTGGATGGCCTCCTCCGTCACGGAGGGGCATATCACAAGACTGCGGGAGGCCGGATACTTGTCCAGCAACATTGCGCACAGGCTGCCCGACGCGGGGCAGCTCATTCCAACCCCCAGGCCCCACGAGAGGGTGGTGTTTCTCCCCCACTTCCTCCACGGACTAGGTTTTCCACTTCACCCATTTGTCCGGGGGCTCATGTTTTACTACGGCCTGGACTTCCACGACCTGGCCCCGAATTTCATCCTCAACATCTCGGCGTTTATCATCGTGTGCGAGGCCTTCCTCTGCATCCAGCCCCACTTCGGCCTATGGCTGAAGACCTTCAATGTCAGGCAAGGTTGTGGGAGGCCGCTGCCGGAGTGCGGAGGCGCCATGGTTGGCAAGATGGCCAAAGTCCTACGGCTCGAGGGCTCCTTTGTGGAGACAATAAAGGGGTGGCAATCGGGTTGGTTCTATATCACCGAGCCGCGCGACTGCAAATGGGCGGCGGCCCCTGAATTCAGATCTGGCTTCCCCACACGACTCTCGTCATGGAAAGAGACGGGCCTGACGTGGGGGAATTCGGACGAGCTATCCGGACTCCAAACATGCGTCCAAAACCTGGTGGACAAGAATCTCAGGCTTGTCGACGTAATCCAGGTGATGCTCATCCGCCGGATGCTCCCATGCCAACAACGGGCCTTCAATTTGTGGGAGTTCGATCCGGCACAGCACCGAACCTTGAGCTGGCTCTTCGACACTACGTACGAAGATGTCTGGAAGGTGCTGTTCAAGGGCGCCGAAGCCCCTGCATCCGCTAACAAAGATCGCGGATACAGCTCGCGGCATCAAGCCGGCAAGGTAAGTTATTTTACCCATTACGGGACTCTTTTTTCATAGATTGACTCTATGTGGGATCTAAAACTCCCTAATCTTTGACAGGACTGGCTGAAGACGTCCGACAAATTAACTGTCCTCCTTTGCCGGAAGACCCAGCGGACGCCTCGATTGACGGAAGGCTGGCTCCGTACCCCATGTGGTGCCGGAGAAGAAGGCTAAGAAGGAGGCCACGGAACTCAAGGAGCTCCCGACGCCAGTGCTGCCGATTCTGAGCGAATCTTCTCGAGGACGAGGAGGAGGAAAGAAGCTTCTCCCCGGCCGGGGAGGAGAGGAAAAGGAAGGCCGCCCCAACTGGGGAGGCTGGAGGGTCCAAGAAGGGAAGAATCCTTCCTCCGGACTTCTCCACCAACGTCGACAACGACGAGGAGGATTGGCCAACAAGGGCCAAGCCCCTGGCGAGATCGTAAGTGTCCGGATACCCATGGCTTTTTTGTAATTGCATAGTGTTCTCTAATGTCGAACAATCATGCAGCCCGCACAAGGGCGAGTTCGCCGCTTCGTCGAGCGGGTCCCTGTGTTCGTCGGAAATGGAGAGTACTTCACTTCTGGCCGCCTCCTCACCTCACGCCGTGGACGACGCCGTGGTGGGGCCCAAAGGGGGGCTTGGTCAAGAGGAGGTGGTGCAGGAGGCGCCGCAAGGCAACCTCCCGGACTCCAGGCGCGTGGGGGGCGAGACCCCCAGGGGCTCTAAACCCGACCCTCGTCCGGACTCCGTGCTGGAACCTTCAGCGGTTCCGGAGTCCGGCAAGCGGTCCCTTCGCAAGAAGGGTAAGACGCCGGTGTCCTCCGTCCAACCGGATGCACCGAATAGCTTCTCGGAGGCGCTTAACAAGTGCTTCCATCAGGAGGAGCACCGACTGTTATGAGTGCGGTGATCCGACAGTTCAATCCGCCAAGAGCGGCCCGACCAAGCCTGCATCAGCCTTCTAATGTGCTTTGAGGTAAGTTTAGAATATGTAAAAATATTACCGCATAGACAGTAGCCCCGATGCTCAGTTCGGTGTTCAAGGAAAAGCCGGACTAAGGATCTAAAAGATATACTGAGGAGTCTAACATAAGTATGTCAATATGGGAATGCAGGCTACGCTGACCTCCTCTGCCAGATCGATCTGGAGGTCGATGCATTGAAGCAAAGCCTCGAGCGGTCCGAGAACGAGCTCGGCCTTGCCAAGAAGCAGCTCGAGGACAAGGAAGGTAAGAATACCTTATTAAAGAAATACCTTATAGAAAGGTTTTGGTTGCAAAAAATAACAGGAATAACATGGGTACTGCAGGGGCCACGAACGAGGTGGCGACCCTGAAGGAAGCGGAGTCCGTGGCCGAAAACAAAGCGGCCGTGGAGTGCACCGAGCGAGAGAAGGGGGAGGCGCAGCTGGCCAAGGTACGGCAAGAGCTCCAAGCTCTCGTGGAAAAACACGAGAGTTTGGAGCGTGACTCGAATACTCGAGAGTCCGAGCTCGCCTCGGCTCTTGAGAGTACCAAAGCTGCTAAGGCCGAGGCCGAAAAAGCCCTCCAAGAGATTGAATCATTAAAGAAGATAGCGACGGGTAAGGCATTCTTTATGCAAAGCAAGCATGTGAAAGTGAATTACCTATTACTTACCCGGATTCGTAGCTCTCCAGGAGCATTCACAGATCTGCCCCGTAGTGTGTCTGATGCTGCTGCATTCTACCGTGCCAAGGAGGGGAGCTCAACGGAGAAGGTGTTCTGGTCTCAATATGCTGAGGCCGGACATCCGGTCCCCCTAAGCGACCAGCTGAAGCAACTGGTCGAGCTCCACAATGTCGACGAACAGGCCATGAAGGGCCTTATAGTTCGGCTCTGGCCATTGGAAGCCATGCCTGGGAGCTACTTCGGCTTAGTGAAGCGGCTGGTGGACGCCTGTCCACGGATTGAAGTCATTAAGCGCACCGTCTGCATTGAAGGTGTCCGTCGGGCCCTTGCCTGTGCAAAAGTGCACTGGGGCAAGCTGGATGCGGAGAAGCTTGTGACGGACGGGCCACCGAAGGGCAAGGAGCATCGCACGCCCGAAATGTACTATGAGGGCCTCCTGAAGGGTGCCCGCCGAATAGCGGATGAGTGCTCCAAAGATGTAATTTTTGAATAGACTCACATTTGTTATCCTATACGCTGAAAACTTGTTCATATGTGCTAAGCAACGCTTGTTAATTTAAAATATTACCTTCAGGCGGCCGCTTATCAAATTTGAGAGATGGCAAGTCGTTAGCTTCAGCCCCATGCCACGAAAGTGCCGGGTGTTCAGGATAAACTTGAGCACTCTTGTTCCCATTCTTGGGTCCATCTAGGAGGCGCCAACACAACGAACAAGGCAACCGGACTTATAATGCTTGAACACTCTCACTTAGCCATAGAATTCTATAATTTTAAATTTCGTGAAGCCCCTAGTATTCGAAGACCGAGTTCGGGCGCTATCCACGCCTTTGGCCGGACAATTCCGGTTCCTCGCTCTAAGCGGCGTAAGTCTTTAGGGACCCGAAAAAACCTCTTGAACAGCGACCGTCTCTCGCCCTATCATGACGGTCAGTTTTAGCTTTCTCCATTGAGGTGCTCGACCCAGCTCAACTGGGGCACAATCGCAGTGGTTCTCCCGGTGCTACCTTAGCCGATATAACGAAACGTAAGGTACCAAAACACGGGAGCCGGGCAAACCCAACTATTGACCCAAGACATGATTCGGAGCCGATTAATATAATGCTATAAGTTCGGGGTGCCGCACTTGTGAAAGTGTTCAGACTTATCACACCATAATTTTGGGGTACTTAAGCCCCTGGTGTATTGGCCGTACCAAAATGTATAGGTGCAACGTGTCATGAAATGAACATATGTATAGATAAAGAAAGGAGTGCAATAATAAGCAAAAGCTATGTATTGTTTATTCAAAAAAGGTACTGCAATGAAAGCAAAACGATACAAATAGTGCGATAAGCAAGGGATGGGACTATCTAACATGTCCCCCTCCAGGCATAAGCTGCGGGATGGTATGTAAAACAGGTATAATGCTCGTAATAGAGACCACCTGAACACTCATCGTAGCTTTCTGCTTCCCTGGCTGTTGCATCGTGAGTTCGGCGATTCTAGTACCGGACAGGACTTCTGGAAAACGGAGTCCTGAAAGTAAGAAAAAGGAAGAAAGAAGAAAAAAGAAAAAGAATGACACAATCGGGAGCCCCTGGACCGGTTGAGCCGCATTCCGGGCGTGCCAGGGTCGTGCCCCTCCCTTTATGCCCATGGTATCTCCAGAGCGTAGTTATGTATGCGTAGTACTGGCTTCACAATTTCGCGAGGGCTGGGGATGGGGCCGGATTGCTACGTGTGCTTGAATCGTGCCAGGCGGTCTTGTTGTGGGTTACTCCGGGCGCGCTTGACAGTGTCCGGACGCTTAGTGGCCGGACTCGAGAATTGCTGTGAGAGGCTGCTTTGCGCCTCCGCCGTGAGGGCCGCCATGTGCTCCTCCGTTTGGAGAGAGCGTCCGGTGTTTCCATTGACCGTGATTACTCCTCGAGGGCCTGGCATCTTGAGCTTGAGGTATGCGTAGTGCGACACCGCATTGAACTTTGCAAATGCGGTTCCTCCGAGCAAAGGCATGATAGCCGCCATGAACAGGACGATGTCGAAGATTAACTCTTCGCTTCGAAGTTATCCGGGATCCAAGACCACTTCGAGTGTAATCGAGCCTGCATAATTGGCCTCTACACTCGTATGACGCCTTTAAAGGTCGCCTTTGTAGGTTTAATCCTTGAGGGTCTATGCCCTTTTGCGACCGTATCCCGATAAAGCAGGTCCAGGTTGCTACCGCCGTCCATCAGACTCGGTGAGGTGAAATCCACAATAATTGGGTCAAGAACCAATGCGCGAAACCGCCGTGACGGATGCTAGTGGGTGGTCCTTCGATCAAGGTGATCGGGCAGGAAGACCATGGGTTAAACTTTGGGGCGATCGCTCCATCGCATATACGCCTCTTTGTGCACGCTCCGCTTCCTTTTGGGAATATGGGTTATGATATCATGTTCACCGTGACGCACTTGTGTGGAAAAACACTTATGTCCTCTATCGTTCGGGCGGCCGGGCTCTTCCTCGCCATCGCTATGTAGCCCCTTGTCATTGAGTTCGCACTTAACTTGCCTCGCTTGCTTGAACACCCAACAATCCTGTTGGTGTGATTGGCTGGTTTTCAGGTGCCATGTATCCGCACAAGCGATCGAGTATTCGGTCCAAGTTGACGGGCCCCGGTATTTCTTTTGAATGGCTTCTTCCGCTGACCGGTTTAGAGCCTCTGAATCCGCATTGACGGTCATCTTCAGATTATCGCTGTTAATGCGGCGCTTGTTCTTGTTGCGACGCGAACCTGCCATTGATGTCCTTGGTATCCGAACTATCGTGGTGTTTGGCCAAGTTGTTGCTTCGAGCTAGCCAGCTGTCCTCTCCTGCACAAAAGCGGGTCTTGAGGTCGTAAGGGCTGCCATAGATTTCGCTTTTCCTTTCCTAGGTGCCGGGCAAGCCACTCGTCATGGATGTTATGTTTGAAGGCTGCAAGGGCCTCGTGATCCCACGTCAATGATTTGATTTTTCTTTGTTAGGAACCGTGTCCGTAATTGTCCGCCGATTCTTCCGCTGCTGAATTATGTGGCTAAGGTCATCGGCTTCGGTGGTCGCACATATGTGCCTGTGAAGTTATCAAGGAATGCGGCTTCCGTGTCCTCCCAACAACCAATTGATTCTCGCCGCAAGCTGTTGAGCCAATGCCGAGCTGGTCCTTTAAGCTTGAGGGGAGGTATTTGATGGCATGTAGATCATCACCGGGCCATGTGGATATGGAGGAGATAGTCCTTGATCCGCACCGCAGGATCAGTGGTACCATCGTATGATTCGATATTTACGGGTTTGAAGCCCTCGGGATTTGATGATCCATTACTTCATCCGTGAAGCATAGTGGGTGTGCGCCGCCTCAGATAATATATCACGGCGTAGCTCATATGAGCTTTGTTCATCGTGGTTCGCCCGCCTGGTTTGTCAGATCCGCGCGACGGTAATCATCCCGCCGTTACGCCCACGCGATCCGTAGATCGATCTTGTATGTTTTGCCTTATCCTCCAATATATCTCGCAAGTCCGCGCGCTTTCCCGCCCTTGGTACTTTTTGAGCGCGCCGGGTGTGGCTTGAGCGGAGGGCGGAGAGGTTTCTCGTCGCGGCCACGGGTGGCCGGTCTGCCATGTCGTGCACCGGTGACTTGGGTGCTTCCTCCTCCGATCGAGGAAACGGCCTGCGCTTGGGGTAGCTTTTGAGGGGCGCTCAAGTCCATCCGTCACCTAGCAGGTCTTGGTCAGCTCTAAGTTGTTGCTGCTTTTTCTTGAGGCTGCTTGCCATGGCTATAAGCCCGCGCTTGAAACGCCCTGCTCGGTGAGATCCTCGTGCACGACATAAATTGCCGTCGCCGAGGCTTGCCTCATCTTCGGAGGGAGGCGATAATTATCGCCCTCGACCTCTTTTTCGCCAGACCGTCGGCGGATTTGCTTCTCCTCCTCCCCCTACCGAGTCCCGCCGAGGGGGTTGTCTTCGCACTGTCCGGGTGTTATTATCTCCGTGCCGGAATCACCGCTTTTGCTGTGGTGGGATTTAGAGCGCGCCACGACGCCGGGCGCTTTGTGTTTCTTCTGAGGGGTCATCCTCCGTTGTTCCATCGCTGCTCCTATCTTTTGGGATGTCCACCATGTATATGTCATATGACGAGGTGGCCTTCTAGTGCCCTCGTAGGCGCTGGGTCTTGGTCGCTCTCGCGCCGCCGCCCATACCGCCGATGTCTTCGAGTCGGTCGAGCATGTCGGTTAAATCGCCGATGATGGGCTATAAAGTGGGTGGTGGGTGGGCGTTGAATTTCTTCGTCGTCCAGTGATCCCAACCTTCCTGTCCGTAGTCCGCCAGGCTCTCCGGATAAAGAGAGAGACTTTAGTGAATTCAGGATGTCGCCAAGGGCGAAAAGCCGAAAGATGTCCGCGGCAGTGAACTCCATGACCGGCGCCCAATCGATTCGATTGGCAGGGCGCAGAGGGTTCGGAGTCCGGAGAGGAGTGCGGCTCCTCGGATTCGAGGTCTACGCAGCGACAGGGATGGAGTTCGCTCAATCACCGAGAGATCGTAGCCCCGAGGCGTGTCCAACCACTCGCCCTCGATCGGGAATCCGCCTCGATTAAGGGTCGGAGCGGATGCGGTGTGGCCTCCGTGGCACTGCTCGGCTGCAGAGCTAGATCATGCCCATCGAGACAGTGCGGCATGCTTGGCTGCGGCTCGAATCCATCGAAGATCAAGTCTCCGCGGACATCGGCCGTAAAGTTCAAACTTCCAAATCTGACCTGATGGCCTGGGGCGTAGCTTTCGATCTGCTCCAGATGGCTGCTTAATTGGCCTACAGGCAAAGCCGCCGAATACGAAGATCTGTCCGGGAAAAAGTTTCACCGGACCGCTGCCGTTGTTGATGATCGAAGGAGCCATCGGGCCTATCGCTGACGCACAGAGGAACTCTCAATGAAAGCACCAATGTCGGTGTCAAAACCGGCGGATCTCGGTAGGGGTCCCGAATCGGCGTCTATGCGGATGGTAACAGGAGACAAGGGACACGATGTTTTTACCGAGGTTCGGCCCTCTCGATGGAGGTAATACCCTACTCCTGCTTGATTAATATTGATGATATGGGTAGTAAAAGAGTAGATCTACCACGAGATCAAGGAGGCTAAACCCTAGAAGCTAGCCTATGGTATGATTGTTGTTCGTCCTACGGACTAAAACCCTCTGGTTTATATAGACACCGGATAGGTTAGGGTTACATAGAGTCGGTTACAATGGTAGGAGATCTACATATCCGTATCGCCAAGCTTGCCTTCCACGCCAAGGAAAGTCCCATCCGGACACGGGACGAAGTCTTCAATCTTGTATCTTCATAGTCTTGGAGTCCGGCCGTGATGATAGTTCGGCTATCCGGACACCCCCTAGTCCAGGACTCCCTCATGGTGCGTCTGCACTCATAATATTTTATATTATTCAGCGATATAAAATCTACCAAATCTCTCCATGTTCCCATACCATTCTATAGTATGAGAATAACTTTGAACGTAAGCCATTGATTCACTCTATCCAATGGTCATAGTTGGAAAATCCAAAAAAAACCAAGCATTGGATCAACTCTTTTTTTGAGATCAACTCTTTTAGTACTTAGATTGTTGCCGCATGCCCACCTAGCCCACCTATATATCCTCTCACTTGTGGTGACCACAGGAGCTATCCACTCAGATTGTATGTTAAAAAAATAAAGGTCTATAACTAATGCGGCACCTCGGGCCAACGCGGCCAGGTCACATTTTGCACAAGAAATTACACACCATGTTTCGTTGACATGTGGTCCCGTTCCAACATCTTAGTTAGAAGACGGTGAGTCCTTTTGTACAATTTCCGAAAGGACGTGTAGGCCGGGGCGCCTCTTCGTGTCCCGTGGCAAACTGGCAACCGTCCACCGACTCTTCGCCTTTCCCTCTCGATTTGGAACTGTTGTCGCATGCTCTTCCTCCCTCCTCCATTTGCCTTCACCCTTCCTTCTGCCATTGCTCGATCGTCTTCTCCATGGAGGAACAAGCCGAAACGACCTCACATTTTGCCCCGATCTGAAAGATGACGTGGTGGGGGAACTCATTGATCGGTGCAGCGCATCACCCCGGCTAGCATGGCAGGTTCGTTCAAGACCATTCTCGACTCAACTAATAGCATCATTACAAAGAACCCAAGGGTCCAGGAGTGGTTTGATCTCCCCTATCTTCTTTGTCGTGACCCTGCTGACTGGCGCGGGGACGAGGGAAGCCTCGGCTTGTGCAAGTTGATGCCGCTTGATAATGATGCATATGATGTTAAGATGCCATCGCTTGAGGGTAAGGCTTGGGCAGACACAAATGGAGATTGGGTTGTTTATATTGGGTACAATTGTGAGTGGGAACTTGTGAATGTGTACACTCGGCAGAGGATTCCACTTCCAAAAATCTCCGAGTGCCTGAGGTTGAGCACACAGATGATCTACGTACGTTCAAATATGATCATGGTGACTGTCGTCTATGGAAGATAGCAATTTCTCGAGTTCCCAACCGCTCTTGGAATTACAAGAACTATCAAGTTGTTGCTATCTTCGACAAGTTTGTTGCCGTCCTTCGTGGTTCGAATGGATGGATATTGCTCAAAAATCAGTTTCTATACACGGATGTGTATTGTGATGTAATTGAATACGAGGGTCTTGTGTTTACTGCCACCACTCGTGGCACTGTTTTTGCATGGGATCCTCGTAGTTTCGGTACGTTTGTCTTCCACCGTAATTATAATTGTTTCATCCACATGCATGCGAGTTAGCAAGTTTCCCTTCTCTACTAATTAACCTTCTTCTTGTGTTTCCAAGGTCCTGTGAACATTCCATCACCTTTACTTGAAAAAATTTATAACCAAGGGGGATATGACGATGGTGATGATCACGAGCATGAGGACGAGCAGGGCCGATATGCTCACTGGCGGCTGGCAACTAATTCCAATGGATCACCACTTCTTTTCTGTATATAGCCCACTGCTGATGTTACTACTGAGGGAGCAGGTGTTGTCTCCCATGGTCGCACTCTCCGGACCTATTCCAACACCCGTTGCATGGTATTCGGGATGGATACTAGTGTGCTAGAGCCAACACCTTCTCCCTGGTACAGTATTGATAGTCTTGGAGCAAACTCGCTCTTCCTTGGACAAAACTATCCAATGATGGTGAAAGGCGATCTAACTGCTGTTGACACAACGTTACTACCATTTATGAGAAGCAATTGTATCTATACGTCGGACATTAAGGTGGTTCCCTACCCTGGTCGTGATATAGTAGGACGCTTCAGCCTGGATGATTAGTCCTGCGTTGGTCTCGAGATTGACAGCAGCTGGCCCTTCCCAGAGAATCACTTGTGGTTCAAAGCAAGCGTTTCCAACGCCGAGGATTTTTTGAGTTGAAGTTCATTTCATTGCTTGTTATTTGTTGTGTGATGAAAACTTTAGTATTTAAAATGTATCCTCGTTGTCATTGTGGGTTGATGACCTGTTGTATGTAATAAAATAATATGCCTGTGATAAAGTTACTAAATTTATGAATGGCTTTCGAGTCGCTTCTCTGAGTGGGTGCTGCGATGAGGCAAAAAATATTTTCTGAATATATAATTGTATGTGCATTGCAACAGGTTATCGGATGAGGCCAATCAACAATAGTACACTATTTGTACTAGCTTCACATGCTGCACTATCTCTACGTCTACGTGCGTAATACAACAAGTTTTAAACTTGAGACCAGCCACCCATCCTCACTAAGAACACTTTTTAACCTTGCACAGGCTCCAGGAAATTTGGCCACAGTGTGTTGTGGGCCACATGTTAATGTGTTCGTTGTACGTAACCATCACCTCGATTCCTCGATACTACTACTATAAGTAGTAGGAGTAATAGGGTGGCATGGGCCAGAACAAGCATTCACGTCCAGGAGTACGACACACACCACCAGCACGACTTCCATCTGACAGCATATTTCTTGGAGTCCGTGCTACAGCAATCTCTTCAACCTCGTTGTTTCTCTAACTCAGCCATCGGGCGGCGGGTGAGGTGGGGGTTTGTCGATAGTCGGTTTCCTCGACTGCGGTCCCACTTGTAAGGCCAACTCCAACGCACGACCCCAAACGGACCTCCGTTTTGCCTGGATTCTGTCCATTTGGGTAGGGCAATGGGGTCGTGTCCGGGCCATTTCTCGGATGCGGTGGCCATGCGCCGAACGCGCGGACGCATCCCGGCCGCGTACATTTTTCTTTGCAAACACACATCTTTTTTTCATCATTGATTTTTTGGTACATGGAAATACATCACAAAAATTTTGACTAGAAAAGCAAGACCAAAGAAAACAAGAACCACAAGAATACATTTTAGAAGATATCCAACTTCCATAACTGCTCCTGTAAGTTGGATTAGTGCCTTCTCGATGCATTCATTGTTGATCTCATGGACGCCGATCTTGCGCGCTTCTTTCTTCTTCGAGTGTAAAGAAGTAGATGTGTCTAGCCTCTATTCTATCAACAAGTGCACTAGTCTCATCTCTAGCCACTATGCTAGCTAAAAGTGCTAGAACATCTACTAAATTGCACTCTATCAATATATCGTTGTACTCTTCTTCCCAATACCAAAACTTGCATCCATTCTACAAAATAAAATTTTAAGTTAGGTCAACTAGTCTAATCCGAGAGCACAACCGAAGATTTGGTCGAGTTCTTCCTCCTTTTGCCGACACGTGGGACATTCAGCAGCCAGGTCATGTCATGCAAGAAAATACAGTGGTAGTTGAAGCCACGTGATGTGCATCTAGGGTTAAACTATAAATATAATCTTACTACTCTTGAGTAACTCCAAAAGCAGCCACCGAAGATCTTTATTGGATTTGTTTTTCATCACCAGCACGTCGAGGTGAAAGATGTGCAGGTTCAGTGGGTCCTCTTGCGTTTTCACTGACATGTGGGACATATGAGTAAACACACGATGGGCTTCGTGCGTCTACTGGCTGGCTGAGAATAGAGATAGAGGAGAGCTGAGCACGGACTCCAGGAAATTTGTTCTACGTAACCAGCACCTCGATATAGTGGGGTGGCATGCACCATAACTAGCATTCATGTCTAGCAGTACGGCACACGCCACCCACACGAGTCCCATCCGACACCAATTTTCTTGGAGTCCGTGCTACAACCATCTCTTCTCCCTCCTGTTTTCTCAGCCATCGCACGGTGGGCGGGGTGGGGGTTTGCCGATAGTCGGTTTGCTCAACTGCGGTCCCACTAGTAAGTGAAAATGCAACACAGCACGCATTCCCCCTTGAGTGGCGTGCCGGACCAACCGTGTGGGGGTGCGAAGCGAACACGACAGGCTTTTCCTTTTGAACTTGTAGCTTGTAAAATTTGGTTCTGCTTCATGGCGCGACCGATAGATAGAAATAACAATTTTCCCTAGTGTAATGAGAAGTTTGGTTCTGGCACGGTTCATGCATGGAGTACGTTGGAAAATTATGAAGTTGATGCGAAAGGTAAGATAATTACTAGTAGTACCATATACGTACTACTACATGGATTTGACGGAAAGATAAAGATACATAGGGATCCATCAACGACATCCTCATGCCCTAGTGCACCAGGTCACCAACCGACGTGTGAGGAGCAGCGGCATTGGAGGCAAGCTCAACGTGCTTCTAAACAATGTCGTCCAAGGTTGCCATGCGATCCAAGAAGGCCAGCGTCCTATCGTCATTCTCTTGCATGCAGTAGTCCTTGTGGATGATTTGCGCGTAGACGTGGGTGATTACATCGATGGTGTCTTGCTGCGCCAGGCGCTGCGCGGCGAGCGCGACCTCAAGGTGGACATTCTCTGGCGCGACGGTGGGCAGTCGCAGGGCCACCAGTGCGTCGAAGGGGTTGTCACCATAGAGGCCGTTGAGGGTGGCAGGCATTGCAGAGCCTGGGCGCGTGGGCTGAAGGCATACGTCAAGGTTGTCCGTGAGCTTCTTGACAGCGGTGAACTTGTCGAGGAAGCCGACGAGGACCTCATCGAACAAGGAGACGGTTGTCGCCCAGCGCCCTCGCCTCGGGCGGCCTCAAGCACTACCGAGAGACGCTCGTCGGTCTTTGGGCCGCAGTCGGCATCGTGGACCATCCGCATACCGGCTGATGCTCGCGCCATCGCCTCCATGGGTCTAGCTTCTAGTCAATCGATATTGCGATTGGAGTGATCACTCTTGCCCTTGGGTGTGTAGGTGCGAGGATTTCAGATTGATCAAGGGAGCCTTTATATGGGAACTGCAGACCGCATGAATTCACGTGCATGTTGGCCATCTACTCGCTTTTCTATCATTTTTGCGCTTTGCCGTATGACAGTTGGCCAGCCACCGCTGGGCCCACGTGTCATACACCCAAAGGCAAAAGTGTAAGTCAATGAAGCTACGCCCCTCCGTGCCCATGCATGCTTTTAATGACTTGAGACTACCAAACATCACATGCAGTGGTTAGTTCATTGCATGTAATCCTATTAAGTAGCAAAAAGGCATTAAGTTATCTCACCGATAGGAATAAAACAATACACCATGTATTTATCTACAGAGGGAGTAGTACAATTTTTGTGACATGCATTACTAGATATTGCTAGTCAAATACTAAATCCAGATGGATGTGGTAGTACTACTAAATCCAGACGGTGGTGCTAGTACTAGTAGTAGTAGTACTACCAATGTAGTAGCACTGTACTACCCGTTGGTCAAATTATTATGTGCTACTCCTCACAGTGAAGTGACAAGACCTTACACCGGAGATGACACCTGAGTATAGGTGCCGTGTTCGGCATACCATAGTTAGCCTCACCGTCTGCAGTCGCTATCATCATGGCTGTAGACATAGCCGTGTTCGACATAATTTCCCGTGCGTACATGCCCGTGCATTGCACGGAACACCAAGATTGGGGGGTGTACGGCGCCGGCAGCGGCCATCACGCCAGATTTTTCCATGGCCTTCTAGATGTGGTGGGGAGGAGATAAGGCTGATTGTGAGAGACAAGGAGTTGTTTGTAAATAGGGAACAAGTGTGGGCATCTTTTTGCAAAACTGGAGAAGTTTGGTTTGTATGCGTCAGATCTAGATCCGATGGTGGTGAAAGATGGCAGACACAACATCATCACCAACTCAGGACCTGTTTGACTCGCAGGATTTTGAAAACGCAGGAATAGGACACGGCAATATTACAGGTTTCAAACTGATATTACAAATGTTGGGAGTAATACTGCACCTACGAAGAGGGAATTACTAGGAAGTTTACGTAAGAACTTTTGTTACTTTTGGTGGATGCAGCATTATCGTACAAACTAAAATCCACCGCCCTGACAAGTCACTAATGGGCAAATAAGTTTTCGAGTCTCTGGCCACTTGATGTTTCAAAACAAATTCAGCTTCATGGAGACTTTGTCATTTAGGCTTAGACGCTTGTAGTGATCAGCACGCCATTCATTGTTGCGCCAGAGAACGCCAAACCTCATTACCTTGAGCACACTTGCCTCCAGAACAAAGAACCTGGCCAATTTAATCTCAGATGTGCTACCTCGATAGTCGATCAAATCAATTTCTGTAAGATGGAGATCAAGGCATTCAATGAGATTGTTGTAGTGCAGCACATTTTTCACTTTCGGGTCTTTTTTTATCTGCAAAAGAAGAGAACATATTAGAGCAGATGGCTGTATAAGATTGCCATGTCATCAAGAGGTACCAATATCATTCACTCATAAGATAGGGTTGGCTGGCTAGTGATATTTTTTCACTCTCTCTCTCTCTCTCTCTCTCTCTCTCTCTCTCTTTCCTCTCATTTACCTAGGAGTACGTGAAGAGCTTGGACATTTTTTGCCTTCCACTATGTGGCCGATGCAATATTTCGCAAAAGTATGCCACATAATACACATCGATGTCAAATCAAAAGATTTTGGCACCGCTCTCGCGATGTGAGAGAGTTGGCACAACTGTGCACACCGACCCACATGTATAAACAAATCAATCAAACCAGCTACGCCAGCCTCTCACTCTCCCAAACAAGTGTATTTTTATTGCCTCAATCCTCTCTCTCTCTCCCACGCAAGTGTTTTTTCATTGCGTGAGTTAATTTGGCACCGGAGCAAAGTAGGTGATCCAGATTGGGGCACCAGGTGAGCAATGGAGGGGCATCGATGCCAAATGCATCACAAGTGAATTTGGCACGTGTTTTGGCCTACATAGTGGAGGGCCGTTATAGCCCACTTTTGTACTACCTCTTATTTAGTATAAAATTGTGACCATATATTTATGTAAGAAAATGCCAATGCATGTCACTAAAAATTACACCATTTTAAGTTATGTTCAAATACGAATCCAACGATATAGTTCTTAGTGACATGCATTAACATTTTGTTAGTTAAATCTATGGTCAAATTTTGATACTACAAAATAGGAAGAGTAAACTAGGACGGAGGTAGTACTTGCTCTTAGGGTAACCATAGAGTCACTGGAGTAGTCTAAGTTACTTTCCACTATGACTAGCCTAGGCTACTATAGTAGTACAACAAAAAATGATGCAGGTGATCACGTGAGAAAAAATACTAAAAACATTTCTTTTGGTGCAGTCATAGATGCAGTTTTGAACACTACACTTGTCATCCTAATTTGGGAAAATTACGAAAAATTTCAGCTACATTGTGATTACCGTTTACTAATGGGAAAGAAGTTTTACCTCGATGAGTAGCTTCTCCGTGCACAGAAAGCATGTAAGGAATCCAACAACTTGATCCAGATTGGGGCCGATAGATTTTATTGCCAAGATCTTCACTGTGCGCATAGACTGGGTCAAGTTTGTGGGACTCATTTTCTGGAAGACGGTCGAAAATACATCAAGAAGAAATTTAAAAATGTGAATTTCAAGAAGACGGAGAAGAAGGTGAGTGTTGTACCTGAACGATTATGGATCCAATAAAGAGTTCGGAGAATTTGGCAGACAAGTGCACCAACGCTGTCAATTTCGGCGCGTCAATGACCCTGATTTTTGTTGGACCTTCTAGATCCGATACAAGCAATCTCTCAAGGAAAGGCGCATTCTCAATGACCATAACTTGGAACAGCTGGAGTGATCTCTTCCCAATTGATGTCTTGTTGCGGGGCCAGCAAGACACATAAATCCATCGGAGATTCGTCGAGGCGATGTGGAGGCTAATGAACCCGTGGATCTGCTCAAGATGAAGGTACTCGAGCGCAGTATAGCTGCGAAGAAGGTGCTCCATAGCCTTCTTCGAGATGACAACGTCGAAGAGGTCAAGCTTCTTGAGTTGAGGGAGAACAAGGGCGGGCGCGGCATTAATCTGGGGAAGATAGCAGGAGCTGAAGCTGGCGCAGCGCAGCGTTGGTGCGAGGCGGAGCGCGGACGGTGGCAGAGAGCGACATCGTCCAGCTTCAAATCTGAGCTCCTCGAGCTGATCTAGGGCGGGGGATAAGAACCACTCGTCGAACTTGGGTTGGAGCTTGCAGTTGGTACTAAACATGTGGATGTCAAGGCGTCTGGCTGGCCCAGGTGCGATGAAAGGATCTTGGAGATCTGCGCCCATGCGTTGCAATCCCGTCGCCGCAGAGGCAGCTGTCGACGGTGAGGTTGAGGGGGACGCAGTGCCAGAGGGGGTGCCACCGCCGGGAGAGCAGGGCGGTCCGCACGGCAGATTTGGTGGGGAGGAGGCCGATAATGATGAGCAACATGTCCTCGGGGAGGCTGCTGATGAAGTCCAGGCTCGTCGGATGCGGTTTTGGCACGAGCTGCCTCCGCTTGTTGGCTACCTCGCCGTCCATCTCAACCGGCGGCGACGCCGGTGTACATGTGTGCTAGTGTGTGTTGTGTGTTGGGTGTGCGCGAGTGCGTCCTTCTGTGCATGCCGTCGCGCAGTGGTGAGTTGTGCGCGAGTGTGTCCTCCACGTGGAAGAAGTGTGTCCTCAATGCGCCCTCAATTTACTAGTGTGCAGGGTCTTACCCCGAGTGGTTTCAACTTTGTTTACTTCACCGCGTGTCAGATGGGCCTCTAGTTTACTTATTTTCACCCACTGCCTCATGGGCCAGCACACGAAGATACAGAACACAAGCTGACAAGGCATCATGTGGACTGGTTGACTGGTCAACTAAACAATATACGGAGCTATACGCTGACACAGTGAGCGTATAATCCGTCGGTATAGAGTGTTCGTGTGAGAGGGGAGGCCCGTGAGAGATAGCAGAGAGAGAAAGAGCTACTCCCTCCGTTCGATAATGTAGTTCCAAGATTTTTTTTAAAGTCAAACTTTTGAAACTTTGACCAGGTTTACAAAGAAATTACTTATATCTACAATACCAAAGATAAATGATAGTATGAAGTAAGTACATGTTGTGATGAATCTAATGATCTTTCCATATGTAAATGTTTTTCTCCACATATACCTGGTCAAACTTTTCTGAGGTTTGACTTTTCAAAACATCCATATGCTTATGGACGTGAGAGAGTCCCTAACTAGAGAGAGAGAGAGAGAGTGAAATAGAAAGAGTGAGTGAAAAAAGTGTGTGTGCATGTCTGAAAGATACATAGACAACACTCGATAAAAGTCGAGAAAAAACGTGTGTGTCTTATGCAAACATATCACACATGCATCTTCGACAACAGAAGCAAGGTGAGGAGATAGTGTGTGGTTGTTTGCAACCGAGAGAGCAAGACCCCTAGCACGTGGCCAAGAGGGGTCTGACAAACAAGGGAGAGAGGTCGATAGAGACGTACGGAGAAAATGCAGACATGGGGAGGAGAGAGTGTATGTTTGTCATAGAGAGATCCCCTGGAGATCGTGATGGGACTACATGGGTGGGAGATCGAGTGACAAGGTGTGTGCGCGATAGAAGGTACCCCGAGAGATATCGAGATAGACGTATGGATGGAAGGATACAATACGTGTGTTCCTGATGGCTAGTGAGAGATAATCATACTTAGGGGGGGGGGCTTGCGCCTATGATGGAGTGAGGGATTATGGTACTTATTAGGGGGTGCGTGTCACATAGAGAGAGAACAAGGGCGGAGAGTGTTGGATGGGTTTATATGTATGGCGCGAGCGAGACATGTGTATGTGTGAACCAGGGAGATATAAAGTTTGAGAGAGATTGAGGAGCCCCGATAAGGCTGAGTGGTGCGCCAGATAGCTGAGAGGGGGAAAGAGATATTCCATCCGCTCGATAATGCAGCGCATGTAATTTTTTTAGAAGTCAAACTTTGAAACACACAAATATTATTTATATCTTCAATACCAAAGATACATCATACGAAACTACATCTCATGATGAATCTAATGGTATATGTTTGTCGTTCTAGATGTAATTGTTTTTCTCCATGTACATGGTCAAACTTTGTGATGTTTGACTTTTCAATAAATCGATAAGCTATGGACCGAGGAGAGTGCCTAAGTTGAGAGGGATCAAGTGCGTGTGAAGGAGAATGAGTAAGTGTACAAAAAGAGTATGTGTGTGAAAGAGAAAGTGACAACAAACGATAAATTAGAGAGAGAGTGTGTGTTTTTTCATTTCTTTGGCGAACATATCACGCATGCATCTCCGAGATAGAAAAGCGAGGCGAGGAGATAAACGAAGATAGCTAGTGTGTGATTGTTTGCGACGGAGAGAGACACCCCTATAGCACATGTCCAATAGAGGTGTGGCCAACAAGGAACAAAGGTCAAGAGGGACACATGGAGAACATGGACGCATGGGGAGGGCAAGAGGGTGTGTTTGTGATAGAGAGACCCCCTCGAGATCGTGAGGGGACTATATGGGTGTGAGATCGAGGGAGGTGTCTGCATGATAGAAAGATGCCCCGAGAGAAATCGAGATAGACCATGCACATGTTTGTGATGGAGACTAAGATTAGCTAGTCATATACATATAGGGGGTACTGCGTGTGCCTACAATTGAGTGAGAGACCATCATACTTGACTAGCTAGGCATGAGATTGTGTGTTTGTGCGTGTGAGATGGAGAGAAAACGAGGGAGAGATATATAGTTTTAGATGGGCCTATCGAGTGCGAGTGAGATATGCATGTGTATGTGTGACCCAGGTAGATGGAGAGTTTGAGAGAGGGGGGAGAGCTCCGATACGACAGAGTGGTGCGTGAGAGTGTTACGGGCAACAAGCCAAGGAATTTGTGTGCGTACGATGAGTGCACCCAAGATATCTAGCTTGGACTAGAGAATCATACATAGTGTGCGAGAGAGACCTATAAATGGAGTATATATGCATGCGAACTAAAAGGACCCCCCCCCACGCACACACACAAAGAGAGAGAGATGGAGAGAAAGGGAGAGGTACCAATAAGGTTTGTGTGTTGGATGCGTGCGACAGAATTGAAGATTATCAGTGAGAGAGAGAGAGAGGGAGAGAGAGGGAGAGAGAGAGAGAGAGAGAGCAGGAGTCTGGGAGAGGGGGGTTCACGTTTTATGCATCAAAGATTGATATAAACCATGTTTCGATATAAACTTGCATTCAAATATTTCAATTGGAGAACATGTTGTCTGCAATCCACACATGAACGGATATATGTGTATATCAAACAAGTTCATTAATTTGACTTTCAGCATGTTCATGGAGTACTATACTACTGTACAACATGCTATTCGAGTGAGGTGTTCAATTTTGAATTTAGTTCACTATTTTGACCTTGTGAACGAGCTATTTCATTGAATCGAGATATTTCATTTTGGGTTTGATTCCCGTTTTTGAGTGGGTCAACTATTTGTCATATAGTAAATCGCTAGCAACAAGCATGTAAAACACATTACTCCTGAGCATCATCTCTCCATCTAAAAAAGAAGTGGCAAGCTAATATTTAAAAATTTGATTCGAATCGACTTGGTAAGGTAGACGTGGATGCTCGTTCTCCCAAATTTTGAATGAACCGTTAAACATCCTCTACTCGGTGGAATTCGCCCGAGCAAATAAATGGGAGACGCGAAATTATCGTCCTATATGGGAGATGCATTAATTGGCCCGTTGTACATCAAGGGTAGTTTCATAACTTCATCCAAGCACGCCTTCTCCTCGGCCGAAATGACATGTGCCGAATAATTCATAAACCATGGTCGGCAAAAACGCTCTCCTCGCCCGAAATAGCTCGCGCACACTATTTCGAAACACGCTCTCCTCGCCCGAAATCGTTCTCGCCAACTATATTTCAAAACACGCCCTCCTCGCCCGAAATCACTCCCGCCCACTATTTGAGGGGAATCAAAGTTACTCTACTACCCCGACCCTCAAGACACGCATCTAAGCCGAGAAGCCTAAAGGCAGGGTAAAACTGTAACTCCCTCACATTTCGCATAAATGCGTCCAGAAACATGGTTCCACTCTTCCCACCCCCCATTCATACCTCGTGGGTGCCAAATCACCTTCTCCCCGAAGCTCCCTTCTCCCGAGCCGCAAACCTCAGCCCCTCCTCCATGGCGCCCCACCGCACCAATTTCACACCGCCTCTTCCCTAATGTCGGAGACGCTACATATGTCGCCGCACCGGGCCGTGCCTCTTACTCCGCAAGGCCGAGCTGCCTCGACGACGGCCGCGTGAACCGTACCGAGGCCCATTCACCGCCGTCGTTGTTCACGGTGCCGGAGCGGCTCCAACTTCGGATCCGTCCAGAGTCCCGGCGCTGCTTCCCCGTAGTCGTCGACCGTCACGACATCGCTGTTTCCCTGCTGCCGGTGGCCAACGCAACCACGCCGGCCTCACCGACTCGGCAGCTGGACCTGCACTTCACCATGCCGCCAGATAGGTCCACTACAAAAAAAGACACATCCGTGACATTTTGGGCCGAACGAAAAAAAGTTTCTGTCATACATATGACACTTCTATACCGATAATTGTGACAAAACCCGGTATCATCATAGATGTAGTGGGCTCCTACTTCTATGACAAAAAATCATGACAGAAAATGGGCTTTTCGCCCCGGCGGCCGGAGACGCAGCTGCATGACATTCTTTGGGCCGCCCATGACGGAAAAACCCGTGGTAGAAGCGAGGGCGAGGAAAATTTTGGGGAGTTCCCGTTATGGTGGGAGGTCGGGGCCGAGCGATGCGCTGCTTTCTCGACACGTGACGCTGCTGCAGTGTGTAGGCGCTGGCTCTAATCGAACCCGAAGCGAGGCATTGGGCTCTAATCAACCCGAGCAATTGCATCGCAGGTTACGCTGTGTTCTTGAACCCGAGAGATCGATCGATGGCTGTTAATTGAACCCGATCGAAGCGATTCTTCACGATCGCTGCTAATCAAGCCGATCGATGCTGCCTGGATGAACAAAGGAGCGCTATGGGGGTGGATGAACAAGGAGCGGTGGCGTTGCCTCTGGATCAAGAGGACCCCATGGTGTGTAGGGCTGGATGAACAGTAGATGGTGGAAGGGTGCCCGTGGGGGGTGGTTGAACAGGACCCCGTGGTGTGGAGGGCTGAATGAACAGTAGACAGTGGAGGGGTGCCCGTGGAGGGGTGGTTGAACAGGACCCCGTGGTGTGGAGGGCTGGATGAACAGTAGACGGTGGAGGGTGCCCGTGGAGGAGTGGTTGAACAAGAGCGGTGGAGAAGCGCGGTGGAGGCTGGATGAACAGAGCCCGCTGAGGCTGGAGGACGCCGACGGTAGCCCGTGGAGGCTGGAGGAGGTCGACGGTGGATATGAACAGATCCCGTGGAGTCCTGCTTATGCACGCCACACCCTCCCTATGTACAGGACCCCTGCTTCGATCAGAAGCGCCCAACACAAGTCTGCTTGCCTGCTTTTGGCGGCACGCCACACCTCTCCCAATCAACAGGACCCCTGCTTTACCATAGGAGGTCCGCTTCCTGTTTTGCGGTACGCCACACTCCTCCCGATCAACAGACCCCTGCTTTCGACCGTAGGAGGTCCGCTTCTCCGCTTTATGGCACGCTAGACCCTCCCGATCAACAGGACCCTGCTCCAAATGTAGGAGGTCCGCTTCTCCATTGTGCGGCACGCCAGCCTCGCTTCCATCGCCTGTTCCGGCCCAAGCCTCCCCGATGAACACGACCACACATTTCGCTCCGACCCAGCCGGTTGGCTCCCACGCTGCCTGCTGCCTCCCGATGAACACGACGATTCCGCTGCCTCCCCATGAACACGACGCATTCCGCTGCCATCCCATGAACACGACGCATTCCGCTGCCTCCCCATGAACACGAGCCCTCGCCATACGTGATGCGCGAGTAGGCGTTCGAGACCCGCCCAGATGTACACATACGCGGCGTCAGATTTTCTTTCTTGCAACCTGGCCGCAGACGACGCAGTACATGCTACGTGCGGCGCTTCTACTACTACACGCGCGCCGCCTCTACATCCACCAAAGATATATGTACGCATACGCTCACGACCAGAATGACAACGCGACGACGCTTCGACCAGTTGGGTCCCGACCGCCGACACTTCCTTGCTCAAAGATGTAGCTGGTGGGTCCCAGCAATGTGGGGCTAATCGCTTTTTTGCCCGGACGCACTTCCTTGCGTAAAGATGTAGCTGGTGGGTCCCAGCAGTCGGGGGCTAATCATTTTGTGTTTTTGCCCAGACGCACTTCCTTGCGTATGAAGGTGTAGCTGGTGGGTCCCAGCAATGTGGGGCGAATCGCTTTTTTGCCCGGACGCACTTCCTTGCGTATGGAAGGTGTAGCTGGTGGGTCCCAGCAGTTTGGGGTGAATCTTTTTTTGGACGCACTTCCTTGCGTGCGAAGATGTAGCTGGTGGGTCCCAGCAATCGGGCTTAATCATTTTTTTCGGACGCACATCCTTGCTTGCGAAGATGTAGCTGGTGGGTCCCACCACCAGGGGCGAATCATTTTTTTGCGAATACGGTGGCCCGTCCGATGGGTCCCGCCGTCGTGTGGAGGAATAATTGTTTTACGCGTAATAAGGAGGCACTTCCTTGCGGCTGCCGTGGACCCAGCTGTCAGCCTCTCCATGTACAGTCCATGTCCGATGGAAGTCGTTCCTTGACCATGTTGACCATGCCGCGCCGAGAGCACCACGGCGGTGGACGACAGCGAGGCCTACGAAGGGGACGACGCGGAGCCGGGGAAGACGTGGCAGTGGATGCACACGCGAAGAGGAGTACGAGGGTTCACTGGTTCGCCTACGCTGCCGTCGCCGCGGAATAACAAGGGGTGTGGGTGAGTGGAGGAATGGCATGGCCAGCGGTGGGATTAGTAGGGGGTTTTGAGACATCCGCGGCAGCACAGCCGGCCACAGGAGGCAGGAGCAGGCGGCATGATCGGCGCTGCTTTGGGCGGCTGGAGCAAGAAGACCAGAGGTTGAAGAAGCACGACAGCCGTTGGATAGACATCGTAGAGTCATTGCAGCTAGAATCGTTTATATTGACTAAGTTGACAAAGCCCTTGGTACGTCAACTTAGTAGGCCCACAGGTCAGCTTCCGAAACGGTGTGCCGCAGATGTCAGGGGGAGGAATCATTTTTTGGGCGGGTGAAGCTAGAATATCCGAGATTGAAGAAGAAGCACGGAAACCGTTGGATGGACATCCAACGGCCACTGCTGCAAGAACCATGTGTTGACTATAATTGACAAAGCCTTGCATACGCGTCAACTCTGTTTTTTTAGGGGACGTGTCAACTTAGTAAGGCCAGAAGTGTGTGGCAGAGAACTTATAGCCCATTTTAGATTTGTAAGAATGTGTAGCCCATTTGAGATTTGTAAGAATGTGTAGCCCATTTTTGAATTCTAATGGAATTTACTACATCCCATTTATAGTTTGTTAAAAGTACAGTCCATTTCAACCAACCGTTCAAAACAAAATTCAATACAATTTCCCACATTTTGATGGGATCCGAAATATTTTTATCCCGGAATTTCTAGTCAGGTTAAATACAATTTCAATATAAATTTATATTACGTAAAAATCCAACGAAACATTGCGCTCGCAACAATTAATGAAATTAAAATTTTCAATATCCAAAAATAATATTTATAAAGTAGTTACGTGTTTGGTGCATTTTTTATAGTTACTTGCCCAGTTTTTATAATTACATCCCATTTATTATTTCTTAAAGCCCATTTTCTTGTTAAGCCTAATGCATCCCTCCTAGGAAAGATTTGTAGCCCAGCGGGGCGGACAATAACAACTTGACCTTGCCTGGGTATTCCTAAAAAAGTATAGCTGGGCTAGCCATTTTCAGCTTGAAAAAATTTAATATCTGGGCTGGATATCTGGCCTGGGATAGATGGGCCACAGCCCGCCCAGTTAATACCAGCAGCGATGTTTTCGTTATTGTTTAGAGGAGCAAAATTAATATCTGGGCTAAACATCGAAAAACTCTGCAATGCTCACACCTCAAAAACACAAATACTGCTCGAGCTGCTTGGTCCCAGCTGCCGGCCGCTTCTTGTGGAATTCTCTCGTTTATTGACTACTCCCTCCTTTCCAGTTTATAGTGCTCAATTCAAAAATCTCACCAATCAAGGTAGATGGCGAGTGGTGGAATACTTTTTGTAGTTTTGCAAAAGTACCTAATTTATGTTCTTATTATCCTCAAAAAATCATGTTTATCAATGCATTAATTGCAATGCATGCATACATAAAGTACATGCATTGGTCAATTTTCTCTTAATACTTGCATGCAATCATTTAATGCACCTTGGAATCTGAACATGTGATGGAAAACAACCAAATTGAGCCTTATAAAATGGAAAAACTAAATTTTTGAGATAAGCCCTATAAACCGGGAAGGAGGGAGTACATAGGTTGACAATGGTGTGGGACCGTGATGTCAGGAAACCAGGAGGAAGCAAAATAAATTATAGTTTTATATATATATATATATATATATATATATATATATATATATATATATATATATATATATATATATATATATATATATATATATATATATATATATATATATATATATAAAATAAGGAGGCACTTCCAGACGTGAGGCTATGGCCCCGTGGGTCCCCATTGTCATCCTCTCCAAGTAAAGTCATCTCTCGCCTGCTTCCGCCTCAAACAGTCAGCGCCCTTTCCCGTGCAGAGATTGTTCGCTTTCAAATGACACAAGTGCCATCCGTTCGTCCATCTGTCGCCCACATTAATGATACGCGGTTGCCGAGGCGGCTACTCCAGCGCCACACGTCCGTCCCTCCGCCGCCCACCGTTGCTATATAAACTGCTACGCCGGCCATAGCCGCAGTCATCCACATCCGTTCCCTTTCTCCTGTCCACACCACTACTGCCCACCATGGCTTCCTCGCGCTCCAGCACTCTTCGAGACGGGGGACGCCGGACCACAGGGAGATGGCAGCCTTTGCTGCCGACCGGCTGGCTGGCAGGCAGCCGGAGGACAGCGACGTCCCAATGGAGAACATGGTAGTCGAAGATCCGGCGTCAACCCCCTCCTCCACGCCATCCTCGCCGGTGCATTGCACCGTGACCATCGGCGCGGCCCGTGCCCAATAAATGGACACGGTGAGGCAGATGCGTGAGGAGCAGTTCCGGGAGGCGCAGGCCGACGCCGCCTACAACCACCATCTCCTCCAGGAGCACCTGCAGGCGGAGGAGCAGATCGCCGCGGAGCGGGCAGAGCAAGAGGCGCTGCTCGACTCGTACCGCTCCGCCCGCAAGGGCCGCCTCGAGCACTGGCGGTACCACATGTGGGTGGTGGAGGCTGCGGCTGCCTACAAAGAGGCTAGCAAAGAGGGCGATGAAGCGGGCGAGGCGCTGTTTGGCAAGACCGAGGACGAGGCAGAGGACAATGCCGACTCCGACGAGTCCCCGCTTCTCTAGCGTCGACGAGGCCCTGCTCCGCCAAGGCCCCGCGGCGCCAACAACGAGGCAGAGGACACCATCAGCTCCGCCGAGGCCCCACCCTACCGGCAACATGGGGGAGGATTTCCACCGCTTCGCCGAGGCGCCGCCCGCCGGCAACGAGATAGAGGACATCGCCGCTCGCCGAGGCCCCGCCTGCTGCGCGAACGAGGCCGCCACACGTAAAACGAGGAAGAGAGAACACGGTAGGTCGCCGCCGCCGGGTCCAAGTAAGGCCACCATCGCTACCCCGACGGGTGGGACCCGCCTGCAGCCTCTCCTTCTTTTTTTGAACCGCTTTTGAAAGCGTATTCTGGCAAAGGCGCTTAATCTGAATCGTTTTCGACTTTTCGCTTAGACCCCGAGAGTTTTCTCGTTTATTACGCATGTGTCCTGGACCAAAACTCTTATAACTTTTAAACAAAAAAGTATTTTTGAGTGATTCTTTTTCTGTCCTCTTGAAAATTTTGTCTAGTTTTTTATCAGATTTATTTGAAAAAAATTTGGAATATTTTTATGAACCCCTTGGTATTTACGTTAGTGCGTGTATTTTTGTATGCCGTAGATACCGAAGGAGGTGATGGAACCGCAAACTTCACCGAGCTAGACCCCGACTACTCCGAACCAGGCAAGCATGTTTGAACTTTTGATATGATGAGTGTTTGGGCATGTTTGCATTAATTAGTATCATGGCATGTTCGTGAGCATCTCGATGAAAGTTTTATCACGTAAAAAGTTGAGGCAAGTGAGTTTCGGAAATCCATGAGTTGTCAGGACCCCGATCCTAAGTCACACCGATCTAGCATGTAACACATCATATCACTTTGCGGCCTCACGCACGGTATTCCAACGGGTGTCGCCTTACCATGGCCCGGGACCGTTTGCGTCTTTTGGCTCACGTATATGATAGTGTCGCTAGCATCCATATGACAAAGAACCCGGCCGACATGGCTAGTCGTGAACCCAAAGCGGCGCTTAACCTATGGGGACAGGCATACATGAATTACATCGAGCATGTCGGTCATCAACGATATATTCGGGCTGTAGCACTGGGCTAACAGACTCGGTATTCGGGCTGTAGCAGGCTAGGCAGGACTCAATAACACCGCGTGACATTTCCCGGGACGTATATAGGAACGAAGTGAAACACATGCCGCCAGTCAAGTGTCCAAGCAGTAGTGCTGGGCTAGCAGGACTCCGTGAACCGGGCAGTAGCGGACTACTATCGCCGTAATCACGAGACTACATTTCCCCATATGAGAGGCTGCCGAGGATAAACAACTAGTTTGTCGGATCCCACACATACCAAGCATTTCAAACATACACACAATATGCTCAATATGTGTAGATACAACATGGCATCACAACATAACTCTACGACTCAAATATTATTCATTAGGCTCCGAGGAGCGAGATATTACAAACATGGGTCTCATGACCCAACACTCGAGCATACAAGTCAAAGCACAAGCGAAGCTAAACATGTCTCGAGTACGCATAACTATAAATGGAAAAGGCTGAGGAGCCTGACTATCTACCAGATCCTGCCGAGGGCACAAGATCGTAGCTGAGGTAACAAGCTAAACGTCGAAGTCCACGTGGAACTACTAGCGAGACTGACGTCTCTCTGCAAAACATAAATAAGCAAACGTGAGTACAGTTGTACTCAGCAAGACTTACATCGTAACTAACTACACATGCATCATTATCAAAAGGGTGGTGGAGTTCGATCGCAGCAAGCCAGCTTTGACTCGGTGGCTATCCTGAACTACGATCGCAAGTAACTCTTTTGAGGTGGCGCACACGAGTCCACATATTCACCATATCAATACACCACTATGGACCCGCCCCGCCTCCCTACGAGAACGCCATCCATAGCACTCACGCTTATCTTGCGATTTTAAAGTATCCACTTTCACTTGTCTATGAACCGATATAGGCAACCCAGAAGTCCTTCTCCGTGGACACGGCTATTCAATAGATCATATTAAACTCTGCAGGGTGTACTTATTCACACACGCTCACCACTTACCGCCGTTTACACGACATGTACTCGGCAACCTTCAAGCGAAGCCCAACGTGGGTGTCGGCCACGGCCTACCTAAACATTCAAGTCCCTAGTCCAGGTTTATCGCCTATTCGGTTCCATCCGCAGGAGTCCGCCGAGGTTTCCCATACAGCCCCGAACGATGTGTGCAGGGTTCCCGAGATACCAAACGGGCACTCGGTACACCGGGCCACGGTGTATCTACCGCATCATAGCCCACCCCTAGGGTCAGCGCTACGCACGGCCTCCAACACATATCCTACAAACACCAGAAACTAGTTGCAACTCCTGGACAGAGAACAAGGATGGTTAAGAAGCCGAGAGGGTCCATTGGTTTCGGGCCCAATGCGTGGTAGTAACTGTATCATGGATCACAAACACAGAACTCAGTTCCTGAGGACGGCTGCAATGAGACAACCCACCATGTACTCCTACATGGCCTCTCACCGCTACCTTTACCAAATCGTGTTCACACACTTAGCTCTCACACAATAGGACATGTTCATAACAATTCCAATTCATTCCCGATGAATCAGACCCGACTCAACTCTAAGCAGTAGCAGGCATGACAAACAAGCATAGATGAGTAGGCACAACATGGCTCAAACAATTCCTACTCATGCTAGTGGGTTTCATCTAATTACTGTGGAATGACAGGTCATGCAAAGATCAAGGGGTTCAACTACCGCAGCAAGTAACACATGAGTCGTTGCTGTCCTAATGCAGTAAAACAGAGCAGGAGCGAGAGAGTGGGATTATATCGGAATGAACAAGGGGGTTTTGCTTGCCTGGCACTTCTGAAGATAATATAGTTCTTCATCGGTGTCATCGATTTCATCGTCGATACATCGCTCACCGAGGGGACAAACACCGCAATCGAGAAAGAACACAATCAATGCAATGCACATATATGATGCATGATCATGTTAAGGAACTGAATTCACCTAATGCAATATCTAGCCAGGTTAATTGGAGTGGAACTCAAGCAAGAACAAATTCCAACTCCAAATGCTAGTTCATAAATTACCCTAATCATGATTCATCCTATTCAGTGAGGTTAACTTGTTCAAACAAGCATGATCATGGCATAAACAGATTCTTCATATTTTTCTGATCAGTTTTCATATATAAATTATTTCAATCCGAAGTTACTGCTTGAATTTCTATGATTTATTGAAGTTTAGGGCATTTTCTCGAATTTCCTGAATTAAACTAAATCCGAAAATGATTATGGCGTCGAGACCACGCCGAGGTGACGTCAAGAGGTCAATCGGGCGCCCAGGTCAAACCTGACTGTGGGTCCCGCGTGTCGATGGCACAACTATTTAACCCAGCTTATTTAGCCTTAGGTTAATTCTAACTAAACTGTTTGTGGGGCGGGGCCCACTAGTCACGACTAACTAGCTAACTAACCTAGGTTAATTAGTGTTAAGCTAATACTAACTAAAATGTTAGGGGTGGCCCACATCGCTGACGCACGGGAGGTCAAACCATGGTCAAACCCGGTCAACTCGCGGAGTTGACCAGCTGCTCATCCGCCGGAGCCGAGACGGCGGAGGGTGCGGGTTTCCTCCTCCGCGACCAAATGACCGGCGGAGGCGTCTATGTGACGCGGGCGCCGTCTGCGTCGAGTAGTGGCAGCGGCTGGGCCTAAGATGGCCGGAGTCGCCACCGGCGCCGACCGTGGTGGTCGCCGGAGCTCGGGCGAGCTCGGGTCGACGCTTCGGTGGCCGGGAGGCTCGTCAGGCACCTCGTGATCTATGCAGCGCGGGAGAAGGCTGAGCACGACACCGGGCCACTAGGTGGCCGGAGGCACGCCGGGGCGGTCACAAAGCGGCGGCGGGTTTCGGTCACGGTGGGAACGGTGGCTAGAGGGGGAGAACGAGTCGGGGAAGAGGGGGAAACGACAGAGGAGCTCACGGCGGGTGCGGCGATGGCATCGGCGAGCTCGGGGAGGCACCGGAGCCGACGAATCGGCGACGGCGACCGGCGGGTCCGAGGAGGGGAAAAGCGGCGGGGCGGCGCCTCGGGGCTTCTCCGGTCGCGTGTGACGGCGGGGAGGGCGAGGATGGAGTGGCGGAGCTGGTGGGCTAGTTGGGGGAGCGAGGGAGGCCCTGTGGCCGCGGTGGTGGCGGCGGCGGACAGCCCGCTTCGGTCAGCGTGAGGGAGAGGGCCAGAGGAGGGAGAGGCCACGGGCGAGGAGAGAGGATCGGTGGGGGTGCGTGGCGCTGGGAAGCGCCTAGGGAGGAGGCAGCCAGCAGGAGGAGGTGGCGGCGTGTGGCCACACGCCGGGCACGCCCACCGCCTCCGTCCGAGGAGGAAGACGACAGGATGGTTGCGGTGGTGGGCTGGGCTGCTACAAGAGAAGGCCGTAAGTGGGCTGCCAGTGAGCGCCAGTAGTCCTTCTCTCTCTCTCTCTTTTGTTTGTTTAGTTTTCTAATTTTCTGTAACTTTCGTGGCTTTATTAAAATACTAATGCTACCCCAAAATCATGAAACTTGTTTCAGCCTACTGTTTGGAAAATATCCAACAGCAAACATTTAAGTTTATGATTATTTGAGCATTTAAAATATTTTTAGTATTTAAATGCCCAAATGCAAATACCATATGAATTAATTCAAAAGTCCAAATGTCATGGAAAAATGTGCAACATCTCCGTTATCAAGCTTCCAGATTTTTCCAAAAAGGTGAACATTTTGAAGCCATTTGGTTCATTGAAAAATATTTTCTTAATTGAACCTATTTGAATTGTTTTTGGTGCTAGGGCTTGGTCATCCCCATTTCAAATTTTCATGAAATTAAACATGATGCATGGATGCAATGCCACTGGTTACAAGCAAGCTCTAGGGCTGATCTGGGCAGTGATACTCACCCTCACTAAACAAGAATCTCGCCGAGATTCAAGACGGAGGTAAGAGGAAAAGGAAGTCACAAACTATCACAATCTTCATGATCCATTTGCCCTCCTCGAAAATGTTGATTCATTCCATCATCTTGGTCTTGACGTCCTTGCTTTCGAGGTCTTCACTTGACACGACAACGGAAAGAAGGGGAAAACCCTACATGATTCGATCTTCACGAAGATCAAGTAAACATGATCGACTCACGGACTGAGACGGTGACACATCTCGAGTTGAGACACAAAATACATCGAAAGAGAGGGGAGAACAACAACGAGGTTTGATTAGTGGCAACAATTCCATGCTTAAAAAGGTGGTGGATGGGTCAAGGTGGCGAAGAAATATTTATCATGATTCAACAACGGGGCACCTCGAGAAAGGCGACGCAAAGAACTATTCCCTTAAGTGGCAAAAAGAATTACTTTTGATCCATAGATCATTGGAACTCGGTATACCAGCCTAAGGTAATCACAAGCGATCATTTGGTGGAATGCAAAAGAATGGTACACACGGACTAGAATGGATGATGTGGACTACCTTGTTGAAGACCACACAATGGATGATTTTTGCTTATCATCGGAGGTGGAGGGGACCCATGGTGGGACCACTTTTGAGGATGACCCTGAATAAGAATTACTAAGGAGGCAGCCGGTAGTGAAATGGCACAAGGACAGTGCAAGCTGGGAACGAAATGCAACTGTTGGAATGTTCCAACCATCATATCTGCCTGAGATTCAGATCTGATTGAGGATAGGATACTTCAGACTCGGCATGTCTGAAAAGAAAGTTTGCAACACGATCGACGAGATGGTATTGCGAGATTCTCGAGGAATGAACCAAGGTAGTAAGCTCCAAAACATGAGCGGTTCTCGCTACAAACAGTGAACATGTTGTCCCGGACAAACATGGCCACGTAGTAGTCTTATAATTAAACACTACCGAGTTCAGGTGGGGAACCATAATCGAGGATATCGAAGTCTCTACGCAAGTCCATGGATTAGATCCCAAGCATAGACTTCTTTTCCTTGAGCAAATCAACCAGTGGCTTGGTGTGCTAGGAATACATATAGAATGAAGGTTGCAAGTCTCCAGGCTACAGAATACTTCGCACATATGCATGACTGACTTGGGATGATTCCAAGGGAAACAACCAAACCTTTCTCAAATTCATGGCGGCAACTTGCACCTAATGCACGTGAATTAGAGGAAGTCACTTCTTCCATCCAAGCATAAGCTTTATGAGCGAAACACAAAGAAATGCTTACACAAGTTTCCAACACTAGGTTGATGTTCATCATGACTCATGGGGGAGACAAAATACTGCTGATGGGCTCAACAATAGCTCATCGGAATTTCCATATCACTGGACTTCCACCATCATGTGAACACGGTGATAGCATTGGTCAGACCAAAGATATAATGGTGTATGCTCGAGGGGTCAACCACGAGTAAGACAACGTTACGAGCACCGTTGGTACTGATTTGACTTGACCATGGCCCATACTCAAGTCAACGAATTGATAGGATAATAGGTCCAGCAACTGATCACAGGGACCAATCGATGAAGATATCATCCTTCTTCAACACACACTACACAAGAATATCCCTTTGGAACGAACTAGGTTGGACAAGCTTTTATCTTCCAACTCTCCAAGTTGTTGTCTAGCTTAACCAACTAGCTCAGGGGTATCCAACACAGATTCTTGGAGAAGGGGTGGTTCACAAGAAACCAACTTGATCACGAGCCCAACATAACAGTCAGGAAACAACCCGGTAACACTTCCAAGAAGATATTTGGAAAGTCACGAACCACCGGTATGTTACTAAGCTCGAGAACAATCTTGCTTTTGAGGGTAAGACGATATGATCAAATGAGTGAGGACTAGACAAGATCCTAACTCATCAATCGAAATGTGCACCAGAAATAAGGACTAGGTAGCACGATCAATCTTAGGATGATGATTTAATAACCAACACGCTAAGAAGGAGGATATTGTCCATTAGCTACCAAACAACGAGTTGCTCGGAGTACTGAGGTCACACATCACAACTCACTTGTCGGCATTCCGGTTGCAACAACACGGAACCGATGAGTGAATAGTGATGGTGAGAAGTATCACTGCGTCAAGAATTCCTAAGAGGTTGTGCAATTCCCATGACATTCTTGACATAAGATGGCAATACTTCAGGGTAGAACAGAATCAAAAGCTGGATGGCACTTTGATCTGCGGAATACAACTGCTTTGACCTAATCCTAGAAATGGACAAGGTACTGGAGTTTGTTTCTCCTAGTCATTCTGGAATAGAATGGCTTGACGGACCATATGGGTAATAGGCATCGATAAACGATGTACGCATACCCTTGATTATCAACTGATAGAGGATGGTCGGGATACAACTAAAGAGGGCAACTTAAAGGAACATATAATTTTCTGAGTTGTGGATGCACAGATTAGTATGTCGAACGAAGCTCAACATTTCTTCCGGATAACCCATGCAGAGAGGTAGAATTGGCAGATTCACAATTATGAATGGAGAACTCCTCAAGAGCACTCTTATTGTGATGTTTTGATTTAACAAGGAACTTCTGCCATAAGCGGTTCGTAGTATTTGGAAGAAGGAAATACCACGGACCTCGAGGACTATCGCAAAGGTTACTAATATCCTAAGGGCACTAGCAAATACTAACAACATGAAGTAGGATGAATCTCGGGTTCAGCAACCCAGGAGTAGAATGCCTACTACTAAATGGCATCACGGGATGCTTTCGAAAATGATGGCCAGAATCATCACACTAGGGATACAAAAGCATTGCTAAATTGCTAGGTGACTTCCTAAACACCTAGGGTCATAATAGTAGTTCCAACATATATGTCGAGGCAACAAAATACCTCAACTCACCGGTTAGTGTGCTTATTCTGACCAAAAGGGCATCGGAAACAGAAAGAAAGGATTTGCAAGTGCATCAGACTATTTAGAGACCTGGGATGACTCGGACAGCATAACGGCTGTAATTGCTCAAAAAGATTTGAGACATCCTGCAAAAATGGTGGCATAACCACTCAACAACATCATAACAAGATTCTGAGATCAACAGTTATCATACAGGAGTAGTAGGAACTGAACGGGGATAAAACCAACAATCTTATAAGTCTATGGATTAGTAACACGTCATCCTCGATAGATAGATGAGAAGCCTAGTTCTTAAACCCCGAGAAGAGAAGAGGATGACTCGGATCGAAGGCCATGAGGTATAAGGAGTAAAAAGAGCCTTACGCTCCTTCCACAATCAATTCCCTTACATAACTAAAGCATTTCTAGACACAACTTCACCAGTTTGGCTTGGTAATCCTCTGAGCAACAGAGCTCGATACCAACGCTGTCGGACCCCGATCCTAAGTCACACCGATCTAGCATGTAACGCATCATATCACTTTGCGGCCTCACGCGACGGTATTCCCACGGTGTCGCCTTACCATGGCCCGGACCGTTTATGTCTTTTGGCTCACGATATGATAGTGTCGCTAGCATCCATATGACAAAGAACCCGGCCGACATGGCTAGTCGTGAACCCAAAGCGGCGCTAACCTATGGGGACAGGCATACATGAATCACATCGAGCATGTCGGTCATCAACGATATATTCGGGCTGTAGCACTGGCTAACAGGACTCCGGTATTCCGGCTGTAGCAGCTAGGCAGGACTCGAATAACACCGCGTGACATTTCCCGAAGGAACGTACATAGGAACGAAGTGAAACACATGCCGCCAGTCAAGTGTCCAAGCAGTAGTCTGGGCTAGCAGGACTCCGTGAACCGGGCAGAAGCGGACTACTATCGCTCGTAATCACGAGACTACATTTCCCCATATGAGAGGCTGCCGAGGATAAACAACTAGTTTGTCGGATCCCACACATACCAAGCATTTCAAACATACACACAATATGCTCAATATGTGTAGATACAACATGGCATCACAACATAACTCTCGACTCAAATATTATTCATTAGGCTCCGAGGAGCGAGATATTACAAACATGGGTCTCATGACCCAACACTCGAGCATACAAGTCAAAGAACAAGCGGAAGCTAAACATGTCCGAGTACGCATAACTATAAATGGAAAAGGCCGAGGAGCCCGACTATCTACCGAGATCTGCCGAGGCACAAGATCGTAGCTGAGGTAACAAGCTAAACGTCAAGTCCACGTGGAACTACTAGCGAGACCGACGTCTCTCGCAAAACATAAATAAGCAAACGTGAGTACAATTGTACTCAGCAAGACTTACATCGAACTAACTACATATGCATCATTATCAAAAGGGGTGGTGGAGTTCGATTGCAGCAAGCCAGCTTTGACTCGGTGGCTATCCTGAACTACGATCGCAAGTAACTCTTTTGAGGTGGCACACACGAGTCCACATATTCACCATATCAATACACCACTATGGACCCGCTCCGCCTCCCTACGAGAACGCCATCCATAGCACTCACGCTTATCTTGCGCATTTTAGAGTATCCACTTTCACTTGTCTATGAACTGATATAGGCAACCCAGAAGTCCTTCTCCGTGGACACGGCTATTCAATAGATCATATTAAACCCTGCAGGGGTGTACTTCTTCACACACGCTCTCACCACTTACCGCCGTTTACACGACATGTATTCGACAACCTTCAAGCGGAAGCCCAACGTGGGTGTCGGCCACGGCCTACCTAAACATTCAAGTCCCTAGTCCAGGTTTATCGCCTATTCGGGTTCCATCCGCAGGGAGTCCGGCCGAGGTTTCCCATACAGCCCCGAACGATGTGCGGGGTTCCCGAGATACCACACGGCACTCGGTACACCGCGCCACGGTGTATCTACCGCATCATATCCCACCCTAGGGTCAGCGCTACGCACGGCCTCCAACACATATCCTACAAACACCGAAACTAGTTGCAACTCCCGGACAGAGAACAAGGATGGTTAAGAAGCGAGAGGGTCCATTGGTTTCGGGCCCAATGCGTGGTAGTAATCAGATCATGGATCACAAACACGTAACTCAGTTCCCGAGGACGGCTGCAATGAGACAACCCACCATGTACTCCTACATGGCCTCTCACCGCTACCTTTACCAAATCGTGTTCACACACTTAGCTCTCACACAATAGGACATGTTCATAACAATTCCAATTCATTCCCGATGAATCGACCCGACTCAACTCTAAGCATAGCAGGCATGACAAACAAGCATAGATGAGTAGGCACAACATGGCTCAAACAATTCCTACTCATGCTAGTGGGTTTCATCTAATTATTGTGGAATGACAGTCATGCAAAGGATCAAGGGGTTCAGCTACCGCAGCAAGTAACACATGAGTCGTTGTTGTCCTAATGTAGTAAAACAGAGCAGGAGCGAGAGTGGGATTATATCGAATGAACAAGGGGTTTTGCTTGCAGCACTTCAAGATAATATAGTTCTTCATCGGTGTCATCGATTTCATCGTCGATACATCGTCTACCGGAGGGGACAAACACCGGCAACTGAGAAAGAACACAATCAATGCAATGCACATATATGATGCATGATCATGTTAAGGAACTGAATTCACCTAATGCAATATCTAGCCAGGTTAATTGGAGTGGAACTCAAGCAAGAACAAATTCCAACTCCAAATGCTAGTTCATAAATTACCCTAATCATGATTCATCCTATTCAGTGAGGTTAACTTGTTCAAACATGCATGATCATGGCATAAACAGATTCTTCATATTTTTCTGATCATTTTTCATATATAAATTATTTCAATCCGAGTTACGGTTGAATTTCTATGATTTATTGAAGTTTAGGGCATTTTCTGGAATTTCCTGAATTAAACTAAATCCAGAAAATGATTATGGCGTCGACCACGCCGTGGTGACGTCAGCAGGTCAACTGGGCGCCCCAGGTCAAACCTGACCTGTGGGTCCCGCGTGTCAGTGGCACAACTATTTAACCCAGTTATTTAGCCTTAGGTTAATTCTAACTAAACTGTTTGTGGGGCCGGGGCCCACTAGTCAGCGACTAACTAGCTAACTAACCTAGGTTAATTAGTGTTAAGCTAATACTAACTAAAATGTTAGGGGGTGGCCCACACATCAGTGACGCACGGGGGAGGTCAAACCATGGTCAAACCCGGGTCAACTCGCCGGAGTTGACCCGCGGCTCGTCGCCGGCGGAGCCAGAGACGGCGGAGGGGTGCGGGTTTCCTCCTCCGGCGACCAAATGACCGGCGGAGGGCGTCTATGTGACGCGGGCGCTCGTCCGCGTCGAGTAGTGGCAGCGGCTGGGCCTAAGATGGCCGGAGTCGTCACCGGCGTCGACCGTGGTGGTTGCCGGTGCTCGAAGCGAGCTCGGGTCGACGCTTCACGGTGGCCGGGAGGCTCGTCACGAGGCACCTCGTGATCTATGCAGCGGGAGAAGGCTGAGACGACAGCCGGGCCACTAGGTGGCCGGAGGCACGCCGGCGGCGGTCACAAAGGCGGCGGCGGGTTTCTGGCCGCAGTGGGAACGGTGGCTAGAGGGGAGAACGAGTCGGGAAGAGGGGGAACGACAGAGGAGCTCACGGCGGTGCGGCGATGGCATCGGCGAGCTCGGGAGGCACCGAGCCGACGATCGGCGACAGCGACGGCGGGTCCGAGGAGGGAAAAGCGGCGGGCGGCGCCTGGGCTTCTCCGGTCGCGTGTGACGGCGGGGAGGGCGAGGATGGAGTGGCGGAGCTGGTGGGCTAGTTGGGGGAGCGAGGGAGGCCCTGTGGCCGCGGTGGTGGCGAGCAGCGGCGACGAGCTCCGCTCGGTCGCGTGAGGGAGAGGGCCAGAGGAGGGGAGAGGCCATGGGCGAGGGAGAGAGGGATCAGTGGGGGGGTGCGTGGCGCTCGGGGAAGCGTCTAGGGGAGGAGGAGGCAGCCAGGCAGGGAGGAGGTGGCGGCGTGGCCACGCCATGCAGGGCACGCGCCCCCCCACGTCCGAGGAGGAAGACGACAGGGATGGTTGCGGTGGTGGGCTGGGCTGCTACAGTAGAAGGCCAGGTAAGTGGGCTGCCAGGTGAGCGCCAGGTAGTCCTTCTCTCTCTCTCTTTTATTTGTTTTAGTTTTCTAATTTTCTCAGACTTTCGTGGCTTTATTAAAAATACTAATGCTACCCCAAAATCATGAAACTTGCTCAGGCCTACTGTTTGGAAAATATCCAACAGCAAACATTTAAGTTTATGATTATTTGAGCATTTAAAATATTTTATAGTATTTAAATGCCCAAATGCAAATACCATATGAATTAATTCAAAAGTCCAAATGTCATGGAAAAATGTGCAACATCTCAGTTATCAAGTTTCAAGATTTTTCCAAAATGGTGAACATTTTGAAGGCCATTTGGTTCATTGAAAATATTTTCTTAATTGAACCTATTTGAATTGTTTTTGGTGCTAGGGCTTGGTCATCCCCATTTCAAATTTTCATGAAATTAAACATGATGCATGGATGCAATGCCACTGGTTACAAGCAAGCTCTAGGGCTGATCTGGGGCTGTGACATGAGTTGTTGGAAATGAGTTGCATTGCCATGAGTTGGCTTGAGAATGGGTAAGATGGTAGTGTTGTAGTATGTCAGTCTTATGCCAGACCGTTGACCAAATGTCAACATGAATCAGTCCAGTTCCGTCCGTTTTCCCTTCCGTGCTACCACATGTTTTCCGCAAGGTATACGGCTTAGTAAGTTGCAAACCGCTTTCTGGTACACACCAAATCGAGAGGCCGGGATGAGGGTTCCATGGCCCTGGATTAAAGCCTATCATCCGGTCAGGGGGCATGGGTGTTTCCGGTTGGGACCGAGAGGGGGGCACCCCTTAGATCGCGCGTATATAAATTTGATCCCATGCTATTCGAGATTGTGATCTCCCCGTCTCAAAGTTTTTCTTGAACGCTGTCTAGGGTGATTCCTGGCAATGTATGGTGGGATGGTTGTGTACTGGTTAGCTGTGTTTCCTCCGAAATACCGTAAACGGAACTAGTCCTTCGAGACTACGGAAATCCGTTGGCTGTGGATAATGTAGTACAAACTCTGCAGAGTCAATAATCCTTGAAATCATCTTATCCAGATCCAAGTGCTGTGTTCATCTTATCTTGTCAAATGTCAGTCCCGGTGACAGAAACTCCTGAGAACCACATGAGTGTTCCATGTTTATTTCCTATGGATGGACTAACCCGTTTACTGTCATGTGATGAATATTTTCCGTGAGCAGCATTTCTTGTAAGTTATGAATAATGAAGTATAAGCCCTTTCTGCGATGTCGCTCAGACGTCCGACTGTGGCATTATTATTTATTTACTTTTGATATAAGCCCTTTCTGCGATGTCGCTCAGACGTCCGACTGTGGCATTGTTATTTATTTACTTTTGATATAAGCCCTTTCTGCGATGTCGCTCAGACGTCCGACTGTGGCATTGTTATTTATTTACTTTTGATATAAGCCCTTTCTGTGATGTCGCTCCAACGTCCGACTGTGGCATGCATGTCTTTTCTTTCAGTATAAGCCCTTTATGAGGTGTCGCTTAGACGCCCGACTGCGGCATGCTTTACTTATTTGTTCACCCTTCGAGGTGTCGCTTCAGACACCCGATCGGTTTGCAGTTTATTTTATTGGGTTTTCGAGCGGACTACCGCCGATTCCCTTTTCACTTACCTTGTTATACTGATTTAATTGCGCATTGTTAAATTACTCATGACGCATTCACGCATACATTTGTTATATCTTTTGTCCGAACTGTCTTGCGAGTACTTTCAAAGTACTCACCTGGCTTGTTGATTTGGCCAGATGCTGACGAAGGCGATATCATGGATGAAGAGTTCGATAGCGAGTCCGACGCCTAGAGGAATCCCAGTCAGTCTCGTGCGACCCTGGATCATCATCATGTTATATCCGCTTCCGCTACCCAAATAAATTCATCGAGCCTCACCTCGACGCTCGACGAGCCGCCAGTGTAGGAGTCATATTATCCATTCCACTGTGTTATTCCACTTCTTTACATCGAGTCAGTAGTATGCCACCACTCCACTGTGTCATATCCGCCACTATGTCATATCCGCCACTATGCGTATTTATTGGCGTGCTTGTAATAATTTGTGTAGCAACCTCAGCTCGACCCTGTAATATATTAAATGCCACTGGCTTATTGTATCAAGGTTTTGTCTACCAGTAAGGAGGATTTTCCTCACACTGGAATTAATAGATCGGTTTCTCAATAAATTTTTTTTATTGGAAAACCGGTCGTGACAAGACGTGATCCGCCGGGATGTTAGAGATGTGGCCACAGTCGTTTTGTGCGAGAGAGTGTGAAGAGAGCAACCCCAGCAAACAACCGTGTAGGCTGGCCCGTCCTGACTATGTATATAGTGGAGCGGTTTCCTTTTCTCTCCATATGAACCTATCATATTGCGTACGTGCCACTGAAGAAAAAAAACTTTATTTTTTAATGACGCGGCACCTACTACTCGTTCTCCTATAAGCTTGCTCTTGGCATCTCCAAAATATTAACCTTGCGATTGGCTCTTCGCCTCTTCGGGAAGTCGAGCAATAATGGTAGTGTAGTATATATCGTTCTGGCTATAAGAGACCGAATGAATTGCTGCACGTCCACCACATGGGCAAGGGTCGAGGGGCGAGGGAGAGTGCTACATACGGAGCAAAATGAGTGAATCTACACTCTAAAATACGTCTATATACATCAGTGTTTGGAGTATGTACTAGTAGTTCATATTGAAATCTACTAAAGGACATATATATTCCAAACAATATGATATAATCTCTATAACCAAGGTAGTAGGGACGAGGAGTAAATGGAGGGAGTAGTAAATTTTTTCTCCTCGTCCTGCGAGCCACCGCGCGCATGGGCGAGGGAGAGGGCGTAAGGCGGAGCAAGCTTCACCTCATCCTGTGAGCCACCGCGCCCGTGGGCGGGGGAGACGGCGTACTAAGCAAGCTTCTCCTCGTTCTGCGAGTTGACGGGACACATCAAAAGTACTCAAGTGTATAGAGCCTTGCCTCTAAGGTAGGCCCCACATGGTTTGCCTCTTCTTTTAATTTAACATAACGCGTCAAGTTGCAATTTGTTTGTTCACCCGTGGTAGATGATCCTCCCTCCACCAAGTGGACAACCAGTACACGTGCCAAATTACCATGTGGGCTACCTTTTTCGTACAGAAATGAGCTCCACCGTGTACCCGCACAGGTGTGGTAGGGAAAGAGACGGGAGTACGTGCGCCGTGCATGCACCTCTTCTCTTCGTGCACGTGCCCCACCTACGTGGATGTGTGTGAGAGATACAAACCGCGTCCGTGAGTGTTTTTTGTTTTGGGGTGGGGGTGGGGGGTTGATTTCGTGAATTATTTGTGGGAAAATGTGTCGATGACATCTCAAACAAATTTTTGCATGCAATGTGTGTGAAATGGAGGCCTATCCATATCATACATAGAGGGTCGGGCAATCCACGAGAAGAGAGGGATGGGTCATAGCTATCAATAGAGTCGGAGAGAGGATCAAGTGGGTGGGTGCAAGATCGATGTAGAGAGCCATCGAAATTGTGTGTGTGTGTGTGTGTGTGTGCAAGTCAAAGATATAGGGCGACTGGCCTACTGGAATGTTAGAGGGCACATGTCAAGTTTGTGTGTGGCAGGGAGACATGACTAGAGCGCTCGATGTATTGGTGTGTGGGGGTAGGGGGGTGGGGGAGGGGTAGGCAGAGGCCTAACTATAGAGGTAGAATGACTCGTATATGTGTTGAGAAGGAGAGACCCAACTATGTCTTGAGGGAGATCGTTCGACATCCATACATAACTGAAGGACGGGAAATATGATGGGACACAGAGAGAGAGGAGAGAGAGAGGGAGGGAGAGGGGTAGAGTGCTGGATGGGTGATGGAGTTGCTTCTCGGAGATGGTGGGAGAGGCCTGCTAGACAAACTGAGGGTGGAAATGCAATGTTATCAATAAGAGTGGGGATGTGTTTTTGTGTGTGCCTGTGCGTGTGTCGGTGTTCTGGGAACGGGGGTCCCCAGACTTGCCTGCCTGCGGCCTGCGGCATGGCTCAAGTGGTGGCCCAGTACGGCCCATCTTCATCAGCACAAGATTCAAGACCCTCGCGAGGGGCCAAGCCTCGCGGAGCGGACGACACAAGGTCTCCTCAGAAGCGGCCGCGCCAGGAAGGCTCACGAGGAGGCGGAGAGATCAAGGTAGAGTACCTCGCGAGGTGCTCATGACGTAAGCCATGACGATCGAGACCAGGCGGGCACCAGGCGGGCGCCGGCCCGCGCAGTGTCCTTGTTTCCTCTTTGGTGCAAAGGGGGCAAGCACAGACGTGGAGTACCGGGGCATCAGGAAAATGTTGCCATTTCAGTGAACGAGACCAAGACCAGAAGAGCGGCAGGATGGAGGTCACCGTGGAGCCCAAGATGGCGTCATCGCTAGTGCTTTTGGCTGCCGAAGACCACCTTTAGTCAGGATAACTTGTACTATATGTTCCCCTTTGAAATGGCCGTTGTTGGCTCCCTTCCCGCTCAATATTTGGGGAGAGGACCAGGGCCTCTATAAATAGGACTAGCCACCACAGTAGAGAAGGGGATTCCACCTCATCAAGAGCCCAGGGGAAGCTCATCCACACCAGCTCAAGAACGCCCCTCGCGAGGCTGTTCTTCCTCTGTACTGTTCATCATCAGCCCCTGAGGCAATCCACCACACCACACACTGGAGTAGGGTATTACACCACAACAGTGGCCCGAACCAGTATAAATCTTGTGTCCCTCGTATTGTTCATCGTTTTAGCTTAGATTCCTTCGAGAGGCGATCGGACGTGGAGTGGTAGGGGGAAGATCTTCGCGCGCACCGCAGAGGTCGAACCTTAAGGGTCTGCCGGAACCCAACATCCGACATTTGGCGCGCCAGGTAGGGGTGCACTGGAATCTTTCTTTTGCTGTTTCGCGTTTGATCTTCCATCTTGTCCATGGCTGACGCTCGCCGGGCTCGTGCCGAGTATCGGGCAGCTCTCGCCGCCCGCGTCACCCAGACGGCTCCCGTCGGTGGGTTCCCCCGTCGTTCCCCGTCGCCTGCCGCCACCGGACCGGCAGGGGACGAGCATGTAACGCCCCAGATCCGATGCGCCAGGTGTCTGCCAGTTATTCGTCGTCGTTGCCATGTCATTTGCTTGCGTGTTGCACTTTGCCGTGTCATCATCTGCATTTCATACCATGTCATCATGTGCATTTCATTTTGCATACGTGTTCGTCTCATGCATCCGAGCATTTTCCCCGTTGTCCGTTTTGCAATCCGGCACTCCTATGTTTCCCGGCGCCCCCTTTTGCCTCTTTTCGTGTGCGGGTGTTAAACTTTCTCGGTTTGGCCCGAGGTTTGCCAACCGGCCTTGGTATAGCACCGGTAGACCGCCTGTCAAGTTTCGGATCATTTGGAGGTCGTTTGATACTCCAACGGTTAACCGGGTAACCGTAAACCCCTCTTTCTCTTTGCAGCCCAACACCCTTTCAAAGTGACCCAAAACCCAGCAAACTCCCCTCCATGCTCTCGGTCGTTCGATCACGATCGCGTGGCCGAAAACCGCTCCTCATTTGGACTCTCCTAGCTCCCTCTACCTATAAATATGTGCAACCCTCTCCAAATTCGCGGATGAACCCTAGCCACCCTCTTCCTCGCGCCGCCGGACGTTTCCTCCCCACCGGCCGGACATGTCTGCTGCGCCCGGCCACCTCACTCCGGCGAATCAGATCGCGCCACATCACCACCGCCGCCTCCGCGCCCAATGGGACGCTGCCACGTCTCCGCCTCCAGCGCCCCACATCGCCGCCGCCGCCGCCGGGCCCGATCCGGCCCGCCGGCCGAACCGAACTGCGCTGCCGGCCGTCTCCGCCTCGCGCCCCACATCGCCGCCGCCGCCCGGGCCCAGATCCGCCCGCCCCGGGGCGAACCGGCAACGCCGGGCCCGTCTCCGCCGCTCCCGCACCAAGGCGCCTCGCCCATGGACGCCCGTCCCGCCGCGCTGGGCCCGACCGAACCGCCGCCCTCGGCGACTCCTCCCTCCGATCGCGCTGCACAGCCGCCGCCGCCCCCCCAGCGCCCCTCTGCGTGCGCGCCCCTCCTCGCCGGCCCCGCCCCGCCGCCTCGCCCGCCTCCCGGTGGCGCGCCCGGGCCGCGCCTCCCTCCGGCCTCCTCCCCGCGCCCTCGCCGTCCCTTGCCGGGATTCGGCCGGATCCGGCGAGATCCGGCCCGGATCCGCCTTCTCCGGCCCTCCCCGGCCTCCTCCCCGAACTCTGGCGAAGTTCCGGCGAGTTCCGGCCTGCTTTGAAAACCGTGCAGATGAGGTTGACCCCGATTTCCTACTAACTCCCCGAAATTTGCATAATTTCATCGCATCATAACTCTGCATCCGTAGCTCCGTTTTGGGCGTGTAATATGTCAAATTGTTCGTCTCGACGAGTACATCATTTCATTCCATTGCATCATTTTCATTTCAGCTTATCTTGGTGCCCGAAATGCTGTTAGAAGTGTGCTATGTGATGTTAGTTTCAGATTTTTACCAGAACATGCACTTTTGTCATTTTTGCCATGATTGATGTGTGCATCCTATGAACTTGAGTCCTACATGTGTTTTGTAATATGCCATGCCATCTTTACAGGGGTGTATGCCATGTATTTTTGTGATCTCTGTGGTGACTAGCACAAGTATGCAAACTAGGCTTCATGATGTTGCTGATTTCAGCCCTGTTTTGCTGATATTTTTATGCCATATTAACTTGATGCTACAGAGAGTTCCATGCTTATTTTGAGATACTTCAGTAAGGATGTTTTGAACATATGGTTATTGTCTATCCATCCATGCCCTTGTTTGCAATTATGGAGTGCCATAGCTTGAGTCAATCGAGCTCTACTTTTGCTATAAAATGTTTCCTGGCAGGTTGTTTACATGTTATTCAATTTTGCCAAGGTTGTTGTAGTTGATCCGTGTATGCTATGATGTTGTACTTGACATGTATAGCTTCTATGCCATGTCTTCGTACTGTGAGTTGCCTTGCCATGCTATTTATTGCTCTGTGGTGAGTGGTTCAAGCTCACCAACATGCCTACTTATTGTTGTTCCTGCCATGTATGAATCTGTAATATAACTTGCCATGTTTACATGGGTGCCATCATATTTTCTGATCCCTTTTTGCTGATGGTCAGTAAGGGACTTTTGTTCTATGCATTTAGTAGTATCATGCCATGCCTTTGTTTGACATGATAATTTCCCGTAACCTGTTGTTTCATAGCTCTAAACATTGCAACCTGATATTATTCCTGCCAAAGTCTGAAACTGTTATTATTTGCAATCTTGCCATGTGTGTTGGAGCATGTTCTAGTGATTTCTGGAGATAGCTCAGTGTTCATGTTTTGTAATGCTTTACCTATACATCATGCCCATGCCTTTTTTTATTATGTTGAGGTCATGTAGCATGTTGTTTTGATGCTTGCAATATGCCTACTTGCTGTTATGGACAGGTTGTTGTCATGACTTGTATAGTGTGCATGTGTTGAACCGTTGCTCCGTTTTGAGTGTGCTCCATATGAAACTTGCTTGATTTTGCATGTAGATTCATATTATCATGTTGCATCCATGTTTTGAGGTGTTTGCTTGATGTTTGTATGCATTTTGCATCAATGCCATGTTTAACTTGTTTTGCTCATATCTTCTAGGCCGTAGCTCCAAATCTAATGAACTTTATATGTAACTTGACTAGAATTTCGTGTAGGTCATCGTGGTGCATCTTAACTTACTGTTTAACAACTTGAACATAAGGTTTATTCAGATCTGGACCAATTTCGAAATATGCATATGAGGACTTACCGGAATTGTTATATGTTGTTCCCGGCCTCATTTAAACTTGCCTTGATGTGTTGCTCTTGTTTGCATCATCCCTTGCCATGAGTAGCCTCATATAGACTTGTCATGCATCATGCTTTTTGTGCATCATGTCTTGTTCATGCGTGGTGTGTTTACCATGTTGTGTGCTTCTTCTTGTTAGTTCCTGTTTCGTTGCGATCGTGAGGATTCGTTCGTCTACGGTTGGTTCGGCTTCTTCCGTTCGTCTTCTTCATGGACTCGTTCTTCTTCCTTGCGGGATTTCAGGAAAGATGACCGCTACCCTGGATCTCACTACTATCATTGCTATGCTAGTTGCTTCGTTCTATCGCTATGCTTTGCGCTACCTATTACTGTTTATCAAGCCATCCCAAATTGGCATGAACCTCTAACTCGTTGTCACCTTCCCAGCAAACCGTTGGTTGGCTATGTTACCGCTTTGCTCAGCCCTCTTATAGCGCTGTTAGTTGCGGTGAAGATGAAGTTTGTTCCTTGTTGGAACATGGAGATGTTGTTCCTTGTTGGAACATGTTTACTTGTTGGGATATCACAATATATCTTATTTTATTAATGCATCTATATGCTTGGTAAAGGGTGGAAGGCTCGGCCTTATGCCCGTGTTTTGTTCCACTCTTGCCGCCCTAGTTTCCGTCATATCGGTATTATGTTCCCGGATTTTGCGTCCCTAACGCGGTCGGGTGATTTATGGGACCCCTTGACAGTTCGCTTTGAATAAGATTTTTCCAAAGAAGGCCCAACATTGGTTTTACCATTTGCCTCACCTATTACCTTTTTCCCTTGGGAGTCGCGCATCCCAAGGGTCATCTTTATTTAGCCCCGGCCAATGCTTGTCTAAGTGTTGGTCCAAACTAGAGCCACTTGCGGTGCCGCCCCGAGGCAACTTGGGGTATCGTCGGTAGCCGTACGTACTGCTCATCCGGTCGTGGCCTGAGACGAGATACGTGCGGCTACTATCAGGGTGTCGGCACGCCGGAGGTCTTGCTGGTCTTGTTTTATTGCTGTCGAAATGTCTTGTAGCCGGGATTCCGAGACTGATCTGTTCTTCCCTGGGAGAAGGAATATCCTTCGTTGATCGCGAGAGCTTATCATGGGCTAAGTTGGGACACCCCTGCAGGGTATAATCTTTCGAAAGCCGTGCCTGTGGTTATAGGCAGATGGGAATTTGTTAATATCCGGTTGTAGTAAACTTGAAGCAAATTCTTCTAAAATACACCAACCGTGTGCGTAACCGTGAGTGTCTCTTTTCGGGGTTGATCGAGAGGAGAACACGGTTTCTGGGTTATGTCTGACATAAGTAGGAGTTCAGGATCACTTCTTGATCATTACTAGTTGACGACCGTTCCTTTGTTTCTCTTCTCGCTCTCGTTTGCGTATGTTAGCCACCATATATGCTTAGTCGCTGCTGCAACCTCACCACTTTACCCCTTCCTTTCCCATTAAGCTTTGCTAGTCTTGATACCCATGGTAATGGGATTGTGAGTCCTCGTGGCTCACAGACACTACACCACCAGTTGCAGTACAGGTTTGCAATGATCTTGGCGTGAGGCGATGTTTACTTGTGTTGGAGTTCTTCTTCGCTTCTTCTTCGATCGGGGATAGGTTCGGTGTCGGCAGCCTGGGCTAGCGGTGGTGGATGTCATTTGAGTTTCTGTTTATGTTTCATCCGTAGTCGGATGTTGATCTTGTATATGATGTTGATGTATTCTTGTGGCATTTGTGCCTTATGTATGTATCCCCATCTATTATGTAATGTTGATGTAATGATATCCACCTTGCAAAAGCGTTTCAATATGCGGGTCTATCCCTGGTGGGACCGTCGAGTTCCTTTTGGATAGGGTCGCATATTGGGCGTGACAAGTTGGTATCAGAGCCTCGACCGACCCTAGGAGCCCCCTTGATTGATCGTGTAGTTTGGCCGTTGTTGAGTCTAGAAGAAAACTGTTTTCGGAGTCTAGTTATATCGGAGAGTAGGATTTCTTTTTACTCCTCTGCCCCTTCGTCTCTCTGTTAAGGAATCTTGACGTAGGTGTTTTGAATTACTCCTCTTCCCCTTCAAATTTTTCTTTAGGATCACGCGGTTAGTTTTTCGTTAGTTGTCCATCCTCTTTTGTCCGGCGTATTTCTCGTCAAGCTGTCTCGAACCTCTTTGTCTTGCGCGAGATCAATCCTCAGTTCTTCCTCTGACGTTGTTGTTTTTCCTTGTCCGAAGTTGTCCTTGTTTTTCCCACCCGCCACCCCGTCTTCCTCTCGGAACCGGAGTCCGTGATCGAGTATGCTTCCTACTCGTGTGAAGTTTTTGCTCTCTCTCCTCAATGATTTCAACCGGTGTTTTCTCTTCATGATATTCGTCGGTTCCCCCTTCCAAGTTGTCTTTGTTTTCCCACCCTCCCACCCTATCGTTCCCGGAGTTCGATTTTCTTCCGACCATCAATTCCATTCGTGTGGAGCCTCTTCAGTCTTTCCTCAATCATTTCAACCGGTGGTTTCTCGTCTAGTTCGTCATTCTTCATCTTTTTTTTTCCGGCGCACTCAAATCAAGTTTTTCGGGTTAATCATATTCTTTTCCTTCGAAGTGTTCTCTTTTCTCGTTCGCCTCTCGCCAGTTTATCATTCCGGAGTTCAAGACATCTCAGGAGATTCGTCTGTATTCCAATTAATTCGAGGTTGTCACCTTATTCAAATATTTCAATTGTTCTGATGCATCATCTATCTGTTTATCATCCCTTTCCAACGGTGTTTTCTTTTAGTGGGCCCTAACCCACAGGTCTTTCCCAGGATCTTACCTGACTCTTCTAATTATTCCGGAGCCATTCCTAATTCTTTTCGAAGTTTGACGGAAGAATGAATTTCATCAGTCAGATCTTTTCCAGGATCAATTTCAAATCATTTCATTGTTGGGTCAACCTCTTCGCTTATCATTCTTCCGGAGTATCTCATTAATTTTGGTGGTGTTTTCTCCTCATCATTTTAAGATTGAAGAGAATTTTCCTCTAAATATTGTCCGTTCCCCCGGAGATTCATGGTGCTAGCTCGATGTTATCCTATCTAATTGTTTCCAATCATGCAATTCTTTTCATCCATCCGGAGCATTTCAGGAGTTGCTTTCTCTCTCGATTATCCGGAGGCCTCCATTTCGGAAGATTTCTTCGTTCTAAGTTTTCAAATTCGTTCTCCAATTATTCCATATTCATGCCCCTTCGTTCGTCTCAATATTCTTCCGGTGCTTCGTTCAAGTATTCTTCTGTCAGTTCGTGGTCTCTTTCTTCTCTTGCATTTTAATTCCCTCAAGTATCTCCGTGCTTCTCTAATTCTTCCCGATGATTATTTGTTTTTCATCAGTCATTTCGAATTCTTACGGTGGCTCGTTTAAGATTCTTTTCCTTGGTTATCATATTAATTCATTCGATCCTTTCAATCCTACCGATGGTTCATGAAGACCTTCTCAAGTTTGCGACATGTCTTTTCTCAATCCTTTTCAAGAAGAATAAGTATTATGCCAAATCCATTTCATGTCATCAATTTAATTTGATGAAGGATAAGCATACAATAAATCTTATTCCTATTTCATCAAAGTGATTAATCTTTTTCTTCGGAGTTTGTTCTTGATGAATAAATTCTAGTTCCAAGTGTTCTCTATCTTTTCTTTTCCGGAGTTCAATTTCCTCGGTCACTTCGTCGGAATCCTCCATCTAATTCATCGCAGGCTCATCTTATTATTTCTTCCTTCATTTTATCTCATCACCTTTTGTTACCGGAGTTTTTCATGGTGGCTCGTCATGATTTAATTCATTCTTCAAGTGTTCATCAAGATTTTGTTGCTGGAGTTCAAGTATCTTTCTTCTCGCATCTCGAAGCGCAAATAATTCTTCATTTTCTTTGGAAGTGAAGTTTTGCATTTCTTCGTTCTTCTAAGCTATCAAATCATTGCCATTCGTGGCCGGTTATCACCTTATGATTTTGAGATGTTACCTATAAGTCCACATCAAGCTTATTCTTTCGTTATTGATTTTCTCAACAACTCCGTTCAACCTTTCCTTCTAAGTTCTTTTCATTCAAATTCTTTCAATTCTTCCGGAGGCATTGCGTTGTTTATCTCGTCAAGTGTCATTCCATCTTCTGAAGCTCATGTTCTATTCTTTCCTTGTTCAACCGGTGTGCTACCTAAATCCTTTCAGTCTTATCCGTTTCTTTTCTCATTCTAACCACTCCGGTTAGAACGAGTCGTTCCATAGTCTATCCGATTCCGCGAGCTTTCGATTCTCGCCATTCTCGCCGTTCCTCACTTTTCTCGAGTGCTCTCGATTCTTTGCTTCTTCTCTTCAGTTCTTGTTTCACCTCATCCCTTTTCCCTTCCGTCTCGGTCCTAAGATCTCGGGACGAGATCTCTTGTTAGTGGAGGAGTGTTGTAACGCCCTAGATCCGATGCGCCAGGTGTCTGCCAGTTATTCGCCGTCATTGCCATGTCATTTGCTTGCGTGTTGCACTTTGCCATGTCATCATCTGCATTTCATACCATGTCATCATGTGCATTTCATTTTGCATACGTGTTCGTCTCATGCATCCGAGCATTTTCCCCGTTGTCCGTTTTGCAATCCGGCACTCCTATGTTTCCCGGCGCCCCCTTTTGCCTCTTTTCGTGTGCGGGTGTTAAACTTTCTCGGATTGGCCCGAGGTTTGCCAACCGGCCTTGGTATAGCACCGGTAGACCGCCTGTCAAGTTTCGGATCATTTGGAGGTCGTTTGATACTCCAACGGTTAACCGGGTAACCGTAAACCCCTCTTTCTCTTTGCAGCCCAACACCCTTTCAAAGTGTCCCAAAACTCAGCAAACTCCCCTCCATGCTCTCGGTCGTTCGATCACGATCGCGTGGCCGAAAACCGCTCCTCATTTGGACTCTCCTAGCTCCCTCTACCTATAAATATGTGCAACCCTCTCCAAATTCGCGGATGAACCCTAGCCTCCCTCTTCCTCGCGCCGCCGGACGTTTTCTCCCCACCGGCCGGACATGTCCGCTGCGCCCTGCCACCTCACTCCGGCGAATCAGATCACGCCACATCACCACCGCCGCCTCCGTGCCCAATGGGACGCTGCCACGTCTCCGCCTCCAGCGCCCCATATCGCCGCCGCCGCCCGAGGCCCAGATCCGCCCGCCCGGGCCGAACCAGGCCAGCGCCTGGCCTGTCTCCGCCGCTCCCACCGGGGCGCCTCGCCCGCCACCGCCCGTCCCGCCGCCCTCCCTCCGGCCTCCTCCCCGCGCCCTCGCCGTCCCTTGCCGGGATCCGGCCGGATCTGGCGAGATCCGGCCCGGATCCGCCTTCTCCGGCCCTCCCCGGCCTCCTCCCCGAACTCCGGCGAAGTTCCGGCGAGTTCCGACCTGCTTTGAAAACCATGCAGATGAGGTTGACCCCGATTTCCTACTAAGTCCCCGAAATTTGCATAATTTCATCGCATCATAACTCTGCATCCGTAGCTCCGTTTTGGGCGTGTAATATGTCAAATTGTTCATCTCGACGAGTACATCATTTCATTCCATTGCATCATTTTAATTTGAGCTCATCTTGGTGCCCGAAATGCTGTTAGAAGAGTGCTATGTGATGTTAGTTTCAGATTTTTATCAGAACATGCACTTTTGTCATTTTTGCCATGATTGATGTGTGCATCCTATGAACTTGAGTCCTACATGTGTTTTGTAATATGCCATGCCATCTTTACAGGGGTGTATGCCATGTATTTTTGTGATCTCTGTGGTGACTAGCACAAGCATGCAAACTAGGCTTCATGATGTTGCTGATTTCAGCCCTGTTTTGCTGATATTTTTATGCCATGTTAACTTGATGCTACAGAGAGTTCCATGCTTATTTTGAGATACTTCAGTAAGGATGTTTTGAACATATGGTTATTGTCTATCCATCCATGCCCTTGTTTGCAATTATGGAGTGCCATTGCTTGAGTCAATCGAGCTCTACTTTTGCTATAAAATATTTCCTGGCAGGTTGTTTACATGTTATTCAATTTTGCCAAGGCTGTTGTAGTTGATCCGTGTATGCTATGATGTTGTTCTTGCCATGTATAGCTTCTATGCCATGTCTTATTACTGTGAGTTGCCTTTCCATGCCATGTATTGCTCTGTGGTGAGTGGTTCAAGCTCACCAACATGCCTACTTATTGTTGTTCCTGCCATGTATGAATCTGTAATATAACTTGCCATGTTTACATGGGTGCCATCATATTTTCTGATCCCTTTTGGCTTATGGTCAGTAAGGGACTTTTTTTCTATGCATTTAGTAGTATCATGCCATGCCTTTGTTTGACATGATAAGTTCCTGTAACCTGTTGTTTCATAGCTCTAAACATTGCAACCTGATGTTATTCCTGCCAAAGTCTGAAACTGTTATTATTTGCAATCTTGCCATGTGTGTTGGAGCATGTTCTAGTGATTTCTGGAGATAGCTCAGTGTTCATGTTTTGTAATGCTTTACCTGTACATCATTCCCATGCCTTTTGTTATTATGTTGAGGTCCTGTAGCATGTTGTTTTGATGCTTGCAATATGCCTACTTGCTGTTATGGACAGGTTGTTGTCATGACTTGTATAGTGTGCATGTGTTGAACCGTTGCTCCGTTTTGAGTGTGCTCTATATGAAACTTGCTTGATTTTGCATGTAGATTCATATTATCATGTTGCATCCATGTTTTGAGGTGTTTGCTTGATGTTTGTATGCATTTTGCATCAATGCCATGTTTAACTTGTTTTGCTCATATCTTCTAGGCCGTAGCTCCAAATCTAATGAACTTTATATGTAACTTGACTAGAATTTCGTGTAGATCATCATGGTGCATCTTAACTTGCTGTTTAACAACTTGAACACAATGTTTATTCAGATCTGGACCAATTTCGAAATATGCATATGAGGACTTACCGGAATTGTTATATGTTGTTCCCGGCCTCATTTAAACTTGCCTTGATGTGTTGCTCTTGTTTGCATCATCCCTTGCCATGAGTAGCCTCATCTAGACTTGTCATGCATCATGCTTGTTGTGCATCATGTCTTGTTCATGCGTGCTGTGTTTACCATGTTGTGTGCTTCTTCTTGTTAGTTCCTGTTTCGTTGCGATCGTGAGGATTCGTTCGTCTACGGTTGGTTCGGCTTCTTCCGTTCGTCTTCTTCATGGACTCGTTCTTCTTCCTTGCGGGATTTCAGGCAAGATGACCGCTACCCTGGATCTCACTACTATCACTGCTATGCTAGTTGCTTCGTTCTATCGCTATGCTGCGTTACCTATTACCTGTTTATCAAGCCATCCGAAATTGGCATGAACCTCTAACTCGTTGTCACCCTTCCCAGCAAACCGTTGTTTGGCTATGTTACCGCTTTGCTCAGCCCCTCTTATAGCGTTGTTAGTTGCAGGTGAAGATGAAGTTTGTTCCTTGTTGGAACACGGAGATGTTGTTCCTTGTTGGAACATGTTTACTTGTTGGGTTATCACAATATATCTTATTTTATTAATGCATCTATATACTTGGTAAAGGGTGGAAGGCTCGGCCTTATGCCTGGTGTTTTGTTCCACTCTTGCCGCCCTAGTTTCCGTCATATCGGTATTATGTTCCCGTATTTTGCGTCCCTAACGCGGTCGGGTGATTTATGGGACCCCCTTGACAGTTCGCTTTGAATAAGATTTTTCCAGCAAGGCCCAACATTGGTTTTACCATTTGCCTGACCTATTACCTTTTTTCCTTGGGAGTCGCGCATCCCAAGGGTCATCTTTATTTTAGCCCCCCCGGGCCAATGCTTGTCTAAGTGTTGGTCCAAACTAGAGCCACTTGCGGTGCCGCCCCGAGGCAACTTGGGGTATCATCGGTTGCCGTACGTACTGCTCATCCGGTCTTGGCCTGAGACGAGATACGCGTGGCTACTATCAGGGTGTCGGCACGCCGGAGGTCTTGCTGGTCTTGTTTTATTGCTGTCGAAATGTCTTGTAGCCGGGATTCCGAGACTGATCGGGTCTTCCCGGGGAGAAGGAATATCCTTCGTTGATCGCGAGAGCTTATCATGGGCTAAGTTGGGACACCCCTGCAGGGTATAATCTTTCGAAAGCCGTGCCTGCGGTTATAGGCAGATGGGAATTTGTTAATATCCGGTTGTAGTAAACTTGAAGAAAACTCTTCTAAAATACACCAACCGTGTGCGTAACCGTGAGTGTCTCTTTTCGGGGTTGATCGAGAGGAGAACACGATTTCTGGGTTATGTCTGACGTAAGTAGGAGTTCAGGATCACTTCTTGATCATTACTAGTTGACGACCGTTCCTTTGTTTCTCTTCTCGCTCTCGTTTGCGTATGTTAGCCACCATATATGCTTAGTCGCTGCTGCAACCTCACCACTTTACCCCTTCCTTTCCCATTAAGCTTTGCTAGTCTTGATACCCATGGTAATGGGATGGCTGAGTCCTCGTGGCTCACAGATTACTACACCACCAGTTGCAGGTACAGGTTTGCGATGATCTTGACGTGAGGGCGATGTTTACCTATGTTGGAGTTCTTCTTCTGCTTCTTCTTCGATCAGGGGATAGGTTCCAGGTCGGCAGCCTGGGCTAGCAGGGTGGATGTCGTTTGAGTTTCTGTTTATGTTTCATCCGTAGTCGGATGTTGATCTTGTATATGGTGTTGATGTATTCTTGTGGCATTTGTGCCTTATGTATGTATCCCCATCTATTATGTAATGTTGATGTAATGATATCCACCTTGCAAAAGCGTTTCAATATGCGGGTCTATCCTTGGTGGGACCGTCGAGTTCCTTTTGGATAGGGTCGCATATTGGGCGTGACAGAGTAGCAGGCCTCGTCGCTGCATCCTTCGGTGCGGCGGGAAGGCCGCACCGCCACCCCGTCGTTGACTCCAGATGGTTCGTCATCCCACGCCCGTCGCGCCCCCGCAGACGCGCACGCCGTGTTGCTCCTGGCGCGTGAGCTCCTGCACTACCGTCCCGTCGACGACCTCTACGAGGATTGGCTCGCCCGCATCACCGAGCTCGTCAGTGCCGCAAGGGGCTCCCCTACGCCGTCCCTCTCGCTGCCTCGCCCTCCGTCCTGCGCAGGAGGCGCGGATCAGGAGGTACCTCCGCCGCCTCCTTCCCAAGAAGGTGCCCTGGCTCCAAGGTCCGCGGCCCAAGGACGAGATCCACCGCGTCCAGCGACCACACGGCAAGAAAGGAGCTGCCAAGAAATCCCTCGTACCCAAGAAGGTGCTCGCGTGCTCCCCGCGCCGGTGCGCCACGACCGCATCACTGCGCCAGCGCGTCAAGACCCCGCGCTGCTCCAGGCAGCGGCACGCGGGAACCCTCAGGAGCAAGCCCCACATCAGCAGAGACCTCTGGTGGCCACCGCAGGCTGCCGCGCCTTCACCACCGAGCTGCGGAGTGTCGCCTGGCCGGGCAAGTTCAAGCCTGACCTGCCTCCATGCTACGACGGCACTGCCTACCCCGCGGAGTTCCTATAGCTCTACGAGCTGGGCATCGAGGCTGCCAATGGGGACGAAAAAGTCATGGCGAACTGGTTTCCCATGGCACTCAAGGACGGTGCCCGCACCTGTCTCCTGAACCTGCCTCCCGGCACTATCTCCTCCTAGGACGAGATGCGCACTCGCTTCATCGCCAACTTTCAGGGCACTCGCGACCGTCCGCCGACCGTGGGTGACTTGCGCCGCATCAAGCAGCAACCCGGAGAAACCTTGCAGAAGTACATCCAGCGCTTCAACGGCGCTCGCCTCAAGATTCCCAGGGCGACCGAGCAAGCCATCATCTCAGCGTTCTCTGATGGCGTCCGCGACGTCAAGATGAAGGAGGAGCTTGCAATCCACGAAGATCTGTGTATTTCTCTAGAGCTGTTCAACCTAGCGACCAAGTGCACGAGGGCTGAGGAAGGACACCTCTCTCTTCTCGAGCTCCCGGCAGCAGACGCAGAAGAGAAGAAAACCTAAGCCAAAGATGTGAAGCGCAAGGGAGCAGCTGTGCTCGCAGCAGAGCCGGAAATGAAGCACGGCAGGGACCAGCCGGAGTCGTCCAAGGGCAGCCGGTACTGTGTGTACCGCGATCTCCATACCCACAACACCAACGAATGCCAAGAGCTCAGGGCCGTGCGAGAAGGCCGTGTCGGTCGACGCCCCGAGCATAACGATCGGGGCTACGGCCGAGGCGGAGCAAGAAGTGGAGGACGATGGGACGACCGTGGCCCTCGCCAAGGTTGGCGTGACCGGCCTCGCGAGGGGGCTTGGAAGGACCAGCCTCGTGAGGATCGCCCACAAGGCAATGCAGGACTCCCTCCTCTTCCACCACCACCAAGAAGGAATGAAGACCACCATCAGGACGAGGAGGCTGGGGGCTTCCAGGAGCCGCATGCAATCGCTTGCATCTCGGGCGGCGCTCAGGCCCCAACCTCTCAGCGCATCTTCAAGCAGTTTGCCCGCGAGGTGAATGCAGTCCTCCCCAAGCTTGAGGCCACGCGCCCACTCAGGTGGTCCGCGTGCGCCATCACGTTCAGCTCAGCGGATCAGCTCAAGTGCGCGGCAACGGCCGGAGTCCTCCCAATGCTCTGCTCCCCAGTCATCTGCAATGTGCAAGTTACCAGGACCCTCATCGACGGCGCGGCAGGGCTCAACGTCCTGTCTGTCGAGACATTCAACAATCTTCAAGTGCCATATGATCAGCTTCAACCAACCAAGCCCTTCTCAGGAGTCACTGATGGTTCCACTGTCCCGATAGGGCAGGTCCGCCTCCCTGTCACTTTTGGACAGCGCAAGAATTACCACACCGACCTCATTGACTTCGACGCGTCGCCCACATTCGCCTGCCATACAATGCCATCCTCGGGTATCCAGCCCTGGCCAAGTTCATGGCAGTGACTCACCATGGTTACAACGTCCTCAAGATGCCAGGAAGTGGCGGGGTCATCACGGTCCCCTGTGAAGAGAAGGATGCTGTGTGCTCCCTCGAGCGCGCCTTCCAAGCCGCGTCAATCGAGGACCCAGACACTAGGAGTGGTAACCTTCCCGAAGCAGCTCCCAAGAAGAAGAAGGCGTCACCTGGCTTAAGGCCTCAGGAGGCAGGCACCTCCGGAGGCGCGACGTCCGGACATGCGCCCATCCAAGGGGCGCCGCCCTCCGTCGCATAGGAAGGCGCGCCTGGCACGCTCCTCGGGAAAGGCTCGGGGGCTCTCTCCTGGGGAGCCACTGACCTTGCCAAGGTCACGAGGGAGGCACTCGGGCACCATTTTGAGGCGTGCTTCATGGCACGTTTTCCTCAGGAAGGAGTGAGGCAAGGAGGGCCCAACCCTCAGGAGTTCATCACCAAGGTCGCTCAGGAGTTGCAGGAATCGAGGTGATGCGCGGCAACCGCCGCCTACCTAGCGTAGCTCCCCATCCAGGCGAGGATGGCGGGCTGCGCGTCTGCATCGACTACCCATGGCTCAATCGAGTCGCGTCTCAGGAGTGCTTCTGTCCTTCGCGCGTGGGACGTTGCGCGGGTCCACCGCACAGCCACGTTCGCATGCCCTTCGGCTTACCGAACATGGCTGCAGCCCACCAGCGCCTGACGAGGAGCATCCTGGAAGCTCAGGCGGCCAAGCATCGTGCGCTCCTGGAGGAGATGGAGATGGACCTCGCCGAGCCGCCCGGACTTCCCGAGCCTCCCGAGGCTCGGAGCCCCGAGGGCTCGTGAGGATTGGCTTCTTCACCACGCACCGTCAACCGCTCCGACACTTGTTCTGCAATGGTATCATGTGACTTCTTCCAAGTTTCATTTAAGCTGGGAGCGCCATCAGGGCTGCACCATTCCCAGGTCGCGTGGGTCTGTCCCCGTGGCATGTATCCGTTTTGCTTATGTCTTCAGTTTACCTCGTTGGGGGCGCCCCTCAGGCTGCATCATCCCCAAGCCGCTCGGGCCTGACGCAGTGGCGTGAGCTTTTCTCTGCATCTATCTAAGTTGAATTGCTTCTTCATGCTTAACCTGCTTGTGATTATCGGCTGTTGCCAGCCACGGGCCTCTCCTCTCTCATGCAAAGCGCTTGCACGTTAAAAGGGGGGGCTGAGCATCGCAACTCAGGAGCTCTTACCGGCTCTCCAGCCCTCACCCCCCTGGCCTTGTCCACGGCATCACGACCTGGCATACTAGCGGCGGCTGAGCTTGCTCGAGGGCCGGGACCTGAGGACGTAGAGCACTTGCATTTTAACCACCTTGCAGGAACATACCACCGACAAAGGCCCAGAGCCAGGCGCAACCCGCCTCGAGGTAGGGCCCCGTGAGTCCCGCGCTAGCTCACGGGTGCCCAGGTACAACTCTCCCAGCCCTGCCGTGCCGGCCACGTGTCGTGCGGGCTGTACACGCCTGGCTCCTCCTCGGGGGGAGCCCCCTCCCACGCACTGCTGGAAGCACCATGCTCACGCTGGCTGACGACACTTCCGAGGAGCGTCTATGCCCGTACACATACGGAAGCGCTATGCTCCGCGCTGGTGATAAACAACAGAGGGCAGCCCACGGCTGTGTCAACCTCCGGAAGCCCAGAGCTCAGTGGCTGGCCTCATCGCAATGCCTCCCCTCGGGAGTGCCGCGCGAGGGGGCTGGGCACGGGGGCTGCGCCCGAGCCATGCCTGAGCACACGCCACCCCGCCAGGTCCCTCGGACCTGGTCGTCGAGCGCCCCTCCCCGACCGGAGCCAAGGTATGAAGACCCGTTTGAGCGTCACGAGGGACTCCTGAGCATCGCGACTCAGGAGCCTAACTGGTCACGTAGCCCCTCACCCCTTAGTTCCGAAAGGCTAACGGCGGCTGAGGTATGCGCGGGGCTGGGCCCTGCCGACGTAGAACGACAGATCCTCTCTTCCACCCCCTCCCTATTTGCCATTTGTGCGTCAAGGGGGGCCCCCGAGCATCGCGACTCAGGAACCTAACTTGCCACATAGCCCCTCGCTCCTTAGTCCCGTCCTAGTGATCCGGTCGGGGCTAGCGGCGGCTGAGGTATGCGCGGGGCCGGGCCCTGCCGATGTAGAACACAAGAAAATAGGAAGGAAATCGCAAAATCTAGCAAATCCAGAAGTAAATATTACAGACCATAGATTGTTCTCACAGTACCAGACACAAATTTAAACGCCTCCACGACGCATGGTGCATGTTGCAGGGATCAAAGCAGTAAAGAGGCCGCGAGAAGATCACCCCTGGACCGCGCCACCGCTTGTGGTGGAATCGCACTTGTCGGCTCCACCCCCTGGGGCCGCGGAGTCGGCAGCGCTTCGCTTGGGAGCGGAGTTGAAGGCGCGGAAATTCCCCAACAAGGACTCCGCTCGACCCTTGACGGCTTCGGCAGCAGCGGCGGAGCGCTTGGCGTCCACGGGCTCCAGCAGGTCGTCAAGATTGGCGTCGGGGTTGCGGAGGTAGACGTGGCTGAGGATCCGCGTCAGTGCTGAGGAAGAGAGGATGCTTGCCTCAACTTCGGCCATGGGGCCGATGCCAATCACAACTTCTTCAAGCGCCTCGACGAGGAAGGGACCAGCTTAGCGGGGCCTTCCTTGGCTCCAGCCAGCGGTTTCTCTAGGCCCCGGTAATAGAGCGTTTTCAGCGCGATGCGAGCCCTCTTCTCATAGCGCGTGAAGGCCGCATTGTCCTCGGCCAAGACCTTCGCCTCGGCATCCAGTTCGACCCTCTCCGTCTTCAACACCTCTCCAGTGTCTTCAGCCGGTCGTGGTCGGCTGAGAGCTCGGCGTCGCGATCCTTGACAGCAGCCTCCCGAGCCTTCATCTCCTCCTCCTTCACATGGCGGTTGCGAATCTCCTTGGTGAGCTTGTCGCGCAGCCCTTGCAACTCGCGCTCCAGCATCTTGCAGTGGCTCTTGACGGCTGAAGCATCCTTCAACACCGCGTCGCAAGCGGCCATGGCTTGGGATGTGGCTTGCTTCCCCTCCTCGGAAGCCGCCACAGCCTGGCTCAGTGCCGCTCGGATGGTGGCGTCAGAGCGAACCCAGCTGGAGACCAACTCCAGGCGCCCGGCCACCAGGCGGGGATCTGTGCTCCGGAGATCCTCCCGCAGCCGGCTCAGCTCGTCGGCGGCTTGGTCCAATGCGACGGAGGAGGCAGAAGAGGCGGGAGCCGGCGGAGTAGGAGTAGAAGACGGCAGCATGATCATAGCTTGGGAGGCAGGGACCTCCTGAGCCCCGGGAACCTTGGCGACAGCATCAAGAGCAGACGCCTCCAGAGTTGGCGGGGTCATGGGAGCTGACTCCTCGCCGGAGCGTCCACGCTGGCCTCGCGAGGATGATCGGGCAGGGGACGCGCGGGTTCCGTCGCCTCCCTTCCCCGCGAGTGAAGACGCGGACACGGCTGATGGGCCCGTTCCAGGCGGGGTCGCCCCGTCTCCCTTTAGCCTCTTCGCCGCGGGTAGCAGCCTACCCAATCGAAGACGTCAAGCTTCTACGACAAAAAGACAGGAGCCAGGCAAAGTTCGAGCACTTACTGGTTGACTTCTGTGGGATCCCACGGACCCCGGCCGAGCTTGAAGCCCGAAAGCCTCTTGCAGGGCTCAGCCTCGGGAAGCCCAGCCGCATAGGAAGGCGCGCCTGAAGGGCTGGAGCTAACTTCGGCCAACGTGAGGGCCTGGGTAGACGCTCGGGAGATTAGCCCAGACCTGTCCTTTTTCGGGACCAACAGCGGATCGTTCCCCCTCGCCTGGCGCCGGCCTCGTCATCGGCAGGCATGGAGCGGAGGGCTCTGGACCTGCGCCGGGGGGAAGTCTCCCCCGTCCCCTCGAAGGTCGCCTCCGAGTCATGCTCCTCGTCCTCGTCGACGTCTTCCTCCTCTCCCCTGCTGGAGTCACCAGAAGACACATTCACCGTCGTCGTCGCCGCTTGGCCCTCAGGATCCTCCGCTGGCACCAGACCGACCCCGTCGAAGGTGGGCATGGTGTCCACCACCAGCTCCCAGTCATCACGAAGGAACAAAGGGACCGGAGCGTCCACCGGGCCTGCCACGTCCTCCCCGACCAAGATGCGGAGGGCCGCGGTCAGATCCTCGTCATTCAGGACGTTCAAACTCAGGTGGAGGACGATGTTCGCATCTGCAAGCCACCACAGCGAGCGCGAGTGCGCCTGAAGAGGGGCCACCCAGTGCGACATGAACTCCCTCATGAGCGAGGCCTCGGTCAGCTTCGCCGCCCTCAGACTGCCGGGCCTCAAGTCGGCATTCATCTTCTCCAGCACCAGCTTCGCCCCCCGATCCTCAAGCTTCATGCGGGACCACGACTCAACAGCCTCAGGCTGCTTTGTGCGCAGCTCCAGCAGGGGGTTGTGGCACCTGGCGTCCACCATGACCCACTTGCTCCGGAATCCCTCGGCCCTTCTCCCGGCCTTCGAGATGGCGTAGGACTTGGAGTACGCGACAAAGCTCGCGCACGCCGAGATATTGCCGCCGGAGACCCGGAGGGAGAAGAAGTGGCAGCAAGGCCACGGAGGGCAATACCCCGACGTGCGCCTCGCAGTAGTAGGCGAAGATCGACGGGAGAAGGATGGAGTTGGGATTGATATGCAGAGCATGCAACTGATACTAGCGAAGGACGACAAGGAAGAACTCGGAGAAAGGAGGAACCAGACCAGCGATAACGGCGCTCATGAAGAGGGGGTAGAAGGTGCTCCCCTTGTCCTCCGGCTGGGCGGAGCCGATCCGGAGCGCAGTATCCCCCATCTCGTTGGTCTGCAACGCTGCCATCTGGCGTGTGAGGGCGAGTGTCGGTGTCAAAACCGGCGGATCTCGGGTAGGGGGTCCCAAGCAGTGCGTCTTAGGATCAATGGTAACAGGAGACAAGGGACACGATGTTTTACCCAGGTTCGGGCCCCCTTGATGGAGGTAAAACCCTACGTCCTGCTCGATTTATATTGATATTGTGGATGTTTACAAGAGTAGATCTACCACGAGATCGTAGAGGCTAAACCCTAGAAGCTAGCCTATGGTATGATTGTTGTATATTGTATATCTATCGACTAGCCTGGCCCCAGTTTATATAATGCACCGGAGGCCTAGGATAACAAGAGTCCTAGCCGAATACGCCGGTGGGGGAGGAGTCCTTGTCTTGATCGCCAAGTCTTGTTGATTCTTCCTTGTATGCGGCAGCTGTCCGGACTGCCCATGAGTATACGGACCATGGGGGTCCTCGCCCAATCCAACTGATCGGGACGACGTGGTGAGTACCCCTAGTCTAGGACACCGTCGAGAGCCCCTGAACCGGTCTTCGTTAGGGACGCCTCGATTCTTCCAACTGTTCTTCATCTTCGGTCGTCGGTCTTGAAAACTGGTTCAACGAATCTTCTCATCTTCGATCTTGAGGATCGCCGAAATGCATCCGGCGATTTTATACGTCGGGTATCCGAGGAGCACCTTTAAGTTTACGGCCTTTATCAATGCCTTGTTATTTTTATGCCATGCCTCGGGTTTGAAGTTGTTCCCGGGTGGCAAGGTCCTCTTACGTCCGAGCTCCAACGCCGGACTGCATTCGAGGTAGCTTTTGCAGCCGAGCACCAATGCCGGACTGCTTCCCAGCTCTAACGCCGGACTATGTATCCGAGCTCCAACGCCGGACTGTATCCGAGCTCCAACGCCGGACTATGTATCCGAGCTCCAACGCCGGACTTTATCCGAGGTGTCATAAATCACCTTGGTTCAAAGAAGTTTGAAGGAGTTTTAACCGATCTTAATGCCGGAAATGCCCTCTAAGAAGCCAGCTGTTGGGGAACGTAGTAATTTCAAAAAATTTCCTACGCACACGCAAGACCATGGTGATGGCATAGCAACGAGAGGGGAGAGTGTATGTCCACATACCCTCGTAGACCGAAAGCGGAAGCGTTATAACAACGCGGTTGATGTAGTCGTACGCCTTCACGATCCGACCGATCCAAGCACCGAACGTCGGCACCTCCGAGTTCTGCACACGCTCAGCTCGATGACGATCCCGGACTCCGATCCAGCAAAGTGTCGGGGATGAGTTCCGTCGAGACGACGACGGCGTGGTGACGATGATGATGCTCCACCGACGCAGGGCTTCGCCTTAAGCTCCGCGATGATATGACTTCTCCGCACGAGCTTCGCTTAAGCTCCGCGACGATATGACCAAGTGGAATATGGTGGAGGGGGCACCGACACGGCTAAGGAACGATCCGTAGATCAACTTGTGTCATGGGGTGCCCCCCTGCCCCGTATATAAAGGAGCAAGGAGGAGGTGGCCGCCTAGGGAGGAGGCGCGCAAGGGGGAGTCCTACTCCCACCGGAGTAGGACTCCTCCTTTCCTAGTAGGAGTAGGAGAGAAGGAAGGGAAGGGAAGAAGGGGTGCGGCCCCCCCTAGTCCACCCGGACTAGGCCTTGGGCGCGCGGCCTGCCCTAGGCAGCCCTCTCTCTTTCCCTGAGGCCCAATAAGGCCCAATACTTCTCCCGGCGAATTCCCGTAACTCTCCGGTACTCAAAATACCGAATCATTCGGAACCTTTCCGAACTCCGAATATAGTCGTCCAATATATCGATCTTTACGTCTCGACCATTTCGAGACTCCTCGTCATGTCCCCGATCTCATCCGGGACTCCGAACTCCTTTGGTACATCAAAACTCATAAACTCCTAATATAACTGCATCATCGAAACCTTGCGTGCGGACCCTACGGGTTCGAGAACTATGTAGACATGACCTAGAACTATTCTTGGTCAATAACCAATAGCGGAACCTGGATGCCCATATTGGCTCCTACATATTCTACGAAGATCTTTATCGGTCAAACCGCATAACAACATACTTTGTTCCCTTTGTCATCGGTATGTTACTTGCCCGAGATTCGATCGTCGGTATCCAATACCTAGTTCAATCTCATTACCGGCAAGTCTCTTTACTCGTTCCGTAATACATCATCTCGCAACTAACTTATTAGTTGCAATGCTTGCAAGGCTTATATGATGTGCATTACCGAGAAGGCCCAGAGATACCTCTCCGACAATCTGAGTGACAAAACCTAATCTCGAAATACGCCAACCCAACATGTACCTTTGGAGACACCTGTAGTACTCTTTTATAATCACCCAGATTCGCCAGGACGCTTGGTAGTACCAAAAGTGTTCCTCCGTAAACGGAGTTGCATAATCTCATAGTTACAGGAACATGTATAAGTCATGAAGAAAGCAATAGCAACATACTAAACGATCAAGTGCTAGGCTAACGGAATGGGTCATGTCAATCACATCATTCTCCTAATGATGTGATCCCGTTAATCAAATGACAACTCATGTCTATGGTTAGGAAACATAACCATCATCGATTAATGAGCTAGTCAAGTAGAGGCATACTAGTGACACTCTGTTTGTCTATGTATTCACACATGTATTATGTTTCCGGTTAATATAATTTTAGCATGAATAATAAACATTTATCATGATATAAGGAAATAAATAATAACTTTATTATTGCCTCTAGGGAATATTTCCTTCAGTCTCCCACTTGCACTAGAGTCAATAATCTAGTTCACATCGCCATGTGATTTAACATCAATAGTTCACATCTATATGTGGTTAACACCCATAGTTCACATCGACATGTGACCAACACCCAAAGGGTTAACTAGAGTCAGTAATCTAGTTCACATTGCTATGTGATTAACACCCAAAGAGTACTAAGGTGTGATCATGTTTTGCTTGTGAGATAATTTTAGTCAACGGGTCTGCTCACATTCAGAGCCGTAAGTATTTTGCAAATTTCTATGTCTACAATGCTCGCACGGAGCTACTCTAGCTAATTGCTCCCACTTTCAATATGTATCCAGATTGAGACTCGAGTCATCTAGATCAGTGTTAAAACTTGCATCGACGTAAGCTTTTACGACTTAACCTTTTTCACTTCCATAATCGAGAAACATATCCTTATTCCACTAAGGATAATTTTGACCGCTGTCCATTGATCTACTCCTAGATCACTATTGCACTCCTTGCCAAACTTAGTGGTAGGGTATGCAATAGATCTGTACACAACATGACATACTTTATAGAACCTATGGCTGATGCATAAGGAATGACTTTCATTCTCTTTCTATCTTCTGCCGTGGTCGGGTTTTGAGTCTTACTCAATCTCACACCTTGTAACACAGGCAAGAACTCTTTCTTTGACTGTTCCATTTTGAACTACTTCAAAATCTTGTCAAGGTATGTATTCATTGAAAAACTTATCAAGCGCCTTGATCTATCTCTATAGATCTTGATGCTCAATATGTAAGTAGATTCACCGAGGTCCTTCTTTGAAAAACTCCTTTCAAATACTCCTTTATCCTTTGCGTAATAATTCTACATTATTTCGATCAACAATATGTCATTCACATATACTTATCGAAATGCTGTAGTGCTCCCACTCACTTTCTTGTAAATACAGGCTTCTCCAAAAGTCTCAGATAAAACCATATGCTTTGATCAAATCATCAAGCATATATTCCAACTCGAGATGCTTGCACCAGTCCATAGATGGATCATTGAGCTTGCACATTTTGTTAGCTCCTTTAGGATTGACAAAACCTTCTGGTTGCATCATATACAACTCTTCTTTAATAAATCCATTAAAGAATGTAGTTTTGACATCCATTTGCCGATTTCATAAAATGTGGCAATTGCTAACATGATTCGGACAGACTTAAGCATCGCTACAGCTTGAGAAAATCTCATTGTAGTCAACACCTTGAACTTGTCAAAACCTTTTTGCGACAACTCGAGCTTTGTAGATAGTAACACTACTATCAACATCTGTCTTCCTCTTGAAAATCCATTTATCTACATGGCTTGCTGATCATCGAGCAAGTCAATCAAAGTACATACTTTGTTCTCATACATGGATCCTATCTCAGATTTCATGGTCTCAAACCATTTCGCGGAATCTGGGCTCATCATCGCTTCCTCATAGTTCATAGGTTCATCATGGTCTAGTAACATGACTTCCGAACATGATTACCGCACCACTCTGTGCGGATCTTACTCTGAAGACCTACGAGGTTTGGTAGCAACTTGATCTGAAGTTTCATGATCATCATCATTAACTTCCTCACTAATTGGTGTAAGAATCATCGAACTGATTTCGTGATGAACTACTTTCCAATAAGGGAGAAGGTACAATTACCTCATCAAGTTCTACTTTCCTCCCACTCACTTCTTTCGAGAGAAACTTCTTCTCTAGAAAGGATCCATCTTAGCAACGAAAAACTTGCCTTCGGATCTGTGATAGAAGGTGTACCCAACATTTTCTTTTGGGTATTCTATGAAGACGCACTTCTCCGATTTGGGTTTGAGCTTATCAGGTGAAAACTTTTTCACATAAGCATCACAACTCCAAACTTTAAGAAACGACAGCTTAGGTTTACTGCTAAACCATAGTTCATACGGTGTCATCTCAGCGGATTTAGATGGTGCCCTATTAAACGTGAATGCAGCTGTCTCTAATGCATAACCCCAAAACGATAGTGGTAAATCGGTAAGATACATCATAGATCGCACCATATCCAATAAAGTGCGGTTACTGACGTTCGACACACCATAACATTGTGGTGTTCCAGTGGCGTGAGCTGTGAAACTATTCCACATTATTTTAATTGAAGACCAAACTCAGAACTCAATTATTCGCTCCACGATCAGATCGCAGAAACTTTATTTTCTTGTTACGATGATTTTCCCCTTCACTCTGAAATTCTTTGAACCTTTCAACTATTTCAGACTTATGTTTCATCAAGAAGATATACCCATATCTGCTCAAATCATCTGTGAAGGTCGAAAATAATGATACTTGCCACGAGCATCAACACTCATTGGATCGCATACATCGGTATGTATTATTTCCAACAAGTCAAGAGCTCGCTCCATTGTTCCGAGAACGGAGTTTTAGTCATCTTGCCCAAAAGGCACGGTTCGCAAGCATCAAATGATTCATAACCAAGTGATTCCAAAATCCATCTTTATGGAGTTTCTTCATGCGCTTTATACCGATATGACCCAAATGGCAAGTACCACAAATAAGTTGCACTATCATTATTAACTTTGCATCTTTTGGCATCAATATTATGAATATGTGTATTACTACGATCGAGATCCAACAAACTATTTTTATTGGGTGTATGACCATTGAAGGTTTTATTCATTTAAATAGAACAACAATTGTTCTTTGACTTTAAATGAATAACCGCTTTGAAAACTATTTTCATTGGGTGTATGACCATTGAAGGTTTTATTCATTTAAACAGAACAACAATTATTCTTTGACTTTAAATGAATAACCGCTTTGCAATAAACATGATCAAATCATATTCATGCTCAACGCAAACACCAAATAACATTTATTTAGGTTTAACACTAATCCCGAAAGTATAGGGAGTGTGCGATGATGATCATATCAATCTTGGAACTACTTCCAACACTCATCGTCACTTCCCTTCAACTAGTTTCTGCTTATTCTCAGAACTCCTGTTTGAGTTACTAATCTTAGCAACCGAACAAGTATCAAATACTCGGGGCTACTATAAACACTAGTAAGGCACACATCAATAACCTGTATATCAAATATACTCTTGTTCAATTTGCCATCCTTCTTATCCGCCAAATACTTGGGGTAGTTCCGCTTCAAAGGACCAGTTCCATTGCAGCAAAAGCACTTAGTCTCGTGCTTAGGTCCAGACTTGGGCTTCTTCACTCGAACAGCAACTTGCTTGCCGCTCTTCTTGAAGTTCCCTTCTTCCCTTTGCCCTTTTCCTTGAAACTAGTGGTCTTGTCAATCATCAACACTTGATGCTCTTTTCTTGATTTCTACCTTCGTCGATTTCAGCATCACGAAGAGCTTGGGAATTACTTTTGTCATCCCTTGCATATTATAGTTCATCACGAAGTTCTACTAACTTGGTGATGGTGACTAGAGAATTCTGTCAATCACTATCTTATCTGGAAGATTAACTCCCACTTGATTCAAGTGATTGAAGTACCTGCACAATCTGAGCACATGCTCACTAGTTGAGCGATTCTCCTCCATCTTTTAGCTATAGAACTTGTTGGAGACTTCATATCTCTCAACTCGGTATTTGCTTGAAATATTAACTTCAATTCTGGAACATCTCATATGGTCCATGACGCTCAAAACGCCTTTGAAGTCCCGATTCTAAGCCTTTAAGCATGGTGCACTAAACTATCAAGTAGTCATCATATTGAGCTAGCCAAACGCTCATAACGCCCAGCATCTGCTCCTGCAATAGGTCTGTCACCTAGCGGTGCATTAAGGACATAATACTTCAGGCAGCAATGAGGATAAACCTCAGATCACGGATCCAATCCGCATCATTGCTACTAACATTTTCAACATAATTTTCTCTAGGAACATATCAAAACAAACATATAAAAGCATAGGGAAGCAACAACGCGAGCTATTGATCTATAACATAATTTGCAAAATACTACCAGGACTAAGTTCATGATAAATTAAAGTTCAATTAATCATATTACTTAAGAACTCCCACTTAGATAGACATCTCTCTAGTATCTAAGTGATTACGTGATCCAAATCAACTAAACCATGTCCGATCATCACGTGAGATGGAGTAGTTTCAATGGTGAACATCACTATGTTGATCATATCTACTATATGATTCACGTTCGACATTTCGGTCTCCGTGTTCCGAGGCCATATCTGTTATATGCTAGGCTCGTCAAGTTTAACTCGAGTATTCGCGTGTGCAACTGTTTTGCACCGTTGTAGATGGACGAGAACTTATCACACCCGATCATCACGTGGTGTCTGGGTACTACGAACTTTGGCAACGGTGCATACTCAGGGAGAACACTTCTTGATAATTTTAGTGAGAGATCATCTTATAATGCTACCGTCAATCAAAGCAAGATAAGATGCATAAAGGATAAACATCACATGCAATCAATATAAGTGATATGATATGGTCATCATCATCTTGTGCTTGTGATCTCCATCGCCGAAGCACCGTCATGATCACCATCGTCACCGGCGCGACACCTTGATCTCCATCGTAGCATCGTTGTCGTCTCGCCAACTATTGCTTCTACGACTATCGCTACTGCTTAGTGATAAAGTAAAGCAATTACATGGCGTTTGCATTTCATACAATAAAGCGACAACCATATGGCTCCTGCCAGTTGCCGATAACTCGGTTACAAAACATGATCATCTCATACAATAAAATATAGCATCACGTCTTGACCACATCACATCACAACATGCCCTGCAAAAACAAGTTAGACGTCCTCTACTTTGTTGTTGCAAGTTTTACGTGGCTGCTACGGGCTGAGCAAGAACCGTTCTTACCTACGCATCAAAACCACAACGATAGTTTGTCAAGTTGGTGCTGTTTTAACCTTCGCAAGGACCGGGCGTAGCCACACTCGGTTCAACTAAAGTGAGAGAAACGGACACCCGCCGTCACCTTTAAGCAACAAATGCTCGAGCGGTGAAACCAGTCTCGCGTAAGCGTCTGGCGTAATGTCGGTCCGGCCGCTTCATCTCACAATACCGCCAACCAAAGTATGACATGCTGGTAAGCGGTATGACTTATATCGCCCACAACTCACTTGTGTTCTACTCGTGCACATGACATCAACGCATAAAACCAGGCTCGGATGCCACTGTTGGGGAACGAGTAATTTCAAAAATTTCCTCGCACACGCAAGACCATGGTGATGGCATAGCAACGAGGGGAGAGTGTCTGTCCACGCACCCTCGTGAGACCGAAAGCGGGCGTTATAACAACGCTGTTGATGTAGTCGTGCGTCTTCACGATCCGACCGATCCAAGCACCGAACGTCACGGCACCTCCGAGTTCTGCACACGCTCAGCTCGATGGCGATCCCGGACTCCGATCCAGCAAAGTGTCGGGATGAGTTCCGTCAACCGACGGGCAGTGGTGGCGATGATGATGCTCCACCGACGCAGGGCTTCGCCTAAGCTCCGCAACGATATGACTTCTCCGGCACAGAGCTTCGCCTAAGCTCATGACGATATGACCAAGTGGAATATGGTGGAGGGGGCACCGCACGGCTAAGGAACGATCCGTAGATCAACTTGTGTCATGGGGTGCCCCCTGCCCCGTATATAAAGGAGCAAGGAGGAGGTGGCGGCCTAGGAGGAGGCGCGCAAGGGGGGAGTCCTACTCCCACCGGAGTAGGACTCCTCCTTTCCTAGTAGGAGTAGGAGAGAAGGAAGGGAAGGGAAGAAGGGTGCGGCCCTCCCCAGTCCAATTCGGACTAGGCCTTGGGCGCGCGCCTGCCCTAGGCAGCCCTCTCTCTTTCCCGCAGGGCCCAATAAGGCCCAATACTTCTCCCGGCGAATTCCGTAACTCTCCGGTACTCCGAAAAATACCCGAATCATTCGGAACCTTTCCGAACTCCGAATATAGTCGTCCAATATATCGATCTTTACGTCTCGACCATTTCGAGACTCCTCGTCATGACCCCGATCTCATCCGGGACTCCGAACTCCTTCGGTACATCAAAACTCATAAACTCATAATATAACTGTCATTGAAACCTTAAGCGTGCGGACCCTACGGGTTCGAGAACTATGTAGACATGACCTAGAACTATTCTTGGTCAATAACCAATAGCGGAACCTGGATGCCCATATTGGCTCCTACATATTCTACGAAGATCTTTATCGGTCAAACCGCATAACAACATACTTTGTTCCCTTTGTCATCGGTATGTTACTTGCCCGAGATTCGATCGTCGGTATCCAATACCTAGTTCAATCTCGTTACCGGCAAGTCTCTTTACTCGTTCCGTAATACATCATCTCGCAACTAACTTATTAGTTGCAATGCTTGCAAGGCTTATATGATGTGCATTACTGAGAAGGCCCAGAGATACCTCTCCGACAATCTGAGTGACAAAACCTAATCTCAAATACGCCAACCCAACATGTACCTTTGGAGACACCTGTAGTACTCCTTTATAATCACCCAGTTACGTTGTGACGCTTGGTAGTACCAAAGTGTTCCTCCGTAAACGGAGTTGCATAATCTCATAGTTACGGAACATGTATAAGTCATGAAGAAAGCAATAGCAACATACTAAACGATCAAGGGCTAGGCTAACGGAATGGGTCATGTCAATCACATCATTCTCCTAATGATGTGATCCCGTTAATCAAATGACAACTCATGTCTATGGTTAGGAAACATAACCATCTTCGATTAACGAGCTAGTCAAGTAGAGGCATACTAGTGACACTCTGTTTGTCTATGTATTCACACATGTATTATGTTTCCGGTTAATACAATTCTAGCATGAATAATGAACATTTATCATGATATAAGGAAATAAATAATAACTTTATTATTGCCTCTAGGGCATATTTCCTTCACCAGCCACTTGCATCCGAGCTATATGTCGAACTGCTTCCGAGGTGGTTAAGCACCTCGGTCGTGGGCTGATTTTTGGTCAATGTTTTTTATTGATGTAATTTATTCTCTAACGAGATGTATAGCCAGTAGCCCTCAAGGTATGTATCGGTCTAAAACCCGAGATGCACCTGAAGGATGACATAAGACCGCTGATCCCCGTAGCCGCTGAGACTCAGGTTGATTTGCAAAATCGGTCCGAGGATCAAGTCCTAGCTCGCGTAACACTTCGACACAAAAGCGGCGTGCTCAGTCCTCGAGACTCAGGTTGGGTGCGGCCGACCAACCCGAGGATCAAAATCTCCTCGAAACTGTATTGCACTTAAGATTTTCTCATAGAACAAGCAATGCAGAGCCCCGAGACATCGGGTCGGGTGGCAACACCGCATCGGGGATCATCGTGCCCTTTAATATTTGTAAGTAATAAGCCCGAAGCCCATTAGCCCCGAGCCTTAATGCGGGCACGGTGGCCAATTAAGGATAAATATCCATAGTAAAATCACAAATTATGTGTAATGACTCAATGTATCCCAAGTACTTTATGTCATTAATGCTCGGATCCGCATTGTACAAAACTTTGTTGACCGACCATCGGCTTCAACCTCCTCGGCCAGTAGCCGAGGAGTGTTTGTCCTACTTTATAAAGCCTTTATGAGGGCAAAGATTTACGACAAACAAGGCAATCTGGCCATACGGTTTTATAAACAAAGGTACGCAGAGAGATATGCTATATTACTGTTTAATGTAAGAAATGTCTTCCAAAGAAAATAGTCCCGCTTATCGGTTCCTTTCTTTGGGTTGCCATGCTAAGCATGATCATGAAACCTCAGCTCAATGTAAGAGCAAAATATTGAGGATTTAGTTTGGGAGGTCACATTACTAGCCCCAAAGAGTGTTCGCATGTGAGAGGTCAAGCGGAAGCACTTCGCCAATGTCATGAATGGCCCGTCATTTAATATAGTCATCGGATCGCTGACCAGTTTACACCTATTGTGACAGTCGTTTTCGCTTTCTCCATCGAGGTGCTTGATCATGCGAGCTGGAAGCACAATCGCATGGTTCTCCTGTGCACACCTAGCCGAACAAAGCGGAACTTAGGAGGCAAGTCAGGGAGCCGGCAACCCAACTATTGACCAAGACACAATTCAAACTGATGCATATATAGCAATACCGAGAATGTTTTTGCCAATCTCTAAAGGAGTCCGCATTGCATCGCGAGACTTGTGCTGAAAACACACAAATAGTTTAAAAGTGCCAAAAGCTTGAAAACCAAAAACGCCAAGAAAAACATGACGTCCAACACTCGTGTCCGAAAAAAGGAGAGATAAATAATAAAAACTTTGCAACGACTAAGAAGAAAAACACTTAGTATGAAATGGCTCAAATAAACATAAGAGCCCCAAGTGACTTGGGTAAAAGTTGACTATATAATGTAAGGTGACATGTAGAATGCCTTCTAGCCGGATTGTAGATCGTTTGTCGTAGCGGACCTTTTCGCTTCAACCTCTAGACCCAATAGTCCGGAGTGTGTCGGAATACCCTCGAGGTTATAAAAACCGGGGCATGCGTGGAGACCAGGCGTTGGGGTCATTAGTGCTGTATCGCATAAGTGCCCAACTAGTTATGTTATATTACATGGGTAGTAAGAAACATCTTCCAGGAGAATAGTTCCGTTAAGGGTTCCTTTATTTGGGATGCATGCCCTAAAGTGCATGTCAAAGCTGCTATGAAAGCGTAAAATCATCCGGAGGCAGATGGGGTAAATAATTAAAATCATCTTTTAGTTCACCGACCGAGTATTCCCTTAAGAACGCTAGCTTTCGGCTTCACCCACCGAGGAACACATCCGCTGACCCGACAATAATAATCGCAGAGGTGCTCCTTTACCACCTAGCCGAACTATCGGGAACGAGGGGTAAGCACAGGAGCCAGGCAACCCAGCTTGGCCAAAACTTAAGTCATATCGATGCATATAATGGTGAATAAAAGGTACATGCGGAAGTGTGACACATGTGTTGGGCATAAAGCCCGTATTAATAAGCTTCTGTTAAAGAAGCCCCCAGGTATAATGAGCGCGGGTAGCACGTCAAGTGTGTGCGAACAAAGTTTCGACAAGGAAAAGTTGTACAAGCAACTTATTACAAAAAAGTATAATTCTTGGTCGAACCGAACACAAGTTAGAAATTTAAAACTTTGAGCATGAAGGCAACTTAGCTGGTTAATGTGTTCGGTGTTGACGACGCGGTCCGAGCTTGATGCGGGACAAGGTTCCATCCCCCAAGCCGGTCCCGAGGTGGCGGAGCAAGGAGCTCGGCACTCCGAAGTGGTGACATAGCACGGTCAATGCAGGACGGCAGAGTGATGCCGAAGTCCCCGGCATGGGGTAATGAAGTGTTGACGAAGCCCCCGTCCAGCCGAGGTGACGCTAAAGGATATAGTCCGGCTGGATCATTTTCCGTGCACAAAAATAGTGCAAACCAGAGATAATAGTAAAAAATTCGTTGCATAATAAATAATTTATGCAAAGTGAGTAACAAAAGAAATATGGTCTGGCGCCGAAGTCGATGTCGATGCAGGTCGTCGTCGTAATGCAATAAAGGCGTGGCAAAGCCTGGATTCACAGGTCGGTCCGAGTTCGGATCGGCGTCACGGACTATGTACGAAACCGACCGAACCATCATGCGGCCGTCGATAATGCGGCCACCATTTGATAGACCTGTGTACATATGATGGACAAACCAGAGTAATAATTCCTTGGGAAAATTAACCCAAACAAGCAAAAAGAAATACTAGGATTAATAGCACCTGGTTTATTTGTTGTAGCAATCCGAAGGAAGATGATTCCCAAAATTAGGACCTGATCCGCGCACCCATTGCCTGGTCGGCTAGTGACGCCGAAGTGTTCGGAGTAGGTTGATGAAGAGATGGCGAAGCCCCCGGTCCAGCTGAGATGTCGAAGTAGGTCGGCGTGATGGACACCAGCTTGAAGAAGCAATAGTGCGGCCCTGCCGATGCAGGTCGTGACGTGGTCGATGCCGGCTTGATGAAGCGACCGTGCGGCGATGCCGGTATGCCCGCTCCGTGTAATCCGTGGGGCGGCGATGTTGGTGATGATTTATCCTTCGCGATGCCGGACTCTTGTTCGGCTTGCCAAGATGATGATCCGAAGAAGTTGAGCTTGGCTCGAGAAAGTGACGACGTGTCTAGCGCAGGTCGGCAGCCGTGGAGCAATATTGCCGGACTGGTTTGACACCAGCATGATGTTGAAGATCATGTTCAAAAGATCTTAAAGTTAGTGGGATGTGTTCGGGAACAAAACACAATACCCCATACAAAACTTCCTTCAAAAAGGATGTCCGAAATCCCGTTCATAAAAAAGACGAACTCGGGTCGGATTCGTTTTCGCGCAGAAAACAGATCAAAGAAGTGATGCACTAATCGGAAGTTTCCCGGAGTTTGGACGGTCGGATCGAGCTGAAATTTTGAGGGGTGGTAGATATAAGAAGTGACCAAAGGAAGTCCGAGCTAGAAGCTGGACACCACGCCCTAAACTCGTCCGGATTCTCGTCCAGATTCAATGCGGCTCCGGTATATCAGAGATTGCCAGAGATTCCTCCATCGGAACTCGACGAAATTTTCCAGGGTTGTTGTAGACTCAATTCCGCATAATTCCACCGAAGCAATCGTTAAAATGACGCTTGAGGAGGCGGTGGCGGAGGACACTAGTCCGCTGTCCAGAAAGACAGTACGGTCGCCCGAGGGCAATGTTGACGTTGAGCCCCCGGGCTCCCTGGATGATTCCTCCACGATCTTGATAGAGATCGGAGTTGATGTTGATGAAGGCCCTCCTCCGAACATGACGATCGGAGGTAGGGCGCAGTCCTTGGTCGAACCAAGGTGACCAGTCAAGCTGGTGACGAAGAAGCCGACGTCGCGATTGACTCGCGGTCGAGCCATTGATCCTTTCACGATCACACAGCGGAACACTCAATGAAAGCACCAATGTCGGTGTCAAAACCGGCGGATCTCGGGTAGGGGGTCCCAAGCAGTGCATCTTAGGATCAATGGTAACAGGAGACAAGGGACACGATGTTTTACCCAGGTTCGGGCCCCCTTGATGGAGGTAAAACCCTACGTCCTGCTCGATTCATATTGATATAGTGGATGTTTACAAGAGTAGATCTACCACGAGATTGTAGAGGCTAAACCCTAGAAGCTAGCCTATGGTATGATTGTTGTATATTGTATATCTATCGACTAGCCTGGCCCCGGTTTATATAATGCACCGGAGGCCTAGGATAACAAGAGTCCTAGCCGAATACGCCGGTGGGGGAGGAGTCCTTGTCTTGATCGCCAAGTCTTGTTGATTCTTCCTTGTATGCGGCAGCTGTCCGGACTGGCCCATGAGTATATGGCCATGGGGGTCCTCGGCCCAATCCAACTGATCGGGAGACGACGTGGCGAGTACCCCCTAGTCCAGGACACCGTCAGCGAGATTCTTCTCTGTCACGTTGGGAGAGACCAGAGCCGACGAGTACCAGGCTGATGCGGCCCCAGCAAGGGCCTTGCGGGGAGCCATCGTTCGCCGGAAGAGAAGGTATGCGACAAATCTGGAGATTTTGGAGGCAGGACGGTGAAGAGCAAGAAAGGGGATTTGGATCAAGGGGAACAGGAGGAATGAAAGTAAGGCTTACCCCGGGCCAGCCTTTTGTCAGTCGAGTAGTTGCCGAGGCAGCGTGGGGAAGCGGAGACGCCCACGTCCAATCAACCGCCACGCAGCGCCCAAGGCCGCAAGCTGATGGGGCCCACGGCGCTCCGCACTTGCCCCTTCGCTTCCCCGCTAAGCCAAGTCCGAAGCGCCTTGGGCCTGGGCTATCATGGCATTCTCGGGAACGGGGTCCCTGACTTGCCTACCTGCGGCCTGCGGCGTGGCTCAAGTGGTGGCCCAGTACGGCCCATCTTCATCAGCACAAGATTCAAGACCCTCGCGAGGGCCAAGCCTCGCAGGGCGGACGACACAAGGTCTCCTCAGAAGCGGCCACGCCAGGAAGGCTCACGAGGAGGCGGAGAGATCAAGGCAAAGTACCTCGCGAAGTGCTCATGATGTAAGCCATGACGATCGAGACCAGGCGGGCGCCGGCCCGTGCAGTGTCCTTGTTTCCTCTTCGGTGCAAAGGGGGAAAGCACAGACGTGGAGTACCGAGGCATCAGGCAAAGGTTTCCATTTCAGTGCAACGAGACCAAGACCAGCAGAGCGGCAGGATGGAGGTCACCGTGGAGCCCAAGACGGCGTCATCGCCAGTGCTTTTGGCAGCCGAAGACCACCTTTAGTCAGGATAACTAGTACTAGATGTTCCCCTTCGAAATGGTCGTTGTTGGCTCCCTTCCCGCTCAATATTTGGGGAGAGGACCAGGGCCTCTATAAATAGGACTAGCCACCACAGTAGAGAAGGGGATTCCACCTCATCAAGAGCCTAGGGGAAGCTCATCCACACCACCTCAAGAACGCCCCTCGCGACGCTGTTCTTCCTCCGTACTAGTCATCATCAGCCCCTGAGGCAATCCACCACACCACACACTGGAGTAGGGTATTACACCACAACGGTGGCCCGAACCAGTATAAATCTTGTGTCCCTCATCTTGTTCATCGTTTTAGCTTAGATTCCTTCGAGAGGCGATCGGACATGGAGTGGTAGGGGGAAGATCTTCGCGCGCACCCTAGAGTTCGAACCGTAAGGGTCTGCCGGAACCCAACATCCGACGGCGTGATAGATCTGTCAGGACGCATCCATGGATGATGAAGGGGAACCATGTGTTTGGTAAGCAAACCTAACTAGATCGGTAGATCAATTGTTGTTTGTTGGAGGAAGGGAGAAACACAACTAATGAGGTAGATCGATCGACGCATGGGTAAAACCGAGTTATAAGGATCTAGCTAGCTATATGTATAGCGAGAGATCGGTTGGTGTACGTCCATTTGTTAGAGGCAAATAAGGCCCAGCGAGACTGATAAACAGAGAGAATGGAGCTAGGAGGTCGCGCGAGAGGCCCAACTACTAGCTAGATAGGGGGAGGAGTGTGCGGTTGTGAGATCGATGAAAAGAGGGGCGAGAGTTTACACGTCTGTGTGACCGTATGAGAGACACAAGGCAAGGACACATAAAGGAGGAGATTGAAGGTGTGTGTGTATGTTGTAGACAGGCATCGCTGGAGACGTTTATCGATCGGTGTGTGTCGGAAAGGAGTTGTGGAGACTCTGGGAGAACGACCTAAAGAAAAAAAATGAATGTGCCCGTGGATAGAATGCCGAGGGAGGGGAGGCGAGGAGGGCGGTGCATGCACGAGAGAAAGTTAGTGGTAGCTACAAAGGTTAGAGGATTATGTCGGTGTAAGAGACTAACAAAGATCATAATTTGATATGAAACTAGTTCATATATTTGAATAGGAGATCATAGTGTTTTAAACATTGCATGCATGAATATAACGGTGATACACGTGTCGTGCACATGTTATACCATAATGTGATAATGCATGGCGTTTGCAACTCTTAGCTAAATGCCGAACAATCTTAACCATAGTATACATCAAACAATCTCACATTTTATTTGAATTTGTGATAATGTGTGGCGTTTGCAGCTTACAACTAAATATCGAACAATCTAAACAATACTATATATCGAACATTCTCACATTTTATTTGAATTTGTGGTAATGTGTGGTGTTTGCAACTCACATCTAAATACTTGTAGGCGTAGGGGGCGGGGCACCGTACATAATGTGATAAACACGTTATACATATGAGACATGTTTTAGATTATGAAGATCTAGCTAGAGCTAGAAATGTAATGTGATTTGAAAAAATTGAGTTCGAGTTCATATAGTACACATAGTTCATATGTAACTCGAGACTAATCATGTGGTGTGCTGTGAAGATAATACACAAACGATGGTTTAATTTGACAATAATGATGACTGTAGATCTTATTAAAATAGAGAAAAGAATTCAAATGCTTTGACTTCACAACAATCATTACTGTTGATCTTATTCAAATAGAGAAACAAATTCAAATTTAGTTCATATTGAAGCAGTGGTATATACGTTTGGAATGCACTAAAACGTTCATTTGAGTAGTAGGTTGCATGCATTATACACGTAGCGAAATATTTTAATTGAACATAACATGAATTCAAAGTTTTGAATGACATTTGTAGTGCGCATTTATTTGGTACAATACACGTTAGGCCTGTCCGGAAATTTCAACCCACGCCTTGTTAGCTCGAAATATTTAAGATATATCTTTGTCTCGTTGTGCTCCGACAACTCCCTCCATCTCAACCCGCGCCTTGCTATTCCGAAATTACAACGTGCGCGAAAAATCCCACCTCCTGTGAAATCCCGACACGTGAAATGCCCGTGGTACCCCTGAACCGAAAGAACCGCCTCAAATCGGTGGGGGTACTTTCGTAACTTACCCCACATTTCGGACAAGCGCGTCCCTAAGCCAAGGTTACCCACTGACATCCCATCCACCCCCCATTCATACACCGAGGCCGCGAAAACCCGCGACGAAACCCCACACCCTGCTCCGTCCGCCACCCAGCCGGAGCCTCTTCCCCGACGATGTTGTCCACAGCAACACCTCGACGTCCCTCATCCACCGTACCAGATGAGGATCCGTCGTCGATCTCGTCGTCCCGCCGGTTCAGCCACCCTGTCCTCCACCTCCAAGTAGCTGCCCCGACGTTCCCTTCGTCTTTTGCGCCACCTCCATTCCCACACCGCCGTCTTCACCTGCACCACCGGAAGAGCATCATCATCACCGTTTCCTCGGATGAAGCTGGAGCCTAATCGGCGCCACCAAAGAGGTTGTACACTAATCGCCGCATTTTCTTCTTGATTCGTTCTCACGGTGCTGCCGGCGCTCGGTCCCGAGCCAACACGGCGCGGCTCCATCCACGGCGGCGTCGCCGGCCACTTCCTCCACGGCGTCGCTCCCTCGGCGGTGACGTCCACATCAGTAGGAGCGGCTGCTGCTTTAGCTCTCGCTCGCGCTGCTGCTCTGCTCTTGCTCTCGGTCCCCTGCTTGGTCTGCTCTTGCTATTGCTCTTGCTCGTGATGCTGCTCTCGCCCTTGCTCTTGCTTGCGATGCTACTCCGATTTAGCTACACTTCAGTCGACTGAATCGACTTTTGGGTCAGTCGATTTTCAGGGGGTGGGGGGCTCACCGGGGTGAAGGAAGAACTAGCTGCAGCAGGGAGGGGGCTCGCTGGCGAGGTACCGCACTATCTATCTTAGGGTTCAGGCTGGGGGCGGTGGTCGCCGACGGTGGCGGGGCGTTGGCGGGGCGGTGGCGTGGGGATCGCCGGAGAAAAAGCTCGGCACGGGGGGGGGGCCTAGAGGGATGGCCGGGGCGGCGGTGGACCGGTAGTGGGGAGTGTTTTTGAAGCGGTCGGGGCGGCGCACCGCCGGCCGCGGGCGGCGGGGGGCTGCTGTTTGGTCGGTGGTGGCTGGCGGCTCAGAAGGGTGGAGGTTGAAGATAAACCGCAGGCCCTTGATTTCGTATCCAACGGCTGCAAAATCGACTGACCAGAGGTGAGAAAGTCAGTCGACCGACATGTAGCCTCATCTTGCTTGTGCGTTCATTTTCGACAGCAAAATTCAGTTTCGACAGCAAAATTTAGTTTCGATAGTTAAGTTCAGTTTCGACAGTTAAGTTCAGTTTCGACAGTTAAATTCAGTTTCGACAGTTAAGTTCAGAGATGAGCGACTGATGTATTTTACATCTAGCACTTTGTGGTTATGTATTTTACGTCATGAATTGGAGATGCTATTAGAATTCCACTCAGGTTAATGTTGTTCGTTGTCTCTCTTGTTCTTCTTCAGCCTCGGCGATTTACAACTCACCGGAGCTGCTCCAACGATGAAACCCTCCATCACAGCGGAGCAGTACATCAGGCTCCATCTCCAGACGCCTAAGATCTTCTTCCCCTCCTACGACAGCCAAGTCAGCCGGAGCATCCTCACCGACCAACCCAATCACGCTGAGATCGACATGGCTTCGCCAAAGAGGTTGTACACTTGTTGCATCTCTTTTTTACTCTACATGTTATATATATTGTCCACTAAGAACTCGTAGTAACGGGAAATACAATTATTTTATCCTAGTATATGGCAAGCAGTCAGGTACCAGGCAACTTAGCTATCCGTGATGGACTCTCTTGAACGCCATCAATATTTATCTCTGCACATTTGAGCTATGCATTTGTCGATGGGTGTCGGGGAAGCTGATCTGACCCACGAACACCTATGGGACCGGCGGACCGAGCCCCTTTCGGTTCGATGGGAGGCGGAGGTCGCACGAAGAGCAGATCAAGGCGAAGCACACGAGTAGTTTACCCAGCTTCGGAGCTCTCCGGAGAGATAATACTCCTACTGCTGCTTTTCTGATTGTATTGTGTTCTTGCTAGGGAGCGCTGAGTGCTACAGTACACACCAGCTGCCAACGAGACCTAGCGTAGGTGCTTTCGGCTTCAACCGCTCAACCCCCCCACGCTGCGCATGGGCCTCCTTTTATATGCTCAAGGGTCTCCGAGCAGTGGCAACGTAGACAAGGGCAAAATGGAAGAAGAGTGCGGTTGGTACAGCTACTTGTACAGTGTATCATACCTAACCCCGACGGCAGGGGACAAAGTCATTAAATGCCCGCTCACGCCGCCCAAAAAGTGCAACAGGACCGTCGAGGCGCCACCCCCGCCACGATGGCAATCTTGTCGGCGCCACATCAAGGCCCGCTGGCCGCCAGACCTCTTGCCACGCGCTACCGGAAGGGTCCTGTGCGACACGTTGGTGGATCTTGCTTGAGCGCAGGAGCGGAGTGAGTCTGCCAGCGGCAAGCGCCTTTGCCGCGTTGTTGTCTTGTCATGTCCGAAGCTTGTCGCCACTGGGCCTTCCCGCAAGCTCCCTTGCCGGGCCTTGTCTCCTAGGTGCCTTGGTTGGCCTTCCCGCAAGCTCCTCTTGCCGTGGCCTTGTCTCTTTGGTTTGAATACTTTGTTCTTGAATGGCTCCAACGGAGCATGCGGAGGACCTTGGCGGTCACCGTGCAAGCCTTGCCGCTGGTGCTGCAACTGCCCGTGCACAAGTTCGGGATACTAGGGTACCCTACTTAGTACACCGACAGAGCCCTGGCTGGGCCACACACGGCGGCCGAAGGGCCAGGCCCAGCCCAAAACAGGCACGGGCACGCGCCTGGGTTACGCCAGAAACTCACTCTGGACCCACCACGCCCCCACGAACGGCACGCGTCGAATGCGGCATCGTGGGAGAGATCGTGGTGGGTTTCTTTATTCGAAGGGCGAAATGTCCGCCTCCCTCTTTATAAGCGGGAAACAGGGCAGTTCGCCCACCTCGCCATTTGCTGTCCAATCTCGAAAAACCTCCGCTGCTCCCCCTTCTTCCCAAGTCTCAGGCGTGCAGCGCCCGCCCCCATCGCCACCGTAACCACCTCGCCCGTCGATCTCCCCACCACCTCCGCCATGGTTCGAAGCCGACAAGCGGAAGGGCGTGAAGTCGGCCGAGGCGCAGCGCTCATGGGCGCCGTGAAAGGAGCGGCCATCTTCCCCAGCTCGCCGCATGGGATCCGAGGGAGAACTACTACCTCTACTGGTCGACGGAGACGCGATGCATCCGCCGCACAAAGGTACTCCCACCGCCGCTTCGAACTGGCTCCAACAGGTATCCTTCTTCGCTCTTCTTCTCTGCGGGCTCGCCCGCCTTCTCTGAATTTTTTCGTGACATCATGAACACCTACGGTTCCGCCTCCTTGACTTCACCCCAATGCTTTCTTGACCATGGCGGTTTTCGCACATCTCTGCGAAAACTTTGTCAGAGTCCATCCAAACGTAGCCCTTTTCCGCCACTTCTTCATGCCCCGAGTCGAGAGAGGAGAGCCACTTGCCGGAGGAATCGCTTGGATCTCAAGGATTGGCAAGAAGGAAGCCTATCTGGAGGGAGAGCTCCGCAGCAAATGGGAGGAATGGAGGGCAGACTGGTGTTGGATTGTTGAAGAGAACCCGCAGCCCATTACCGCCCAGCGCCAAACCCCAATAGTGTGCGGCAATGATTGGAGCAACGTGGCCCCGGAAGATGCTAGGCTGAAGATTGCCGTCACCCGAATCCTTCGCCTTAGGCTTGCCAGGCTCACCGTAGGCACCGTTGGCGCAGACTTCCTTCGCCGCCGCATCGCCCCCTTGCAGGAGAGGAGGAGACCTGCCTGGGAGTTTCAGAACGCGGCAGATATCATGAGGCTACGCCCGGGCCTTAATTTTAACTTCATTGTCTTGGAACTTGACGCGATGCTCTTGGAGCTGTTCAAGCCCGACCCAGACCATCCCGAAATGTTCAGGTTGGCGAGGGGTGTAGTTTCGTTGTGCAACAATTCCTCGCTCGACCGCATCGGTGCAATGATGCCATTGTGCGACTCGCATGGAATTGTCCCCATTTGGCAGGACCCTGCGGATGACGTTGTGCGAGAGTTCTTCGACAGCCTGGTAGAAGTGCCGGTCCGCCCCGATGAGCAGAGGGGACTCACCCGCGACACCACTGACGATGAGATGCAGCGCATCACCACTAGGCTGGAAGAGGCGGCAGCAGCCGCTGCCGCGGGCGAGTTCGGATTCACCATGGAGGAGGCAGAGGCAGCAGAGGCGGCAAGTCTTGTCGAGCGAGGAGAGTTTGCCGGCGAGGAGGAGTTTACCGAGCCTGAAGCCGAGTCGAGCGAGCCTGCCGAGGGCGCCTCCTCCCCACCTTCAAGTAGCTTGCCGCGAGCGGATCCCCCAGCTGCACCAAGAAGGCGTCTCCACAAGGCTGGAGACGTAGCGGGGCGGAAGACGGGCCAACAGCCGTCGCGCCGCACGACGCGCTCAACGGCGGCAAGCACTGTTGCTGCGGGAGCACCTCACGCCGCTGCGGCAACCGGAGCGGGGCCTTCCCAGGCCACCGCTTCTGCCCCCGCCAAGCGGCCAAGGGAACCCACTCCTCCACCTCGTCGCACTGGAGGCGAGCCAGAATTTGATCTCTCCGCGCTCAGCTCCGACGAGGAAGAATAAGAGTAAGATTCTTTGTTGTACTTGTAGTTCTTCAACCTTGTTGCTTTGTCTTGTATCTGATTTGCTTCACTCTAAAACCCTTCCTTTTCAGGATGTTGGCCCAGAGAGCGTCGAAGAGAGCCAAGGCCCGGTGATTGTCATCGAGATTTAACCCACCGCCAAGCAGCAGGAGGCGCGCTTGAGACCTCCTTGCCGGACCCGGCGACTCTTCCTCTAAGCAGCCCCCAGCGCAGCCCCCAGCGTAAGTATATGGTTTACTTTCTGCTGTTGGGCGCACATGGGTGCTCTTTCTTGACTGATATCTGACTGCTGGTTTGTATAGGAGCAGAGCAGCCCCACCAGGAGTGTCCTGAAGCCGCTCCTGACATGCCATCTGCTTCGACTACACCGCCAAGGGAGGATCCCCCGGCAAGGGAGTGTTCTCCGGCAAGGGAGGCGTCTCCGGCAAGGGATAGCGCCAGCGACCCTCCGGTGGCTGAGACCGCGGCTGCAGATCCCATCGCAGGTAATCCGCTTGCCTGAAAATTTCCCTTGGGTTCTTTTTCTTCTGATTTTCTTTTTGAATATCTGCTTGACTTTTCTTCATTTTCTGGTCATGAGATCCATCTGCTACAGAGCCAATGGAGACTGAGGTCGCCGGCGAGGAGGACGCGCGCGGCAATACTGACGACGCCGCCGCCATCGAAGAAGAGGCTGGCGCTGACGAGCCCGCCGGCGAAGAGGCCGCTAAAGCTGCCGCCACAGAAGCTGGCGAGGGATCCGGTGATCACACTGACGGCCCTGAGGCCGCAGGAGCGTCAGGCGCTACACCGACCGCCGATCCCTCCGCTGCTGCTGCAGCGTCAGGCTCCGAAGAGGCCCAGCCCGGCGCCTATCTGAAGGCCGGCAATGGCGTCTTCATCAAGCTCCCCTGGGCGTCGAGCTCCAGGGTGCCGGTCGAAGGAGAGACCTTTGACGAAGAGCTGCTCGCCTCCGCTGGGCTGACGTTGGTCGACGCGCCAAGCAGCAGCAGCGGCGAGTCTGAGGAGGAGCAGCTGTTGTGGAAGCTGCTGTCGCTCTACCGCACCCGACAAGCCAAGCTGGAATCCCGGGAAGCGCTTGTCGTGAAGGCGGGAGCTGACATCGAGAAGCGCGCAGAGGAGCTCCGGGGCCTTAACCAAGAAGCTCTCCGGGCCCTGGCAAAGGAGCGGGAGCAACTCGTCGAGGAGCGTAAAGCCTTCCTCCTCGAGAAGGCTGAAGCTGAAGAGCAACAAAGGCTTGCTGCCGAGAAGCTATCTGCGCAGGAAGGCAAATTGGCGCAGAGGAAGGTCAATCTTGACAGCCATGAAGAGGATCTTGCCATGCGCGGGCAGACATTTGGCGGGGCTCTCAAGGAAGCGAAGGATGCCGCCACAGCTGCCGAGGCCGCCAAGACAGAACTGGAAACGAAGGTGACGCAGCTGGAGGCCAATCTGAAGAAGAGCGGCGAGGAGCTTGCTGCACTCAAGCATGAGCGCAAGAAGGATGCCTATACTCTTGGGGAGCTGCAGGATCGTCTCGCTGAGAGGAGCAAGGAGCTCAGCGCCGCCAAGGACTCCAAAGCAGATCTTGAGTTGAAGCTGACCACCTTGACTCAGACGCTGGACGGCGCCAGGGAGCGGGAGGTGGCCTTATTGGAGAAGATCAAGGCCGACGAGGCGCTGCTGGCGAGTGTTGTTGCCGCCTGTAACACCTTCGTGGATAATGTGGAGCACCGGACCAAGGTCTCGTGGATGTTGCCGCTGCCATCGGCGAGTGAGCTGGCGGAGCTGGGGATGGTAGATCTTGGGTATTCCTCCGATGAGCACCTCCAGCCCAGCGCCAAGCTCAACTTGTTCTTCAAGGGCGTGGTGACGGCCCTCCAGCGACTCCGGGAAGAGATCCCAAAGAAGTTGGCCGACGAGTCGCGCCAGATCTGCGCGGGAGCCCTTCAGAAGGTGCTGATGAAGGTGGCCTTCCGCAATCCAGGCCTCAACCTCACCAACGTGCTCAAGTGCTCAAGTCCTTGCCGCCGGATGCTGATGTGGAGGCGCTCAAGACCCTTGTCGCACCCATTGTGGACAAGGTGAGCAAGATCAAGAGGGTTGATGGCGACCGCGTAGATTAGGCCGCCCGTTTTCTCTTTTCCTTGTCGCTGCTGGTCATGTTACGAGAACAATCTATTAGAGCTGCGACAGGCTATCTTGTAATATAACTCTATTTCGGGTATGATTGCTATGTTATTTCCTTTACTTGATTCCTTCCTTTGTATGTTTTTGCCCTACGCTTTTAGGGAACTTGTCGGCGCGGGCACCTTTGCCGCGAGCGTTGAGTGCGGGACGTCGACAGCCTGCTGGCGGTGCTGCTACCGACAAGAAACCTTGTCGCAACTAGCTGCAGCTCACTTAAGTTGTTGAGCGGACTCGAAACAAAGTAAGGGCGCAGCTAGCTACGAGTTGGTTCCTCCGCGCACAGGTTTTCCATACAAAGCACGGTCGTTCGAGGAAGATAACTTAAAAATTTAAAAACTGATTGCTCAAATTTTAGCAACTTAGCTTTTCTGTCGTTTGCTTCCCGGTAAGGCGAAACTTCCTTGAGCGACGCTTGGTCCACACCATTATCTTCTCCTTCCCCCCGGCAAACTTGTGGGCGAGGGCACCTTCCATTCTTTGGGAAAGAGAAAGAAGAGAAAATAATGATATGGAGCCTTATGGCTCGTTATTGCTTACCGGAATAGGTGCTGCACAAAGTGTCAGATAATGCATGCAAAAATAAAGTAGAAAGCATGAAATCGACAAGATGTGCGGAGCACATTTGCTTTATTTATGCACGGGATCTGTGCCCGGCTTTGTACAAAGGATTACATGCAACATCGGCAAGACTTGTACAAAAGGTGGTTGCCGGAACAGGTTCCGGCAACCGCGCCCTACGGGTAAAACTTACGAAGATGCTCAATATTCCAGGAGTTGCTCACCGGAATGCCATCTTCGGTCTCAAGGCGGACAGCGCCAGGCCTAGTGACTCGTCTCACCCGGTAAGGGCCTTCCCACTTTGGCGTCAACTTGTTGGAATTCTTGGCGGACTGAACGCGCCGAAGAACAAGGTCGCCTTCCTCGAGACTTCTGGCACTAACTTTGCGGCTATGGTAGCGGCGCAAAGCTTGCTGATATCAAGCAGCTCGTACAGCAGCCTGAAGACGGTCCTCCTCAAGGAGCAGCGCGTCATCTTGTCGCAGCTGCTCTTGCTCAAGCTCATCATAAGCGAGCACTCGAGGTGACCCGTATACGAGTTCCGTGGGGAGAACTGCCTCTGCTCCATAGACTAGAGTGAAAGGTGTCTGGCCAGTGGCTCGATTTGGCGGCGTCCTGATCGACCAAAGAACCACCGGCAGCTCCTCAATCCAGTTTTTTCCGCACTTGTGCAGCCTGTCGAAAGTTCTCGTCTTGAGCCCGCGCAGCACTTCAGCATTCGCCCTCTCCGCTTGACCGTTACTTCTCGGATGAGCAACAGAAGCAAAGCAGACCTTGGCGCCAAGATCTTGGACGTACTGCATGAAGGTGCGGCTTGTGAATTGCGTGCCGTTGTCGGTGATGATCCTGTTAGGAATTCCGAAACAGCAAACAATCGACCTGAAGAACTTGACTGCTGACTGTGCTGTCACCTTCCTCACTGCTTCCACTTCCGGCCACTTTGTGAACTTGTCGATTGCAACGTACAAGGACTCAAAGCCCCGAAAGCTCGGGAAAGGGGCCGAGGATGTCGAGCCCCGCACGAAAAATGGCCAGGATAAAGGGATCGTCTGGAGAGCTTGAGCTGGCTGATGTATCTACTTGGAATGGAACTGGCACGCTTCACACTTGGTTACTTGTGCAGTTGCATCCTGGAGGGCTGTCGGCCAAAAGAAACCTTGCTAGAATGCTTTGCTGGCAATTGCCCTTCCGCCAATGTGGTGACCACATATGCCTCCATGTATCTCTGCCAACAGCTTCTGTCCATCTTCCCGGTGAATACACTTCAATTTCACACCGTTGAGTCTTCTTCTATACAGTGTGTCATCGACAAACTGGTACATACTTGACTGACGGGCTACTCTTTCCGCTTCTTCTTGCTCTTCGAGAAGTTCTCCTGTTTGAAGGAAACGGACGATCTGCTGTGCCCATGCTGGAGCTTGTGGCTCGACAACAAGGACTAAAGGCACATCTTCTGCTGCGGGAACATTCGCTTCTACGGCGAGAACCTGTGGCTCAGCCGGAGCTTGACGTTCCCCGGCAAGTTTGCTGGAGCAAAACTTTTCGGGAGCGCCTGCTTCAACGGAACAAACCCTAGGGCTTGTCGGAGCAGACTGCTCCTCAGCACTCTTGGTGTTGATCTTGGGGACCTTCTTGGCGGCGGCTTCGGGGAGCTCTGCCGGAAAGTAGTCACCAGAAATCAACTTCCTCTTCTTGTTCTGTCCATTTGATGGTGTTACAGACGGTTGAGTCAGCTTGAGCACAAAGATCCCTGGTTCCACAGGTAACTTAAGTGCGGCACACTTTGACAGGCCATCAGCAATGTCGTTCTAAGCTCTTGGAACATATTCCATCTGTAGGCCGTCAAAATGCTCTTCTAGCTTCCTCATTTCATCAACATAAGCTTCCATCAACTGACTCTGATAATTCTTGTTCACTTGGCGGACGACAAGCTGTGAGTCACCCCTGACAATGAGCTTCTTGATCCCAAGGTCTACTGCGATCCTAAGACCGGCAAGCAAACCTTCATACTTTGCAGTATTGTTTGTTGCTTGCTCCTTGGGAAAGTGCATCTGGACTACGTACTTGAGGTGCTCTCCGGTGGGTGCGACAAGCAGTACGCCCGCACCAGCGCCTTGCAGCGAGAAGGCACCATCAAAGTACATCAGCCACTCTTTGCTTGCCTCCTTGACGGGGATGCTCGTTTCTGGAATATCTTCATCTTGCATTGGCGTCCATTCTGCTATGAATTCTGCCAATGCTCTGCTTTGGATGGTTGAAGTGCTTTCAAACTTGAGGCCAAAGCTCGACAGTTCTAGTGCCCACTCGACAACCCTTCCTGTTGCTTCCGGATTTTGCAGTATCCTCTTCAGCGGAAAGCGAGTGACGACTGTGATCTCATGTGCTTGAAAGTAATGGCGCAGCTTTCTCGAGGCCATGAGAAGGCCGAAAAGCAATTTTTGCACACCAGAGTACCTTGACCTAGCCCCCTGCAGAAGGGAACTGACAAAGTAAACTGGGCGCTGCACCATCCTTTTCTGCATCTTCTCACACGCCTGCGCAGATCCATCTTTGTCGGGACCAGAGCTTGCCGGTGAAGCCCCCTGCTTGTTGCTGGATGTCTCTGCCGTTGTTGCTAGCTCATCATCCGCCTCCCTCTCCGCTACTAACGCAGCACTAACCACTTGATTGGTTGCCGCTATATACAGCAGCAACTACTCTTGTGGCTTAGGTGCGACAAGTATTGGAGTGGAGGACAGGTACCTCTTTAGGTCCTGCAGCGCAGCCTCCGCTTCCGGAGTCCATTTCATTGGACCTGCCTTTTTCAATATTTTGAAAATGGCAGGTATGCAGCAGACCTAGAGATAAACCTGCTGAGAGCAGCTACGCAACCGGGTACATCCTTGACGCGCTTTGGTGCTTCAATCTGCTCAATGGCCTTGATCTTGTTGGGATTGGCTTCAATTCCCCGCTGAGACACGAAGAACCCGAGAAGCTTGCCGGAGGGGACTCCAAACACACACTTCTCGGGGTTGAGCTTGAGGTTGATCTTGCGCAGATTTGCAAAGGTTTCATCGAAATCTTGAATCAGAGTCTCCTTGTCCTTGCTCTTGACCACTATGTCATCCATGTAGGCTTCCACATTTCTGTGCATTTGCGGCTCAAAAGCGTCGTGGACTACTCTTGCAAATGTTGAACCAGCATTCTTTAAACCAAAAGGCATCCGTACGAAACAGTAGGTGCCACATGGGGTGATGAATGCGGTTTTCTCCTCATGCTCTTGTGCCATGAAGATCTGATGATATCCTGAGTATGCATCAAGAAATGAAAGCAAATCACATCCGACCGTGGAGTCAACAATCTGGTCGATACGTGGCAAGGGAAATGTGTCTTTGGGACAAGCTTTATTAACATCGGTAAAGTCGATACAAAGCCTCCATTTCCCGTTTGCCTTACGCACGACTACAGGATAGGCCAACCACGTAGGATGGAGCACTCCTCTGACAAGGCCTGCTGCTTCCAATTTCTTGATTTCTTCTGCGATGAATTCTTGGCGCTCCACTGCTTGCTTCCTTACTTTCTGCTTGACGGGCCACGCATGAGGACAGACGGCAGGATGGTGCTCAATTACTTTCCTGGGAACACCGGGGATATCAGACGGTTGCCATGAAAACACGTCGACGTTCGCCCGCAGGAAAGCAACGAGCGCGCCTTCCTATTTAGGGTCGAGAGTGGCACTGATGGTGAAGGTACCACCAGCGCCGTCCTCCTTGGCGGACACACCATCGAGCTCCACCGGCAAGTGACTTGCGATCTACTGCGGCTGCTGCTTCCCGGTAGATCTTGTCGGCGTAGATAAGAGCATCCTTCTTGTCGCCAGGGACAGAGATGACACTTATCGGGCCTGGCATCTTCAGCATGTTGTAGGCATAGTGAGAGGCCGCCATGAATTTGGCGAGTGCTGGACGACCAAGTATCCCATTGTAAGGCAATGGAAAGTCAGCAACGTCGAAAGTGACCCTTTCAGTCCTGAAGTTCAACTCGCTGCCAAATGTCACCGGCAACGTGATCTTTCCCATTGGCTTGCTCCTTCCCAGATTGATTCCTTGGAACGTGCCGATCTCTTCGAGCTCGCTGTCAGGGATCTGGAGTTTCTGGAGTACCGCTGAGGAGATCAGGTTCAAGCCGGCCCCGCCGTCAACTAGCATCTTTGTGACCTTGAGGTTGCGGATAGTTGGTGAAACCAACATCGGCAAGCACCCGACCGCAGTGATGCGATCAGGGTGGTCCTCAATATCAAAGATGATAGGCGTGCTGGACCATTTCAGAGGTTTGCGTGACTCGACGGATGGCTCTGCTGCATTTACTTCCCGCATCCACTGCTTGAGCTGGCGGTGTGAAGTATGCAGAGAAGCACCACCATCAACGCACAAGACCTCTGTGGCGTTCTGGAACTCCTGCTCATCGGCCTCATCATCATCCATGTCTTCGTCGTCGTCTTCATCTTCATCCTTGTCGCGGCCGCGGGGAGGTATGTCTCCTTGCCGATGCTTGGCCTTGCCGCGGCGTCCTCCCCGGCCGGGGCGTTTCTTGCTAGGTCCTCCGGCACCTTCCTGGGCCTTCTCCTTGTCGCACCGCTCGTACTCAGCCTTTTGCTGTTTGACAAGCTGCTCGACCTTCTTGCAGCTCTAGAGGTCATGACCCTTGGTGCGGTGGATCTTGCAGTACTGTTTGTTGGAGCCGTCCTGCTTGTCGGCGACCGCCACCCCCGGCAGTTGGCGCCATGCAACCTCCTTGCCGGAGTTACCAACTTTGGCTTTCTTGGCGCCACCTCCATTGCCGGACTGCTCAACAACTAGCACATCTTTGCCTTTCTTCTTCTGTTGTTCCGCCGCTTTTTTTTTGCCGGGCGGCCTCCTCACTATCGATCCTGCTGCTTCAGAATCTCTCCGGGAGTCTCCTCCTTCTTCAAAGACGTGCGCACTTGTCGGCCAGGGCATATAGCTCATCGACGTCTCGATCTTGCACATCGCCATCTCCTCCCGCATCCTGCGGTTTCGCACGTTCTGATGGAACGCGCTGATCACCGCGGCAGGGTGGTTATCTGGGATGTTGTGCTGTACGCGGCTGAATCTCTGAATGTACTTGCGCAAGGGCTCTCCTTCCTTGTGGGCTAGCAGATGAAGGTCGCTCTCTTGGCCATGGGGCTTGTGGCCGCCTGTGAAGGCGCCGACAAACTGATGGCACAGATCTGCCCAAGAGGATATGGAGTTGTCCGGCAAGTGCATGAGCCAAGATCTGACATTGGGCTTGAGTACCAGCGGGAAGTAGTTGGCCAGAATCTTGTCGTCTCGCCCCCCGGCAGCTTGCACCGCAATGGTGTAGATGCTGAGGAACTCCGACGGATGCGTCTTGCCGTCGTACTTCTCTGGTACATCTGGCTTGAAATTCTTCTTGCTGGGCCACTGGACTTGCCGCAGCTCACGAGTGAATGCAGGGCAACCTACCGCGTACGGCAACTCGCCTGGTTCCCCTGGCGCATGCATATCGACAGAGGGCCCAGCGCGCTGGTCGGATTGACGTCGTGCTTCTCTTGGCGCCGGCGCGAGTTCGAGCGCCTTCTTGTTGTCGTCAGGAAGAACTTGGCATCGATCGCGACGAGCTCGTGGATCCGGCGACGCGTGGATTCGCTGTCGAGGTGGATCCGGCGAGTCGGCGATCTTGGCCTTCGGGGTGGAGAGTGCATGGTGGTTGCACCCCCACAGGTTTCGTTGCCACCGGCTCGCGCCTTGTCGTCTTGCCGCGGCAGCGATGTGTGCGGTTGTCGCGGAGTGTCGCCGTTGGCGAAGCCGATGAGACTCTGAATGGTGGCCCTCCATTCATCGACCTTGTCGGCCATTGGAGGGTAATCCAGGAGCAGTTGAGCTCTCGCCAAAGCTTCTACTTGAGTTGTGGGCGGCAATGGCGAACGGTGCGAGGAGCCGGATATGCTCGGACTTCTAACTATGTTAGAAGGAGCAGTATCCCGTCCAGGCGACCGTGCCTCGCTCGTGCCAGCATGTTGGCATGCACGCTGGTCTTGAGGGCCCCGAGATCCACCAGCTCGATCTTGATCCAACGAGCGTATGGTACTGTGAATACCATGACGCTGTCGGTCCCGCGCCTCCTGAGATGGACCCAGTGCATGTACGGACGCCGAGGTCTGCGCGGCCTTGTCCTTGGACCTGGCAGCGTCGTGGGCTCCCTCGTTGCTCTGGTGGTGGTGGGATCGACGTGGACGGATCTGCTGCCGCCGATTCGGTGGCATGTCGATGAAGATGATGAAGATGTAGCTCGTGTGAACGCCGGATCAGGTTCACACAGCCTCGACGCCCCTACCTGGCGCGCCAAAGATGTCGGGGAAGCTGATCTGACCCACGAACACCTATGGGACCGGCGGACCGAGCCCCTTTCGGTTCGATGGGAGGCGAAGGTCACACGAAGAGCAGATCGAGGCGAAGCACACGAGCAGTTTACCCAGCTTCGGAGCTCTCCGGAGAGATAATACTCCTACTGCTGCATGTCTGATTGTATTGTGTTCTTGCTAGGGAGCGCTGAGTGCTACAGTACACACCAGCTGCCAACGAGACCTAGTGTAGGTGCTTTACGGCGAACCGTTCGAACCCCCTCTCGCTATGCATGGGCCTCCTTTTATATGCTCAAGGGTCTCCGACAGTGGCAACGTAGAAAAGGGCAAAAATGGAAGAAGAGTGCGGTTGGTACAACTACTTGTACAGTGTATCATACCTAACCCTAACGGCAGGGGACAAAGGCATTAAATGCCTGTCTCACGCCGCCAAACAAAGGCAACAGGACCGTCGAGGCGCCCATCGCCGCCATGATGGCAATCTTGTCGGCGCCGCTGCCATCAAGCGCTCCGCTGGCCAAGACCTCTTGCCACGCGCGCTGGAAGGGTCCTGTAGGCGACATCGTTGGTGGATGCGCTGGAGCGCAGGAGCGGAGTGGTAGTCTGTCATGACAAGCGCCTTTGCCGCGTTGTTGTCTTGTCACGTCCGAAGCTTGTCGCCATCGGGCCTTCCCGCAAGCTCCTCTTGCCGGGCCTTGTCTCCTAGGTGCCTTGGTTATCCTTCCCGCAAGCTCCTCTTGCCGGGCCTTGTCTCTTTGGTTTGAATACTTTGTTCTTGAATGGCTCCAGTGAGCCATGAGGACCTTGGCGGTCACCAGCAAGCCTTGCTGCTGGTGTTGCAATCGCCCGTGCACAAGTTCGGGATACTAGGGTACCCCTACTCTAGTACACCGACAATGGGCCTGGGAGTTGAGCTAGTATGGCAGTGGCCTGGGTCCAAAGTAATAGAAGTAGCACAAAAACATTTTTTTAGTGTAGGATTTTCCTTGCTCAAGCCTGCCTACTAGAATCGCCAGTGCTTGAAAGGAAAAGTGAATGAAAAACATAGGAATTGGAAAGTTTCCAATGGTACTACTTTTCATGAATTTGGTGCAAAGGAATGGAGCAAAGGAAAACTGTAGGATTTGTTCCTTTAGTGTCTCCTTGAAAGAAAAACCATAGGAATTCTAATTTCCACTTCTCCTTTTCATATTCCTATTCATCAAGCACAAGACTAAGAGATAGTAGCATAATAGCATTATAACCGTACATGTTCTTGTGGTTTGACTTAATCTCACCATGCTTTTTTGCATCCTGTGATCTTCCAATTGTTGTGAATCAAACACCCAGATTGGCAGAAATCCTGTGTTTTTAAATCTCTGTTTTGCACATGCATTCCTATCCTATTCCTGTCTATTTCCTATCCCTGCATTGTTAGAATCCTCAAATTCAAACAAGCCCTTACTCAATTACTTCTGTTACAGATATGTGTCAAAGAAAACCTTGTGTGGTTTGTCCTGCTCCTGCGGCGCTGTGTTCCACCCCTGCTCAGCTGCTCCAACGACGGAAGGGTTCACCACAGCAGGGATCCGCCTCCGGACTGTCTTTCGCCGCCTCGAGATCTTCTTCCTGCCGCCGCAGCCACGATAACCGCATTACCATCATCAATTGAGCAGATGACCTTGAGGACTACACGGTCCGCAAGAAAGGTCGCACTCTTCCGTGTCACCACGTTATGTGTCGCTTAATATGATGACATGCTACATTATCGTCGTGTTCACCTATTAGACTTCGAGTAAGGTCCAAACTAATGCTGAAACTTGAGTTTTTAAATGGTTGTGGGGTACATATGGGGCAGCAATCAGTAGTATCCGCTACTATCCGGTTAATCTCCGTGTCTACTATGAGTTTCATGTTGGGTGCAAACAAACATTAAAGGAGCCATTATCTGTATTTTTAACTAAAGCTATTATCCGCTCGCTATCATTGGTTTTGGGTCCATCCACGTTTGCTACCATCACTCGGATTGGTGCATGCACTCCTTACTTAATCTCACCATGTTTTATTCCTATGCATGCCGCTTATTGTACACAATGGAACTGATCATGTAGAGCAAAAGAGACAAGCCTTGCGTGGCAATAAAATTTCATGCGACGCTGCTTCCTCGGTGCGCACAAAGGCAACCCCCTCCACCCATTTCGGATCGTAATCAAGAGGAAGATAACTGTTCGAGGGGGATTCGTATGATAAGACCACTCCTATTTACCCCATGAGGTCTTCGCCTAACTTGGCATGATGATGTTGGTAATATCATGCATATGGTGCCTTGCATTGCTTATCAGATACATTAAAGATGTCATCCGCTTAGTTTAGACATGCTTTGTGTCAATGCCATCTGCTTATTTTCTTTATCGTATATGTGAAACATGCAGTGCCATCTTGTTTAGCCAGCATCATATATGTGAATTTTGCAATGCCACCCTGGTTAGCCACCATCTTATATGTGAATTATATCATGCCATCATTTTTTATTACGTGTTAAATTTGTCAACAATTTTAGTACATTCAATTACTCTTCCTGCATCAGCCATTCGACATGGTCATGGAAAAATCTGGGGAAACAAGGTCTTCAGAGCAGACAATGCTATCTGATGAAGCGCATGTCTTGCTGGTTACAGATAGCTCCTCAGAGGAGGATTCAGAGACAGATGACCAGTCATATCCCCCCCCCGAGGTGCATGCCCTAACTTGGCAGGGTTATGTTGCTCATATCGTGCGTATGGTATCTTGCATTGCTAAGTCATTTGCTTAGTTTAGACATGCTTTGTGTGAATGCCACCTGTTTAGTGTCTAATTACCATATATGTGAATTATGCAATGCCATCTTGTTGCAAGACATTATATATGTGAATTATGCAATGTTATCTTGTTGCAAGGCATTATGTCTGTGAATTATGCAATGCCATGTTGTTTAGGCAAGCGTCATATATGTGAATTATATCATGCCGTCCTTTTTTGGTATTTCTCATTGCTTTTGTCGACAATGTTTGTATATTCAACTGCTCTTCCTGTCCATCAGCCATTTGAATTGGTGATGGAGAAATGGAGTGAAAACAAGGTCTTCAGAGCGGCATAATGCTACCTCATCAAGCAGATATCCTGCTGGTTACGATAGCTCTTCGAGGAGGATTCAGAGGCGATGACCAGTCCTATTATCCCCGAGGTGTATGCTCAAACTTGGCAAGGTTATATTACTCATATAATGCATATGTTGTATTGCAATGCTTAGTTTTTACATCATATACACAATATTGAATGCCATCTTCTTAGTTGACACATCATATATGCGATTGCCCTCTGCTCACTTCCTTAGTATATATATCATATATTTGAATTACATCATGCCATGATGTTTACATAGATAGCATGTATCTGAATTATGGCATGCCAACCCATTTTCTAAAGACATAATATAGTTATATCATCTCATCATGTTTACATAGTCATCATATTTTAAATTATGTCATTCTATCCGTGAATTATATCATGGCATCATGTTTCCATGGACGGCATGTTTGTGATTTATGGCACGCCAAGCACTTTAATACACACATTGTATAGTTATAACATGTCATCCTGTTTACATAGTCATCATATTTTGAAGTACGTCATTCTTGCCTGTTTAGTTAGCCATCATACATGTGAAATTGTGTCATGCTATCCTGTTTAATTAGCCATCATATATGTGAAATTATCTCCTGCTATTCTGTTTTCTTAGACAACATAAATGTGAATTATTTCATGCCCTGTTTTCTTCCCTACTATCCATTGCACCTGTCTTATCTTACAATGTCTGTACATTCAATTACTTTTCTTGTTTATCAGCCATTTCAATTGGAGGGAGTGATGGCAGTATCTGTGGGAGTAAAAACACGGTCTTCAGAAAAGATCGTGCTACCCATCGATGCAGATAGAACCACGGTTGTACTTGCCCAAGAACTAGCCCCACCACACATAACCCACACTCATGCAGATTGTACCCCTACCCAGTTGGACAGAGAACCAGCTACACCCCTTCTAACCCCCAACCCCAGCAGATAGACACCCACACTACTGGAAACAGGGAATTTGCCATCAGCCAGCTCTTTGCCATCTGCCAGCTGATGGCAAAGAACGTCTTTGCCATCTGCTTATAAAAAACAGATGGCAAAGAACTGACAGACGGCAAAGAACATGGTTGCCATCAACCAATTCTTTGCCATCTGTTAGTGGATGACAAATAATCTTTGCCATCTGCCAGCAGATGGCAAAGAGGTTGGCAAATCCTATGGCCGTCAAGAGTGCAACGGCGTACCAGCCCCACCTCTTTGCCATCTGCCAGCAGACGGCAAAGAGGTGGGATTATTTTTTTCCAGGTAAAAAAAAAAGAACTGTGGGGTTATCCCCTCCCTCTCTCCCCACCCATCCAGGTAAAAAAAACTTCGCATCTCATCCACACACCGAACAGCCCCCTTCAATGGCGCTCTAGGCTCGCCAGCCGCCACCCTGTCGCCGGCCCCGTCGCCGCCGCTCCCCGCCTCGTCCGCCGCCCTCCCCGCCTGTCGCCGCCCTCCCCGCCACTGTCGACGGCCCTGCTGCCCTCTGCTGCAGCGACGCCGCCGCCGCCATGTCCAAGTCGGGACACCTGGATCTCGCGTCGGGCCTTGGCGGGAAGATCGACAAGGAACAAGTCAAATCCACGGTCGACGAGTACGTCCCTCTCTCTCACTCCCTTGCCGTTGGCGTGATCCATTCCGGAGCAAGGAGGTGACACGGCGTCATCCGCAGTGGGGCGGTGATGGGTTGGATGCGGGGAGGAGCTGGGCGGGCATGGCGTCATGCACGGCGTGGTGGGCGCCTGAGCGGTGCTGCGTGCGCTGCAAAGTGGCGGCTCCATGTCGCTGGGAACGGCGTGGAACAGGGCCGGCCGGCTTGCCGTGTACAGGAGCCGTGGCTAGAGCTCGGGCCGACGAAACAATCACCGACCACTTTGACCAGTACAAGCCCCATGGCCACGGGCAGCAGCGCGCACACTCAGAGATAGGATGAAGGGTACTTTTGGCATGGTAGAAAAAATTGACAGCTCCATCCACCGTTGAGTAACAGAATATGTTTGAAAATAGATGGTAGTGCTATTGTCAGTCTCTTTTCTGATGGAAAATCTGAGGATATATCTTGTTAGATTTTGTTGCTTTGTTGTGTTTGCTGAATAATTCTTGTCGTTGACTTGTCATGGTTGGTGTTGTGGATCTGATTACCCACGGGAGCGTGCCAAAGGCAGCAACATGTATGGATTCAAGGGAGTGCCGGCTGGTGTTATGTAGGGAAGTACGTCCTACTTACTGCTTATTTCGTGTACCCTCTCGTAAACCAGTGTATGTCAAGATAACCTATACTAAGCGCACTTATTGAAATTTCAGATTTCATATAGACTTTGGTTATCACCATTTTCAAACAGAAGTGGATCATCGGTAGGGATTTTGCTTAGGTACTTCCATGAATTAAGAGATGATAGTTTTTCCTCTTGAAGTATCCTTGTGTGTATAGGAAATTTGTGACCGTAAGCATGACAAATATATGATGTATACATACAGTTTTCTGGGTAACCTGAATTACTATTCTTGTCCTTTTCAAAGACAACAGCTCTACCCAAAGACCGCTTCCCCATCTCTGGTCGCTCCTTGGCTTCCTCCATGGCGGCCGAGAAGATGGGCCACCACTAAGCCGCTCCCGTAATCGCCAAACTCTACTTGTGAGATCAACGAGATCGCAGCCGAGGCCGTCTGTCGTCGTGCCAGCTGCCACTCATGGCCAATTTGCACCAGCACTAATAGGACTCAAATGACCGGGATGTAATCCATCCGAAATGTATGGTGGAGAATAATTTGCTCATGGTCCATGGATGCGGCTCTGTATTGGGGCTAACCTGCCTAGAAGTGAGATGCATCTGCATATACCGATATAAGTGATATACAAAACAGAATTGATTTGGGGCTACCGGTCTTTGGTAAGCACCTATTTTAGATGATGCATTTGATTATTCTCGCATTCCATTTTATGTGCATCGATAAAATCTGTTTTTCTTTACCTCAGTTTTGTTTGATGTGGGTTTATTTGCATATTATTTACTAAAGATAAAGAAAATGGTTTGAGGTGAAGAGCCGAAGGCCTGAAACCAAATGTTCCTACACCACTGTATCACTTTATGCAGATCCCTTTATCATTCTTTTTTATGTTCAAAATATGGTTGTCATAGATGGTATTACAGGATAGCACTATATTTTTCATGTGTTGTCGTAAATGAGCTCCCTCTCGTACTAATATATATATGTTTTTCTTTTAATTACAGTATCTCTTTTCGGACTGGTCGGGCTTTCTAGATTTCTAGATCTGAAGAAGTTTGTTTGAAGTCTGCCTTTGGGTTTCGTAAGATTCAGAATAAGTTCCTACATAAGTTCCTACACCAGCCGTAATTAGATAAATCACGATGACGCGATGTTTCACGCTGCGCTTCGTGGAGTATTTGCAGCAGTATTCTCTGTCGCTTGATGCTCAATCGTAAGTCTATTATTTCAATTTTGATTCACAGTTGTTGGCACGAACTGGCCAGTGCATTTGGACAATTTCCACATGTCAATCGGGGAAAGATATGCCCATCATCAGTGCACTTTTTGCAAAAAAAATTGCTATTTTTTTCTATTCTATGCATACATGCAATTCTGACAATTAGATGCAACAACAATTTTTTCTTTTCTTTTACTGTAGGGCTTGCGGCCATACATGTTAAACAATAAGATGATTTAATTTGTGGTCTAACAATGCCTTTGTTAATAGTTGCAACTAAAAATAGCTCTACTTTTTGCTATTAGTGGCCGAATAAAAGAGGATTCAGACTATGACGAGTTTACATTGTACTGAATTATAATTTGCTAACAATATATTTCTCTCTTTTCTTCTATTTTATATTGATAATAGCTCCTCAATTAATTTTTAAACACCCCCTCGGCTGGTGTCATGATCAGATTTTTGTGCATGAACAATAACCCTGTTTTATTTTAAGAATGGGGCTCTAAAATGGATATAGGAGGAGCTTAAGTTCAGCAGCCAAATACGGCACGCATGCTCTTTTTCCCCCCATTTTTGTGAGTTAACTGACATGAGGTTGCTTCAAATGGAATATGTACTCATAGTTGCATCACATTCTGCATTTCCTTCATTTTTAGTCTGCAAGTTACTTATGTGTCCGTCATGATATTGGTGCGATTTATTTTCCTGAGGGTATATTCATCTCATTAGAAATTTATTTTGTCTGCCTTTCGAATTCCTAAATTTCACGTGTTTTTATTTTTCTCTTTCCTGGTTAGCTAACAATTATTATTGTAGCACATGACTTAGGGCTTTTTAACTTATTGCACAGTTTGTCATTCTAGAACACTAGACTTTTCTCCACAGTTAGGATGTTCATATGAAAAGTTTAATTCATGTTTAGTCCTTCCAGAACTAAGCTTAGCTTAGTAAAAAGGTAGCTTGTTGCGTGCAATCTGTGTCATACAAAAATGTAAAATTCCATTTCTTCATTTTTGTTCAGAATGTTGCACTGCATGAGATGACACAAACTCAGAATGGGAGCAAAATAGTCCTGACTCTCGGCGAACTCTTTTAGCTCATTGTGTTCCCACCGGGTGGCGTTGTAGTCGAGCCCAACAATTCAACTTGTGAAGATAACATGTAGCCCGAACCCAAGAGGGAGCGAGATTTAGTTTTTTCTCTCTTTATTAAAATTTTGCATCTCTTCCATGTTCACTTGGACAATAACTATACTTATTATAAGTCCTTCAAGTTCAGACAAGAAAAATTAGATATCCTGGAATCTTTACTATAAAATCATTTTGGTCTTCTTGAACTTCAAATGCCATCATCAAAAGATAAATGATGGTTTGTATTAAACTTGACCTTTAGAGATGCAGGCACTATAGATATTCTTTTTCCCCAAATTTCTAGAATATGAATTAAGAATTTAGTACTCACATAAATCTGAGAGGCTGCTTTGATCGAGACGTGCGGTGCACGTACACGTTTACTAGTATACTTAGCATTTTTTCCTCTAAAATGACTCAATATGCTTAGCTAGCTAAAAAATGACATAATAAGCTTAATTAGCTCCAAAATGACATATTTAACCTAGGATAGCTCTAAAATGACCTATACTTAGCATTTTCCTCCAAAATGACTTAATAAGGTTAATTAGCTCCAAAATGACCTATTTTACAGATATAAGTTGCATCATAATAATCTTCACATTTTAGTTGCATCATAATAATCTTCTTCTTCTAGTCTTCTTCTTCTAACTTTCTTCATTCCCATTTTACAGATTTGCTTAAGTTCACGTAAGCTTGGGTTGATGGAGTGCTTGTATTTAGTTTTTGTTTTGACCTTGTGAAACTTGCTACCTATGGATGAAACTGTGTAATATTGATGAAACTATGTATATGTACGGATGAAACTTGCTACTATTGGTAACATGTGTTGGATATATATGCGTTCATGACTATTGGTAATATGTGTTGAATATGCTATATTGGTCATATAAATATATTTGTGTTTGATTTTCTGTGAAAATGAATTGATATAAGAAAAAAACAAAATTAAATGGGGCAATATAGTCACTTTGCCATCTGCTGGCAGATGCCAAAGAGCTCTGCCATCAACTAGCAGATGGCAAAGAGCTTTTCCATCAGCTGGCAGATGGCAAAGAGGACACGTGTCATCTACATGTAAAATTTGGGCTGGCTTATTTGGGCTCTTTGCCATCTGCTGGCAGATGGCAAAGCATGCAGCCTTTGCCATCTGGCGCACACGGCAAAGAGCTCGCAGATTTGCCATCTCACGCGGCGAGCGGCAAAGTATGCCGTTAGCCTTCTAACGGGCTAACCCGTTAAAAGGCTTTGTCATCTCGCCACCGATGGCAAAGGCACATGCTCTTTGCCATCAGCCGCCAGACGGCAAAGAAGCCTTTGCCGGCTGTGGTTTCGCATAAACTGTTTGTTATCTCGCGGCGATGGCAAAGCCTTTGCCATCCGCCGACCATGCCTTTGCCATCTGCCATGGCAGATGGCAAAGTGCCAGATTCCAATAGTGCCAGTTCCCGTTGACACAGCACTGTCTCCACCATAGAGCACCCAAACACGAGAAGTTAGTAAGGCGACTGCAGTGCCCAAATCACGAGGACCGCCACTCCGAATCCGAAGTCAACGCTTAATGCAGAAGAAGAATTGTTCTCAGGTCAGGTTCCATAGCTATGGTTCATACTACTTTGCTCTTGCATCATCAGATTTCTCGATACCAACTAATTTCAAATTTGAAGGATGCAATTGAAACTCCAATAGTGCAACAAGTATGTTTTAAACCTGTTTCTTCAACTTGTTTGGCTGTTTGCTGTTGTAACTTGCTCTATGTTGATTTCAGTTTCAATTGAATAAACAGTTATGTTCTCATGCCATGCACATTACAAGTGTTGTTATTGCTGTGTATTTTCCCACACTTATATTCTGTCTATGCTGCTTTGTCTTAAATAGATATGATTAGAACTGTATCTATCTTGATTTGGCAACATAAACTAGAATGATATAGACCATACAATGACCATACTACATAGATATATGTTTGTTTCATGCTATTATATAGTCCACCTTACTACTGAACTGGTTTACCAAAATGAGTTTCAAATACTACATTGTAAACCTGAGATGTGTTTGTTTGTTTCTCTTTTAGAACACGGACAAAATATTGGAGAAGAGTACCCTGTTATGCAATGGTAAAGGAAGTAATGCAGATAAGGTTCAAGATAGTGAGACATCCATGTTGGTCTACAAGAAAGCTGATAAAAACTATATTGAAGACACTGAGACAACCCCAAAGTCCTGTCTTGATGTAGTGTTCGAAATTATCGGCTACCATCGCCGGCACCAGCTCTTGAACTTGTTGCCTGAATCAGTTCGGCTTCTTGAGTCTCAACTTCAAGTTGAAATACATCGATCGATGTTATGCGACAGAAGTCAAGGACCGAGGAAGTCCTGCAGAATTCAGATGCATACTTTCTGGTGCAACAGCAAGCGTTGGAGGACTTAAGCGCCAAACAAGAGAAAGTTAATAAGCTTGCTCAGCATCTTGCCAGCAGTATGAGTACCCATGATATTGTTTCTTGAGCTCTTTTGAAGTGGCTTCAGTTTTGGACCTGTTTTGCTGTGGCGTTTTTATGCTGTTGTGTTCCCTATATTTGCACTGGTGGCGAACTTTGATGCCCAGTGGATGTAATATGTGTAATAGCCGTGATAGCCTAGCGTAAGTTGCTTGCTTATTTATTTCCTTGTTGTCTTGTTTATTTGTTTGCTTGTAGTCATTGCAGTTCTTTTTCCGCGCTTCGCTAGTGGCTGCAATAACCTATTTTTTAAAACTAGGCCACAATAACCATGGGCTAATATTTATCAGTAGTGACATTTGGGCCTCCTACGGGCCGTGAAACAATGGGCCTTCTACGGGTCAGAGAAACAATGGCCCTTCTACGGGCCGTAGAAACAATGGGCCTTCTACGGGCCGTAGAAACAAAGGGCCTTCTACGGGCCGTATCATCAATGGGCCTAATACGGGTCGTATGATCGATTGGCCAAACATGGGCCAAACAGACTGCATTATGGCCGTAAACGGGCTAGAGTTGGAATCGTCCGTTCATGGGCTGACCATAATGGGCCATCGTTAATAGGCCGTATTTGATGATGCTATGAAAACGGCCCAACATATTAACGGACCACAAACGGGCCGACTGTAACCACGGGCTGAATTTGGCCCACAAGCAGAAAATGACAGTAACGGACCGTAAGTAAAGGAATGCTGGAAATGAGCCCAAGAATAAATGGGCTCTGAGAAGGCCGAAAGATAACATGGGCTGGAAACGGCCCAACGGAATAACGGGCCATTAATGGGTATAAAGTGACACGCTGTTCTTTACGGGCCAGTTTCACCACGGGCCGTTAATGGGTGTAAAGTGGTAGACTGTTCATTACGGGCCAGTTTTACCATGGGCCGTTAATGGGTGTAAAGTGATACACTGTTCATTATGGGCCAGTTTCACCATGGGCCGTTAATGGGTGTAAAGTGATACACTGTTCATTACGGGCCAGTTTCACCACGGGTCGTTAATAGGCCAAGAGTTACATAGGGCCTCATATGGGCCGAAGACGCCATGGGCCATACATGGGCCGGCGAAAACGGGCTGAATCATATTGATGGCCCGGATGACGCCATCGGGCCTAATTTGGATAGGGCGAACGGGCCTTGGGTTAGCGGGTTGTAAATGGGCTATATGCGAACAGGCCGTTAACAAGCTTTCCATGGGCCGCCCGCCACCTTTTGACCAAGTCAAACGGGCCGCCTTATCACGAGAATGGGCCTCTGTTGGGCGTGCCATGTGTCGACGTATCATAGGCACCTTCATCCAATGAGTGGATGACATCTGTCCCAAATATGAGCCGACACGCAGTTTCCTCCAGCCAATGATGATTTTACACGTGAAAATCCCCATTGGTCGGGGCTCTTAACGGGTTATCGGATCCAAAACCCGACCCGATAGCTTATCGGCGTTCCGCTACGGTGGATGCCACGGTCGGTCACCCCGCGAAAAGCACTTCGTGGACGCGCGATTTATCGTCATGGAAGTGGACACTTCGTGATGATAATTTTGGTAATGTTATGGAACACTTCTACGACAAAGACAGTATGACTATCTTGATTCTGGCATAAATTTGTCTTGATGTACATGCATGACAAAAAAAGCGACCTACGGTGACAAACACGTATCATCACGGAAGTGTATTTTTTTTGTAGTGGTCACACCCTCATATCAAATCACTTTACTTAGGCGTCAGTTGTCTGAATTTCCATTCTGGGGCAATCGATTCCCAATGGGAAGCAGCACCCCTCGAGGCGGCGGAGCTCTGCGATGTTGGTTGGCTAGTGTCTAACGTAAGGGTGTGGGGCTGCAAGTTCGCCGCGGAAGCATCGCTTAGATGGCTATCTTAGAGTTGCGTGGGTTGAAGGAACTGCCACCGCCGGATCTGGATGATGGAGAGTCTTTGTGGATTGGCCGGGGGCGGTGCAACCAAGGCAGTGCGGTGGGGCGGGAGCAGGGTTTTGGCCGGGGCCACGGACGATGGAGGCAAACTGCTCTACCGTTGGTCGCTGGCTCTTCGGGGAAGATTTCTAACAGTGTCAGCCGGGAGGCACAAGAAGGCCATCAAGCCATCCGGCGTAGATCGGACAGTACCAAAATAAAATAAAATCATGTGACCCCAATTTAGTCTTTAGTCAATAGACGTGTGACCACTCTCGTACCTTGCTGTTGATCTCTTAGTGTATTTCTTCAGATCAAAGACATGTGTTGTTCTTAACATTATGCATTATCTGCAACTTCGGCCACACCGTCTTCTGACTCACCGCAGCTGCTCCAACAAGGGAAGCATACACCAGAAGGGTGCTATAGTCCCCACTCAACAATTCCCTGCATCGAATGTGCGTGCCCGACATGGACAGCCACAACAACTGCAGGGCCATCGACAAGTCAGCACATGATGCTCACACCTGTGCATGGCGGCCAGATAGGTTGTACCCTCATCTTACTTGTGTGCAACATTTATGGCTTTGTTATTCATCTAAGCATGGAAAATAGATTATCACATTTCACTATATATTCATGCTGATCTCTTATGGGTCTTGTTCAGGAGTTAACGTTGTTGCATAGTTCAGCTAAGATACTTGTTCTTTAGGTAACGTTGTTCCATAGTTATCATCCATCAACCAATGCTATCCCACAGGCTGGTGATTATAGTATTATATCACTTCTAGTATTACCTATGTTCTTCTTTAATACTTTTGTGTGCCATCTAGTTAATCTCGAGTACAAACGATACATATTATGTAGCATTCATCTGTGTTCTCCCTTTATTTTGGAGACCTGTTGCTGCTAGTTAACCCCAGTCCTAGTATTTATGTCGTCTCCTGCAGGCACTCATTACATAAATCTAACTACTGGTTGTCTTCCATGCATGTCAGATATAATTGCACACACTGATATATCCACAAGAACCTCACAGAGCAATGTAAAGGCCAATAAACTTGATGTCAATGATACCCAATATGATGGAACATGTAAAAGCAGTTCTTCAGAAGACTTCCAGAAAGATGTTAAATCCTCTTAACCCCACAAGGTCCTTGCTCTAACTTGGCCCGTGATATGGGTACAACATGCATATAATGTCCTGGAGTGTATCTACTCTATTGCAATGCCATGTGCTTAGCATGCTGATCATGCATGTAAATATGGCATGCCTTCCTGTTTTTCAGTACTTATTCCATTCATGATATCATGTTTTCAAATTCAAGAACTGTCATTCTACTCTATCGCAATGCCATCTGCTTAATTTGGACATCATGCTTCTGAATATCTTATGCATTGTTATTCATCAGTATGTACTTCATCTGTCTACCATACCATGTTTTTTTACATTGAAGTGTTGTTCTAGTGCTCTATTGCAATGTCGTCTTAGTTTCCCAATCATACACGTGTATTTTGCCTTATTTTTTTCTGTACGTATTCCGCTAGCATACAATTTTACATTCAACTAGTGTTTTTTACTGTGTTGTCCTGTCGTATCCCTAGCTCTTACACCATACTCCCTCCGTCTGGATTACATGTTGCCGAAATGGATAAAAAAGGATGTATCTAGAACTGAAATACGCCTAGACCCATCCATTTTTTCTGGATGGAGGGAATATATGTCAATATGGCATGCCTTTCTATTCTTCTGTACCTATTCACTACTAGGGAAGACCCTAGTAGTAGCACGGGTTTTGAGGCTATCAAGAGCGCTGCACTGCCATCTTAATAAGGCGCTTCTAGCTAATCGTTAGTAGTAGCGCGGTCCGCACTGCCACAACTATGGACTATATCAGCAGCGCGTTTCCTTAGCGCACTACTATTAATTAGCTGTAGCGCTTTCCTTTCCCGCCATCGCTATATCTTCCACCATCCCCCGCTTCAGCTTCAATAAACTGCAATTTCTAGGTACTAGGTACTACTAGATATCAATTTCATAAAGCATTATAGGTACTAGGTAGTACTCCCTCGGTTCCAAATTACTCGTCATGGTTTTAGTTCAAACTTGAACTAAAACCACGACGAGTAATTTGGAACCGAGGGAGTACTAGATAACAATTTCATATATACTGAACATGCATCCTCAAGCAGTACAAGGTGATCATCATATGTAGTTCAAGATGATATCGACAACGATCATCATATGTAGTTCTAGATGATATCGACGATGATCATCATATGTAGTTCTAGATGATATAGCCACACACACACATATGTAGTTCTAGATGATATCGATGACGATCATCATCCTCAAGCCTGGGTGGTGGGCGTTCCTGATAGTAATTAGGATGGACTATCCAACACGAAGATTCTTGCCAACGAGGAATCTCTTCCACCCAACCGAGTTTAAGTGTGTGCGATCGTCTGTGTCGGCGTTCTGGGAACGGGGGTCCGCAGACTTGCCTGCCTGCGGCCTGCGGCGTGGTTGAAGTGGGGGCCCAATGCAGCCTAGCTTCATTAGCTCAAGCTCAAGACCCTCGCGAGGGGCCAGGCCTAGCGGGGCGGACAACAGGGAGCTTCCTCAGGAGCAGCCTCCTCAGGCGGGCTCGCGAGGAGGCGGAGAGATCAAGGCAGGGCACCTCCTGAGGGGCCCGTGACGCAAGCCATGACGATCGGAGGCCAGGCGGGCGCCGGCCTGCGGAGTGTCCCTGTTTCCCTTTTGGTGCTAAGGGGGCAAGCACAGTCCAAGGCATCGGGCAAAGGTTACCGTTTCGGTGCAACAAGACCTAGACCAGCAGAACGGCAGGATGGAGGTCATCGTGGAGCCCAGGGCGGCATCACCGTCAGAGCCTTTGGCAGCCGAAGACCAACTTTAGTCAGGATATGTGTACCAGATGTTCCCCTTCAAAATGGCCAATTGTTGGAGCCCTTCCCACTCGTTATTTGGGGGAGAGGCCCAGGTCCTCGCTCTATAAATAGGACTAGCCACCACAAGGGAGAGGGGACGAGATCTGGAGATCGACCAGAGAGAGAGAGAGAGAGAGAGAAGCGATTGAACTCACCCAAGAAGTTCATCGCACCAGCTCAAGAACAGCCCCTCGCGAGGCTGTTCTCCCTTTGTACTGTTCATCATCAGCCCCTGAGGCAATCCACCACACCACACACTGGAGTAGGGTATTACACCACAATGGTGGCCTGAACCAGTATAAATCTCGTGTCCTCTGTGTGTTCATCTTCTTTCCTACATCTGTGCGAGACTTCGAGACGTGAGCTGGTAGGGGAGAGATCTTTGTGCGCAGCCCAGTGTTCGAACCTCAAGCGTCTGCCGGAACCCGAAATCCGACATTTGGCGCGCCAGGTAGGGGTGCGCCGGAATCTTTTCTTCCACTAGCCGCGTGTGATCTTCCGCCATGACCATGGCTGACGCTCGTCGAGCGTCGGGCTGCTCTCGCCACCCGCGTCGCCCAGACGGCACCCGTCGCCGGACGCCCCCATTGTTCCCCGTCGCCTGCTGCTAATGCCGCCACCGGCCCGGCGGGGAACGAGCAGCAGGCCTCATCCATGCATCCTTCGGTGCGGCGCGATGGCCGCACCGCCATCCCGTCGCTGACTCCAGCCGGTTTGTCATGTCACGCCCGTCGTGCCCCCACGAATGCGCATGCTGCGCTGCTCCTGGCGCATGAGCTCCTGCACTAACGCCCCGTCGACGACCTCTACGAGGACTGGCTCACCCGCATCACCGAGCTCGTCAGCGTCGCAGGGGGCTCTCCCATGTTGTCCCTCTCGCTGCCTCGCCCTCCATCTTGCGCGGGAGGCAAGGAGCAGGAGGTGCCTCCACCACCTCCACCCCAAGAAGGCGCCCTGGCTCCCAGGCGCGCAGTCCCAGGGCGAGACCCGCTGCGTCCCGTGCCTACGCGACAAGAAAGGTGCTCCCAAGAGATCCCTCGCCCCCAAGAAGGTGGTCGCGTGCTCCCAGCACCGGTGCGCCATGACCGCATCCCTGCGCCGCCACGTCAGGACCCCGCGCTGCTCCAGGCGGCGGTGCGCGGGAATCCCCAGGAGCAAGCCCCGCACCAGTACAAAGCTCCGGAGGCCACTGCAGGTTGCCGCGCCTTCACCTCCGATCTGCATAGCGTCGCATGTCCCGGAAAGTTCACGCCAGACCTGCCTCCGTGCTACGACGGCACTGCAGACCCCGCAGAGTTCCTCCAGCTCTACGAGTTGGGCATCGAGGCCGCCAACGAAGACGAGAAGGTCATGGCGAATTGGTTCCCCATGGCGCTCAAGGACCTGGCTCCTGAACCTGGCTCCAGGCACGATCTCCTCTTGGGACGAGGTGCACACCCACTTCATCGCCAACTTCCAAGGCACTCGCGACCGGCCCCCGGCCATGAGTGACCTGCGCCGCATCAAGCAACAGCCGGCAGAGACCCTGCAGAAGTACATCCAGCGCTTCAACAACGCCCGCCTCAAGATCCACAGGGTGACTGAGGAGGCCATCATCTCAGCCTTCTCCGATGGCGTGCGCGACATCAGATGAAAGAGGAGCTAGCGATCCATGAAGACATGTGCACATCGTTGGAGCTGTTCAACCTGGCTACCAAGTGCGCCAGGGCTGAGGAAGGGCGCCTCTCCCTCCTCGAGCTCCCGGCTGCCGACCGAGAAGAGAAGAAGCCCAAGGTCAAGGACGTGAAGCGCAAGGGGGCTGCTGTGCTCGCAGCGGAGCCGGACACCAAGCGAGGCAGGGATCAGCCTGAGTCATTTAAAGGCAGCCGGTACTGCGTGTACCACGACCTCCACACCCACAACACCAATGAATGTCAGGAGCTCAGGGCCATGCGAGATGGGCGTATCGGCTGACGCCCCAACCGCAGCGACCGGGGCTATGGCCGAGGAGGAGGAAGAGGTGGAGGATGATGGGAAGAACGAGGCCCTCACCAAGGGTGGCGTGACCGGCCTCGCGAGGACCGCTGGCAGGACCAGCCTCGCGAGGGAGGTTGGAGGGATCAGCCTCGCGAGGACCACCCTCAAGCCAACGCAGGCCTCCCTCCTCTGCCACCTTCGCCAAGGAGGAACGGAGACCATCACCAGGACGAGGGGGCTGGAGGCTTCCAGGAGCCGCGCGCAATCTCTTGCATTCTGGGCGGCGCTCAGGCCCCAGCCTCTCAGCGCATCTTCAAGCAGTTTGCTCGCGAGGTGAATGCAGTCCTCCCCAAGCTTGAGGCCACGCGCCCTCTCAGGTGGTCTGTGTGCGCTATCACGTTCAGCTCAGCGGATCAGCTCAAGTGTGCGGCAACGGTCGAGGTCCTCCCGATCCCTTGTTCCCCAATCATCAGCAATGTGCAAGTCACCAGGACCCTCATCGACGGCGGAGCTGGGCTCAACGTCCTGTCCGTCGAAACATTCAACAATATTCAAGTGCCATACGATCAGCTTCAGCCCACCAAGCCTTTCTCAGGAGTCACTGATGGTTCCACTGTTCCAATAGGGCAAGTTCGTCTTCCCGTCACTTTTGGGCAGCGCAACAATTACCGCACCGAGCTCATTGACTTCGACGTCGCCCACATTCGCCTGCCGTACAATGCCATCCTCGGGTATCCAGCCTTGGCCAAGTTCATGGCAGTGACTCACCATGGCTATAATGTCCTCAAGATGCCAGGAAGCGGTGGAATCAACACAGTGCCCTGCGAGGAGAGGGACGCAGTGTGCTCTCTTGAGCGTGCCTTCCAGGCCGCAAGAATCGAAGACCCAGATCACAGGAGCGGGAGGCTCCCTGAGGCGGCCCCTAAAAAGAAGAAGGCTTCACCAGGCCCAAGCGCTCGCGAGGCAGGCACCTCCGGAGGCGCCGCGTCAGGACCCGCGCCCATTCAAGGGGCGCCACCCTCTGCCGCATAGGAAGGCGCGCCTGACGCCCTTCTCGGGCAGGGCTCGGGGGCTCTCTCCTGGAGGGCCACCGACCTTGCCAAGGTCATGAGGGAGGCACTCGGGCACCACTTGGAGGCATGCTTCAAGGCACGTTTCCCTCAGGAAGGTATAAGGCAGGGAAAGCAAAACCACCAGGAGTTCATCACAAGGAACATTCAAGAGCTACAGGAGTCAAGAGTCATGCGTGGCAGTCGCCGCCTACCCGCCGCAGCCCCACATCCCGGCGAGGATGGTGGGCTGCGCGTCTGCATCGACGTACCTGGGCTCAACCGAGCCGCGTCTCAGGAGCGCCTCTGGCCTTCACGCGTGGAGCGTTGTGAGGGGCCACCTCACAGCTACGTTCGCATGCCCTTCGGCCTGCCGAACGCGGCTGTCACCCACCAGTGCCTGGTGAGGAGCGTCCTGGAAGCTCAGGTGATAAGGCACCGCGCGTTCCTGGAGGAGATGGAGATGGACCTCGAGGAGCCGCCCGGACCCTCAGAGCCTCCCGAGGCTCTGGGCTCCGAAGGCTCATGTGGAGCGGCTTCTTCACCACGCGTCGTCAGCTACTCCGACACTCGCTCTGCAATGGTATCAGGTGACATCTTTTTAAGTTTTATCTTCAGCTGGGAGCGCCCGCACGGCCGCATCATTCCCAGGTCGCGTGGTTCCGCCCCTGCAGCATGTATACGTTTTGCTTAATGTCTTTTTTCATCTTCTTTGTTGGGGGCGCCCCTCGGGCTGCATTATCCCCAGGCTACTCGGGCCAGACCCAGTGGCACTTACTTCTATGCTTCTATCTAAGTGGATTAGCTCCTTCATGCTTAACTTGCTCGACTTAACCGCCTGCTCGATTGACATCTACCTTTAGAGCCGCTCGCTCTGGCACGACAATTGCGCACGGGCTCGTCCCTGCAACGCTGAAAAATCTGAGCAGCCGAGCTCTGGGCGCGGCAGCCCCGCGAGGGGCCACCTCACCAGGCTCTCAGTGCCCCAATCACTCCCTCGGAGCGACCAATGGTTAGCTGACAACCGTGATGGCAGACATTGTTTCCCCACGTGGTTGATATGCAGGACTCGCTCCAGGAGTAACGATGGTGGCATCGCAAGCCTTCTTCTCCTCCTCTTCGACACAACCCGCTTGTGCGTTAAAAGGGGGGTGCCTGAGCATCGCGACTCACGGGCTCTTACTGCCTCTCCAGCCCTAACCCCCTGGCCTTGACCCACGGCATCGCGACCTATCATACCAGCGGCGGCTGAGCTCGCTCGAGGGCCGGGACCTGAGGACGTAGAGCGTCAAGGGAACCGCGGGGGAGGGGGAAGAAGCTCGCGAGGGCCTAACCTAGCAGCAACTCAGTTACCGTCGTGCAAGCCCGACACCTCAACGGAAACTAACCCAAGCCTACGAGATAAGTCAAGCGAAAACTGATCGACTCAACGCTTAACCCTCGCCTACTGCAGCTCTGTCACGGCAACGCTGCTTGCCTTTCTCGCCCAGCGGAGGCTGCTTCAGCACTAAAGGGGACCTCCTGAGCATCGCGACTCAGGGGCTCTTACTGGACCTTGGGCCGCTCACCTCCTGTCCTTGACCACGGCATCACGACCTGGCATACGAGCGACGGCTGAAGCCTGCCTGGGGACCGGGACCTGTCAGCATAGAGCACCAAGCCCTCGTGAGGAAAGAAAGGGGGAGCCAAGCCGGGACAGAACACACGTCTCGCACCGATTCATCATAAGGATATAATATTCACAAAAACATAGCCAGCTCCTTACATACCCCCGCGGGGTGCTACTTCGATTCTTCGCAGGAAATAAAAGGTGCTAATCCTAAGGAACACCGATTGCGCCTGCCTCCGCAGGAGACGCAATCATCAAAAGTGGGCCGCCCGGCTCCGAGCACGGCGTGAGCTGGGGGCTCGTAGCTGTCGTAGCTCGTCTTCGGGGTCGCGTGAAGCTCGGCGGAGTCGCTGGGTCCTCCAACACCTTCGCCGCCGCTGGAGGAGCTGCTGGGGGAGCGATTGGCGGGCCAGGTCTTCGCTACGGCGACGCCCCGACCGCCCTTCTCGAGGCAGCATTCCAGCCGGCGTCCTTCCACGTCGAAGACCTTGAAGAACATCAAGGAGGCGCCGTCGTATCCTAGGTGGATCTCGAGGGCGCCCCTCGTCCGGCAGACCCGGGCGATCTCGCCCCAGCCTCGGGTCATGTAGACCTTGCCCGGAGCGACAACCGCAACCTCCGCTCCGGTCGCAGGGGTGCTGCAGCCAGCGTGCTGCAACCAGAGCTCAAGAAAGCCCCTCGGCGAGATCTTGAAGGCGAAGGAGGGAGGAAGACGAATCCAAGATTGAGGAGGCATGGCGGCGTGGAGCACAAGCTCTCGGGAGGAGCCCTCGGCGTGGACTCCAGGAGGAACAACGCGTACCGCCGTAAACAGCCGGCGTCGCCGGCGACGCCGGCGGTGCCGCTCGACGCCATCTTCTTCAGGCCCCCGGTCCGAGCATACAAGGGCAGCGGGAACCCCGGCGGTGGCCGCTCGTACCAAGGCCTCAATGCCTCCTGTCGTGCACACTCGTCTCGGCAGCGGTGGACTAACCGCTTCTTCGGCGGAAGCGGGTCAAGACCCTCTCGGGGGGCCTTTCCCTTCTCCTCTGCAGAGAACCGGCGGATTGGTGCCATCGGCGTGAGGCGGAGCGATGGCAAAGATGAAGAAGAGTAGGAATAGCAGAGGGAGATGATCTGGAGCGGCTCGCGCCGTTCCGTACTGATAGCCGGAGGAGGCCAATCGTCGGCCTCCACGATCGCTGGTAATCATGACCCGTCTTTGCATGCAGGGACTTGTCAAGTCGTGCGGTTGCCGAGGCATCGTAGGGAAGCGGAGACGCCCACGTCCAATCAACCGCCACGCGGCGCCCAAGGCCGCAGGCTGTTGGGGCCCGCGGCGCTTCGCACTTGCCCCTTCGCTTCTCTGCTAAGCCAAGTCCGGGCGCGCCTTGGGCCCGGGGGCTACTGTCGGCGTTCTGGGAACGGGGGTCACCAGACTTGCCTGCTTGCGGCACGGCTCAAGTGGGGTCCCAATGCAGCCCAGCTTCATCAGCTGAAGCTCAAGACCCTTGCGAGGGGCCAGGCCTCGCGGGGCGGACAATAGGTAGCTTCCTCAGGAGCAGCCTCCTCAGGTGGGCTCGCGAGGAGGCAGAGAGATCAATGCAGGGCACCTCCCGAGGGGCCCGTGATGCAAGCCATGACGATCGGAGGCCAGGTGGGCACCGGCCTGCGCAGTGTCCCTGTTTCCCTTTTGGTGCTAATGGGGCAAGCACAGTCCAAGGCATCGGGCAAAGGTTACCGTTTCGGTGCAACAAGACCAAGACCAGCAGAACGGCAGGATGGAGGTCATCGTGGAGCCCAGGGCGGCGTCACCGTCAGAGCCTTTGGCAGCCGAAGACCAACTTTAGTCAGGATAAGTGTACCAGATGTTCCCCTTCAAAATGGCCAATTGTTGGCGCCCTTCCCGCTTGTTATTTGGGGGAGAGGCCCAGGGCCTCGCTCTATAAATAGGACTAGCCACCACAAGGGAGAGGGGGCGAGATCTGGAGATCGACCAGAGAGAGAGAGAAGCGACTGAACTCACCCAAGCAGTTCATCGCACCAGCTCAAGAACAGCCCCTCGCGAGGCTGTTCTCCCTTTGTACTGTTCATCATCAGCCCCTGAGGCAATCCACCACACCATACACTGGAGTAGGGTATTACACCACAATGGTGGCCTGAACCAGTATAAATCTTGTGTCCTCTGTGTGTTCATCTTCTTGCCTAGATCTGTGCGAGACTTCGAGACGTGAGCTGGTAGGGGAGAGATCTTCGTGCGCACCCCAGTGTTCGAACCTCAAGGGTCTGCCGGAACCCGAAATCCGACAGTCTGTGTCCATGCGGTAAGTATAGGTGGTGATGGAGCCCCTTGCGGTAAGGCGTAGTCTAGCTGAGCCTTCTTCATCAGGCTCGATACCACAACTCACACATAGGTTCTTTGGCAATTTCTGAATAAGAAAAACATATCAATTAATGAATAGCCTCGCACATACTCTTGCAAATATATTTCTATTAAGTCTAGATTCCACTCTATGCAGTTGTACTAACTAATCATGAATTCTACTAATAAGTATGTATGGATTATCTACACTATTAATAGTTCCTTGGATTCTACACTAATAAGCACATGATCAGACTCTACACTAAAGGATATCACACTACTAGGAAAAGGCATGCTAGTGGCGCACCAGTTTTGCCTTCTAATGGCGCACTACCGGTGCGCCACTAGCATCACGCCATTAGAATTAAATTCTAATGGCGCACCACTGTTGCGCCATTAGTATCTGGTGTTCTAATGGCGCACCTGGCAGTGCGCCATTAGTATGTAACTCCATGCGCCATTAGTATGCCTCCCGGGGGGCCATATGTAGCCATGTGCTTTGTCACACTAATGGCGCACTCTGCCTTGATGCGCCATTAGTATGAATATTTGGTTTTTTTTGCTTTTCTGATATTTGCACAGGTTACAAAATATATTATTGGACAGAATATAGACAGCAGCACACAGCAACATCAGATTCATCAAATACAATAGAAGATTAGTCTCCAAATACAATTCATCATATTAGTCTCCGAATTCAAAAGACCGAACAAAGATAAAACATTACAAGTCTCAAGACCGCGAGTATCGAGTTTGTCTTCACATTACAAGTCGATATCGATCATCTAAACTACCATCACATAAAAGAGAGTTGTGTTCATCACGATGAGCATCATCGCGATCAAACTGGTCCTCATCCGGTTCCTCCAACACTCCCTCCTCTCTCCCGCTAGAGAGCGGGCATATCTAGATTCGGCCTCCGCCCTAGTGGTGTACCCTTTAAACTGTTACCGCTGAAGCGGTGAACCTATCTCCGACACTCCTCCCAAATCGTCAGAGACTCAGGAACCTTACCCTTGTACACGACATACGACGGCATCTCTATGCACAAGCCAAACAATGCACAATACATAAGCAATATGTAAGTATGCAACAAAAGGATCGAAAGAGAAAAGCAAGACATTAATAGCACGATTCATGGTCCTACTAATAAATAGCATCGATTACATCTAAGTTGAACGACTGTCCAAACCAAAGAGACATACGAATTCATTAAAGTTTAATTACAACATGAGCTAATCAATGTTTCAGAACTACACATCATTACTTTCGACTCGACTCATCGGACAGGAGCGTGGATGAAGCCGCCGTCTGTCATGATGGTCATGAAATCGCGGTCGTTGTCACCCTGTAGCGTTTCATCTATCTCACTGTTTGACGGTTGATATCTGACGAAGAACTGCCCCGAGGTATGAAGGACATATTGATGGATGATGTCCGCAAACTCTGACTAGATGCGAAAGAATTCTTGTCTGAGGTCCGCGTCCTGGACTGCCGACAAGCTCGCGGCCCAATCTTTTGAGATTATCTGGTAGCAGAAGTTGATGATGGTCCTTACGACGCCTCGCATGTGATGGAGGGCGAGTAGGCATCCTTCCGACCACCAAAGCGGCTGCTTGACACAGCAGAACTTCAGATTGTGTGAGAACATGTGCTTGCCGTGTTTACGAACTGCCCCGTGAAGGTGCCTCCAGATTTGGCATAGCCGGGAGAACATCATCAAGAACTTTCTTGACATTTGTGTAGTCTATCTTGGAGTTACGGTTCGGGTCTAAATACGTGGCCATGGAATATTTCGGCTTAAGAGGATGAGTGTGCAATGTGTGTCACCGCACAAACACGAATGTTAGAAAAAAAGAACGATCAAAATCTAAGAAATCATATGTTACGGGCGGTTAAGGGATGACTTACTCGGAAAGTAAGCCACAAGGAAGTTATCCTTATCCGGTTTGCGAATGACGCCTTGAGGTGTGAACTCGCAACTTGGCGGTCCCAGCGCTGTTCAAGTGCTTGGCACGCATGTAGAAGGGGTCGACTATCACGATGTCCGGGGTCTTGTCTCTAATGATCCGCATCTCCATACTCAGCGAAAACAGCCGAACGAAGGTGTAGTGCAGCGGATGAAGGTTAAACATAGCAAAGATGTAATCAAACCGCAGGACGATCGTACCCCTGATATCGCCATCCGCAAAGCCCTTGCCCTCTGGCACCTTGGCCACGAAAACCGGGTATGCCACATCATTCTCTCTCAGACGCCGCTTCTCCAAAGAAAGAACACTGTCGTGCAGACTCCGCATAGAACCGGTTGCAGCATTCAGTATATTTGGCGGTAGCATCGCCCTACCCGCCACATGCACCCTCCTCGAGATATCCTTAGGTGAAGGTGGCCCGCCCCGAGCACGGATCGAACTCGGTGCGGCTGGCTCGCACCGCGCCCTTGTTAGTCTTTCATTTCCGCCCTTCTTCTTGATCTCCTGTAATGGGACCGAGTTCTGCTCACGCACCGCTTTCTTGAGCGTGTTGGGGCTGATAATATTCGCACCTCAGCTATCTCGAGGCTCGGTGAAGGCGGGAGCTGGGGCGCTCTCGAGAACCGAACGCCGCATTTACGCCTATTGCAATTGATTTCTCCGACGTACCAGCTAGATTGCGGTCGCCTTGGATGGGTTCTTGAGAAAGAGGCCCGCAGAACTCGTCGGCGCACCCATGTTCGCAAAGTACTTATCGACTTTGGTAAATGTACCGTCGCCGTTGTCGCTGCCGTCCGGATCTGTGCCATAGGGCTGTCCGGATCTCGTGCCATAGGGATGTCCGACATAGGGATGTCCGCAGGTCCGTAGCGTTGCGGCGTTCTTGCCATGGCTTGGCGCCGCATGATCGGGCGGTCTTGTTCGTGGGGTGGTGTCCCCGCCCCAAACGAATCTGCTCTTCGCCAAAGCAGCGCCAGTTTACGCAGCGCCGAGGGTCATCTCATCTTGTTCGCCGGCCCCAGCCGGTCGAACCGAGGTAACAGCTCGTCGCAGCTGGCAGCACCAACCACTTCAACCCTATACACCGTGGGTGGCATCGGATTACCGTGGAACATGCGGTTGCCGGTTGAACGATTCTGCCCTTGGCGACATCGACCAACTCGGCGCCCACGGCGCGAAGAGTGCAAGGAACATCGGCGGTGCCTCGCGAAAACATGTACAGGCGCCGGGGATGCCCGTCAAAGGCAAGGAGATGAAGTCATCGGCCGAGAGGCTTAGTTACCGTGATGCCGTCGAGCTCGGCTAATGTCGAGGCACTGCCAACGGCGGGCATGCAACTGACGGAGGGGGAGCTTGCTGGCGAGGTGCCGGCCGGCGTACACCCGGGTGCGTTAAGCTCCAATGCCCGTGCCGGCGCCGGAGACACGAATACCGCCTCCGCCGGAGACACCAATGGCGCCGCCTGCGCGCTATGCGAGTTGCTGGCCGTGAAGCTGGGAACCGAGGGAGGCCCCTGTTGGCCGCCCGCAATCCACGTCGTCAGCCCATGAATCAACGTAGGCACCATGGCGTTGAGCTTGCTCCCGCTTGTTGTTCCACTTGCTCTTGGACAAGCTCCGAATCCGCGCCACTTGTGCCTTGAGTGCTTCAACCTCGCGCGTCGCTTTCCGAGCTGGCCTTTTCTCCTTCCGCACACCAGCGTATAGTATGACCCCATTTTGTGGACAAGCCTTTGCCGCCACACGACCAGTGACGTCGGCTTAGTGAGCTTATCCTTGCTTTTCATTATGTTCAACGCCCTATTTAAAGGGTTGTCGAAAGGGGAGCTCTAAGACGACCCAGCTCTGCTTTCGCTTTCTGCTCATGAAGGAACGTGAACCATTTAGAAATATTGGGGATTAGTTAGAGTGCAACCATATGGAGCTAATTACGCTGGGTGTATTCCTTACCAGAACAAGCTCAAGCGCCCTGGTCTTTGGATCCATGGTAAGCTCCTTTGTTATCAGGTCCTCCTTGTACCGGGCCCTGACATAGTTCTTGGTCTGCTTGTTACCGCTGTATTTCTCGAAGCGGGGCGGTAGGCCTTGCTCGGCACGCTCCGCGTCCTCCTTGTCCCATATAGGCTCCGCCACTCAGAACCGCCGGACCGAGTTTGTGTTCCCCTAAGTTCAACTCCGCATTTCTTTCCCCCATCGACTTGATTCGAGGTTGCACTGGTCGAGCACTTGATCTTGAACTCCTTGTACTCATCTTTGCTCATCAAAGGATATTTCGCCTTGATCTTCTCATAACTATCACCTTTATCAATCATTTTCTTCACCGCGCTTCTCCAAGTAGACAGGGCCGTGCTCATCTTCGTGAGGGCGGCACTGTTCAGTTTATTCCCTGAGAGGCGTGTGTTTTCAAATTCGGCAGGGAACTTGTATCGTTCGTGCAGCTTCGTGAAGAGGAGGTTGCGCAAATTCCCTCGGTCCTTATGCCTAAGGTTCTCGGTGTTGATCGAGACGGTGCTCCGGAGAATGCACCCGAGCTGAACCGAAAACCCTTGACTATATGTTTGGGCTCATGGATTCCGCCGGAGTCCACTTGAGTGAATTACTCCTTGACGGCGCAGAGCGCATTCGGACGCCGGTCCTTCCTTTGCTTCTTCGATTGGCTGCCATCGTGTGTGCGCCGCCATCATCAGTGGTGGCATCCTCGGCGGAACCATCGGTGGTGTCATCCCGACGCCACTAGGGGTTGTGTAATCAGGATCGGTGTCTTCCGCGACGCCCTCATAGCGTGAGGTTGTTCCTCCATCTCCGGGACAGTTCCCAGAATTGCTTGCCGCCAACCACCGGCCTCATCGTTATGGGCCATGTTTCGCTCTAAATAGGAAAAAGTTTGGTCAAAAGTTGGTTATTGTCAAGGAACAAGATCATGGTCTCATCATTTAGGGTTTGTCGACACCGAGGCACCCTAAAAGCCTAAGCTTTCATCATTTAGGGTTTGTCGACGCCGAGGCACCCTAAAAGCCTAAGCGCACATCATTTAGGTTCTCATCGACACCGAGGCATTCGGGCAGCCAAGTTAAGTTTTCATCATTTAGGGTTTATCGATGCCGAGGCACCCTAGGTTGGGCCTAATCACTTGGCACTAATCACTTGGCTCTATTGCCACCTATGTTGGGTTTATCATCTAGGGTTTATCGATGCTAAGGAGAATTCTAAGTTGGGCCTAATCACTTGGCTCTATTGCCACCTATGGTTTAATGCAGCAAGAATGGCAGGGCAGTTGATCCTACTTAACTAAGTACTAAGATACCCCGGCCCATGCATTAGTCGCAAGTACCCCATATGTCCTATTTTTAGCAAAGTCATCCTAAATTCACGGAAAATTTTAGCATGACCTTTGCTGAAAATAGGACATATGGAGTACCTGAATTTGCCGGAACAGAAGTTAATCGACATTCCGGCAAACTCAAGGGCCTATCTTTGCTCAAGTTTTTGACAGTAGCCTCTGAAGAAAATAGCATTGCAACATTCAAGTTCACACGATAAAAAAATCATCCACATTCACCAACCCACATGATGTTAAAACCCACATGAGCTGTAAATGACTTAAAAACCCACATGATGTTATAATCAGATACACCTGAACATGATGATACCAAATGGGAAGGAAAATTGTATCACTCTAGATTAGTGTAGCCACTATCTAACAAAACCAGAATGTTAACAAAATTACACCATGATGATACCAAATTCTTGTAGCAGTACAATGAGTTCACAAGATAAAAAATCATCCACATTCACCAACCCAAACTGGTGGAGATACAGAAACCAGTAACCTCCTGTGTTGCATAACAGCAGCAGCAACAGGTTTATTCTTCTTCTTCATAAACATTAATTGGTGTGGGTCACTCTATCTGCCCTCTAATGACTCACTCAACTTAACAGGACAGCCCACAAGCATTGTTTTGATTCCAACCGCTGCTGTAAAATACATCCAGCAAAGGTGCTCTAAAATCAGAAATACTACCCCCCCAAATCTTTAGCTCAATTCTGAAAATACATGGTCTTCTAGTTACAATACTACGCCCCAACAGTCAAAATTTCAAACCACACACTTACTTTCAACTATAAACAAAACTGAACTACTGTTAATGAACAGTGGCTAAAGATATATAAAACTCCATTGCAAATGTGCCATGTCAATAAAACAACTCATGGAAGTAAACTACTAGCAAGCTCAAAAGTCAAGTAAACTGAAGATTATGACAGGTTGCAAACACAGGACCATGTCATTATCATGGCAGTCCACTATATATTTTTATGACAAAATACATCATTATCAGGGAACATTATGGCCATTTTCTTACATGATGCTAACTGTACCTAATCGAACATATTTCTCACCTTGGAGGTGTTGTTTGCTGCTGCTGCCCGTATCGAACTTCAATTCCTTTACCTCCTTGGAAACCTGAAATATGCAGATGTATATGATGATTCTAAGAAAAGGGAAAAGGTGTATCAAGAACAGATTCACATGTTTGGCTGTTAGCCATTTTATAACATTGCATAGCATTAGTCAGACAGAGCTGAGCCTTTCACCACTATATAATATTGCCATATAAAATTACAAATTTATGTAACCTCGATTTTTTTTGTATGAAACCTAGTCAATGTGACAATATATAAACTACTGATCTACTAGTTATCAAGTTGAGAAATTGACCGCATATAAGCAAAAGAAATATCAGACTTGACTAGAGATACTTGTAAAGTTGTAAGTTATATCTTACCAGTGTGCTAACGGAAACTGTACTAATTAGGGTTCTTATTATGTTCTGGTATATAAAATCTTCTCAATTACTTAGGAAAATTACTGGATGTCTTACAAATTACAGAGGGAGTTAATAATTTCAGTTTCATAAGAAAAAATTCATCAATACTATGCATCATCTTCCTACTATGCATCATCTTCCTACTATACTTGCTACTCATCTTCAGAACCAAACAGCAGCAAAAACAGTTGAAGAGAGGCTCACGAGAGGACACTCAAATTTGCTAACCCTAGAACACGGGGAAGAGGGCTGTGGTACTTATGGGAGGTAGCCTAGGGGGAGGAGGGAAGGGGGAGAGGTGAGGAATCACCTGTGGGAAAACGGCAGCCTGCCGTAGGAGGGCGCCGACGTCGAGGAGGCGGCGGGCGGCGGCGCGTCGAGGAGGAGGTGCGTCGAGGAGGAGGCGGCGCGTCGAGGAGGAGGCGGCGTGTCGAGCTTGCCACCCACCTTGGAGCCGGAACCCTAGGGCGGCGTCAGGCGCAAGGACGGAGGGGACGGAGGGGACGGAGGGGCGGCGCCATGGGGAGGCGGGCTCGGGGAGGCGGTGCTCGAGGGGAGGAAGGGGAGAGGAGGCGGCGGGCGCGTGGGCGGCTGCGGTGGACGGAGGCGGCGCGGCGTGGCGCACGGTTGGGGTCGATCGAGGGAATCTGGCGAGGGAGGGAGGAGGACACAGTCTGAGGCGTGGGTGGAGTGGGGAGGGTTCTAATGGCGCACCACCCCTCGTGGCGCCATAAATCGATTATTCTAATGGCGCACCTCCCTCGGTGCGCCATTAGAATTTTGTTTTAATCTAGCCCGACTTGTCGGGTTATATACCACCTAACCCTATCTACATCGTAACCCGCCCACTAGCCCGACCGGTCAAGACGCAGCACACACACCAGAGGTCCTGGGTTCGATTCCTGTGCTCCCCAATATTTTTTTATGCATTTTAAATGTTGTTTGATATTTATTTGTGTTTAAATATGTTCAAACTTGTTTAAATCATAACAATAATATTTTTTATAAAAATAGTAATAATTTTTAAAAAAATATGTTCAAATTTGTTACTTGAAAATATCATCGGCGGCGATGGAGCTAGCGGGGGAGGGTGCAGGTGGGATCGAGATGGAGGGGGATCGAGATCGAGATGGAGGGGGAATCGAGATCGAGATGGAGGGGGATCGAGATCAAGTGTCCTCATGAATTCAAAAAGTGCCCATGAAATTTAAAAATATTCATGATATCAAAAATTGCCTATGAAATACAATCGAGAAATGAAGACTACGATTTAAATACAATCGATCTTAGCTAGCTATTTGTTCACAATCTTCTTGCCCTTCTTTTTCGCGAATGGAGTTCTTCTGTGGAACGGATGTCCTTTAGGTAGGGTGGTCCTGCTTCTTCTTGTGGTGTGTGCTGCTACTTCATCATCGCCGCCATGTTCGATCTTCGGTCGTCGATTTGTCAAGTCTTGCTCATTGGCTACTCCATCCATTCCGATGATCTTCCTTTGCCTCTCCTCACGGCAACAAGACCGGCTTTGACGGGTCGGTAATGAAGAAGCATTGGTCCACTTGGGAAGCCAGCACCCATGGCTCATTTTTCGTGGTGACGCTTATGCCCATGTCTTGGATTTGGCTTCGGGTATAACCATGGTGGTGAAATACCGGTCTTCTTTTAGGACGCTCTTGGCCCATCTGACACGGAACATCGGGACCTTCTCTCCAGCATAGCTCAGCTCCCAGATCTCCTCGATCCTTCCGTAGTATCTGTCCTTGTCGTTGCCGGTGTAGGATTCCATCGTTACCCCGGAGTTCTGATAACCATCGCTCTTCATGTCCTTGTCCTCGGTGTAGAATGTGTAGCCGTTGATATCGTACGCCTCATAGGTCATCAGGTTGTGCTCGGCGCCCTGTGACAAGGCGAATATGAGTTGTTCTTCCGCGGAAGAATCCTCATGTAAAGGGTACGACAGAAGCTTCTGCTTGAACCAACGCGTGAAACATGAGTTGTGCTCTTTGAGTATATCTCCGTCCGTCCGTCCTCTGTTGGCCTTGGTCATTGTACGTCTTCTCAATAAAGGTTTTCTGCTCTACCACCCAAGCATCGACCACGTCTATGTGTTGTAGCGCGACTAGGTTTACTCTTTCAAAGTCGGCGAGTCGACCCTCGTAGTTGACATGCATTTCGGGCGACCCTCACGGTGACCCCATCCAGCGAGCCTGCCGAGGTGCTGCTGACGGGCAGACCAACGGGTTCTCGATGCCTAGATAATTCGTGCAGAAGAGATGCACTCTTCGTCAAAAGCCCTCGCTATACTTCCTTCTGGACGTGACATGTTCCGAACGTATCCTTTGATGACACCATTCATCCTTTCGAACGGCATCATGTTGTGCAGGAACATCGCCCGAGTTGGATGATATCCTCCACTATATGGACCAGCAGATGCACCATAACGTCAAGAATGCGGGCGGAAATACATCTCAAGCTCGCATAGTATCACCACGATCTCTTCCTCGTAGCCTTCGAGTTGCCTCACGCCAATCGACTTCCGAGAGATGACGCCGAAAAAGTTGCATAGGCCAAATAGCATTTCACGGACGTGCGCGCCCATGATCCCACGGATTGCAACCGAAGTATCTCGTCATCAGACGTGATACCGTGAGACTTCATCCCGCTGAACTTTTGCTTCACTGGGTCTAGGTATCTGCTTATCTTCCCACAGAATCAGAAGGAAGTTTTACTCCTAGGAGGCAGGTGAAAAATTGCTCGATCTCCTCCCGACTTAGAGTGAAGCACGCGGAGGGTAGTCATTTCCGGTCTTCTTGGCCTTTTTGCCTTTGCGACGACTTTACTGTGTCCTGCTTCGCCTCATCATCATCATCATCATCATCATCATCATCATCATCATCATCATCATCATCATTAGCGTGAAGCTCCTGCCTGATGCCCATTGATTTCAAGTCTGCCCTTGCTTTTGGCCCATCTTTGGTCCTCTCTGGCATGTTGAGCAGGGTACCAAGCAGACTCTCGCACACGCTCTTCGTGATATGCATGACATCAAGGCTTGAGGCACACGGTGGATCTTCCAAGACGGCAAGTCCTAGAAAACAGACCTCGCTTTTCCATACCTTCAGCAGCTGCTCTGGCGCCTTCGCTTTTTTCTCGGCTCGCCCTTTTTTCCGGCAAGGCAGTCTTTCCAATTTTTCAACAGCTCGCCTATTTCCTCGCCGCCTCATACACGGGCGCTTTGGGTTCGGTTTCACCATCGAACAGATCCTTGCGCTTCCTCCACGGGTCATCGTCGCAAGCCACCTTCGATGTCCCATGAACACGGTTTTCAAGACCCGGATCTCTATCTAGCGGCGATACGCCAGTCATCCATGCACCTTACGCATCCGTAAAATCCGTGGACTACCTGCCCCGCGAGATATCCGTGAATCGAGATAGTCGTGCACCATCGTGAGCAGTGTGGCTCTCATAGGGAAATATTCTTTCTCTCGGCGCCCCACGATTGGCTGGCATTTTCCACAGCGTGTCTAGCTCCTCCTTCAGCAGCCCCAGATCTGATTGATGTCGTTCCCTGGTTGTTTCGCCCTTCAATTAGCATACTCATGTGAATGTACTTCCTCTTCATGCACAACAGGGGAAGGTTGTACATCCACACAAACACAGGCCAGGTGCTATGTGTGCTTCTCTCGCTGCCAAACGGATTGACTCCATCGGTGCTCGCGCCCAAAGACGATGTTCCTTGGATCCTTCCCAAATTCTGGTATTCAAGTTCAACGCTTGCACCGCTCGCATCCTTAGGGTGACTCAGCATCTTGTCTTTTTATTTATCTCCGGATCATTTCCGCCATCTTCCCGCTTCTTCTCCTCCCTATCCGCGTGCCAACGCAGGAGCTTTCCTACCTTAGGGTCCGCGAAATACCGCTGCAGCATTTAGGAGTGATCGGAAAGTACCACACCGATTTTCGAGGAGCTTTCTTCCTCTTCTTGTATCGAGTGACGCCAAGACAACGGACATATGGTAGACTCCGCGTGCTCGTCCCGATAAATGATGCAATTGTTCATGCACACATGGTATTTCACGTCGCGGTAAATCCAAAGGACACACGATTTTCTTCGCCTCGAACTGGTCGGGCACTTGTTCCCTTGGGAAGACGTTCGTGCTGAATGACATGTTCTCGCCAAAGCATGCGCCGGTCATTTTGTGTTTTACCTTCATCTCGAGCCATGAGCGCTTACTTTCAAAGCGGTATCCTCGGCCTGCATCCTTCATACAATGGAGTAACCGCGTCTATCTCGAGTTGATCCAGCTTGGCTTTCTCTCGGCGGCAGCTCTTGCTTTATCCGTCTGCTTGCGGCAGCTCTTGAATATGAGGGTCCTGCACCCAGCCTCCATCGCCGCCCGCTCCGCATCTTCATCTTCATGATCATGCCCTTCGCCTTGATCTTCCTCATCATCATGTACGACATCTTCTACATGATGATTGTGTACATCATCACCGCCGTGATCATGTCCCGGAGATTCTTCGCCTTCTCGCCCGCCCTCGCCGCGGTGGTTGTCTTGTTTCCTTCCTCATTTCTTGCCCGCCCCCATGGACGACTTCATAGTCATCTTCATCACCTTGCCACCGATAGCCATCCATGAAACCACGCAAGAGCAGGTGGTCCTCACCTGCCCGAATCCGGTCCGCAATAAGGCTCTTCAGCTTGCATCTTCGACACGGACATCTTATCTCCGCTCTCTTTCTTTTGAAGCATCTCGCCTTCAGCGAGCTCAAAACCTATTCATGATGCCTTCGGTCATCGTGGCGGACCATGGTCGTCATGGGTAGAGCAAAACGATATTTTAGAACCAAGAAAAATTTGGCATGACCTTCCCTAAAATAGGAATAAAAAGAATGCATAGTGCCAAAATTCTCACCAAACGGAAATGAATCAACATTCCGCAAAATATTGGCAACTATCGATTTCAAATACCGTACCTGCAAACACAAACATATATGCAACACCACAAACATACATAGATCTAGCTAGGCCACAAAAAGTGCATGTGCATGTTGTTGGAGCGAGCTAGGGAGAAAAAAAGTAGATCTACAACATGAAGATAGCTTTCCCTTACCTATCAAAAAAGGTAATTTCACCACTTAATTTTGATGAATCTATGGTGCAAATGAGGTGAGGAGGAGGAGGCAGCCGACAAGCTTAGAGAAGGAGGTGGGGAATGAAGTGGGGAAAGTGAGTGTGTAGGTGTGGCTGTCCAAAATATCTAGTTGGTCCCAGGTTACTAATGGCGCACTACTAAGCCATGCGCCATTAGTAACCCAACATACTAATGGCGCACTACGAGACATGCGCCATTAGTAGTTTTGCAAAAAAGTAAAAAATTATGATAATGGCGCACTGCGTGGCACGGTGCGCCATTAGTAGTTTAAACTACTAATGGCGCACTTTGGCATAGTGCGCCATTAGTAGGTTTGCAAAAAGTAAAAAAATTATATACTAATGGCGATTGTCTTGGTCGTGGCGCCATTACTAGTTGTAACAAGTAATGGCTCACTTTGCCATCCATGCGCCATTAGTTTGTATGGAAAATGGGAAAAAATCAATAGTAGTGGCGCACCGTGAGCACGGTGCGCCATTAGTGTTTTCCACACTAATGGCGCACGAGCAACCGGTGCGCCATTAGTATATAGTAGTGGCACACTACTTACCTGGTGCGCCATAAGAATCAGTCCTATCTATAGCCCTTTTCCTAGTAGTGTCATCGATCAGATTCCACAAAGCATTTGTAAGTATAACAATGAAGCATATATATATATATATATATATATATATATATATATATATATATATATATATATATATATATATATATATATATATATATATATATATATATATATCATCAAATTACTACAGTCAGTACGTATAACATACCATTTCATGCCGATCGACCATGGTACTTGTCAAGCGGGTCACGAATGGCACCCCGACAAAGTCATCACGTGGCGGAATTATGTCCCATAGGTTGCACACCTCCTCCTCGCTCTGCCTCATTCTTTGAGCTACGATGGCTTCATGAAGTGGTTTCTCATCATCTTCATCGAGTGGGTCCTCATTATCTTCATCATCTCCGTCACCTTCCACCAGGTTGATATAAATGACAGCCAGCTTGGGTCTTTCTACTCTGAAGGAGAAGCTGATCAACTCACCACCAGTAAGACGCATGTGGGCGAGGAAACGGGCCCATCCATCTCCTCCAATCCGCGACATATTGCGTCCTTTCTCGACCTCCATAGTGTACGGCCCCTATCGGTGTCAAAACCGGCGGATCTCGGGTAGGGGGTCCCGAACTGTGCGTCTAGGCGGATGGTAACAGGAGACAAGGGACACGATGTTTTTACCCAGGTTCGGGCCCTCTCGATGGAGGTAATACCCTACTCCTGCCTTATTAACATTAATGATATGGGTAGTACAAGAGTAGATCTACCACGAGATCAAGGAGGCTAAACCCTAGAAGCTAGCCTATGGTATGATTGTTGTTCGTCCTACGGACTAAAACCCTCCGGTTTATATAGACACCGGATAGGTTAGGGTTACACAGAGTTGGTTACAATGGTAGGAGATCTACATATCCGTATCGCCAAGCTTGCCTTCCACGCCAAGGAAAGTCCCATCCGGACACGGGACGAAGTCTTCAATCTTGTATCTTCATAGTCCAGGAGTCCGGCCACCGATGATAGTTTGGCTATCCGGACACCCCCTAATCCGGGACTCCCTCAGTAGCCCCCGAACCAGGCTTCAATGACGATGAGTCCGGCGCGTTGATTGTCTTCGGCATTGCGAGGCGGGTTCTTCTCCAAATTCCATATACTTGTCGAATAGTGTCCGGCTTCTGATAAATTATGCGCTCCTTGGCTTCTAGGCCCAATAATGGCCATCTTCCACGTTTTTGAATGAATGCGAAAAGCCAGGGTATTTTTACACTTACCCCCCTAACTGCGCAAATGAGATGCCTCTAAAAGGGGCGAGGATCTAGATCTGAGTCACACCATCCTCCCTTCGCGAGCTTTCATCGGAGCGCCTCTGACCAAAGCCCATTCCATCATGGACAGTCGACGCGGCTCCTCCTCTTGCGCTCCGAGTCCTCAGCCTGGAAATTGGGAGAGATGCTCAGTCACGCATAGCGAGCTAGTTATACTCCAAACCAAGGGATTTCTTCCCCCGGCCTTCTTGGTTCCGGTTCGAGCCGGACTTGCCACCTACAAGGGCGGAAAGCAAGCGGAGAGTGTCCTCGATCCCTCCAAAGGAGAGCGGGTATGCTTCATCTCTTATCTAGTAAGAGGACTCGGATTTCTAATCCATCCGTTTCTCCGGGGGCTCTTGGAGTTCTACGGCCTCCAGTTGCACCACCTTACGCCTGCCTCCATTTTGCACATCGCGGGCTTCATGGCCCTTTGCGAACTGTTCTTGGGTGTCGAGGCTCATTTCGGGCTGTGGAAGAGATTATTCTGCCTAGTACCCCGTTCTACGAGGGGTCAATATATCAAGTGGGCGGAGCCGAACTATGGCGATCGCCGACCGGATACCTATCCGAACCCCGAAGAAGGCGTCCAAGACTAGCTTCGGAATGGTTTTACATGGAGGATATCCGCTGCCGGATCCTGTTCGGATCGGCCTTCCGAGTTCAGCAATGCTCCTCTGAAGAAGCGCCTAAGCCGGGCGCCTCGGAGCCCCTGGAGGGAAATGACTGATGTCCTCTATTTGATGAGCCGAATAAGGTTATCGCTCATGCCGGATTGACCATGATTGGAGTCATGGCAATCTGCATTATGAGGGGAGTGCAGCCGCTCCAATATAGGGGCCACCCCATGTGGGACTTCAACGGGGAGGACGATGCCACCCGCCATGGCCGCAAAGGGCCGGGATCGGTCACCGAACTGGTGAAGATCTTGTCGGCCATGTATAAAGGGGAGGAGGAGGATTTCCTCCGCGTCAATCCACTGAAGGAGTTTTCTTCGAATAATCCTCGAAGCTGGGTGAGCAAACATCTTTGTGGCCTGTCCGATCCATGTTCCCGTGGTTAAATGTCTCATTTCATGGTTTTTGTGCAGGAACTACGCCAGACTGTGGAGAAGATACACAGCCCGCCCCCACAACCCGAGGATCCGGAACGGTCCCTCGATCCGACCTCAGAAGAGGATCCGGATATAAAGGTGGAGTTGATCGACGGGGTGTTCCACCAACTTAGCATCGATAATGCTTTGGTTGCCATTACGGCCGACACCCCGAATACCTCCAGCCTCACGGGTAATCGAGACCGAGGTCCCAATATTCTGATAATGACCCGTCTGCGCTTATTTCTTGATCACCATATACCAATGGTGTTTCGCAGGGTACCTTCGAGGCAGAAGCCGAGCCAGCGGCTGGCCAACAAGCGGCAAGACGGCCTCAAGGCTAAAAAGGAGTGCGGTCCAGATCGAAACTCCGCCGCAACGGTATGGCGTGTCACCATGTTCCTAGGATTGATTCCTGGAAGGCGTACTAATGCTGACGCTCTTTTCAGGAAAACGAGCGCTCGCCAGACTGAGTCCGGAGAGGTTGCCAATCGAACCTCCGCCGGCCAGGCTCCAAAGCTGGGTCCAGAAGCGGAGGCGAGCACGAGGCGTAAGTCGGATGCTCCTCCAACAGAGGATGCCGACAGATTCTCCGCCACCAACTCCGAGGTGGAGAGCGCCTTGAATCACAGGCGTCGCCGGACAGTTCTTCGTGACGCATGTTTCTCCCAAGAGGCCTTGAATGCCTTCAATTCGGGAGATGCGCACCTCCGTGCCGCTCAAGATGGTCTAGCCAGAGCCACGGAGCAGTATGTAAAGGACATACGGGTAAGGAAATTTGACAGTTATATATGCCAGTAGCCCTCGAGACTTAAAATAGTTAGAAGAACTGATTTAAGGATCATTTGTTATGCAGGATCTTACAAAAAGAGTACCCGATCGTCCCAGAGCTTGAAGAGTGCAAGGCCCAACTTGAGGCCGCACTAGCCGCTACAGGGGGAGCCACAGAGACCACCTCTGGTAATATATGCTTCAAAAGATAAATAGTTTATGAAGTGCGGCGGGTTTGTAAATCTGACAAAAACATTGCAGATGGCGCCGACTAGATCCGGACAAGCAACAGCTCTTGCGCCAGCTAAAGGTCAAGCGAGAGCGTGCTTACGAGGGTGCGGCAGGAGAAAAATAACCTCCAAGATGCCAACACCAAGCTGGGTGAGGAACTAAAGAATGTTCGTGTCCAGCTTGTCTCGACTCAGAAGGAGAATCGGCGGCTTCGCCGCGGCATTTTCAAGAGTGCTTGAGCGAACTTTGAAAGAGTTCGGCGAGGAAGGCGACTAACATAAACATGTATGTAGGTTTGCTCACAGGTCGCCCCGAGGAGGAGATGCCCAGTTCTTCGGGTGATCTTCTTCCCGAATTGCGCCACCTGCACGAACGAGTCCGCAGGTGATGAAAGGCGCCGGCCAGGCCTTGTGGCCATCTATCTCCCCGCCTCAAGGAATTGGGGAGCTGGCAGAGCGGCTTCAAGGAGCACGCGGCGCTCCGACTATGGAAGAAATCGCCTGCCGTCAAGGCGCCAGGAGGCTCGGGCCATGGTAAAGACGCTGTACACGGAAGGCTGACCCAAACCACATGGTCGAGGTCGGACCTGTGGGGTCCGATGGGATGGAGATCCTCAGAAGATTAGTGTACGGCCAACTAGAATTGGCCGCCAATTATTTCCAGCAAGATTGTAAATTAGATAGCCTATTAGATGGCATTGAGGAGGAATACAATGAGTCGAGTTGACTATGTAAAAATATGACATGAAAAAATGTCTTCTAGCCGGATTGTAGATCGCTTGTCGAAGCGGACCTTTTCGCTTCGACCTCGTGACCCAAGAGTCTGGAGGTGTGTCCGAATACCTTCGTGGTTATATAAGAACCGGGTATGCATGGAGACAAGGCGAGGGGTCATTATTGTTGTATCGCATAAGTGCCCAACTAGTTATGTTATATTACATGGGTAGTAAGAAACAGCTTCCAGGGAGAATAGTTCCGTTAAGGGTTCCTTTCGCTGGGATGCATGCCCTAAAGTGCATGTCAAGGCTGCTATGAAAGCAGAAAATCATCTCGGGCAGATGGGTAAATAGTTAAAATCATCTTTCAGTTCACCGAATCAATATTCCCTTAAGAACGCTTAGCTTTCGCTTCACCATCATGGTACACATCCGCTGACCCGCAAGAATAATCACAGTGGTGCTCCTTTACCACCTAGCCGAACAATCGGGAACGAGGGGTAAGCACAGAGCCAGCAACCCAGCTTCGCCAAAACTTAAGTCATATCGATGCATATAATGGTGAATAAAAGGTACATGCGGAAGTTTAACGATCTGTTGGGCATGAAGCTCAGATAAATAAGCTTCTTAAAAGAAGCCCCTGTATAATGAGCGCGGACAGCGCGTCAAGTATGTGCAAAAAAAGCGCAAACGAGCCTCTAGAGGCTTCAAGAAGAAGGAGGAGGAAGGAGAGAAATAAAAGACAACAAAATAGAAAATGTGGACGGAGGAAGGAGACGAACTTGGAGTCCGGCGCTTAGGCGAGAATCTTCGTGAGACGGGCTGCGCTCCATGAGTTCGCTCGAGTTGGTTATCCGATGCGCTTGCAGACGGTATGCTCCGCCGGTCAGACCTGGTCGATGATGAAGGGACCTTCCCATTTGGGCTTGAGTTTGTCCTTTTTTGTCCGCAAGCGAGAACTAGTTCGCCAACGTTATAAGCTTTGGCCCGCATTTCCTGCTTTGATATCTTCGAGCCTGCTGTTGATAGAATGCGGAACGAGCTTTTGCCACGTCGCGCCCTCCTCCAATGCGCCCAAACTGTCCCGCCGATCGGGCTTGATTCTCTTTCTTCATACATGCGCACGCCGAGGTGAGTCATGTATTATGTCGCAGGGCAAGACTGCCTCTGCGCCGTACACCATAAAGAATGGTGTGAATCCGGTAGTACGATTCGGCGTGGTCCGCAGCCCCCAGAGTACGGAGTCGAGCTCCTCAACCCAGAGGGGCCGCACTAGTCATGGTTTAATGCCGCTCATGATTAGACCATTTGCTCGTTCGACTTGGCCGTTGGTTTGAGGGTGATAGATCGAGGTGAATCGAGCTTGATGCCCATGTTTTTGCACCATAATTTGACCTCATCGGCCGTGAAGTTGGTTTCGTTATCGCGATGATACTGTGGGGACACCGTAACGGTGCACTACCCCGATATGAAGTCTATCACCGTCCGGATTCGCCGCTTTAACAGGCTTGGCCTCTATCCATTTGGTGAATTTATCCACCATGACCAATAGGTATTTTTGCTTGTGGGTTCCTCCCTTAAGGGGTCCAACCTTGTCAAGCCCCCAGACCGCGAACGGCCAGGTGATGGGTATAGTTTTGAGGGCGGTGGGTGGCATGTGGCTTTGGTTAGCAAAAAGCTGGCAACCAACGCATCGTTGGACTAAATCCTGCGCATCTGCCTGGGCCGTCGGCCAATAAAATCCTGTACGGAAGGCCTTGCCTACAAGGGCCCGGACTGCTGCATGGTGCCCACCCAGTCCGGCATGAACTTCAGCCAGGAGGTTTCGCCCTTCCTCTTCGGAGATACACCTTTGAAGGACTCCTGTAGTGCTTTTCTTATAAAGCTCTCCCTCATGGACTTTGTAGGCTTTAGATCGCCGTACTATGCAGCGAGCCTCATTTTGGTCTTCAGGGAGTTCCTGCCTAGTTAGGTAGGCTAGGAATGGTTCCGTCCACGGGGCGATAACCGCCATTATTTCATGGGCGGAGGGTGTTATCTCGTGGCGAGCCTCCTATTGTGTCGAGTGTTCGCGTCAGTAAGGCGGTTGGGTCCGGATTGTTATTTCCGGACTCCTTCCCATAGTAATGGATGGCTTCAACAGCCGCTCCAGAAGATGTTGGGCGGACGGCATCGCGTTTTGCACCGATGCGCGCTAATATGTCCGCCGCCTGGTTGTTATCCCGGCTATATGATGAAATTCGAGCCCTTCAACCGGCTTGACATTTTTAGGACCGCATTGCGGTATGCTGCCATTTTCGGATCTTTGGCGCCAAAGTCTCCGCTTATTTGAGATATCGCGAGGTTCAATCCCGCACCTCTAGGCGCTTAATGCCCATGGAGACTGCCATCCGGAGGCCGTGCGAAGGGCCTCGATTCGCCGCGTTGTTGGAGTCCGTATACATTATCTCAAGGACGATTGGACTGTGTCCCGGTTGGGGCGCCAGATGACGCCAGCCCCGAGTGCCGCCAACATTTTGGAGCCTTCAAAGTGCATGATCCAATTGAGTATGCGCCGCATTTTTAGGGAGTTCGGCTTTAGTCCATTCGGCCACGAAGTCGGCCAAAACCGGTGACTTAATAGCTCGTCGTGGCTTATAAGTTATGTCGAATGGAAGGAGCTCTATGGCCCATTTAGCAATCCGGCCCGTCGCGTCGCGGTTGTTTATAATGTCGTTAAGATGTACTTCGGAGGCTACCGTTATCGAACACTCTTGAAAGTAGTGTCGCAGCTTCCGGGATGCCATGAACACCGCGTATGCTATCTTTTGATAGTGTGGGTACCGGGAATTGCTTGGAGTTAGGACAGTGGACACATAGTAAACCGTTTTTTGAAGAGGGAACCGGTGTCCGTCCGTTTCTCGTTTGACAACGAGCACCGCGCTGACGACTTGATGTGTTGCGGCGATATATAATAGCATTGGTTCGCCCACATTGGGCGCGGCAAGGACCGGGTTTGTTGCCAATATGGCTTTTATCTCTTCGAGTCCGGCCGTGGCGGCATCCGCCCACTCAAGTGTTCAAGGGCGGAGGAGGCGGTAAAGGGTAACGCCTTTTCTCCCAAACAGGAAATAAAGCGGCTTAGAGCCGCCACGCATCCCGGCCAATTTTGTATTTGTTTGAGGTCTTTGGAATATCCAATTGTGACAGAGCTCGGATCTTGGCTGGGTTTGCTTCAATTCCTCTACCGGACACAATGAAGCCCAGAGCTTTCCGCCGGAACGCCAAGACGATTTTTCCGGATTTAGCTTGATGTCATATTTTCGAAGATTGTCGAATGTGAGCCTCAAGTCGTCTACTAGAGTTTCGGCGTGCTTGGTTTTGACGACCACGTCATCTACATATGCTTTCACTGTTTTGCCGATCTGGTCTGCCAGACATGTCTGAATCATGCGCTGATATGTTGCACTGGTGTTTTGGAGCCCAAAGGGCATTGTGTTGAAGCAGAACGGGCCGTATGGAGTGATGAATGCTGTTGCAGCTTGGTCTGCTCCGCCATCTTGATTTGGTGGTAGCCGGAGTACACGCCGAGGAAGCACAATGAGTCGTGGTCCTGCTGTAGGCCAATAATTTGATCAATTCGAGGAGGGGAAGGGATCCTTTGGGCAAGCCTTATTAAGGTCTTTAAAATCAACACATAGGCGCCAGGATTTATCCTTCTTGGTACCATCACCAGGTTTGCTAGCCAGTCCGGATGTTTTATATTTCGATGAATCTTGCTTCCAAAAGTTTGGCTAGCTCCTCTCCATGGCCTGCCTCTTGGGTTCGAAAAGCGCCAAGAGCCTGTTGATCGGCTTGAACTTTTTAGGATATTTATGTTGTGCTCGGCCAGCCGATGTGGGATTCCTGGCATGTCTGAAGGGTGCCAGGCAAAGATGTCCTAGTTTTCTCGTAGAAATTCTCGTAGTGCGGCGTCTACATCAGGGTTTAATTGTGCCCCAATGGAGGCTGTCTTTGCAGGGTCCGTTGGGTGGACTTGGAATTTGACTATTTCATCCGCTGGTTTAAAAGAGGTGGACTTGGATCTTTTATCAAGTATCACATCGTCCCTGTTCACCGTGGAGCGCATCGCCGTGAGTTCCTCGGCCGCTAGGGCTTCGGATAGTGCCTCGAGGGCTAGTGCGGCTGTCTTGTTTTCGGTGCGGAGTGCTATGTTCGGATCACTAGCGAGAGTGATGATTCCGTTAGGTCCGGGCATTTTAAGCTTCATGTACCCATAATGGGGTATAGCTTGAAAAATTGTGAATGCCTCTCGTCCTAATAGAGCATGATATCCGCTGTTGAACGGGCCACTTGAAATGTGACCTCCTCGGACCTGTAATTGTCCAAAGGAGCCAACACTACGCCCAAAGGTGATTTTTCCCTGCAGCATGCTTCCGGCTAGGGATTATTCCTCTAAAGGTTGTGCTGCTTCGCCAATGCGGTTCCATCTATTTCCATTTTTCGGAGGGTTTCCTCATAGATGAGGTTTAGTCCGCTGTCGCCATCCATGAGTACCTTAGTAAGGCGAAAGCCGCCCACTATCGGACCGAGGACCAATGCGGCTGGTACTGGCTGTTCGAATTTAGGTTCGCAATGGCATTAAAGGTAATAGCCGTGTTACCCATGGATTTATTGTTGCTACTTGGTAGACTTCGCAAGGTTATGGAGTGTTCGTTGCATGTTATTTGATGCGAAAGTCTTGAAGACTGTTAACACCGTCATCGGTGTTGCTGGGCTGGGATTCAAGCTAGAAGCTCTTCGCCACTTTTGGCCACCGCGTAGTATCCAACATGCTCAAGGCTATGAGTTGGAGTGGCGCCTCATCTCGTGAATTTTGCAGGGTCCGCTTAGCCAACCCTCCAAGACGGTTCCGCACTTTTAGGGGTTTTGGTTTTTGGTGTTTAACCCAGGTGCTTGGTAATGATGCACCCTTTTATTTCGGACTAGGGATGTATTCGGGCGGATTATCCCAAAATTTACTTCGGTTTTCCAGCGCTCTCCATCACACAAGATTTTTGTACTATGGTCACCAAGTCGGCTAAGCGTGTAATTTCGCGACGATTTATGGCGCTTAGGATTCCCTTGTCCGTGCAATTATTGAAGAATATTGGGATTGCGTCTTCCTCTCGGCAGTCCTTTATCCTGCCCATGACCAGGAGGAATCTGGCCCAGTAATGATGTACTGTTTCAGCGGGCCCTTGCCGAATTTGGGATAGATCGCTAATGTTTGGGTGGGCGGTGGAACTGGATCCGAACCCCGTCAATTTAAGACTCAGGGCCGGAAGTTTCAACTCGAAGTTTGGATTTTGAATGCTATCCAATGAATCCATCCGTCACCGACTTTAAGTTCGTGGCTTGATCGTCATCCGTCCCTCTGCGGGAATCCGCATGGAGGATCGAACCGGACATAGCTAGTCCTTAAAATAGAAGAAGAATCGCCGCATTTCTCCTCTATCACAGCAACATGATGGGTAGCCTGGGGAGAGATGATCTCTCTCGATCGGTTTTAGGCCCGATCCGTCATAGTCTGTGGCGACTCCTGTATGCGGCGGCGCGATCCAAGAGCTCGTTTACGGAGGAGAGCTCGATCAGATCTAACTGTTCGGCAAGTTCCGAATTAACATGGAGATTGGTTTCGATAACTCGAGAGGTCATCATCGGCGCGGTGGCCGAACTGGCGGTCATAAGAAAACCACCTAGCCGAAGAGTCTGACCAGCGGCCAAGGCTCCTTTGGCGATAGTATCATCTTTAAAGACGGATGAGGCATCCTACCGACGGCGACGCACACGAGGAACTCTCAATGAACGTACCAATGTCGGTGTCAAACCGCGGATCTCGGTAGGGGTCCCGAACTGTGCGCCTAGGCGGATGGTAACAGGAGACAAGGGACACGATGTTTTTAACCAGGTTCGGCCCTCTCGATGGAGGTAATACCCTACCCCGCTTGATTAACATTGATGATATGGGTAGTACAAGAGTAGATCTACCACGAGATCAAGGAGGCTAAACCCTAGAAGCTAGCCTATGGTATGATTGTTGTTCGTCCTACGGACTAAAATCCTCTGGTTTATATAGACACCGGATAGGTTAGGGTTACACAGAGTCGGTTACAATTGTAGGAGATCTACATATCCGTATCACCAAGCTTGCCTTCCACGCCAAGGAAAGTCCCATCCGGACACGGGACGAAGTCTTCAATCTTGTATCTTCATAGTCCAGGAGTCCGGCCACCGATGATAGTTCGGCTATCCGGACACCCCCTAATCCGGGACTCCCTCAGCCCCCCATGAGCCTCAAATGTCACATTGTCTCCTGTCAGCTTGTTGAATTTCAGCCTCACATTGCTTGGGAGGATCTGTGTAAAAAAGCAAAATGACACAATGAAGTAATGCCAACTCTAAAAATAAAATAGTTGTTACATTTCATATAATTTCTTACTGCCGCATGACGAAAACTCGGCTGGAAGTAGACGTCGAACAGCTTGCTAGTTGCAAGGCCGCTGGCGCACCTTGACTTGCACAATCGACATGGTGGTGGTGGTGGTGGCGCCATTTTCCTAAAGCAATATGAGCAAGGATTAACGATCCACTTCACAGGAAAGAAAAATAATTCTGAAATCAAATTGTTCTATAAATCAACTAAATCAACTAGCCCATTAAATCAACTTGCCTACTAAATCAACTAAATCAAAATGTTCTATAAATCAACTAAATCAACATTTCTATTAAATCAACTTGCCTACTAAATCAACTAAATCAAAATGATCTATAAATCAATTAAATCAACTAGCCTACTAAATCAACTTGCCTACTAAATCAACTAAATCAAAATGTTCTAAATCAACTAAATCAACTAGCCTACTAAATCAACTAAATCATATGAACTAAATCAAAATGTTGCATATGAACTAGCCTACTAAATCATAATGTAGCAGGGAGGAGGGGTTGTGGATGGAGGAGGGAGAAGGAGGGGTGACTGGAGTAGGGAGGAAAGAGTAGGACGGAGGAGGAAGGGCAGAGCGAGGAGGGGCCGACCGGCGGCGAGTGGAGGGAGGACGGAGGAGGAGTGCGGTACCGATTCCAGCAAGGAGGAGGAGTTGACGGCGACGTAGAGGGAAGAGGGGTAGGCGACGACGGCTGGCGGGGGCGACGGCGACCGGCCGGGGAGGACCAGTACGCGGGGTGGGGGGTGGGGGGTTGAGGGGGAGATGGAGTGAGTGTGAGTGTGAGTGCGGATCGGATAGAGGAGAGCGTGGGGTGGGAGATAGCTAGTTTTAGCAGTAGCGCGCTCCGATTTAACACACTGCTGCTATAACTAGCTTTGCGGCGGGGTCATGGGAATTATAGCAGTAGCACGTCTTAGACGAGGCGCGCTACTGCTATGTTTATTTCAGCAGCGAGTACTTCCTGAGCGCGCTACTGCTACATTGCAGCAGCGCCTTAATTTAAAACTCGCTGCTGCTAAGATTCGGTGTATAGGGTTTTCCCTAGTAGTGATTCCATCTCTCTGTTGTAGCATGTTTTATAATTGAAGCACCATTCTTCTATACAAGGCATGAAAGGGGAAGACGACTATGTTAGAATCTGAAGGGTTACAAACCAGGTTTTGCAAAAGATCCAAATGTCGGGAGATAATAAACCAACTCTAGTTTTTATAGACACTGCTCCAGCACAGAGAAACCCAACTCCTACTGATAATAAGCAGATTCCAGTGGCCAAAGAACTAGTCCGCTCCAGTCCAGCAAAAATATGTCAACTCCATTCTAAGAAGCGTGTGCATATCCTTGCATCATGAAATTTTATAGCATGATGATCATATTTTCTACATGTTTCTTACCCATTCCTCTTTTAGAAAATAAGCTTAACAGATAGAAGAATTTCTGCACTAGTATCTTCTGTGAGGAAAGATTCTTGCAGGAATTCTCTGTACTCCAATGCAGATGTAAGTACCTGTTGTATATCACTATATTTTTACATCAGCATGTATTTTGTTAATCGGCTTGAATCCAACCTTTATCTGATCTAAATTTAGTTGTAGCAAAATGTATGATTAAAGGCCACAATGTTGATTTTTGTAAGGAAAACTGCCTGGTAGTTTTGCATCCTGAGCTGCATGAGTGTACTTTCTCATATTAGTGGGTTTGATTACTTTGGTTCTGCAGTGGGTTTTCAGTGTTTTTTTACTGTGTTGTCCTGTCGTATCCCTAGCTCTTACATCATACTCCCTCCGTCCGGGTTACATGTCGCAGAAATGGATAAAACTGGATGTATCTAGAACTGAAATACGCCTAGACCCATCCATTTATTTTCTGATGGAGGGAATACATGTCAACATGTCATGCCTTTCTATTCTTCAGTACCTATTCCATCTCTGTTGTAGCATGTTTTATAATTGACGCACCATTCTTCTATATAAGGCATGCAAGGAGAAGACGGCTATGTTAGAATCTGAAGGGTTACAAACCAGGTCTTTGCAAAAGATCCAAATGCCAGGAGATAATAAACCAACTCCATTTTTCATAGATACTGCTCCAAAGACAGAGAGACCCAACTCCCAATCGATAATAAGCAGATTCCAGTACAAAGAACTAGTCTGCTCCACCCAAGAAAAGAATGTCAACTCCATTCTAAGAAGCGTGTGCGTATCCTTGCATCATGAAATTTTATTGCATTCTGATCATATTTTCTACATGTTTCTTACCCATCTCACTTTTAGAAAATAAGGTTAAATGATAGAAGACTTCCTTCATTGGGATTGTATTCGAGGAAAATATCTTGTGGGAATTCTCTGTGCTCCAATGCTTATGTAAGTACCTGTTGTAAATCACTAGATTTTTACATCAGCATGTATTTTGTTAATCGGCGTGAATCCAACCTTTATCTGATCTAAAATTAGTTGTATCAAAATGTTAAAGGCGCCAATGTTGATTTTTGTAAAGAAAACTGCTTGGCAGTTTTGCATACTGAGCTGCATGAGTGTACTATCTCATATCATGCACATTACCGAATTGTAGTGCTGCTCTAGTAGCCCATTCATACATTGTGTCAATGTTGCTTTCGTATTACCTTACCTGGCTGATGATATTTGTGCCATATTGTGTTGATTTGGTGTTTTTTTGATAGGCAGACTGTAAGGGAACCCCATACAGTATAATTGGTGCAACAAACCCAAATTGCAAGTACCATGCCTTGAACCTGGGTGGGTGGGAAGGCATCAGCCCTTTCCCGCCACTAGGCTATGCCTTAGTCTGCGTGTTAATTTGGTGTTGGCTAGTTGCCCAAACGTTTGTTGTGCCAATGTTGCTTTCCTATTATCTAACTTGGCCAATGATAGCAATGCTAGTGTCTTAATTTGGTGCAGGCTGCTGAAGATAAGAAGACAAACTCTAAAAGCAACAAGGCAACCCCAATGTTTCTTTCCAATAAATCTAGGGCAGGTAATATGCCAATAACTCATGATTAATCTGTTTGGTTCCCCTCCTAATTTATGTTACGATGCAGTGGTCAAGACACTCTCCACTATCAATAATACAAGCCTGCCAAAATCGCCATCTGAATCTGTTCAGTATCCTCTGTCTTGAATGCAACAGAAAAAATGTATGTTTGTGAACCAATTAATGGTTGAAGGAATGATGGAAATGGTGGAGGAATCAGAGGTGCAGAGTCGTGCGACACAACAACTGATCAATGTTTTCAGAGACAGTGTAGCAAAGTAGCAAGAACTTTCCCACATGCTTATGGGCGTCATTCGTGCTGAGGTTGCAGATTGTGACGTTGTAGATCGTTAGGTTCCGTTCATTTATTTGCACTGGCATCAATCTTTGATTGCCAAGTGGATGTAATTTCCTATAATATATGTTGGATGTGCAACGTTTTTTCCTGTATGTCGTACCTTTGCTTGATCAGTTTTGGTCCTGGGCATAATTGCTCGTCGTAATGGGATCAAATTATCTAATTTGGCCTAAAGACATGTACGAACTTTAGTGGGCCCCTTAAGTTAATGGGCCGTTACCAGGCTGAAAGTTAATGGTCGGCCCTCTTAACTCCCGGGTTGTTAACAGGTTGACATTGAAGTGGGCAACAGGTGGGCCCAATTGATTTCACGGGCCGTTAACAGGCCGTTACTAAGTTCGGGCTACATATGGCCCAACTATACTGTGGGCCTTTAGCAGGGAGCGGGCTTGTACAGGACCATGAAGAGCATGGGCCGTTAAGAGGCTGAAAGTCAGGTCGTATTATAAATGGCCCAACTGTGTTGTGGGCCTTTAGCAGGCCGAAAGAGAAACCGGGCTGGTATTGGACCGTGAAGGGGATGGGCCGTTAAAAGGCCAAAACTTAGGAATGACTAAAAATGGCCCAACTCATTTATGGTCCATTAACAGGCTGAAAGGCACACAGGTCAGGAATTGGCCCAACACTTAAATGGGTCGCTAAAAGTCCAAAACTCAGGTCCGACTACAAATGGCCCAAGAGATATATGGGCCATCACCAGGCTGAAAGACACACCGGGCCGGAAATTGGCCCAACACTTGAATGGGTCACTGAAAGGCCGAAACTCAGGTCTGACTACAAATGGCCCAACTGATTTATGGGCCGTCAACAGGCTGAAAGACATACCGGGCCGGAAATTAGCCCAACATTTAAATGGGTCGCTAAAAGGCCGAAAGATGTACATCGTGAAAATTGGCCCATCCATTGAATGGGCCGTTAACAGGCCGAAATCTCATCGGGCCGATATTGAGCCCAAATATATAGCGGGCTGTTAACGGGCTCGAACTGACGATGGGCTGCAATGGTGTCAAATCTTTAATGGGCCGTTGACAGGCCGAATTGGCACATCTCGTATGGGCCGTGGGCTTAAATGGACCTGACACAAGTAGGCCTTATATGGGTCGGCCTGCTATTTTTTACTGGCCGGCCTTTTTCACCGGAATGCCACTGTTGGGCCGTGCCACGTGTCGACCTATCATAGGCACCTCCTGTCCAATGAGTGATTGGCATATGTCCCAACGGTGAGGCAACACGTGTTTCCTCGGGCCAATGATGATTTTACATGTGGAAAATCCCCATTGGTCCGGCTGTTAACGGGTTATCGGATCCAAAACCGGACCCGATAGCTTAACGGCGTTCGGTTACGGTGGATGCCACGTGTCGGTCACCCTTGACAAAAGACTTCCGTGACGCGGGATTTGTCGTCATGGAAGTGGACACTTCCGTGATGATAATTTTGGTAATGTCATGGAACACTTCTACGACAACACAGGTATGACTATCTTGATTCTGTCATAAATTTGTCATGGATGTACATGCATGACAAAAAACGTGACCTACTATGACAAACACGTATCATCACAGAAGTGTATTTTTTTTGTAGTGCTTGTTGCAGAGGACGGGCGTCATCATCAAGAAACTTATGGATGAGAATGCCATGCTCCGCATCGAGCGCAACAGGCTGCTGGAGGAATCCATGGATGCTGCCAAGCAGCGTATTAAGGACATGAAACTAATGAAAGAGATCATCGCCCGCCGCGAGAACTAGTCTCCGCGACCTGCAGCGCATAAAGAAAGTAGAGATCAGCGAGCCAGATCGTTGTATGTGTCTTCCTTCTTCTTTTGCCCTTGTGTATTTCGGGCGTAGCCGCATGTGGCTTTTTAATTATCTTCCTAATTATGTAAGACAATTATTGTCCACTCTCGTCGTCCTTATATATATATTCATCAGTCTTGCTATAAGTCGCAGTAGATGCTATATAAGTCCGTCGGATCTTACATCAAGATCCGTGCAAAATTTTATTTTAAGATTTTTTTCCCTCTTCAATCTCAGTCGAGTGAGACATTGCCATGCCATTAAAAATAGGCCCGGGCACCATTAATGGAGACCTTGGGAGAGGTGGACGGCAGATGGAGGTCAAAGGGCTCTCCTCCCGATAAGCACACGTAGGGGTCTGATCGCATGCCTCCCGTACTCAAATAGCAACCCAACATGGCGCCTCCTAGCTAATAAAAAAAGGGATGCGTGGCGGCACGTAATTGGTAAATAGAACGCCCATGGTTTCAATAATACTTGTGTTTTCGATTGTAACGTGACAGCACTTGTTCCAAAATGACTTTGTTGATTGTTAATTTGTGCGCCTTCGCAAATCGGATAGCAAAATGACCACGGCATGTTGGTGCCATGTCATGACACCAAACCAAGTTTCATGATTTTCATGCGTGTTTTGGATTTACAGGAATTAAAAAACCAAGTTTCTCAATGTTTCCAGCCGAGCCATGACGCCCAGATGTTTGAATTTCATTCCCATTTCTGTCATGGGACCTAGAAATTTACCCGAGGACACACATGTGATTTTTCAACCAGCTTTGGTGCACTGGAGCATGTGCTCATATTTAAAATTTGAATTATGCACACAAAGGTGACACGTTCCCTCTCAGAACCACGAGCCTTCTTGAGAGAAGCTCCGGTTTGCAAGAAACTTATACAAAACTTGTTCCTATTCTGGAAAAAGAATTACCACAGCATGGTAGTACCATGACATGACACCATGCCAAGTTTCATGATTTTCAGGCGTGCTTTGGACTTACAAGAATTTTAAAACCAAGCTTCTCAATGTTCTCGGCCGAGCCACGATGCCCAGATGTTTGAATTTCATTCCCATTTCTTGCATGGGACCTAGAAATTCACCCGAGGACACACATGTGATTTTTCAATCAACTTTGGTGCACGGGAGCATATGCCTGTAGTTCAAATTTGAATTATGCACATTAAATGACCAGAAACTCAATTAATGTATCAAAAAGGCCAAATAAACCCGGAATAATTCCAAAATTTAACAGGGCACTCATGTAGTTCTATCTTGCCTCTGTAAATAAACTCAAGGGGGGCAGCGTATATTGTTTCGCACTCAAAGGTGACACGTTCCCTCTCAGAACCACGAGCCTTCTTGAGAGAAGCTCCGATTTGCAAGAAGCTCATACCAAAAAAATTCCTATTCGACCATTTTTTTACCAGGGCATGGTAGTACCATGACATGACACCATGCCAAGTTTCATGATTTTCAGGCGTGTTTTGGATTTACAAGAATTTTAAAACCAATTTTCTCAATTTCCTCGGCCGAGCAACGATGCCCAGATGTTTGAATGTCATTCTCATTTCTTGCATGGGACCTAGAAATTCACCCGAGGAGACACATGTGATTTTTCAACCAAATTTGGTGCACGGGAGCATGTGTTTGTAGTTCAAATTTGAATTATGCACATTAAATGACCAGAAACGCAATTAATGTATAAAAAGGCCAAACGAACCCGGAATAATTCCAAAATTTAACAGGGCAGTCATTGTTCGATGTTTCCTCTTTAAAGAAACTCAAGGGGGGCAGCGTATATCGTTTCACACTCAAAGGTGACACGTTCCCTCTGAGAACCACGAGCCTTCTTGAGAGAAGCTCCGGTTTGCAAGAAGCTTATAACAAATCTTGTTCCAAACCGGCCCAATTTTTTACCACAGCATGTTAGTGCCATGAAATGACACCACGCCAAGTTTCATGATTTCCAGGCGAGTTTTGGATTTACATGAATTTAAAAACCAAGTTTCTCGATGTTCTCGGCTGAGTCACGATGCCCAGATGTTTGAATTTCATTCCCATTTCTTGCATGGGACCTAGAAATTCACCCAAGGATACACATGTGATTTTTCAACCAACTTTGGTGCACCGGAACATGTGCTTGTAGCTCAAATTTGGATTATGCACATTAAATGTCCAGAAACTCAATTAATGTATAAAAAAGGCCAAGCGTACATGGAATAATTCCAAAATTTAACAGGGCACTCATATAGTTCTGTGTTGCCTCTGTAAAGAAAATCTGGGGGGAGGCAGCGTATATTGTTTCGCACACAAAGGTATAAAGAAATAAAGAAATTAGCATACCTATTTAATTCTTGGGTTGTTACTATTTATGCCACTACTTGTGTATCATTATTCAGTTTTACCATTAGAAGTTACAACTACTCAAAAAATGCCATCGATCTGTGAGATGTCTGCTCAAAAATGCAATTAGATATCTAAAAAATGCCATCGTTAAGTTAGATGTTTGCTCAGAAATGCCATTAGACATTGTTATTTTCACGTCAAACCCGTTGACCATGTTACATGACAAAAATAAGCCGATTCTCACAATGATAAGTTAATGGTGTCTAGCACAAGACACCCCTCAAATAAAACTAAGCACCCTGGAATTCTTTGACAAAACTAAGCACCCTGAAATTCTTCGACAACTAAACCGCTAGCTATATGACGTTGGCCATATATATTGTACGTATATAATGTGAAGAAACGAGTGGTAGTACTATACAAACTAAAAGATGAAATGTATGAAATATAACGAGAAGAAACATAACATAGTTCTGCTGGGGGCTCAGCATAACACACCCCTGAAATTAAACTAAGCACACCTGAAATTAAAGTATGCAACTAATCCGGTAGACAATGCATTAGAACCACCATGAGAAACTACACTGCCACCTTACTCGGAGTCCTCGTCCACGTCCTCGACTTCGTCCTTGTCCCTCTTCCTCTTGGCCGATACTTCTTTGCTTGAACCGCACACTTGGCTCTTGCTCTTCATCCAACCCTTGTAGATATTGAAACAAAGGTAGCCATGCATTGCAGCATAGCGGATGTGGTCTATATCTAGTACATTCCACTGCCATGCATGATGATGAAACGTGTACGAAGGCTTCTCTAGTTTACCGTATGAAGGATGAACCATGGCTCCTGCCAGGGCCAGCATTGAAGGCTGACCACGGGAGGGCAGCAGCCGATTCTTCTGGAGGTCGAAGGTGTTGCCTACAATGAGGCCTATCCGACCTGTGACTCTTTTGTCGCTCAGAAAGTCTACAATGCGAATTTACTAGGCCGCCTTGAGGAAGTTCTTAAATTCCTCGCACTCAACGTCGGCATGGCATATGTGGTAAACCAAGCATAAGTCATGCACGCAAACCTGGATCACGCCGGGCTTCTTCTTGTCTTCCTCCTTTAGATCCTTTTCTTGTCCCAGGACTGTGGTGTACTCAACACCTAGCCCAGCGACCCACTCATCATTTGATTTTTCGAACATGCGACTGAAGCGAGCAAGGCATCCTTTTATCATCGCAGAAGAACGGGTGTAGATGATGTCGAACTCGTTGCCGGTGATGATTATAACCTTGTACTCACCGCCGATCATGGAGATTTGGGATGGCATGAATTTGGGAGGAGGGTTAGGATTAGTGGAACTGCCGTAATGTTAAAGGACGGGACGACTAGGAACGAACTGCCGTAATGTTAAAGGACGTCCGGGGAAGAGTAGGAGCGAACTGCCAGCGGTTTTATGATTGCAAAAATGCTGAGTGGGGCATGCGAACGGCAGGGTAGTAGCTTGCCTGCTGGATAAATGGATTCATGCACAGTGCTATGGAGCCCAATTAGATGTCATGTCTACTCGACGCCCAATTAAATGGCTTTTGATGTCATGTCAAGCATCGGGAAAATTACAGGTGATACGAAGCTTTCTATTCTCCCATGATACGGGCTTCCGAGAGCCCTTGGATCTGAGATCGAGCGGTTACATGGCGTGATTCTAGACCTATGGGTGAATATCCTATCCTGGAGGGTTATTCTGCAAATTTTCAGCAACTTAGCATGCGACCGTTCGATCTCAGATCCAAGGGCTGCCAACAGCCCGTATCAAGGTTGCGCCGCCTACCACGACTGTCGCCTCGCTCGCGCGGTCGCGCCCTCGGAGATTTAACACGGTGCGTTAGGCTATCTGATGTTGGCATGTCATACATAGTCATCACTTAGTCACTCGTACTACAACAAGGTTAGCTATAAGGTTGGCTATAAGAGTATTTTTTTTACTTCTCTCTATCTCTTTGTTTGTAGTATTTGTTGCATTTGCCAAGGAGTGACCTCTTTCAATGAAAAGGTGCTTAGATGAGGTGCCAAGGGCATTAAATGGCTTAGCAATCAAGTCCCCAATGCATAGGTGCTTAGTTTTTTGTTGCTAAGTTTGCTTCATTTAATTAACTATAGACTCAAAATTGTCTTTTCACCTAGGTACACGCGCTTAGAACCGTTTCTTCCTTGGGTCACCAAACTAGTATCTCTCTTCTTAATTAACTTGCCACATCAGACTTTATGCCTATGTGGCAAGCTTAGCACCTGTAGGAGGAAGTAAGTACTCCATCCGTTCCAAAATAGATGACTCAACTTTGTACTGACTTAACTTTAAGTTTGTACAAAGTTGGGTCATCTATTTTGGAACGGAGGGAGTACAATAGTGGGCTATAAGCCCGCTTTACATGGCATTTTTGCATATGTGGAGGAAAGGGCTCTCATGCAAGAGCCAGCCTCTACATGGTGGAGCATTGGGAGAGGTACCTGTATGGAGGTGGTCAGGAATCAGGAGACTCACACCGGTCGTAGCGCCGCAGTTAAAATGGTAATGGCAAGTCAAATCACGGGGCCCCACCTGTCCAGCAGTAACTCGCTGTCAAATCACACAGCCCTACGTTTGCAGCAGCCTACTCCCTCATCTTCTCGCGTCTCTGTCGAACCGACTAGCCAGAAAAGCCTCGCCTACCGTGCAGGAAAAGCCCCGCCTTCGACTTTTAAATAGTACAGTATACTAATTTTGTATCCATGGATTGCGCCATGGAGCAAAGCCTCAAGAAAATAGCGGTACACATGTACGGAGTATACAGCACGCCCATCGCGTTCGCGTCGCACCCCAGACGGTCGGTCGGTCTGGCACGCCGCTCTCTGAATGGAACGCGCGTCATATTGCGTTTGCACACACATGTGGGACCGCAATTGAGAACCGACCATAGGCACACTCCCCTGCCCCGCAAGTCTGGTGAGTTAATAGAAGAGAGAGACAAGCGATAGTACTACTAGAGAAGTGTTGTAGCAGTACCTATGTTGGTACATGGACGATACCTACAAGACACGGAAGATCAGTTCGTCCATGCATGTGACCAGACTCCAGCAGACACGCCTGGATTGGCTATCGTCTACATACCGTGCAGGCTGTGTTGTACAGGGATGTAGTTCTGGTGAGAAATCTAAAAAAAGGTTTCTTGTCATCTCACAAAATTAGGTGTCATGTGCTTCGGATCACTGCGAGGGTTAAACAGCGACAACTGAGTTGGGCTAGTCATTGGGGGCACATGCACGAAGACTACTCGGCTGCCATCTAGGTCAAGCCGGCTATGTTAATTGGGACATCTATCGACGGACCCCTTTTCTACGAGTTTATCTTTAATTTGAGCTTTGATCCTCGTCTAGTTTGTCCGTCGGGATTCATCTTGTGTCCTTTGGGCAGTGAGGTTATGATTTCTTGTCATGTGGCATTTTTTCGTGTTATATGTTATAATCCGGTGCTTCAAATCAAAATGACGACAACTACGCCTCCGGGGCACGTGCATGAAGACTTCTTGACACTCATTGCCTAGGTCAAACCGGCTCCGGCCGGTGGACAAAAGAAAACTAGTACTCCACTATATAGGCAGGAGCCTCCGCGCTTGCTTGCTAGTGTTGCTCTCTTCACACTGTCTTGTCCTCTCCAGATCTAAACACGACGGCGGTGGCCACACTCTCTCTCTTTGCTCACCGTTGGTCATAGATCCAGCCGGATCCTCTCCGCCGGCGAAGGTGAGAAGGTGCAACATTCACGCGGTCGTCCTCGGCGATGGCTTTACCCACTGCCGGCGCGTCCCGATCAGCGTGCCTTGCCGTTATCTCCCAAGCATCGCTGGCGAGGGAGGGCCTCCCACCCCTTCTTCCTTGTTGCCGTAGTGTGGGCAGATCCGGCCTCCCGCCACCCACCTAGCGACATTCCGACGACCCTCAGGTATAACTTCCTTTGAAACCGGCCTTGCTCTACTTCCTGAGCTCCTGACATCGTTGCATTTGTATCTTTTACTATTTCTTAGGGCCCCTCGTAGATAGGATCGATCGTCTGTTCGAAAACCACCTAATTTTTTACTGTTAAGAGGTAAAACTAGTTCATGCACTCGAATCTAGTACTACTTGGTTCAAACAAGGAAGAAAAGGGGTGGGGGTGGGGGAAGATTTGTTACCTGAATCTAGGACTTGGTCGAAAGAGGAAATAATGGGGGCGAAAAGTAGCAGAGACTGGCTATCCAACCGGTCTCTAGGTCTAATAGGGAAATAAAGGGAACGCAGTACAAACTCAATATAAACCCAATCTATTTGTTGAAAAACGAAAGAAAGTGGGGACTGGCGGACAACTCAACAGAGTAAGTCCAGCACTAGATTTGCTAGCCTCACACAGTATAAGGTGGCTATATACCGAACAAAAATGGGACCAACCCAGATATCCTCTTCTGATGTTTGTTGCCCCGAGCCGCTCTTATGTAATGCCACTGGTAAAATGTAGCAGTCGCACTGTTAAAAGTAAGGACACGTTAAACCAATGTTGTTTTCAATGTAATGCCTCAAGTAATATGAATCAATGTCACTTTTTTTCATGTCCTTCTAAATTTCCCATTAAGATAAGTTGCTTCTTTTCATTAGAGATTCAACTATCCTGGTCCGACTACTCTCCAGTGCCCAAATACCGACTCTGTAGCAGCTGTTAATGTAATGTTGCTGGTAAAATGAAGCAATGGCACCATTAAAGTAATGTCGTATTTAACAGTTGTCATAGTTAATCCTAATGCCCACACTAATATCTAGCAATGCTGCTAGAAATTGCTACTGTCCTTGTACGATTGCCATTCAGATAAGGAACATTCTTTTTTCATTTGATGCATGTTTCATCACTTGTTAGGCACCCTCCTTTCCACCTTTTTTGTGCAAACAGAGATATACATTTCACGCTTGATCTTAGTTGAACTGCACAAATGATATCCAAATTATAGTTGAACATTCCAGGAGCTTCACGACCAACCTTGATGTTTCTCAATTTGATTGCAACTAATGAAGAAGAAGCTCTGTGGGTTTTGTTTTCTAATGGAAATGGAACCGGGGCTGGAGCCCTTTTCTTTAAAAAAAAGAAGCTACTAGCTCATGGGACATTGCTTCATTTTAGGTGAACTGCACCAAAAGGTCCCATGAATTTAATCATCCATGTTGGTGACTGGTGTCATCCCTTCTATGATGGCATTGACTGCAGATATGGTTCCCATGACGAGGTATGTTCCTTTTTGGTCTGACCATTTGCCAAAGATCCTGCATGTTGATCCTGCTCTTGTGCTACTGTTTTGGCACTGCCATGATAAAGCAGTAATGTTATTATTTTGCACCTTAATCTAGTGGCACTATTAATTTGAGGCAATGTTTTGGCACCGCTTAGTGCCACTATTTTTTATATATCGAAGAGGGGTTCCTCCGATTTCATTAAAGAAACCCAACCATAGAGAACCATTATCCGACAACATCTCAAAGGTAAACGGGCAGTTATGCTACTACTACTAGAACGGATGAGTACTAGCAGGAGACAAGTTCACCACATAAGCTAGGCAGGTAGGGGACGCGCACCAGCTCGACCAAGTTTGGATTACAACCCAAATGCTACCACAGAAACATCGGGGAAGATAGGACCGAAAGAGCCACTTCAAATCCCAGCCTAAGCACCCCTGCCTTCATCCTCATGACGCATGGTACACCTCGCTTGCCACCGCTCAACCCTAGTGTCACCGATAAAATGAAGTAATAATACAGTTAAAATAGAGCGAGTGTCCTCTCTATCATTTCATTTCCAATGTAGATAAAGAAAGTGCATCTCTTTGTTAATGTATGTTTCATCAACTAGTCCCATTGTTAATGTTTAAGCATTTCTGCAAACTGGGGTGCTTAATTTTAGTTGATCTGCACAAAAATAGAGATTTGAATGTCTCATGGCCCCTCCTTGTACTACCGTTGTACACTGATGTTCATCACTGGCAGAAGGTGTATCAAGGAGACTTGGGACAATTTCTAGTATGAGGCGTGGCGTACCGTATGAGGCGTCGCAGGGCCCATCTCGCCCTCGCAGCATGGCATACTATGATACTATCACAATATTTTCTTCTATTTATTTTGCGGGTTTCATCAACTAGTACCACTATAATGTAATCATGCGTTTTCATTATCTGTGCAAATAGGGTTATTTAGCTGCATTTTGGTGGAACTGCACAAATGTACGGATGGAACCGGCATATATGCAGAGTGCGAGGTGTGCCAAGTAAAAATTGCTGACACCAACCATGCTCCATGCACGCATTGGCCTCCACCACCACCAGTGTGATGTGTGGCGCTCTCTGTGGACGAATCATTCTCGGCAGCAATCCTCTAACCAAATACTAGTAGCTTATATTGGTAGTTTTCTTGGGAGTACTCTTTTCTTAAAGAAGCGCCAATCTATTTTTCTTTATTTGTACCAGTGTCACAACTTTGACCCAAAGGTCCAGAGCTATTAAAGGGTGATTGGCGTAGTACTCAAAGACTGGTTGTAAGCATGATTTTCATTAGCTGTCACACTGATTGTAAGCATGAGCAGGTGGAAGATTAGGTTAGTGCGAAGCTTACCTTAAACCCTACCGCCGTCGTTGAAACGAGGCAAGCGTCGAGGGAACCGTGGAGAACAGCGGGGAAGCGACGTCGCGCCATCCGGCCTCCTCTTGTGGTGGGAGAACGAATACTCATGTGGCTCCGGCTGGCTCTGCACCCTCACGAACGGTACCCCGTACTCGATCGATTCGTTATCCTCTGGGTGCTTGACCTTCGACCTGTACGTCCACCACCTCCGCCTGACTTTTGCCTCGGGCGAATCTGTCTGCTCCATCACCCAGAGGAGATACTCGATGAACTCGAAGGACTGCGGCGTGACTATCGCCGAAGAGTACATGTACATTGCCGCCCTCATCGCCGTCGTGTCGCTCTTTCACATACATTGCCACATGGCCCTCACCGTCCTCGAAATCTCCCACTCATTGTCAAACCAAGTAAGGATCTCCTTCAACCTGGCTAACTTTGCCTGGTCGCCGCCGGCAATCTGCCTGATTCGCTGTTGCATCCTCTCCATAAATGTCCTTCTGAGTGGTCCGGTGCTAGCTTTGGAAGATGGGAGGAGAGACGGTGGTCTTGCAATAGAGAAGAGGGAGAGGCGAGATGGTGGTTTTGGAATGGAGATGATGGAGAGGAGAGGAGGTGGTTTTGCAATGGAGAAGAGGGAGAGGCGACATGATGGTTTTGGAATGGAGATGATCGAGAGGAGAGGAGGTGGTTTTGCAATGGAGAAGAGGGAGAGGTGAGACGGTGGTTTTTGAATGGAGATGATGGAGAGGAGAGGAGGTGCTTTTGCAATGGAGAAGAGGGAGAGGAGCGTGCGGCAGCGATTTCGGATTGGACGAGAGGGTCGACACGATGTGACTGGATCAAAATCAAAATCAATTTACCCTTCAATTAAGAAAGCGACCCCACGTTAACTAGCCTCCCTTTTATTTTGGGTCATAATTGACCATGATTTTCGCAAATAAAATATATGTTATACGTTGAAAAAATAATATAATTTGAAAGTACATTCAGATATGAACCAAATGATACAATTTTTGGTGACATGCATTCACATTTTGCTTGTCAAATACAGTACGTGGTCAAACTTTGACCCAAAATACGCAAAACAAAAAAATACTTCCAAGACCAGCGCCGCTCTTCCGCTCTTCTGCTCTTAAACCACCGTCGCTCCTCTCCTGTTCTAATCTAAATCCAGCGGCGCTCCTCTCCCCTTCCATTTCAAAACCACCGCCCCTCCTCTCCTGTTCCAATCCAAAACCAGTGTCGCTCCTCTCCCGTTCTAATCCAAAACCAGTGCTGGTCCTCTCCTCTTCCATTCAAAAACCACCACCGGCGAGTGAAGGTGCTGTGGAGAAGTAGATCGATGGAGGAGTACAACCGATACGTGAGGATCACAAACGGTGACCCGGTGAAGCTAGCTAGGACGTTGGAGATACAGTCTTGGTTTGACAACAAGGACCAACTAGCGGCGGCATTTACATCCATGGCCAAATATGTGCAACAGCGAAAAGTGGCGATACTCCGGAGGAGTCGCGTGGGAGTACATAGAGCTGCTCCTCTGGGCCATGGAGCAAACAGATTCACCGAATCCGATCGTGAGGGAGCGGTGGTGGGAGTATCGATCCTAGATGGAGCATCCACCAGAGATTGAGGGATCGAGCATCTACAGGGTGCCGTTTGTGAGAGTGTCGTGCCAGAGCGAGCCGGTGGAGTCTTCGTCGACCGAACCCAACTGCAAGAGGAGAAAAACAGTTGGCCCGACGACACTTCCCCGCCATCCTCTCCCTTGCGGTTCACATCGTCTCACGGGGCGGCTGTCTGCCGCCGAGGAATAGGAGGGACTGCCCCCCCCCCCCCCAGCCCAATAGTCGGGCAGGTTGTGAATTGTCTGGAGGAGCTTAGGGTTGTCAGTATTTGCAGGTTGTGAATTGTGTTTTGTGTTGCGTATTTTGAGAGTACTTTCAGATACGAATGTCTTTTGAATTTCAGATTTGCAGTATTGAGCATATGAAGTATTTTATGAATTCCAGATATCTATTTTTAGCACTTGAAAAAATGTAGTTTCATAGGAGTATAAAAGTGCATACAATGTGATTCTCAGAGAAGAAACTGCAAGTTTCAGTTTCATATAAGAAACTCCAAGTTCAGTTTCAGATAAGAAACTGCAACTTTCAGAGGCAGAGCATTCATATTAACACGGCCTTTTCAAACAGTGTTAACATCATGTTGGTAGTTTTATTCATGGTCGAAACTGGAACTACCAGTCAGTTAACATCATGCTGATCAATATTCATGCATAGCACATCTTCATATGATGCACAGTCAAAAAGATATGCTATTTTAAAAATGCCCACACAATGTCGAGTGTGCGAAAAACAGAGAAAACGAGGGACGAAGTTTTGGCAAGTGTTGGACGTGGTGTGCGTAGATGAAAATTGGGACCCACATGTCAATAAATGCAAAGGCAAAAAATTTGGAGATATTTTCTCTGCACAGGTGGAATCGAACCCGGGCGGAACAGCTGTCGGGTAGTGTCACTTGGCCACTAGGCTAGTTCAGTAGTTCCGTTAATAATAAGGCACTTCCTTAGGTGGTCAGATCCCCAGGGCCGGCCCTATGTTTCGAAGGGCCCTTGGGCGAACTCGATGACGTGGGCCCCTAATACTATATGTATATCTTTGTGTTTGCACACTATATAAACATGTGTATGTCTAACTTCATTGGCAAAATATTAATCGTAAATTTTCATCCATACATCCTCAGTTTGAAATGTCTAATAATAATTGTTAGGAATGTCATATTACGATAGAAAAACTAAAAAGATAGGAAAATGAAATTGCCATGATTACCTCAAATGAGAACCAAATTCTAGTGACTCCTGATCGGGATTAGTTTCTTGCCCCCCTTCTTCATTGACATCAACATTTCTTGAAGATGAAAAACTTTTCTAAAGAACCCTTTTGCCTTTCAATTAAGAGATTGTTCCTTTCTTTTTCTCCGTTTTGCAGCACCCGACAAATGCTCCAGAGGCAACATTCTAAGACTAATGACCTAAAATTATGAGGAAAAAAATAGTAAATAGAAATAGAAATTTGAGTTCAACACCTTAACAACCCTATACTAAAATTGAGTATTGGATGAATAATGTACGTACTTTTGAGACTGGGAGGACGATGATAGATGAACTCGCGCCGTAGCACCATCGCAGCCTCGCAGACGCCCGGGCAGCAAGAGCAAGGGGGGCCAACGGCGGCACGACGCAAGACGGCGAGAGCAGTCAACAGCCTGCTGCACCAACGGCAACCTGCAGGTCCTTGAGCGGCGGAAAGAATAGGGAGCGGCGGTTGAGAGACGAAGAAGAGATCGTGATGGATTTTAAAGCGATCTCCGTGGAGCCATGAGTGCAGATGCGGCCGTCATAAGAGAGCAACACTTGATTCTTAACGCTACCAATCAATTGGGCCAGCCCATCACATTGTCCGTTCCTTCTTTCTTCTCTGTTTTACTGGGCTATACACATAGATAGATACTAGATCATGGGCCCCCTGCAGGGCTGGGCCCTAGGCCGCCGCCCCCTGGCCATACCCCCAGGGCCGGCCCTGCAGATCCCCTCCTGCGCCTTTGTGCACTCACCGCGACGCCGTTGTCTGCCGTTGTGAACATGCTGAACAAACGAGAGAAATCTGGAGAGGACTGTACATGGAGAGGCGGACAGTAGGGACCCACCAGGTCTATGGCCGTAGGCAAGCAAGTGCCTCATCAAAAAAATACTTCCTTCTAATGCTATACTGACGTTGGGGCCCACGGGTTTGTCAACATAGTTACATTTTTTAGGTGCTTCAACGTAGTTACTATAGGAGATAAATTCACTATGAAGCCGGGGAGCTGACAGGTATCATTTTTTATCACTGGGGCAGCAAGTATCAGCTGGGTTTTGGGCTGCCCCGTCTAGGCTTTTTTTTAACATGCACATCCCATGACCTCGGATGGGAGGTCCATAGGCCTGTTTGTATTTTCTTGAGGACCGTCATGTATCGACCGGCCTATGTACCTCCCATCCGAGGTTTTATTTTTCTTGAAACATCTGGAGCCCAATTTATGTTTTTTTTTTAAGAAAACGCGGAGGTCTGTTCTATTTTTCTATATAAGAATAGGAACGCCTGGTCCAACTTATGTTTCACTTCTAACTATATTATATATATTTAAATTATTTTATATGTTAATATATATCATTGTTATTGTCATCATATATTTAACAGATACTTACATATGTAAGAAAACAATATCCCAGATCTTATTAACTTATAAAAATAATTTCTTAACAATAAAATCCTGGATTTTTTTGGCAACGAAAATCCTGGTGATTGTGTACAAAAGCTTGGTAAGATTTAAGGACCAATGTAATAATAAATCACTTATTATTTAAATATATGTATATATATATATAACAAAATGCTCACCCCTGTTTATTTTTTGATAACATTGCTGCACCCAACCCAACATTATAATTAGAATCAGCCCAGCAAAATCGTGTATTTCGAGAAAGTGCAAATGGCCTGTAATTTTTTAGGAAAAACATAAATGGCCGCATGGACGCTAAATTTTTTGTTCACCCAGCCCAGCTAATGGACTGTAATTCAAAAAAAGAGATCAAATTGACTGTAAATTCTACCCCGCAAAAAAAAGACCATAAATTCTGAAAAAGTGGGTTGAATAGGTGCCACATTTTTGGAGGCCAAAATGTGGGCCAATAGGTCAAAGCCAACGCAAGTCATTGTCAATTTAGTCAACAAATGATTCTGACATCGTTAGCCATTGGATTTACATCCAACGACCGGCATCCATCTTCAATCTCTCGTCTTCTTCCTCCAGCGCTGCCGGGACCACCTGCTCCCGCCTCCTCCTGCTAGCAGCTCTGCTTAGCACACTTCGCTGTGAAACGCTACTCCACCATTGGCCAGACCATCCCTCCACCCCTCCACATCTGATGTTCTTCTCCACCGACTGCCGAACCACACCGCACTGTAACCAGCTTAACCTCAGACACCTCTCTGTCTGCGACTCTACTCCCGCGTCTTCCCATCTTCGGCTCGTTGCTGTCTGAGGCCTCGCCGTCGTCCACCACTTTGGATGCGCTCGGCGCGGAGTGGTCAACGTGGTCAACGAACGATAACCATCGGAAATGGACTGTGCGTGGAGAGGCTGACAGCTGGGTCCATGGCTGCACGCAAGGAAATGCCTCCTTATTACGCGCAATATAATGATTCCTCCACCTAACAGCTAGGACCCACCGGAAGGGCCTCTGTACTTTGCAAAAAAAACGTTCCCAACGCTGACAGGTCGGACCCACCAGCTATATCTTTGCACGCAAGGAAGTGCCTCCTTAGTACGCACAAAAAAATGAATACCCCCTGCTAGCTGGGACGCACAATAGTGGGAGGCTGACTTGTGGGCTAACTAAGTTGACGGGGACGGAGGGCTTTGTCAACTTAGTCAATATGAACGATTCTAGCTCCAGTGACCGTACGATGTCCATCCAACGGCTGTAGTGCTTCTTCAACCTCTGGTCTTCCTGCTCCAGCCGCCCAAACCAGCGCCGGTCGTGCCTCGTGCTCCTGCCTCCCGTGGCCGGCTGCGATGCCGCGGAGGGCTCACCGCCCCCTATTACTCCCACCGCTGGCCAGACCATCCCTCTACTCACCCACACCCCCTATTATTCTGCGGTGATGGCAGCCTCACACCGCAGCGAACCAGTGAACCCTCATACTCCTCTATGCACAGGCATACACTGCAGCGTCTTCCCCGGCTCCGCGTCGTCCCCTTCCTAGGCCTCGCCGTCGTCCACCGCCTTGGTGCTCTCGGCGCGGTGTGGTCAACATGGTCAAGGAACGGCTTCCATCAAACATGGACTGTACATGGAGAGGCTGACAGCTGGGTCCACGGCCGCAGCTGGGATCCACCGGACGGGCAACCATATTTCGTGAAACAAATGCTTCCCCCTGACTGCTGGGACCTACCAGCTACATCTTCGCACGCAACAAAGTGCGTCCGGGCAAAAAAACAATTCGCCCCCCTGACTGCTACGACCCACCAGCTACATCTTCGCACGCAAGGAAGTGCCTGACAGTCGTGACCCACCTGGTCGAAGCGTACGTAGCATTGTCATTCTGGTCGCGAACGTCTACGTACATACTGGTCGATGTAGAGGCGCGCACGTGTCGTAGTAGAGGCATTCGCATGTAGCATGTACACATACGTACAACGGCAGTGTGCAAGAAAGAAAATATGGCCACATACGTACATACGGGCTGGGTCTCGAACGCCTACTCGCGCATACGTACAGCCAGGGCTCGTGTACATGGCTGGGTCAGAACAGAGAAACTGCGTCGTCGTCGTGTTCATGGGGAGCCAACCGGCTGGGTCAGAACGGAATGCGTCGTCGTGTTCATCGGGAGGGCTTGGATGGAACAGCTGATGGAAACGAGGCATGGCGTACCGTAGAACGGATGAAACAGCCTTGTGTTCGACCGCCACGGTCGAAAAGGGATCCTGTTCATCGGGAGGGGTCTGGCGTACCACAAAACGGAGGAAACGGACTTGTGTTGGACCTCCTACGGTCGAAACGGGGTCCTGTTGATCGGGAGGGTTGTGGCGTACCGCAAAACGGAGGAAACGGACTTGTGTTGGAGCGCTGCAGTCAAAACGGGGGTCCTGTTCATCGGGAGGGGTGTGGCGTACCGCAAAATGGGACTCCACGGGATACTGTTCATCTCCACGGTCGACCCCCTCCAGCCTCCACGGGCTACTGTTCATCCACCGTAGACCTCCTCCACCTCCACCGCGATCGCTCATCCACGGGCTCATGTTCATCCAGCCTCCACCGCCGCTAGTCCACCGCTCATCGCTCAACCAGCCGCCTCCACGGGCTCTGCTCAACCACCCCTCCACGGGCTACTGTTCATCCAGCCCTCCACTGTCTACTGTTCATCCAGCCCCCCATGGGGTGGTCCTGTTCATCCAGCCCTCCACGGGGTCCTGTTCATCCAGCTCCAACCAGATCGATCGATCGGGGTCTTGTTCATCCAGCGGCAACACCACGGGGTCCTGTTCATCCACCCCCACCAGGAACTGTTCATCCAAACCCTCCCAGCAACACTCACTGTTCATCCAGAGGCAGCATCGATCGGCTTCAGTTAGCAGCAGTAGCAAAGGAATCGCTCAATCGGGTTCAGTTAATAGCCATCGATCGATTGCTCGGATTCAGTAATGAGTAGCCTGCAGTGCAATCGCTCGGGTTCGGTAGGCAAATGCCTCGCTCGGGTTCAGTTAGAGCACAGTGCCTCGCACCCACGCGGGTGCGTGTATGAGAGAAACGCGCAAACCTCTGTGCATTGCTCGGCCCCGACCACCCACCGTAACCGGGAACACCCTGATATTTTCCTCGCCCTCACTTCTACCACGGTTTTTTCCATCATAGACGTCCCAAAGAATGTCATGCAGCTGCGTCTCCGGCCCGCCCAGGACGAAAAGCCCATTTTCTGTCATGATTTTTTGTCATAGAAGTATGAGCCCACCACATCTATGATGATACCGGGTTTTGTCACAATTATCGTCATAGAAGTGTCCTAATTATGACAGGAAAAAAATTCGTTCGGCCCAAAATGTCACGGATGTGTCTTTTTTTTATAGTGTAATTCCTCAATATTTGCATCAATATGGCAAACAGGGTCGCCCAAAATCTCAACATTGATTGTATTATTCCAAAAAATACCTATCCCGCCGCTTCTACCTTAAATGTTGATAGCATAAGATTTATCATAGCCTAAAGAATCAGCTAGAGATTCCACACGTGTTCCGCTAATTTGTGTTTCAACTATGCACAACACGGTAGGGGCGAACTTCCTTGTGAAATCGCAAAGTTCTCGGACCATCCTGGTGTTGCCCGCACAGTGATAGTTCCAGCATAAGGTACTCATTGGGCCCGCCAAACTGCCCTTAGTTGTAGTGTTGTTGCCATCAATTTGCTTCATAGTCCTCTTCAGCTCTCTCTTTCGTGGGGGGGGGGGGGGGCTCAATGGAAAAACCCCTATTGGATCATTGGCTAGCTGGTTATTGGCTTGAGCATCAAATGAAGATGGTGCTGCCACTGTAGAATTGATACCCGCATGGGTACTATCCTCAGGCATCGTGACCACATCTATACCTCCAGTACCAAGATCATCAACATACAGACTAGCTGCATCTTCCCAACAGCGTCTAATTCGGCCTCCGCGGCGCTCGCCAGTTGTTCTTTCTGCGAAGTTGTTGCAGTCCCTACGATCTTCCTCGTGGAGCCCAAACTCCGCCTTCATCTTTTCTATATCGGCTGCAAAGCCCGCACCGAACCCCGCCATTGCTGACCCTGCCGAAGACATCATGAACCCTAACCCGACTGAGATTTAATCGGGTGTTGCAGGAACCCTAGCTCCCTTCTCACGCACCAAAGCTCCTATCCAAGCGAAACATCAGGCGGATTGGGGGGGAGGTAAAACCTCGACGGTAGCAAGACTCGCCGCCTGGAGAAACATAACCCGAGCTAGAGGGAAAAAAGCATCAAAGTTTGTCTGCCCGTCATTGAGTTCCTGCCACCCGCCTCCATTGGCTATGGCACGACCCAGCCCGCCGAGGCACAATTATTATACGGGTCATGTCATGTCGGCCCATGTTCTGCAGCCTATAGCCCAGGCACGGCCCAGATGCTACTTAGGTTGGCCCACCGGCACGCCAGGCCCACTAGTCTGCCTGCTATTTGGCGCACTGGATGTTTTTAGCCTATTTTTACCTGTTGGTCCATATAGAGATATATATAAGAAAATAAAAGGATAATCGGGTCGTGTCGTGCCGGCCCGCGTGCTCAGCCTAGCAGCCCAAGCACGGCCCATGGCGTGCCGCGTGCCGGGCCCGGCACGTTTAGCCCGTGTCGTGCCTGGCCCATGGTAGGACATGTCGGTTTGCTCACGGGCCGGCCTGGTTGGCCCGACCCATTTGGCCAGCTCCCAAGTGCTAGATCGCATGATCGCATATGAAGCTCCGATCTCATTCTAGTCTTCCCCGAGATATCAGGGTGCTTCGATAAATAAATAAGAGTAAAATGCACAAGCGGTACTTGAACTTGCAAAGAAAACACGCTTCATCATTGTACTCAAAAATACATCCAATACGGTCACTGAATACGACTAGACGTGATTGTACAGTCACTATTCACCGTATGCCACCCGTCGCCGCTCCATTTGACCACTTGTTTACCAGTGGAAGGCGCACACGTCAGCGTAAGTTAAGTGGGTCGGTTCTTTTGGGGTCTTTTTTGTAAAATTGTCAAGCCCCCTCCCTCAAATCCCTGCGCCCCCCTCAAGTCCCTAATTCCCCTCCCTAAAATCCCCATAGCCCTCTTTGAAATCCCTAGGCCGCCGCCTGCTCGCCGCCGCCCTGTCCACCGCCGTGTTCGAGGTTTGTTGCGGCCGCCCGCTCCACAATGTCGACAAGCTCCGTCAAGTCAAGTCTCGGTGGCCGTGTTGTGGTCGTGCTGCTCATTACTTGCCCTCGGTGCCACACCCGCATCAAGTTCTACCTATCCAATACGGAGATACATGAAGGGTGGGTCTTCTACAAGTGCATCAATAATTAGGTAAGTGGCGTGTTGTGCATCAAGTTGAGTTTTTGGCCAACTCTATGTTGGATCTTCTTCTGTCGATTTGATATTTTGTTCATGGTGTTTTCTTTTTTTGCTCAGGTTACCTGTGATTTCTGGCATTGGGAGCGCGAATATGTTGCCTTTCTTGTTGAAAATCGCTACCTCGTAGGCAATGAGGCAATAGACGCAATAGGTGCTGCAGAGGATAGAAGGAACAGTTGAATGAAAGAGCAAGGAGGAGGGGCTATCCAGATGCAATGGAAGAAAGGCATGATCTTGCAGATGCAGATGGAATGCATGGAGGGAATGTACAATTGGTTGCAGCTGGAAGGGACCAAGCATGGGTTGCAGCTGAAAGGGGCCAAGCATGGGTTGCAGGTACCATGAGCAAGCAGCAAGCTGAGGCTCTGGTAGGTTTACGTAAAGACATGGTGATGGTATTGAAGGCACTGATGGGCACTGTCATTGTGATGTGTGTGTTGTTAGGTGTGCTTATTCTGAAGAAGTGATCTGGCAGTAATGATAGTTTCTGTAGTTGAAGAACTCATGAACAAATGGCCCAGTGTGGTTGATTTGGCAATAATGGTAGTTTGGTATGATCGTGGTCATTTGTACTTGATCATTTGTAGTTGGTGAACAAATGTATGGAGTTGGTGATCTTTTGTTGCAATTGTTGGACTTTGTACTGCATTGTTCATTTAGTGGATCTTCATGTTTGTCTATGAAAAGCACTTCCTGTGTTGTTTTTTCTGTATTTGTTTGCTACTTTGTCTCCCTGTTAAGTGTGAGTGTTATGATGAATTTTCACACATAACTGGTAACATGATCAAAAGTGCACTAGTTCACACATTTGCCTCCCTGTTCATTTAGTGGATCTTCATAACATAATTCCATATTCATAACCAGAAATGCACTATGACAAGCGGCGAATCCAACCAGGTCCAACCGGTGCGACGGGCGCGGGGTCCGGTGCAGGACTGACAGGTGTGGGATCTAGTGTAGATCCTCATGGCCCCCCGCACTCACTGGCTCATAATGAGCCGGCATGCAGGCTGAGATCTTCTGCGGCCAACCCCGTGTCTGCAATGCGCCACATGACCATAGAAGATCAGGCACTGGTCACTGATGGATCTTCGTCGAGATCACGTGCGGCCAGATCTCCTGTGCATGACTCAGGATCTTCTGCGTCACCTAATAATGTTGCATCAACTCCACGGCGAATGAGACTACAACAAGGGGTAATCCAGCCTGTTAATTACAAACACATAACCAAATATGGTCTACTTTGTTCTACAGGTGAACCAGGTGAACCGCATGATCTTGAGGAAGCACTCGGTGATGAAAAGTGGAAAAAGGCAATGGAAGAAGAATACACGACACTAGAGAAAAATAACACATGTCATCTAGTTCCCCCACAGCAAGGTAAAAATATTATTGATTGCAAATGGGTTCAGAATCAAGAGAAAATTTGATGGCACCATTGACCGTTACAAGGCTAGACTGGTTGCAAAAGGCTTCAAACAATAGTATGGAATAGATTATGAGGACACCTTTAGTCCTGTTATTAAAGCTTCCACAATTCGTCTTGTTTTGTCCATTGCTGTCTCTAGGGGATGGAGTCTCATGCAGCTAGATGTGTAGAACGCGTTCCTTCATGGTGTCTGGAAGAGGAAGTATACATGAAACAACCTCCCGGGTTTGAAAATCAAAATACACCCTCCTATGTATGCAAACTTGTTAAAGCATTGTATCGGTTGAAGCAAGCTCCAAGGGCATGGTACTCACGTCTCTGTCAGAAGATGCAGACACTTGGTTTTGTTCCTTCTAAGTCTGATACCTCATTGTTCATCTATAACAAGTCAAATACATCCATATTTGTTCTCATATATGTTGACGATATCATTGTTACAAGTTCATCTGATGAGGCAATAACAGGACTCCTAAAGGACTTGAGTACAGATTTTGCCCTCAAGGACCTTGGAAATCTCCACTATTTCCTAGGGATTGAAGTGAAGAAACATGATGATGGACTTCATCTCTCCCAAGGAAAATATGCCACTGATTTGGTAAAAAAGGCTGGCTTGCAAGGTTGTAAACCCTCACGTACTCCATTATCCAGTTCAAAAAAATTATCTCTTACAGAAGGTACACCTTTGAGTAGAGAAGACAGCACAAAATACAGGAGTCTAGTAGGTACATTACAATACTTTACTTTGACAAGATGTGATATGTTTTTTGTTGTCATCAAAGTATGCCAATTCCTTCATGCACCCACAAAAATTCACTGGAGTGCTGCCAAACGTATAGTCAGATATGTCAAAAATACTTTGACCATCGGTCTTAATTCCAGCAAGCCGCCATCTACTATGGTCCGTGCCTTTTCTGATTATGATTGGGCAGGCAGCCTGGATGATAGGCGCTCCACTGGTGGATTTGAAGTGTTCCTTGGCCCTAACCTAATATCATGGAGTGCAAGGAAACATGCAACTGTGTCTAGATCAAGTATAGAGGCAGAGTACAAAGCATTGGCAAATGAAACAACAGAAATTATATGAGTTCAATCCATTCATAAGGAACTTGGTGTGAAAAACACTCAAACTCCATGTTTGTGGTGTGATAATCTTGGTGCTACCTACTTATCTGCTAACCCCGCGTTTCATGTCAGGACAAAGCACATAGAGATAGATTTTTTACTTTGTCAGAGGAAAAGTTGCTAATAAGCAACTTGATATTTGTTTTGTGCATTCAAAAGATCAGGTTCAGATGGTTTCACCAAAGCTTTACCCATAAGGAGTTTTGAAGACCTCAAGCATAATCTCAACTTGATGAAGTTGTGATTAAGGGAGGGTGTTAAACATACACAATGTAACGTAACATAGGGATAGATATTCAGGTTGTTGGTTCGGATAGGACTCCGAGGTAAGACGTTTCCGCTCATCGCACAGGTAGCATATACTCCCTCCATTATTAAATATGAGTCTTTGTAAACATTTCATTATGGACCACACACGGATATATATATATATATAGATGCATTTTGGAGTGTAGATTTACTCATTTTACTCTGTATGTAGTTTAAAATGAAATCTCTATATATTTAGGAACGGAGGGAGTCCTAGTCCAAATAATCAACATAGGATTGAGCCTTTCGATCCCTCAGCTACAACTTGCAATACGACATGCAGTTCGAGACATGCGAGCTAAAAGCGGCATTAGTGTCGAGTAACCCTGCACCATCGAGCAGCATTTTTTGCGAGAGCGGCCAACGAACTGAGACTGAACTGGGGGAAAGTAGTGACATCAGGTAACTCAGAAAAAAGCCAGAAAAAATGGCAGTACGGCTTCTTAAATTCTTCTCCTGCTTATTGATCTATTTTTCTTCATAAGATTTTTTTGGGGCACCCAGCCTCTCCATCAAGAGTGATGCATGCAGCCATACTATTTTTCTTCATAAGATGAGAGTATAATTGTTTCAATTTGCTTCTTGAATTCTTCTTCCACTTATTGCTCTGTTTCTCTCTAAGCCAGCGGTCCAGCTGCAGGGCAGTGCCTGTGGTCCCTCTCATGACTTGCCAAACTACCTGCGTTTTGAGAGGGATAACCTATAGTTTAGTACCATGTTGATGTTGTGAATAATGCATGGAATAAAAACTTGAGGCTAGAAGCAAAAATGGTGGTGTAGTATGATGCACAGGAACATGTCACAAACTGTCGGCGTTCTGGGAACGGGGGTCCCCATACTTGCCTGCATGCGGCCTGCAGCGTGGCTCAGCAGTGGCCCAGTACGGCCCGACTTCATCAACTCAAGCTCAAGACCCTCGCGAGGGGCCAAGCCTCGCGGGGCGGACGACACAAGGCCTCCTCAGGGGCAACTTCACTAAGCAGGCTCGTGAGGAGGAGGAGGAGAATCAAGGCAAGGGGTACCTCGCGAAGTGCCCATGACGCAAGCCATGATGATCGAGACCAGGCGGGCGCCAGCTCGTGCAGTGTCCTCGTTTCCTCTTTGGTGCAAAGGGGGCAAGCGCGGGCGCGGAGTACCGAGGCATCAGGCAAAGGCTTCCATATCGATGCAACGAGACCGAGACCAGCAGAGTGGCAGGACGGAGGTCACCATGGAGCCCAAGATAGCGTCATCGCCAGTGCCTTTAGCAGTCCAAGACCACCTTTAGTCAGAATAGCCTTTACTAGTTGTCCCCTTTCGAAATGGTCGTTGTTGGCTCCCTTCCAGCTCAATTTGGGAAGAGGACCAGGGCCCCTATAAATAGAGATAGCCACCACAATAGGAGGGGGTCGAACCCTGGGCAAGTAGAACACCACCACCACAAGTACACCTCTCCTCGCGTGGCTGTTCCTCCTCTGTACTGTTCATCATCGGCCCAAGAGGCAATCCACCACACCACACACAGGAGTAGGGTATTACACCACAACGGTGGCCCGAACCTGTATAAATCTCGTGTTTCTTATGTTGTTCATCGTGTTAGCTTACAATCACGACAAGGTTGAGGGTGTGTTTCGGTAGGGAGAAGATCTTCGCGCGCACCCCAGAGTTCGAACCTTAAGGGTTTTGCCAGAACCCGATATCCGACATCTGGCGCGCCAGGTAGGGGTGCACCGGGATCTCCTGCCTGCCGATCTGCGTTCCACTGCTTCATCGCATCCATGTCCGGTGAGCCGACAACCGACACAGACCGCTGGGCGGCATGGCCAGCCCATGCCGCGCCGCCTGCCCAAGGGGGGCTCGACCCCGTGCCTCAGGCAGCTCGCGCTCTGTAGAAAACTGCGGGGCGCGGGCGACGCGGACAAGCACTGCCTGCCCTCACTCCGCAGCAGGTGCGATCGGCCACAAGGGCCTCAAATCACGCCGCAGCCACGGCGCCGCACACTCGACGGGAGCAAGCGAACACGAGGGCCGCGCTCACGGTGGCTTGGGAGCTGCTACGGTGCAGGTTGCAGGAGAGTGGCCGTGACGTGCTGCTGGAGCGCGTTGCCGAGCTCCTGGATGTCGCAGCTTCGGGGGCGCCTCCCTTCTCTGTCCAGCTTCCACCCCAGGCCCCAGGCGGATCCTACGGCGGGCCCATCCTCGCCCGTGCGCCCTCAGGCTTGTCCCGAGGCTTCATCAACACTAGCTCAACCATCAGCGCCGGGCGTCAACTTGCACCGGCACCACCCCGGTGAGCGAGGGCATGCGCATCGCCGCCTACGACCCGGGCGGGCCGCCGCCCTACCACCCCCAAGACGGCGCTTCGAGCCAAGCCGCATGGAGCGGTGGGCACTACGATGAAGTCTTTGGGGCGGCGACCTCGAAGGCTTACGTACCCCACATGGTGGATTGGGAATACGCACTGGAAGACGATCATGGCTCGTTTCTCGGGCCAGGCTGGGAAGAAGAGACGCCAGAAGCCGAGCCTTTTCAGGAGCATCAAGGAAGCCTCACCAACCGCGCTGGCGGCAGCAGCTTTCAAGTACCGCTAATTCCTCAGGAGCAAGCTTATGCTAACCATGGGTCGCAGGAAGTTCAGGTCACTGCAGCAGAAGGACGCACTAGCTTGGCAGCCTCCCTTCTGCCAGGAGGGGCGCAAGGGGGCTGCAGGAGAGGAGCCAGGAGCCAGGCCCCTCCCCGCGGCGCACGGAGCAGGGTGTTTCCCGGAGGTAGGCCCTCTACCGAGGAGGTGCTACAAAGCCTGCCCCCGGTAGAGGACCCGTGGTCGTTGGGGGAACCGCTGGCGTCCCCTCTACCCCATTGGCGTCGTCCTTGTTTTCTGATTGCCGTCGATGGTGGTCAAGGGTGGCGCAAGGCGGGGCCCTCGTCAGGCGATATGAAGCAAGGCCGGTACCTATGAAGAAGGCCCAGTGCCTGTGAAGCTCGCCGCCCGTGACACTCTCACGTAATAATGAGTTGGGGTTGTACACGCCCCAGAGTCTCCGGAGAGCCGCCCTCGGGCCTCGGGGGCTGACTCCCGTGCCCGGTGGCAGCACTTAGCTCCGCGCTGGTGAGAAGAAGTTGAAGACTAGACTAGGTGTCGGACGTGACCTTTTGCTTTTTGCCCCCCTTTCTGTGGTCGAGCTTCCATGCTTCGGATTTAAGTTGAAATTGAATTTGTGTTTGCGTATGCAGGGAGGGGTGTCTTGTATCATTCGAGTGTTCTTTCGTGTTCTGGTTTCTGCCCTAGTCCGGAGTAAACACTAGTTGCCTCCCCCTCGTGAGCCTCTCGCGGGTGGGGCTGGGCCAAGCGCACGCGCGCATGCCGTCTCGCGGCCAGCACTTGCTCTCGTGAGGCTCTCACCACTTGGTCAGCGGGTCCCCCAGAGGACCCTCAGAGGAGCACGACCTCGCAAGCCTACTCAAGGCTTATCCAGGCTAAAGGTAAACCACGACAACTAACTCATCGCTGGACCAGTAACATCACGCAGGCGTACATTCAGCGTCATGATACGTCTCCAACGTATCTATAATTTTTGATTGTTCCATGCTATTATATTACCTGTTTTGGATGTTTATGGGCTTTACTTTACACATTTATATCATTTTTGGGACTAACCTACTAACCGGAGGCCCAGCCCGTATTGCTGTTTTTTTTGCCTATTTCAGTGTTTCGAAGAAAAGGAATATCAAACGGAGTCCAAACGGAATGAAACCTTCGGGAGCGTGATTTTTGGAATGAACGTGATCCAGAGGACTTGGAGTGCAACTCAAGAAGCAGCTGAGGTGGCTACGAGGGTGGAGCCCCCCCCCGGCGCGCCCCCTATCTCGTGGGCCCCTTGGGAGTCCACCGACGTACTTCTTCCTCCTATATATACCCACGTACCTCGAGAACATCCGAAGCGACCACGAAAACCTAGTTCCACCGCCATAACCTTCTGTATCCGCGAGATCCCATCTTGGAGCCTTTGTCGGCGCTCCGCCTGAGGGGGAATCGACCACGGAGGGCTTCTACATCAACACCATAGCCTCTCCGATGAGTTGTGAGTAGTTTACCACAGACCTTCGGGTCCATAGTTATTAGCTAGATGGCTTCTTCTCTCTCTTTGGATCTCAATACCATGTTCTCCTCGATCTTCTTGGAGATCTATTCGATGTTACTCTTTTTGTGGTGTGTTTATCGAGATCCGATGAATTGTGGGTTTATGATCAAGTTTATCTATGATAAATATTTGAATCTCCTCTGAATTCTTTTATGTGATTAAGTTATCTTTGCAAGTCTCTTCGAATTATCAGTTTGGTTTGGCCTACTAGATTGATCTTTCTTGCAATGGGAGAAGTGCTTAGCTTTGGGTTCAATCTTGCGGTGTCCTTTCCCGGGATGTAAGGGCAGCAAGGCACGTATTGTATTGTTGCCATCGAGGATAAAAGGATGGGGTTTATATCATATTGCATGAGTTTATCCCTCTACATCATGTCATCTTTCTTAATGCGTTACTCTGTTCTTTATGAACTTAATACTCTAGATGCATGCTGGATAGCGGTCGAGTGTGGAGTAATAGTAGTAGATGCAGGCAGGATTCGATCTACTTGTCATGGACGTGATGCCTATATACATGATCATGCCTAGATAATCTCATAATTATTCACTTTTCTATCAATTGCTCGACAGTAATTTGTTCACCCACCGTAATACTTATGCTATCTTGAGAGAAGCTAGTAGTGAAACCTATGGCCCCCGGGTCTATCTTTTATCATATAAGATTTCAATCTACTTTTATTTGCATCTTTACTTTTCCAATCTATATCATAAAATACCAAAAATATATTTATCTTATCATACTATCTCTATCAGATCTCACTTTCGCAAGTGGCCGTGAAGGGATTGACAACCCCTTTATTGCGTTGGTTGTGAGTTCTTTGTTTGTTTGTGTAGGTGCGTGGGACTTTTGAGGAGCCTCCTACTGGATTGATACCTTGGTTCTCAAAAAATGAGGGAAATACTTACGCTACTATTGCTCCATCACCCTTTCCTCTTCAAGGAAAACCAACGCAAGCTCAAGACGTAGCAAGAAGGATTTCTGGCGCCATTGCGGGGGAGGTCTTCGCTCAAGTCAAGACATACCAAGTACCTATCACAAACTCATCTCCCTCGCATTTACATTATTTGCCATTTGCCTCTCGTTTTCCTCTCCCCCACTTCACCCTTGTCGTTTTATTCGCCCTCTCTTTCTCAATCTCCTCTCTCTTTCGCTTGCCTTTTTGTTTGCTTGTGTGTTGGATTACTTGTCGCGATGGCGCAAGATAATACCAAATTGTATGATTTCTCCAATACCAATAATAATGATTTCCTTAGTACTCTGATTGCTCCTCTTAATGATGTTGAGTCTTGTGAAATCAATACTGCTTTGCTGAATCCTGTTATGAAAGATCAATTCGCCAGCCTTCCTAGTGAAGATGCTGCTACCCATCTAAACAACTTTGTTGATTTGTCTGAGATGAAAAAGAAGAAAGATACGGATAATGATATTGTTAAATTGAAATCATTTCCGTTTTCACTTAGAGATCATGCTAAAGTTTGGTTTTCGTCTTTGCCTAAGAATAGTATCGGTTCGTGGAACAAGTGCAAAGATGCTTTTATCTCTAAGTATTTTCCCCCCGCTAAGATCATCACTCTTAGGAACGATATTATGAATTTTAAACAACTTGATCATGAGCATGTTGCCCAATCTTGGGAAAGAATGAAATTGATGATTCGCAATTGCCCTACTCATGGTTTGAATTTATGGATGAGCATACAAAAATTTTATGCCGGATTGAATTTTGCTTCTAGAAATATTTTAGATTCGGCTGCGGGAGGCACGTTTATGGAAATCACCTAAGGAGATGCTACAAAACTCCTTGATAATATTATGGCTAATTATTCTCAATGGCACACCGAAAGATATACTAGTAAAAAAGTGCATGCTATAGAAGAAATTAATGTTTTGAGTGGAAAGATGGATGAACTTATGAAATTTTTTGCTACTAAGAGTGCTCCTATTGATCCCAATGATATGCCTTTGTCTACTTTGATTGAGAATAATAGTGAATCTATGGATGTGAATTTTTTTGGTAGGAATAGTTTTGGAAACAATGCTTATAGAGGAAACTTTAATCCTAGACCGTTCCCTAGCAATTCCTCTAAAAATTATGGAAATTACTACAATAATTCCTATGGTAATTTTAATAAGATGCCCTCTGATTTTCAGAATAGTGTGAAAGAATTTATGATCTCTCAAAGAATTTTACTGCCTTGCTTGAAGAAAAATTGCTCAAAGTTGATGATTTGGCTAGGAACGTTGATAGACTCTCGCTTGATGTTGATTTTTTTGAAACTTAGATCTACTCCTCCTAAGCATGATATCAATGAGTCTCTCAAAGCTATGAGAATTTCCATTGATGAGTGCAAAGAAAGAACCGCTAGATTGCATGCTAAGAAAGATTGCTTTATAAAGGCGTGTTCTTCTAGTTTCCATGAAAATAATGGTGAAGATCTTAAAGTTATTGATGTGTCCCCTATTAGATCTTTGTTTTGCAATATGAATCTTAATAATTATGGGACTGGAGATGAGTCAACTTTAGTTAAAAGGCGTCCCAATGATTCGGAGTTTTTAGATCTTGATGCTAAATTTGGTAAAAGTGGGATTGGAGAGGTCAAGACTTTAAATAGCATTGAACCCACTATCTTGGATTTCAAGGAATTTAATTATGATAATTGTTCTTTAGAAGATTGTATTTCCTTGTTGCAATCTGTTGTGAATTCTCCTCATGCTTATAGTCAAAATAAAGCTCTTACCAAACATATTGTTGATGCCTTGATGCACTCTTTTGATGAAAAAATTAATTTGGAAGTTTCTATACCTAGAAAACTTTATGATGAGTGGGAACCTACTATGAAGATTAAAATTAAAGATCATGAGTGTTATGCTTTATGTTATTTGGGTGCTAGTGTTTCCACGATTCCGAAAACTTTATGTGATATTCTAGGTTTCCATGATCTTGATGATTGCTCTTTAAATTTGCACCTTGCGGATTCCACCATTAAAAAGCCAATGGGAAGGATCAATGATGTTCTCATTGTTGCAAATAGAAATTTGGTGCCCGTAGATTTTATCGTTCTTGATATAGATTGCAACTAGCGGTGTGACCCGCGCATTTGCGCGGCTAGATTTCTTAAAAATGTGTTTTAATATCTAAATTAGCATTGAGATGTTGCCATAGGATGGTAGACCTGCAAACTTACAAAATTATATTGAAATGCATAATGCAGAAACTCTTTTGTCAAAAATAATTGTAGCCAATATGTGTACCATGAGAAAACATTAGTAGACTAAGGTGAACGTGTTTTATCGTGTGTGATAAGTACTACTGGCAACATATTCGGTGCATGACAACCAGAAGTCATATAATTTTGGTCCTGTCATGCCATTCCTAGCTATATTAATATAAAATTATTTGTGTATTCAACAGAAAATTGCCAAAATAACTTCATCTGCTAAATTATGGCATCTCTATATATTTGATACATAGAGGCTTTGATGTTGAAATAGTGTAAAAAAGTTTGTTATCCTAACATCCATACGTATAGTCGATCTTCTTGCACCGTTTTGTTATTTTGCTTTAAGAATTGTATTAGCTGCTTTCATCTCTTAAATTGAAGACATAAGCCCTGTTTGGTTCGGCTGTTGATTTCTAAAAGCAGCTGTGAAAAATCTGCTATGGAAAAACAGTTGTGGAAAATCTGATGTGAAAAAGATGTAGGTCATTTGGCAAACCAGCTGATACAACTTTTTCAGATTTTGGCCCGCAGCGGAATCAGATTTTTGAAAGCATGTCCTGGGCTGCTTCCACTTTTGGTTCAAATTTTGGCAGCAGATTTCTGGAATAGGATTCTGCTGGGTTCGCCCTTTGGTTCAGATTCTGTTGCGCGGCAGCGGAATCCATCGATAAAAGCTGAACCAAACAGGGCCATAGTTTCGCTATAAGAAAAATGGTAATTGAAGTATAATTTATATCTTCACTCTTCAGTCCCGTGCATTCGTGCCGTTAGAATTGCCTATAACACTTTTTGTTTTGATTTTTACAATATAATATAGATAATTTCATTTATTCGTATCTTAATGCAATTTTCTATAACAATTTCTATGCTCTCAAGTAAATTCTCATTTTGTACCAGTTGGATGACCTTTCTCGTGTGTGCGGTATATCTAGCATCTTCGAAGCTACTGGATGTTTTGGTGGGTTGGCGTTAGATGCACGTGAACCTCTCTGGGATCAGTATGGCTCGTGCAAAACGAAAAGTATGGCTTGTGCATGTATACTCCCTTGTAGACTGAAAGATTTATGCATGATATTCTACTCCTTGGAGAGTCACTTGTTTCCTTTGTAATAACACCTAAGTGACCCGGTCTGTACATGTTTCCATGATCCAGTCCCCACCTCCATACTTGTCAGCTTTGTACATGCCAATAATACACTTGATTTTAAAATCATTGGAATATATATGTTTAGCACGCACGGATGAACCTGATGGCTAACCTCATTAAATTCGGCATACTTACACGATCATCTTAAGTTTGAAAGGGTTGTTTGAAATGCGTCCTTTTTTGTCGGACAAAAAATTATGAATCGCTTTAACTGCCCTATTAGAAGTACTTCATCGCATAAAATTAACACATCCCTAATAGGTCAAACAGGAGCATGAGCGTGGTGGCCATCGTATGCCGCTGTTTGTAGCTACTCTGCACTATTTCTTTTCTCCCCTACCTTAATACACTGACATGCAAGCCTTTTGCGTGTTCGCAAAAAAAATAAATAATTGAAAATTTTACCACTCCATCTCTAACAGTGTTGTTCTCCTGCTTATTTTGTAATAAGATATATCTCAATATTTCCTCCCTTTGATCCTTTCATCTGCTCATAGGAGAGCTCAGTAACAGTATACATGTATATTATTTTTAACTAATGGTCAATAAACAATTGACCTACTATATAAAATCTGTTAATCACTGTGTGGCATCCTACAATTAACTCTAGCTACCATCTCATCCAAGTCTTCAGCTACCAGATTGTTACACCGACTGACAATGCATTTTACTGGTGAAAATTTGTTATCCTTGACACATCTTCCACGGCACTTTTGACTCAACATGACACGTTTGACAAATAATTACATGTCTCCTCTAAACTCATGGGATAATAAATCTCGACTTAAGCAAAAGAGGGAAAAATTTTCGTTATTGTTGTATTCTCATATAGTCTTTGCATAGATGCCGAGATCTTACGTGCTTATTTTGAATCCATCTTTTCATCATGCACGCAAAACCATGAGCTCGTGAAAGTTGGGTGTACTGGATGCATGCATGGATGGTGGACGTTAAAAGCTAATCTTGATACTTGCCATCGAACTCATCTGAATTCAGTGTGCTGGTGCGAGGCCGCACAATCGGTCCCATAATCAAACAATTCTGCTCGCGATTTCGGAGAAAAATAGAGCCTGCTTCTGCTCGCGATGCAGCAGCGACGTACGTCAGAATAGGATGCAGATGCATATATTATCTCCCGTGAGTTTTTTTCTGCAGGGATCTCTCGTGATTTATTAACCATGTTAAGTAAAAAAAAAGAGGTGGTTGTTTTGATTATGTTGGCTCTTTCCTTTTCTAACACCGTGATTTTTTCATTACTGAATTTTATCTCCGGACTATTTTTCTTTCATGACGTTGTCTCTTTCCTTCTATAACACCATGATTTTTACTTTTCCTAATTTTATCTCTTGATGATTTTTTCCTGAACCATCTCCTGACTATTTATAGCAAAAAAAATTGTTGTGAACTTGTCAGTTATTAGCCATGTTAATAAAAAGAGAGGTGGTTGCTTTGGTTACGTTGGCTCCTTCCTTTTCTAACACCGTGATTTTTGTGTTTCCTAATTTAATCTTCCAACTATTTTGCTTTGGTTACGTTGTCTCTTTCCTTTTCCAACAGCCTGATTTGTATATTTACTAATTGAATTCCCTTCCTAATTTAATCTCGTGACTATTTAAGGCAAAAAAAAGGTAGCGCAGGTATGTATGGCGTGCATGTTTTTTTCTCTCCTATTAGAGTCCAAACCGAAATTGGTAACCTTTTCCTTGTTTCATGTATAACACACGTGATGGTGCATTGTAAACTTGTCTCATGCACATAATATTGGTTGGTTTTTCACCACCGATCCATGTACGTGACATACCTCATAGGTGCAAAACAATGCACACACATATTGTTTGTATGTAACGTTTACATCTTGAAATCTCAGCCATTTAAAACTAAAACTAATGGCTTAAATAATTTAATCTGTGTGGATGAACGTGATGTCTCGTTTTACTTCTGTCTTAATTATATAATAGATCTTTCTTGCCCTATTATTCTTGGTAGACCTTTCCTTAGAACGATTGGTGCGATTATTGATATGAAGGAAGGGAATATTAGATTCCAATTTCCATTAAGGAAAGGCATGGAGCACTTTCCAAGAAAGAAGGTTAAATTACCTTATGAATCTATCATGCAAGCTACTTATGAATTGAGTGCCAAAGATGGCACTACTTAGATCAATCCTCGCTTTTATGCCTAGCTAGGGGCGTTAAACGATAGCGCTAGTTGGGAGGCAACCCAATTTTATTTGTGTTTTTTGTTTTTGTTTCTGTTTATTAATAAATCTTGCATCTACCTTCTGTTTAGATGTGTTTTTATGTTTTAATTAGTGTTTGTGCCAAGTAGTTAATTTGATTCTGCTGAAAAACAGAAACTTTGCATGCACAAAAATAATTTTGTTAATTCACAGAAACGTGATTTTGCGTTTATTATTTTTGCTGTATATCAATAGACAAATTGCCCAGGACTTCCTATTTTGGTAGGATTTTTAAAGTTCCATAAGTATTCGAAAGTTACAGATTGCTACAGAATGTTCTGTTTTTGACAGATTCTGCCTTTCGTGTGTCGTTTTCTTATTTTGATGCATCTATGGCTAGTATTAAGTGGTATGAACCATAGAAAACTTGGAATACAGTAGGTTTAACACCAATATAAATAAATAATGATTTCATTACAGTACCTTATGTGGTGGTTTTTCTTTCTTTCACTAACGGAGCTTATGAGATTTCCTGTTGAGTTTTGTGTTGTGAAGTTTTCAAGTTTTGGGTAAAGATTTGATGGACTATGGAATAAGGAGTGACAAGAGCCTAAGCTTGGGGAAGCCCATGGCACCCCAAGATATTCAAGAATAGCCAAAAGCCAAGCTTGGGGAGGCCCCCGGAAGGCATCCCCTCTTTCATCTTCGTTTATCGGTAACTTTACTTGGAGCTATATTTTTATTCGCCACATGATATGTGTTTTGCTTGGAGCGTCTTGTATTATATTAGTCTTTTCTTTTTAGTTTTCCACAATCATCCTTGCTGTACACACCTTTTGGGAGAATCCCACTTGATTAGAATTTATTAGAATACTCTATGTGCTTCACTTATATCTTTTGAGCTAGATAGTTTTTGCTCTAGGGCTTCACTTATATCTTTTAGAGCACGGTGGTGGATTAATTTTGAAGAAATTGTTGATCTCTCATGCTTCACTTATATTATTTTGAGAGTCTTTTAGAACAGCATGGTATTTGCTATGGTTATGAATTTTGTCCTAGAATGATGAGCATCCAAGTTGGGTATAATAAAAACTATCATAGAAAGTGCATAAAACACTAGGATCAATTTGATGCTTGATAATTGTTTTGAGATATAAAGGTAGTAATGCTAGAGCCATGCTAGTGGGTAATTATGAAATTGAGAAATACTTGTGTTGAAGCTGGCAAGTCCCGTAGCATGCACGTATGGTAAAAGTTGTGTGACAAATTTGTTGCATGAGGTGCTCTTTTGAGTGTCTTCCTTATGAGTGGCAGTCGGGGACGAGCGATGGTCTTTTCCTACCAATCTATCCCTCTAGGGGAATGTGTAGTAGTACTTTGCTATGAGGGCTAAGTAGACTTTTTCAATAAGTATATGAGTTCTTTATGACTAATGTGAGTCCATGGATATACGCACACTCACCCTTCCACCTTGCTAGCCTCTATATACCGCGCAACTTTCGCCGGTATCATGAACCCATTATTTACCTTCCTCAAATCAGCCACCATACCTACCTATTATGGCATTTCCATAGCCATTCCGAGATATATTACCATGCAACTTTCCACCGTTCCGTTATTATGACACGCTCCATCATTGTCATATTGCTCTTTGCGTGATCATGTAGTTGACATTGTATTTGTGGCAAGACCACCTTCATAATTTTCATACATGTCACTCTTGATTCATTGCATATCCCGGTACACCTCCGGAGGCATTCATATAGAGTCATATCTTGTTCTAAGTGTTGAGTTGTAATTCTCGAGTTGTATTAAAAGTGTGATGATCTTCGTTATTAGAGCATTGTCCCAAGTGAGGAAAGGATGATGAAGACTATGATTCCCCCACAAGTCGGGATGAGAATTTGGACTTTAAATAAAAAAAAGAAAAAAAAGAGTCCAAAGAGCCCACCAAATAAAAAAATGAAAGGCCAAATAAAAAAACAGGGAAAGGCCAAATAAAAAATAAAAAAAATGAGAGAAAAAGAGAGAAGGGACAATGCTACTATCTCTTTTTCCACACTTGTGCTTCATAATAGCACCATGATCTTCATGATAGAGAGTCTCTTGTGTTGACACTTTCATATACTAGTGGGAATTTTTCATTATAGAACTTGGCTTGTATATTCCAATGATGGGCTTCGTCAAAATGCCCTAGGTCTTCGTGAGCAAGCGAGTGCACACCCACTTAGTTTATTTTGTTGAGCTTTCATATATTTATAGCTCTAATGCATCCGTCGCATGGCAATCCCTACTCACTCACATTGATATCTATTGATGGGCATCTCCATAGCCCGTTGATACGCCTAGTTGATGTGAGACTGTCTTCTCCCTTTTTGTCTTTACAACCACCACCATATACCACCATAGTGCTATGTCCATGGCTTGCGCTCATGTATTGAGTAAGAGTTGAAAAAAGCTAAAGCGCGTTAAAAAGTATGAACCAATTGCTCAGCTCGTCATCGGGGTTGTACATGATGGGAGTATTTTGTGTAATGAAAATGAAGCATGGCCTAACTATATGATTTTGTAGGGATAAACTTTCTTTGGCTATGCTATTTTGATAGGACATGATTATTTGTTAGTATGCTTCGAAGTATTATTATTTTTATGTTTTATAAGCTTTTATCTTGAATCATTTGGATCTGAACAATCATGCCACAATAAAGAAAATTACATTGAGAATTATGCTAGGTAGCATTCCACATCAAAAATTCTGTTTTTATCATTTACCTACTCGAGGATGAGCAGGAATTAAGCTTGGGGATGCTTGATACGTCTCCAACGTATCTATAATTTTTTATTGTTCCATGCTATTATATTACCTGTTTTGCATGTTTATGGGCTTTACTTTACACATTTATATCATTTTTGGGACTAACCTACTAACCGGAGGCCCAGCCCGTATTGCTGTTTTTTTTTGCCTATTTCAGTGTTTCGAAGAAAAGGAATATCAAACGGAGTCCAAACGGAATGAAACCTTCGGGAGTGTGATTTTTGGAATGAACGTGATCCAGAGGACTTCGAGTGCAAGTCAAGAAGCAGCCGAGGCGGCCACGAGGGTGGAGGGCGCCCCCCCCCCTACTGGGCGCGCCCCCCTATCTTGTGGGCCCCTCGGGAGTCCACTGATGTACTTCTTCCTCCTATATATACCCACGTACCCCGAGAACATCAAAAGCGACCACGAAAACCAAGTTTCACTGCCGTAACCTTCTGTATCCACGAGATCCCATCTTGGAGCCTTCGTCGGCGCTCCGCCGGAGGGGGAATCGACCACGGAGGTATTCTACATCAACACCATAGCCTCTATGATGAGTTGTGAGTAGTTTACCACGGACCTTCGGGTCCATAGTTATTAGCTAGATGGATTCTTCTCTCTCTTTGGATCTCAATACCATATTATCCTCGATCTTCTTGGAGATCTATTCGATGTAACTCTTTTTGCGGTGTGTTTGTCGAGATCCGATGAATTGTGGGTTTATGATCAAGTTTATCTATGAGAAATAGTTGAATATCCTCTGAATTTTTTTATGTGTGATTAAGTTATCTTTGCAAGTCTCTTCGAATTATCAGTTTGGTTTGGCCTGCTAGATTGATCTTTCTTGCAATGGGAGAAGTGCTTAGCTTTGGGTTCAATCTTGCGGTGTCCTTTTCCCAGTGACAGCAGGGGCAGCAAGGCACGTATTGTATTGTTGCCATCAAGGATAAAAAGATGGGGTTTATATCATATTGCATGAGTTTATCCCTCTACATCATGTCATCTTTTTAATGCGTTACTCTATTCTTTATGAACTTAATACTCTAGATGCATGCTGGATAGCGGTCGATGTATGGAGTAATAGTAGTAGATGCATGCAGGAGTCGGTCTACTTGTCACGGACGTGATGCCTATATACATGATCATGCCTAGATAATCTCATAATTATTCGCTTTTCTATCAATTGCTCGACAGTAATTTGTTCACCCACCGTAGTACTTATGCTATCTTGAGAGAAGCCACTAGTGAAACCTATGGCCCCCGGGTCTATCTTTTTTCATATAAGCTTTCAATCTACTTTTATTTGCATCTTTACTTTTCCAATCTATATCATAAAATACCAAAAATATATTTATCTTATCATACTATCTGTATCAGATCTCACTTTCGCAAGTGGCCGTGAAGGGATTGACAACCCCTTTATTGTGTTGGTTGTGAGTTCTTTGTTTGTTTGTGTAGGTGCGTGGGACTTTTGAGGAGCCACCTACTGGATTGATACCTTGGTTCTCAAAAACTGAGGGAAATACTTACGCTACTATTGCTGCATCACCCTTTCCTCTTCAAGGAAAACCAACGCAAGCTCAAGACGTAGCATGTCACCCCCAAAAAAGCACGCGGACAACAATCCTTTTACATGAGGGGCTTCCCCTCCCAAAATGCTCTTACAATCTTTAGGGCCGTGCCCGAGCTTTTTGTGTGCAGGATAAACAGCAGGGGGACGCAGGATCACTCAGACATGTCGCTCCCCGCATCCTCTTGGTCGCCTACGGAGGCATCGCTGGCGCCGCTGTCACTGTCACTGACGTCGCCGTCGCCATTAATGGCGCCGTCTTCGCCGTCATTGACCACGTCACCTTCATCCGCGGCAACTATCACCCCGTCGTTATCAGAAGCGAAGGCCCTAACAAGTGCATCCACGTTGTCTTCTACCCACGGCACCAGATCGCCCCGTATGACCTCGGGCACTGGGGCGATGATGGCATCGAAGTCGAACTGGGGATCTGCATTTTGAAGGTGACTGAAGACGCGGGAGAATGCACGCCCAAGCAGACTACGGCCCGTCTCCTCGACAAGCTGGCGAGCTCGCTCGGAGCGGTTCTCCAGGTGTGTCACCACATCAGTGAAGAATCAAAGATGACTGGCGTAGTTGGTCACGTGAGGATGCGGGGCGTTCGCCTCGCAGATATTGCCCAGGGCCGTGTTGGCCCTGTTCCTGAGCTCTTGGAGCATGGGGCCATGCATGTGCTCCAGCGTCCGCCGTTGAAGGATTTCTTCTCTGTTCTTCCGCGCAACAGACTCGACATCATCGACCCGCTACTAAATAAGAAGCAACTCAGCACGGGTGGAGGCCAACTAGGTCTGCGCCGAGATCAGGGCGGCTGCGGCGGCCTCCGCATGTTGTCCCGCTTCAGTCAGCTTGGACCTGAGGGCGGCAGTCCTGCCCGTAGCCTCGACTTCAATCAGCTCCAGCCTCTGGTTGTACCTGCGCTCAAGGTCTGTGCGAGCTTCCGCCACACGGCGGTCGACCTCCTCCTGGACTCGGGCCTCGCGCGCACCAACCTCGTCCTCTGCCTGGGCAACCTGGTGCTCCCTCGTCTCCAACTGCTCTAGGTCAAGGTTGCGTTCAGCGGCCTCCAGCGTCAGCGCTTCCTCGCGCCGCCGGAGCTCCTCCTCCTCGACAGGCGTCCCCTTCAGCGATGCAAGGGCGGCCAGACGCAGCTCCACCTGCTAATCCAGGGAAGCACTGCAGGCTTGGAGCTCCCACGCGCGCTTCTCCGCAATCTCGCGTCGATGGTCTGCTTCCCGAGCCTCCTCAATAGCTCGGGAGCAGACCTTTCGCGAGGCTGCAAGGGATGCTTCGGCCTCCGTGTTGTCAAGCTCGCGCTGGTGACGCGCGAGGTTGACTGCCACCTTCAGCTTGCGCTGCTCCTCAACCAGCCACAGGCCTTCAGCTTCAAGACACGCGTTCACATCCGCAAACTCTCCACCAAGCTGGCCCATCGCGTCCACGCCCTCCGGAGAAACTCTTGGCGAACGACGCTTCGCCCACGCGCTCGCCTGAACACGTCGTCGATGTCGTCCCCCGTCGCTGGCGCTGTCGGCTGGCCCTGGAGCGGTTCACCCCGTCTCAGCAGGGGGCTGGGAGCTGGCGCCGCCACGATCGCCGGACGGGTTCCACTAGGGACCCGGACCGGTGCAGGTCCATCCCCCGAAGAAGAGTCAAGGACCGACTTCAACCATCCGCCGTCCACGGTCAGTGGAAGAGTCCTGGGCAGACTGGTCGCGCCCTAGGCGAGGCCGCGAAGGAAAGCCGGCAGGGGCGCATGCTCAGGGCACCCTGCGGGCAGCCTTGCTCCTCCAGCTGCCCCCGCGTCAGGGGCAGCGTAGATGCTCGGGACGCTCAAGGCCAGCGATGAAGACGAGGCATGAGGGAGTTGCTTCTTGTGGGACTCTGCAGGTTTGGCAGGAGAGATCCTGAAGGGCCACAGTTAGGAAAGGGAGCGACGATTGAGGAATTACAATAATGAGGTACTTACTCATCAATGGCGAAGTACTTCATGTGCTTCAATGGTCGGAAGGGCGCCCATTGTCACTCGAAGACTCCTTCCTCTTGCGGAGGGCGGCGAAGTCCATGCGGAACCGACCCAAGCTCTCAACGTGAGGGCCAGCGCGTGGCACAGACAGAGAAGCGCCTAGGCAGCCTGCCTCAAGGGCACCAAGCTGGGAGGAGCGATCAGGCACCACTTCTTGATGGCCTGCCAAGGCCTCGGGGGCTCCGGACTCGAGAGCCGCGGGTTGCACCTCCTCGTCAACGACCGCCTCAGGGCGGGCTTTACAAGCTCCGGAGAATGACGCCTCGGGAGCCCCGTGCGACACCAGCACTACAACACCAGAGCCTCCAGCCTCAAGCGATGCTTGCCTCCCTGCACCCGCTCCTGAGGCAAGATCGGCGTTGGCGACGGGGAAGGGAGCCACAGCGACAGGATTCTTGAGAGGACCCACAAGGCCAGTCGGGCGCAACCGCCATTCGTCGAAGTGAGGCATCTGCCTCACGAACTCAGCCCCGCCCGAGCAGAGATATAGGAGACTGCCTCCGTGCCGGATATCGCCCGGCGAGGGGTCGCCTGTCAAGACCTACAGCACCGTCTTCAGTGTCTCGGGCGCCACCTCCGTCTCCTGGAGCCTCATACGGTCTCGGTATCCGGTCAGGGCCCACATCGGTCAGGAATGGCGCTGGAGAGGAGCGATGCGACACTGGAGGAACTCATTCACCACCCAGGGCGCGGTCACGCCAAGCTCTCTCAACCTCTCTAGTTGGCGCCAAACGAAGGAGAGTTGGGGGCTCACGAGCCTCTTGTGGCCCCAGCCCGGATTGGGGATAGCAGGCAATGTCGGATGTGAGAGCAGGGGGCTGGACACTCCGACATCCACATACAGCCATCGCGTCCGGAACCCGCTCGTGGAAGGTGGAAGGCCAAAATCAATCCCCGAGGCGGCCGTCCCTGCCACAACCTGGAAGCTCACGCACCCCGAGCATTGCAATGGGTCAGTCAGGCGCAAGGAGAAGAAGTTGCGCAAGAGGGCAATGGAAGGAGCAATGCCCACCATGGCTTCGTAGACGAAGGCGAAGACAGCAAGAAGGGTAACGGATTGAGGATCAAGATCCATCATATGGATCTGATAGTGGGAAAGCACCGCATTGAAAAAGGTGGAGAAAGGAGGAACCAGGCCAGCCCACAGGGCGTCGACGAAGAATCGAACCTCCGTGATGATCCTGTCGACAGAGGCATGGGAGGCAGGCCAAGCCGTCGTCTTTCCGCACTCGTTGAAGCTAGAGGCGAGTGCGGAGCGGACCTTGTCCAAGGCTTCCAGATTGAGCACCAGCGACCGGCCGACGGCGGGCTCGATTGCCGGAGGCGAGCTGGACGAGGGCACGGGCTTCTTCCCTTTTCCTTTGTTGGTTGGCGCCATGGCGATGGGGGGCAGAGCTCAAGTCAGATTGGAAGCAGAAACAATGGTCCGAGGAAGAAAGGGGAACAGGAAGCACGCGGGCATCGAAGAGGAAATAACTATGTAAAGCTTCGTGGCCGCCTAGTCGGGCGGATATTGGGGGAGCGTGGGGAAGCGGAGACACCCATGTCCAATCAGTCGCCACGCGTCAACCAAGGCTACAAGCTGTTGGGGCCCGTGGCGCTCTGCACTTGCCCTTTGGCTTCGCTGCTAGGCCAAATCCTAGCGCGCCTTGGGCCCGGGGGCTACTTTCAGCGTTTTGGGAACGGGGGTCCCCAGACTTGCTTGCCTGCGGCCTGCAGCGTGGCTCAGCAGTGGCCCAGTACGGCCCGACTTCATCAACTCAAGCTCAAGACCCTCGCGAGGGGCCAAGCCTCGCGGGGCGGACGACACAAGGCCTCCTCAGGGGCAGCCTCACCAGGCAGGCTCGTGAGGAGGCGGAGAGATCAAGGCAAGGGGTACCTCACGAGGTGCCCATGACGCAAGCCATGACGATCGAGACCAGGCGGGCGCCAGCCCACACAGTGTCCTCGTTTCCTCTTTGGTGCAAAGGGGGCAAGCACGGGCGCGGAGTACCGAGGCACCAGGCAAAGGTTTCCATATCGGTGCAACGACACCAAGACCAGCAAAGCGGCAAGATGGAGGTCACCATGGAGCCCAAGACGGCATCATCGCCAGTGCCTTTGGCAGTCGAAGACCACCTTTAGTCCGGATAGCCTGTACTAGCTGTCCCCTTTTGAAATGGCCGTTGTCGGCTCCCTTCCCGCTCAATATTTGGGAAGAGGACCAGGGCCCCTATATAGACACCACAGTAGGAGGGGATCGAACCCTGGGCAAGTAGAACATCACCACCACGAGAACACCTCTCCTCGCGAGGCTGTTCCTCCTCTGTACTGTTCAACATCAGCCCAAGAGGCAATCCACCACACCACACACAGGTGTAGGGTATTACACCACAACGGTGGCCCGAACCTATATCTCTTGTCTCTTGTGTTGTTCATCGTGTTAGCTTAGAATCGCGACGAGGTTGAGGGCGTGTTTTGGTAGGGAGAAGATCTTTGCGCGCATCCCAGAGTTCAAACCTTAAGGGTTTTGCCGGAACCCGATATCCGACACAAACTATCATCTCATAAATGGAGATAGAAGCAAAATCACTGGCATGTACCTAGACACTTCCTAGAAAGTACACAACATTAGTCTGTAATCCTACATTCATAGGCATTAATACACAAATGTATGATCATTCATGTGGTGTTTAGCTATGGCGTGCGTGCGTGCGTGCGTGTGCGTGTGCGTGTGCGTGTGCGCGCGCGCGTGTGTGTGTGTGTGTATGTGTGTGTGTGTGTGTGTCTTACTCTTAATAAATGGAAGTAGAAGCAAAATCTGTGGCATGTATCCAGAAACTTCTTAGAAAGTACACAACATTGCTCTGTAATCCCTACATTCGTAGGCATTAACACACAAATGTATGATCATTAGATAGGAAATACGGCTTGCCGCACCTGGCAGCATAGCTGCCGGGTATATTCATATTCAATCTATTTACACAACCGCCGAAGCACTCAAGTATAAAAAATGGCAAACACAATAAAGTAAATATAGTGGTACTCCTCCAGAGAAGAGTTCGAAATAGATAATATCAGAAAAGTCACGGAACACAGTCGTTCAAACCCAGCATCCAAATCACTCATTTCAAAGCTTAAATAAAAGACTGGATGGATAGTCCATAGTTGTACAGATCCAGCGTGAGTAAATCCTCGTCAGATCCAACATTTGCTTGATAAACAAAATAAAGAGGGCCTAGTAGTGATAGCACAAAGAGGCAGCATCGATATTTGAGGCATAGACAGAGGCAAAACTCCTTCAACATGGTAATGTGTGCTCGCCTTTGAGCACCGTCATCCCCGTCTATGTATCCTGGATGTTGGGGATGATAAAGCAGTTATATATTGACATTCAAAGGCATATCCATAGGTGATATCGAAGTATGCAACAGCAGATAAATAAGTTTTCTTGAGCACAATACTTATATGTATCAAATACTATATTCGTGCGGGAAAACTTGTCCTCATCTTAGTTCATTTATAATTTTGCAAATAAACCCTTATCCTTTTCATTCTCTTGCTAATCAACCCGTCTTCCACCCCGTCGCCCGCGGGCACTGCGCGCCCCAACCACCATCTCCCCCGTCGCCGGGGGGCACCACACGCCCCAGCCGTCGTAGGGCTCAGCTTGCACCACAGCTGCCAACTTGCACCCCTGCTTACCTGCGCACACGGAGGCGAGCTTACCCCCGCCCACCTGCTCCTCTGCGCTGACACCTCGACAGACGGCGGCTCCATGGCTGACGGGCAGAACCTCCTTGTCGTCCTCCTCGAGTCACCAGCACCGCCCACTTGGGCAGCTGCCACAGAGGTGACCACCACCGCTCGCAGGGTGACTTGACGCCATTATGAATACCTCGCCGTACATCCGCTCAGCACCGCACAGCCTCCCTGAAGGCACCATACAAAGAACTCAGCAAGCATAGGCTCCCTGAAGGCACCATACAAAGAACTCAGCAAGCATAGGCCCCCTTTCCAGAAGGCGGCCTGTAGTATACTGCCTGAATCTAGACATTATTATTTATCTACCGCTATTACATATAACCCTAGATTAGATATGTATTTTTCTGCATAGAGCATTTTCTTTGATTTTAAAAATCGCTGAGGCACATACGGACTATATTTTTCCAAGTAAAAACAGAGAAGGGCCACGACAAATGTCAATTGACCTGGGCAAATCCTCGCAGACAACTGTTGGAGCCAGCGTCACCCGGCAAGCCCGGTGACCCGTGAACTTGGAGCTGTTTGTCGACCATCATAACCTAAACAGGACAGACGGGTCCAAGACCCACCCCATATGAGTTAAGAAAGGAAAGTGAGCTTTGGGTATAATCGTGTATAGACGCGAAGCAATCCGGCAAGGCAAACCAAAACTCATGGAAGAAATCGAAACAGAGGATGTACCCACCTTGCGAGTGGAAGAATCAATCACACCGGATCCAATCCCTTGCAAGCCGAAGACGAGGACGATGCAGCAACCTGAGACCAAGGGCCAACCTTAACCCTAATCAAAATGTATTTAACAAAACCAAGAAGAAAATCAAGAGCCCAACTGATGGGCAACCATTTCTCATTTTTGAGACTTCACAACAGTTGGTCACAGCAGCAACAGCAGCAAGAAAGCGTCAAGGTTCAGGTCTCAACACTACCAAATTGTGATCTTATGGAACAAAGAGTAAATTATCTGCACAACAAAGCCTGTAAACACAAATAAACAAGCACTGTAGGCTTTTATTTATAACATTTTCAGGCTGGTGGGCAATATAATTCTGGCTCATATCAAAAGCTAACATTTTATCCATATCAAAATGCCATATGACAGAACAGAACATTGTGCAAACTTTTTCTTCAGGCCACTCAAACTCAAAGCATACTAATAACCAAGAAGCATCAGGTTACCTAGGGGTACAAATAGCGGGGTGGGGCTCGGAGGGGTGCTCCTCTTCGAGGTGGGCTCGCAAGGATGCTGATGCAACAGTAGGTGTAGTTCTGGCCAGCTCATTGATCCCCGCCAAATCAGCACCCGCCCTCAAGAACCTACAGATCAAGCAATCAGAAAAGTCGTGGCAGATCGACATGATATTAGACTAATTACTTGCATGGATTTCCTATTTCCTTTTTTACCTTTAACTGTATTCTCTCAGTGGAACATCGTAGATTCTGTTCTTCGCTATGAAAATAAAAAAATTGCCTTGCAGTTAGAAATCTCCAGGTTTGTTAAGGTGTAAAGTTAAGTACCAGAAATCTCCAGTTAGAAATTTCCTTGCTCATCCAAAATTTACATGCTAATTCTAAGAGTTCTAACATTTTACCTTTTTGTACCTGCAACGTCCTAGTGCTACAAATACATGCCATACTTGCTCGAATAAAATATGACCTCATACGATCATATAAAAACTAAATTATCAAACCCATAAGAATCCAAGACCGTCATGTTATATATTTGCATGGAGATGCTCTTTTAAGGCAGAACTCAAAAGGTCAATGGTCAGACAAGATTACTATTTAGGAACCATTGGGAGATTAGACAAAACCCAAAATGTTGGTCTGCAGAGAACACTAATTAGATTATGGGAATTTGGAGCAATATGTTGACACCAATAGTAGATAGCTGATTTTCAGAGGTGAATTACCTTGGGAATCACTGGCACTACTCTCACTCAAGCGAGGGCCCTGAGCAAAAGGAAAAAAAAAGAAACAAAAAGATTTAGTTAGTGGCAACAGGAGAACAAAAAAAGTAAACTGTACTATATATACCTACAACAATTTCCAAAGTTGAATTAAAATCTAACAATCAGATCCACTTGTTCATTTTGAAGCCCAACGGATCAGCGAACGTATAGTACAATTCAACTCTTAGTTTTGTACCAAAACAACTATATCATCTATAGGTCATGTATTTTGCAGGTAGACTTTAGTATGACACAACATATTGTATCTAGACCTGGAGTGAATAAACATTCTTTTCAATGGAACTTTAAACAACCCAAATCTCTTTTATACAGACCCTGTAACACTAACAATAAACCGTTTGACAGGTAGACAGTACACACTACAACGTATGTTTCCCCAGCAAGATACCATATCCTGAAATAACTTCCAGTATCATATATCTATTTATCCCAGGCAGAATTTAGCATTAGGCACCAACATTTTGTGCCGGGATGAAATCAAATATTTTTTCAGTGAAATATTGAGTACCCCGTGAAAAATCCCTCAACGTAGACCCTTGTCGTCGTCAGAGGAATCTGAACCGAGTGATGGGAGCAGCACATACAGAGAAGAGAAGGATGAGGTGTACGTCACCAGATGATCATTTTCGTCAGATGCCAAGATGAGGAACTGCTTGTTGCAGACACCGCCCGTACCGCTGCAGCTGCCATCGCCACTCCAACCTGGCCATGGAGGCACGCATGACAACAAACCAGTCAAGAAAAGGCAACATCTCCAAAAGAAAAAATATGCACGGAAAAAAGATTCATTCACCCACAAACGATATTTCAATAGCTAACAAACGAACAACTGTCCACTCTATTGATCGCAAATTCGACCTAATGTCTATGGAGAAAAATGCTCAAAATCAGAAATAGAAGGCCTGAGAAAGTACCTTCCACTTGCAACTCCACAGGCCACGGCAGCGGCTGTCCTTGAATTTGGCTGCAACACGGCCCTCCTGCGTTCAATGGCGACACCTCTGGGCGGATCAGATGCGCGAGCTCGAAGGGGGACCAGCCCAAAGGCATTGTTTGCGTGGCACGGGAAGATGCCTCAATTAATATAATGAGCCATCTTCCCGTGCCGGGTACAGTATGTATCCTATCCGGTAACTATCTGATAATACACAAAAAAGGGACTCGTAATTGATCAGCTCATGTACTCGCGTCCAGCCCTCAAGTGTGTGTGTGCGGCACGGGAAGATGGCTCATTATATTAATTGAATGTGCATATTATCTGACCTTCTTGGACTACCCTGAATATTTCTAAGCCGTGCTATCAATTAGCTCCCCTCTCTAATTTCTGACCATAGTTTTGCAGCCGTCTATATAAATCAGAGAGGGGATGTAATGCATCTCAGCTGATCTGTGCAAGTGTGCGCGAACAACTGTTGGTGGAGCCAGCGGAACCTGGTGAGCCATGAACCTGGAAATCATCGTCAGCCACCGCGACCTGAATAGATCCAAGAAATCCCTGAGATGCAGGCTCATATGCAGGGCTCAGAAGGAGCAATAACCATATGATGTGCGTAGGTGAGGTCTGACCTGGTTATCGGAGCTGAGATGCGTAGCGACGACCGAGGAGGAGCCTGGTGAGCGATGAACCTGGAGCTCATCGTCAGCCATCGCAACCTGAATATATCCAAGAAACGCTAAAAGGGAACATAGAGCAGAAAACCAACCCAAAATGCAAGCAAGAATTTTTAAAAGGGAACATAGAGCAGCATGAGCATGAGGCATAGAAAAACGGGGTCACCTTAAGATCAAGAATCAATGGCCCTCTCTCAGTTCAAATCAGAAAGAAAGAACCACTATTATTGATTAGAGTGTTTTTTAATTAGGCAAAGCACTACAACACTGGATCCCAAGCTACAGTTGAGGCATATAAAACTATAAGTGTTTGTTCTTTTCATATATAAACAACCTTTAGTATCTCAACCAGAACCAAAGCAAAACAAAAAACATGGTTAAGTAACCAGCAAAGGAAGAATGAACGTTTTGGAATTTAAAGTAACAAGACATAAAAAGTTCTTTTTTGCCTTCAATATTACACACATTAGGGGAGGTAGCTGCAGTTTTATTGCATAGTGGGCTCAGATTTGCCTTTCCTCGATCATATAACCTACCATCATCATCTCTTATCACCAGATTGATCTGTTTATACAGTAGAGCTGTCCTGGTTATCACTCAACAAGAATGACCATCCAAGGACAACAACAAGTATCACAGGATCAAAAAGGATTCTACAGACAAGAGGGAGGATCCAACTTGATACCCACTGGTGCCTCGATTGCTCAAAGGCACACTAATTCCAGCCAAGGTAATCATCATCGCCCTAGCACGAACACCACTTGAGCATAAATAAGCAACACCTTTAAATACAAATAAAAATGGTTCAGGGTTCATTGCATAGACGCAACGGACGCCACAGCCGGCGCCGCTGATATGCCGCCCTCCTCCGTGGCCGCGGCCGCCATCGCCATGGGAGCCACCTGCGTGGGAGGGAGGCAGCTGCAGGAGCGAGTGAGAGAGGAGGCGGCGGCTAGGTTTTCATCGCGGGAAGCCGCGGTCATTTTATACGCCCCCCCCCCCCAAGCGAAATGACCCAAATGCCCTGGTGGGGGCACGATATTTACAATTTGTTGCGACTGGAATTTTATCCGACGGCCCAAGTCGATCGAGGTCAAAATCGGATGGCTCATGGCAATCGGGCTCGAGATCCAATGGTCGGTATCGCGACGGACTTTCTATCGGACGTCTGAAAATACAAACAGCTGAGAAAGCTCCATTTCGGTTCAGACTCTAACAATGGGATTCTCGATTCAGGGTTCATTGCATAGCGGGCTCAGATTCACCATTCCTTGATCATATAACCTACCCCTGTCATCTCTTATCACCAGATCAATCTGTTCATACAGTGGAGCTTCCCTGGTTATCACTCAACAAGAATGACCATCCAAGGACAACAACAAGTATCACATGATCAAAAAGGATTCTAGAGACAAGAGGGAAGATCCAACCTGATACGCACATGTGCCACGATTCCTGAAAGGCACACTTATTTCAGCCACGATTAATCATCATCGCCCTAGCACGAACGCCACTGATCAATCTAGCAAATCCAGGAGCATAGCTATAGGACCAGGGCATCCACATGTAAACAAGAGCATCACATTAGCTCCTATGATAGCAACTAAACATGAACAGCAACCTGAAAACCCTAAATGGCATGGATCCACAACTACAGAGCTCATGTAGGAACCAATGCATGAGTAGGGCATAGAGCATCAACCAGACGAGCACCACATCAATATAGCCATGGCCATGTCCCCTACAGTAGCCGAAGCAGAGGAGCGGGAGGAAGATGGACCTCACCGAGGGAGGCTGAAGCCGAGGCAAGATCTTGAGTCTTGCAAGGTTGCGCTGAACGCAGGCCCAACCGACGAGGAACCGCGTCGGAGTTGCGCCTTACACAGTCCCGCCGACGAGCACGAATGCATCAAACAACCTGTGTAAGGAAGGCATCGTTGTTTATCAGAAACAATTAGTTAGGAATTACTATTTAACAAAAATGCATTTTTTAGCACAAAGATATAGACAGGAAAAATACATGAGCAGATCCTTCTATCAAAGGTCACAAACGCAACAATATGGAATCAATATGTTAGTTAGAAAATGTTTTGGTAGAACATATTCAAAACATCCATGTGCAGTCTGAACCTGACACTACAGTCTGAACCAGGGAAAAGGAATAACAATGCAGCTTTCTAGTCCCGACTGCTTTTTTTTGTGAGCAAATGCATAATAATTTAGACTCAGGTGGCACTATACAGTGTTGGGGAACGTAGCAGAAATTCAAAATTTTCCTACGTGTCACCAAGATCTATCTATGGAGAAACCCACAACGAGGGGAAGGAGAGTGCATCTACATACCCTTGTAGATCGCTAAGCGAAGCGTTCAAGAGAACGGGGTTGAAGGAGTCGTGACTGTCGTGATCCAAATCACGGATATCCTAGTGCCGAACGGACGGCACCTCCGCGTTCAACACACGTACAGCCCGGTGACGTCTCCCACGCCTTGATCCAGCAAGGAGAGAGGGAGAGGTTGAGGAAGACTCCATACAGCAGCAGCACAACGGCGTGGTGGTGATGGAGGAGCGTGGTAATCCTGCAGGGCTTCGCCAAGCACCGCGGGAGAGGTAGGGCTGCGCCTGGAGAGGTGAAAACTCATGTGTTGGCAGCCCTAAAACACTCAATTATATATAGGGGGAGAGGGGGGGCTGCGCCCCAACCTAGGGTTCCACCCCTAGGGGCGGCGGCCAGCCCAATCCCATCTAGGGTGGCGGCCAAGGAGGGGGGGGGGAAGAGGGGGAAACTTGCCCCTCAAGCTAGGTGGGGCGCCCCCTCCCCAAACCCTAGGCACCTTGGGCCCTTGTGGGGGGGCGCACCAGCCCACCTGGGGCTGGTCCCCTCCCACACTTGGCCCATGCTGCCCTCCGGGGATGGTGGCCCCACTTGGTGGACCCCGGACCTCTCCGGTGGTCCCGGTACGTTACCGATAAAACCCGAAACATTTCCGGTGACCAAAACAGGACTTCCCATATATAAATCTTTACCTCCGGACCATTCCGGAACTCCTCGTGACGTTCGGGATCTCATCCGGGACTCGAACAACATTCGGTTACCACATTCAAACTTCCTTTATAACCCTAGCGTCATCAAACCTTAAGTGTGTAGACCCTACGGGTTCGGGAACCATGCAGACATGACCGAGACGTTCTCCGGCCAATAACCAACAGCGGGATCTGGATACCCATGTTGGCTCCCACATGTTCCACGATGATCTCATCAGATGAACCACGATGTCAAGGACTCAATCGATCCCGTATACAATTCCCTTTGTCTAGCTGTATTGTACTTTCCCGAGATTCGATCGTCGGTATCCCAATACCTTGTTCAATCTCGTTACCGGCAAGTCTCTTTACTCGTTCCGTAACACATCATCCCGCGATCAACTCTTTGATCACATTGTGCACATTATGATGATGTCCTACCGAGTGGGCCCAGACATACCTCTCCGTCACACGGAGTGACAAATCCCGGTCTCGATTCGTGCCAACCCAACAGACACTTTCGGAGATACCTGTAGTGCACCTTTATAGCCAACCAGTTACGTTGTGACGTTTGGTACACCCAAAGCATTCTACGGTATCCGGGAGTTGCACAATCTCATGGTCTAAGGAAAAGATACTTGACATTAGAAAAGCTTTAGCATACGAACTACGATCTTTGTGCTAGGCTTAGGATTGGGTCTTGTCCATCACATCATTCTGCTAATGATGTGATCCCGTTATCAACGACATCCAATGTCCATGGTCAGGAAACTGTAACCATCTATTGATCAACGAGCTAGTCAACTAGAGGCTTACTAGGGACATGGTTTTGTCTATGTACCCACACATGTATCTGAGCTTCCTATCAATACAATTATAGCATGGATAATAAACGATTATCATGAACACGGAAATATAATAATAACTAATTTATTATTGCCTCTAGGGCATATTTCCAACAGTCTCCCACTTGCACTAGAGTCAATAATCTAGTTCACATCGCCATGTGATTAACACTCACAGGTCACATCGCCATGTGACCAACATCCAAATAGTTCTGGGTTTGATCATGTTTTGCTTGTGAGAGAAGTTTTAGTCAACGGGTCTGCAACATTCAGATCCGTATGTACTTTGCAAATCTCTAGGTCATATTGTAAATGCTGCTTCTGTGCTCCACTTGGAGCTATTCCAAATGGTCGCTCCACTATACGTATCCGGTTTGCTACACAGAGTCATTCGAATAGGTGTTAAAGCTTGCATCGTCGTAACCCTTTATGCCGAACTCTTTATCACCTCCATAGTCGAGAAACAAATCCTTATTCCTCTAAGGATAATTTTGACCGCTATCTGGTGATCCACTCTTTGATCACCTTTGTACCCTCTTGCCAGACGTGTGGCAAGGCACACATCAGGTGCGGTACTTAGCATAGCATACTATAGAGCCTACGTCTAATGCATAGGGGACGACCTTCGTCCTTTCTCTCTTTTCTGCCGTGGTCAAGCTTTAAGTCTTAACTTCGTACCTTACAACTCAGGCAAGAACTTCTTCTTTGACTGATCCATCTTGAACACTTTCAAGATCATGTCAAGGTACGTGCTCATTTGAAAGTATTATTAAGCATTTTGATCTATCCTTATAGATCTCGATGCTCAATGTTCAAGTAGCTTAATCCAGGTTTTCTATTGAAAAACATATTTCAAATAACCCTATATGCTTTCCAGAAATTCTACATCATTTCTGATCATCAATATGTCAACAACATATACTCATCAGAAATTCTATAGTGCTCCCATTCACTTCTTTGGAAATACAAGTTTCTCATAAACTTTGTATAAACCCCAAATCTTTGATCATCTCATCAAAGCGCACATTCCAACTCCGAGATGCTTACTCCAGTCCTTAGAAAGGATCGCTGGCGCCTGCATACCTTTTAGCATCCTTAGGATCGACAAAACTTTCTGATTGTATCACATACAACCTTTCCTTACGAAAACTGGTAAGGAAACTCGTTTTGACATCCATCTGCCAGATTTCATAAATGCAGCTTATGATTCCGACCGACTTAAGCATCGCTATGGATGAGAAAAATCTAATCGTAGTCAACTCCTTGAACTTGTGAAAAACTCTTCGCCACAAGTCGAGCTTCATAGACGGTGACATTACCGACCACGTCCGTCTTCTTCTTAAAGATCCATTCATCTCAATGGCTTGCCGATCATCGGGCAAGTCCACCAAAGTCCATGCTTTGTTCTGATACATGGATCCTATCTCGGATCTCATGGCTTCTAACCATTTGTCGGAATTTGGTCCCACCATTACTTCTCCATAGCTCGTAGGTTCATTGTTGTCTAGCAACATGACCTTCAAGACAGGATCACCGTACCACTCCGAAGCAGTACGCGTCCTTGTCGTCCTACGAGGTTCGGTAGTGACTTGATCTGAAGCTTCATGATCACTATCATAAGCTTCTACTTCAATTGGTGTAGGTGCCACAGGAACAACTTCCTGTGCCCTGCTACACACTGGTTGAAGTGATGGTTTAATAACCTTATCAAGTCTCCACCATCCTCCCTCTCAATTCTTTCGAGAGAAACTTTTCCTCGACAAAGGACCCATTTCTAGAAACAATCACTTTTGCTTCCGGATCTGAATTAGGAGGTATACCCAACTGTTTTGGGTGTCCTATGAAGATGCATTTTATCCGCTTTGGGTTCGAGCTTATCAACCTGAAACTTTTCCACATAAGCGTCGCAGCCCCAAACTTTTAAGAAACGACTACTTAGGTTTCTCCAAACCATAGTTCTCACGGTGTCATCTCAACGGAATTACGCGGTGCCCTATTAAAGTGAGTGCGGTTGTCTCTAATGCCTAACCCTTGAACGATAGTGGTAATTCGATAAGAGACATCATAGTACGCACCATATCCAATAGGGTGCAACTATGATGTTCGGACACACCATCACACTATGGTGTTCCAGGCAGTATTAATTGTGAAACATTTCCACAATGTCTTAATTGCGTGCCAAAGCTCGTAACTCAGATACTCATATCTATGATCATATCATAGACATTTTATCCTCTTGTCACAATGATCTTCAACTTCACTCTGAAATTACTTGAACCATTCAATAATTCAGACTTGTGTTTCATCAAGTAAATATTCTCAGTATCTACTTAAATCATCTCGTGAAGTAAGAACATAACGATATTCATCTGCATGCCTCAAAGACTCATTGGGCTGCACACATCAAAATGTGTTACTTCCAACAAGTTGCTATCTTGTTCCATCTTCTTTGAAACGAGGCTTTTCACCATCTTGCCCATGTGGTATGATTTGCATATCTCAAGTGATTCAAAATCAAGTGAGTCCAAACGATCCATCTGCATGGAGTTTCATCATGCGTATACACCAATAGACATGGTTCGCATGTCTCAAACTTTTCAAAAACGAGTGAGTCCAAAGATCCATCAACATGGAGCTTCTTCATGCGTTTTATACCAATATGACTTACATCGCAGTGCCACAAGTAAGTGGTACTATCATTACTATCTTATATCTTTTGGCATGAAAATGTGTATCACTACGATCGAGATTCAATAAACCATTCCTTTAGGTGCAAGACCATTGAAGGTATTATTCAAATAAACAGAGTAACCATTATTCTCCTTAAATGAATAACCATATTGCAACAAACATGATCCAATCATGTCTATGCTCAACCAAATAACAATTATTTAGGTCTAACACCAATCTCGATGGTAGAGGGAGTATGCGATGCTTGATCACATCAAGCTTGGAAACACTTCAACACATATCGTCATCTCACCTTTAGCTAGTCTCCGTTTCTTCCGTAGCTTTTATTTGAGTTACTAACACTTAGCAACCGAACCGGTATCTAATACCTCGGTGCTACTGGGAGTACTAGTAAAGTACACATTAACATAATGTATATCCAATATACTTCTATCGACCTTGCCAGCCTTCTCATCTACCAAGTATCTAGGGTAATTCTGCTCCAGTGGTTGTTCCCATTATTACAGAAGCACTTAGTCTCGGGTTTGGGTTCAATCTTGGGTTTCTTCACTAGAGCAGCAGCTGATTTTCCGTTTCATGAAGTATACCTTCTTGCCCTTGCCCTTTTCGAAACTAGTGGTTTGACCAACCATCAACAATTGATGCTTCCTCTTGATTTCTACTTTCGCGGTGTCAAACATCGTGAATACCTCAAGGATCATCATATCTATCCCTGATATGTTATAGTTCATCACGAAGCTCTAGCAGCTTGGTGGCAATGACTTTGGAGAAACATCACTATCTCATCCGGAAGATCAAATCCCACTCGATTCAAGTGATTGTTGCACTCAGACAATCTGAGCACAAGCTCAACGATTGAGCTTTTTCTCCCTTAGTTTGCAGGATAAGAGAATTGTCAGAGGTCTTATACCTCTTGACGTGGGCACGAGCCTGAAATCTCAATTTCACCCCTCGAAACATCTCATATGTTCCACGACGTTTCGAAAAACGTCTTTGGTGCCTCAACTCTAAACCGTTTAACTGAACTATCACGTAGTTATCAAAACCTGTATGTCCGATGTTCGCAACATCCACAGACGACGATTGGGGTTCAGCACACTAAGCGGTGCATTAAGGACATAAGCTTTCTACTGTCCGCATAATCGCTACTGTCAACTTTCAACTATATTTTCTCTAGGAACATATCTAAACAGTGGAACTAAAGCGCGAGCTTACGACATAATTTGCAAAGCTCTTTTGACTATGTTCAGGATAATTAAGTTCATCTCATGAACTCCCACTCAGATAGACATCCCTCTAGTCATCTAAGTGATTACATGATCCGAGTCAACTAGGCCGTGTCCGATCATCACGTGAGACGGACTAGTCATCATCGGTGAACATCTTCATGTTGATCGTATCCTCCATACGACTCATGCTCGACCTTTCGGTCTCTTGTGTTCCGAGGCCATGTCTGTACATGGTAGGCTCGTCAAGTTAACCTAAGTGTTTCGCATGTGTAAATCTGGCTTACACCCGTTGTATGTGAACGTAAGAATCTATCACACCCGATCATCACGTGGTGCTTTGAAACGACGAACTTTCGGAACGGTGCACAGTTAGGGGGAACACTTTCTTGAAATTTTAATGAGGGATCATCTTATTTACTACCGTCGTTCTAAGCAAATAAGATGTATAATCATGATAAACATCACATGCAATCAAATAGTGACATGATATGGCCAATATCATATTGCTCCTTTTGATCTCCATCTTCGGGGCTCCATGATCATCGTCGTCACCGGCACGACACCATGATCTCCATCATCGTGTCTCCATGAAGTTGTCTCGCCAACTTATTACTTCTACTACTATGGCTACCGGTTAGCAATAAAGTAAAGTAATTACATGGCGTTGTTCAATGACATGCAGGTCATACAATAAATAAAGACAACTCCTATGGCTCCTGCCGGTTGTCATACTCATCGACATGCAAGTCGTGATTCCTATTACAAGAACATGATCAATCTCATACATCACATATCATTCATCACATTCTTCTTGGCCATATCACATCACATAGCATACCCTGCAAAAACAAGTTAGACGTCCTCTAATTGTTGTTTGCATGTTTTACGTGGCTGCTATGGGTCTCTAGCAAGAACGTTTCTTACCTACGCAAAAACCACAACGTGATATGCCAATTGCTATTTACCCTTCATAAGGACCCTTTTCATCGAATCCATTCCGACTAAAGTGGGAGAGACTGGCACCCGCTAGCCACCTTATGCACCAAGTGCATGTCGATCGGTGGAACTGTCTCACGTAAGTGTACGTGTAAGGTCGGTCCGGCCGCTTCATCCCACAATACCGTCGAAACAAGATTGGACTAGTAACGGTAGGCATATTGAACATCATCAACGCCCACAACTACTTTGTGTTCTACTCGTGCAAAGAATCTACGCAATAGACCTAGCTCATGATGCCATTGTTGGGGAACGTAGCAGAAATTCAAAAATTTCCTACGTGTCACCAAGATCTATCTATGGAGAAACCAGCAACGAGGGGAAGGAGAGTGCATCTACATACCCTTGTAGATCGCTAAGCGGAAGCGTTCAAGAGAACGGGGTTGAAGGAGTCGTACTCGTCGTGATCCAAATCACCGGAGATCCTAGTGCCGAACGAACGGCACCTCCGCGTTCAACACACGTACAGCCCGGTGACGTCTCCCACGCCTTGATCCAGCAAGGAGAGAGGGAGAGGTTGAGGAAGACTCCATCCAGCAGCAGCACAACGGCATGGTGGTGATGGAGGAGCGTGGCAATCCTGCAGGGCTTCGCCAAGCACCGCGGGAGAGGAGAAGGGAGAGAGGTAGGGCTGCGCCTGGAGAGGTGAAAACTCATGTGTTGGCAGCCCCAAAACCCTCAAGTATATGTAGGGGGAGAGGGGGGGCTGCGCCCCCACCTAGGGTTCCACCCCTAGGGGCGGCGGCCAGCCCAATCCCATCTAGGGTGGCGGCCAAGGGGGGAAGAGGGGGAAACTTGCCCCCCAAGCTATGTGGGGCGCCCCCTCCCCAAACCCTAGGCGCCTTGGGCCCTTGTGGGGGGGCGCACCAGCCCACCTGGGGCTGGTCCCCTCCCACACTTGGCCCATGCTGCCCTCCGGGGATGGTGGCCCCACATGGTGGACCCTCGGGACCCTCCCGGTGGTCCCGGTACGTTACCGATAAAACCCGAAACTTTTCCGGTGACCAAAACAGGACTTCCCATATATAAATCTTTACCTCCGGACCATTCCGAACTCCTCGTGACGTCCGGGATCTCATCCGGACTCAACAACATTCGGTAACCACATACAAACCTCCTTTATAACCCTATCGTCCATCGAACCTTAAGTGTAGACCCTACGGGTTCGGGAACCATGCGAACATGACCGAGACGTTCTCTGCCAATAACCAACAGCGGGATCTGGATACCCATGTTGGCTCCCACATGTTCCACGATGATCTCATCGGATGAACCACGATGTCAAGGACTCAATCGATCCCGTATACAATTCCCTTTGTCTAGCGGTATTGTACTTGCCCGAGATTCGATCGTCGGTATCCCGATACCTTGTTCAATCTCGTTACCGGCAAGTCTCTTTACTCGTTCCGTAACACATCATCCCGCGATCAACTCTTTGATCACATTGTGCACATTATGATGATGTCCTACCGAGTGGGCCAGAGATACCTCTCCGTCACACGGAGTGACAAATCCAGCTCGATTCGTGCCAACCCAATGACACTTTCGGAGATACCGTAGTGCACCTTTATAGCCACCCGCCATTCGTTGTGACGCTTTGGTACACCCAAAGCATTCCTACGGTATCCGGAGTTGCACAATCTCATGGTCTAAGGAAAAGATACTTGACATTAGAAAAGCTTTAGCATACGAACTACGATCTTTGTGCTAGGCTTAGGATTGGGTCTTGTCCATCACATCATTCTGCTAATGATGTGATCCCGCTATCAACGACATCCAATGTCCATGGTCAGGAAACTGTAACCATCTATTGATCAACGAGCTAGTCAACTAGAGGCTTACTAGGGACATGGTTTTGTTTATGTACCCACACATGTATCTGAGTTTCCTATCAATACAATTATAGCATGGATAATAAACGATTATCATGAACAAGGAAATATAATAATAACTAATTTATTATTGCCTCTAGGGCATATTTCCAACATACAGAACAAAAACAAAATGGCTCCAGTGAAGCAAGTATTAACAAAATAAACATATAAAGAGTTAGATAAACAACTGAATGCCACCAAGGCGTATAAAATTAAGAGGGCGCCAGATATGCAATAACCCACCCGCACTAGAGGTCAGCGAAAAATCTATTTATACAATCATGTAAGCATCATAGCACTCCTAGCTAACCAAACCCACCCATCATTATCCACACCACCTTCTTCTTGCATCTCACAGGATGGAAGCGGAATCATGCTCTCCTAAAAGTACTGATTTGTGAAGTATGCTGAATATGTTCCCTCTTTCATTTCGTAATACCCCAAATACTTTCCGTCAGTGTCACAATGCAACAGATAATGAAGACACCCCGATGGAGTGCGACAACAGATCAGCAACTCACGCTGGTTAAGCAGTGCCATCTTAGAAATATACTTGAACTGTGGTGATGTATTCAAATGTTCTATGGCAGAGTACTGCTATGAAGAATCTACTGTATAAAAGTGCAGCCAAAATCCACTGGCACGAACCATAACTCAAAAGTGCGAATTGGGTAGAGTTTTACAATTTCCGTCCCGGTCCTACATGATAAGCAGAAAATCATGCGGCTTACTATTTCAATGTAACAATATTTACTGCAAGAACATGTCAGTAGAGACCAATGAATAGAAGGTTAAACGAATGAACAAATGTTTCTTGTGCTTGTTGTGATCACATCATAGTTCTGGTGACCATACTACTGCTATTATTATTATGGGCAAATAACTGAGAACGGAACCAGATAACATACATGTTACAGACACCAGCTAGTGTGAATCCTAACGTGGTCAACAAATTCAGGGATCCCAAATGTATCTAGGGTTGGCAAAATTGAAGACATCAATTTCCTAATAAACATAAAATTGAGCTAGGGCGCGCACGGATCTGAGAAACCCATACAGAATAGAGGACGTTGGGCTTCTCGGACGAGGTGAGGAGCGAGATGCTGGAGCCGGCCTCGGGGGGCAGCACGTCGACGAGGGCGTTGGAGTGGCGGTGCAGGGCGACGGAGGCGGAGGGCTTGAGCAGCTCGCGGTTGATGGTGCTGAGGATGCGCACGTAGTAGTTGCTGCCGGTGGTGGAGCCGACGATGCCGTTGTTGCCGTCGACCATCTCCATGAACTGGCCGATGACGAGCGGCACGGACTGGATCCGCTTGACCTCCTCCTGCACGCGCAACAGCTCGCGCTTCAGGTTCTTCTGCTCGTCCTTGACGTACTCCTCCTGGATCTCGACGAACTCCATGTGGCGCTGGAGGGACTTAAGGAGGCCGTAGAGGTCGCCGTCGTCCTCGGCGGAGAGGGCGGAGGGCGCCGCGGGGTAGGACGGCGGGGGCGACGGCGGCGGCGCCATGGGTTGGGTTCTGGCGGAGTTATACCCCCCACAACGCGAAATGACCAAAATGCCCTGGTGGGGGCATGGTATTTATGTTCTGTTGCCATTGGAATTTTATCCGAAGGCCCAGGTCGATCGGGGTCAAAATCGGATGGCTCACAGCGATCAGGCACGAGATCGAACGGTCGGTATCGCGAGGGACTTTCGATCGGACGGTCGAAAATCGAAACGAACGGGAGAGCTCCATTTTGCTTCAGACTCTAACAAAGGGATTCATGTGGTGTTTAGCTATGGCGTATGTGTGCCTATCCTAATAAGGTTGGTTTTGAGGCTGCCAAATGAACTTGCTAGAAAAGGAAAACACCAGACAACTTGCATTTTAACAAACCTGTAAATGCTTAGATAAAAGAGGCGTTGCATACAAAAGAAAAAGAACATGAAAAATAGAAATAAAATGAATATAATGAACATGGGTAACCAATAATAAGAAAGGAGGCATTCACCGTTGCCGTCACCCCAGTTTTATGCCCTTCCAACAAATGTAAATTACCAAAGGAATAGTTTTCCTGTTGAATCCAAAGAAAGGCATAAGAGAACAAAACAGAACTAATCATTATTCTCTAAAAAACAGAACTGATCATATTCTTATTGGTCGAAAAACAGAGAGGTCATACCGCTGTTCAGTGCTTATGGAATAAAAATGAGAATTCTTTCTTGTCTCCAGTTATACAAATTAATGGATGAAAACATAAAAGGATTTGCTATTTGCACTAAAACAATTATAGTTCGCTCGAGCAAATGAAAAAAATAGCGCAGTACATCTTGATATTCTTGGCTCGCTGGAGCTAGAAATGTCAGGTGCGCATATAATTAAATGATCAGGTGTGTAACAGAATGCCAGTAATACAGCAAAAGCTTAGCATGATGAAATAATAAAATGCTAGTTTGTCCGCAAAAAGGAGATAAAACAGCTAGGCATGGGAAGCAGGATATAGCCTGCCTCTAAGTTATATGAGCAAACAACTTTACTTTGATCCTTATATTTGGTTAGCCGAAAACAAATTGAACATAAGATCACAAACCCATGTCAAATGGAAGGAGCCCAGGATAAATGACACTATTCTACTTAAGCTGCAGTTCGCTCACGGGCAGAAGCATGCCCGCACATCTTATCCTGGATTTAATCTCCTAGGTTTGAGTCATTGGACTGTCTGCTAACCAGATATGAATTTATTTCAGATTTCAGACACTTTAAGATTCTCACGCCGCAAGTGTATGTACATATACTCTGAAAGATAAAATTTCACACCAAGTGAGATGTATCATTGACATCTTAGAGCAACTCCAACGCGCCGACCCAAACGGACAACGCATTTGTCCGTTTGGGTCGGCCGCCCGCTCAGTCCGCCTTCTTTTTGATTTGGGTCGGCAGTGCGCCCAATGCGCCGACCCATATTTACCAGCGTGATCGGCTGGCCTCCATTTTCAATGAACACTTTGCATATTTCACAAGCAAATATATAGTTTCACAACCAAATATAAATCATAGTTTTACAAGCCCGAATATAAATTAAATTGTTCTCACATAGTTTTACAAGCCAAATAAAAAGGATACATCTATTGATTGCCAACATGAGTCCACATATACTCGACCAAATCATTTAGTAGCTGCACGTGAGTTTCCCAATCACGCATTTCATGATGAAATTCGATGAACTGTTCAAACGTTGCCGCTCCTCCATGCTCAGGCACAACATTCTCACCCTGAAACTGAAACCCTTAATCGTAGATACGTTCCGGATGCTCATCTTTTACGATCATATTGCGCATGATTACACAAGCAGTCATCACCTCCCACAGCTTCTTCGTGCTCCAAGTCCTAACAGGATACCGAACGATGCCCCATCGAGATTGGAAAACACCAAAGGCACGCTCGACGTCCTTCCTAGCACTCTCTTGCTATTGGGAAAATCTTTTCCTCTTCTCTCCAACAGGGTTGGGGATTGTCTTCACAATAGTGGTCCACTGAGGATAGATACCGTCACCTAGGTAATATCCTTTGTCGTAGTTGTCTCCGTTGATGGTAACATTCACCGGCGGGCTGTTGCCTTCGGCAAGCCTTGCAAACACCGGCGAGCGTTGAAGCACGTTGATATCATTGTGTGATCCGGCCATGCTGAAGAAAGAGTGCCAGATCCAAAGATCTTGTGACGCCACGGCCTCAAGTATGACAGTGCAAGCCCTGACATGGCCCTTATATTGCCCTTGCCAAGCAGAAAGGCAGTTCTTCCACTACCAGTGCATGCAGTCTATGCTGCCAAGTATCCCTGTGAAGCCCCTGCTGGCATTCATCGCCAACAAGCAGGCTGTATCTTGAGGAGTTGGCTCTCTCAAGTACTCAGGGCCAAACACAACAATCACAACTTTGCAAAACTTGTACATGGAGTCCAGGCATGTAGACTCGCTCATATGGACATACTCGTCAATGAGATCACTGGGCACTCTGGATGCAAGCATCCGGACAGAAGTAATGCATTTCTGATAAGAGGATAAGCCAATCTTTCCAAGGGCATCCTCTTTGCACTCTAAATAGTCATCGTATCCGACCACACCCTCTCTAATATGGTTCAAAAGATGCCTACTCATACGGAAACGGTGCCGAAATTTCCGATGTTTGAACAGTGGGTTCATTGTGTCAAAGTGTTGGGGAACGTAGCAGAAATTCAAAATTTTCCTACGTGTCACCAAGATCTATCTATGGAGAAACTAGCAACGAGGGAAGGAGAGTGCATCTACATACCCTTGTAGATCGCTAAGCGGAAGCGTTCAAGAGAACGGGGTTGAAGGAGTCGTGCTCGTCGTGATCCAAATCACCGGAGATCCTAGTGCGAACGGACGGCACCTCCGCGTTCAACACACGTCAGCCGGTGGCGTCTCCCACGCCTTGATCCAGCAAGGAGAGAGGAGAGGTTGAGGAAGACTCCATCCAGCAGCAGACAACGGCATGGTGGTGATGGAGGAGCGTGGCAATCCCAGCAGGCTTCGCCAAGCACCAAGGGAGAGGAGGAGGAGGAGAGGCAGGCTGCGCGGAGAGGGAGGCTCTCGTGTGTTATGGGCAGCCCATAGGCCTCATATATATAGGGAAGGGAGGGCTGCGCCCCTCTAGGGTTTCCACCCCTAGGGGTGGCGGCCAGCCCTAGATGGGTTTGGGGGGGCCAAGAGGGGGAGAGGAGGCGCCCACTAGGTGGGCCTTAAGGCCCATCTGAACTAGGGTTTGCCCTCCCACTCCCCTTGCGCCTTGGGCCCCTTGTGGGGCGCACCAGCCCTCCTAGGGGCTGGTCCCTCCCACACTTGGCCCACGCAACCTTCTCGGGGCAGGTGGCCCCACTTGGTGGACCCCGGACCCTCCGGTGGTCCCAGACATTACCGATATCGCCTCAAACTTTTCCGGTGACCAAAACAGACTTCCCATATATAAATCTTTACCTCCGGACCATTCCGAACTCCTCGTGACGTCCGGGATCTCATCCGGACTCCGAACAACATTCGTAACCACATACAAACTTCCTTTATAACCCTAGCGTCATCGAACCTTAAGTGTGTAGACCCTACGGGTTCGGGAATCATGCAGACATGACCGAGACGTTCTCCGGTCAATAACCAACAACGGATCTGGATACCCATGTTGGCTCCCACATGTTCCACGATGATCTCATCAGATGAACCACGATGTCAAGGACTCAATCAATCCCGTATACAATTCCCTTTGTCTAGCGGTATTGCACTTGCCCGAGATTCGATCGTCGGTATCCCGATACCTTGTTCAATCTCGTTACGGCAAGTCTCTTTACTCGTTCCGTAATACATCATCCGTGATCAACCCCTTGGTCACATTGTGCACATTATGATGATGTCCTACCGAGTGGGCCCAGAGATACCTCTCCGTTTACACGGAGTGACAAATCCAGCCTCGATTCGTGCCAACCCAATGACACTTTCGGAGATACCTGTAATGCACCTTTATAGTCACCCGATTACGTTGTGACGTTTGGTACACCCAAAGCATTCCTACGGTATCCGGAGTTGCACAATCTCATGGTCTAAGGAAATGATACTTGACATTAGAAAAGCTTTAGCATACGAACTACGATCTTTGTGCTAGGCTTAGGATTGGGTCTTGTCCATCACATCATTCTACTAATGATGTGATCCCGTTATCAATGACATCCAATGTCCATGGTTAGGAAACCGTAACCATCTATTGATCAACGAGCTAGCCAATAGAGGCTTGCTAGGGACATGGTGTTGTCTATTTATCCACACATGTATCTGAGTTTCCTATCAATACAATTATAGCATGGATAATAAACGATTATCGTGAACAAGGAAACATAATAATAACTAATTTATTATTGCCTCTAGGGCATATTTCCAACAGTCTCCCACTTGCACTAGAGTCAATAATCTAGTTCACATCGTCATGTGATTAACACTGATAGGTCACATCGCCATGTGACCAACACCCAAAGAGTTTACTAGTGTCTGTAAACTAGTTCACATCATCATGTGATTTAGACTCAATGAGTTCTGAGGTTTGATCATGTTTTGCTTGTGAGAGAGGTTTTAGTCAACGGGTTTTAGTCAACGGGTCTGAACCTTTCAGATCCGTGTGTGCTTTGCAACTTTCTAGATCATATTGTAAACGCCGCTTCCACGCTCCACTTGGAGCTATTCCAAATGGTTGCTCCACTATACATATCCAGTTTGCTACTCAGAGTCATTCGGATAGGTGTTTAAAGTTTGCATCGACGTAACCCTTTACGCCGAACTCTTTATCACCTCCATAATCGAGAAACATGTCCTTATTTACTCCAAGGACAATTTTGACCGCTATCCAATGATCCATTCTGGATCATTCTTGTACCCTTGATGACTCATGGCAAGGCACACTTCCGGTGCGGTACACAAATAGCATACTATAGAGCCTACGTCTAAGGCATAGGGACGACCTTCGTCCTTTCTCTCTTTACTGCCGTGGTCGAGCTTTAAGTCTCAACTTCATACCTTACATCTCGTGCAAGAACTTCTTCTTTGATGATCCATCTTGAACACCTTCAAGATCATGTCAAGGTATATGCTCATTTGAAAGTACCATTAAGCATTTTGATCTATCCTATAGATCTTGATGCTCAATGTTCAAGTAGCTTAATACAGGTTTTCATTGAAAACATCTTTCAAATAACCCTATATGCTTTCCAGAATTCTACATCATTTCGATCATCAATATGTCAACAACATATACTCATCAAAATTCTATAGTTCTCCCACTCACTTCTTTGGAAATACAAGTTTCTCATAAACTTTGTATAAACCCAAAATTTTGATCATCTCATCAAAGTGCACATTCCAACTCCGAGATGCTAGTTTCAGTCCTTAGAAGGATCGCTGGTGCTAGCATACCTTTTAGCATCCTTAGGATCGACAAAACCTTTCGATTGTATCACATACAACCTTTCCTTACGAAAACTGGTAAGGAAACTCATTTTGACATCCATCGCCAGATTTCATAAATGCAGCTTATGCTAACATGATTCCGACGGACTTTAAGCATCGCTACGGATGAGAAAATCTCATCGTAGTCAACTCCTTGAACTTGTGAAAAACTCTTCGCCACAAGCCGAGCTTCATAGTCGGTGACATTACCGTCCACGTCCGTCTTCTTCTTAAAAATCCATTCATCTCAATGGCTTGCCGCCCATCGGGCAAGTCCACCAAAGTCCATGCTTTGTCCTGATACATGGATCCTATCTCGGATTTCATGGCTTCTAACCATTTGTCGAAATTTGGGCCCACCATTGCTTCTCCATAGCTCGTAGGTTCATTGTTGTCTAGCAACATGACCTTCAAGACAGGATTATGTACCACTCAAGTAGTACGCATCCTTGTCACCCTACGAGGTACGTCGGTGACTTGATCCAAACTTCATGATCACTATCATAAGCTTCTACTTCAATTGGTGTAGGTGCCACGGAACAACTTCCCGTGCCCTGCTACACACTAGTTGAAGTGATGGTTCAATAACCTCATCAAGTCTCCACCATCCTCCCACTCAACTTCTCGACATGAACTTTTCCTCGAGAAAGGACCCGATTCAAGAAACAATCCCTATTGCTTCCGGATCTGAATTAGGAGGTATACCCAACTGTTTTGGGTGTCCTATGAAGATGCATTTTGTCCGCTTTGGGTTCGAGCTTATCAACCTGAAACTTTTCCACATAAGCGTCGCAGCCCCAAACTTTTAAGAAACGACAACTTAGGTTTCTCCAAACGGTGTCGTCTCAATGGAATTACGTGGTGCCCCATTAAAGTGAGTGCGGTTGTCTCTAATGCCTAACCCATGAACGATAGTGGTAATTCGATAAGAGATATCATGGTACGCACCATATCCAATAGAGTGCAACTATGATGTTCGGACACACCATCACACTATGGTGTTCCAGGCGGTATTAATTGTGAAACAATTTCCACAATGTCTTAATTGTGTGCCAAAACTCGTAACTCAGATATTCATCTCTATGATCATATCATAGACATTCTATCCTCTTGTCACGAAGATCTTCAACTTCACTCTGAATTACTTGAACCTTTCAATAATTCAGACTTGTGTTTCATCAAGTAAATATACTCAACATCTACTCAAATCATCTGTGAAGTAAGAACATAACGATATTCATCAGATGCCTCAAAGACTCATTGGACTGCACACATCAAAATGTGTTACTTCCAACAAGTTGCTATCTTGTTCCATCTTACTGAAACCGAGGCTTTTCAGTCATCTTGCCCATGTGGTATGTTTTGCATATCTCAAGTGATTCAAAATCAAGTGAGTCCAAACGATCCATCTGCATGGAGTTTTCTTCATGCGTACACACCAATAGACATGGCTCGCATGTCTCAAATTTTCCAAAACGAGTGAGTCCAAAGATCCATCAACATGGAGCTTCTTCATGCTTTTACACCAATATGACTTACATGGCAAGGCCACAAGTAAGTGGTACTATCATTACTATCTTATACTTTTGGCATGAAAATGTGTATCACTACGATCGAGATTCAATAAACCATTTATTTAGGTGCAAGACCATCGAAGGTGTTATTCAAATAAATAGAGTAACCATTATTCTCCTTAAATGAATAATCGTATTGCAATAGACATAATCCAATCATGTCTATGCTCAACGCAAACACCTAATAACAATTATTTAGGTTTAACATCAATCTCGATGGTAGAGGGAGCGTGCGATGCTCGATCACATCAACCTTGGAAACACTTCCAACACATATCGTCAGCTCACCTTTAGCTAGTCTCCGTTTATTCCGTAGCTTTTATTTCGAGTTACTAACACTTAGCAACCGAACCGGTATCTTAATACCCTGGTGCTACTAGGAGTACTAGTAAAGTACACATTAACATAATGTATATCCAATATACTTCTATCGACCTTGCCAGCCTTCTTATCTACCAAGTATCTAGGGTGGTTCCGCTTCTGTGTCCGTTCCTCTTATTATAGAAGCACTTAGTCTCGGGTTTGGGTTCAACCTTGGGTTTCTTCACTAGAGCAACAACTGTTTTGCCGTTTCATGAAGTATCCCTTGTTGCCTTTGCCCTTCTTGAAACTAGTGGTTTTACCAACCATCAACAATTGATGCTCCTACTTGACTTCTACTTTCGCGGTGTCAAACATCGCGAACACTTCAAGGATCATCATATCTATCCTCGATATGTTATAGTTCATCACGAAGCTCTAGTAGCTTGGTGGCAATGACTTTGAAGAAACATCACTATCTCATCCGGAAGATCAACTCCCACTGTTCAAGTGATTGTTGCACTTGCACAATCTGAGCACAAGCTCAACGATTGAGCTTTTCTCCCTTAGTTTGCAGGCTAAGACAAATCGTCGGAGGTCTTATACCTCTTGACGTGGGCACGAGCCTGAAATCACAATTTCAGCCCTTGAAACATCTCATATGTTCCGCGACATTTCGAAAACGTCTTTCGTGCCTCAACTCTAAACCGTTTAACTGAACTATCACGTAGTTATCAAAACGTGTATGTCCGATGTTCGCAACATCCACAAACGACGTTTGGGGTTCAGCACACCGAGCGGTGCATTAAGGACATAAGCTTTCTATTGTCCGCATAATTGCTACTTTCAACTTTCAACTATATTTTCTCTAGGAGCATATCTAAACAATGGAACTAAAAGCGCAAGCTTACGACATAATTTGCAAAAGGTCTTTTGACTATGTTCAGGATAATTAAGTTCATCTTATGAACTCCCACTCAAATAGACATCCCTCTGGTCATCTAAGTGATTACATGATCCGAGTCAACTAGGCCGTGTCCGATCATCACGTGAGACGGACTAGTCATCATCGGTGAACATCTTCATGTTGATCGTATCTACCATACGACTCATGCTCGACCTTTCGGTCTCTGTGTTCCGAGGCCATGTATGTACATGCTAGGCTCGTCAAGTTAACCCTAAGTGTATTGCGTGTGTTCCGGGGCCATGTCTGTACATGCTAGGCTCACAACACCGTTGTATGTGAACGTAAGAATCCATCACACCCGATCATCACGTGGTGCTTAGAAGCGACGAACTTTTGGCAACGGTGCACGCTTAGGGAGAACACTTCTTGAAATTGTTGTAAGGATCATCTTATTTACTACCGTCGTTCTAAGTAAACAAGATGCATAAACATAATAAACATCACATGCAATTATATAGTAGTGACATGATATGGCCAATATCATATAGCTCCATTGATCTCCATCTTCGGGGCTCCATGATCATCATCGTCACCGGCATGACACCATGATCTCCATCATCGTGTCTTCATGAAGTTGTCTCGCCAACTACTACTTCTACTACTATGGCTACCGGTTAGCAATAAAGTAAAGTAATTACATGGCGTTGTTTAATGACACGCAGGTCATATAATAAATAAAGACAACTCCTATGGCTCCTGCCGGTTGTCATACTCATCGACATGCAAGTCGTGAATCCTATTACAAGAACATGATCAATCTCATACATCACATATCATTCATCACATTCTTCTTGGCCATATCACATCACATAGCATACCCTGCAAAAACAAGTTAGACGCCCTCTAATTGTTGTTTGCATGTTTTACGTGGCTGCTATGGGTTTCTAGCAAGAACGTTTCTTACCTCGCAAAACCACAACGTGATATGTCAATTGCTATTTACCCTTCATAAGGACCCTTTTCATCGAATCCGCTCCGACTAAAGTGGGAGAGACTAGCACCCGCTAGCCACCTTATGCACCAAGTGCATGTCGACCGGTGGAACCTGCCTCACGAAGAGTGCGTGTAAGGTCGGTCCGGCCGCTTCATCCCACAATACCGTCGAAACAAGATTGGACTAGTAACGGTAAGCATATTGAACATCATCAACGCCCACAACTACTTTGTGTTCTACTCGCAAAGAATCTACGAATAGACCTAGCTCGATACCCTTTGTTGGTGAACGTGGCGAAATTCAAAATTTTCCTCGTGTCACCAAGATCTATCTATGGAGAAACTAGCAACGAGGGAAGGAGAGTGCATCTACATACCCTTGTAGATCGCTAAGCGAAGCATTCAAGAGAACGGGGTTGAAGGAGTCGACTTGTCGTGATCCAAATCACCGGAGATCCTAGTGCCGAACGGACGGCACCTCCGCTGCTCAACACACGTACAGCCGGTGACGCCTCCCACGCCTTGATCCAGCAAGGAGAGAGGGAGAGGTTGAGGAAGACTCCATCCAGCAGCAGCACAACGGCATGGTGGTGATGGAGGAGCGTGGCAATCCCGCAGGCTTCGCCAAGCACCAAGGGAGGAGGAGGAGGAGGAGGCAGGGGCTGCGCTGGAGAGGGAGGCTCTCGTGTGTTATGGGCAGCCCCATAGGCCTCATATATATAGGGGAAGGGAGGGCTGCGCCCTCTAGGGTTTCCACCCCTAGGGGTGGCGGCCAGCCCTAGATGGGTTTGGGGGGCCAAGAGGGGAGAGGGAGGCGCCACTAGGTGGGCCTTAAGGCCCATCTGAACTAGGGTTTGCCCTCCCACTCCCCTGCGCCTTGGGCCCCTTGGGGGCGCACCAGCCCTCCTAGGGGCTGGTCCCTCCCACACTTGGCCCACGCAACCTTCTCGGGCAGGTGGCCCCACTTGGTGGACCCCGGACCCTCCCGTGGTCCCGACATTACCGATATCGCCAAAACTTTTCCGGTGACCAAAACAGGACTTCCCATATATAAATCTTTACCTCCGGACCATTCCGAACTCCTCGTGACGCCCGTGATCTCATCCGGACTCAACAACATTCGGTAACCACATACAAACTTCCTTTATAACCCTAGCGCCATCGAACCTTATGTGTAGACCCTACGGGTTCGGGAACCATGCGAACATGACCGAGACGTTCTCCGGTCAATAACCAACAGCGGATCTGGATACCCATGTTGGCTCCCACATGTTCCACGATGATCTCATCGGATGAACCACGATGTCAAGGACTCAATCGATCCCGTATACAATTCCCTTTGTCTAGCGGTATTGACTTGCCCGAGATTCGATCGTCGGTATCCCGATACCTTGTTCAATCTCGCTACGGCAAGTCTCTTTACTCGCTCCATAATACATCATCCGTGATCAACCCCTTGGTCACATTGTGCACATTATGATGATGTCCTACCGAGTGGGCCCAGAGATACCTCTCCGCTTACACGGAGTGACAAATCCAGCCTCGATTCGTGCCAACCCAATGACACTTTCGGAGATACCTGTAATGCACCTTTATAGTCACCCGCTTATGTTGTGACGCTTGGTACACCCAAAGCATTCCTACGGTATCCGGAGTTGCACAATCTCATGGTCTAAGGAAATGATACTTGACATTAGAAAAGCTTTAGCATACCTAACTACGATCTTTGTGCTAGGCTTAGGATTGGGTCTTGTCCATCACATCATTCTACTAATGATGTGATCCCGTTATCAATGACATCCAATGTCCATGGTTAGGAAACCGTAACCATCTATTGATCAACGAGCTAGCCAATAGAGGCTTGCTAGGGACATGGTGTTGTCTATTTATCCACACATGTATCTGAGTTTCCTATCAATACAATTATAGCATGGATAATAAACGATTATCGTGAACAAGGAAATATAATAATAACTAATTTATTATTGCCTCTAGGGCATATTTCCAACACAAAGTAGTCCTTCCAAAGAAGGAAATGTACGCTCTCTCGGTTGCGATTCCACGCCGGAAGGTGCCCTGGAATGGAGCCACGGAACAACGGCTGCTGGCTATTAAGATGGTGATGGACAAACACGACAGCCAAGATCTCCTCCTAATCATCGGACGAGGAATCATCGGAGTTGCAAAGGAAATTATAGAAAAAGAACTCGTCGACGGAGTCCATTTTGTACCTTAGCAAACTTTCAAACAGCTTGCGGGCGTCGATGAAGGAGCCGACCGGTGAAGGGAGGTGCCCCGCCCTTGGACCAGCTGGCTGCACGGGCAGCATCCGAAGAGCATGCTGGCGTTAGGATGAAGAAGCTGGCGGGGCCACGAGGCGGCTTCCTGTTCGCGGCCGTTTCGGGCAGGTGGGGGTGGGAAGCTTTCGGAGCCCCGGCGGCGAGACGATTGTGGCAGCGACGTGGGAGGTGGCGGCGTTGGAAGGGGGATGTTGCGGCACCGGCTGCTGGTAGAGGCACCGAAAAATGGGCGACGACGGCGTCGACGAAGGAGGCGGACGAGGGTTTGCTGTTGAAATGGGAGAGGATGGCCAATGTGCCACCGACTAGCGGGTCAGGGAGAGGAGTAGGTCGGCGCCACGCGCATCCGTTTTGTGTCCGCGCCGACGCAAATGAGGCTCAAAATTGGGCCGGGAATGGGTCGGCACGCGGACAAAAAGTGGACGCGCGTCCGTTTGGGTCGGCGCATTGGGCCGACTTTTTTCTCCACGCCGACACAAAGGGACGCGTGCGGACAAAATGGGTCGCCACTTGGAGTTGCTCTTATTGAGAAGGTGCATTATTATAAGCATATTCATTTTTCTGTGCTCTTTGATAATGTATAGTACAACCCAAATGATAATGCTCACACGTATGTCATGTTTGCACATCGCCTACACGCCTTGATCCACGCTGATTCTGTTTTGCACGAATCCTAAAGAAATTTGTTAGAATCTGAGTGTCATGTGGGCATCATCGTGTGTGTGGGCTTTGGAGAGTTCGCCCACACGCCTCGCAGCACGCGGTTTGCCAGTTGCACTGTGTGGGCGAACTAGTTTCTGCCCACAAAGCCACCACCTAATCCACGCGCGTGTGGGCGAACTGCTTTCGCCCACACGACACTCGTACGTTGTTGGATGACAACTGCAGTTGCGCGTACGTGACAACTAGGTAAACAAACATGCAACTATAATTTGTTGCTAGACGGCAACTGCTGTTGCACGTACGTGGCAACCAGATAAACGCACATGACAACTGCGATTAACTATACATGGCAACTATGGTTGGAGCAACGTGGCAACTAGTGTTCTTTGATAATGTATAGTACAATTGATTGTTTTAGTGTAAATATACCACAATTTGAGAAGAATTTAAAGTAAATTACTTGTGGTACAACACTGAATCATTCTCGATTATGTAGAAATAATACGCAGACAAATGCATTTTCCCGTGTTAAGAATATACGCTGACATAAATCATCTAGCTCGGATTAATTAACAAACGGCTAGTAGCTAGTCTAGCTAGTTATTTCAGTCCATTGCTCCTTTGATCCATACTCTACTCCACTGATGAGAAATAATAAAAAAACAAGTTTGGGAAATTTAACAATGCAGAATAGGCAACCTCTGCTGAAAATATCCTTACAAATCCGTTCCCATTGGCAGTTCTATGAAAAGAAATAACTTTGAAAAATATCGTATGTGGCATCAAGGGTATTACAGAAGGGTACAACTGTGGATTTGAAAGATAGCACTGTAAATAAACAATTACCTCTGACACTTAAATGTGATATATAAAAACTAAACCATTGCAAGTGAATTGTGAACCCGCAAGAAAATCACCTGGAGACTCAAGAGAAGGAAAACGGGTTTCCTGGTTGTTGGTCAATAAAGGTCATTTGTCTCAAAGTTTGTTCTGTTCTGCTGCAACAACAAATCCTGGACAACGATGCATGTCCCTTTGGTTGTTCAGATCAGGAAATGGTGGTGCATTTTTCTCTCCAGTGTGAAGGAACTAAAGAGATCTTAAATATCTTGGGGGTATTCCCTTAAGAAACGTTGCTCAACGTCCTGACACTTGCAACAATCAATAGTTTTGTAAGAAAAAAAAATGAAAGCAGGATACAATTGACATTTACCATTTGTTGGACTAAATGGCTTACTCGGAATGGGAAAGTCTCTCACAAAATGCACGGCAACAGCAGCAGCAGTAAGGATCTACTGTAGAAATATTTCAACTGGGATCATCGAACGGATGACATTAAATGTCTGATCCATTTGAAACGGATCATTAACTAAAAGGACAAATTTGATGCTAAACGACAGAACTTGTTAAACTTCAATATATTGCAACCAAACAGGTGAAATTAAAAAATGTTTCAACTAACCCAACAAAAATTAAACTAAAAGACTAGGTGAGTTACGGATGGTGACCTCGTAGGCATGGCCTCCGAGGGGACCGACACCTCCTTCGACCGTGTCGCCCCATCGGCGTAAGGCCCGCCAGGCGTCATGGCAGCCATGATCTACCACACGCTCGTGTTGTGGCCGCTTGGCCTGCTTCCCCTGCCGTCAATGGTTGTTGCCGGCTCCGCCTTGTGCCTCCGCCATTGAATTGGACTCGGGCAAAGTGCTTGGATTGGAACAGCCCCACTTGAAGGATCCTGCTGCTGAGCTGTTGCTGGCGAAGGGCAGGGGTCTACTCGGTGGTCCTGTAAAACGCCCCCGATGCGGCTATATCTCCCACGTGTCGAGGCACGACTTAGAGGCATAACCGCATTGAAAGAAATGTCGCAAGTGAGGTAATCTTCACACAACCCATGTAATAATTAAGGGAAAAAGATACATAGTTGGCTTACAGTCGCCACTTCACACAATACATAAATAAACATCCATCATTCAGAGTACACTCAAGGTCCGACTACGGAACCAAAATAAAAGAAGATACCCCAAATGCTAACACAGATCCCGAATCGTCCCAACCGGGCACCACTATCGATCATCCGGAAAAGACACATAGTAACGACCACGCCCTCGTCGAACTCCCACTTGAGCTCGGTGGAATCATCTGCGACCGCATCGCCGGAACCTCGCAACTGTTTTGGAAGTATCCGTGAGTCACGGGGACTCAGCAATCTCTCACCCGCGAGATCAAGACTATTTAAGCTTATAGGAAGGACATAGTAGTAAAGTGGAGCTGCAGCAAGCGACTAGCATATATGGTGGCTACACCGCAAAAGAGAGCGAGAAGAGAAGCAAAGCACGGTCGTGAAACTAGTAGTGATCAAGAAGTGATCCTGAACTACTTACGTCAGGCATAACTCCAACACCGTGTTCACTTCCCGGACTCCGCCGAAGAGACCATCACGGTTACACACGCGTTGATGTGTATTTTATTTGAGGTCAACTTCAGGTTTTCTACAACCGACATTAACAAATTCCCATCTGCCTCATAACCGCGGGCACGGCTTTGAAAGATATTACCTGCAGGGTGTCCCAACTTAGCCCATTATAAGCTCTCACGGTCAACGAAGGATTATTCTTCTACCGGAAGACCCGATCAATCTCGAATCCCGGACTACAAGACATTTCGACAAAGAATAAAACAAGACCAGAAGACCACCCGACCGTGCCGACAAATCCCGATAGGAGCTGCACATATCTCGCTCTCGTGGCACACCGGATAAGCTAAGCGTCAGAACCGACGTAATCCTAGTTGCCAAGGAATGGTCCCGACGGTGCTCTAGTTTGGACCAACGCCAAGGAGCACCGCCCGGGTTTAAAATAAGATGACCCTCGGGCTCGCGAAAACCCGGGGAAAAGGCTTAGGTGGCAAATGGTAAAACCAATGTTGGGTCTTGCCGACGAGTCTTATTCAAAGCGAACTGTCAAGGGGGTCCCATAAATCACCCAACCGTAAGGAACGCGAAATCAAGGAACATAACACCGTATGACGGAAACTAGGGTGGCAAGAGGGAACAAAACACTGCATAAGGCCGAGCCTTCCACCCTTTACCAAGTATATAGATGTGTTAAACATAGCAGATATATATATTGTGATATCCCCAACAAGTAAACATGTTCCAACAGGGAACAACAACTCCATGTTCCAACAAGGAACAAACTTCAGCTTCACCTGCAACTAGCAACGCTATAAGAGGGCTGAGCAAAGCGGTAACATAGCCAATCAACGGTTTGCTAGGAAAAGGATGGTTAGGGCTGACATGGCAATATGGGTGGCATGATATAGCAAGTGGTAGGCATCGCAGCATAGGCATAGCAAAAGAGCGAGCAACTAGCATAGCAAAGATAGAAGTGATTTCGAGGGTATGGTCATCTTGCTCGCAATGTTCTCGAGTTGTCTAAAGCTTGATCCTCGTAAGCGTTCTCAACAGTTCCTCGCTCACGAACTCGCCTCCGGCTCTACCCAAAGCAACAACACAAACAAAGGAACCACAATAAATCACGGTGCAATGCACAATCAACATGATGCAAAACATGACATGATATGCGGGAAGTGATATGCAAGGCTTATGTGCACTCCGGAAGGTAAATGAAGAACCAGGCATCATCTTGGCAAACCAAGTATGCCATCGGAAAGACGAGATGATTTCGGTTGAAATCGATATAAAGATCACCGGAAACGGATGCACGGTTTGGAAATGGCGAGCAAAACAAGAATGGCGCGAAACCTTCAATAACAGCATGATGCACAAAGCCATGTTCGTGTGCAAACTACCTCATAGCATAAAGCAAATAAATATGCCCATGAAAAACAACACATAAACATGATGCAAAAAGACATGAACATAAACTTGCTCGAATGCAGAAACTAATGCCACCACTGAGTTGGTGGGATTTTTCTACCCCAAAAACATATATAATATGTTAGGGTTACCCTAGAGAAATCATCACAAATGCACTAAGTCAAAACCTGCCTAAAATGGAAGTTAACAGAAATGGCATCTTCCAGATTTGGAAACGTCCAGAAATGGACTTGCCTAAAACAGAAAAGGAAACATTCCAGAAATGGAAACGCGGGGTAAGGAAAAAAAATATGCATATGGAGGAGGGCGCCGAGAGGTCGACATGAGGGCCCTCTTGTCATAGAGACAAGGGCGTAGTAGGTTTAAAAGGGGAAGAAAAGCAGCCTCGGGAGGATCGAACCCGGGCCTCCCCGGTGGAACTCTGCCTCTGCTACCACTGAGCTAGGCGGCGGCGACTGACAGAGAAGGGCCTCGGCCCCTTAACTGCTGCCACTGCTGAAGGGACGACCCGAAGAACAGAAAGAAAACAGAGATTAAAAGGGGGGGCGCCTGGGATTCGAACCCAGGTCGCCGCAGTGAGCGCGCGGGGTGCAAACCAGCTCGGCTGGGCTAGGAGGTCGGTTAGAACAGAGATTCGGGCCTACTTGACCAGACTACTAGGCCCTGACCTAAGAACAGAGATGACACGACGACTCCCATGAGGCAATCATGCTGCTCGGGCGGCTCATGGGCTCGGGGGACAGCCAGCAAGCGGCTGTGTGGGTTCCAAGCGCTGGCGGGGTTGCGGGAACAGGTGGGGGAGCGCGGGTGGCTGCAAGAGGACGCACAACCAACACACTGAACCCAAAATCTTCAGACATGCCGGAGCACGCCGAGCACGATAAGAACACGGATCGGAACCTGCACTACGGTGATCAAACAACGATAGGAAGGAGCAGGGAGGAAGTAGGTTATACCTCCTTACCCAAGGACAAGAATACGGCGACGGAGGCGAGCCGGCGGCGACGGAGTCGTGCTCTGAACTTGCCGGGCTTCTGACCGAGAGGGAGGGGGAAGACGGGGACGTCGACGAACTTGACGATCCGGCGCACCGTAGTCGACGTCGTGGACGAAGTCGACGACGAGGAAGACGAAGGACACGGGCCGCAGGGTTGGGGTGACCGGAGAGCACGCCGGCGACGAGGCGCGCTCTCAGATGCGCTCGGGACGGAGCGGGAGCGGCGAATCTGGTGGTTACTCACCTGGCGGCGGCGGCGAGAGGGAGAGGGAAACCCTAGGGGGTCGCGTGGACACGGAGAGGGGATAAAAGGAGGCTAGGGCGACGGGGTCGAGCTCACGCTCCCTCATGCTCGGGGTCCCCATGGCGACGGCGAGAGGAGAGGGAAAGGTGGGTGAGGTGAACCGAATCGACGCTGCCAAAGGGACCGGCGCGGCCCACGTGAGTAGCACTAGCGGGGTATGCTTGTGCGGTCGGGTGCGCGAAGGCAGGGAGAGAGAAGCGAGCGGCTGGGGCGCTCTCCCTGGGCTGCGGGGGCTGAAGGGGCTGGGCCGGCTTGGAAGGCCGGAGCCCAGGTGGAGAGGACTCGCTGGGCTGCCACTGCTGCTGCTGCCTTCCTTTCTTTTCCTTTTTTAAAACCAAAAAGAAGAGAAAAGAAAGCACAGGGAGAAATGAGAAGAGTTGGAGTAAAAGGAAAATATCCCCACACTCCTGGAATTCTCCACAATTTTAATAAATTGTAATGGGCATTTTTAGAGGTAGAAAAATAAGACAAGTTTGGAAATATTTCAAACTTGTGTCATTTTTGAACCTGACCATAACAACTTCAAATGAGGAGATATTTGGCAGAGAGGTTTAGTGCAAAGAGCAAGATTTGCAAGGAGAAGATGAACATTAATTGAGAAAGGAAATTATAGCACTTGATAAGGAAAGAAGTAGAGGGAAGGAGGAGATGGTAATGCAAAATGAGAATGGCACATGCAACAACATAACATGTGAGAGATCACCACAAACACATGATAAGAAAGGAATGCAAGATGACAAGAGACACAAATGCAATATGGTAAAAGAGCAAAACAAAGAAAAGAGAAAACCCACATAACCAAACAAGAAAGGGCCAAGCATGACAAAACCCACAAGAATTGGATGAGGTCAAGTTGATATATTGCCCAAAAAGGGAAGTTTACATCCAGGGTGTTACAACACTCCACCACTACAAGAGGATCTCGTCCCGAGATCTAGGACTGAAAGAACTCCGGATACTCGGAACGGAGGTGATCCTCGCGCCCCTGTAGCTTCTCGGTCGGAATGGTGTGACCACTTCACTTTCAGGAATTTGATTGACTTGTTGCGAGTCTTGCGCCGGTTTCTTCAAGAATAGCAACGGGTGCTCATGATAAGAGAGATCTTCTTGAAGGTCAATCTCTTGAAGTTGATAGTGCGTTCAGAGTCTTGAAGCACTTGCGGCTGTGACACGTGGAACACATCGTGCACATTTGCAAAGTTGGATGGAAGCTCGTTGATAGGCGAGATCGCCTCTTTTCCCAATGATCTTGAAAGGACCCACGATCTAGGGGCAAGCTTCCTTTGATACCGGGCGACGAGTGCCTTTCATTGAGAGACGCGGAGGTAGACATGGTCTCCAATATCAAAAGTCACATCACGGTGCTTATCATCATAATAGCTCTTCCGGCGCGATTATGCGGCTTTGAGATTCTCACGAATGACTTGGCACATTTCTTCCGCTTCGTGATCAAGTCATTGCCAAGAAGTTGGCGCTCACCGCTCTGCACCAATTGAGAGGAGTACGGCACTTTCTCGCCAGAGAGAATTTCGAATGGGGCCTTGCCCAACTCGCTTGGAAGCTGTTGTTGTAGGAGAACTCGGCATATGGAAGACAATCTTCCCACTTCATACGAAGGAAATGACACAAGCCCCGAGCATATCTTCAAGGATTTGATTTACTCGCTCAACTTGGCCACTTGTTTGAGGATGGAAAGCTGTCTTTGAAACGAATGTTGGTGCCCATGGCCTTCAAAAGAATCCCAAAACTTGGAGGTAAAGATGCTGCCACGGTCTCAAGAGATCACTTGTGGAATGCCGTGCAAGGAGACAATCTCGAGGTGTATAGCTCGCTAACCGAGCTGCTGTGATAGATTCTTTGATAGGAAGAAAATGAGCCACTTTAGTAAGCTTGTCAATGACAACGAAGATAGCATCATTTCCACGCTTGGACTTTGGAAAGCCACCATGAAGTCCATTTCAATATAATCAAACTTCCATTCAGGAATAGCAAGAGGTTGGAGGAGACCAGCTGGTCTTTGGTGTTCTGCTTTCACTCTTCTGCAGACATCACACTCATTCACGAATTGAGCAATTTCTCGCTTCATTCGAGTCCACCAATAAGACTGCTTGAGGTCATGGTACATCTTCATACTTCGGGATGAATGGATAGAAGCGAATTGTGAGCCTCGCTCATAATGACTTTTCGCAGATCACCCTTAGGAACCACAATCCGTCCTCAAAGAACAGAGTGTCTTTGTCATCAACATGGAAGCACTTGTACTTGGAAATGCCCTTGTCGATACCACGCTTCACCTTCTTCACCATGGTATCCAGAAGTTGAGCCTCACGAATCTGATCTTCCAAAGTAGGAGAGACTATGAGGTTGGCAAGAAAGCCTTGAGGAACAACTTGAAGATTCAGCTTATGGAAAGCTTCACGAGATCCGCCGAAAGGGCTTGAGGATTAGACTGTTGCAATAAGCCTTCCTGCTCAAAGCATCTGCAATGACATTGGCCTTGCCGGAGTATATTCAATACTTGGGTTGTACTCTTGAATCATTTCACCCATCGAGTCTGCTCGAGGTTGAGGTTGGGTTGAGTGAAGATGTACTTGAGACTCTTGTGATCGTGAAAATGTCCACTTTCCTTCCCAACAAGAGATGTCTCCACGTAATCAGTGCATGAACAACTGCCGCCAACTCAAGATCGTGAGTGGGGTAGTTCTTCTCGTTGGGCTTCAATTGGCGAGAGGTATAAGCCACAACTCTCTTCTCTTGCATTAACACAGACCGAGACCTTGAAGAGAAGCATCACGTAAAACTTCAAATGGCTTGGATTCATCAGAGGAGTCGAGCAGGAGCTGTGACGAGTTTCTCTTTGAGGGTATTGAAAGCAACGCCACACTCGGGAGACCAGACATACTTCACATGCTTCTGGAGAAGGTTGGAAAGAGGCTTTGCAATCTTGGAGAAGTTCTCAACGAATCTTCGGCAATAGCTTGCAAGGCCAAGAAAGCTGCGGAGCTGCTTGATATTCTGAGGAGGTTCCCAATTCACAATTGCGGACACCTTCTCGGGATTAACAGCGATGCCCTTGGCGGAGATGATATGACCAAGATAAAGCACTTCATCAAGCCAAAATTCACATTTGGAGAACTTCGCATAGAACTGATACTCTCTGAGCTTGTCTAGTACCAATCGCAAATGTTTGGCATGATCCTTCTTATTCTTGGAGAAGACCAAAATATCATCAAGATAGACCAAGACGAATTCATTGGTGTAGGGGTTGAATATGAAGTTCATCATCCGCGAGAATGTTGGAGGAGCATTGACGAGGCCGAAAGACATGACAGTATATTCATAAGAACCAAAGCTTGTTCTGAATGCTGTCTTGGGAATATCTTGTTCACGAATGCGAATCTGATGATACCGCATACGAAGGTCAAGCTTGGAGAACACTGTAGCACCTTTGAGTTGCTCGAAAAGCTCATTGATGTTGGGAAGTGGATACTTGTTCTTGATTGTCTTCTTATTCAATGGACGGTAATCGACGCAAAGTCGGTCCGTGCCATCCTTCTTCCGGACAAAAAGAACACCACAACCCCAAGGAGATGAACTCGGTCCGATCAAACCAGACGCTCTTGTTCATCGAGCTGCTTCTTCAATTCCCTCAGCTCATCAGGTCCAAGCTTGTATGGACGCTTGCAACGGGTTCATGCGTGCTCAAGATCGATAACGAACTCAACTGGCCGATGAGGAGGCATACCCGGAAGCTCTTCTGGAAAGACATCTTGGTACTCACAAACGACTGGAATATGAGAGATGGCATTCAGTTCGCCCTTCTCATTGAGAGAAAACAACCGAATGGTTTCATCACGAGAGGCATAGATGATCACATCATTAGAAGAATGAGTCAATTGAATTTCCCTGGCAGCACAATCAATTTGAGCTTTGTGCTGATAAAGCCAGTCCATTCCGAGAATAAGATCAATATCCGAGTCACCAAGAACAATTGGTTTAGCCAGAAATCTATAATCGCCCATCTTGATAGAAACATCCGGAACGAAAACTCGAGAAGTCATCTCCTTAGCCGGAGAAACAATAGACAAAGGTCTAGGCAAAGCTTGAGTAACCAAATCATGCATAGCCACAAAAGGTCTTGAGATGAAAGAATGCGATGCACCAAATCAAATAAGACTTTTGCAGAATATCATTAATTGAGAGATTACCCATTAACACATCTGAAGAATCCTCTGCCTGAGCTGCATTCATCATATTGACCTTCGCAGAATTCGGATTATGCTTGACCACTGCATTGCTGGAAGATTTCACAGGAGGAGGAGGCGGAAGGCGCCTTTGGTTGAAGCACTTGTTCGCATAGTGACCCTTCTGCTGACACTTGTTGCAAGTGACCTCAGAGAGCGGACGGTGGTAAGGAGCACTTGACCTTGGAGCTTGAGAATTAGACTTGTTCGATAGCTTGGGTTGGGTGGGTGGGAAGATCCACGACCACCGAGTTCTTCTGCTGGTAAGGCCGACGGAACGGAGGAGGGGCAGTAAAACTTCGCTGCTTAGCTGCCACTTGAGAGGACGAAGAGGACTGGACTGCATCCCCGATTCTCTTCTTAGAAGCCTCGCATTTGAGTTGGGCCGCTTCTTGCTTGAGTGCCATGTTGTAGAAATCATCATACTTATCTGGCTCAAACAGCACAAGAGGTAATTGCAGATCTTCTCTCAGACCACCTCTGAATTGATAGATCATACTCTTTTCATCGAGAACGCCTTGCTTAGCAAAACGAAGCGAGCTTCGAACTGGATATTGTATTGATAGACAGACATGGTGCCCTGCTTGAGATTGCGGAACTCCTCACGCTTGCTCTCAACAACACTTTTCGAATGTGATGAGCTCAAATCACGGCGGAACTCATCCTGTAATGACACGACCTCCTCTCGAATCTTTGTATTGTTGGTACCACTCAGCAGCTTGATCCTTGAGTTGAAACGATGCAAACTTGACAAAGTCCTCAGGTCTGACATTGCTACAGTCAAAGTGCTTGCAGATGTCCACTAACCAATCGTCAGCGTCTGTGGCCTCGACACAGAAACTGAAAGACTTCGGCTGATTAGCGAGGAACTGACTGAGAGTAGCAAAGTGTGGCTGATTGCTGCCTTGACCTTGATTGCCTTGATTGCCTTGATTGCCTTGCCCCTGAGTACGCTTCTTGCAAGAGCTGCAAAATCATCGAGCATTGGCATTGGTGGCTGCCATGATAGCTTGCCGTGCCTCTCAAGGCGGAGGTGGAGGTGGAGGTGGAGGTTGACCGATCCCCATCATTGCGATCCGGATTCGAGACGCTGGCGGAGCCATCTCAAGAGGGTGACATCCGTTAGTCCTTTGATAGACAATTTGATAAGTAGAATCAACGGATAGAAATTGCAACATATAGTCTTCACAATAAGCATTCAACAAGAATGAACGAATGAATTCCAAAGTTAATCATCACACGCCCATTAAGGTGAGAAGCCACTTAGAAAAAGATATGGAAATAACATCATCTTAGAAACAATTCAATATCACAACTGAAAACAAAAGGTTGGCTTCTAGAATGAGCCGAACAAACACATGATAGAGATTTCGCCCAAAGTGTTCGTGGTGGGGCCCACACGGACACGACGATATAGCGGACGTCACGAATGACTAACAAGACGTCCCGAATCAGCATAGCCAAGGATTCTTTAAGACGCCTCGCGACCATCAGAATCGACCGTGAATGGGCGGACCACTAAACTTTGAACCCCAATCTCAAATCATACATCCGTCGGAAAGAATATCCCGTAAGCTACTAGAATTCCCACCTATAAACTCCCGAAACTTTCTGGTTATGCAATCTGGTGTTGGGGATACAGGGACACAAAATATATCACCCAAACTAACAATACCTAGATCCAATTGATCCATCCGTCAACACATAACCAAGAAATCCTCGAAATCGTGTACCTCGACCTTCAAAAACATCCGTTATGCAAGTCATGGCAATACTCCCTTTCGCCACAAAGATCGGGCTATCGGGGTTATCTCACCAACAACTCCACAAAAGAGATTTCGATGTCGGCAAAAGTCGTATTCGAGAATCGCAACGATAAAATTGTGACGACAACACCTCGGAGCTCAACTCCCGGGACACCGCCACAACCCCTAAATGTCGAGGCACCAAGAACAATGTTCTCGCCACAAAACCATCGGAACGATTCCAAGATACCCACGTGATCCTAAAAAATTTTAGTGAAATTTGAGGAGAGAAGAGTCAAAACTCTACGTCGGGATACCTCACCAGAGCGACGAAGGACTGGGAAGTAAAAAGAATCCTACTCTCGATATATATAATCCTAAGACTCAAAACATTTTCCATTCTAGACTCAACAACGCCACAAACAATCAAGTAGGGGCTCCTAAGTCGGGAAGGCTCGATTACCAACTTATAACGCCCGATGCGGCTATATCTCCCACGTGTCGAGGCACGACTTAGAGGCATAACCGCATTGAAAGCAATGTCGCAAGTGAGGTAATCTTCACACAACCCATGTAATAATTAAGGAAAAAGATACATAGTTGGCTTACAATGCCACTTCACACAATACATAAATAAACATCCATCATTCGAGTACACTCAAGGTCCGACTACGGAACCAAAATAAAAGAAGATACCCCAAATGCTAACACAGATCCCGAATCGTCCCAACTGGGCACCACTATGATCATCTGGAAAAGACACATAGTAACGACCACGCCTCGTCGAACTCCCACTTGAGCTCGGTGGAATCATCTGACCGGCATCGCCGGAACCTGCAACTGTTTTGAAGTATCCGTGAGTCACGGGACTCAGCAATCTCTCACCAGCGAGATCAAGACTATTTAAGCTTATAGGAAGGACATAGTAGTAAAGTGGAGCTGCAGCAAGCGACTAGCATATATGGTGGCTACACATAAAGAGAGCGAGAAGAGAAGCAAAGCACGGTCGTGAAACTAGTAGTGATCAAGAAGTGATCCCTAACTACTTACGCCGGGCATAACTCCAACACCGTGTTCACTTCCGGACTCCGCCGAGAAGAGACCATCACGGTTACACACGCGTTGATGTGTATTTTATTTGAGGTCAACTTCAGGTTTTCTACAACCGACATTAACAAATTCCCATCTGCCTCATAACCATGGGCACGGCTTTGAAAGATATTACCTGCAGGGTGTCCCAACTTAGCCCATTATAAGCTCTCACGGTCAACGAAGGATTATTCCTTCTACCGGAAGACCCGATCAATCTCGAATCCCGGACTACAAGACATTTCGACAAAGAATAAAACAAGACCAGCAAGACCACCCGATCAGCCGACAAATCCCGATAGGAGCTGCACATATCTCGCTCTCGGGCACACCGGATAAGCTAAGCGTCAGAACCGACGTAATCCTAGTTGCCAAGGAATGGTCCCAAGACGGTGCTCTAGTTTGGACCAACGTCAAGGAGCACCGCCCGGGGTTTAAAATAAGATGACCCTCGGGCTCGCGAAAACCCGGGGAAAAGGCTTAGGTGGCAAATGGTAAAACCAATGTTGGGTCTTGCCGACGAGTCTTATTCAAAGCGAACTGTCAAGGGGTCCCATAAATCACCCAACCGTAAGGAACACGAAATCAAGGAACATAACACCGTATGACCATATTCCACTTGGTCATCGTCGGCGGGCTTAAGTGACCTGCGCGGGAGTCATATCGCAGAGCTTAGGCGAAGCCCTGTGTCAGGGCATCAACATCGTCCTGCATGCGTCGTGCTCCGGGAACTCATCCCGACACTTTGCTGGATCGGTCAGGGATGCGTCATCAATGAGCGTGTGCAGAACTTCGGGAGGTGCCGTCGTTCGGTGCTTGGATCGGTCGGATCGTGAAGGCGATACGACTACATCAGCAGCGTTGTTATCGCGCTTCGCTTTCGGTCACAGTGCGTGGGCGGACCTCTCCCCTCTCGTTGCTATACCATCACCATGGTCTTGCGTGATCGTGAAATTTTTGAAATACTCGTTCCCCAACCGTCCGGCCTCGTGCAACCACGGAGTCCTTCTGCTATCGTGAGTACCTGCGGCCGCACAGTGGCGGCCCTACGCCTTTATGTCTGCGGCGCGGGCTCCCTAAGCTCTCCAGCGGCGCCTTGCGAGGCCTCGCCGCGCCCGAACCGTCAGCACCGGCCTCGCCCCGCCCGGCCACGCCCAGCGCTAACGCCTAGCGCCCGACCCGGCAGCGCTTCGGCCTCGCCCTTGCCCGACCATGGCAAGCAGCGCTGGCCTCGCCCGCGGACCATGAGAGAGCCGTTAAGAAGTAGCGGTGGAGATGCTCTAGTGCTCCTTGCATTCCATAATGTAGTACATATAGATTTTTTAATAATGTAATCATTGAAAGTGTACGCTCACAGAAAACCCTACCTTTCATTTGCTTCTAGATGTTCCAGCAAATCAAGATGAAATGAGTCGAATCGCTGTGCGGTTAATTCTGGATACGTTTGTGAGTGCGCCGACCACCATGTGTCCCACGGTCCTCGGTGGCAACAAGCCATAAAGATCAATCACAGGTCTCCCAAAGCACGGGAACCACACACTTGCTGTGAGCCTTGCAAGTAGATGTGATCCACGGGTCTTCCTCGTGTGATCATGAAACATAAGCGACTCTTATCTTGGAGCCCATGCTTATGTATTATATCTTATGTCCATAGTTGATATTAGAATACCAGCCACATGAAAATCTTGCAAGGTGCCCACCAACACCATCTTGCATAAGCACATTGAAATGGAGGCCCCTTCACGAGCATCTTGTATGGCGAGCCACCCGAATATGTCTTGCTAAGTCCATTGTAACGAGTATGTACCACTAGAGTGTATTGCAAATCGGCATGTCCTCGGAGTTAGGCCAAGTTGCATGGTCGTAATCTCCCACAATGTATGAATTGCATCGATCCGACCGTAGGTTACCTCTCCCACAATATTTGTAGTCCAAGCGTGCAGGCTGCAAGCATCCTTGACCGTCCTCCTATTCACGAGTGATTCGTGACCCTTGCAAACACAAGCGGTGCAAACTCTACCACAGGACCCATGATTCTTGATCCTCCAAAACAACATGCGAGAGGCTGTCACCATGTTGCCACTTAAATAGGTTGTTGAAATTTGAGGAGACACACGCTTATCATGGTGAAGCCAAGGCCTCCCAATGCCATGCATCACAACCATTCCCATCAAATCGTGGCGCAATTCCCTCCTCCCAAGGTTCAGCACAAAAGTCCCAGAGATACTTTGGTTGGTGAACCACGTGTAAATACCACACACTTGCCATGAATTTAGTTATTCTTGCCCAAAGAAGGCTCTACACCTGTGTCAATTCTTTCCAATGCCCTTAGGTGCCTCGCAATGATCAAGTGGTGGGTGGGTACCACGTACAACATAGTTGACAAGAATCAGCGTCTGGGACCGATCACCATCCCTCTTTGCCATCTCGGCATTAACTTCAACACGTCATCTACAATCGGCTGCCACTTGGATCTTGTCATTTCTCAATGCCAGTTGTACACCTAAGTATTTGAATGGAACTATTTCCATCTTGCATAGTAGCGTTGCCTCACAGGATACTCATCATCCTCCTCAGAGCCAAATCACAATTGCTGAGGACTTGTTGTAGTTAACCAATAGCCTAATGCATTGCCAAATATCCTGAAAGCCACCTTGACAAACAACAGATCCGAGCATTGGCGGCCTGATAAATAACAACTTCCACCACCCTTTTACCTTGTTCCAAACTTTGTCCTTCAAGTACTTGAGCGCCATTTTGAGTTGCCCATATCGAAGGCATGCCTAGGTACTTTATGACAAAGTTTCATTTTGAACCTCTGAGTTGTTTTACTTCGCTCAAAACTTGGGACATCCTTGCTAAAGAAAAGCAGATGACTTTTGAAATGTATTCTCTGAGCTTATGCATGGCAATAGCTATCCAACGTCGAAGACAACTCCACAGCTCCATCATTACTTGTTTCAAAACAACATGCTATCATCTGCTAAAAGTAAGTGGTTAACCGGGAAATTGTTGTTGGTGCCACTTTAATATCCTTTGAGGTGTGATGGCTCATTTTACTTTTTAAAAGGAGCGAAGGCCACCAACCGCCAACAAAAAAAGTATCAAGAAATAGGGTCTCCTTGGAGGATTCCTCGAGTCTATTGCCATTAAACAAGACATAAAATTGACAAAACTCACAAGGCACATGGCCAAACAAACTCAAATTGGTGCAAAACTAACCAAACATGATAGCCTCCAAACAACTCCACTCCACCGATCCTTATACCTTTGTCTTATCTAGTTTTGGAAACTGAATATGTTTCTCTTTGCAGTGTTGGGGAGCGTAGTAATTTCAAAAATTTTCCTCGCTGCATGAGATCATGGTGATGGCATAGCGATAGGGAGAGTGTATGTCCACATACCCTCGTGACGTGTGAGCGTTATATATGCGGTTGATGTAAATGCGTCTTCACGATCCGACCGATCAAGTACCGAGCATACGGCACCTCCGAGTTCAGCACCACGTTCAGCTCGATGGCGATCCCGGGCTCGATCCAGCAAAGCGTCGGGGATGAGTTCCGTCGACCTGACGGCGTGGTAGCGATGATGATGTTCCACGGCGCGGGGGCTTCGCTAAGCTCATGACGATATGACCGAAGTGGAATATGGTGGAGGGGCACCGCACTGCGGCTAAGGCGATCCAGTAGATCAACTTGTGTCATGGGTGCCCCTGCCCCTATATAAAGGAGCAAGGGGGGGTGCGGCCAGCCCTAGGAGGCGGCGGAGGTCCCTACCCCGAGGTAGGACTCCCCCCTTTCCTAGTTGGATTGGGACTTGGGGGGGAGGGGAAAGAGGCGCCCCTTCCTTGTCCTATTTGGACTAGGGGGGAGGAGGCGTGACCTCCTGGCGCCCTCCTCTTCTCCCTCATGGCCCACTAAGGCCCATTAACCCCGGAGGTTCGGTAACCCCGGTGTTCGGTCAAAATCCAATTTCACGGAACTATTCAAAGTCAAACATAGGCTTCCAATGTATCAATCTTTATGTCTCGACCATTTGAGACTCCTCGTCATCCGTGATCACATCAGGACTCGAACAAACTTTGGTATATCAAAACTTATAAACTCATAATAAACTGTCGCCGTTAGCGTTAAGCGTCACGGACCCTACGGGTTAGAGAACTATGTAGACATGACCTAGAACTATTCTCGGTCAATAACCAATGGCGGACCTGGATGCCCATATTGGTTCCTACATATTCTTGAAGATCTTTATCGGTTAAACCGCATAACGACATCGTTGTTCCTTTGTCATCGGTATGTTACTTACCCGATTGATGTGGTATCAATACCTAGTTCAATCTCGTTACGGCAATCTCTTTACTCGTTCCGTAATACATCATCTCACAACTAACTTTGATTTGCAATGCTTACAAGGCTTATGTGATGTGTATTACAGAAAACTAGAGATACCTCTCAGACAATCGGAGTGACAAAACCTAATCTAAATCGCCAACCCAACATGTACCTTTGGAGACACCTGTAGTACTCCTTTATAATCACCCGATTCGTTGTGACGTTTGGTAGCACCAAAGTGTTCCTCGGTAGCAGGGTTGCATAATCTCATATTCTGAGGAACATGTAGGTCATGAAAAGCAATAGCAATATACTAAGCGATCAGTGCTAGCTAACGGAATGGGTCATGTCAATCACATCATTCTCTAATGATGTGATCCCATAATCAAATAACAACACATGTCTATGGTTGGAAACATAACCATCTTTGATTAATGAGCTAGTCAAGTAGAGGCATACTAGTGACTTGTATGTTTGTCTATGTATTCACACATGTATTATGTTTCGGTTAATACAATTCTAGCATGAATAATAAACATTTATCATGATATGAAATAAATAATAACTTTATTATTGCCTCTAGGCATATTTCCTTGATCTCCCACTTGCAGTCAATAATCTAGATTACGATAATGATTCTAACACCCATGGAGTCTTGGTGCTGATCATGTTTTGCTCGTGGAAGAGGCTTAGTCGAAGGTGCGCAACATTCAGATCCTATGTATCTTTAAATCTCTATGTCTCCCACTTGGACTTGGTCGAATGGAATTGGCGTCTCTTGATATGCTTGGTCCTCTTGTGAAATCTGGATTCCTTTGCCAAGGGCAATTGCAGATATTGTCACGGAAGATCTTCATTGGTCCCGATGCACTAGGTATGACACCTAGATGGGAAATGAACTCTTTCATCAGACTCCTTCATTTCTGCTTCGAGCACTATGCCTCCGCTTCACATGTAGATCCATCCACGGCTTTGTTTAGAACGCACTGTGCCCAGGCTCCACCGTTTAATAAAACGTATCCGGTTTGCGATTTAGAATCGTCGGATCGGTGTCAAAACTTACATCGGCGTAACCATTTATGACTAGCTCTTTGTCACCTCCATATCGAGAAACATATCCTTAGTCCTTTTCGGTATTCGGGATGTTCTGACTGCGTCGATGATCCACTCTGGATTACTGGTACCTTCTGCCAAACTTTTGCTAAACATATCGGGTCACGGTACACAGCATTGCATACATGATAGAGCCTATGGCTGAAGCATAGGAACATCTTTAAGCTCCCTCCAATTTGAATGGGCGCGTGGAGAACCACCTTTACTCGTCTGACTTGCCCATCGCTGATGGTGGAGGTGTGCGGATTTGGGAGAGGCGGCGGCGTGGTGATGTAGGGTTTGTGTTTGTGGATGGCCGGCCTAAATTAGTTGGGTCAGGCATAACAGTGCAACTTCAAAAGGAGGCAGCGGCTAGAATAGTCGATGCGCCGGTGTGAGCCAGTTGGCATGAAAGCGGGTAGGCGGCTGTTTGGTCAAGTCCGTTCTGCCGAATAGAATGTAGGCAGAGTGTTGTAAAGTGGAAGGAGAATGTGTTGTGTGTTGTTTTGGTGGGTCCACGTTGTCAGAGGCCAACATGGCAGATGTGCAGACTCCCCCCGTTCGGTGCCGGTTTGTCGGAGGCCGACATGGCATAATGTGGCAAAGTATCAACTGACGGTGCCGGTTTGTGGAAGGCTGGCATGGCGTAATATATCAAAGTATCAACTGAAATTACTCATGACAACAAAACATTAGTAGCAAAATTAGTTGGTTTGAGATCAATTTAACGCACTTTCACAGGTCTCATAATCCTACCTACTTGGAATGCAGAGAGATAGGCATAGTACTGGTACATGTGAAAGCAACCTTAGCGCACTTAAATGAGTCTCGCATACCCTAGCTACTTAGAATGAATCAAAGATCTCATCAAGACACAACAAAGCAACCATTCAGTCCTCCTCCTCGCAAAAGTACGATAGGTGATTAACTCGTTGCTGCCGCAAAGCAACCATTCAATCCTCCTCGCTGTCCGAGGAGTCGTCCGGCTCGTAGTCCGGATCGTTTGGGTCATCGTCGTCCTCGTCGTCGTCTCCATCCCAGAGCTCCTCCTCCTCCTCCTCCTCCTGGAACCAGCCATGCTCGTCATAGTTGCCCGGATGGGGCACGGAGAGCTCCTCCATGGCAAAATCCGCTGGATTGAGGCCCTGGACGAGAAGGTTTAGCCTCCAAACCATCTGAAGCGTATCACTTGGTAGGAAGTCGAAACCCTGCCTCACTGCACGCCTGTACCCCTGAATCATCTCCACAATGTTTAAGTCGCCGAAGGTCAGGAGGACGACGTGTCGATTCAGCAGATGCAGGTCGAGAGAGTGGATCTCGTCGGGTCCAGGAACGGCGTTGGCGCCCACGAGATGGAAGATATGTGTCTGCTGCTGCGGCGCATCATCTTGCGCTTCATGAAGGTAGTCGGGATCCTCCTCCTCCTCCTCCTCCTCCTCCTCCTCCTCGTCGGAGTCGTCGTCGTCCTCCTCCTCGCCGGAGTCGTCGTTGGAGTCAGAGTCGGAGTCGTCATGAGGATCATCATCTGGGTCTTCTCCATCACCCATGGCGGCATACCCCCCCTGCTCATGATCGTCGCCGCCGTCGTCTTCAGGCTCGTAATTCGGGTCGGCGTCGAGGTCCTCCACGTCACTGAGGGGCTCGGGAAGAGAGGTATACTCCTCCCAAGCTGACGCATGGTTCTTAGAGCCATCACGAGCATCCTCTGCACAGCAAAATCCCCAGTGGCCAAGAGCTTGTGGAAGAGGCCGTCCATGGCTTCGGCGCCCATAGCAGGTCTTCGCCGTGAGGTGCTGGATGCGATAGTGCCACCATCTCGGATTCTCACAACATTGAAGGATGATAACCTCACTCCTATGGATGCGAGATGCATGACCCCCGCCCCCATATCTCAGTCCAAGTCAGGACTTCGTTTTGGGTCTTTTCGAGCTGTTTCGGCACCTGGGCGTCTGTGGGGAGATCGGATGGAGCGAGATGACCCGTTGAGCATGTTTTACCTCTGTTATCTCCTGTCCGGTTTTCGTTCGAGGGTGGTGATGCTATGGCAGAACCGATGTCATCTAAGGGAAGCGACTCGAGGCAGGCGGCCCCAGTTCATCCTTCTTGCTACTCCTTCACCTAAACGACCGCACGAGGCGGATGTGATCTTGGAGGGGTATGGGCTTTCTTCTGCTCTAACTCCGATGGAGGATGCGGCTTCTACACAGGTGTCGCAGGAGGCGACGACGGTGGAGGTGCCGGCTTTGGGTACGGGTCCGGAACCGGAGCTGGTGGTGGGCTTTCCGGTGCTACCTTCCGCACCTCACACTGGACGGGGGACGTACTCTTCTATCCCAGAGGTGGTGGCCTTTGGGGGTATTTCAGATCCGGCGTCGGGAGGGAGGCGCTCCAGCCGGCGTATCCAGGAGCAGCCGGATGCGGATGAGTTTCAGCTTGGCCGCGCCATGCGGATGGCCAAAATCCGCGACACGGAGGCTTCTACAGGTTTGTCTTTAAATACCGATATTTCAGTTTTACATTTTTCTGAAGATGATATCTTGCATAGAGCGGATAAATTGGGAATTTGTTTAGGTGCCAACAATCGTGAAGTAGTTACTTCTATCAATGAGCTTCTTGATTTAGAAACTGATAGAGCAATGGCGATGCTTAATAATTTAGCGGCAGTCCAACCAATGCAAGAAAGTGAGATAAATGAGTTGGGTATGTGTGAGTTGGAGGGTTTATGCGAGGATTTAGTTCCTGCAAACCTTCTACATGAGGAGACTTTGGAAGAGGAGGGGCATGCGGCCTCTCTGTCTTCACCTGTAGGTCCTGCCGAGGACATTAGTCATGCGGACTCTTTGATCCTCCCTCAGCCTCCAACGCGTAAACGGCAAAAAAAGGTGTATGGCCTGTCTGCGGCACGTCGAAGTGCTAGGATTAAGTTTAAGAAGAAATTTCACGATGATTCATGAAAGGCATATTTTGGAATAGCAGAGGTCTAAGGGACTTGGCTAAACGTAGGTTTTTGGCGGATGCATCTCGGGATTACAAACTTGATTTTATTGCGTTGCTAGAGACGGGTAGGGCGAATTTTACTTCCCAGTTTCTTGGAACGATCTCAGGAGGTCTTGATTTTGATTGGCACTGTTTGCCACCTCGGGGAAGATCTGGCGGGATCCTCCTAGGTGTCAATTGTGAGTCTCTGGAGGTGCTTGATGTTTTCTGGGGGGAATTTGCAGTTAAGTTCCATGTGCGGTCGAAAGCTGACGGGTTCAGGTGGGCTTTAGTGGCTGTGTATGGAGCGGCACAGCCTGAGCTAAAGTCGGACTTCCTCGCAGATTTAGTTAGGATTTGTGGGGATGATACCTTACCTGTTCTTCTTGGTGGTGACTTTAACATTATTAGAAGACGAGAAGAGAAAAATAATGACAATTTTGATGGCAGATGGTCATTCATGTTTAATGCGATTATTGAAAGCCTGGACCTGCGAGAGATTGATCTCACAGGCAGGCAATTTACTTGGGCAAATAATCTTCCAAATCCGACGTATGAAAAACTTGATAGAGTTCTCACAAGTATAGAATGGGAACAAAAATTCCCTCTTGTGAAGGTGCAAGCGTTACAAAGGGGAATATCTGATCATACACCCCTTCTTGTAGACTCTGGTGAGGCGGCTCACCAAGGCAACAAGAATGTCTTCTCTTTCGAAACTGCGTGGTTCGAGAGAGAAGATTTCCTTGCGTTGATAGCAAGGGAATGGGCGGCGGAACAAAGGGGAGAGACACATATTGATCGGTGGCAGAATAAGATTCCACATCTTAGATAGTTCTTGAGAGGATGGGCTAAGAACAATAGCGGGGTTTATAGAAAGGAGAAAGAAAGATTGTTAAAGATCCTCAATGACCTAGACATAAAAGCTGAAAGTACTACGCTGGATATGGATGAGCGAGTGTCTAAAAGAGAAGCCGAGGTTTTGCTAGCTAAGCTTCTTAGAGAGGAGGAGTTGAAATGGGCACGTAGAGCGAAAGTGCGCCAGGTGGTTCAAGGAGATAATAATACTCAATTTTTCCATATGATTGCCAATGAGAAACATAGGAAGAAGAGAATCATTCAACTTGAACAAGATGAGGGTACGATTGTTGGTCATGAAAACCTTAAAATGTATATTACCAACTATTATAAAAAACTGTTTGGGGCCCCAGCTGAGAATTATGTCGCCCTCGATGAGAGCATGGTGGACGACATTCCTCAACTGAAAGATGAAGAGAACGAAGTAATAACTGCACCTTTCTCTGAGAAGGAGGTGTTTGACGCAATATCCCAAATGGAAAATAACAAAGCACCTGGTCCGAATGGATTCCCAGCTGAGTTTTACAAGAAATGTTGGGGTATTATTAAAGGCGATTTGATGCCCATGTTCAATGATCTGTTTAATGGCCACCTTCAACTTTTTAAGCTTAACTTTGGGACTATTACGTTGTTACCAAAGAAGGCGGAAGTAATTCGCATTGAGCAATTCAGGCCGATATGTTTACTCAATGTAAGCTTCAAGATTTTCACAAAAGTTGGTACAAACCGTCTGACTCAGATTGCTCATTCGGTGGTACAGCCAACACAGACTGCCTTCATGCCAGATCGACACATCCTCGAGGGAGTGGTCGTTCTTCATGAGACTTTACACGAAATTCACTCGAAGAAGCTCGATGGAGTGGTCTTCAAAGTGGATTTTGAAAAGGCATACGATAAAGTGAAGTGGTCATTCTTACAGCAGGCCTTACGTATGAAAGGATTTGATGAGGCCTGGAGGAAGCAGGTTGAATCATTTGTACAAGGGGGTAGTGTAGGCATCAAAGTAAATGACGATATTGGCCAGTATTTCCAGACGTTAAAAGGATTGAGACAGGGAGACGCGATGTCGCCAATTCTCTTTAATGTCGTGGTTGACATGTTGGCCGTTCTTTTAATAGAGCAAAACAGGACGGTCAAGTAGGGGGGCTCATACCACATCTGGTTGAAGGTGGGGTGTCCATTCTTCAATATGCCGACGATACCATCATTTTCATGGAACATGACCTTGTTAAGGCCAGAAACATGAAGTTATTGCTTTGCCTGTTCGAACAACTATCAGGGTTGAAAATTAATTTTAATAAAAGTGAGCTGTTTTGCTTTGGACGTGCCAGAGAAGAACAAGAAACCTACAAGCAGCTATTTGGCTGTGAAATAGGCACACTACCCTTCACGTACCTAGGGATTCCGATTCATCATCGTAAGCTCATAAATAAAGATTGGAAATGTATCGAGGATCGGTTTGAAAAGAGGCTAAGTTGCTGGAAGGCCAAACTTTTGTCTTATGGAGGAAGATTGGTGCTTATTAATTATGTACTCACAAGTATGCCCATGTTCCTCCTCTCTTTCTTTGAAGTCCCGGTTGGGGTACGGAAAAGATTGGACTTTTATCGATCTAGATTCTTCTGGCAAATTGATGAGAACAAAAATAAGTATCGTTTGGCAAAGTGGGATGTAATTTGTAGACCAAAGGACCAGGGAGGCTTGGGAATTGAAAACTTGGAGGTGAAAAATAGGTGCTTACTCAGCAAATGGTTATACCGGTGATGCACAGAAAGTGACGGAGTTTGGGCTCAGCTATTGCGTAACAAATATCTCTATGCCAAAACACTAGCCCAGGTTACGGTAAAAGCGATTGACTCACCATTCTGGAAAGGGATTATGAGGACGAAAGTGGCGTTCTTTAACAGGATCAAATTTATCATCGGGAATGACGGGATACTCGATTTTGGGAGGATACTTGGTTAGGAGATTCGCCGCTGGCCTTACAGTATCCTTCCCTTTACAACATTGCGCAGCGGAAAAAGGTTTCCGTTGCTACAGTGCTGGGTACTATCCCGCTTAACATACAGTTTAGACGGTCTGTTATTGGCGACCGTTGGACTAGGTGGATACATCTTGTGCGTAGATTAATGGAGGTTAACCTTTCGGATGTACTAGACACTTTGCAATGGAAGCTTTCCAGCTCAGGGGTCTTCTCGGTTAAATCCATATACATGGATTTGATTAATACCGGAACCATCCCAAGGACGGCTCATATTTGGAAAGTTAAGGTGCCCTTGAAGATAAAAGTTTTTATGTGCTTTGTGCATAAGGGTGTCATTTTTACTAAAGACAACTTAGTTAAGCGTAAGTGAGAAGGAAGTAAAAGATGTTGCTTTTGTGATCAGGATGAAACAATAGAACATCTATTTATCAAATGTCCACTTGCTAAACTGCTTTGGAGAATTATCCATGTTACATTCAACATAACTCCACCTCACATGATATCACTTTTGTTTGATAACTGGTTGACTGGAGTGGAGCCAAAGTCCGCGGCACATATCCGAGTGGAAGCATGTGCATTACTTTGGTCTCTATGGAATTCTCGCAATGACGTTACATTTAACAGACAAACCATTACCAACTTTTTGCAGGTCATCTTCAGAACGTCTACTTGGATCCGTACATGGTCATTACTCAGTCGTGCGGACCACAGGGAGCATATGGATATTGGGTGCAGCCGATGGGAGATGGTTGCACGGGATACTTACAACCGGTTTGGATGGCGGTCCAATAATAGGATAGACGTTTAGTCTCCTAGTCTTGCTGGCGCCGGTTGTGATTTTTATTTTTGGCCGCTTGTGGCTTTTCTTCGCTTAGTACGACCTTTGTTTATTTTTGAGACCTCCGTTTGAAACCTTTGAAACCTTTGAGATACTTTTTAATAAATGGCTGTGTGCATCAAGAGATGCAGAGGCCGGGGGTATACCTCCATTTCAAAAAAAAAACAATGCAGATAACAGAAAAATCAGTTCCTAGGGTTCGATCCTATGAATCAAAAAATTCACAAGAGAAAGTTGTGCTATTCCTCCCAAATTCCTAAGAATGTCTTTTCAACCAAAGGAGCAACGAGTAATCAAACGACAAGGATGCACAAGTTTAACGAATACTCCTCCTAGATTAAAAATTACAGTGGCTAGGCTACTCCAATAGGCCAAATAGATGCGCAAGAATACTATTACTAACAGGGGAAAGTATTGTTCCCAAATTTCTAAGAAGGTCAGTTTGAATCAAATGAGCCTCCTAGATTAAACATTGCAGTGGCTAGGCTACTCCTACAAGATGCGCAAGACTAGTACTCGTCGTACAACACAAATGCATTCAAGTTAGAATAGGCAAGGCGAGGAGAGCAGAATGTACTACCTTGGATTGCTGCGGGGGTAAGAGGAGCGCGCTGGACAGCCCGCCCACGACGACGCGCGAAGCGGAGAGGCGGGGCAGACGAAGGTGCGCCCTCGCGCTCGACGTCCTCGATGTCGATGCCGAGGAGGTGGACGCCGACGCGGGAGGCCAGGTATGCCTGGAGCGCCGCGGACATAACCTGCTCCCGTACCGCCGCTGCATCCATGCTTCCTCAGCGAACCTCTACCGGGGGACGGCGCCGTAGCCCAGCACGGCCTCGGCGGTCCTCTCGATGGAGGCCTTGCGCAGGCCCGTCGCCGCCTTGATGTCGAAGGCTCGCGCCACACGGAGGCGGCAGCTGTTGCGAAGGATGCGCTGGTCGGACACGATGTGGTTACCGGCGAAGGTGACAGAGGATTAGCCATGAACCGCCGGAGGCTGTTGGGGAGGAGGCCGGCCTTGGCGACGACGAAGACAAGGCAGTGATGGCCGGCGCAGAGCTGGATCGTTGCCGGCGGGAGGTGACGTCCCCCGTCCCCGTGGCCGCACGGGGGCCGGTTGAGGGCGAGGCCGACCACGAGGCGGCCAGACCCGACCGCCCGGTCGTTGAGGAACTTGGTCCTCCTGATCCACCGCCAGGCGTCTCTCCCGCTGGCGGTGACGACGGCGCTCACCTTGTCCTCGCCCACGCGCAGGGTGTAGGTCTGCCTTGCGGCCGTGGTGCGCCGGAGGCGAGCCGTCATGGTGGTGCTACGAGCACGATCCATGGTTGGCTGGCTGGCCGGCCTTGGAGAGGAAGAAGGGGAGAGGAGGGTCTGGGGGACGATGCTTCGGTGCCTTAAGGCACCTACCTTTGTGTCTATGACATGTGGGCCAGTGGGCCCAACAGGTGGCTGGCCCACATGTCAGTGACCCAAAGGTAGGTGCCTTTAAGGCACCGAAGCTATGTCCGGGTCTAGGGTTTCTGTGGATTGCGGGGGTGGGATTTGGGGCTTCTTGTAGTGAGGAGGAAGAGGGAGGAGGGGGTGGGTTTTGCACGCCGAGGATATCCCTCCCTCCAAACCGGTCACGTGCACCGCAATCCTCTTCTGCATCCAAAATACTACTACTCCACAGCAAAGACCTTTGATTTCCCCCCTTTTGACCGTCAAACTCTACCATCCCCCCATTTTAAAATAAAGTAACCTTTCTTTTACTTTGGACAGGTAGAGGCCAGAGCTACCTAGCCTGGCAGTGCTACCCGTTGCGGATTTGACCGACCTTCCCTTTCCTACAATCTTTTCATTTCAAATCCGCCATTTCCTTTTCCTTAGTTATCAAATGAGTCATTCAAATAAAAGAGTGAATATATCTCACGTCTCACGCTTCTCCTGGCCGCTGGTGTCGTCTAATGTACAGCAGACTGACCGAAGAAACTAGGGCAGCAGGAGCTCTGCTGTGGAGTAATAAATAGGAGTAGAAAGCTAAAGCTGACTTGCTTTTTCCACTGTTTTACTTGAGCTGCCCTTTCCCTGCTGAGTGTGGCGTTGCAAAGACTGGGCTTCATGGAGCTCGTTTTGCAAAAAAAATCAAAATATATTTAAAAGTTTCAAAAAATGCCAATTTTTTTGTACAAATACATATGCATATTCTTTAAGTATGTATAAATTTTCAGTAACTAATTTGATCATTTGCATGCTACACAAAAAAAACAAATATCTGACACAAATACAACAAAGAAAAGGCCTATTTCAATCTGTGTATTTGTCTTTTTTGTATACATCACATATGAATACATATGTTTATGAAAATTTGTATACGTATACTTCAAGTATATGTCTACATGAAAACATTTTTTTCAGATTTTTTTGAGTTATGGAAAAGGTATTTTGGCTGAGAAATGTATATAGAGCTCAATGGAGCTCGGCCTCTGCAGCCACTTTTCGTTTCCCTGCTCCTATACTTGAACGTGATTAGCACGTAATCTCCGCCTACGGGAAGAGATTCCGCCAAATCACTACTATTTCATCCAATGCACTGTCGTGTCGAATGCCTCTCTTCAGTTTTCAAGTCCAAATCGCTTAAATATCCCATTTATTATTTAGGCACACATAAGAGCAACTCCAATGGGGCGATCCATTTCGTCCGTCTGGGTCAGCCGGACACAAAAGTTGGCCCAACGGGGCGACCCAAACAGACACAGCGTCCGCCTGCTGTCCGTTCTGTGTCCGTCCCAACCCAAACTGGGCGCAAAAATGGGCCACGAATGGGTCTGTGGCGGACAAAACTGGGCGCTCCTCTCGTCCTCTCCAAAGGTACTTGTTGGGTTGGCGTATTTCGAGATTAGGTTTTGTCACTCCGATTGTCGAGAGGTATCTCTAGGCCTTCTCGTAATACACATCACTTAAGCCTTGCAAGCATTACAACTAATGAGTTAGTTGTGAGATGATGTATTACGGAACGAGTAAAGAGACTTACCGGTAACGAGATTGAACTAGGTATTGGATACCGACGATCAATCTCGGGTAAGTAACATACCGATGACAAAGGGAACAACGATGTCGTTATGCGGTTTGACCGATAAAGATCTTCAGAGAATATGTAGGAACCAATATGGGCATCCAGGTTCCGCTATTGGTTATTGACCGAGAATAGTTCTAGGTCATGTCTACATAGTTCTCGAACCCGTAGGGTCCGCACGCTTAACGCTTCGATGACAGTTCATTATGAGTTTATAAGTATTGATGCACCAAGGTTGTTCGAGTCCCGGATGTGATCACGGACATGACGAGGAGTCTCAAATGGTCGAGACATAAAGATTGATATATTGGAAGCCTATGTTTGGACTTCGAAGGGTTCCGAGTGAAAACAGGATGTTATCGAACACCGGGGTTACTGAACCCCGGGGGTATATGGGCCTTCATGGGCCACAAGGGAGAAGAGGAAGGGCCGGCCAGGTGGGCTGCGCGCCCCTCCCCTCTGGTCCGAATAGGACAAGGAGGGGCGGCGCCTTCCCTCTTCCCCTCCTCCAATCCTAATCCAACTAGGAGGGGGAGTCCTACTCGGTGGGAGTAGGACTCCTCCTTGTGCGCCCCCCTTGGGCCGCCACCTCCCCTTGTCTCCTTTATAGGGCAGGGGCACCCCATGACACACAAGTTGATCTACGGATCGCCTTAGCCGTGTCGGTGCCCCCCTCCACCATATTCCACTTCGGTCATATCGTCATGGAGCTTAGGCGAAGCCTGCGCCGGAGAAGTCATATCGTCATGAGCTTAGGCGAAGCCCTGCGTCGGTGGAGCATCAACATCGCCTGCACGCCGTCGTGCTCACGGAACTCATCCCGACACTTTGCTGGATCGGAGTCCGGGATCGTCATCAAGCTGAACGTGTGCGAACTTCGGAGGTGCCGTCGCTCGGTGCTTGGATCGGTCGGATCGTGAAGACGTGCGACTACATCAACCGCGTTGTTATAACGCTTCGCTTTCGGTCTCACGAGGGTACGCGGACACTCTCCCCTCTCGTTGCTATGCCATCACCATGGTCTTGCGTGATCGTAGGAAATTTTTTGAAATTACTACGTTCCCCAACACGTCCGGCCTCTCGTGCAACCACGGGTCGCTACGGCTATCGTGAGTACCTGCGGCCGCACCGCGGCGGCGGCCTCCTGCGCCTTTGTGTCTCGCGGCCTGGGCTCCCTCGCTCTCCAGCGGCGCCTTGCCAGGCCTCGCCAAGCGCCCGAACCGTCACACCGGCCTCGCCAAGGCCAGCCACGCCCAGCAGCGCTTGGCCTCGCCAGCGCCTGACCCGGCAGCGCTGGCCTCGCCAGCGCCCGACACGCGCGCCCGGCAGCAGCGCTGGCCTCGCCGCGCCCGACCCCGGCTGGGGAGGCCGTTCTGGGCGCGGCTGGAGATGCTCTAGTACTCCTTGCATTCCATAATGTAGTACATATAGATTTTTAATAATGTAATCATTGAAAGTGTCTGCTCGCGAGAAAACCCTACCTTTCATTTTCTTCCAGATGTTCCAGCAAATCAAGATGATGAATGAGTCGAATCCTTTGCGGTGCAATTCTGGATACGTTTGTGAGTCGCCGACCACCATGTGTCCAGCCGGTCCTCAGCCGACGGCAAGCCCGCAAGATCAATCCTGGGTCTCCCAAAGCACAGGAACCACACACTTGCTGCGCGAAGACACACTGAAGTAAGATGTGATCCACCGGGTCTTCCTCGTGTGATCGCAAAGGAAACATGGCGAGCTCTGATCTTGGAGCCCATGCTTATGTCTTATATCTTATGTCCATAGTTGATATTAGAATGCCAGCCACATGAAAATCTTGCAAGGGGTGCCCACCAACACCATACTGCATAAGCACATTGAAACTGGAGGCCCCCTTCACAGAGCATCTTGTATAGGCAGAGCCACCCGAATATGTACTGCTAGAAGTCCATTGCCAACCGAGTATGTACCACTAGAAGTGTATTGCCAAATCGGCATGTCCTCGGAGTTAGGCCAGAGTTGCATGGTCGTCAGCATCTCCCACAATTGTATGAATTGCATCAGTCCAGCCGTAGGTACCTCTCCCACAATATTTGTAGTCCAAACGTGCAGCTGCAAAGCATCCTTGACCGTCCTCCTATTTACGAGTAACGTTCAGACCCTTGCAAACACAAGCGGTGCAAACTCTACCACACGGGACCCATGAATTCATCGATCCCTCCAAAACAACATGCGAGAGCTGTCACCATGTTGCCACTTAAATAGGTTGTTGAAAGCTGAGGAGACACGCTTATCCATGGTGAAGCCAAGGCCTCGAATTGCCCATGCATCACAACCATTCCCATCAAATACGTAGCGCAATTCCCTCCTCCCAAAGGTTCAACGCACAAAGTCCCCCGAGATACTTTGGTCGGTAGACACGTCGCCAAAATACCACACACTTGCTGCCATGAATTTCGTTAGTTGCTGCCCAAAAGAAGGCTCTACACCCTGTGTCAATTCTTTCCAATGCCCACTTAGGTGCCTCTGCAATGATCAAGTGGTGGGTGGGGCGCACACGTACAACATGGTTGACAAGAATCAAGCGTCTGGGACCGATCACCATCCCTCTTTGCCATCTCGGCATTAACTTCAACACGTCATCTACAATCGGCTGCCACTTGGATCTTGTCAGCTACTCAATGCCCAGTTGTACACCTAAGTATTTGAATGGAACTTTTTTCCATCTTGCATAGTAGCGTTTGCCTCACAGGATACTCATCATCCTCCTCCGATCAAATCACAATTGCTGAGGACTTGTTGTAGTTAACCAATAGCCCTGATGCATTGCCAAATATCCTGAGCGCCACCTTGACGAACAACAGATCCGAACGCAGCGGCCTGATAAATAGCAACTTGTCCACCCACCCTTTTACCTTGTTCCAAACTTTGTCCTTCAAGTACTTGAAGGCGCCATTTTTGAGTTGCCCATATCAGAAGGCATGCCTAGGTACTTTTATGACAAAGTTTCATTTTGAACCTCCTCAGTTGTTTTTACTTCGGTCAAAACTTTTGGGCATCCCTTACTAAAGAAAACAGATGACTTTTGGAAATGTATTCTCTGAGCTTATGCATGACAATAGCTATCCAACGTCGAAGACAACTCCACAGCTCCATCATTACTTGATTTCAAAAACAACATGCTATCATCTGCTAAAAGTAAGTGGTTAACCGGGGGTGTTGTTGGTGCCACTTTAATATCACTGAGGTGTGATGGCTTATTTTTACTTTTTAAGAGGAACGAAAGGCCACCAACCGCCAACAAAAAAAGTATCAAGAAATAGGGTCTCCTTGGAGGATTCCTCGAGTCTATTGCCATTAAACAAGACATAAAATTGACAAAACTCACAAGGCACATGGCCAAACAAACTCAAATTGGTGCAAAACCTAACTTAAACATGATAGCCTCCAAACAACTCCACTCCACACGATCATATACCTTTGTCTTATCTAGTTTTAGAGCACGAATATGTTTCTCTTTGCAGTGTTGGGGAACGTAGTAATTTCATAAATTTTCCTACGCACACGCAAGATCATGGTGATGGCATAGCAACGATAGGGGAGAGTGTATGTCCACATACCCTCGTAGACCGTAAGCGGAAGCGTTATAACAACGCGGTTGATGTAGTCGTACTTCTTCACGATCCGACCGATCCAAGTACCGAACGCACGGCACCTCCGAGTTCAGCACACGTTCTGCTCGATGACGATCCCCGGGCTCCGATCCAGCAAAGCGTCGGGGATGAGTTCCACAAGACGACGGCGTGGTGACGATGATGATGTTCCACGGCGCGGGCTTCGCCTAAGCTCCGCGACGATATGACCGAAGTGGAATATGGTGGAGGGGGGCACCGCACACGGCTAAGGAACGATCCGTAGATCAACTTGTGTGTCATGGGGTGCCCCCCTGCCCCCGTATATAAAGGAGCAAGGGGGGTGCGGCCAGCCCTAGGAGGAGGCGCGCCGGAGGAGTCCTACTCCCACCGGGAGTAGGACTCCCCCTTCCTAGTTGGATTAGGACTTGGGGGGAGGGAAAGAGAAGGGGGCCCCTTCCTTGTCCTATTTGGACTAGGGGAGGGCGCGCGCCTGCCCCGGCCGCCCTCCTCTTCTCCCTCATGGCCCACTAAGGCCCATTAACCCCCGGGAGGGTTCCGGTAACCCCCCGGTGTTCCAGTAAAATCCTGATTTCACCGGGAACTATTCCAAAGTCCAAACATAGGCTTCCAATGTATCAATCTTTATGTCTCGACCATTTCGAGACTCCTCGTCATGTCCGTGATCACATCCGGGACTCCGAACAAACTTTGGTATATCAAAACTTATAAACTCATAATAAACTGTCATCGTAACGTTAAGCGTGCGGACCCTATGGGTTCGAGAACTATGTAGACATGACCTATAACTATTCTCGGTCAATAACCAATAGCGGAACCTGGATGCCCATATTGGTTCCTACATATTCTTCGAAGATCTTTATCGGTTAAACCGCATAACGACATACGTTGTTCCCTTTGTCATCGGTATGTTACTTACCCGAGATTCGATCGTCGGTATCCAATACCTAGTTCAATCTCGTTACCGGCAAGTCTCTTTACTCGTTCCGTAATACATCATCTCACAACTAACTTATTAGTTGCAATGCTTGCAAGGCTTATGTGATGTGTATTACCGAGAAGGCCTAGAGATACCTCTCCGACAATCGGAGTGACAAAACCTAATCTCAAATACGCCAACCCAACATGTACCTTTGGAGACACCTGTAGTACTCCTTTATAATCACCCGATTCGCCAGTGGCTTTGGTAGCACCAAAGTGTTCCTCCGTAAACGGAGTTGCATAATCTCATAGTTACAGGAACATGTATAGGTCATGAAGAAAGCAATAGCAATATACTAAACGATCAAGTGCTAAGCTAACGGAATGGGTCATGTCAATCACATCATTCTCCTAATGATGTGATCCCACTAATCAAATAACAACACATGTCTATGGTTAGGAAACATAACCATCTTTGGTTAATGAGCTAGTCATGTAGAGGCATACTAGTGACTGTATGTTTGTCTATGTATTCACACATGTATTATGTTTCCGGTTAATACAATTCTAGCATGAATAATAAACATTTATCATGATATGAGGAAATAAATAATAACTTTATTATTGCCTCTAGGGCATATTTCCTTCAGTCTCCCACTTGCACTAGAGTCAATAATCTAGATTACACAAGAATGATTCTAACACCCATGGAGTCTTGGTGCTGATCATGTTTTGCTCGTGGAAGAGGCTTAGTCAACGGTTCGCAACATTCAGATCCGTATGTATCTTGCAAATCTCTATGTATCCCACTTGGACTTGGTCCCGAATGGAATTGAAGCGTCTCTTGATATGCTTGGTCCTCTTGTGAAATCTGGATTCCTTTGCCAAGGCAATTGCACCAAGATTGTCACGAAGATCTTCATTGGTCCCGATGCACTAGGTATGACACCTAGATCGGAAATGAACTCTTTCATCCAGACTCCTTCATTTGCTGCTTCCGAAGCAGCTATGTACTCCGCTTCACATGTAGATCCCGCCACGACGCTTTGTTTAGAACTGCACCAACTGACAGCTCCACCGCTTAATAAAAATACGTATCCGGTCTGTGATTTAGAATCGTCCGGATCAGTGTCAAAGCTTGCATCGACGTAACCATTTATGACTAGCTCTTTGTCACCTCCATATACGAGAAACATATCCTTAGTTCTTTTCAGGTATTTCAGGATGTTCTTGACCGCTGTCCAGTGATCCACTCCTGGATTACTTTGGTACCTTCCTGCCAAGCTTATTGCTAAACATACGTCAGGTCTGGTACACAGCATTGCATACATGATAGAGCCTATGGCTGAAGCATAGGGAACATCTTTCATTTTCTCTCTATCTTCTGCTGTGGTCGGGCATTGAGTCTGACTCAATTTCACACCTTGTAACACAGGCAAAAATCCTTTCTTTGCCTGATCCATTTTGAACTTTTCAAAACTTTATCAAGGTATGTGCTTTGTGAAAGTCCAATTAAGCGTCTTGATCTATCTCTATAGATCTTGATGCCCAATATGTAAGCAGCTTCACCGAGGTCTTTCATTGAAAAACTTTTATTCAAGTATCCTTTTATGCTATCCAGAAATTCTATATCATTTCCAATCAATAATATGTCATCCACATATAATATCAGAAATGCTACAGAGCTCCCACTCACTTTCTTGTAAATACAGGCTTCTCCAAAAGTCTGATAAAACCATATGCTTTGATCACACTATCAAAGCGTTTATTCCAACTCCGAGAGGCTTGCACTGACCATAAATTGATCGCTAGAGCTTGCACACTTTGTTAGCACCTTTTGGATCAACAAAACCTTCTGTTGCATCATATACAACTCTTCTTCTAGAAATCCATTCAAGAATGCAGTTTTACATCCATTTGCCAAATTTCATAATCATAAAATGCAGCAATTGCTAACATGATTCGGACAGACTTAAGCATCGCTTCGGGTGAGAAAGTCTCATCGTAGTCAACCCCTTGAACTTGTCGAAAACCTTTCGCAACAAGTCGAGCTTTATAGACGCTTACATTACCATCAGCGTCGGTCTTCTTCTTAAAGATCCATTTATTCTCAATGGCTTGCCGATCATCGGGCAAGTCAACCAAAGTCCATACTTTGTTCTCATACATGGATCCCATCTCAGATTTCATGGCTTCCAGCCATTTTGCGAATCTGGGCTCACCATCGCTTCTTCATAGTTTGTAGGTTCGCCATGGTCAAGTAACATGACTTCCGAATAGGATTACCGTACCACTCGGTGCGGATCTTACTCGGTTGACCTCTGAGTTCGATGGAAACTTGATCTGAAGTTTCATGATCAATATCATTAGTTTTCTCACTAATTGATGTAGTTGTCACAGAACCGTTTCTTGTGATGAACTACTTTCCAATAAGGGAGCAGATACAGATTATCTCATCAAGTTCTACTTTCCTCCCACTCACTTCTTTCGATAGAAACTCTTTTCTAGAAAGGATCCGAATTTAGCAACGAAAATCTTGCCTTCAGATCTGTGATAGAAGGTGTACCCAACATCTCCTTTGGGTATCCTATAAAGACACATTTCTCCGATTTGGGTTCGAGCTTATCTGGTTGAAGTTTCTTCACATAAGCATCGCAGCCCCAAACTTTAAGAAACGACAACTTTGGTTTCTTGCCAAACCACAGTTCATGAGGTGTCGTCTCAACGGATTTTGATGGTGCCCTATTTAACGTGAATGCGGCCGTCTCTAAAGCATAACCCCAAAACGATAGCGGTAAATCAGTAAGAGACATCATAGATCGCACCATATCTAGTAAAGTACGATTACGACGTTCGGACACACCATTTCGTTGTGTTGTTCTGGGTGGCGTGAGTTGCGAAACTATTCCGCATTGTTTCAAATGTAAACCAAACTCGTAACTCAAATATTCTCCTCCACGATCAGATCGTAGAAATTTTATTTTCTTGTTACGATGATTTTCCACTTCACTCTGAAATTCTTTGAACTTTTCAAATGTTTCAGATTTGTGTTTCATTAAGTAGATATACCCATATCTGCTCAAATCATCTGTGAAGGTGAGAAAATAACGATACCCGCCAAGGGCCTCAACATTCATTGGACCACAAACATCGGTATGTATGATTTCCAACAAATCAGTTGCTCGCCCATAGTTCCGAGAACGGCGTTTTAGTCATCTTGCCCATGAGGCACGGTTCGCAAGTACCAAGTGATTCATAATCAAGTGATTCCAAAAGCCCATCAAGATGGAGTTTCTTCATGTGTTTTACTCGATATGACCCAAACGGCAAGTGCCAAAAATAAGTTGCACTATCATTATCAACTCTGCATCTTTTGGTTTCAACACTATGAATATGTGTATTACTACTATCGAGATTCAATAAAATAGACCACTCTTCAAGGGTGCATGACCATAAAAGATATTATTCATATAAATAGAACAACCATTATTCTCGACTTAAATGAATAACCGTCTCGCATCAAAAAGATCCAGATATAATGTTCATGCTTAACGCTGGCACCAAATAACAATTATTTAGGTCTAAAACTAATCCCGATGGTAGATGTAGAGGTAGCGTGCCGACCGCGATCACATCGACTTTGGAACCATTTCCCACGCCGCATCGTCACCTCGTCCTTAGCCAATCTTCGCAATCCGTAGTTCTGTTTGAGTTGCAAATATTAGCAATGAACCAGTATCAAATACCAGTGTACTCTTGAGTGTTAGTAAGGTACACATCAATAACATGTATATCACATATACCTTTGTTCACCTTGCCATCCTTCTTATCCGCCAAATACTTGGGGCAGTTCCGCTTCGGTGTCGATCGCTTGCGGAGAAGCACTCGTTTCAGGCTTAGGTCCAGACTTGGGTTTCTTCTCTTAAGCAGCAACTTGTTTGCTGTTCTTCTTGAAGTTCCCTTCTTCTTCCCTTTGCCCTTTTCTTGAAACTGGTGGTCTTGTTAACCATCAACACTTGATGCTCCTTTTTGATTTCTACGTCCGCTGCTTTTAGCATTGCGAAGAGCTCGAATAGACTTGTCCATCCCTTGCATATTATAGTTCATCACGAAGCTCTTGTAGCTTGGTGGCAGTGATTGAAGAATCTGTCGATGACACTATCATCGGAAGATTAACTCCTGTTGAATCAAGTGATTATTATACCCAGACATTTTGAGTATGTGTTCACTGACATAACTATTTTCCTCCATCTTGCAGCTATAGAACTTATTGGAGACTTCATATCTCTCAATCCGGGCATTTGCTTGAAATATTAACTTCAACTCCTGGAACATCTCATATGCTCCATGACGTTCAAAACGTCGTTGAAGACCCGGTTCTAAGCCGTAAAGCATGGCACACTGAACTATCGAGTAGTCATTAGCTTTGCTCTGCCAGACGTTCTTAACGTCGTCAGTTGCATCAGCAGCAGGCTGGCACCCAGCGGTGCTTCCGGGGACGTAATTCTTCAGGCAGCAATGAGGATAATCCTCGATTACGGACCCAGTCCGTGTAATTGCTACCATCATCTTTCAACTTTGCTTTCTCAAGGTAACGCATTAAAATTCAACGGAACAACAACACGAGCCATCTATCTACAGAAACATAGACAAGCAAAATACTATCGGTACTAAGTTCATGATAAATTTAAGTTCAATTAATCATATTACTTTAGAACTCCCACTTAGATAGACATCCTCTAATCTTCTAAGTGATTACGTGATCCATATTAACTACACCATGTCCGATCATCACGTGAGATGGAGTAGTTTCAACGGTGAACATCAATATGTTGATCATATCTACTATATGATTCACGCTCGACCTTCGGTCTCCGTGTTCGAGGCCATATCTGTTATATGCTAGGCTCGTCAAGTTTAACTCGAGTATTCGCTTGCGCAACTGTTTTGCACCTGTTGTATTTGAGCGTAGAGCTTATCACACCCGATCATCACGTGGTGTCTCAAAGACGAAGAACTTTCGCAACGGTGCATACTCGTGGAGAACACTTCTTGATAATTTTAGTGAGAGATCATCTTATAATGCTACCGTCAATCAAAGCAAGATAAGATGCATAAAGGATAAACATCACATGCAATCAATATAAGTGATATGATATGGCCTTCATCATCTTGTGCTTGTGATCTCCATCTCCGAAGCACCGTCATGATCACCATCGTCACCGGCGCGACACCTTGATCTCCATCGTAGCATCGTTGTCGTCTCGCCAACTATTGCTTCTACGACTATCGCTACTGCTTAGTGATAAAGTAAAGCAATTACATGGCGTTTGCATTTCATACAATAAAGCGACAACCATATGGCTCCTGCCAGTTGCCAATAACTTGGTTACAAAACATGATCATCTCATACAATAAAATATAGCATCACGTCTTGACCATATCACATCACAACATGCCCTGCAAAAACAAGTTAGACGTCCTCTACTTTGTTGTTGCAATTTTTACGTGGCTGCTACGGGCTGAGCAAGAACCGTTCTTACCTACGCATCAAAACCACAACGATAGTTTGTTAAGTTGGTGCTGTTTTAACCTTCGCAAGGACCGGGCGTAGCCACACTCGGTTCAACTAAAGTGAGAGAGCAGACACCGCCGGTCACCTTTAAGCAATGAGTGCTCGGCGGTGAAACCAGTCTCGCGTAAGCGTCTGGCGTAATGTCGGTCCGGCCGCTTCATCTCACAATACCGTCGAACCAAAGTATGACATGCTGGTAAGCGGTATGACTTATATCGCCCACAACTCACTTGTGTTCTACTCGTGCATATGACATCAACGCATAAAACCAGGCTCGGATGCCACTTTGTTGGGGAACGTAGTAATTTCAAAAATTTCCTACGCACACGCAAGATCATGGTGATGGCATAGCAACGAGAGGGAGAGTGTATGTCCACGTACCCTCGTGAGACCGTGGCGAAGCGTTATAACAACGCGGTTGATGTAGTCGTACTTCTTCACGATCCGACCGATCCAAGTACCGAGCGCACGGCACCTCCGAGTTCAGCACACGTTCAGCTCGATGGCGATCCCGGGCTCCGATCCAGCAAAGCGTCGGGGATGAGTTCCGTCGACGACGGCGTGGTGGCGATGATGATGCTCCACCGGCGCAGGGCTTCGCCTAAGCTCATGACGATATGACCAAGTGGAATATGGTGGAGGGAGGCACCGCACACGGCTAAGGAACGATCCGTAGATCAACTTGTGTGTCATGGGGTGCCCCCTGCCCCGTATATAAAGGAGCAAGGGGGGCGGCCAGCCCTAGGAGGAGGCGCGGAGGAGTCCTACTCCCACCGGAGTAGGACTCCCCTTGCTAGTTGGATTAGGACTTGGGGAGGGAAGAGAGAGGCGCCGCCCCCCTTCCTTGTCCTATTCGGACTAGGGGAGGGGGCGCGCCTGCCCCTGGCCGCCCTCCTCTTCTCCCTCATGGCCCACTAAGGCCCATTAACCCCGGGAGGGTTCCGTAACCCCGGTGTTCCGTAAAATCGATTTCACCCGAACTATTCGAAGTCCAAACATAGGCTTCCAATATATCAATCTTTAAGTCTCGACCATTTCGAGACTCCTCGTCATGTCCGTGATCACATCCGGGACTCCGAACAAACTTCGGTACATCAAAACTTATAAACTCATAATAAACTGTCATCGTAACGTTAAGCGTGCGGACCCTACGGGTTCGAGAACTATGTAGACATGACCTAGAACTATTCTCGGTCAATAACCAATAGCGGAACCTGGATGCCCATATCGGTTCCTACATATTCTTCGAAGATCTTTATCGGTCAAACCGCATAACGACATACGTTGTTCCCTTTGTCATCGGTATGTTACTTACCCGAGATTCGATCGTCGGTATCCAATACCTAGTTCAATCTCGTTACCGGCAAGTCTCTTTACTCGTTCCGTAATACATCATCTCACAACTAACTTATTAGTTGCAATGCTTGCAAGGCTTATGTGATGTGTATTACCGAGAAGGCCTAGAGATACCTCTCCGACAATCGGAGTGACAAAACCTAATCTCGAAATCGCCAACCCAACATGTACCTTTGGAGACACCTGTAGTACTCCTTTATAATCACCCGATTCGTTGTGACGTTTGGTAGCACCAAAGTGTTCCTCCGTAAACGGAGTTGCATAATCTCATAGTTACAGGAACATGTATAGGTCATGAAGAAAGCAATAGCAATATACTAAGCGATCAAGTGCTAAGCTAACGGAATGGGTCATGTCAATCACATCATTCTCCTAATGATGTGATCCCATTAATCAAATAACAACACATGTCTATGGTTAGGAAACATAACCATCTTTGATTAATGAGCTAGTCAAGTAGAGGCATACTAGTGACTGTATGTTTGTCTATGTATTCACACATGTATTATGTTTCCGGTTAATACAATTCTAGCATGAATAATAAACATTTATCATGATATGAGGAAATAAATAATAACTTTATTATTGCCTCTAGGGCATATTTCCTTCATGCAGACACACTCATAAGCTGAAATTATGTTATACATTATTAAGCTAACGGGGACAAAAGCAGACTGCTCTTCCGATATAATTTTACTGTAAGATGATTTTTAATCTGTTGGACAACACCTTCAATGTGATTTTGTGGATGACATTGCACAAACTTATTGGCCTACTGAGAGAGGAGAGGGATCATTCACCTTAGATTAGCACAAACAATGTTTCATTAATTTTCTCAACACTTTTTGTCCCTTGCATGATTCTGAGAACTATTGCAACTACCTCCTAACCACAAATGTCCCAATGGCGCTGAACAAATAAGTTGGGTACCGGTCTGGCCCTGGGGCTTCGAGTGGGAACATCTGAAATAGTGCCATTTTTATTTTCCTCAACAGTATAAGGTTTTAACAGATCAATGTTTATTTGTTCACTTACCTTAAATGGGAGTGTCTTAAGAACATCAACCATACCTAACATTCCCTCTCAGCTGGTTCTTGTAAATCTCTAATTCCGTCACCTTCATCTTGGTGGCATTTTTTTAAAGTCACATCAACACGAGCAAGTTGTTTTATTTTATTTTTCCTCCTTCTCATACTAGCTTGTTGTTGAAAAAACTTTGTATTTTGTCATTTGCAGATAGCCAATCAATCCTAGACCGCTGACGGTATAGGATCTCCACCATATGGTATAGTTCGACGAGACGATTGTAACACTTTGTCTCTGCATGCGATGGTCCTATTCTACAGGGTTGTCCCGCAAAATTTGCAGTCGGCTCTTCAGTTATATAATCCATCGCCTGACACTGCCACTGTTCTATTTCTCCACCTAGATAGTGAAGCAGATATATAGGCCTTGTAGTTTTCTGACTAATGTCCAGAACTGAGTGCACCTCACCTGCGCAACCCCGCTGTTTGCCAAGTGTGACATCCCCGTCTCCTCCGCCTAACCAAACCCGCCGCTCGACACCGCACGTAACTGCCGGGAACCGTTCAAGAGGTGATTCAGGAGGCGATTTCTGCCTCCTCTCTCCGCTGGTGTGGCTGAGGGTCCTCGTCCCTCCCGTCTGCCGCTTCGGTGGTGGGTGTGGACAGGGACCCCGATGATTCTCTCCGGCAAGGAGATAGGGTAGGCTAGTTTTTTTAGAGGCGTTACACCAATGGAGGTGATGGCACCACATCCAAATAATTTTCATTTTTTTTTACTTCATCAAGGTGCTGCTCTAATCAGCGGTACCGAGGAGCAGATGGCTTGGTGTTCTTGCCGGGCTTTGGATCCGGTGAGATTTGTGTCTAGTGATCGGCCCTCGGCACTCTTTTGGGTGGCGTTGGGATCGTCTGTTGTAGTTGTGTTTGGTGTCTTGGAGTGGGGTACGTGGATGGTGGCAGACGGTGACGTTCCGCTTCTTCAACCATGTTGGATGAAGTTGATGGCGCTGGGATCTAATGGACCCGGGGAAGAACCCCGGCCGACGTGCCACAAAGCCTCGGTCTCGTCACTTGCGGCAGCCCAGTTCATCGGCTCGAAAAGCATCCTTGTATGCGAAGGTGCTCACTCAGATCTAGGAAGGGTGGATGTTCTCCTTTTTCTCTGGCGTTGCCTTGGCGATGGCAGAGAAGAATGGTGGACAACGATTCAGCGAGGAACAAGGTTCTCTACCTGTGAAATTTTAGTTTTACTAGTTGCAGGAACATTGGTGCAAAAATGTAAGACACCTATGTATGTCTCATGTAATGACTGCGTATGTACTATGTGTAATATGTTTGTCTAATGGAATATACATGGTTATTTAAAACAAACATTGTTTGCCAAGCGAATTAACAAAGGCATTGTGCTTCTCCCAATACAGTTCGTACCTGAACAAAAGCATTTACTTCTTCTTTCTTCTGTGACCAACTGCAGACGGATGGGACAGTGACCGAATCCCGCTGCTGTTTCATGATGTAGCTCGGCAAGTGGAAACAACTTAAGCCATGACGGATTTGACAACGCTCTATCCAAACGGACACGAGAAAAAGAGCCTCCAACCACCTTTTTCATATGTCTAGCTCCTTCCTCCGTACCACAAGTCGACTAAGTTACAAACATACACAACCTCCATAAAATCTTTGATTTGATAAGACCTCCTACTTCCCGTTCCAATGTGTTCAGCCTCATGCAACACTTCATTGAAATCACCTAAGGGCATGTACAACGCCCGGTGCTTAGCACGGGGCCAGGATCACATTCCTGGTTATTTGGGCAGTTATCGCTAGAATCCCAGTGTTATGTGTAGCATCGAAGCAAGGCTGTGCGCCGGGCGCTTCTTTGTTTTTCTTCCCACGTGAAGCGCCCGTGTAGTTCAATTTAACTCATGTAATTAGCGCCTGCCATTGCAACGTAGGGCGCTTAGACACTTTTTTAATTCGGCAATATATATTCTTTTCACTCTTAGCGTCTTTGCAAGCGTCTACCGTTGTAGATGCCCTAACCATACCAAAGGTAAAGGGCTAGCCATGACGAGAGATTTCAGAAGATCCCACATTTTATACCTATCGTTACTTTGGGCTTCATCGTACACACATGTCAATCTCAAATCATCTTGGCCGACAAGATAGAGTTGCATCGATGTGATACTCCAAGTAACCAAAAACATTAATATTTATTCCATTAGTTTAGAAAATTCCAGGGCCACCACTCTAGCCCGAACTATTAAAAACATGACTAAAATCAAAACCTAAGGTACCAGCAATACTTTTGACCCGTGCTTTAGAGATTTTTGTTTCTACAATACAAAACACGGTCGAGATAAAATGCTTCGCAAGGTCACAAAGCTCTCAGGCTGTCGTGGCTTCACCCACACTGCGACTGTTCCAACATACAAGATTCATTGGGACCGGTGGCATCCCTCAAGGGAGCCCGCCAAAGGATCATCATTTGCATCAATCACCTGGGTGTCCATCCGACCATTTGTACCTCGATTAACATCATCATTCTTCAAATGTTGTTGATTTTCCTTGGAGATAAATAGAAAGGGGCTAGGGAGGAGTTCCTACCAGCGTCTTGAAACAAATTACCAAAGTCCCCACGTTAGTCCTCGTTGAACTAGTTTGAGGGACCAGTGCAACAACATCATTCACCAATGCAAGACTTGTGTTTTCTTAAGATGACCTTTTGTTGGCTTCATTCCGGCTCCCCCGTCTTCCATGGGTTTTTCTTTTTCCTTGCTCTTTCCTCCCCGGAGTGGGCATTCTCCACATCGTTATTCTGGCCAATATACCATCGCCATCACCTCGCCAACATCCTAGAACAAAACCATGACCTGCAGTTCCGGTGCCCCCTCTAGCTACATTTCTTCCACCAGTTGGACGAGCCTATGCAACAGTTCAGCGTTGGTCATTCATCCATCTACCCCACCTTTTGTCCTCTTCATTCCACATACTGGTGTCACACTCCTCGCGGTCGTGGCCCATAGATCCACAAACTTGGTAGAAAAGGGGGATTTTCTCGTACTTGACCACTAACATGTGTTTGTCTTCTCCTTCCCCGGTGAGAATAGTGAATGGAGTCAGAGGTTTTGTAGTCAAAACTCTAGCACACACCCATACATAATCACCTTCATAGTATAGGGTAGGACGGAGCTGCACCTTCCTAACCTTACCAATTATGCGCGCTAGTTGGTCGACCACCGTTTCATGGTTGTAGAGATCTGGAACCTTGTGGATTTTAGCCCACACGTATAAACCATCCAACACAATCGACCGGGGATCCGACTTGTCATCATAGTCCTTGATTATCACCCCAAATCCCTAGAAGAGCCAGGGTCCTCCATGAACAACTTTCCTCCAGTCCCAAGACAGAAGAGCTGGGAAATGAATAGGTTCTCTCCCGCTTCATGGAACTCCGGCGTCCGGGCCGACCCCCAAATAAATTTCATGGTGTTGAAGAACGTCAACGAGCTGAAGGCTCTATGTGTGTTGACTCTTGCGATGGCCATCCATCTGCCCTCAACCTCGAATCTCTTTGTGTATTCCTTCCCGGCCACCACGTCATCTAGCCCCTTGTCCAGCGGTCAGATGTTTTTAAGCATCTCCTCTACATCGATCTCCCCCTTCTTATCTGGCTTCGAAGTAGATCCCATCCCCGCAGCCATGGTGATGCACGAAAGTTAGGGATCGCTTCCGAACCTCCAGGTGTCTCCCTCGCCGCTTCCCGGGGAAGCCTCGATTCAGTATTGATCAAAAACAACGACCCCGCACCGGCGGTGCTGCAAACCCTAAACGAGAGGGTACATATCACCCTAGTTGCATGCTTGCGTGCGATGTGAATAGGTGCATCTGTGCGTACTTGACCTTGTAGATTGTAGTGTGGGCTTAATTATGGTGAAGCTAAGTTTTGAAACAATCTTAGATGCACGGGAGTGGCGGGCATAAGGTAGGATCACAAAACACGAGGTCTCGTGGTGATACGTGGTTGCAGCGAGCGAACGCGTATGTGATACACGAGCTGTCGCGCGCGTGTGGAAGAAAGAAATGGTGCGGCGAGCGGCGCTTTGAAAATTGAAACCCACGGTGGCACGTTGGGCCCGATGCACGCCGACGCGGCGCGCAGTTGCCGTTCCTTTGCAACGAGACTGCGAGAGAGAGAGAGAGAGAGAGAGAGAGAGAGAGAGGTGGCGCGGCGTGTGGGTGGGGAGGATGGCGGGCGTGACCGGCGGGGGATGTGCACGGCCTGCGTGCTGACCACAACCGTCCAACCCTGCTCGCTAAAAAACCCCTGCTCGCTAGCTGCTCCGGCCGGCCGGGCAAAAGCAAAGCGAAAGCCGTCTTGGCGCGGTGCGTGGGCTGCCGCGCCCGCCACCGCTGTGACGTCGCACCTGCCTGCACGCAGCGGTGTGGCGTGAGTCGTCCGTGCTGCGCGGGTTGGTTGTTGATCTGGCCTTGATCGGTGCTTATGCGGCGCATGGCGCGGGTTCGTCCGTGGAGTGAAATGGAGATCAACGCGTCGGCGTGTGAGCCGTGGATCCAATGGCGGGTCTGGTCGTGTCGCGGGCGCCAACGGCGGCGCGCATGCAGCGTCGCACCACCTGCACATCCGTCGATCGGTGCATGCTTGCACCGTAACTACGTACCCTGTGAATCGCACCAATCGGAAGTAAACCCTCCCCGCCCCAAACAACCGGACACGTCCACGTGCACCGCAACTACGTAGCCAGTGTTTAAAAAAAACATACCCAGCAATCGGAAGTTTAAAACGACACCCGAAGCAACCGGACACGTCCAGATACAGTGATCGGGCAGCACACAAAAATGTCACCTGCATATTCGAATTTTAAACTTTATACCTCAAATTCATACTAGCCATGCAAACTTATAGAAACTTAAGTACTACTCCCCCTGTTACTAAATACAAGACATTTTAGCAGTTCAAATTGAACCGCCAAAACGTTATGTATTTAGTACATACATATCTAAACTACTAATTGTTGGAGATGTCGACGATCTTCGTGTCAGGAGTCGGGTAGATGGGCGCATGCGAAGGCTCGGTCTCATCGTCGTCCGAGCTACATGCGAAGAGCTCCCCAATCTCCGCCTTCCGCTGCCGGATGAAACGTCGTTTGGCCTCTGCATAGGACTCGTCCTGAATGGACTCGAGGATGGCGGACTGCCCCGTCTGCGCGACCTCATACTCCGTCATGACGTCCTTCATGGTGAAGCCGGCAGCCTGCTCCGGCTCTACCGCCTCCTCCTCCATGGGTTAGGGTTCAGCTCCGTGGCTCCCCCCTCCTTCTACTTCCCGCCTGCTCGTCTGCCCCAGCCTGCTCCTCCTCCGGCTCCGGCGAATCCAGAGGAAGGCCGGCAGCCCAACGAGTAACGTGCCTCGCCTGAATCTCCTCCAGTAGATGCAGCCTCTGCTCCGGAGTGAGCATGGCGTAGGTGGTGATCCGACGCCTTAGAAGGCAAACGGCTAACGGATTGGAAGTGGTGGCGGCGAAGAGGAGAGCTAGGGTTGGGTTATCGCCGTCCGGCTTAAATAGCCGGCTTCCTCCCTCGGCGGCACGTCGGAGCGGCGCCACGCGACGCTGAGTGGAGGAGGTGCCCGTCGAAGTATCGGTCTCTCTGCGTCCCCTTGTGAGCCCTAACCGTCAATCTGACTTGACGAGTGCGTCCGGGCGTCCGAATATCTGCCTTAGATATGGGTTAGGCATGGGGAGTGCCTGTCAGTCTGGACGTTTGAGCCACCTATGAGGAACCTGATTGGGTGTCAAAAAATGTCTGGGCACTGACAGAACTGCCGGTCCGGACGTTTGAGGTGGGTTTGAGGGTCTAGTTATAGATGCTCCGAGGGAAGTTGGGAAGGGGATGGAAGTGAGGGGCAGGTGTCGTCTTGGCCGCACGCCGCAACGGAGGGAGGGAATCGCCTTCTGGGGTGGGTTGCGGTCCTCAACCCACCACAGTCACCACCTTGGCACCCTGCGCGGCCGGGCCAGCCCAGTTGTGATGCCATTCATGCATGCGTCAGATGGATGATTCGCACCGTGACCGTCTCTCTCCTGTCCCGACCTGAACCCGACCTGGTCTCTTCTCTGCCAACGGGCCGCATTCATTGTCGTTGCCATACATCCCTTTCGCTTCTCCCAGCCATTTTTTTCCTTCCTTCCTTCCCTGTTGGCGTGCGGGTGGTGGGCGATCTGGGATCGCCATGCAGGTGCAGGGCAGGCTCCGTGATCTCCACAGCCGGCCTGCAAACCTTCTTTGACAGTTTATTTGCATGATGGGGAAGATGATAAAACAAAAGGTACTATTGGAAACAACATCGGTCCAAGCACTACTCGTAATCTTTGAGAGTTTACGTGCAGTTGGAAAGCAGAAATGGCCTTTGCAACTAATGAACGGATTATTATAACTTGTTTAACGGGCACACAAAACACACCAAAACACTATTACTATGGACATTATTTCGTATTCAACGATTTCTTGAGACCCCAGTGCCAATGGCGTACTTCAGGCCAAGGTTCATGAGCAAGTTTACCAGCAAGAACCACTCCCACCAAGTTGGCGGACAAGCCTGACCAAAACGGCATGCCCAGGACAGACATGACGACGGCACTTGTCCATGCTCCGGTGCCTGGGAATGGAACGTCTACAAACTGTTGGAAATATGCCCTAGAGGCAATAATAAAAGCATTATTATTATATTTCCTTGTTCATGATAATTGTCTTTTATTCATGCTATAACTGTATTGTCCGGAAATCGTAATACACGTGTGAATACATAGACTACATTACGTCCCTAGTAAGCCTCTAGTTGACTAGCTCGTTGGTCAACAGATAGTCATGGTTTCCTGACTATGGACATCGGATGTCATTGACAACGGGATCACGTCATTAGGAGAATGGCGTGATGGACAAGACAATCCTAAGCATAGCACAAAGATCGTGTAGTTCGTTTTGCTAGAGCTTTTCCAATGTCAAGTATCTCTTCCTTAGACCATGAGATCGTGCAATTCCGGATACCGTAGGAGTGCTTTGGGTGTATCAAACGTCACAACGTAATCGGGTGACTATAAAGGTGCACTACGGTATCTCCGAAAGTAACCATTGGGTTGACACGGATCGAGATCGGATTTGTCACTCCGTATGACGGAGAGGTATCACTGGGCCCACTCGGTAATGCATCATCATAATGAGCTCAAAGTGATCAAGTGTCAGGTCACGGATCATGCATTGCGGTATGAGTAAAGTGACTTGCCGGTAACGAGACTAACGAGGTATTGGGATACCGACGATCGAGTCTCGGGCAAGTAACATACCGTCGACAAAGGGAATAGAATACGGGTTGCTTGAACCCTTGACATCGTGGTTCATCCGATGACAACATCGAGGAGCATGTGGGAGCCAACATGGGTATCCAGATCCCGCTGTTGGTTATTGACTTGAGGTAGTCTCGGTCATGTCGCATGTCTCCCGAACCCGTAGGGTCTACACATAAGGTTCGGTGGCGCTAGGGTTAATAGGAAGACAAGTATGTGATTACGAATGTTGTTGAGTCCCGGATGAGATCCCGGACGTCACGAGGAGTTCGGAATGGTCGGAGGTAAAGATTTATATATGGAAAGTGGTTAAGCGGACTCGGAAAGTTTGAGGGTATACTGGTAAAATACCGGGCCACCGGAGGTTTCGGAGGTCCACGGGAGGCCACCTCTCGGGGGCCACATGGGCTAAGTGGGAGGGAACCAGCCCCGGTGGGCTGGGTGCGCCTCCCCACCTAGGCCCATGCGGCTAGGGTTTGGGGAGGAGGAAACCCTAAAGGGGGCGCCCCCCTAGCTTGGGGGGCAAGCCACCCTCCTCTCCTCTCCCTTGGCCGCCGCCCCCCCTAGGGTTTTCCCTAGAGGCCGGCCCCCTTGACCCTCTCCTCCTATAAATAGAGGGGTGGGGGAGGCTGCCAACACAGTTGTGGCGCAGCCCTCCCTCCCAACACCTCTCTTTCTCCACGCAAGCTTGGCGAAGCCCTGCGGAGAACTACCGTACCAGCTGCACCACGCCGTCGTGCTGCCATTGGAGTTGCCCACATTATCAACTCTGCATCTTTTGGTTTCAACACTATGAATATGTGATTATCTATCGATCAAAAATAGACCACTCTTCAAGGGTGCATGACCATAAAGATATTATTCATATAAATAGAACAACGATTATTCTACTTAAATGAATAACCGTCTCGCATCAAAGATCCGGATATAATGTTCAATCTTTGGCACCAAATAACAATTATTTAGGTCTAAAACTAATCCCGATGGTAGATGTAGAGGTACCGTGCCCCGATTCACATCGACTTTGGAACCATTTCCCTTGGACGTCACCTCGTCCTTAGCCAATCTTGGCAATCCGTAGTTCTGTTTGAGTTGCAAATTTATTCTACAACTGTATCAAATACCAGTACTCTTTAGTGTTAGTAAGGTACACATCAATAACATGTATATCACATATACCTTTGTTCACCTTGCCATCCTTCTTATCGCCAAATACTTGGGGCAGTTCCGCTTCGGTGTCGATCGCTTGCGAAAGCACTCGTTTCAGCTTAGGTCAGACTTGGGTTTCTTCTCTTACAGCACTTGTTTTGCTGTTCTTGAAGTTCCTTCTTCTTCCCTTTGCCCTTTTCTTGAAACTGGTGGTCTTGTTAACCATCAACACTTGATGCTCCTTTTGATTTCTCACAATGCTTTTAGCATTGCGAAGAGCTCGGAATAGACTTTCCATCCCTTGCATATTATAGTTCATCACAAGCTCTTGTAGCTTGGTGGCGATGATTGAAGAATATCATGACACTATCATCGGAAGATTAACTCCGTTGAATCAAGTGATTATTATACCCGAATTTTGAGTATGTGTTGACATTAACTATTTCCTCCATCTTCTAGCTATAGAACTTATTGGAGACTTCATATCTCTCAATCCGGGCATTTGCTTGAAATATTAACTTCAACTCTGGAACATCTCATATGCCCATTACGTTCAAAGGTCGTTGAAGACCGGTTCTAAGCCGTAAAGCATGGCCCTGAACTATCGAGTAGTCATAGCTTTGCTCGCGAGGCGTTCTTAGTCGTCGGTTGCATCGGGCACTGGCACCTGCGGTGCTTCAGGGCGTAATTCTTACTGCAGCAATGAGGATAATCCTCGAATTGGACCCGATCCGTGTAATTCTACCATCATCTTTCAACTTTGCTTTCTCAAAGTTGCATTAAAATTCAGCGGAACAACAACACGAGCCATCTATCTACAGTAAACATAGACAAGCAAAATACTATCGGTACTAAGTTCATGATAAATTTAAGTTCAATTAATCATATTACTTTAGAACTCCCACTTAGATAGACATCCTCTAATCTTCTAAGTGATTCGTGATCCAATAACTAACCATGTCCGATCTCCGTGAGATGGAGTAGTTTCAGTGAACATCAATATGTTGATCATATCTACTATATGATTCACGTCGACCTTCGGTCTCCGTGTTCGAGGCCATATCTGTTATATGCTAGGCTCGTCAAGTTTAACCTGAGTATTCGCTTGGCAACTGTTTTGCACCGTTGTATTTGAGCGTAGAGCTTATCACACCGATCATCCGTGGTGTCTCGACCAGAAACTTTATCGGTGCATACTCGAGAACACTTCTTGATAATTTTAGTGAGAGATCATCTTATAATGCTACCGTCAATCAAAGCAAGATAAGATGCATAAGGATAAACATCACATGCAATCAATATAAGTGATATGATATGGCCATCATCATCTTGTGCTTGTGATCTCCATCTCGAGCTTCATCAGATCACCATCGTCACGGTAGCGACACCTTGATCTCCATCGTAGCATCGTTGTCGTCTAGCCAACTATTGCTTCTCGACTATCGCTCTGCTTAGTGATAAAGTAAAGCAATTACATGGCGTTGCATTTCATACAATAAGCGACAACCATATGGCCTGCCGATTGCCAATAACTTGGTTACAAAACATGATCATCTCATACAATAAAATATAGCATCACGTCTTGACCATATCACATCACAACATGCCCTGCAAAAACAAGTTAGGCGTCCTCTACTTTGTTGTTGCAATTTTACTGGCTGCTAGGGCTGAGCAAGAACCGTTCTTACCTACGCATCAAAACCACAGCGATAGTTTGTAAGTTGGTGCTGTTTTAACCTTCTAAGGAGTCCGGACCAATCGTTCAACTAAAGTGAGAGCGGACACCGCGGTCACCTTTAAGCAATGAGTGCTCGCGCGGTGAAACCAGTCTCGTCAAGCGGCAGCGTAATGTCGGTCGGGCGCTTCATCTCACAATACCGTCGAACCAAATATGACATGCTGGTAAGCGGTATGACTTATATCGCCCACAACTCACTTGTGTTCTACTCGTGCATATGACATCAGCGCATAAAACCAGGCTCGGATGCCCTTTGTTGGGAGCGTAGTAATTTCAAAAATTTCCTACGCATGAAAAGATCATGGTGATGGCACCTAGCGAGAGGAGAAGTATGTCACGTACCCTCGTGAACCGTGGCGAGCGTTATAAAAGCGGCTTGATGATATGTATTCTTCAGATCCGACCGATCAAGTACCGAGCATACGGCACCTCCGAGTTCAGCACGTTCAGCTCGATGGCGATCCCGGGCTCCGATCCAGCAAAGCGTCGGGGATGAGTTCCGTCGACCTGACGGCGTGGTGGCGATGATGATGCTCCACCGGCGGAGCCGCCTAAGCTCATGACGATATGACGAAGTGGAATATGGTGGAGGGCACCCTGCGGCTAAGGAGCGATCCGTAGATCAACTTGTGTGTCATGGGGTGCCCCTGCCCCGTATATAAAGGAAGGAGAAGTCGGCCAGCCCTAGGAGGGGCGGGAGAGTCTACTCCCAGAGGGACTCACCCCCTCGTGTTGGATTAGGACTTGGGGAGGGAAAGAAGGGCGCCCCCCTTCCTGTCCTATTCGGACTAGGGGAGGCGCGACCTCTGGCGACCTCCTCTTCTCTCATGGCCCACTAAGGCCCATTAACCCCAGGGAGGTTCGTAACCCCGGTGTTCTAAATCATTTCACGAACTATTCAGAAGTCAAACATAGGCTTCAATATATCAATCTTTAGTCTCGACCATTTGAGACTCCTCGTCATGTCCGTGATCACATCCGGGACTCGAACAAACTTCGGTACATCAAAACTATAAACTCATAATAACTGTCCGTACGTTAAGCGTGCGGACCCTACGGGTTCGAGAACTATGTAGACATGACCTAGAACTATTCTCGGTCAATAACCAATAAGCGGAACCTGGATGCCATATTGGTTCCTACATATTCTTCGAAGATCTTTATCGGTCAAACCGCATAACGACATCGTTGTTCCCTTTGTCATCGGTATGTTACTTGAGATTCGATCGTCGGTATCAATACCTAGTTCAATCTCGTTACCGGCAAATCTCTTTACTCGTTCCCGTAATACATCATCTCCAACTAACTTATTAGTTGCAATGCTTGAAGGCTTATGTGATGTGCATTACGAGAAGGCTCTGATAGACACACTCATAAGCTGAAATTATGTTATACATTATTAAGCTAACGGGGACAAAGGAAGACTGCTCTTCCGATATAATTTTACTGTAAGATGATTTTTAATCTGTTGGACAACACCTTCAATGTGATTTTGTGGATGACATTGAACAAACTTATTGGCCTACTGAGAGAGAGGAGAGGGATCATTCACCTTAGATTAGCACAAACAATGTTTCATTAATTTTCTCAACACTTTTTGTCCCTTGCATGATTCTGAGAACTATTGCAACTACCTCCTAACCACAAATGTCCCAATGGCGCTGAACAAATAGGTTGGATACCGGTCTAGCCCTGGGGCTTCGGGTGGGAACATCTGAAATAATGCCATTTTTATTTTCCTCAACAGTATAAGGTTTTAACAGATCAATGTTTATTTGTTCACTTACCTTAAATGGGACTCTCTTAAGAACATCAACCATACCTAACGTTCCCTCTCAGCTGGTTCTTGTAAATCTCCAATTCCGTCACCTTCATCTCGGTGGCATTTTTTGTTAAAGTCACATCAACATGAGGAAGTTGTTTTATTTTATTTTTCCTCCTTCTCATACTAGCTTGTTGTTGAAAAAACTTTGTATTTTGTCATTTGAAGATAGCCAATCAATCCTAGACCGCTGACGGTATAGGATCTCCTCCATATGGTATAGTTCGACGAGACGATTGCAACACTTTGTCTCTGCATGCGATGGTCCTATTCTACAGGGTTGTCCCGCAAAATTTGCAGTCAGCTCTTCAGTTATATAATCTCTCGCCTGACACTGCCACTGTTCTATTTCTCCACCTAGATAGTGAAGCAGATATATAGGCCTTGTAGTTTTTTGACTAATATCCAGAACTGAGTGCACCTCACCTGCGCAACCCCGCTGTTTGCCGAGTGTGACATCCCCGTCTCCTCCGCCTAACCAAACCCGCTGCTCGACACCGCACGTAACTGCCAGGAACCGTTCAAGAGGTGATTCAGGAGGCGATTTCTGCCTCCTCTCTCCGTTGGTTTGGCTGAGGGTCCTCGTCCCTCCCGTCTGCCGCTTCGGTGGTGGGTGTGGACAGGGACCCCGATGATTCTCTCCGGCAAGGAGATAGGGTAGGCTAGTTTTTTAGAGGCGTTACACCAATGGAGGTGATGGCGCCGCATCCAAATAATTTTCATCTGTTTTTCCTTCATCAAGGTGCTGCTCTAATCAACGGTACCGAGGAGCAGATGGCTTGGTGTTCTTGCCGGGCTTCGGATCCTGTGAGATTTGTGTCTAGTGGTCGGCCCTCGGCACTCTTTTGGGTGGCGTTGGGATCGGCTGTTGTAGTTGTGTTTGGTGTCTTGGAGTGGGGTACGTGGATGGTGGCAGACGGTGATGTTCCGCTTCTTCAACCATGTTGGATGAAGTTGATGGCGCTGGGATCTAATGGACACGGGGAAGAACCCCGGCCGACGTGCCACAAAGCCTCGGTCTCGTCACTTGCGGCAGCCCAGTTCATCGGCTCGAAAAGCATCCTTGTATGCGAAGGTTCTCACTCAGATCTAGGAAGGGTGGATGTTCTCCTTTTTCTCTGGCGTTGCCTTGGCGATGGCAGAGAAGAATGGTGGACAACGATTCAACGAGGAAAAAGGTTCTCTACCTGTGAAATTGTAGTTTTACTAGTTGCAGGAACATTGGTGCAAAAATGTAAGACACCTATGTATGTCTCATGTAATGACTGCGTATGTACTATGTGTAATATGTTTGACTAATGGAATATACATGGTTATTTAAAAAACATTGTCTGCCGAGCGAATTAACAAAGGCATTGTGCTTCTCCCAATACAGTTCGTACCTGAACAAAAGCATTTACTTCTTCTTTCTTCTGTGACCAACTGCAGATGGATGGGACAGTGACCGAATCCCGCGGCTGTTTCATGATGTAGCTCGGCAAGTGGAAACAACTGAAGCCATGACGGATTTGACAACGCTCTATCCAAACGGACACGAGAAAAAGAGCCTCCAACCACCTTTTTCATATGTCTAGCTCCTTCCTCCATACCACAAGTGGACTAAGTTACAAACATCCACAACCTCCATAAAATCTTTGATTTGATAAGACCTCCTACTTCCCGTTCCAATGTGTTCAGCCTCATGCAACACTTCATTGAAATCACCTAAGGGCATGTACAACGCCCGGTGCTTAGCACGAGCGCCAGGATCACATTCCTGATTGTTTGGGCAGTTATCGCTAGAATCCCAGCGTTATGTGTAGCATCGACGCAAGGCTGTGTGTCGGGCGCTTCTTTGTTTTCTTCCCACGTGAAGCGCCGGGTAGTTCAATTTAACTCACGTAATTAGCGCCTGCCGTTGCAACGTAGGGCGCTTAGACACTTTTTTAATTCGGCAATATATATTCTTTTCACTCTTAGCGTATTTGCAAGCATCTACCGTTGTAGATGCCCTAACCATACCAAAGGTAAAGGGCTAGCCATGACGAGAGATTTCAGAAGATCCCACATTTTATACCTATCGTTCGCCTGGGCTTCATCGTACACACATGTCAATCTCAAATCGTCTTGGCCCTGACAAGATAGAGTTGCATCGATGTGATACTCCAAGTAACCAAAAACATTAATATTTATTCCATTAGTTTATAAAATTCCAGGGCCACCACTCTAGCCCGAACTATTAAAAACATGACTAAAATCAAAACCTAAGGTACCAGCAAGACTTTTGACCCGTGCTTTAGAGATTTTTGTTTCTACAATACAAGCACGGTCGAGATAAAATGCTTCGCAAGGTCACAAAGCTCTCAGGCTGTCGTGGCTTCACCCACACTGCGACTGTTCCAATATACGAGATTCATTGGGACCGGTGGCATCCCTCAAGGGAGCCCGCCAAAGGATCATCATTTGCATCAATCACCTGGGTGTCCATCCGACCATTTGTACCTCGATTAACATCATCATTCTTCAAATGTTGTTGATTTTTCTTGGAGATAAATAGAAAGGGGCTGGGGAGGAGTTCCTACCAGCGTCTTGAAAAAAATTACCAAAGTCCCCACGTTAGTCCTCGTTGAACTAGTTTGAGGGACCAGTGCAACAACATCATTCACCAATGCAAGGCTTGTGTTTTCCTAAGATGACCTTTTGTTGGCTTCATTCCGGCTCCCCGTCTTCCATGGGTTTTTCTTTTTCCTTGCTCTTTCCTCCCCGGAGTGGGCATTCTCCACATCGTTATTCTGGCCAATATACCATCGCCATCACCTCGCCATCATCCTAGAACAAAACCATGACCTGCAGTTCCGGTGCCCCCTCTAGCTACCTTTCTTCCACCAGTTGGACGAGCCTATGCAACAGTTCGGCGTTGGTCAATCATCCATCTACCCCACCTTTTGTCCTCTTCATTCCACATACCGGTGCCACACTCCTCGCGGTCGTGGCCCATAGATCCACAAACTTGGTAGAAAAGGGGGATTTTCTCGTACTTGACCACTAACATGTGTTTGTCTTCTCCTTCCCCGGTGAGAATAGTGAATGGAGTCAGAGGTTTTGTAGTCAAAACTCTAGCACACACCCATACATAATCACCTTCATAGTATAGGGTAGGACGGAGCTGCACCTTCCTAACCTTACCAATTATGCGCGCTAGTTGGTCGACCACCGTTTCATGGTTGTAGAGATCTGGAACCTTGTGGATTTTAGCCCACACCTATAAACCATCCAACACAATCGACCGGGGATCCAACTTGTCATCATAGTCCTTGATTATCACCCCAAATCCCTAGAAGAGCCAGGGTCCTCCATGAACAACTTTCCTCCAGTCCCTAGACAGAAGAGCTGGGAAATGAATAGGTTCTCTCCCGCTTCATGGAACTCCGGCGTCCGGGCCGACCCCCCAATAAATTTCATGGTGTTGAAGAACGTCGACGAGCTGAAGGCTCTATGTGTGTTGACTCTTGCGATGGCCATCCATCTGCCCTCAACCTCGAATCTCTTTGTGTATTCCTTCCCGGCCACCACGTCATCTAGCCCCTCGTCCAGTGGTCAGATGTTTTTAAGCATCTCCTCTACATCGATCTCCCCCTTCTTATCTGGCTTCGAAGTAGATCCCATCCCCGCAGCCATGGTGATGCACGAAAGTTAGGGATCGCTTCCGAACCTCAAGGTGTCTCCCTCGCCGCTTCCCGGGGAAGCCTCGATTCAGTATTGATCAAAAACAACGACCCCGCACCGGCGGTGCTACAAACCCTAAACGAGAGGGTACATATCACCCTAGTTGCATGCTTGCGTGCGATGTGAATAGGTGCATCTGTGCGTACTTGACCTTGTAGATTGTAGTGTGGGCTTAATTATGGTGAAGCTAAGTTTTGAAACAATCTTAGATGCACGGGAGTGGCCGGGCATAAGGTAGGATCACAAAACACGAGGTCTCAGGGTGATACGTGGTTGCAGCGAGCCGGGCACGTATGTGATACACGAGCTGTGCGCGCGCGTGTGGAAGAAAGAAATGGTGCGACCACACACGAGCGCGCGTTTGAAAATTGAAACCCACGGTGGCACGTTGGGCCCGATGCACGCACGACGCGCGCGCAGTTGCCGTTCCTTTGCAACGAGACTGCGAGAGAGAGAGAGAGAGAGAGAGAGAGAGAGAGAGAGAGAGAGAGAGAAGCGGGTGAGCGCGTGGCGTGTGGGTGGGGAGGATGGCGGACGTGACCGGCCGGGGGACGTGCACGGCCTGCGCGCCTGACCACAACCGTCCAACCCCTGCTCTGCTAAAAAAAACCCCTGCTCTGCTAGCTGCTCCGGCCGGCCGGGCAAAAGCAAAGCGAAAGCCGTGCGGCGCGGTGCGTGGGCTGCCGCGCCCGCCACCGCTGTGACGTACGCACCTGCCTGCGCGCGCGGTGTGGCGTGAGTCGTCCGTGCTGCGCGGGTTGGTTGTTGATCTGGCCTTGATCAGTGCTTGTCTGACGCGTGGCGCCGGGTTCGTCCGTGGAGTGAAATGGAGATCAACGCGTCGGCGTGTGTGCCAGTGGATCCAATGGCCGGGTCTGGTCGTGTGCGGGACGCAACGGCCGGCGCGCACACGCGTACGTACCGCCTGCACATCCGTCGATCGGTGCATGCTTGCACCGCAACTACGTACCCTGTGAATCGCACCAATCGGAAGTAAACCCTCCCCGCCCCAAACAACCGGACACGTCCACGTGCACCGCAACTACGTAGCCAGTGTTTAAAAAAAACATACCCAGCAATCGGAAGTTTAAAACGACACCCGAAGCAACCGGACACGTCCACATACAGTGATTGGGCAGCACACAAAAATGTCAGCTGCATATTCGAATTTTAAACTTTATACCTCAAATTCATACTAGCCATGCAAACTTATAGAAACTTAAGTACTACTCCCCCTGTTACTAAATACAAGACATTTTAGCAGTTCAAATTGAACCGCCAAAACGTTATGTATTTAGTACATACATATCTAAACTACTAATTGTTGGAGATGTCGACGATCTTCGTGTCAGGAGTCGGGTAGATGGGCGCATGCGAAGGCTCGGTCTCATCGTCGTCCGAGCTACATGCGAAGAGCTCCCCAATCTCCGCCTTCCGCTGCCGGATGAAACGTCGTTTGGCCTCTGCATAGGACTCGTCCTGAATGGACTCGAGGATGGCGGACTGCCCCGTCTGTGCGACCTCATACTCCGCCATGACGTCCTTCATGGTGAAGCCGGCAGCCTGCTCCGGCTCTACCGCCTCCTCCTCCATGGGTTAGGGTTCAGCTTTCGTGGCTCCCCCCTCCTTCTACTTCCCGCCTGCTCGTCCGCCCAGCCTGCTCCTCCTCCGGCTCCGGCGAATCCAGAGGAAGGCCGGCAGCCCAACGAGTAGCGTGCCTCGCCTGAATCTCCTCCAGTAGATGCAGCCTCTGCTCCGGAGTGAGCATGGCGTAGGTGGTGATCCGACGCCTCAGAAGGCAAACGACTAACGGATTGGAAGTGGTGGCGGCGAAGAGGAGAGCTAGGGTTGGGTTATCGCCGTCCGGCTTAAATAGCCGGCTTCCTCCCTCAGCGGCACGTCGGAGCGGCGCCACGCGGCGCTGAGTGGAGGAGGTGCCTGTCGAAGTAACGGTCTCTCTGCGTCCCCTTGTGAGCCCTAACCGTCAATCTGACTTGACGAGTGCGTCCGGGCGTCCGAATATCTGCCTTAAATATGGGTTAGGCATGGGGAGTGCCTGTCAGTCCGGACGTTTGAGCCACCTATGAGGAACCTGATTGGGTGTCAAAAAATGTCTGGGCACTAACAGAACTGCCGGACCAGACGTTTGAGGTGGGTTTGAGGGTCTAGTTATAGATGCTCCGAGGGAAGTTGGGAAGGGGATGGAAGTGAGGGGCAGGTGTCGTCTTGGCCGCACGCCACAATGGAGGGAGGGAATCGCCTTCTGGGGTGGGTTGCGGTCCTCAACCCACCACAGTCACCACCCTGGCACCCTGCGCGGCCGGGCCAGCCCAGTTGTGATGCCATTCATGCATGCGTCAGATGGATGATTCGCACCGTGACCGTCTCTCTCCTGTCCCGACCTGAACCCGACCTGGTCTCTTCTCTGCCAACGGGCCGCATTCATTGCCGTTGCCGTACATCCCTTTCGCTTCTCCCAGCCATCTTTTTCCTTCCTTCCTTCCCTGTTGGCGTGCAGGGTGGTGGACAGTACAGGATCGCCATGCAGGTCTGGGGCTGGCTCCGGTGATCTCCCTGTCGGCCTGCAAACCTTCTTTGACAGTTTACTGCGCAGTGGGGAAGATGATAAAACAAAAGGTACTATTGGAAACAACATCGGTCCAGTTACTACTCAGAATCTTTGAGAGTTTATTGTGCAGTGGGAAAGCAGAAATGGCCTTTGCAACTAATGAACGGATTATTATAACTTGTTTAACGGGCACACAAAACACACGAAAACACTATTACTGTGGACATTATTTCGTATTCAACGATTTCTTGAGACCCCAGTGCCAATGGCGTACTTCATGCCAAGGTTCATGAGCAAGTTTACCGGCAAGAACCACTCCCACCAAGTTGGCGGACAAGCCTGACCAAAACGGCATGCCCAGGACAGACATGACGACGGCACTTGTCCATGCTCCGGTGCCTGGGAACGGAACATCTACAAACAGCATCAGCCCGAGCCACTGGGACTCCTGGACGGGTGCAACCTTCCGTCGCGTCCGCTCGCTCGAAGAGGAGGTCCATTATTCCAAGCGCTTCTTTGCGACAAGAAAGTTGCAGAGTTTCTTCAGGTAGAGGATGATGAATGGCACAGGTACCATGTTCCCGAAGAAACAGAGTAGATGTAAAGTTATTCATAGCATTAAACATTTTCTCAAGATAGATGACAAGTTGCTGACACTAGAGTGATAACTTGAAATTTACATTTTAGTCGGGCCATTGTAAATATACAGTAAAACATCATCACGGCCCTGTATATCAATCAACTGCATAAAAAACTACTATTATCAATGTTGAATAGCACTTGGCTTCCACATCATCCGGATTTTACGCACGCGGATGCTACATAGATCTATTCAGAGTCGATTCTTTCCTCTTCTTCTAAAATGGAAGTGCAGATTTTCTCCAAATGTTGATGTATTGGAATTCTGCAGGAGGGTGTTAAATACTACTCCTTCCATTTCCAAATAATTGTCTTTCTAGCCATCTCAAATGAACTACAACATACAGATGTATGTAGACATGTTTTAGAGTGTAGATTCATTCATTTTGCTCCGTATGTAGTCACTTGTTGAAATTTCTAGAAAGACAATTATTTGGGAACGGAGGGAGTAGAAGCGACCCGACCTTTGTAGTAGTGAAAGGCGGGCAGCAGTTGAGTCACGTGGTTGGGGCTAAGAAGAAGAGCTTGAGAGGAAGATCGACACGTTCATCCTCCTAAACCTAACAGAATACCTGTACTACAATACTGGTACCATGTCCTAGTTTCTCTCAGTGGAAGGGGGCTGTTAGACCCAAGTAGTACTGTGTTACATACTGACGAACTAAATTCAGGAATTTCAGGCTAAACTTGCATTGTCATGGCAGTTTCAGAGGAAGGATTCGAGAGTACAAGCTCGTTACAAGAGGAACTAGCCAACCAGGAACACTGACGGCGGAAGGGGGAAACCCTAGAAATGTCTGAATAGCTCGCCCAGTCTCGACAGAGGTGGCTTTATTACAAATGAGCAAAAAACGAAGGGAAAGCAAATGAAGTAATGTAGACTTTGCCGGAAAGTTGAACAACGACAAGAGCACTAGCATGAGCCGTCCGATGCTCGATCAACGGTTTCTTCTTAGCCACCATAGTTAGGCTTGTAGTCTAGTAGAGGGAGGCCACCGGCACAACAAACTCATATAATGTAGTCTAGTAGAGGGATGACTGCAGCTATGACCGGGGCACCATTTTGTACAGCAATAGTGGGCGGTAGAGGGACGAACGGGTGGCATCGGAGTAACCGTGTTATGGCGCTGCTAGAATGAGGGCGCGAGAGGACCGGCCAGGGGCCTTTTGCCCAAGGCCGGGCAAGAGGGAAGGGATTTCCTTCTTAATTCATGCTTCATTAGATTGATAAATCTCCTTTCTACTTGACTCTTGAGCAAGGCTTACTTGACCCCTAAGCAAGCGGCCCTTATCTCTAATTAACCATAAGACTAACGGGCTATACCGCCATCCCAGGCCCATTAGGCACATTACGTACTCTAACACTACACCCCCACCTGGACATGCAACTTGTCCTCGAGCTGCAGCCTAACCAACTTATAACCATGACTCGATGCAACACAAACCTAACACTTAAAAACAAGTCTTTTACATCTCGGCTTGTTTTATTACTCACAACCTGAAATGGACTGGGATGCTTTATTTTGGACCCCTTAACAAAAGTGGACACCATCCGCACGTCGAACGTGCACGTGTACAGCCACCTGGATCCCATAGACACCACCTGGACAAAAGGAGTGCATGTGTATGGCTGTTGGTCTGCACCGCACAGGGAAGAGTGGAGGGCTTGCGATGGAGAATGACGAGGAGGGTGCGCCCAACCGCCGATGTCACGAGACTTTGAGGTCATTGTCCATGGGAAAACAGCATGCCCAAGATCCCCGACGCAGCGGACGAAATCGAGGTCCTTTGCGCAGCGAAGCGCAGCTGGGAGGAGCGGCAGCTGCAGACCACGCATCGCCCGCACACGCCGACGCGCTAGGAGAACGCGCGTAGCAGCCTGCAGCCTCACCGCCGCCGATACGTGGCGGGTAGTGATCCAAGCCAGAAGCGGTGACGACGACGGTGGGAACTTGATCTGCTGGATGGGGACGCCCTGGGGAAGCGGTAATGGCGACGGCGGGAACTTATCTGGTGGAACGGGACTCCCGTCGGTGCAGTCGATGCGGGGCCGGAGCTGACCGGCAGTGGCTGCTGCAGCGGAGCGCCGGGCGCGGCGGAGGTTGCCATCGTAGCTGTGGCAGGCGGTCTTTGGCGGTGGATGGCAGCTGCAGCGTCCGGCGAAGCGGGCGAGGACGCCTGGGCAGCGGCGGCGGCTGCTGCGGGCGAGGCCGCCAGAGTGGCGGCTGCCACTGCGAGCGGGTGAGGCGGTGGATGGCAGCTGCAGCTGCTGCTGCGATGGCCCGGCAAGCGTGGCGGAGGCCGCTTGGTGCAGCGGCTGGCAGCCACGGCGGAGCGGTGGCGGCGATTGGCGGCGCAGCCGGGTGCGACCCGTAGGACCCAGCCAAGAACAGGCGGATCTCCTGGACCGCCTAGGTTAGGTCCCGCAGCGCCCCGGACACCTCCTCCGGGGTGAGGACGGCGGGGGCGGGCGCGACGGAGGATCCCGGCAGCGGAAGAGACGGTTTGGGCGGCGATGAAGACATGATCGAACCGAGGCTAGCTGATACCAAATTGTTATGGCGCTGCTAGAAGGAGGGGGCAAGAGGGCCGGCCAGGGGCCTTTTGCCCACGGCCGGGCAAGAGGAAAGGGATTTCCTTATTAATTCCTAGTTCATTAGATTGATGCATCTCCTCTCTATATAGAGAAGTTCACTTGACTTCCAAGCAAAGCTTACTTGACCCTAAGCAAGCGACCCTTATCTCTAATTAACCCTAAGACTAACGGGCTATACCGCCAGCCCAACCCCATTAGGCACATTACGTACTCTAACAATCCGTGTGTCATTAATATGGAAGGCAGGCGGATGGTGGTGGTGTCGTTTAAACGCGGAAAACGGCGCTCTCCTGGCCGGCGCACCACTCCAATACGAGCGCCAGCCAGAGGTCGAGTCCGCTCTAGCGCGTTAGAGATGCACTTACACATGCAACTCATATATAGTGCATTAGATACTTGTAAGTTGTGAGATTTTGAACCTCTATGTTGTTCATGGTCCACGAAGTAGTAGTGAACAATATCAGGGATTCTTAAGATCTTTTTTGTTTCTTTCAAAAATTAAAAATAATAAAATACCGTTTATACATAATAAAGTGGTACCCCCCATATTACTTGTCTTAGATTTGTTGAGGGCCGGCCCTGTGTTTTGGGAGGCCTTAGGCGAACTCGACGACATGGCCCCTATTTTCTAAGAGGCTAAGCATATATGTGCTCCGGATTAGTTTCTAGCCCTTGTTCTCCAATGACATCAACATTGCTTGATGATGTAAAGTACTTATTGAAAGAACTCTTCAGTGGTTAAATTTTCAGATCATTTTCTTTCTTTTCTCTCCTTTTTTCAGCACCCCATAAATGCTTCTTCTTAGGCAACATGGCAGGATAATGTCCTAAAATTATGATGAAAAGAGGATACACAGAATTAGAAATTTATACATCGGATGATTGGAACCCTAGACACGTACACAAAATGACAAAAAATTAGGATCGATCATGGATGGATGAATAATTGAATACATACTAAAGAATAAAAGAAACTACTGAAATTCAGCTTTGAATCAATGGATGGATACGTATTGTGGTGCACTCACGGCTCAGATATGTATAAGTATTGCCGCCTTGCCGGATGTCAGATGGCCGGGCTGTCGGACTGCCGCGCGACGCGTACAACGGCGACAACCAGAGGCGGCCACAGGCCGACGGTCGATGAGAGGACGAAGTCACAAAGATGAACCGACGAGCGACGAAGGCACGAGCGAATTAGCGAAAACGATGAGATCTCTGATTGACTTGTTTATAAGAAGCGAAACGAGCGGCCGTGCCTTTCGTCTGGCTGCCGTGACGCTTCGATGTCGCTGCCTAGCTATCTGACGGGCCTAGCCCATTATACTCCTTTCGTTCCTAAATATTTGTCTTTTTAGCCATCTCAAATGAACTATAACATACGGATGTATGTAGACATGTTTTAGAGTGTAGATTTATTCATTTTGCTCCGTATGTAGTCACTTGTTGAAATCTTTAGAAAGACAATTATTTGAGAACGGAGGAAGTAGTTCTTTTTTCTTACCTATTTTTTGTTGGCTATAGTATGTATATTTATCCTGCATCATGGGCCCCCCACCGGCCTGGGCCCTGGGCCACCGCCCCTCCCGCCATACCCCCAGGGCCGGCCCTGGATTTGTTGTATCTAACACTATTTTTTGCCGAATGAAGCCACACCATGAACAGGCCCGGAATCATCTAAACAGCTACGTACATGCCTACATCCATCCGTTGCATAATCAAGCAAAATCAAAGCAAAGATACCCAGTTGCCCATATAGACACACTTTTCTTTCTTCTCAGCCACCATAGTTAGGCTTGTGGTCTAGACTGTTTCTTGAAGAGAGCCATGAAGGAAAGCATTTTTGACATCTAGTTGATGAATTGGCCAGGAAGAAGAGACGGCGATGCTAAGGATAGTGCGAATAGTGCTGGGCTTGACAACTGGAGAGAAAGTCTCATCATAATCGATGCCGTGTTGCTGAGAGTAACCACGACATACCCATCGAGCCTTATAACGTGCAAGACTCCCATCAGAATTAAATTTATGGCGAAAAACCCATTTGCCCGAAACGATATTTGTATTGAAAGGACGAGGAACTAACTGTCACGTGTCATTCTGCAGAAGGGCATCATATTCATCTTTCATAGATGCGGCCCAAGTAGGATCTAGGAGAGCTGGTTTGTAAGATGTGGATAGAGAGGAAGGAGATAAAGATGCATGAAGATTGAGACAATCTTTTGCAGGTAAACGAGACCCGGACACGGCACGTGTGCGCATGGTATAATTGTTAGTAGGAGCTGGAACGGGAATAGCATGAGCAGGAGGGGTGTGGGAAGCTATGGTGGACGCGTCCGGCACAACGGAGGAAGCGGACGCAGGGGATGGTGGTGAAGACTGTGGCTGCAGGAGGTCTGCCGCGTCAGAATGCTGCCGGGACAGAGGTGATGACAGAAGTGGTGGCGGCAGGATCTGCTACTGCGGCTGGTTTCGCTGGATTGGTCGGCGGGTGAAAGAAGGGAAGATGATTGCGACGAGAGGGACTAGTGGATGGCGTGGGTGAGTTGGAATCTAATTGTTGACGCTCGAAAAAGGGAAAAATGTTCTCAGCAAATGTTACATGACGAGGCACATGAACACGACCACTAACAAGATCTAGACAACGATAACCCTTGTGCTCGTCAGAAAAACCTAGATGGACACATGGGATAGAGCGCGGGGAAAGTTTGTTAGGAGAAGTGGAGTAGGAGTTTGGAAAACAAAGACAACCGAAGACGTGAATGTCAGAGTAATTTGGATGAGAGAGAAATAAAGAGAAGCAAGGAGTAATTTGTGGGTTAACTTTAGACGGGCGAATATTGAGTAAATATGTGGCCGTGTGGAGTGCCTCTGCCCAGAACATCGACGGCATAGAAGATTGAATAAGCAGAGTGCGAATGATGTCATTAAGAGTACGAAGAGAACGCTCGGCTTTGCCATTTTGAGGGGAGGTATAAGGATAGGAGAAACGTAAGAGAATTCCATATTGTAGAAAGAAATTTCGATTTTTAAAGTTGTCAAATTCACGACCATTATCACATTGTATGAATCTTATAGGGAGGGAAAAGTGGACAGAGACATAGCCTGAAAGTTAAGGAATATATTATGAACGTCGGATTTGTTTCGTAAAGGAAAAGTCCAAACATAATGAGTAAAATCATCAAGAATCACGAGATAATACTTAAAACCAGATACACTTTCTATTGGTGATGTCCAGAGATCACAATGAAGTAATTCAAAAGGAAAAGTACTAGAGGATTGAGAGGAACTAAAGGGAAGGCGAGCATGTTTGCCCAATTGACATGACTGACACATAGAAGAATTATGAGAATCTTTATTACAAGATATTGAAAATTCACTAAGAAGTGTGGATAACACATTTTTATTGGGATGGCCGAGACGTTGGTGCCACAGATCAACAGAGGCCACCATAGATGTTGGAGGAGCAGCGACCGGAGCACCATGGAGAGAATATAAATCACCGGAGCTATTGAATCGAGCGATCTCGGCCTTGGTCGGGTAGTCCTTCACAGACAAACCAAAGGGGTCAAACTCAACAGAAACATGATTATCAGTGGTGATTTGGCGAACAGAAATCAGATTTTTAATAAGAGCAGGAGCTACAAGAACATCATGAAGAAGCAAAGGCTTGGTTGGGGATTGAATTTGAGCCTGACCGACACAGTAAATAGGAATAGAGGATCCATCACCGAGAGTAATGGAGGGAAAAGGGGAAGGTGTGCAAGAAGAAAGCAAATTACTCGATGCAGACATATGACGAGAAGCACCAGAATCGAAAATCCAATCCGTACATGAGTTCCCTTGTGCAGCAAAGTTGTTCATGACTTGTAGAAAGGCAGCTTGGTCCCAGCTCGGAGTCGAAGTAGAGGTCGGTGTAGTCATGGGAGCTTGCGGGTGTGGTGGCGTCGGCAGTAGGGCCGGCATCAGCGTAAAGGGAGATGCACCATCATTGTACTGCTGCATGTAGGGGGGCGATGGAGCGCCATAGGATGCATAAGGACTGGTGTTGTAGATCGGTGGCGCGTAGGTGGGAGCAGCATGGTACGCGACCGTCGGCTGTCGGGGCGCGAGGACGGGCGCGTCGGTGTGAGGGCGAGCACCGGGCTACCAGCCACCGGTATAGGCAAAGGGGCACCATATGGCGTAAAGGCGGACCAGGCATAGGCCACGCTGGACTAGCCCTGTCCATGGGTCGAGATGGATGCCATCCGGGCGGCGGTGGTGGTGCGATTGATGAAGCCGGGCGGTGGTGGTGCGATTGGTGGAGCCGGGTGGAGCAGAGCGGCGCCGTCGGAATCTGCGGCGACCTAGGGTTTTTGCCCCGGTAGTTGGGACTTGGACGCCAGCCGGATGGTTGAGGAGGTGCTGTTGGTGGAGGTGGCGGTGGTGGCGTCGACGCAGGCGGGCGAGGAGAAGCAATGAAGACTTGAGGACGGGAGTCCTTCGTAGTTAGGGCACGATCAACCCATTGGAGCATCGAGCGAACCTCGGCGAAGGAGGGACGTGGACGCATCATAGGGATGAAGGAGGCCTGCTTCTCGAACCGCTCGCTGAGGCCGACGAGGAGGACGTTGATGAGCTGTCGATCGTCGATTGGATCACCAAGTTCGCGGAGTTCATCCGCGATCGCCTTGAGGCGTTGGCAGTAGACGCCGACTGGTGAATCACCTTGCACCGTATTCCGAAGCTCGGTATGGAGATTGTTGGCATGAGTGTCGACGTTGTCCTGGAAGAGCCGACGAAGGGCCGCCCGTAGATCGGCGGCAGAGGCACCATCACAGTGGATGAGATTGAAGATCTCTGTGGAGACTCACATGTAGATCCATTGAATAATGGTGAGATCATCCTTGACCCATTGCGGATCATGAAGTTGAGGAAGAGAGTCGTCGACAACGTGAGAGCGGAGATTGCATCGCCCAAGGTGGACGTCGAAGAGGTGACGCCAATGATAGTAGTTGTGAGCAGCAAGGTCTAGGGTTATGGGGATGTAGGGGCTAATATCGGAGATGGTGTCGGTGAAGGAGATGGGAGGGGGTATTGATGGGATTAAAGCTAGAGTAGAGGTAGAGGCGGAGGAGGGCGTGGCCGCGGCGACGATGGCGGTGCGCCGCTCGAAATAGCCGGGCGGCGGCGGCGGTGGCAGGGCTGGCAGGTTAGCCATACCCTAGGATCGAAAGTCTGATACCACAAAGAATTGTACTAAATAATTGTTGATGCAATATTGTGCCAGTACAAGAGGTATATTGTAACGCCCCGGATTCGATGCGCCAGGTGTCTGCCAGTTATTCGCCGTCATTGCCATGTCATGTGCTTGCGTGTTGCATTTTGCCATGTCACCATCTGCATTTCATATCATGTCATCATGTGCATTTCATTTTGCATACGTGTTCGTCTCATGCATCCGAGCATTTTCCCCGTTGTCTGTTTTGCAATCCGGCACTCCTATGTCTCCCGGCGCCCCCTTTTACCTCTTTTCGTGTGCGGGTGTTAAACGGTCTCGGAATGGACCGAGGTTTGCCAAGCGGCCTCGGTATAGCACCGGTAGACCGCCTGTCAAGTTTCGGATCATTTGGAGGTCGTTTGATACTCCAACGGTTAACCGGGTAACCGTAAAGCCCTCTTTGAGTTGCAGCCCAACACCCCTTCCAAACTGGCCCAAAACCCACCAAACTCCACTCCATGCTCTCGGTCGTTCGATCACGATCGCGTGGCCGAAAACCGCACCTCATTCGGACTCTCCTAGCTCCCTCTACCTATAAAACTAGATCCCCCCGAAAATTCGCGAATGAATTCCCCCGAAACCCTAGCTTCTTCCTCCTCCCGCCGACGGACACGTCCACCCGCCGCCCGGACATGTCCGCCACCGCCCCACGCCCAATCCCAACGTGCCACGTGTCGCCGCCGCCTTCCCACCGCGCGCCGCCGCCCGGGGCCCAGATCCGACCCGCCCGGGCGGACCGGGCACGCCCGCCCGCGCCGCCGTGCCGCCTCGGCGCCTCGCGATCGCGCCTACTGCCCCTCTCTCCGCGCCGGGCGGCGCTTCGCCCGCCGCCGCTACCGTCGACCGGCGGCGCTTCGCCTCCGACGCCAGCCGGCCAGCGCCGCCCCGCCGCCGCGGTTGCCTCCAGCGCGTCTCGCCGCCGCCTCCCGCTGCGCCCAGCCCAGCCGCCGCCCGCCGCCGGGATCTCCCTTCGGCCATGTCGTTGCCGTCGCCGTCGCGCCTCGCCGGAGCGCAGACCCGGCCCGTCGTCCGGATCCGTCGGCCCCCCTCGCCGGCGACCTCCCGGACCTCCCCGGCCTCCTCCCCAACCCCTCCGGCCACCGGCGCCGCATCTCCGGCGAGATCCGCCTCGCCTCGTAATCCGTGCCAGATTCTGTAATATTTTCATGCATTTTCATCATGCCATAACCCTCCGCATATTGCTCCGTTTTGCGCGTGTAATATGTCAAATTGTTCGTCTAGACGAGTACATCATTTCATCTCATTGTATCATTTACATTTGAGCTCATCTTGATGCCCGAAATTCTGTTGGAAGAGTGCTATGTGATGTTAGTTTCTGTTTCTTAACAGAAAATGCACTTTTGTCATTTTTTCCATGATTGATGTGTGCAACCTATGAACTTGAGTCCTACATGTGTTTTGTAATATGCCATGCCATCTTTACAGGGGTGTATGCCATGTATTTTTGTGATCTCTGTGGTGACTAGCACAAGCATGCAAACTAGGCTTCATGATGTTGCTGATTTCAGCCCTGTTCTGCTGATATTTTTATGCCATGTAAACTTGATGCTACAGAGAGTTCCATGCTTATTTTGAGTTACTTCAGTAAGGATGTTTTGAACATATGGTTATCCTCTATCCATCCATGCCCTTGTTTGCAATTATGGAGTGCCATAGCTTGAGTCAATCGAGCTCTACTTTTGCTATAAAATGTTTCCTGGCAGATTGTTTACATGTTATTCAATTTTGCCAAGGTTGTTGTAGTTGATCCGTGTATGCTATGATGTTGCTCTTGCCATGTATAGCTTCTATGCCATGTCTTCTTACTGTTGGTTATCTTTCCATGCCATGTATTGCTCTTTGGTGAGTGGTTCAAGCTCACCAACATGCCTACTTATCGTTGTTCCTGCCATGTATGAATATGTAATATAACTTGTCATGTTTACATGGGTGCCATCATATCTTCTGATCCTTTTTGGCTTATGGTCAGTAAGGGACTTTTGTTCTATGCATTCAGTAGATTCATGCCATGCATTTGTTTGCCATGATAAGTTCCTGTAGCATCTTGTTTCATAGCTCTAAACATTGCAACCTGATGTTATTTCTGCTAAAGTCTGAAACTGTTATTATTTGCAATCTTGCCATGTCATTTTGAGCATGTTCTAGTGATTTCTGGAGATAGCTCAGTGTTCATGTTTTGTCATGATTTACCTGTACATCATGCCCATGCCTTTTGTTTTCATATTTAGGTGTTGTAGCATATTGTTTTGATGCTTGCAATATGCCTACTTGCTGTTATGGACAGATTGTTGCCATAACTTGTATAGGGTGTATGTGTTGCACCGTTGCTCCGTTTTGAGTGTGCTCTATATGAAACTTGCTTGATTTTGCATGTAGTTTCATATTACCATGTTGCTTCCTTGTTTTGAGGTGTTTGCTTGATGTTTGTATGCATTTTGCATCAATGCCATGCTTATCTTGTTTTGCTCATATCTTCTAGGCCGTAGCTCCGAATCTAATGAACTTTATATGTAACTTGACTAGATTTTCGTGTAGATCATCTTGGTGCATCTTAACTTGCTGTTTAAAAACTTGAACATAAGGTTTATTCAGATCTGGACCAATTTCGAAATTTGCATATGAGGACTTACCGGAATTGTTATATGTTGTTCCGGCCTCATTTAAACTTGCTTTGATGTGTTGCTCTTGTTTGCGTCATCTCTTGCCATGAGTAGTTTCATGTAGCCTTGTCATGCATCATGCTTGATGTGCATCATGCCTTGTTCATGTGTGGTGTGTTTACTATGTTGTGTGCTTCTTCTTGTTAGTTCCGTTTCGTTGCGATCGTGAGGATTCGTTCGTCTACGCTTGGTTCGGCTTCATCCGTTCGTCTTCTTCATGGACTCGTTCTTCTTCCTAGCAGGATTTCAGGCAAGATGACCGCTACCCTGGATCTCACTACTACCATTGCTATGCTAGTTGCTTCGTTCTATCGCTATGCTGCGCTACCTATTACCTGTTCCTCAAGCCATCCCAAATTGCCATGAACCCCTAACCTTTTGCACCCTTCCTAGCAAACCGTTGTTTGGCTATGTTGCCGCTTTGCTCAGCCCCTCTTATAGCGTTGTTAGTTGCAGGTGAAGATGAAGTTTGTTCCTTGTTGGAACATGGAGATGTTGTTCCTTGTTGGAACATGGAGATGTTGTTCCTTGTTGGAACATGTTTACTTGTTGGGATATCACAATATATCTTATTTAATTAATGCATCTATATACTTGGTAAAGGGTGGAAGGCTCGGCCTTATGCATGGTGTTTTGTTCCACTCTTGTCGCCCTAGTTTTCGTCATATCGGTATTATGTTCCCGGATTTTGCGTCCCTAACGCGGTCGGGTGATTTATGGGACCCCTTGACGATTCGCTTTGAATAAGACTTTTCCAAAGAAGGCCCAACATTGGTTTTACCATTTGCCTGACCTATCACCTTTTTCCCTTGGGAGTCGCGCTCTCAAGGGTCATCTTCATTTATCCCCGGGCCAATGCTTGTCTAAGTGTTGGTCCAAACCAGAGCCACTTGCGGTGCCGCCCCTAGGCAACTTGGGGTATCGTCGATTGCCGTCAGACGTAGTGTTCATCCGGTCGTGGCTCGAGGCGAGGTGCGCGGCTACTATCGGGGTGTCGGCGCGCCGGAGGTCTTGCTGGTCTTGTTTTATTGCTTTGTCGAAATGTCTTGTAGCCGGATTCGAGACTGATCGGGTCTTCCGGGGAGAAGGAATATCCTTCGTTGATCGCGAGAGCTTATCATGGCCTAAGTTGGGACACCCCTGCAGGGTTTGAACTTTCGAAAGCCGTGCCCGCGGTTATGTGGCAGATGGGAATTTGTTAATATCCGGTTGTAGTAAACTTGAAGCAAACTCTTCTAAATACACTAACCGTGTGCGTAACCGTGAGTGTCTCTTTTCGGGGTTGATCGAGAGGAGAACACGGTTTCTGGGTTATGTTTGACGTAAGTAGGAGTTCAGGATCACTTCTTGATCATTACTAGTTGACGACCGTTCCTTTGTTTCTCTTCTCGCTCTCATTTGCGTTGGTTAGCCACCATATATGCTTAGTCGCTGCTGCAACCTCACCACTTTACCCCTTCCTTTCCCATTAAGCTTTGCTAGTCTTGATACCCATGGTAATGGGATTGCTGAGTCCTCGTGGCTCACAGATTACTACACCACCAGTTGCAGGTACAGGTTCATGTGATGATCTTGATGAAGGAAATATGCCCTAGAGGCAATAATAAAGTTATTATTTATTTCCTTATACCATGATAAATGTTTATTATTCATGCTAGAATTGTATTAACCGGAAACATAATACATGTGTGAATATATAGACAAACAGTATGTCACTAGTATGCCTCTACTTGACTAGCTTGTTAATCAAAGATGGTTATGTTTCCTAACCATGAACAAGGAGTTGTTATTTGATTAACAAGGTCACATCATTAGTTGAATGATCTGATTGACATGACCCATTCCGTTAGCTTAACACTTGATCGTTTAGTATGTTAATGCTTTCTTCATGACCCATACATGTTCCTATAACTATGAGATTATGCAACTCCGTTTACGGAGGAACACTTTGGGTACTACCAAGCGTCACAGCGTAATGGGTGATTATAAAGGAGTACTACAGGTGTCTCCAAAGGTACTTGTTGGGTTGGCGTATTTGAGATTAGGTTTTGTCACTCCGATTGTCGGAGAGGTATCTCTAGGCCTTCTCGGTAATACACATCACTTAAGCCTTGCAAGCATTACAACTAATGAGTTAGTTGTGAGATGATGTATTACGGAACGAGTAAAGAGACTTACCGATAGCGAGATTGAACTAGGTATTGGATACCGACGATCGAATCTCGGGTAAGTAACATCTGGATGACAAAGGAACAACGTATGTCGTTATGCGGTTTGACCGATAAAGATCTTCGTAGAATATGTAGGAACCAATATGGGCATCCAGGTTCCGCTATTGGTTATTGACCGAGAATGGTTCTAGGTCATGTCTACATAGTTCTCGAATCCGTAGGGTCCGCACGCTTAACGTTTGATGATGTTCATTATGAGTTTATAAGTATTGATGCACGAAGGTTGTTGAGTCCCGGATGTGATCACGGACATGACGAGGAGTCTCGAAATGGTCGATACATAAAGATTGATATATTGGAAGCCTACATTTGGACATCGGAAGTGTTCCGAGTGAAATCGGGAATTTACCGGAGTACCGGGAGGTTACCGGAACCCCCCGGGAACTACATGGGCCCATAGTGGGCCTTGGAGGAAAGGAGAAAGGGCAGCCCTAGGTGGCGCGCCCCCCCTTCCCTAGTCCTATTAGGACTAGGAAAGGTGGGCGCCCCCTCTCTCTTTCCCCTCCCAATCCTAATCCAACTAGGATTGGAGGGAATCCTACTCCCGGAGGGAGTAGGACTCTGGTCGCCTCCTCCTTGGGCCGCCACCTCCCCTTGGCTCCTTTATATCACGGGCAGGGGCACCCTAGAACACACAAGTTGATCTCGGATCTTTCCTTAGCCGTGTCGGTGCCCCTTCCACCATATTCCACTTCGGTCATATCGTCATGAGCTTAAGCGAAGCCTGCGCCGGAGAAGTCATATCGTCATGGAGCTTAGGCGAAGCCTGCGTCGGTGGAGCATCAACATCGTCCTGCACGCGTCGTGCTAACGGAACTCATCCCGACACTTTCTGGATCGGAGTCCGGGATCGTCATCGAGCTGAGCGTGTGCGTAACTTCGGAGGTGCCGTGCGTTCGGTGCTTGGATCGGTCGGATCGTGAAGGCGTCGACTACATCAACAGCGTTGTTATAGCGCTTCGCTTTCGGTCTCGAGGGTGCGTGGGCGGACACTCTCCCCTCTCGTTGCTATGCCATCACCATGGTCTTGCGTGATCGTAGGAAATTTTTGAAATTACTCGTTCCCCAACAATGGCATCCGAGCCTGGTTTTATGCGTTGATGTCATATGCACGAGTAGAACACAAGTGAGTTGTGGGAGATATAAGTCATACTGCTTACCAGCATGTCATACTTTGGTTCAGCGGTATTGTGAGATGAAGCGGCCGGACCGACATTACAGCGTGCGCTTCGCGAGACTGGTTTCACCGCTCCGAGCACTCGTTGCTTAAAGGTGACGGCGGGTGTCTGTCTCTCTCACTTTAGTTGAACCGAGTGTGGCTCGCCCGGTCCTTGCGAAGGTTAAAACAGCACCAACTTGACAAACTATCGTTGTGGTTTTGATGCGTAGGTAAGAACGGTTCTTGCTCAGCCCGTAGCAGCCACGTAAAACTTGCAACAACAAAGTAGAGGGCGTCTAACTTGTTTTGCAGGGCATGATGTGATGTGATGTGGTCAAGGCGTGATGCTATATTTTATTGTATGAGATGATCATGTTTTGTAACCGAGTTATCGGCAATGGCGAGAGCCATATGGTTGTCGCTTTATTGTATGAAATGCAAGCGCCATGTAATTGCTTTACTTTATCACTAAGCGATAGCGATAGTCGTAGAAGCAATAGTTGGCGAGGCGACTACGATGCTACGATGGAGATCAAGGTGTCGCGCCGGTGACAATGGTGATCATGGCGGTGCTTGGCGATGGAGATCACAAGCACAAGATGATGATGACCATATCATATCACTTATATTGATTGCATGTGATGTTTATCCTTTATGCATCTTATCTTGCTTTGATTGACGGTAGCATTATAAGATGATCTCTCACTAAAATTATCAAGAAGTGTTCTCCACAGTATGCACCGTTGCCAAAGTTCGTAGTACCCGGACACCACGTGATGATCGGGTGTGATAAGTTCTCGTCCATCTACAACGGTGCAAAACAGTTGCACACGAGAATACTCGAGTTAAACTTGGCGAGCCTAGCATATAACAGATATGGCCTCGGAACACGGAGACCGAAAGGTCGAGCGTGAATCATATAGTAGATATGATCAACATAGTGATGTTCACCATTGAAACTACTCCGTCTCACGTGATGATCGGACATGGTTTAGTTGATTTGGATCACGTGATCACTTAGATGACTAGAGATGTACGTCTAAGTGGGAGTTTTTAATATGATTAATTGAACTTAAATTTATCATGAACTTAGTACCGATAGTATTTTGCTTGTCTATGTTTCTTGTAGATAGATGGCTCGTCTTTGTTGTTACGTTGAATTTTAATGCGTTCCTTGAGAAAGCAAAGTTGAAAGATGATGGTAGCAATTACGGATTGGGTCCGTAACGAGAGGATTATCCTCATTGCTACACGTAAAATTACGTCCCCGAAGCACCGTTGGGTGACGAGCTGCTGCGAATCTTGAGCGAAGTTGTGAGCGTCTGGCAAAGCAAAGTGATGACTACTCAATAGTTCGATGTGCCATGCTACGGCTTAGAACCGGGTCTTCAACGGCGTTTTGAGCGTCATGGAGCATATGAGATGTTCCAGAGTTGAAGTTAATATTTCAAGCAAATGCCCGGATTGAGAGATATGAAGTCTCCAATAAGTTCTATAGCTGCAAGATGGAGGAGAATAGTTACATCGGTGAGCACATACTCAAAATGTGCAGGTATAACAATCACTTAATTCAGCTGGGAGTTAATCTTCCGGATGATAGTGTCATTGATGAAATTCTCCAATCACGCCACCAAGCTACAAGAGCTTCGTGATGAACTATAATATGCAAGGGATGACTAAGACAATTCTCGAGCTCTTGGCGATGCTAAAAGCATGGAGGTAGAAATCAAGAAAGAGCATCAAGTGTTGATGGTCAACAAGACCACTAGTTTCAAGAAAAGGGCAAAGGGAAGAAGAAGGAAACTTCAAAAGAACAGCAAGAAAGTTGCTGATCAAGAGAAGAAACCCAAGTCTGGACCTAAGCACTGAAATCGAGTGTTTTCTGCAAGCGGTGGACCTTTGGAAGCGGAACTGCCCCAAGTATTTGGCGGATAAAAAGGATGGCAAGGTGAACAAAGGTATATGTGATATACATGTTATTGATGTGTACCTTACTAGAGCTCGTAGTAGCACTGGTATTTGATCTGGTTACATTGCTAATATTTGCAACTCGAAGCAGGGACTACTGGAATAGACGAGCACCGGCAAAGGACGAGGTGACGATCTGCGTGGGAAATGGTTCCAAAGTCAATGTGATCGCGGTCGACACGCTACCTCTACATCTACCTTGGGATTAGTTTTAGACCTAAATAATTGTTATTTGGTGCGGCGTTGAGCATGAACATTATATCTGGATCTTGTTTAATGCGAGATGGTTATTCATTTAAATCGAGAGAATAATGGTTGTTCTATTTATATGAGTAATATCTTTTATGGTCATGCACCCTTGAAGAATGGTCTATTCTTGTTGAATCTCGACAGTAGTGATACACATATTCATAATGTTGAAGCCAAAAGATGCAGAGTTGATAATGATAGTGCAACTTATTTGTGGCACTTGCCGTTTAGGTCATATCGATTATAAAACGCATGAAGAAACTCCATCTTGATGGGCTTCGGAATCACTTGATTATGAATCACTTGGTACTTGCGAACCGTGCCTCATGGGCAAGATGACCAAAACGCCGTTCTCCGAACTATGGAGCGAGCAACTGATTTGTTGGAAATCATACATACTAATGTTTGTGGTCCAATGAATGTTGAGGCCTTGGCGGTATCGTTATTTTCTCACCTTCACAGATGATTTGAGCAGATATGGGTATATCTACTTAATGAAACACAAATCTGAAACATTTGAAAAGTTCAAAGAATTTCAGAGTGAAGTGGAAAATCATCGTAACAAGAAAATAAAGTTTCTACGATCTGATCGTGGAGGAGAATATTTGAGTTCTGAGTTTGGTTTACATTTGAAACAATGTGGAATAGTTTAGCAACTCCGCCACCGGAACACCACAGAGAAATGGTGTGTCGAGCGTCGTGTCGTACTTTACTAGATATGGTGCGATCTATGATGTCTATTTCGATTTACCGCTATCGTTTTGGGGTTATGCTTTAGAGGCGGCGCATTCACGTTAAATAGGACACCGTCAAAATCCGTTGAGACGGCGCCTTATGAACTGTGGTTTGGCAAGAAACCAAAGTTGTCGTTTCTTAAAGTTTGGGGCTGCGATGCTTATGTAAAGAAACTTCAACCAGATAAGCTCGAACCCAAATCGGAAAATGTGTCTTCATAGGATACCCAAAGGAGACTGTTGGGTACACCTTCTATCACAGATCTGAAGGCAAGATTTTCGTTGCTAAATTCGGATCCTTTCTAGAGAAGGAGTTTCTCTCGAAAGAAGTGAGTGGGAGGAAAGTAGAACTTGATGAGATAATCATATCTGCTCCCTTATTGGAAAGTAGTTCATCACAAGAAATGGTTCTGTGACAACTACACCAATTAGTGAGGAAACTAATGATGATGGTCATGAAGCTTGAGATCAAGTTACTCTTGAACCTCGTGGGTCAACGAGTAAAATCGCACGAGTGGTGCGGTAATCCTATTCGGAAGTCATGTTACTTGACCATGGCGAACCTACAAACTATGAAGAAGCGATGGTGAGCCCAGATTCCATAAAATGGCTGGAAGCCATGAAATCTGAGATGGGATCCATGTATGAGAACAAAGTATGGACTTTGGTTGACTTGCCCGATGATCGGCAAGCCATTGAAAATAAATGGATCTTTAAGAAGAAGACCGACGCTGATGGTAATATAATCTGTCTACAAAGCTCGACTTGTTGCGAAAGGTTTTCGACAAGTTCAAGGGGTTGACTACGATGAGACTTTCTCACCGTAGCGATGCTTAAGTCTGTCCGAATCATGTTAGCAATTGCCGCATTTATGATTATGAAATTTGGCAAATGGATGTAAAACTGCATTCTTGAATGGATTTCTAGAAGAAGAGTTGTATATGATGCAACCAGAAGGTTTTGTCGATCCAAAGGGTACTAACAAAGTGTGCAAGCTCCAGCGATCAATTTATGGTGCAGTGCAAGCCTCTCGGAGTTGGAATAAGCGCTTTGATAGTGTGATCAAAGCATATGGGTTTATCTGAGACTTTTGGAGAAGCTTGTATTTACAAGAAAGTGAGTGGGAGCTCAGTAGCATTTCTAATATTATATGTGGACGACATATTATTGATTGGAAATGATATAGAATTTCTGGATAGCATAAAGGATACTTGAATAAAAGTTTTTCAATGAAAGACCTCGGTGAAGCTGCTTACATATTGGGCATCAAGATCTATAGAGATAGATCAAGGCGCTTAATTGGACTTTCACAAAGCACATACCTTGATAAAGTTTTGAAAAAGTTCAAAATGGATCGAGCAAAGAAAGGTTTTTACCAGTATTACAAGGTGTAAGATTGAGTCGGACTCAATGCCCGACCACAGCAGAAGATAGAGAAAATGAAAGATGTTCCTATGCTTCAGCCATAGGCTCTATCATGTATGCAATGCTGTGTACCAGACTGGCGTATGCTTAGCTGTAAGCTTGGCAGGAAGGTACCAAAGTAATCGAGGTGGATCATTTGGACAGCGGTCAAGAACATCTGAAATACGAAAAGGACTAAGGATATGTTTCTCGTATATGGAGGTGACAAAGAGCTAGTCGTAAATGGTTACGTCGATGCAAGCTTTGACACTGATCCGACGATTCTAAATCGCAAACCGGATCGTGTTTTTATTAAGCGGTGGAGCTGTCGGTTGGTGCAGCTCTAAACAAAGCGTCGTGGCGGGATCTACATGTGAAGCGGAGTACATAGCTGCTTGAAGCAGCAAATGAAGGAGTCTGGATGAAAGAGTTCATTTCGATCTAGGTGTCATACCTAGTGCATCGGGACCGATGAAGATCTTCTGTGACAATCTTGGTGCAATTGCCTTGGCAAAGGAATCCAGATTTCACAAGAGGACCAAGCATATCAAGAGACGCTTCAATTCCATTCGGGACCAAGTCCAAGTGGGAGACATAGAGATTTGCAAAATACATACGGATCTGAATGTTGCAGACCGTTGACTAAGCCTCTTCCACGAGCAAAACATGATCAGCACCAAGACTCCATGGGTGTTAGGATCATTACTTTGTAATCTAGATTATTGACTCTAGTGCAAGTGGGAGGCTGAAGGAAATATGCCCTAGAGGCAATAATAAAGTTATTATTTATTTCCTTATACCATGATAAATGTTTATTATTCATGCTAGAATTGTATTAACAGGAAACATAATACATGTGTGAATATATAGACAAACAGTATGTCACTAGTATGCCTCTACTTGACTAGCTTGTTAATCAAAGATGGTTATGTTTCCTAACCATGAACAAGGAGTTGTTATTTGATTAACAAGGTCACATCATTAGTTGAATGATCTGATTGACATGACCCATTCCGTTAGCTTAACACTTGATCGTTTAGTATGTTAATGCTTTCTTCATGACCCATACATGTTCCTATAACTATGAGATTATGCAACTCCGTTTACGGAGGAAAACTTTGGTACTACCAAACGCGTCTACGCATCGGGTGATTATAAAGGAGTACTACAGGTGTCTCCAAAGGTACTTGTTGGGTTGGCGTATTTGAGATTAGGTTTTGTCACTCCGATTGTGGGAGAGGTATCTCTAGGCCTTCTCGGTAATACACATCACTTAAGCCTTGCAAGCATTACAACTAATGAGTTAGTTGTGAGATGATGTATTACGGAGCGAGTAAAGAGACTTACGATAGCGAGATTGAACTAGGTATTGGATACCGACGATCGAATCTCGGGTAAGTAACATACCGATGACAAAGGGAACAACGTATGTCGTTATGCGGTTTGACCGATAAAGATCTTCGTAGAATATGTAGGAACCAATATGGGCATCCAGGTTCCGCTATTGGTTATTGACCGAGAATGGTTCTAGGTCATGTCTACATAGTTCTCGAACCCGTAGGGTCCGCACGCTTAACGTTTGATGGCAGTTCATTATGAGTTTATAAGTATTGATGCACGAAGGTTGTTGAGTCCGGATGTGATCACGGACATGAAGAGGAGTCTCGAAATGGTCGAGACATAAAGATTGATATATTGGAAGCCTACATTTGGACATCGAAGTGTTCCGAGTGAAATCGAAATTTATCGAGTACCGGAGGTTACGGAACCCCGGGAACTACATGGGCCCATAGTGGGCCTTGGAGGAAAGGAGAAAGGGCAGCCCTAGGTGGCGCGCCCCCCCTTTCCCTAGTCCTATTAGGACTAGGAAGGTGGGCGCCCCCTCTCTCTTTCCCCCTCAGAATCCTAATCCAACTAGGATTGGAGGGAATCCTACTCCCGGAGGAGTAGGACTCCTTAGTCGCCTCCTCCTTGGGCCGCCACCTCCCCTTGGCTCCTTTATATCACGGGGCAGGGGCACCCTAGAACACACAAGTTGATCTCGGATCTTTCCTTAGCCGTGTCGGTGCCCCTTCCACCATATTCCACTTGGTCATATCGTCGCGGGCTTAGGCGAAGCCTGCGCGGAGAAGTCATATCGTCGCGGAGCTTAAGGCGAAGCCCTGCGTCGGTGGAGCATCAACATCGTCCTGCACGCCGTCGTCTTGTGGAACTCATCCCGACACTTTCTGGATCGGTCCGGGGATCGTCATCGAGCTGAGCGTGTGCGTAACTTCGGAGGTGCCGTCGTTCGGTGCTTGGATCGGTCGGATCGTGAAGGCGTCGACTACATCAACCGCGTTGTTATAACGCTTCGCTTTCGGTCTCACGAGTGCGTGGGCGGACCTCTCCCTCTCGTTGCTATGCCATCACCATGGTCTTGCGTGATCGTAGGAAATTTTTTGAAATTACTACGTTCCCCAACACTTGACGCGAGAGCGATGTTTACTTGTGTTGGAGTTCTTCTTCGGCTTCTTCTTCGATCAGGGGATAGGTTCCAGGTCGGCAGCCTGGGCTAGCAGGGTGGATATTGTTTGAGTTTCTGTTTATGTTTCATCCGTAGTCGGATGTTAATCTTGTATATGTTGTTGATGTATTCTTGTGGCATTTGTGCCTGATGTATGTATCCCGATCTATTATGTAATGTTGAAGTCTTTGCTTTCTTTCCTCAATGATTTCAATCGGTGTTTTCCTCTTCAAGATATTCGTCGTTTCCCCTTCCAAGTTGCCTTTGTTTTCCGCCCTCCCACCCTATTATTCTCGGAGTTTGAGTCTGTTTCGACCATCAATTTCATTCATGTGGAGCCTCTTCAGTCTTCTATCAATCATTTCAACCGGTGAATTCTCGTCTCGTTCGTCATTCTTCATCTCTTTCTTTTTGGGTGGATTCAATTCAAGTTGTCGGTAGTGATTATATTCTTTTCCTTGGATCAAGTGTTTTCCCTGCCGTTCGCCTCTCGCTTGATTTATCCTTCCGAGTGTTCAAGATATCTCGGAGATTTATGCGTGTTTGAATTAATTCGAGGTTATCACCTCATTCTAATATTTCAATTGTTCCGGTGCATCATCTATCTCTTCAACAATCCTTTCCGACGGTGTTATCTATTCAGTGGGCCCTAACCCACAGGTCTTTTCCCAGGATCTTACGTGACTCTTCTAATTCCCCGGAGTTATTCCCAAATTCTTTTCAAGTGTGACGTAAGAATGAATTTCATCAGTCAGATGCCTTTCCAAGATCGATTTCAAACCATCTCATTGTTGACTCAACTTCTTTGTTTTTCATTCTCCCGGAGCGTCTCAACAATTCTGCATGGTGGTTCTCGTCGTCATTCTCAACATTTGAAGACCGTCGTAGATTTTTTTTCTCTTAAATCTTGTCCGTTCTCCCGGAGATTCATGGTGATAGCTCGATGTTATCCTATCTAATTGTTTCCAGTTGTGCAATTCTTTTCATCCATCCGGAGTACTTCAGGTGTTGATTTCGCTCTCGATCATCCGGAGGCCATCTTTTCGGAAGATTTCTTCGTTCTAAGTTTTCAGCTTCGTTCATCTCAATATTCTTCCGTTGCTTCGTTCAAGCATTCGTCAATCAGTTCGCGATCTCTTCGTTCTCTTGTCTCTAATTTTCCCTCAAGTATCTTCGTGGTTTCTAATTCTTCCCGGTGATTCATTCTCTTTCATCAGTCATTTCCAAATTCTTACGGTGTTCGTTCAAGATTCTTTTCTTTGATGATCATATTAATCCATTCATTCTTTGCAATCCTACCGGTGGTTCATGAAGACCTTCTCAAGTTTGCGATATGTCACTTCTCAATTCTTTTTCAAGAAGAATAAGTAGTATGAAAAGTCCATTGCTTGTCATCAATTTAATTTGATGAAGGTTAAGCATACAATAAATCTTATTCTTATTTCCTCCAAGTGTTTAATCCCCTCCTTCAGAGTTTGTTCGTGAGGAATAAATTCTATTTCCAAGTGTTTTCATCTTTTCTTTTCCGGAGTTCCAAGTTTTCCGCATTATCATCGTGAAGCTCCATCTAAATCACCGCAAGACTTAATCCTTATTTTTTTTCATCCTTCACTGAATCTCGTCATCCTTTTGTTCTCCATGATTTAATCTTTTCTTCAAGAGTTCATCAAGATTCTAATCGAAGGAGCTCAAGTATCTTTTCTTCTCCCGTATTGAAGAGCAAATAATTCTTCATTTTCTTGGAAAGTGGAGTTTTGCATTCCTACGTTTTTCTCAGTTATTCAATCATTTCCGTTTGCGGCTGGTTGTCACCTCATAATTTCTGAGATGTTATCCATAAGTCCACGACAAGATTATTCTTTTCATTGTTGATTTTCTCAACAACTCCGTTTAAACCTTCCTTCTAAAGGTGCTTTCTATTTCATTCGTGACACAAGTTGTCATTTTCTTCTCCGTTCTTTTCATCCAACTCTTTTAATTCTTTCCGGAGGTTTTGTGTCATGTCTTCATCAAGTATCATTCCATCCTCTCAAGTTCATGTTCTAATCCGTCCTTTTTCAGCAGGAGTGCTGCCTAAATCGTTTCAGTCTTATTCGTTTCTTTTCTCATTCTAACCACTCCGGTTAGAACGAGTGCTTTCATAGTCTATCGGATTCCGTGAGCTTTCGATTCTCGTCATTCTCGTCGTTTCTCTCTTCTTCTCGAGTGCTCTCGATTCTTTGCCTCTTCTCTCTTGCGTTTCTTGTTTCACCTCATCCCTTTTCCCTTCCGTCTCAGTCCTAAGATCTCGGGACGAGATCTCTTGTTAGTGGAGGAGTGTTGTAACGCCCCGGATTCGATGCGCCAGGTGTCTGCCAGTTATTCGCCGTCATTGCCATGTCATGTGCTTGCGTGTTGCATTTTGCCATGTCACCATCTGCATTTCATATCATGTCATCATGTGCATTTCATTTTGCATACGTGTTCGTCTCATGCATCCGAGCATTTTCCCCGTTGTCCGTTTTGCAATCCGGCACTCCTATGTCTCCCGGCGCCCCTTTTACCTCTTTTTCGTAGCGGGTGTTAAATGGTCTCGGAATGGACGAGGTTTATAGCGGCCTCGGTATAGCACCGTGAACCGCTGTCAAGTTTCGGATCATTTGGAGGTCGTTTGATACTCCAACGGTTAACCGGGTAACCGTAAAGCCCTCTTTGAGTTGCAGCCCAACACCCCTTCCAAACTGGCCCAAAACCCACCAAACTACCCTCCATGCTCTCGGTCGTTCGATCACGATCACGTGGCCGAAAACCACACCTCATTTGGACTCTCCTAGCTCCCTCTACCTATAAAACTAGACCCCCAAAAATTCGCGGATGAATTCCCCGAAACCCTAGCTTCTTCCTCCTCCGCCGACGGACCGTCCACCGCCGCCGGACATGTCCGCCACCGCCCCGCGCCTAATCCCGACGTGCCACATGTCGCCCGCCTTCCCACGCGCGCGCCGCCGGGCCCAGATCCGCCCGCCCGGGCGGACAGGTTGCCGCGAACCAACGCCGCCCAGCGCCGCCGTGCCGCCTCCGGCGCCTCGCGCCCCGCCACCGCCTCTCCGCGCCGCGCGGCCTTCGCCGCCGCCGCCGCCATCGACGGCCGGCGCTTCGCCTCCGCCGCCCGCCCGGCCCGAAGCCGCCGCCGCCATGGTTGCCTCCAGCGTCTCGCCGCCGCCTCCAAGGCTTGCCGGGCCCAGCGCCGCCGCCCGCCCCGGGATCTCCGCTCGGCCATGGCCGTCGCCGCCCAGCCCTCGCCGGAGAGGTCGCAGCCACGGCCCCGTCGTCCGGATCCGGTCGGCCCCCCTCCGCCTCCTCCCCAACCCCTCCGCCACCGGCGCCGCATCTCGGTGAGATCCGCCTCGCCTCGTAATCCGTGCCATGAGGTTGACTTCCCCCCCTCAAAAATCCTCTAAGTCCCCAGATTCTGAAACATTTTCATGCATTTTCATCATGCTATAACTCTCTGCATATTGCTCCGTTTTGCGCGTGTAATATGTCAAATTGTTCGCCTCGACGAGTACATCATTTCATCTCATTGCATCATTTACATTTGTGCTCATCTTGAAGCCCGAAATTCTGTTGGAAGAGTGCTATGTGATGTTAGTTTCTGTTTCTTAACAGAACATGCACTTTTGTCATTTTTGCCATGATTGATGTGTGCACCCTATGAACTTGAGTCCTACATGTGTTTTGTAATATGCCATGCCATCTTTACATGGGTGTATGCCATGTATTTTTGTGATCTCTGTGGTGACTAGCACAAGCATGCAAACTAGGCTTCATGATATTGCTGATTTCAGCCCTGTTCTGCTGATATTTTTATGCCATGTAAACTTGATGCTATAGAGAGTTCCATGCACTACTAGGAAAACGGTTTTTAACGATGGTATATGTGGTCGTTAAAGGTTGGATTGTGGTCGTGAAAGGTCAATAACGACCACAATATGCTGGTGTAGTAGGCTCCGTTGTTAAAAGTATAACGACCACATACCGTTTGTGGTTGTTATTCTTATAACGACGGGATGGTGTGTCGTCGTCGATCCTGAGGAAATAACGACCACAATTGTCATCGTTAATAACGTTATAATGATGACCAACGTATTAGTAACAACCACTTTATTGTTTTAGCGACCTCTCCCTTCACCATTTTGAAATTCTTCAGAACCACTTTTATTTAGTATAACTTTCCGTTCAACGATCAAATTATGCACCATCCAACATTTGAATATTAACATCCACATTAATAGAAATCGTGTAAGTTAACAAAATTCTGACATATAATTCTGGAATTATAAAGCACTCCTTGTATGACCACGTACTTGCTCATGTCTAACTGGAAAGCGAGACAACTAGAAAACATTATATTTACTAATCTTCAATTGAGGGACACCATTGTTGTTTGAATGGATCATTCTTCATCAGCCATAACAATGCCTCTTGATGCTCCTATATTACTATGCACCATCAGTCGTACAAAACGTTGAGTAATTTATTGAAGTCAGTCTGTGTAAATAAATTGGCACAAAGTATAAGAGCATATAAAAACAATGTATGAGACCAACTTACTTGATCATGCTAGATTTCATCAGAGCTATCACGTGGAGATCTACCAGCTATAAGAAACTGAAGTTCTCACACTTCTTGCACCACAGCATTGACTGTTTCTTCGCGTACTTGTTTTGGCTACGGGCAATGTGACTGAATATACTCCGTTATGTCTACCAGAATCCAAAAGGATGGCTTGGCTGATGAGCCTGCAGATTTAACTACACAGGTACAAGCTCTAATATAAAATAGAAATCTCGGATTGTGACTATTTTCAATTGGCCAGCAAGAACAAAAAAGACAAAACTCACGTGTGTAATTTATAATTGGCCATGGATTGTGCGCCCAGCCACAAGCATCCACGCATTTGAGCCTCCTCCAAGGCCTTGAAGACTCTGTACGAAATGCGGCCGCGCTGCCGCGAATGCATCCAAAGATGGTGGTCTAAATCCTCCAAGTCTGACGAAGATGGCACCACCGGTGCCGGCAGACAGCAGGCGTCGCAGCAGCTTCGGCTCCTGGAAAAGGATCTCACTTTTCACTCAGGTGAATCCACGAGGTTGTAGATAATAATGCGTCCCGCCATGGCTCCGGCAACCACACGGCCCGAGCTTCTCCTTCGCCAGATCGATCCCCCAACGAACCGCTGTAGCTCTGTGACGCCCGGGTTATTACGCTACAGTAATCCCCGCTAATGATGCCACGTCACCTCGGTTACTGTGGATAAACTCGCGTTAGTTCAAATCCGATTCAAGTTCATATTCAAACAAAGTCAATCAATAAAAATTTTCAGATATTAAAACTAAAGTGTTCGGGTGGTTCCAAATAATTCATAAGTAATTATGGTGGAGGAACCACATTTTTATAAAATATTAAGATACTCTAAGATGAATAAAACTGTAGCAAATACAATTAATTAAGTGCTTATAAATAATAAACATTTTCAAAACTAGTTTGTTATAAGTGTTAAACTATTGTGGCAGTGGCTTAATTTGTGAAATCTATTTAGGTGCCACTTTAGCAATTTACTAAAGCTAAAATAATTGAAAAACTAAAAGTAAATCGAAAAGGGAAAAATTAAGAAAAACCAAACAAATACAAACACACAAACAAAAGGAGAAGCAACCCCACTTCATTGGGCCGAACGGCCCAGCTGGCCACGACCGGCCACCCACTGTGCCCACTGGCCTCCATAACCCCCCCCCCACCGAAGGAAACCCTAACTCCTCCGCTTCCACTCGCCTCACCTCGCCCTCGATCCCATCCGGATCGGGATCGATCCCCCCACTCCCCTCGACCTCTCCCTCCCCCCCTCAGCGTCTGGATCGGGCAAGGGCCCCGCCTCCTTAGCCTCGTCGGCCCCCGCCCTCGTCCCCAGACGCCTTGCCGCGCCCGCCCCTCCCCACCTCCTCGGCCTCCTCGCCCCCCACCGCGTGGCCTCCTCCACCCGGCCGAACCACCACCTGCCCCGTCCCTCGAACGCCGAGCCGCCGGAGACCCCGCCCTGCCAGATGCCTCTGTCGCCGGCGTCGCCACAAGACTGCCGCGCCCCATGGCCGCACCAGTCGTGGCCGGCGCCACCGGCGCGTGGGGCTCGCCTCCTCGCCCCTCGACCGCGAGGCGCCACCCGAGGACGCCGCCGCCTCCACCTCGTCGGTCTACCCGCTGCCTGCCTCCCGCTCTCCGCGTCGACCTCAACGACCACCCCGACCCCCAAGCTCGTTGCCATGACCACAGATACCCCTTTGTGAGGACCCCTCCTTCTCCTCTCCCTGGCTCGGCAGCCCCCTGCCTCCCGGCGTCCGCGTCGGCCTCGCCCATTTGAAGCTCTGGCCTCGCCTGTTTCCCCCAGCGGCCAGCAGCCCTTGTCCGTGGCGGCGCCCGCCCGCCACTGGCCTTGGCCGCGCCAGGTTTTCAGCCTGCGGTCGCTCGCCCGTTCCCACCCCTTGCGCCGCCCTCACGCGGTGCTGCCATCGGCCGAGCCATGGCCTCGACACCTGTTGGGCGAGCGCCGTGCCCCGCCCGACAACTCCGAACCCACTAGGCCTCCACAGGGCAAATGACATGTGGGGCCTAACCCCAGAATAAAAACAAAAGGATTAAATGAAAAATAAATAATTAAAACAAAGTGAAAATAAATTAAGCTAATTAACTAACTAATTAATTAATTAATTAATTGAGTAATTAATTAACCTAATTAATTCTGAACTAATTAATCCTAATCATTAATTAACTTAATTAAGTAATGTTAATTAAATCTAATTAGGGTAATTAGTCATTAGTGAATGACATGCGGGACCCACCTGTCAGGGTTGACTCAGTCAACCCTGTTGACTGATGACGTCAGCATGACATCATGCTGATGTCATAAATGCATTTTCGAAATTAATTAAATAATTAATAAAATTCCGAAAATTAATAAAATCTTTTAAAATCATATCTTTTAACCGTAATCCGGATTAAAATAATTTCAACATGAAAGTTGCTCGAACGACGAGAGGCGAATCCGGATACGCGATCCGTTCAATCGACCACACGCCTCTAACCTATCGAACCTGCAAACTTTCCTCTCCGGTTCATCATCGGCGACAGACGTCCGGGCCGGATAACTTCCTGGATGCTTTCCCCTTAACCAAGATCAACTCATGCAGCGTTAGGGCACACCGAGCACCGCGTATTGTCTTGTTACGCTTTGTTATGCTTTGATTGCTCTGTTATTTATTATGTTCCCCCGCTATTACTTTTCCCGTAGACCCCGAGACGCTGCGGTACCCCCCCGTGATCGACTACGGTGTTGACGACCCCTCTCTCTGCCGAGCAACCAGCAAGCCCCCTTGATCACCAGATATCGCCTACTCTTCTCTATACCGCTTGCATTAGAGTAGTATAGCATGTTACTGTTTTAGATACTCCTATCTTGTTGCATAGCTTTGTCCTTGTAACTTCATTGTTACCTTACCCGCAATCCTATATGCTTAGTATAGGATGCTAGTACATTCATCTGTGGCCCTTCATACTTGTCCGCTGCGTGCTATATTATCGGGCCGTGATCACTCGGGAGTTGATCACGGTATATGCTATATACCTTACACTATACATTACATGTGGTACTTTGTTAGGAGATGGGGCTGAAAGGATGTGGTTCCATCCCGTAGAGGTGGGCCTAGGTTCCCGACGGCCCCGATCGTTACTTTGTGGCGGAGCGGCAGGCAGGTTGAGACCGCCTAGAGAGAGGTGGGCTCGCCTCGCTCGGCGTTCATGTTACTTAACACGCTTAACGAGGTCTTGGTATTTGATCCGGTCGGCTACGAGCTTATACGCACTAACCATCTACGCGGGAGTAGTTATGGGTATCCCGCCGTGGTATCACCGAAATACTTCAGACGTCACGACGAGCGGCCTGAGCCGGATTGATCGAACGCTGTTAGGCTAGGTCTGCTTCCGGCCGCCCTCGCAACGTCTTGTGTGTGCTGTCGGCGATGGGCCTGCACCTGCTGCGCTTAGGTTTAGACCGGCGTCTTGGCCTCTGTTGTGCCTAGGTGGGGCTGCGGCGTGTTGATCTTACGCTGCCGGCATGACCCCGAAAGTGTGTCCGCCAAATGGGATCAAGCGTCTTTGGTAAGTTGGTGCACCCTGCAGGAAGTTAATCTATTCGGATAGCCGTGATCTTCGATAACAGGACGACTTGGAGTTGTACCTTGAGCTTATGACAACTAGAACCGGATACTTGATAAAACACACCCTTCCAAGTGCCGATACAACCGTGGTCGCTCTCGCTCGGGGTTATGAGTGGGATTGCGGGTAGGATTATTGCTATATAATGTTACTTGGAGGACTTCCGTTGTCCTCTTCATGCATTGCAAGACCGGTGTCCGAAGCGTAGTCTTCGTTAAGACTAGCTATCCCCTCTTATTCTCGCTTTTCTGCAGCTCACCCACGATATGGCCTTTACACATATATCCATGCATATGTAGTGTAGCTCCTTGCTTGCAGTACTTTGGATGAGTACTCACGGTTGCCTTGTTCCCCTTTTCCTATCTCTACTCGATTGTTGCGACGATCGTTGGAGTCTAGGACCCGACGCCACCGTCGATGACGACTTCTACACCGGAGGCACCTACTACTACGTGCAGCCCGGCGACGACGGCCAGAGTGACCTAGGAGGATCCTGTGCGGGAGGCCCGCTCCTCTTCGATCTGTATCCCGCTTTGTGCTAGCCATCTTATGGCACCTTGTTTAACTTATGTCCAGACTCAGATATTGTTGCTTCCACGACTTCGCCTATGATCGAGCACTTGTATTCGAGCCCTCGAGGCCCCGGGCTTGTATTATGATGCTTGTATGACTTATTTATTTGTAGAGTTGTGTTGTGATATCTTCCCGTGAGTCCTTGATCTTGATCGTACACATTTGCGTGCATGATTAGTGTACGATTGAATCGAGGGCGTCACAAGCTCCTCCGGAGACAAGTCGCGGGCTCCCGGCAGACGACGTCGCTGGCCTGCTGTAGGTCCTGCCACGGTGGGCAGCTGACGGCGCGTCTCTCGTCAGCAGCTCCTCCCACAACCAGTCCCGTCGCCACCACCTGTGCAGAAAGAAGATAGACAAGGGGAAAACAGATCAGAGGGCTCGAGGAAAGGAATCGTAGGGATAAGATCATAACAGATCTATTTTTCGTTGGGTAGGTTTATCCTATGGACAATCCTAACAGTTTGCGCCAAGTTTTTTGTTAATTAAACTAGACACCAGAGGAGATCGGAACAAAAAACAACCACACACTTATGGTTTGGCTAGCGACGGACAAATTAGTGGTAGTTAAAGGTAATTCTGTGGCGTGATATTCACAGGGGGAGGCTTGCTCAGATTTTAACGACCGAACGTTTTTCGTCATGGTCGTCAATAATAGGTTTTCTAGTAGTGATGCTTATTTTGAGTTACTTCAGTAAGGATGTTTTGAACATATGGTTATTCTCTATCCATCCATGCCCTTGTTTGCAATTATGGAGTGCCATAGCTTGAGTCAATCGAGCTCTACTTTTGCTATAAAATGTTTCCTGGCAGATTGTTTACATGTTATTCAATTTTGCCAAGGTTGTTGTAGTTGATCCGTGTATGCTATGATGTTGCTCTTGCCATGTATAGCTTCTATGCCATGTCTTCTTACTGTTGGTTGCCTTGTCATGCCATGTATTGCTCTTTGGTGAGTGGTTCAAGCTCACCAACATGCCTACTTATCGTTGTTCCTGCCATGTATGAATCTGTAATATAACTTGCCATGTTTACATGGGTGCCATCATATCTTCTGATCCTTTTTGGCTTATGGTCAGTAAGGGACTTTTGTTCTATGCATTCAGTAGATTCATGCCATGCATTTGTTTGCCATGATAAGTTCCTGTAGCATCTTGTTTCATAGCTCTAAACATTGCAACCTGATGTTATTTCTGCTAAAGTCTGAAACTGTTATTATTTGCAATCTTGCCATGTCATTTTGAGCATGTTCTAGTGATTTCTGGAGATAGCTCAGTGTTCATGTTTTGTCATGATTTACCTGTACATCATGCCCATACCTTTTGTTTTCATATTTAGGTGTTTTAGCATATTGTTTTGATGCTTGCAATATGCCTACTTGCTGTTATGGACAGATTGTTGCCATAACTTGTATAGGGTGTATGTGTTGCACCGTTGCTCCGTTTTGAGTGTGCTCTATATGAAACTTGCTTGATTTTGCATGTAGTTTCATATTACCATGTTGCTTCCTTGTTTTGAGGTGTTTGCTTGATGTTTGTATGCATTTTGCATCAATGCCATGCTTATCTTGTTTTGCTCATATCTTCTAGGCCGTAGCTCCGAATCTAATGAACTTTATATGTAACTTGACTAGATTTTCGTGTAGATCATCTTGGTGCATCTTAACTTGCTGTTTAAAAACTTGAACATAAGGTTTATTCAGATCTGGACCAATTTCGAAATTTGCATATGAGGACTTACCGGAATTGTTATATGTTGTTCCCGGCCTCATTTAAACTTGCTTTGATGTGTTGCTCTTGTTTGCGTCATCTCTTGCCATGAGTAGTTTCACGTAGCCTTGTCATGCATCATGCTTGATGTGCATCATGCCTTGTTCATGTGTGGTGTGTTTACTATGTTGTGTGCTTCTTCTTGTTAGTTCCCGTTTCGTTGCGATCGTGAGGATTCGTTCGTCTACGCTTGGTTCGGCTTCATCCGTTCGTCTTCTTCATGGACTCGTTCTTCTTCCTAGCAGGATTTCAGGCAAGATGACCGCTACCCTGGATCTCACTACTACCATTGCTATGCTAGTTGCTTCGTTCTATCGCTATGCTGCGCTACCTATTACCTGTTCCTCAAGCCATCCCAAATTGCCATGAACCCCTAACCTTTTGCACCCTTCCTAGCAAACCGTTGTTTGGCTATGTTACCGCTTTACTCAGCCCCTCTTATAGCGTTGTTAGTTGCAGGTGAAGATGAAGTTTGTTCCTTGTTGGAACATGGAGATGTTGTTCCTTGTTGGAACATGTTTACTTGTTGGGATATCACAATATATCTTATTTAATTAATGCATCTATATACTTGGTAAAGGGTGGAAGGCTCGGCCTTATGCCTGGTGTTTTGTTCCACTCTTGCCGCCCTAGTTTCCGTCATATCGGTATTATGTTCCCGGATTTTGCGTCCCTAACGCGGTCGGGTGATATATGGGACCCCCTTGACAGTTCGCTTTGAATAAGACTTTTCCAGCAAGGCCCAACATTGGTTTTACCATTTGCCTGACCTATCACCTTTTTCCCTTGGGAGTCGCGCTCTCAAGGATCATCTTCATTTTAGCCCCCCCGGGCCAATGCTTGTCTAAGTGTTGGTCCAAACCAGAGCCACTTGCGGTGCCGCCCCTAGGCAACTTGGGGTATCGTCGGTTGCCGTACGTAGTGTTCATCCGGTCGTGGCTCGAGACGAGATACGCTGCGCTACTATCGGGTGTCGGCACGCCGAGGCCTTGCTGGTCTTGTTTTATTGTTGTCGAAATGTCTTGTAGCCGGATTCCGAGACTGATCGGGTCTTCCGGGAGAAGGAATATCCTTCGTTGATCGCGAGAGCTTATCATGGGCTAAGTTGGGACACCCTGCAGGTTTGAACTTTCAAAGCCGTGCCCGCGTTATGTGGCAGATGGGAATTTGTTAATATCCGGTTGTAGTAAACTTGAAGCAAACTCTTCTAAAATACACCAATCGTGTGCGTAACCGTGAGTGTCTCTTTTCGGGGTTGATCGAGAGGAGAACACGGTTTCTGGGTTATGTTTGACGTAAGTAGGAGTTCAGGATCACTTCTTGATCATTACTAGTTGACGACCGTTCCTTTGTTTCTCTTCTCGCTCTCATTTGCGTTGGTTAGCCACCATATATGCTTAGTCGCTGCTGCAACCTCACCACTTTACCCCTTCCTTTCCCATTAAGCTTTGCTAGTCTTGATACCCATGGTAATGGGATTGCTGAGTCCTCGTGGCTCACAGATTACTACACCACCAGTTGCAGGTACAGGTTCATGTGATGATCTTGACGCGAGAGCGATGTTTACTTGTGTTGGAGTTCTTCTTCTGCTTCTTCTTCGATCAGGGGATAGGTTCCAGGTCGGCAGCCTGGGCTAGCAGGGTGGATATTGTTTGAGTTTCTGTTTATGTTTCATCCGTAGTCGGATGTTAATCTTGTATATGTTGTTGATGTATTCTTGTGGCATTTGTGCCTGATGTATGTATCCCGATCTATTATGTAATGTTGATGTAATGATATCCACCTTGCAAAAGCGTTTCAATATGCGGGTCTATCCTTGGTGGGACTGTCAAGTTCCTTTTGGATAGGGTCGCATATTGGGCGTTACATATATATAAGAGCCAAGCCGCACCTGACCTAGCCCTATTACAAACCGAGTAGGAGTCCTAATCCTATTACAAGTTGTATTCTAACATTGTTGGGTCCTGATAACTACCCCCTATCAAGATCAAACCTGTCCTCAGGGTTTGAATTGAGGGAAAACTTCCTAAATGAATGTTGCGTCTTCCCATGTAGCTTCCCCTGGTGGTAAGTTACTCATTTGATCAACCAGCGGACTACAGGGATCTTGATGTCTCCTTACTTCCTTGGTAGGAGCCGGATGACTGCGGCGACCGGGGCATCCGTTTATATAGCAATGGTGGAGGCAGAGGGACGGAAGGATGGCGCCGGAGTAACCGACTCGAAAACCATGTGTCGTTAATATGGACGACACGACAGACGGACAGTTGTGGTGGCGTTTAAACGCGGAAAGCGGCGCGGGCGGCGCTCTCTTGACCGGCGTGCTGCTTCAATACCAACGCCAGCGAGAGGCCGCGTCCGCTCTGGCGCGTTGGAGATGCACTTACACAGGCAACTCATATATAGTGCATTAGATGCTTGTAAGTTATGAGATTTTGAACCTCTATGTTGTTCATGGTCCATGAAGTAGGAGTAGTATTGAACAGTATCAAGGATTCTTAAGATCTTTTTTGTTTCTTTCAAAAATTAAAAAAATAAAATACCGCTTATACATAAAGTGGTACTCCCCATATTACTTGTCTTAGATTTGTTGTATCTAACACTATTTTCTGCCGAATGAAGCCACACCATGAACAGGCCCGGAATCATCTAAACAGCTACGTACATGCCTACATCCAACCGTTGCATAATCAAGCAAAATCAAAGCAAAGATACCCAGTTGCCCATATAGACACACTTTTCTTTCTTCTCAGCCACCATAGTTAGGCTTGTGGTCTAATAGAGGGAGGCCACCGGCACAACAAACTCATATAATTATCAAAAGTCACTCCAAAACTATCTTATGAACTGGGAAGCCAGTGCCATCCGTGAGTTCTTCGAGCACCTCCAACCTCTCGCACTCATGCCACTCCCGCCGGTGCGGGAGAATCTCCAGTCCGACGAGCTCCTGCTCCTCGTCCTCCACGACGTGCCCGTCGAGCAAATGGACGCGCCCCAGCCGCCGCGACGCCCTCATGATCCGCTTCACAAAGCCGGTCTGCCACGCCACTCCATCGAAGCCGATGACCACGAGTTCTCTGAGGTGATGGTGCTGTGGTTGCTCGACCTGCACGTCTAGTGATCCAGCAGCACTCACCTTCTCCAAGTTATTGTCAAACTGCATTAAGATTTTCAGAGTTCAGGATATTTGCTTTGCAGAAATATTTCAAAACCGAAAAGCTAAGTGTTTTGACAAAAAAAAACATAGTTATTAGGTTATTTGGTCGACAAGGGACAGACATGAACATGGAGCGACTGCAAGTAAGGTGCGGCAGCAAATAGGATGAATATCCAGAATATATCCCAGTCCACTGGCACGTTTGCAATGAATAACTTCTTCAGATTGGTAAGCCGGCTGATTATGGCGGTTGGTTTAAGCCACATCTGCAGACATGATATAGTGATATTTAGAACCACCTTATATAGCAATGCAACATTATGATTGATAAAGACAAGATCATTTCAGGAATGGCTCCTCACCTGATGCCCTCTCAATTGCAGAAAAAGCTCCTCTACTGGTGGCGGCACCCCTTTAAAGAATTTGCTTAGTGAATGGGTGTTTTTTCTAGGAACCAAATCATGCTCACCAGTATATGCATATCCAGTTTCCAAGAAGTTCAAACTCACATGCCTAAGCCGAGGCACCTCACCGTAGCGTAGTTTGGTTGGCTGACCCCGACAAGCAAATGTTTCAAGACAAGGCACTGAAGTCAAATAGATTTTAAAAATTTCGCAGTTGTCCACTTGCAGATTCTTCAACCTTGAGTTAGGAAAATTGACGTGCAAAGGAGCATGGCTATACGGACCATCCCGCAGCCTCAAATCCACCAGCTGCAAGCAATCTCTCAGAATATCGTATACGAGGTGGGGACGTGAACTTCCCTTGCACAGAGTAAGTGTTGTGAGCCTCTGAAAAAACAATGGGGGGGTTGCATAATAATGACAGAAATTGGATAGCAGAAGGCGTTTCACCCGCACATTCTGGCATCTATCTAACCGATAGAATCCAAATTGCTTGCAAGAGCTCTCGACGACAATCTCTAAATCTTCAACCCCCCATCTGCCAACCGCTGCCGTAAACCATTCATCAAGACCGGGCCTCCAAAAGGTTTGAAGCCTCAGCTTCTGGAAAGACCGTCGCTGAACATTATCGGGAGGCAGAAGGAATGCATTCACCCGTTTAACATAGCATCGCATGGCCAGACGCTCATAACGTTGCAGGATGGGTGTGAGCAGACGGACTTTCCACATCCACTGCTCACTCCTGTCTTTGATGGCATTATACCGATCGTACTTGTCACAGATGTCAGTCAGATTCTGAGTCCTCTTCACCACCTCATAGCTGGCCTTAGTCTCCATAGCTATTTTCTTCAGCCTGTGGTAGCGTGGAGGGAGAATATCATAAATGGAAAGATCATAAAATGTGTGTGATCGCCGAGGAAGATCCAGCCACCGCTTTGAAAGGATAGTGGTGGTTATTGTTGTGCGCGCGTCTAGCTTGTCAAGGATCATGATCAGTATCTCCTCAGGTAAGCTGCTGATCTTGTCCTCACAGCAGCTGCTGTGTTCCTCCTTCATACGCATCTGGTTTCGTTTCCATGTGAAAGAATATGGAGTTATGGTCAGTGAATTCCAAGTCGCTCACCCAGATAAGTAAGCTACTTGTATTAAAAAGTACTCCCTCCGTTTCTAAATATAATTCTTTTTAAAGATTTCAACACAGACTACATGTAGATGTATATATAGACATATTTTAGAGTGTAGAATCACTCATTTTGCTCCGTTTGTAGTCCGCGTTGGGATCTCTAAAAAGACTTATATTTACGAACGGAGGGAGTACTTCCTTTTTAAAGAAATATAGTGATCTAAAAGATCTTATATCTCTAGTATCACAGCGACTAACACCTTCAAGAGTGTTTTTATCAGAAACAAACAAAATAGTGACGTTCTTTTGCAGGGAAAACTAAATAATGACGTGAACAAGGAAACAGTTTAAGAGCAATTCTAACAAGTAGATAGATTATAACCCAAAAAACGCAGCAAAACAATCACCTTAAACTGCGTTGTCTCTATTTACGGCATCAGTATATATTGAGACAGTTTTGCTAAAGCACATCTAGATGTGCCATCACATCTAAGTCCTATGGCATTGATCTTACATGGAGATTCGTGTGAGTATTTTCTTGATTCTGTTTCTTTTTCTGTATATGCTTGATTGAATCACTTAGATGCGCAATAGCTAATAACTAAGGCATATCTAGATGTACTCACTCTAGACAGCATATTGGTATATTCGGCAGCACATGGAGCGATCCAGGATTTTTTTTCTTGGAAAAATAAAAGAGGGGGATTTGCGTGGCCACCAGTTTAATTGCTGGACGAGTTTGAACATTAATTAGCAGCAAGAGCAGAATTGCTTCCAAAAGATGTGAAATTTATAGGTAAAAGAGGAGGCGGAGGAGGAGAGAGAGGGGATTGGGGGTGGCCGCGTACACGCTTGGACGAGGAGGGAGCGGCTGTGGCGATGGAGATATCGGATGCCTTCCTGAGCCGGCGGTAGAGCCGAGGCGATGTGTCCATGGCCATCGGGTCTCCGAGCAGCGGTGGCTGGCCGGCCGGGAGTAGACAGCAGCGGTGGATCTTGGATTGTTTGCGTGTCGTGGGTGGTCCGGGGGGTGAATATCAAAAGCACCAGATGAGAGACTTCTGTGCACAAAAGAACGTATTTGTGTGTACTTCATCCCGTACTAGAATCTGTGCCATCGATCTGTAATCCAATGGTCCAGATTCTATGCTAGTAGGCCCACTTTCGGCGCAAATCAGCCCACTTTTCAGCCCATTTTCAACACAAATTGGCCCACTATCGGCGCAAATTGACCAATTTCGACCCTTATTCGGCATGCTTCGGCACAAATTCAACATAAGGTATTTTTTTATCACATAGTTATCACAGAAAATCAATACAAATCAAATAGTTCAATACAAATTATATAGTTCAAAATAAAAACTAATATTTCATCACACGTCGAGCTAGGTGTTGCCCTTAAGCCTTCATAGGTGCTCCACCAGATCCTGCTGCAATTGTTGATGCACCAGTGAATCTCGGATCTCCTGGCGCATATTGAGAAAGGCAGTTCAGGTTGCCGGTGGGTGGTGATCAACTTGAGCAAGAGGACCCTGCCTGTATATGGTTCAGTGTCAAACACTGGCTCTTCCTGCTCGCTCTCAATGATCATGTTGTGCAAGATGCACAACAAGTCATGATCTTCCATATTTGATCTTCTGACCAGGTCTGAGCAGGGTACCGGACAATAGCAAATCGAGATTGGAGCACACCAAATGCACGCTTGACATCCTTCCTGCAAGCCTACCAAACCTTCGCAAAGTGTGAGTTCTTGCCTCCTCTCATAGGGTTTGCGTTAGTCTTCACAAATTTGGACCATCTCGGATAGATGCCATCTGCTAGGTAGTATCCCTTGTTGTAGTGTCGCCCATTGACCTCGAAATTCACCGGAGGAGAATGACCTTCAACAAGCTTGGCAAAGACAGGGGAGCACTGCAGTACGTTGATGTCATTGTGAGTTCCTGGCATACCAAAGAAGGAGTGCCAAATCCAGAGGTCGTGTGGCCACTGCCTCAAGTACCACACTGCAACCGCCTTTTGCGCCTTTGTACATCCCCTGTCAAGCAAATGGACAGTTTTTTCATTTCCAATGCATGTAGTCGATGCTTCCAAGCATCACTGGAAATCCTCTTTGTTGCATTATGTGCTAGGATCCGAGCATTGTCTTCAGCATTGGGTGATCGCAAGTATTGCGGTCCAAACACTGCCACCACTGCCCTGCAGAACTTATAGAAACACTCAATGGTCGTGGACTCGGCCATGCGTCCATAGTCTTCCAGTGAATCACCGGGAGCTCCGTATGCAAGCATCCTCATAGCTGTCGTGCACTTCTGGATTGAGGTGAATCCAAGTGTGTCGGTGCAATCCTTCTTGCACTTGAAGTAGCTGACGAACTCCCGGATGGAATTCACAATCCTGAGGAAGAGCTTTCGGCTCATCCAATAACAACGTCGAAATACTTTGTCGCCGTGCAGTGAAGCGTCGGTGAAGTAGTCGGAGTAGAGCAAGCAATAGCCTTCTAGTCGATGCCGGTTCTTTGCCTTCAGCCGGCCTGGCGCCGAGCCACCTCGCCGCGGCTTTGCATTGCTCGCGAGCAGGCTGGCAGGGCAGCGAGGACCATGAGATGCTCTTCGTCCTGGACATCGGCATCAGCTTCTTCCTCCAGCAGCGCCGCGAGCGCCTCCTCGTTGTCTGACTCCATCGTCGAGCAGACAAATCGCCGAACACCTGGCGGGCGTGGTAGACGACGACACGCCGCAGTATCCCACCTCGCTGGCCGAGCACCGAAAACTCGCCCGAAACGGGTGGAGGATGCCGCCATGAACCTCTCTTTTCCGGTGGGGGAATGGCCTATCTAGCGGTGGTGGGGGTGGGCGGCGCCGGGATCGTTAAGGCGGCGGGAGGGCGTGCGCGGGGGGGTGAATCTGGACATGCAGGATGCCTTTTTCGCCTGATAGTGTGGCCCAGACGCGGTTTTCCCTTCCGCGGAGCCCCCAAGCGCCCCCAGTGCGATTGCTTCAGCATGGGATCGCCGGACCCAAAAACGTGAAGGAAATATGCCCTAGAGGTAATAATAAAGTTGTTATTTTATATTTCCTTATATCATGATAAATGTTTATTATTCATGCTAGAATTGTATTAACCGAAAACTTGATACATGTGTGAATACATAGACAAATAGAGTGTCACTAGTATGCCTCTACTTGACTAGCTCGTTAATCAAAGATGGTTAAGTTTCCTAGCCATAGAAATGAGTTGTCATTTGATTAATTGGATCACATCATTAGAGAATGATGTGATTGACCTGACCCATCCGTTAGCTTAGCACGATGATCGTTTAGTTTGTTGCTATTGCTTTCTTCATAAGTTTTACATGTTCCTATGACTATAGGATTATGCAACTCCCGAATACCGGAGGAACACTTAGTGTGCTATCAAACGTCACAAGGTAACTGGGTGATTATAAAGATGTTGTACAGGTGTCTCCGATGGTATTTGTTGAGTTGGCATAGATCGAGATTAGGATTTGTCACTCCGATTGTCGGAGAGGTATCTCTGGGCCCTCTCGGTAATGCACATCACTATAAGCCTTGCAAGCAATGTGACTAATGAATTAGTTGCGGGATGATGCATTACGGAACGAGTAAAGAGACTTGCCGGTAACGAGATTGAACTAGGTATTGAGATACCGACGATCGAATCTCGGGCAAGTAACATACAGATGACAAAGGGAACACCATATGTTGTTATGGGTTTGACTGATAAAGATCTTCGTAGAATATGTAGGAATCAATATGACCATCCAGGTTTCGCTATTGGTTATTGACCGGAGATGAGTCTCGGTCATGTCTACATAGTACTCGAACCCGTAGGGTCCGCACGCTTAATGTTCGATGACGATCGGTATTATGAGTTTATGTGTTTTGATGTACCGAAGGTTGTTCGAGTCCCCGATGTGATGACGGACATGACGAGGAGTCTCGAAATGGTTGAGACATAAAGATCGATATATTGGAAGGCTATGTTTGGACATCAGAAGGGTTCCGGGTGAGCTCGGGCATTTATCGGAGTACCGGGGGGTTACCGGAACCCCTCAGGGAGTGTATGGGCCTTAATGGGCCTTAGTGGGAGAGAGGAGGAGGCGACCAGGTGGAGGGCGCCCCCCCCCCCAAGCCCAATCCGAATTGGGTGGGGGCCGGCCCCTCCCTTTCCTTCTCCCTCCCTCCTCCTTCCTTCATTTCCTACTCCAACTAGGGAAGGGGGGGGATCCTACTACCGGTGGGAGTAGGACTCCCCCTAGGGCGCGCCATAGAGAGGGCCGACCCTCCCCTCCTCCACTCCTTTATATACGGGGGAGGGGGCACCCTATAGACACACAAGTTGATTGTTTAGCCATGTGCGGTGCCCCCCTCCACAGATTTCCACGTCGGTCATATCGTTGCAGTGCTTAGGCGAAGCCATGCGCTGGTAGCTCATCATCACCGTCACCGCGCCGTCGTGCTGAAGAAACTCTCCCTCGACCTCAATTGGATCTAGAGTTCGTGGGATGTCACCGAGCTGAACGTGTGCAGATCACGGAGGTGCCGCGCCTTCGGTGCTAGGATCGGTCGGATCGTGAAGACGTACGACTACATCAACCGCGTTGTCATAACGCTTCCGCTTTCGGTCTACGAGGGTACGTGGACAACACACTCTCCCCTCTCGTTGCTATGCATCACCTAGATGGATCTTGCGTGTGCATAGGAATTTTTTTGAAATTATTGCGTTCCCGAACAGTGGCATCCGAGCCAGGTTTATGCGTAGATGTTATATGCACGAGTAGAACACAAAGAGTTGTGGGCGATAATAGTCATACTGCTTACCAGCATGTCATACTTCGATTCGGCGGTATTGTTGGATGATGCGGCTCAGACTGACATTACGCGTACGCTTACGCGAGACTGGTTCTACCGACATGCTTCACACACAGGTGGCTAGTGGGTGTCTGTTTCTCCAATTTTAGTTGAATCGAGTGTGACTACGCCCAGTCCTTGTTGAAGATTAAAACAACAAACTTGACGAAAAATCGTTGTGGTTTTGATGCGTAGGTAAGAACGGTTCTTGCTAAGCCCGTAGCAGCCACGTAAAATATGCAACAACAAAGTAGAGGACGTCTAACTTATTTTTGCAGGGCATGTTGTGATGTGATATGGTCAAGACATGATGCTAAATTTTATTGTATGAGATGATCATGTTTTGTAACAGAGTTATCGGCAACTGGCAGGAGCCATATGGTTGTCGCTTTATTGTATGAAATGCAACCGCCATGTAATTGCTTTACTTTATCACTAAGCGGTAGCGATAGTCGTAGAAGCAATAGTTGGCGAGATGACAACGATGCTTTGATGGAGATCAAGGTGTCAAGCCGGTGACGATGCTTTGGAGATGGAGGTCAAAGGCACAAGATGATGATGGCCATATCATATCACTTATATTGATTGCATGTGATGTTTATCCTTTATGCATCTTATTTTGCTTAGATCGGCGGTAGCATTATAAGATGATATCTCACTAAATTTCAAGGTATAAGTGTTCTCCCTGAGTATGCAACGTTTCTACAGTTCGTCGTGCCGAGACACCACATGATGATCGGGTGTGATAAGCTCTACGTTCACATACAACGGGTTTAAGCCAGTTTTGCACATGCAGAATACTCGGGTTAAACTTGACGAGCCTAGCATATGCAGATATGGCCTCGGAACACTGAGACCGAAAGGTCGAGCGTGAATCATATAGTAGATATGATCAACATAGTGATGTTCACCATTGAAAACTACTCCATCTCACGTGATGATCAGACATGGTTTAGTTGATTTGGATCACGTGATCACTTAGATGATTAGAGGGATGTCTATCTAAGTGGGAGTTCTTAAGTAATATGATTAATTGAACTTTAATTTATCATGAACTTAGTCCTGATAGTATTTGCATAACTATGTTGTAGATCAATAGCCCACGATATAGCTCCCCGTTTATTTTTGATATGTTCCTAGAGAAAAACTATGTTGAAATATGATAGTAGCAATGATGCGGACTAAGTCCGTGATCTGAGGATTATCCTCATTGCTGCACAGAAGAATTATGTCCTTGATGCACCGCTAGGTGACAGACCTATTGCAGGAGCAGATATAGACGTTATGAACATTTGGCAAGCTCGGTATGATAACTACTTGATAGTTTAGTGCGCCATGCTTTACAGCTTAGAACTGGGACTTCAAAAACGTTTTGAACGCCATAGAGCATATAAGATGTTTCAAGAGCTGAAATTGGTATTTCAGACTCATGCCCGAGTCAAGAGGTATGAGACCTTTGATAAGTACTTTGCCTACAAGATGGAGGAGAATAGCTCAACCAGTGAGCATGTGCTCAGAATGTCTGAGTACTACAATCGCTTGAATCAAGTGGGAGTTAATCTTCCAGATAAGATAGTGATTGACAAAGTTTTCTAGTCACTATCACCAAGTTACTGGAACTTTGTGATGAACTATAATATGCAAGGGATGACGAAAACGATTCCCCGAGCTCTTCGCGATGCTGAAATCGGCGAAGGTAGAAATCAAGAAAAGCATCAAGTGTTGATGGTTGAAAAGACCACTAGTTTCAAGTAAAAGGGCAAGGGAAAGAAAGGGAGCTTCAAAAAAAATGGCAAGCAAGTTTCCACTCCCATGAAGAAGCCCAAAGCTAGACCCAAGCCTGAAACTGAGTGTTTCTACTACAAAGGAAATGGTCACTGGAAGTGGAACTGCCCTAGATACTTGGCGGATAAGAAGGATGGCAAAGTGAACAAAGGTATATTTGATATACATGTTATTGATGTGTACTTTACTAGTGTTTATAGCAAACCCCTCAGTATTTGATACTAGTTCAATTGCTAAGAGTAGTAACTCTAAACGGGAGTTGCAAAAATAAACAAAGACTAGTTGAGGACGAGGTGACGATGTGTGTTGGAAATGATTCCAAGGTTGATAAGATCACCATCGCACACTCCCTTTACCTTCGGGGTTAGTGTTGAACCTAAAATAAATGTTATTTGGTGTTTGTGTTGAGCATAATATGATTGGATCATGTTTATTGCAATACGGTTATTCATTTAAAAGAATAATTATTATTTTGTTTACATGAATAAAACCTTCTGTGGTCATACACCCAAGGTGAATGGTTTATTGAATCTTGATCGTAGTGATACGCATATTCAAAATATTGAAGCCAAAAGATGCAAAGTTAATAATGATAGTGCAACGTATTTGTGGCACTGTCGTTTAGGTCATATTGGTGTAAAGCGCATGAAGAAACTCCATGATGATGGGTTTTTGGAATCACTTGATTATGAATCACTTGATGCTTGCGAACCATGCCTCATGGGCAAGATGACTAAGACTCCGTTCTCCGGAACAGTGGAGCGAGCCACTAACTTACTGGAAATAATACATACCGATGTATGCGGTCCGATGAGTGTTGAGGCTTGCGGCGGGTATCATTATTTTCTGACCTTCACAGATGATTTGAGCAGATATGGGTATATCTACTTGATGAAACACAAGTCTGAAACATTTGAAAAGTTCAAAGAATTTCAGAGTGAAGTGGAAAATCATCGTAACAAGAAAATAAAGTTTCTACGATCTGATCGCGGAGGCAAATATTTGAGTTACAAGTTTGGTCTTCATTTGAAACAATGTGGAATGGTTTCGCAACTCACGCCACCTGGAACACCATAGCATAAAGGTGTGTCCGAATGTCATAACCGTACTTTATTAGATACAGTGCGATCTATGATGTCTCTTACCGATTTACCACTATCGTTTTGGGGTTATGCGTTAGAGACAGCTGCATTCACGTTTAATAGGGCACCATCTAAATCCGTTGAGACGACACCGTATGAACTGTGGTTTGGCAAGAAACCTAAGCTGTCGTTTCTTAAAGTTTGGGGCTGCGATACTTATGTGAAAAAGCTTCAACCTGATAAGCTCGAACCCAAATCGGAGAAATGTCTCTTCATAGGATACCCAAAGGAAACTGTTGGGTACACCTTCTATCACAGATCCGAAGGTAAAATATTCGTTGCTAAGAATGGATCCTTTATAGAGAAGGAGTTTCTTTCGAAAGAAGTGAGTGGGAGGAAAGTAGAACTTGATGAGGTAATTGTACCTTCTTCCGAATTGGAAAGTAGTTCATCACAGAAATCAGTTCCAGTGATTCCTACACCAATTATTGAGGAAGCTACTGATGATGATCATGAAACTTCAGATCAAGTTACTACCGAACCTCATAGGTCAACCAGAGTACGGTCCGCACCAGAGTGGTACGGTAATCCTGTTCTGGAAATCATGTTACTAGACCATGACGAACCTACGAACTATGAGTAAGCGATGATGAGCCTAGATTCCGCGAAATGGCTTGAGGCCATGAAATCTGAGATAGGATCCATGTATGAAAACAAAGTATGGACTTTGATTGACTTGCCCGATGATCGGTAAGCCATCGAGAATAAATGGATCTTCAAGAGGAAGACGGACGCTGATAGTAGTGTTACTATCTACAAATCTCGAATGGTCGTAAAAGGTTTTTGACAAGTTCAAGGTGTTGACTACGATGAGATTTTATCACTCGTATTGATGCTTAAAAGTCTGTCCTAATCATGTTAGCAGTTGCCGCATTTTATGAAATCTGGCAAATGGATGTCAAAACTGCATTCCTTAATGGATTTCTTAAAGAAGAGTTGTATATGATGCAACCAGAAAGGTTTTGTCAATCCTAAAGGTGCTAAGAAAGTGTGCAAGCTCCAGCAATCCATTTATGGACTGGTGCAAGCCTCTCGGAATTGGAATATACGTTTTGATAGTATGATCAAAGCATATGGTTTTATACAGACTTTTGGAGAAGCCTGTATTTACAAGAAAGTGAATGGGAGCACTACAGCCTTTCTAATAAGTATATGTGAATGACACATTGTTGATCGGAAATGATGTAGAATTTTCTAGAAAGCATAAAGGAGTATTTGAAAGGAGTTTTTCAAAGAAAGACCTCGGTGAAGCTGCTTACATATTGGGCATCAAGATCTATAGAGATAGATCAAGATGCTTGATAAGATTTTTCAATGAGTACATACCTTGACAAGATTTTGAAGTAGTTCAAAATGGAACAGCCAAAGAAGGAGTTCTTGCTCAGACAGCAAGGTGTAAAGTTGAGTAAGACTCAAAACACGACCATGGCGTAAAATAGAAAGAGAATGAAAAGTCATTCCCTATGCCTCACCATAGGTTCTATAAAGTATGCTATGCTGTGTACTGCACCTATTGTGTACCTCACCATGAGTTTGGCAAGAGGGTACAATAGTGATCCAGGAGTGGATCACTGAACAACGGTCAAAATTATCCTTAGTGGAATAATGAAATGTTTCTCGATTATGGAGGTGACAAAGAGTTCGTCGTAAAGAGTTACGTCGATGCAAGCTTTGACACCGATCTAGATGACTCTAAGTCTCGATCTGGATACATATTGAAAGTGGGAACATTTAGCTAGAGTAGCTCTGTGCAGAGCATTGTAGACATACAAATTTGCAAAATACATACGGATCTGAATATGGCAGACCCATTGACTAAACCTCTCTCACAAGCAAAACATGATCACACCTTAGTACTCTTTGGGTGTTAATCACATAACGATGTGAACTATATTACTGACTCTAGTAACCTTTGGGTGTTGGTCACATAGCGATGTGAACTATGGGTGTTAATCACATGGTGATGTGAACTATTTGTGTTAAATCACGTGGCGATGTGAACTAGATTATTGACTCTAGTGCAAGTGGGAGACTGAAGGAAATATGCCTTAGAGGCAATAATAAAGTTGTTATTTTACATTTCCTTATATCATGATAAATATTTATTATTCATGCTAGAATTGTATTAACCGGAAACTTGATACATTTGTGAATACAAAGACAAACAGAGTGTCACTAGTATGCCTCTACTTGACTAGCTCGTTAATCAAAGATGGTTAAGTTTCCTAGCCATAGACATGAGTTGCCATTTGATTAACGGGATCACATCATTAGAGAATGATGTGATTGACTTGACCCATCTGTTAGCTTAGCACGATGATCGTTTAGTTTGTTGCTATTGCTTTCTTCATAACTTATACATGTTCCTATGACTATGAGATTATACAACTCCCGAATACCGGAGGAACACTTAGTGTGCTATCAAACGTCACAACGTAACTGGGTGATTATAAAGATGCTCTACATGTGTCTCCGATGGTATTTGTTGAGTTGGCATAGATCGAGATTAGGATTTGTCACTCCAATTGTCGGAGAGGTATCTCTGGGCCCTCTCGGTAATGCACATCACTATAAGCCCTGCAAGCAATGTGAATAATGAGTTAGTTGCGGGATGATGCATTACGGAATGAGTAAAGAGACTTGCCGGTAACGAGATTGAACTAGGTATTGAGATACCGACGATCGAATCTCGGGCAAGTAACATACCGATGACAAAGGGAACAACGTATGTTGTTATGCGGTTTGACCAATAAAGATCTTCGTAGAATATGTAGGAACCAATATGAGCATCTAGGTTCCGCTATTGGTTATTGACCGGAGACGAGTCTCGGTCATGTCTACATAGTTCTCTAACACGTAGGGTCCGCATGCTTAATGTTCGATGACGATCGGTATTATGAGTTTATGTGTTTTGATGTACCGAAGGTTGTTTGGAGTCCCGAATGTGATCACGGACATGACGAGGAGTCTCGAAATGGTCGAGACATAAAGATCCATATATTGGAAGGCTATGTTTGGACATCGAAGGGTTCCGGGTGAGTTCGGGCATTTACCGGAGTACCGGGGGGTTACCGGAACACCCCGGGGAGTGTATGGGCCTTAATGGGCCTTAGTGGGAGAGAGGAGGAGGCGGCCAGGTGGAGGGTGTAAGGGCATATTTATCCCTTAGTTGTTTTGGTGATTGATGACAATGCTTTTGCTATTTCAGATATATCATGACTAGCAAGACGATTTGGTGCCCCTCGAAGACTATTGAAGATGGCATTTTCTCTATGTTTCTTTTCGGTGGATTTGAGTCGTAGGACAGCCGTACTATTAAGAGGGGGTCCGCTTTAGAATGGTTTGGGTGGAATCATCACGTACACGTCTACTCCTTTGCACCACCTTTCCCGTGGCATGTTGGAGCATCCACTGTCTTCTCTTGTCTATGCAAAAGCTCATGATTGCTGAACTGAGGCATGCGGTAGTACTGTTCCTAGGAGCGGTAGTACCGCAGGCCCTTGCAGTAGTACCGGCCTCTGGCGGGGTAGTACCGCAAGTGCCCACGGTAGTACCGCTTCCTAGGGGCGGTAGTATTGTGGCCTCAGGCCAGGCGCTGCTGCTCTTGTGGTAGTAGGGGCGGATGTAATTTTTTACATCCGCACCCTACGCGGTAGTATCGTGCGCTCTGGCCAGGCTCAGCTGCATGCGCGGCAGTAGGAGCGGACGTAATTTTTTTACATCCTGTCAGATTTTTGCATAGATCCCAACTCAGCGGAAGTTGGCATGGATGTATTTTTATATGTCCGCGCCTTCTCAGAATCTGGACTATCCCTGCCTTGCGGTAGTACCTCAAGGGGGAGCGGTAGTACCGCGCCAGCGGTTCTACCGCCCTCTGCTTCACTGCATCTGGGCGGTTCTGATTTCTGTTGCTCGGGCGGTAGTGCCGCGGGGCCTAATACGTCCATTTTGCATCATGCTTTTATATTGATATTTATTGCATTATGGGCTGTTATTACACGTTATGTCACAATACTTATGGCTATTTTCTCTTATTTTGCAAGGTTTAACATGAAGAGGGAGAATGCCGGCAGCTGGGATTCTGGGCTGGAAAAGGAGCAAATATTGGAAACCTATTCTGCACAGCTCCAAAAGTCCTGAAACTCCACGAAATTCATTTTTGGAAATAATAAGAATTATTGAGCGAAAGAAGTACCAGAGGGGGCCCACACCCTGGCCACGAGGGTGGGGGGCGCGCCCACCCCTATTGGTTGTGCCCCCCTGCCTCGTGGGCCCCCTGGTGGCCCTCCGGTGCCCATCTTCTGCTATATGAAGTCTTTTACCCTGGAAAAAATCATAAGCAAGCTTACGGGACGAAACTCCGCCGCCACGAGGCGGAACCAATCTAGGGCTCCGGCGGAGCTATTCTGTCGGGGAAATCATCACCATCGTCATCACCAACGATCCTCTCATCGGGAGGGGGTCAATCTCCATCAACATCTTCACCAACGCCATCTCCTCTCAAACCCTAGTTCATCTCTTGTATCCAATCTTTGTATCAAAACCTCAGATTGGTACCTGTGGGTTGCTAGTAGTGTTGATTACTCCTTGTAGTTGATGCTAGTTGGTTTATTTGGTGGAAGATCATATGTTCAGATCCTTTATGCATATTAATACCCCTGTAATTATGAACATGAATATGATTTGTGATTAGTTACGTTTGTTCCTGAGGACATGGGAGAAGTCTTGCTATTAGTAGTCATGTGAATTTGGTACTCGTTCGATATTTTGATGAGATGTATGTTGTCTCTCCTCTAGTGGTGTTATGTGAACGTCGACTACATGACACTTCACCATTGTTTGGGCCTAGAGGAAGGCATTGGGAAGTAATAAGTAGATGATGGGTTGCTAGAGTGACAGAAGCTAAAACCCTAGTTTATGCGTTGCTTCGTAAGGGGTTGATTTGGATCCACTAGTTTCATGCTATGGTTAGGTTTACCTTAATACTTCTTTGTAGTTGCGGATGCTTGCAATAGGGGTTAATCATAAGTGGGATGCTTGTCCAAGAAAGGGCAGTACCCAAGCACCGGTCCACCCACATATCAAATTAGCAAAGTAACGAACGCGAATCATATGAGCGTGATGAAAACTAGCTTGATGATAATTCCCATGTGTCCTCGGGAGCGTTTTCCTTCATATAAGAAATTTTCCAGGCTTGTCGTTTGCTACAAAAAGGACTGGGCCGCCTTTCTGCACCTTATTTACTTTCGTTGCTTGTTACCCGTTACAAATTATCTTATCACAAAACTATCTGTTACCTACAATTTCAGTGCTTGCAGAGAATACCTTACTGAAAACCACTTGGCATTTCCTTCTGCTCCTCGTTGGGTTCGACACTCTTACTTATCGAAAGGACTACGATAGATCCCCTACACTTGTGGGTCATCAAGACTCTTTTCTGGCACCGTTGCCGGGGAGTGAAGCGCCTTTGGTTAGTGGAACTTGGTAAGGAAACATTTATATAGTGTGCTGAAATTTTCTGTCACTTGTTACTATGGAAACTAATCCTTTGAGGGGCTTGTTCGGGGCATCTTCGCCCCGACCAGTAGAGCAAAGAGTTGATTCTCAACCTATTGAACCTACTGAAAATGTTTACTTTGAAATTACTTCGGGTATGATAGAGAAACTGCTAGCTAATCCCTTTGCAGGAGATGGAACATTGCATCCCGATTTACACCTTATCTATGTGGATGAAGTTTGTGGATTATTTAAGCTTGCAGGTATACCCGAAGATGTTGTCAAGAGGAAGGTCTTCCCTTTATCTTTTAAGGGAGATGCATTGAAATGGTATAGGCTATGTGATGATACGGGATCTTGGAACTATAAATGATTGAAATTGGAATTTCACCAGAAGTTCTATCCTATGCATCTTGTTCATCGTGATCGTAATTATATATATAATTTCTGGCCTCGTGAAGGAGAAAGCATCGCTCAAGCTTGGGGGAGGCTTAAGTCCATGTTATATTCATGCCCAATCATGAGCTCTCAAGAGAAATGATTATTCAAAAAATTTATGCTCGGCTTTCTCTCAATGATCGCACCATGCTCGATACTTCCTGTGTTGGTTCTTATATGTTGAAGACTATTGAATTCAAGTGGGACTTATTGGAAAGAATTAAACACAACTCTGAAGATTGGGGTTCCGACGATGGTAAGGAGTCAGGTATGACACCTAAGTTTGATTGTGTTAAATCTTTTATGGATACCGATGCTTTTCATGGATTTAGCGCTAAATATGGACTTGACTCTGAGATAGTAGCTTCTTTCTGTGAATCATTTGCTACTCATGTTGATCTCCCTAAGGAGAAGTGGTTTAAATATAATCCTCCCATTGAAGTAAAAGTAGTTGCACCTGTTACAGTTGAAGAAAAGACTATCACTTATAATGATCCTATTGTTCCTACTACTTATGTTGAGAAACCACCTTTCCCTGTTAGGATAAAGGATCATGCTAAAGCTTCAACTGTTGTTCGTAAAAGTAATACTAGAACATATACACCTCCTAAGAAAATTAAAGTTGAACCTAGTATTGATATGGTTAAAGATCTCTTGGCTGATAATATTGATGGGCATGTTATTTACTTCTGTGAGGAAGCTGCTAATATTGCTAAACCCGATGCTAAGATACATAGACCTGTTGTAGGCATGCCTGTTATTTCTGTTAAAATAGGAGATCATTGTTATAATGGCTTATGTGATATGGGTGCTAGTGCTAGTGCAATACCTATTTCCTTATATAATGAAATTATGCATGATATTGCACCCGCTGAGTTAGAAGGTATTGATGTTACAATTAAGCTTGCCAATAGAGATACTATTTCACCAGTTGGGATTGTTAGAGATGTTGAAGTCTTGTGCGGGAAAGTGAAATATCCCGTTGATTTTCTTGTTCTCGGTTCCCCACAAGATAGCTTTTGTCCCATTATATTTGGTAGACACTTCTTGAATACTGTCAATGCTACGATTGATTGTGAAAAGTATGTTGTTACTATTGGTCTGGGGGATATGACACATGAGTTTAATTTTGCTAAATTTCATAGACAACCCCATGATAATGTATTGCCTAGTAAGGATGAAGTTATTGGTCTTGCTTCTATTGTCGTGCCTCCTACTGATCTGTTAGAACAATATTTGCTAGACCATGAAAATGATATGTTTATGAATGAAAGAAGGGAGATAGATGAAGTATTCCTTAAATAGGGTCCTATTCTGAAACACAATTTGCCTGTTGAAATCCTAGGGGATCCTCCTCCACCCAAGGGTGATCCCGTGTTTGAGCTTAAACCATTACCTGATAATCTTAAATATGCTTACCTTGATGAGAAGAAGATATATCATGCTATTATTAGTGCTAACCTTTCTGAGCGGGAAGAGGAAAGATTGTTGAAAACTCTGAAGAAGCATCGTTCTGCTATTGGGTATACTCTGGATGATCTTAAGGGCATTAGTCCCACCCTATGCCAACACAAAATTAAATTGGATGAAGGTGCCAAACCAGTTAGAGATCGTCAACGACTGTTAAATCCTAAAATGAAAGAAGTGGTAAGAAAGGAGATACTAAAGCTCCTTGAGGCAGGTATAATTTATCCCGTTGCTGATAGTGATTGGGTAAGTCATATCCATTGCGTCCCTAAGAAGGGAGGTATTACTGTTGTTCCTAATGATAAAGATGAATTGATTCCGCAAAGAATTATTACAGGTTATAGGATGGTAATTGATTTTTGTAAATTAAATAAAAAGCTACTAAGAAAGATCATTACCCTTTACCTTTTATTGTTCAAATGCTATAAAGACTATCCAAACATACACACTTCTGCTTTCTAGATGGTTATTTTGGTTTCTCTCAAATACCTGTGTCAGCGGACGATCAATCAAAAACTACTTTTACTTGCCCTTTCAGTACTTTTGCTTATAGATGTATGCCTTTTGGTTTATTTAATGCACCTGCTACCTTCGAAGATGCATGATGGCTATATTCTCTGACTTCTATGAAAAGATTTGTGAGGTATTCATGGATGATTTCTCCGTTTATGGATCCTCTTTTGATGATTGCTTGAGCAACCTTGATCGAGTTTTGCAGAGATGTGAAGACACTAGTCTCGTCTTGAATTGGGAAAAGTTCCACTTTATGGTTAATGAAGGCATTGTCTTGGGGCATAAAATTTCTGAAAGAGGTATTGAAGTTGATAAAGCTAAAGTTGATGCTATTGAAAAGATGCCGTTTCCCAAGGACATTAAAGGTATAAGTAGTTTCCTTGGTCATGCCGGTTTTTATAGGAGGTTCATTAAGGAATTCTCTAAAATCTCTAGGCCTCTGACTAATCTATTACAAAAAGATATCCCTTTTGTCTTTGATGATGATTGTGTAGAAGCATTTGAAATACGTAAGAAAGCTTTGATTTTTGCACCTATTGTTCAGCCACCTGATTGGAATTTACCCTTTGAAATTATGTCTGATGCTAGTGATTATGCTGTAGGTGTTGTTCTAGGGCAAAGAGTTGGTAAGAAACTAAATGTTATTCAATATGCTAGTAAAACTCTAGACACTACACAGAGAAATTATGCTACTACTGAAAAAGAATTCTTAGCAATTGTATTTGCTTGTGACAAGTTTAGACCTTATATTGTTGATTCTAAAGTAACTATTCACACTGATCATGCTGCTATTAAATATCTTATGGAAAAGAAAGATGCTAAACCTAGACTTATTAGATGGGTTTTACTGCTCCAAGAATTTGATTTGCATATTACTGATAGAAAGGGAGCTGAGAACCCCGTTGCAGACAACTTGTCTAGGTTAGAGAATGTTCTTGATGACCCACTACCTATAGATGACAGCTTTCCTGATGAACAATTAGCGGTCATAAATGCTTCTCGTACTACTCCATGGTATGCTGATTATGCTAATTACATTGTTGCTAAATTTATACCACCTAGTTTCACATACCAGCAAAAGAAAAAGTTCTTTTATGATTTAAGACATTACTTCTGGGATGACCCACACCTTTATAAAGAAGGAGTAGATGGTGTTATTAGACGTTGTGTACCTGAGCATGAACAAGAACAGATCCTACGCAAGTGTCACTCCGAACCATATGGAGGACACCACGCTGGAGATAGAACTGCACATAAGGTATTGCAATCCGGTGTTTATTTGCCTACTCTCTTCAAAGATGCCCGTAAGTTTGTCTTGTCTTGTGATGAATGTCAAAGAATTGGTAATATTAGTAGACGTCAAGAAATGCCTATGAATTATTCTCTTGTTATTGAACCATTTGATGTTTGGGGCTTTGATTATATGGGACATTTTCCTGCCTCTAATGGATATACACATATTTTATTTGTTGTTGATTACGTTACTAAGTGGGTAGAAGCTATTCCAACTAGTAGTGCTGATCATAACACCTCTATTAAGATGCTTAAAGAAGTTATTTTTCCGAGGTTTGGAGTCCATAGATACTTAATGACTGATGGTGGTTCACATTTTATTCATGGTGCTTTTCGTAAAATGCTTACTAAGTATGATGTTAATCATAGAATTGCATCCCCTTATCACCCATAGTCTAGTGGTCAAGTAGAATTGAGCAATAGAGAACTCAAATTAATTTTGCAAAAGACTGTTAATAGATCTAGAAAGAATTGGTCCAAGAAACTTGATGATGCATTATGGGCCTATAGAACTGCATATAAGAATCCTATGGGTATGTCTCCATATAAAATGGTTTATGGAAAAGCTTTTCACTTACCTCTCGAACTTGAACATAAGGCATATTGGGCCATTAAAGAGCTCAACTATGATTTCAAACTTGCTGGTGAGAAGAGGTTATTTGACATTAGCTCACTTGATGAATGGAGAACCCAAGCGTATGAGAATGCCAAGATGTTTAAAGAAAAAGTTAAAAGATGGCATGACAAAAGGATACAAAAGCGTGAGTTTAACGTAGGTGATTATGTGTTGCTATTCAACTCTCGTTTAAGATTTTTTGCAGGAAAACTTCTCTCTAAATGGGAAGGCCCTTACGTTATCGAGGAGGTCTATCGTTCTGGTGCCATAAAAATCAACAACTTCGAAGGCACAAATCCGAAGGTGGTGAACTGTCAAAGAATCAAACATTATATCTTAGGTAATCCTATAAATGTTGAAACTAATATTGTTGAAACCGTAACCCGGGAGGAATACATAAGAGACACTTTCCAGAACGTTCCAGACTCCGAAAAGGAATAGGTATGTGGTACGGTAAGTAAACCGACTCCAAAACAGTTATAATAGTAATTTTTCTCCGTTTAGGAATATTTAATAATTTAGGAAAATAAGAAGTAATCCGGGAAGGACATGAGGCCTGCATGAGGGTGGAGGGCGCGCCCCCTGCCTCGTGGGCACCTCGTGTGCTCTCCGGACTTCATTTTCTTGCATGTTACTTCTTTTGGTCGGTAAAAATTCATTATATAATCCCCCAAAGGTTTTGATCACCGTATCACGCAAAAATCTTCTGTCTTTGTTTCGAGCTGTTTCTGTCGCCGATTAGAGCAATATGTCATCCCAGGATTCGGAGGGAGAAAGCTATGTGGCTGATTATCTTGCAGACCCTAAGGTCTACGGGGACTTGGAGCATTGTGGCTGGTGAGGGAGTCCTGGACTAGGGGGTGTCCGGATAGCCGAACTATCATCTTTGGCCGGACTCCAAGAATATGAAGACACAAGATTGAAGACTTTGTCCCGTGTCCGGATGGGACTTTCCTTGGCGTGGAAGGCAAGCTTGGCGTCTGAGATATGTAGATCTCCTACCATTGTAACCGACTCGTAACCCTAACCTATCCGGTGTCTATATAAACCGGAGGGTTTTAGTCCGTGGGGCGAACAACAATCATACCATAGGCTAGCTTCTAGGGTTTAGCCTCTCGATCTCGTGGTAGATCTACTCTTGTACTACCCATATCATCAATATCAATCAAGCGGGGTAGGGTATTACCTCCATCGAGAGGGCCCGAACCTGGGTAAAACATCGTGTCCCTTGTCTCCTGTTACCATCCGCCTAGACGCACGATTCGGGACCCCTACCCGAGATCCACGGTTTTGACACCGACATTGGTGCTTTCATTGAGAGTTCCTCGTGTCGTCACCGATAGGCCTGATGGCTCCTTCCGATCATCAACAACGCGCGCAGTCCGGGTGAGACTTTTCTCCCCAGCAGATCTTCGTGATTCGGCGGCTTTGCATCGCGGACCAATTAAGCTTGGCCATCCGGAGCAGAACAAGCTACGCCCCTGGCCGTCAGGTCAGGTTTAGAAGTTTAAACTACACGGCCGACATCCGCGGAGACTTGATCTTCGACGGATTCGAGCCACAGCCGAGCGCGCCGCGCCTTTGTCTCGATGGAGTGCGATCTAGCTCTGCCGCCGACAAAGTGCCTCGGAGGCCGCACGATGCCGCCCGACCCTTAATCCGGGGCCGGTTCCCCCAATCGAGGATGAGTGGTTGGACACCGCCTCGGGGGCTACAATCTCAATGGCGATTGAGCCGAACTCCATCCCTGTCCTTTGCGAAGACCGTGACTCCAAGGTGCCGGACTCCTCTCCGGACTCCGAACCCTCCGCGCCCCTGCCAATCAAATTCGATTGGGCGCCGGTCATGGAGTTCACCGCCGCGGACATCTTTCAGCACTCGCCCTTTGGCGACATCCTGAATTCAGTAAAGTCTCTCTTTATCTCGGAGAGCCTGGCGGACTACGGTCAGGAAGGTTGGGATGCGGACGACGAAGAAATTCAACGCCCACCCACCACCCACTTTGTAGCCACTGTCGATGATTTAACCGACATGCTCGACTACGACTCCGAAGACATCGACGGTATGGACGACGATGCCGGAGACAACCAAGACTCAGCGCCTATAGGTCACTGGAAGGCCACCTCGTCATACGACATATACATGGTGGACATCCCAAAAGATGGGAACGACGATGAAACAGCGGAGGATGACCCCTCCAAGAAACAGCCCAAGCGCCGACGTCAGCGGTGCCGCCTAAATCCCGCCACAGCAAAAACGGTGATTCCGGCCCGGGAGATAATAACACCCCGGTTAGTGCCGAAGACAACCCCCTCCAGCAGGACTCAGCGCAGGAGGAGGGAGAAGGAAGTCCGCACGACAGTGCGGCAGAAAGAGAGGTAGAGGACGATAATTACGCGCCTCCCTCCGAAGATGAGGCAAGCCTCGACGACGACGAATTTGTCGTGCCTGAGGACCCCGCCAAACAGGAGCGTTTCAAACACAGGCTTATGGCCACGGCAAGCAGCCTCAAGAAAAAGCAGCAACAGCTTAGAGCTGACCAAGACCTGCTAGCTGACAGAGGGACTAAAGTCCTTGCAGCCGAAGAGTATGAACTCGAACGCCCCTCCAAAAGCTACCCCAAACACAAGCCGTTGCCTCGATCAGAGGAGGAAGCACCCAAGTCCCCAGCCAAGACGACATGGCGACCAGCCACCCGTGGCGCTGGCGAAGAGGCCTCTAGACCCTCCGTTCAAGCCGCACCCGACGCCTCAAAAGTACCAAGGCACGGAAAACGCGCGGACTTACGAGATATATTGGAGGATAAGGCAAAGCATACAGAATCGATCTACAGATCGCGTGGGCACCCAACAACACGTGATGATAACCGTCACGCCGGATACTGCAACTCCGGCCGGGCCGAACACATTAGACAAAGCTCATATGAGCTACGTCGTGATATAGCCCAATACAGAGGCGCCGCACACCCACTATGCTTCACAGATGAAGTAATGGATCATCAAATCCCTGAGGGCTTTAAACCCGTAAACATCGAATCATACGATGGTACCACAGATCCTGTGGTCTGGATCGAGGACTATCTCCTCCATATCCACATGGCCCGCGGTGATGATCTACATGCCATCAAATACCTCCCACTCAAGCTTAAAGGACCAGCTCGGCATTGGCTTAACAGCTTGCCAGCAGAATCAATTGGGTGTTGGGAGGACCTGGAAGCCGCATTCCTTGATAACTTCCAGGGCACATATGTGCGACCACCAGACGCCGATGACCTTAGCCATATAATTCAGCAGCCAGAAGAATCGGCTAGACAATTCTGGACTCGGTTCCTAACAAAGAAAAATCAGATCGCCGATCGTCCGGATGCGAGGCGCTAGCAGCCTTCAAACACAACATCCGCGACGAGTGGCTAGCCCGCACCTAGGACAGGAAAAGCCAAATCCATGGCAGCCCTTACCACACTCATGACCCGCTTTTGCGGGAGAGGACAGCTGGCTAGCTCGAAGCAACAACTTGGCCAAACACCACGGTAGTTCGGATACCAAGGATAGCAATGGCAGGTCGCGCGCAATAAGAACAAGCGCCGCGTGCGGCGATAATCTCAAGATACGGCAGTCAATGCGGATTCAGAGGCTCTAAACCCGTCGCGGAAGAAGCCATTCAAAAGGAATACCCAGGGCCCGCCTAATTTGGACCGAATACTCGATCGCTTGTGCCAAATACATGGCACCCCGAAAACCAGCCAATCACACCAACAGGATTGTTGGGTGTTCAAGCAAGCAGGCAAGCTAAGTGCGAACTCAATGACAAGGGCTGTATAGCGATGACGAGGAAGAGCCCGGCCGCCGAACAATAGAGGATGAAGGGTTTCCCCCACAAGTGCGGACGGTGAACATGATATACACAACCCATATACCCAAAGGGAGCGGAAGCGCGCGCTAAAATGCGTATATGCGATGGAGCCATCGCCCAAGTTCAACCCATGGTCTTCCTGCCCGATCACCTTTGATCGAAGGACCACCCACTAGCATCCGTCCACGACGGTTTCGCCGCATTGGTTCTTGACCCAATTATTGACGGATTTCACCTCACTAGAGTCCTGATGGATGGCGGCGGCAGCCTGAACCTGCTTTATCGGGATACAAGTCGCAAAATGGGCATAGACCCTCAAGGATTAAACCTACAAAGACGACCTTTAAAGGCGTCATACCGGTGTAGAGGCCAATTATGCGGGCTCGATTACACTCGGTGGTCTTCGGATCCCGGATAACTTCCGAGCGAAGAGTTAATCTTGACATAGTCCCGTTCGCGATGGCTATCATGCATCGCTTTCGGACGAACCGCATTTGCAAAGTTCAATGCGGTGCCGCACTACGCATACCTCAAGCTCAAGATGCCAGGCCCTCGACGAGTAATCACGGTCAATGGAAACACCGAACGCTCTCTCCGAACGGAGGAGCACACGGCGGCCCTCGCGGCGGAGGTACAAAACAGCCTCTCACAGCAATTCTTGAGTCCGACCACTAAACGTCCGGACACTGTCAAGCGCGCCCGGAGTAACCTACAACAAGACCGCCTGGCACGATTCAAGCACGCGTAGCAATCCGGCCCCAACCCAGCCCTCGCAAAATTGCGAAGCCAAGATTACGCTGCGTACATAACTATGCTCGAGATACCATGGGCATAAGGGAGGGGCGACCACGCACGCCAAGAATGCATCTCGACCGCACTGGGGGCTCCCGATTGTGTCATTCTTTTTATTTTTTATTTTTTCTTACTTTCAGGACTCCGTTTTCCAGAAGTCCTGTCTGGCACTAGAATTGCCGAACTAACGATGCAACAGCCAGGGAAGCAAAAAGCTCCATCGAGTGTTCAGGTGGTCTCTACTACGAGCATTATACCTGTTTCACATACCATCCCACAGCTTACCCCTGGAGGGGGACATGTTAAATAGTCCCATCCCTTGCTTATCACACAATTTGTATCGTTCTGCTTTTATTTGAAGTTTCTTTTTAATAACCAACATATAGCTCTTGCCTGTTATTGCCTTTTTTTATCTATATGTATGTTCATTTCATGACATGTTGCACTCGTACACTTTGGTACGGCCAATACACCAGGGGCTTAAGTACCCCAAAATTATGGTGTGATAAGTCCGAACACTTTCACAAGTGCGGCACCCCAAACTTATAGCATTATATGAATCGGCTCCGAATCATGTCTTGGGTCAATAGTTGGGTTTGCCCGGCTCCCGTGTTTTGGTACCTTACGTTCCGTTATATCGGCTAAGGTAGCACCGGGAGAACCACTGCGATTGTGCCCCGGTTGAGCTGGGTTGAGCACCTCAGTGGAGAAAGCTAAAACTGACCGTCATGATAGGGCGAGAGCCGGTCGCTGTTCGAGAGGTTTTTTCGGGACCCTAAAGACTTATGCCGCTTAGAGCGAGGAACCAGAATTGTCCGGCCAAGGCGTGGATAGCGCCCGAACTCGGTCTTCGAATACTAGGGGCTTCACGAAATTTAAAATTATAGAATTCTATGGCTAAGTGAGAGTGTTCAAGCATTATAAGTTCGGTTGCCTTGTTCGTTCGTTGGCGCCTCCCTCGATGGACCCAAGAATGGGAACAAGATCGCTCAAGTTTATCCCGAACACCCCAGCACTCATGGCATGGGGGCTGAAGCCAACGACTTGCCATCTCTCAAATTTGATAAACGGCCGCACAGAAGGTAATATTTTAAATTAACAAGCGTTGTGTCGGTGTCAAAACCGGCGGATCTCGGGTAGGGGGTCCCGAACTGTGCGTCTAGGCGGATGGTAACAGGAGACAAGGGACACGATGTTTTACCTAGGTTCGGGCCCTCTTGATGGAGGTAAAACCCTACGTCCTGCTTGATTAATATTGATGATGTGTGTTACAAGAGTGGATCTACCACGAGATCAAAGAGGCTAAACCCTAGAAGCTAGCCTATGGTATGATTGTTGTTCGTCCTATGGACTAAAACCCTCCGGTTTATATAGACACCGGATAGGTTAGGGTTACACAGAGTCGGTTACAAAGGTAGGAGATCTACATATCCATATCGCCAAGCTTGCCTTCCACGCCAAGGAAAGTCCCATCCGGACACGGGACGAAGTCTTCAATCTTGTATCTTCATAGTCTTGGAGTCCGGCCGATGATGATAGTTCGGCTATCCGGACACCCCATAGTCCGGAACTCCCTCACGTTGCTTAGTGCATATGAACAAGTTTTCAGCGTACAGGATAACAAATGCGAGTCTATTCAAAAATTACTTCTTTGGAGCACTGATCCACTATACGGCGGGCACCCTTCAGGAGGCCCTCATAGTACATTTCGGGCGTACGATGCTCCTTGCCCTTCGGTGGCCCGTCCGTCACAAGCTTCTCCGCATCCAGCTTGCCCCAGTGCACTTTGGCACGGGCAAGGGCCCGACGGGCACCTTCAATGCAGACGGAGTGCTTGATGACTTCAATACGTGGACAAAGGCCCACCAGCCGCCCTTACTAGCCCAAAGTAGCTCCCAGGCATGGCTTCCAATGGCCATAGCCGAACTATGAGGCCCTTCATGGCCTGTTCAGCGACCTTGTGGAGCTCGACCAGCTGCTTCAGCTGGTCGCTTAGGGGCACCGGACGTCCGGCCTCAGCATGCTGAGACCAGAACACCTTTTCCGTCGAGCTCCCCTCCTTGGCGCGGTAGAACATGGCATCATCAGACACACTACGGGGCAGATCTGTGAATGCTCCTGGAGAGCTCCGAATCCGGGTAAGTAATAGGTAATTCACTTTTACATGCTTGCTTGCATAAAGAATGCCTTACCCGCCGCTATCTTCTTTATTGACTCAATTTCTTGGAGGGCTTTTTGGGCCTCGGCCTTAGCAGCTTTGGCACTCTCAAGAGCCGAGGCAAGCTCGGACTCTCGGGTCTTCGAGTCACACTCCAAACCCTCGTGTTTTTTCATGAGAGCCTGGAGCTCTTGCCGCACCTCCGCCAGCTGCGCCTCCCCCTTCTCTCGCTCGGTACGCTCCGCGGCCGCTTTGCTTTCGGCCACGGACACCGCTTCCTTCAGAGTCGCCACCTCATTCATGGCCCCTGCAGTACCCATGTTATTCCTGTTATTTTTTGCAACCAAAACCTTTCTATAAGGTATTTCTTTAATAAGGTATTACTTACCTTCCTTGTCCTCGAGCTGCTTCTTGGCAAAGCCGAGCTCGTTCTCGGACCGCTCGAGGCTCTGCTTCAATGCATCGACCTCCGCAGTCAGTGTGGCAGAGGTCAGCAGCGCAGCCTGCATTCCCATATTGACGTACTTATGTTAGACTCCTGCGTATATCTTTTTAGATCCTTAGTCCGCTTTTCTTTCCAACACGAACTAAGCATCGGGGCTACTGTCTATGCGGTAATATTTTTACATATTCTAAACTTACCTCAAAGCACATTAGAAGGCTGGTACAGGCTTCGGTCAACCCGCTCTTGGCGGACTGAACTGTCCGGATCACCGCGCTCATAACAATGTGGTGCTCCTCAGCGCCTCCAGTAAGCTATCCGGTGCCTCCGGTTGGACGGAGGACACCGGCGTCTTACCCTTCTTCTGAAGGACGCTTGCGGACTCGAACCGCTGAAGGTTCCGGCATGGAGTCCGGACAAGGGTCGGGCTTAGAGCCCCTGGGGGTCTCCCCCCCATGCGCCTGGAGTCCGGGAGGTTGCCTTGCTGCACCTCCTGCGCCACCTCCTCTTGACCAGGCCCCCCTTGGGGCACCACCTCGGCGTCGCCCGCAGCGTGAGGCGAGGAAGCGGCCGGAAGTGAAGTACTCTCCATTTCCGACGAACTCAGGGACCCGCTCGACGAAGCGGCGAACTCGCCCTTGGGCGGGCTGCATGATTATTCGGCATTAGAGAACACTATGCAATGAAAAAGCCATGGGTATCCGGACACTTACGATCTCGCCAGGGGCTTGGCCCTTGCTGGCCACTCCTCCTCGTCGCTGTCGGCGTTGGCGGAGAAGTCCGGAGGAAGGGTCCTTCCCTTCTTGGACCCTCCGGCCTCCCCAGTTGGGGCGGCCTTCCTTTTCTCTCCTCTTCACTGGGGAGAGGCTTTTTCCTCCTCCTCGTCCTCGGGAGAAGATTCTGCTTCAGATCGACAGCACCTAGCGTCGGGAGCTCCTTGAGTTCCGTGGCCTCCTTCTTGGCCTTCTTCTCCGGCACCACATGGGTACGGAGCCAGCAGCCCCACAATCGAGGCGTCCGCTGGGTCTTCCGGCAAAGGAGCCGGACGGTTAATCTGTTCGGACGTCTTCACCAGTCTGTCAAAGATTAGGGAGTTTTAGATCCCACATAGAGTCAATCTATGAAAAAGAGTCCCGTAAAGGTAAAATAACTTACCTCGCCGGCTTGACGCTGCGAGCTGTATCCGCGATCTTGATGGCGGATGAGGGAACCTCGGTGCCTTGAACAAGACCTTCGGGCATCTTCGCACGTAGTGTCGAAGTGCCTTTTAGAGTTGAGTGCCGTGCGGATCGAACTCCCACAATTTGAAGGCCCGTTGTTGGCATGGGAGAATCCGGCGATGAGCATCACCGGATTACGTTGACAAGCCCGAGATTCTTGTCCGCTGTGTTTCAAGCGCATGTTTGGAGTCCGGATAGCTCGTCTGATTTCCCCCGTCGGGCCCGTCTCTTTCCATGATGAGAGCCGTGTGGGAAGCTAGATCTGAACTCGGGGCCGCCGCCCATTTGGGGTCGTCTTGGCTCGGTGATATAGAACCACCCCGATTGCCACCCCTTTATTGTCTCTACGAAGGAGCCCTCGAGCCATAGGACTTTGGCCATCTTGCCAACCATGGCGCCTCCGCACTCCGCTTGATGGCCGCCCACTACCTTCGGCCTGACATTGAAAATCTTCAGCCATAAGCCGAAGTGGGGCTGGATGCAGAGGAAAGCCTCGCACACGACGATGAACGCCGAGATGTTGAGGATGAAATTCGGGGCCAGATCGTGGAAGTCCAGGCCGTAGTAGAACATGAGCCCCCGAACAAATGGGTGGAGTGGAAAACCTAGTCCGCGGAGGAAGTGGGGGAGAAACACCACCGTCTCATGGGGCCTGGGGGTTGGAATGAGCTTCCCCTCGTCGGGTAACCGACACGCGATGTCTCCGGACAAGTATCCGGCCTCCCGCAGTCTTGTGATGTGCCCCTCCGTGATGGAGGAGGCCATCCACCTGCCTCCCGCTCCGGACATAGTTGGAGAAGGTTGAGGTGGGGTGTGCGGACTTGGGCGCTGGAGCTCGAGTGCGCAAAAATGGATGAGCAAAGGAGGAAGAAGGCGTAGGTGAAAAGGTGGATCCTTATCCCCTTATATGGACGGAAGAAGCTATGCGTCCCCCACCAGCCTGGTAAAACTCGCTTATCTCCCAAGCGCCGTAATCAAGGGCGCGGATGGGTTACCCACGTCCGTATTGATGAGAATCCCGGAATAAGGGGGCATGATCTATGCTTTGATAAGACGTGCCAAGGAAACCGCCTCGCTAAATGTGCTAAGGTGGAACGGTAAAAAACGATTCATATAAAGGCCTGGCCGTGGTGTGATGTCACGCCGCGGAATACGTCGCAGATCGTGCAAAGTTATTCTCTACGGTAGTATGTGGAACTTGTTTTGCGAGCGGACACTATCCTTGTGTTCAAAACCTTCTATGAAGTATTCGGAGGAGGAACCCGCCTTGCAATGCCGAAGACAATATGCGCGCCGGACTCGTCGTCATTGAAGCCTGGTTCAGGGGCTACTGAGGGAGTCCTGGACTAGGGGGTGTCAGGATAGCCGAACTATCATCTTTGGCCAGACTCCAAGACTATGAAGACACAAGATTGAAGACTTCGTCCCGTGTCCGGATGGGACTTTCCTTGGCGTGGAAGGCAAGCTTGGAGATACGGATATGTAGATCTCCTACCATTGTAACCGACTCTGTGTAACCCTAACCTATCCTGTGTCTATATAAACCGGAGGGTTTTAGTCCGTAGGACGAACAACAATCATACCATAGGCTAGCTTCTAGGGTTTAGCCTCTCTGATCTCGTGGTAGATCTACTCTTGTACTACCCATATCATAAATATTAATCAAGCAGGAGTAGGGTATTACCTCCATCGAGAGGGCCCGAACCTGGGTAAAAACATCGTGTCCCTTGTCTCCTGTTACCATCCGCCTAGACGCACAGTTCGGGACCCCCTACACGAGATCCGCCGGTTTTGACACCGACAGCTGGACCACTAAGGAAGAAGAAGACTATGAGCCTAAGAGAAAGGAGGAGACGAGCTCAGATGAAGATGAAGTCCCGTTACCTCAACCTGGGGACATGCATGTGGAGTTTAAAAAGTCAAGCCTCCCTGATAGGGCAAAGAAGCCCAAGATCAAGTTTATTCCTTTTCTTGCAGGAAAACAAACAGGAACTATGCAAAAGGATATTAAGCCTTGAGCAAGAGATCAATGATCTACGGGAGCAAAATTCCATTCTCAAGCACAAATTAAGGAAGAAGCCTACATCATCAACAACTCCTTCACCAGCAAAGGAGACATAATCACATGGGTATGGGCACTCCCCTTGGCAACTGCCAAGCTTGGGGGAGTTGCCCCGGTATCGTATCACCATCACACTCCTATCTTTACCGTTTTACTTAGTTCGGTCCTTTTGGTAATATCTTGATCTAGTAGAATAAAGCTTTGGTATGAATTGGTTTTGAGTTTTGCTTTGTGACCCCTCTATGTAATGGAGTCCGTGAGCTCTATATAATAAAGACTAGTGTTGAGTCAAGGGCTTTGCTATCTTGCTATGATCTTGAGAAAATAGAAAGAATAAAAAGAAATAAAAGAGTTCATATTGATCTTATGGATAGTAATGACTTCACACATAGAGAGTATGAGGCATAAAAGTTGTTGAGAGTTGACAAACATAGTTTTGGTCATCGTTGCAATTAATAGGAAGTAATAAATAAAGAGAGGTTTTCACATATAAATATACTATCTTGGACATATTTTATAATTGTGAGCACTCATTAAAGTATGACATGCTAAAGAGTTGATGTTGGACAAGGAAGACAACGTAATGGGTTATGTTTTCTCACATCTCAGTTAAAGTATATTGTCATGGATCGTCCAACATGTTGAGCTTGCCCTTCCCCCTCATGCTAGCCAAAATTCCTTGCACCAAGTAGAGATACTACTTGTGCTTCCAAATATCCTTACACCCAGTTTTGCCATGAGAGTCCACCATACCTACCTATGGATTGAGTAAGATCCTTCAAGTAAGTTGTCATGTTGCAAGCAATAAAAATTGCTCTCTAAATATGTATGACTTATTAGTGCGGAGAAAATAAGCTTTATACGATCGTGTGATATGGAAGTAATAAAAGCGACGGACTGCATAATAAAGGTTCATATCACAAGTGGCAATATAAAGTGACGTTCTTTTGCATTAAGATTTTGTGCATCCAACCCTAAAAGCACATGACAACATCTGCTTCCCTCTGCGAAGGGCCTATCTTTTACTTTGTCTTTTACATTATGCAAGAGTCAAGGTGATCCTCACCTTTCCCTTTTCAGTTTATCCTTTGGCAAGCACCTCGTGTTGGAAAGATCCTGATATATATATATATATATATATATATATATATATATATATATATATATATATATATATATATATATATATATCCAATTAATGTAAGTTAGCATGAACTATTATTGTTGATATTACCCTTGAGGTAAAAGCGTTGGGAGGCAACACTATAAGCCCTATCTTTCTCTCGTGTCCCATTAAAACTCCTGAACCATAAGTATTGCGTGAGTGTTAGCAATTGTAGAAGACTATATGATAGTTGAGTATGTGGACTTGCTGAAAAGCTCTATTCTTGAATCTTTCCGATGTTATGATAAACTGCAATTGCTTCAATGACTGAGATTATAGTTTGTTAGTTCTCAATGAAGTTTCTGAACCATACTTGACATTATGAATAGATTGTTACTTGAGCATAAGAAATCATATGAAAAAATATATACATGTTGCTGTTATAAGAATGATCACGATGCCCTCATGTCCGTATTTTATTTTTATCGACACCTCTATCTCTGAAGATGTGGACATATTTTTCGATTTCGGCTTCCGCTTAAGGACAAGCAAGGTCTAAGCTTGGGGGAGTTGATACGTCCATTTTGCATCATGCTTTTATATCGATATTTATTGCATTATGGGCTGTTATTACACGTTATGTCACAATACTTATGGCTATTCTCTCTTATTTTGCAAGGTTTAACATGAAGAGGGAGAATGCCGACAGCTGGGATTCTGGGCTGGAAAAGGAGCAAATATTGGAAACCTATTTTGCAGAGCTCCAAAAGTCCTGAAACTCCATGAAAGTATTTTTTGGAAATAATAATAATTATTGAGCGAAAGAAGTACCAGAGGGGGCCCACACCCTGGCCACGAGGGTGGGGGGCGCGCCCACCCCTATTGGGTGTGCCCCCTGCCTCGTGGGCCCCCTGGTGGCCCTCCGGTGCCCATCTTCTGCTATATGAAGTCTTTTACCCTAGAAAAAATCATAAGCAAGCTTACGGGACGAAACTCCGCCGCCACGAGGCGGAACCTTGGCGGAACCAATCTAGGGCTCCGGCGGAGCTGTTCTGCAGGGGAAACTTACCTCCGGGAGGGGGAAATCATCACCATCGTCATCACCAACGATCCTCTCATCAGGAGGGGGTCAATCTCCATCAACATCTTCACCAGCGCCATCTCCTCTAAAACCCTAGTTCATCTCTTGTATCCAATCTTTGTATCAAAACCTCAGATTGGTACCTATGGGTTGCTAGTAGTGTTGATTACTCCTTGTAGTTGATGCTTGTTGGTTTATTTGGTGGAAGATCATGTGTTCAGATCCTTTATGCATATTAATAACCCTATAATTATGAACATGAATATGATTTGTGATTAGTTACATTTGTTCCTGAGGACATGGGAGAAGTCTTGCTATTAGTAGTCATGTGAATTTGGTATTCGTTCGATATTTTGATGAGATGTATGTTGTCTCTCCTCTAGTGGTGTTATGTGAACATCGACTACATGACACTTCACCATTGTTTGGGCCTAGAGGAAGGCATTCGGAAGTAATAAGTAGATTATGGGTTGCTAGAGTGACAGAAGCTTAAACCCTAGTTTATGTGTTGCTTCGTAAGGGGCTGATTTGGATCCACTAGTTTCATGCTATGGTTAGGTTTACCTTAATACTTCTTTTGTAGTTGTGGATGCTTGCAATAGGGGTTAATCATAAGTGGGATGCTTGTCCAAGAAAGGGCAGTACCCAAGCACCGGTCCACCCACATATCAAATTATCAAAGTAACGAACGCGAATCATATGAGCGCGATGAGAACTAGCTTGATGATAATTCCCATCTGTCCCCGGGAGCGTTTTCCTTCATATAAGAAATTTTCCAGGCTTGTCCTTTGCTACAAAAAGGATTGGGCCATGTTGCTGCACCTTATTTACTTTCATTGCTTGTTACCCGTTACAAATTATCTTATCACAAAACTATCTGTTACCTACAATTTCAGTGCTTGCAGAGAATACCTTACTGAAAACTGCTTGTCATTTGCTTCTGCTCCTCGTTGGGTTCGACACTCTTACTTATCGAAAGGACTACGATAGATCCCCTACACTTGTGGGTCATCAGGGCCCTGCGGTAGTACCGTGCTACGCAGGCTGAGTTGGTGGATAATGGTTGGATTTGTTCTTCCACTATATAAGGGGTGTCTTCTCCGAGTTGACTATCTCTTCCGTCCCCAGCACCATTGTTGCTCCAAGCTCCATTTTCGCCCGATCTCTCTCCCTAGCCAATCAAACTTGTTGATTTTCTAGGGATTGGTTGAGAAGGCCCCGATCTACACTTCCACCAAGAGAAATTTGATTCCCCCCACTAATCCCTTGTGGATCTTGTTACTCTTGGGTGCTTGAGCACCCTAGACGGTTGAGGTCACCGCGGAGCCATATTCCATTGTGGTGAAGCTTCGTGGTGTCATTGGGAGCCTCCAATTAAGTTGTGGAGATTGCCCCAACCTTGTTTGTAAAGGTCCGGTCGCCGCCTCCAAGGGCACCAATAGTGGAATCACGACATCTCGCATTGTGTGAGGGCGTGAGGAGAATATGGTGGCCCTAGTGGCTTCTTGGGGAGCATTGTGCCTCCACACCGCTCCAACGGAGACGTACTTACCCTCAAAAGGAAGAAACTTCGGTAACACATCCTCGTCTTCACCGGCTCCACTCTTGGTTATCTCGTGCCTTTACTTGTGCAAGCTTATTTGTGTTATATACCTTGCTTGCTTGTGTGCTTGTTGTTGTTGCATCATATAGGTTGCTCACCTATTTGCATGTCTAGACAACCTACTTTGATGCAAAGTTTAAATTGGTAAAGAAAAGCTAAAAATTGTTAGTTGCCTATTCACCCCCCCCCCCTCTAGTCAACTATACCGATCCTTTCAATTGGTATCAGAGCCTCGTCTCTTTATTAAGGACTTCTCCGTCCGAAGAGTATGGTTGACACCGTAGACGGTGGTGAGGAGCACTCCGGTGTGAATCCAATCTCGTCTAAGGCCGACGGGGGAACCGCGGTCTCTCGTGAGGAATTCAATCTGGCTTTGGACACATTGAAAACCTCCATGACGACCGAGTTTAAAAGCATGTTTAACAAATTCTTAGAAGGGCTTATACTATCCACCGCACCGTTGAAAGTGGGTGATCCCGCTAACAAGGTGACGGATGCTAACTCCGACAAGGGGGAAGCTACTAGTGAAAAGGCTCCTTCTGCTAGTGGTAAAAACGGCAACGACATCTTTGCCCATGTGGAACCTCCACTTTCCTATAGTGGACCGATTCCCTCCACTCATTTGAATCATGCCGGTCCTCCCCCTATGATTGTGAAAAATGAGGACTTTGATTCTTGGGTTTATCGTTTTAAGTGTCATTTGAACCATGTTAATACTAACCTTTGGAGAATCATTGAAGAAGGTTTTTATCCGCATGACCGAAGCAACTTCACCCCTAGAGAAGCCGCGGATAATCAATTCAATGAGAATGCTCTCTTCATCATCCAAGATGCAATTCCACCGGAAGATCTTGCTCATATCCGACCCTTCACCATGGCCAAGGATGCATGGCGCCACGTTGTGTCCCTCTACCGGGGAAGCGCAAGCATTCAATGCTCCAACTATGAAGTGGTGCAAGATGAAGCCGATGAGTTTGCAATGAAAGAATATGAAGAACCTCGTGAGCTTTATTGGAGATTAACTACTCTCGCGGTCTCACTCTAAGATCATGGGAGCAAGGATACGGATGACAATTGGATCAAGCGCAAATTCCTCAAGGCCATGATGCCTTACCACAAGGCCATGTCCTCCATCATTCGTCAAAGGCCGGACTTCCACACCTTGTCCTCAAGTGAAGTGTTGGATGAGTTTGTGGCTATGAGCATCTTGGAAAAGACCGCCGACAATGCGGTGTTACGCTCTCAAAGAGCAAAGAAGCCCAACCTTGCCTTGAAGGCCAAGGTTAGTGTGGAAGAAGAGGAAGAAGAGGAGAGCAATCCCGAAGATACTAAGTATGCTTATCATGAACACATGGCTCTTGCTTCAAGGCAATTTTGGAGAAGAAGAACACAAGGCCCAACTTCAACAAGAACAACTCAAGTGGCACGAAGGTCAAGCAACGAGTGAGGACTTGCTATAATTGTGCAATGTGAGTCACTTTGTTGCGGAATGTCCTTATGAGAAGAGGAAGACAATGGTGGCAAGCTCATCCTAAAGGACAAGGCCAAGTCTTTCCCCAACAAGAGAAACTTCACCAAGAAGACTCCTCCCAAGGGGTTGGTGGCACAAGAATGAGGATGATGATGATGATGAAGACGGTGAGTCGGTTGCCGTGTCCTCCATTGCCATTGCGACAACTCCGCGGGTGTCTCTCTTCGACTCACCCAATGAGAACATCACCGCCAAGTGCCTCATGGCTAAAGCCACCAACAAGGTAACCCCCAACATCAAAACTACCATCATTAATAATCCTTCTTTGACGGATTGCATTGATGAACATGAGGGGTCTAATGTGGAGGAGAATGAATTTGAGTCTTTTATGAGTAAGCTCAAGGGTAAATCCAAGAAGCACTTCATTGCTCTCTTGGAACAACTTGGTGAAGCCAATGACATGATCGAGGCTCACGAAGATACCATCTCTAATATGGAGGGGCATAGTCGTGACTATGCCGATGAGATTTCGGATCTTTCCAATGATCTTGAGGAAGAGCGAGGTCTTCGTTTGGCTCTTGAGGAGTCATACAACGATGACCATGCTAAATTAAAGAAGGATCTTTATCATGCTCTTGTTGTATCTCGTGTGCTAAACTCCGAGAAGGCCAAGCTTGGGGTTGATCTTGCTAGACTCAAAGAGGAGTTTGATTTACTTGACAAGGCTCACAAGGTCCTGAAGGGTGTTCATGCTAGCCTCAAAGAGTCTCATGATCAACTCCAAGTAAGGCTAACCAAGGAGAAAGCCACCTTTCCTCATATGGTCTTAATTGATAATGCAAATGCTACTAACCCATGTTGTGAGCATGTGCATCTTGTTGAGGATAATGCAAAGTTGAAGAAGCAACTTGAGAAAGGCCTTGTGTCGTGCATACAAGGTGAGAAGAACCTCAATGACCTTTTGAGCAATCAAAAGGAAGATGTGGCCAAGGAAGGAATTGGGTTTGCACCGGTGTCCAAGAAGAAGAAGAATGACAAGACCAAACGACCTCCTCCTCTCAAGCACACTTTTGTGAAGGAGGGAGAGGGTGCTTCCAAGGAGAAGAAGAACAATGTGAAGGGTGGTGGTGTCAAGAAGGGCAATGCCACCCCTTCCAACAAAGCCGGCGACTTTAACCCTTCTTATGTGTTGTGTCGTGCTACTGATGGGCATGTTTATACCAAATTTGTTGGTTCTCCTTATGAGTACATTGACTGGTCTATTTGGGTTCCTAAGACCCTTGTCACTAACATCAAAGGACCCATTACAAAATGGGTACCTAAAACCAAGCATTGATCTCTTGTAGGTGTTTGCTTCCGGTGGGGGATCATGGTTGCTCGATAGTGGAGCTGCAAATCATATGACCGGAAGCAAGGACTTGGTGGTGGACGTGCACAAGATTCCATCTATGCCCACCAATGTCGAGTGGGGTGATGCCTCGTCCTCTAAGGTATTGGGACTTGGCAAGGTTGTCATTTCTCATGATCTCACGATCGAGAAGGTCATGCTTGTTGAGTCCCTTGCATACAATTTACTTTCCGTTCATCAACTTGCACTCATGGGCTTTGCCACTTTCTTTGATGCTGATACCGTGGCCCTCTTGTGAAGCAAGACTCTTAAAGTAGCCTTTGTTGGGCATGTCGAGAATGGTCTCTATGTGATTAACTTTTCGAAGCGACCCACTAAGACCGCGACATGCCTAATGGCTAAAGTTGACGTGGGATGGCTTTGGCATCGCCGTTTAGCCCATGTCAATATGAGTTCTTTGCAAAGTCTTCTCAAGGAGGACCATGTTCGTGGACTAACAAATGTTAGTTTTGCTAAAGATCGTGCTTGAAGTGCTTGTATCGAAGGAAAGCTACATGAAAAGGCTCACCCTCCCACGACCATCATTTACTCGAAGAGGCCTTTGGAGCTCCTTCACTTGGATCTCTTTGGGCCTCCATCCTTTGATAGTCTTGGGGCTAGAAAGTATTGCTTGGTGATTGTGGATGATTATTCAAGGTACACTTGGGTATATTTCTTCAGGAGGAAGAGCGAGACCCAACAAACCGTCATTGACTTTGCAAATGAAGCCCAACGACAACACAATGCAAAGATCTTGAGAATAAGAAGTGACAACGGCACCGAGTTCAAGAACTACACCTTGGATGAGTTTCTTAGTGATGAGGGGATCAAGCATCAATATTCTGCACCATACACCCCTCAACAAAATGGTGTAGCAGAGAGGAAGAACCGGACGTTGGATGCGACAAGGACCATGATGGAAGAATTCAAGTCCCCGTACAACTTTTGGGCCAAAGCCATCAACACCGCGTGTCATGCATCCAATCGGCTCTATCGCCGCAAAGGCTTGAAAAAGACTCCATATGAGATTCTCACCGGTAACAAGCCCAACCTCAAGTACTTTCGGGTGTTCGGGTGTAAGGGTTTCATTCTCAAGAAAGGTGTTCGTTTGTCCAAATTTGAGGCTAGAGCTTATGAGGGCACATTTGTTGGTTATGCTACAAACTCTCATGCTTACCATGTCCTCAATAAGTCCACGGGACTTATTGAGGAGACGTGTAACGTGGATTTTGATGAGAATAACGGCTCCCAAGTGGAGCAAAGTGGCACTTGTGATTTAGGTGATGAAATTCCTCCTCAAGCTATAAGAAGAATGGGAGTTGGTGTTATCCTTTATAGGCCCTGAGGGCGGAACTTTCTCAAGCCAAGGAACAAGCTCGGGTGAGCAATGCAGCTGCCCTAAAGGCGGCCGAGGAACTGAGGGCCGAACAGGCTGCTCATCGCCTAAGTGAGGGAAAGATAGCCAAAATGGCTATTGAGTTAAAAGATGCCACTGACCGGTATGAGCTCCTTAAAAAGGAGTGTGAGGGTAATTCGGCCGAGCTGAACAAGGCGCGGAATGCCACCAAGGAAATCGGGCCGAGCTCGAAGTGCGCGGGAGGAGCTTGACAGTGGTGAAATCGCGGTGGGGCTCCTATTTATCAGACGAAATTTTTCGATTCAATCGCTCCCTGGATGGACGCTGAGTCCGCGGACGATATCTTGATTTAGCGAAGAGTACGGCTAATGCTGCCGACTTCTTCAAAGGACAAGGTGACAAGGAAGTGGAGAAGCTTTTCTGTTCGCAATTCCATGCTCCCACCCGCCCGCTGTCGTTGAGTGACAAGATGGCTGCTGTAGCAGAGCTTCACAGACTGTCCGGTCTTGCAATGCGGTCTGTAATAGACCATCTTGTTGGGGAACATTGCAGAAAATAAAAAATTTCTATGCTTTGACCAAGAACAATCTATGAGTTCATCTAGCAACGAGAGAGAGGAGTGCATCTACATACCCTTGTAGATCGCGAGCGGAAGCGTTCAAGAGAACGGGATTGAGGGAGTCGTACTCGTCGTGACCCAAATCACCGGAGATCCTAGCGCCGAACGGATGGCACCTCCGCGTTCAACACACGTATGGTTGGGAAGACGTCTCCTCCTTCTTGATCCAGCAAGGGGGAAGGAGAGGTTGATGAAGATCCAGCAGCACGACGGCGTGGTGGTGGATGCAGCAGCGATCTCGGCAGGGCTTCGCCAAGCTTCATGAGAGGAGAGGTGTAGCAAGGGAGAGGGAGGCGCCAAGAGCATGGGTGCGGCTGCCCTCCTCCCCCTCTTTATATAGGCCCCTAGGGGGCGGCCCTAGGAGATGCAATCTCCGAAGCGGCGGCCAAGGGGGTGGCTTGCCCCCAAGCCAAGTGGGCGACCCACCCCTAGGGTTTCCAACCCTAGGCGCGGGGGGCCAAGCGCACCAGCCCACCAGGGCTGGTTCCCCTACCACTTCAGCCCATGGGGCCCTCCGGATAGGTGGCCCCACCGGTGGACCTCGGGACCCTTCCGTGGTCCCGTACAATACCGTGACCCCAAACTTTCCCAATGGCAAACGTGACTTCCTATATATAATTCTTTACCTCCAGACCATTCCGAACTCCTCGTGACGTCCGGATCTCATCCGGACTCGAACAACTTTCGGTTACTGCATACTCATATCTCTACAACCCTAGCATCACCGAACCTTAAGTGTGTAGACCCTACGGGTTCGGGAGACATGCAGACATGACCGAGACGCCTCTCCGGTCAATAACCAACAGCGGGATCTGGATACCCATGATGGCTCCCACATGCTCCTCGATGATCTTATCGGATGAACCACGATGTCGAGGATTCAATCAATCCCGTACACAATTCCCTTTGTCAATCGGTATGTTACATGCCCGAGATTTGATCGTCGGTATCCCAATACCTCGTTTAATCTCGTTACCGGCAAGTCACTTTACTCGTACCGTAATGCATGATCCCGTGACCAGACACTTGGTCACATTGAGCTCATTATGATGATGCATTACTGAGTGGGCCTAGAGATACCTCTCCGTTATACGGAGTGACAAATCGATCTCGATTCGTGCCAACCCAATGACACTTTCGGAGATACCGTAGTGTACCTTTATAGTCACCCGATTCGTTGTGACGTTTGGCACCCAAAGCACTCCTATGGTATCCGGAGTTGCACAATCTCATGGTCTAAGGAAATGATACTTGACATTTGGAAAAGCTCTAGCAAAGCGAACTACACGATCTTTGTGCTACGCTTAGGATTGGGTCTTGTCCATCACATCATTCTCCTAATGATGTGATCCGTTATCAATGACATCCAATGTCCATAGTCGGAAACCATGACTATCTGTTGATCAACGAGCTAGTCAACTAGAGGCTCACTAGGGACATGTTGTGGTCTATGTATTCACACGTGTATTACGATTTCCGGATAACACAATTAAATCATGAATAACAGACAATTATCATGAACAAAGAAATATAATAATAACCATTTTATTATTGCCTCTAGGGCATATTTCCAACAGTCTCCCACTTGCACTAGAGTCAATCATCTAGTTACATTGTGATGAATCGAACACCCATGGAATTCTGGTGTTGATCATGTTTTGCCCTAGGGAGAGGTTTAGTCAACGGATCTGCTACATTCAGGTCAGTATGTACTTTACAAATATCTATGTCTCCATCTTGAACATTTTCACGAATGGAGTTGAAGCGACGCTTGATGTGTCTGGTCTTCTTGTGAAACCTGGGCTCCTTGGCAAGTGCAATAGCACCAGTGTTGTCACAGAAGAGTTTGATCGGTCCCGACGCATTGGGTATGACTCCTAGGTCGGTGATGAACTCCTTCACCCAGATTGCTTCATGTGCTGCCTCCGAGGCTGCCATGTACTCTGCTTCACATGTAGATCCCGCCACAACGCTTTGCTTGCAACTGCACCAGCGTATTGCCCCACCATTCAAAATATACATGTATCCGGTTTGTGACTTAGAGTCATCCAGATCTGTGTCGAAGCTAGCGTCGACGTAACCCTTTACGACGAGCTCTTCGTCACCTCCATACACGAGAAACATGTCCTTAGTCCTTTTCAGGTACTTCAGGATATTCTTGACCGCTGTCCAGTGTTCCTTGCCGTGATTACTTTGGTACCTTCCTACCAAACTTACGGCAAGGTTTACATCAGGTTTGGTACACAGCATGGCATACACAATAGACCCTATGGATGAGGCATAGGGGATGACACTCATCTCTTCTATATCTTCTGCCGTGGTCGGACATTGAGCCGAGCTCAATTTCACACCTTGCAACACAGGCAAGAACCCCTTCTTAGACTGATCCATATTGAACTTCTTCAATATCTTATCAAGGTATGTGCTTTGTGAAAGACCTGTGAGGCGTCTTGATCTATCTCTATAGATCTTGATGCCTAATATATAAGCAGCTTCTCCAAGGTCCTTCATTGAAAAACACTTATTCAAGTAGGCCTTAATGTTGTCCAAGAGTTCTATATCATTTCCCATCAAAAGTATGTCATCTACATATAATATGAAAAATGCTACAGAGCTCCCACTCACTTTCTTGTAAACGCAGGCTTTTCCATAAGTCTGCATAAACCCAAACGCTTTGATCATCTCATCAAAGCGAATGCTCCAACTCCGAGATGCTTGCACTAGTCCATAAATGGATCGCTGGAGCTTGCATACCTTGTTAGCATTCTCAGGATCGACAAAACCTTCCGGCTGCATCATATACAGTTCTTCCTTAAGATGGCCGTTAAGGAATGCCGTTTTGACGTCCATTTGCCATATCTCATAATCATAGTATCGGCAATTGCTAACATGATTCGACGGACTTTAGCTTCGCTACAGGAGAGAATGTCTCATTGTAGTCAACCCCTTGAACTTGTCGATAACCCTTAGCGACAAGTCGAGCTTTATAGATGGTAACATTACCATCCGCGTCCGTCTTCTTCTTAAACATCCATTTGTTTTCTATCGCTCGCCGATCATTGGGCAAGTCTGTCAAAGTCCATACTTCGTTTTCATACATGGATCCTATCTCGGATTGCATGGCTTCAAGCCATTTGTTGGAATCTGGGCCCGCCATCGCTTCTTCATAGTTCGAAGGTTCACCGTTGTCTAACAACATGATTTCCAGGACAGGGTTGCCATACCACTCTGGTGTGGAACGTGTCCTCGTGGACCTACGAAGTTCAGTAGTAACTTGATCCGAAGTGCCTTAATCATCATCATTAACTTCCTCTTCAGTTGGTGCTGGCACCACAGGAACATCTTCCTGACCTGCGCTACTCACCAGTTCAAGAGGTAGTACTTCATCAAGTTCCACTTTCCTCCCACTTACTTCTCTCGAGAGAAACTCTTTCTCCAGAAAGGACCCGTTCTTGGCAACGAAGATCTTGCCTTCGGATCTTAGGTAGAAGGTATACCCAATGGTTTCCTTAGGGTATCCTATGAAGACGCATTTTTCCGACTTGGGTTCGAGCTTTTCCGGTTGAAGTTTCTTGACATAAGCATCGCATCCCCAAACTTTTAGAAACGACAGCTTAGGTTTCTTCCCAAACCATAATTCATACGGTGTCGTCTCAACGGATTTAGACGGTGCCCTATTTAAAGTGAATGTAGCTGTCTCTAGAGCGTATCCCCAAAAAGATAGTGGTAAATCGGTAAGAGACATCATAGATCGCACCACATCCAATAAAGTGCGATTACGACGTTCGGACACACCGTTACCCTGAGGTGTTCCAGTCGGCGTGAGTTGTGAAACGATTCCACATTTCCATAAGTGCATACCAAATTCGTGACTTAAATATTCTCCTCCACGATCTGATCGTAGGAACTTTATCTTTCGGTCACGTTGATTCTCTACCTCATTCTGAAATTCCTTGAACTTTTCAATGGTCTCAGACTTGTGTTTCATCAAGTAGACATACCCATATCTACTCAAGTCGTCAGTGAGAGTGAGGACATAACGATATCCTCCGCGAGCCTCAACGCTCATTGGACCGCACACATCAGTATGTATGATTTCCAATAAGTTGGTTGCTCGCTCCATTGTTCCGGAGAACGGAGTCTTGGTCATTTTGCCCATGAGGCATGGTTCGCATGTGTCAAATGATTCATAATCGAGAGACTCTAAAATTCCATCAGCATGGAGCTTCTTCATGCGCTTGACACCTATGTGACCAAGGCGGCAGTGCCACAAGTATGTGGGACTATCGTTATCAACCTTACATATTTTGGTATTCACACTATGAATATGTGTAACATCACGTTCGAGATTCATTAAGAATAAACCATTGACCATCGGGGCATGACCACAAAACATATCTCTCATATAAATAGAACAACCATTATTCTCGGATTTAAATGAGTAGCCATCTCGTATTAAACGAGATCCAGATACAATGTTCATGCTCAAAGCTGGTACTAAATAACAATTATTGAGGTTTAAAACTAATTCCGTAGGTAAATGTAGAGGTAGCGTGCCGACAGCGATCACGTCGACCTTGGAACCATTCCCGACGCGCATCGTCACCTCATCCTTCGCCAGTCTCCGCTTATTCCGCAGCTCCTGCTTTGAGTTACAAATATGAGCAACGGCACCGTATCAAATACCGGTGAGCTACTACGAGTCTTGGTAAGGTACACATCAATTACATGTATATCACATATACCTTTAGTGTTGCCGGCCTTCTTGTCCGCTAAGTATTTGGGGCAGTTCCGCTTCGATGTCGCTTCCTTGCAATAAAAGCACTCGATTTCAGGCTTGGGTCCATTCTTTGGCTTCTTCCCGCAATCGGCTTACGGGCGCGGAAACTCCCTTGCCGTCCTTCTTGAAGTTCTTCTTACCCTTGCCTTTCTTGAAGTTAGTGGTTTTATTCACCATCAACACTTGATGTTCCTTCTTGATCTCTACCTCGGCTGATTTCAGCATTGAATATACCTTAGGAATGGTCTTTTCCATCCCCTGCATATTGAAGTTCATCACAAAGCTCTTGTAGCTCGGTGGAAGCGACTAAAGGATTACATCAATAACCGCGTCATCCGGAGATTAACTCCCGGTGAGTCAGCGGTTGTGCAACCCAGACATTTTGAGTATGTGCTCACCGACGAACTATTTTCCTACATCTTACAACTAAAGAACTTGTCGGAGACTTCATATCTCTCGACCCGGGCATGAGCTTGGAAAACCATTTTCTGCTCTTCAAACATCTCATATGCTCCGTGTTGCTCAAAACGCTTTTGGAGCCCTGGTTCTAAGCTGTAAAGCATGCCGCACTGAACGAGGGAGTAATCATCAGCACGAGACTGCCAAGCATTCATAACGTCTTGGTTCTCTGGGATGGGAGCTTCACCTAGTGGTGCTTCTAAGACATAATCTTTCTTTGCAGCTATGAGGATGATCCTCAGGTTTCGGACCCAGTCCGTATAGTTGCTGCCATCATCTTTCAGCTTGGTTTTCTCTAGGAACGCGTTGAAGTTGAGGGTAACGTGGGCCATTTGATCTACAATACATATTGTAAAGAATTTAGACTAAGTTCATGATAATTAAGTTCATCTAATCAAATTATTTAATGAACTCCCACTCAGATTAGACATCCCTCTAGTCATCTAAGTGATACATGATCCGAGTCGACTAGGCCGTGTCCGATCATCACGTGAGATGGACTAGTCATCATCGGTGAACATCTCCATGTTGATCACATCTTCCATACGACTCATGTTCGACCTTTCGGTCTCTTGTGTTCCGAGGCCATGTCTGTACATGCTAGGCTCGTCAAGTTAACCTAAGTGTATATGCATGTGTAAATCTGTCTTACACCCGTTGTATGTGAACGTTAGAATCTATCACACCCGATCATCACGTGGTGCTTCGAAACAACGAACTTTCGCAACGGCGCACAGTTAGGGGGAACACTTTCTTGAAATTATTATGAGGGATCATCTTATTTACTACCGTCGTTCTAAGTAAACAAGATGCAAAACATGATAAACATCACATGCAATCAAATAGTGACATGATATGGCCAATATCATATAGCTCCTTTGATCTCCATCTTCGGGGCTCCATGATCATCTTCGTCACCGGCATGACACCATGATCTCCATCATCATGATCTCCATCATCGTGTCTCCATGAAGTTGCTCGCCAACTATTACTTCTACTACTATGGCTAACGGTTTAGCAATAAAGTAAAGTAATTACATGGCGTTAAATCATTGACACGCAGGTCATACAATAATTAAGACAACTCCTATGGCTCCTGCCGGTTGTCATACTCATTGACATGCAAGTCGTGATTCCTATTACAAGAACATGATCTCATACATCACATATATATCATTCATCATTCATCACAACTTTTGGCCATATCACATCACAAATCATATGCTGCAAATACAAGCTAGACGTCCTCTAATTGTTGTTGCATGTTTTACGTGGCTGCAATAGGTTCTAGCAAGAATGTTTTCTTACCTACGTAAAAGCCACAACATGATTTGCCAACTTCTATTTACCCTTCATAAGGACCCTTTTCATTGAATCCGCTCCAACTAAAGTGGGAGATACAGACACCCGCTAGCCACCTTATGCAACTAGTGCATGTCAGTCGGTGGAACCTGTCTCACGTAAGCGTACGTGTAAGGTCGGTCCGGGCCGCTTCATCCCACGATACCGCTGAAGTAAAATAAGACTAGTAGTGGCAAGAAAGTTGACAACATCTACGCCCACAACAAATTTGTGTTCTACTCGTGCAAAGAGAACTATGCATAGACCTAGCTCTGATGCCACTGTTGGGGAACGTTGCAGAAAATAAAAAAATTCTACGCTTTCACCAAGAACAATCTATGAGTTCATCTAGCAACGATAGAGAGGAGTGCATCTACATACCCTTGTAGATCGCGAGCGGAAGCGTTCAAGAGAACGGGGTTGAGGGAGTCGTACTCGTCGTGATCCAAATCACCGGAGATCCTAGCGCCGAATGGATGGCACCTCCGCGTTCAACACACGTACGGTTGGGAAGACGTCTCCTCCTTCTTGATCCAGCAAGGGGGAAGGAGAGGTTGATGAAGATCCAGCAGCACGACGGCGTGGTGGTGGATGCAGTAGCGATCTGGGCAGGGCTTCGCCAAGCTTCTGCGAGAGGGAGAGGTGTAGCAAGGGGAGAGGGAGGCGCCAAGAGCATGGGTGCGGCTGCCCTCCCTCCCCCCTCTTTATATAGGCCCCCTAGGGGGGGCGCCAGCCCTAGGAGATGCAATCTCCAAGGGGGGCGGCGGCCAAGGGGGGTGGCTTGCCCCCCAAGCCAAGTGGAGGCGCCCCCACCCCTAGGGTTTCCAACCCTAGGCGCAGGGGGGGCCAAGGGGGGTGCACCAGCCCACCAGGTGCTGGTTCCCCTCCCACTTCAGCCCATGGGGCCCTCCAGGATAGGTGGCCCCACCCGGTGGACCCCCGGGACCCTTCCGGTGGTCCCGGTGCAATACCGGTGACCCCTGAAACTTTCCCGATGGCCGACACTTTACTTCCTATATATAAATCTTTACCTCCGGACCATTCCAGAACTCCTCGTGACGTCCGGGATCTCATCCGGGACTCTGAAAAACTTTCGGGTTACTGCATACTCATATCTCTACAACCCTAAGCGTCCATCGAACCTTAAGTGTAGACCCTACGGTTCGGGAGACATGCGAGACATGACCGAGACGCCTCCGGTCAATAACCAACAACGGGATCTGGATACCCATGATGGCTCCCACATGCTCCTCGATGATCTCATCGGATGAACCACGATGTCGAGTATTCAATCAATCCCGTACACAATTCCCTTTGTCAATCGGTATGTTACATGCCCAAGATTCGATCGTCGGTATCCCAATACCTCGTTTAATCTCGTTACCGGCAAGTTACTTTACTCGTCTCAGAATGCATGATCCCATGACCGGACACTTGGTCACATTGAGCTCATTATGATGATGCATTACCGAGTGGGCCCAGAGATACCTCTCCGTCATACGGAGTGACAAATCCAGCCTCGATTCGTGCCAACCCAATGACACTTTCGAGATACCGTAGTGTACCTTTATAGTCACCCAGTTACGTTGTGACGTTTGGCACACCCAAAGCACTCCTACGGTATCCGGGAGTTGCACAATCTCATGGTCTAAGGAAATGATACTTGACATTTGGAAAAGCTCTAGCAAAACGAACTACACGATCTTTGTGCTACGCTTAGGATTGGGTCTTGTCCATCACATCATTCTCCTAATGATGTGATCCCGTTATCAATGACATCCAATGTCCATAGTCAGGAAACCATGACCATCTGTTGATCAACGAGCTAGTCAACTAGAGGCTCACTAGGGACATGTTGTGGTCTATGTATTCACACGTGTATTACGATTTCTGGATAACACAATTAAAGCATGAATAACAGACAATTATCATGAACAAAGAAATATAATAATAACCATTTTATTATTGCCTCTAGGGCATATTTCCAACACATCTTTGGCTGAAGGGGTCTAAGCCGGACAGTTACTTTGGTTTGGTGCAGCAGTTCCTTGGGGCCATGCCTCGGATCGATGCCATGAGGAGATCGGCATGTATAGAGGGTGCACGGATGGTGCTCGCCCGCGTTAAAGCCTATTGGACGGATATGGATGCCATAATGATAGCGGCCCAGGATCCGGTGGGGGGCCAATATCCGGCCGAGCACTACTTATGTAACGCCCCAGATTCGATGCGCCAGGTGTCTGCCAGTTATTCGCCGTCTTTGCCATGTCTTTTGCTTGCGTGTTGCACTTTGCCATGTCATCATCTGCATTTCATATCATGTCATCATGTGCATTTCATTTTGCATACGTGTTCGTCTCATGCATCCGAGCATTTTCCCCGTTGTCCGTTTTCCAATCCGGCACTCCTATGTCTCCCGGCGCTCCCTTTTACCTCTTTTCGTGTGCGGGTGTTAAACTTTCTTGGAATGGACCGAGGTTTGTCAAGAGGCCTTGGTATAGCACCGGTAGACCGCCTGTCAAGTTTCGGGTCATTTGGAGGTCGTTTGATACCCCATCGGTTAACCGGGTAACCGCAAAAGCCCCCTTCTCTTTGCAGCCCAACACCCCTTCTAAAGTGGCCCAAAACCCAACAAACTCCCCTCCATGCTCTCGGTCGTTCGATCACGATCGCGTGGCCGAAAACCGCTCCTCATTTGGACTCTCCTAGCTCCCTCTACCTATATAAACACCTTCCCCGTCCAAATCCGGGTCCCGAAACCCTAGCCTTCGTCCTCCTCCCGCAGCCGGACACGTCCGGACCCCGCCGGACATGTCCGCGCCGCCGCCCCCGCCCTATCAGCCGCTGCCACGTGTCTCGCTCCCGCGCTCTCTCTCTCCTCCTCCACACTGGGTCTGTGAAACCCAACCGCTGCCGTCGCCCGGCCAGCGCGCCCGTCGCCAGCGAAGCTCCGCCCTGGGCGCCGCCGCCGCCTTCGCGTCGGCCGCCGGACGCCGCCGCCCGCCGCCGCGTCCGGCCGCCCGGCCCTCGCCGCCTTCCTCCGCCGGCCCCTCGCCGGGCGCCGCCGTCCTCCGCCCAGCGGGCTCCGGCCATCTCCGCCCAGCAGCCCGCATCCCGCCTCGGCCCGCCCGCGCCGGCCGCCCCGACCACGCCTCGCCGCGCCTCCTCCGAGCTCCTCCCACGGCCGGAGCTCCCTCCGCCAGCCGGATCCGCGCTCCCGGCGGATCCGCCCGTCTCCGGTGTCCCCGACGAATCTCCGGCGAGATCCCGACGTGCATCGTAATCCGTGCTCGCAGGTTGACTTTCCCCTTCCCCGAAAATGCCTGTCCCGAATCTGCTGTTATTTTCATGCGTTTTCATTGCATCATAACTCTGCATCCGTAGCTCCGTTTTGCGCGTGTAGTATGTCAAATTGTTCGCCTCGACGAGTACATCATTTCATCTCATTGCATCATTTTCATTTGAGCTCATCTTGATGCCCGAAATGCTGTTGGAAGAGAGCTATGTGATGTTAGTTTCAGATTATTATCAGAACATGCAATTTTGTCATTTTTGCCATGATTGATGTGTGCATCCTATGATCTTGAGTCCTACATGTGTTTTGTAATATGCCATGCCATCTTTATAGAGGTGTATGCCATGTATTTTTGTGATCTCTGTGGTGACTAGCACAAGCATGCAAACTAGGCTTCATGATGTTGCTGATTTCAGCCCCTGTTCTGCTGATATTTTTATGCCATGTTAACTTGATGCTACCGAGAGATCCATGCATATTTTGAGATACTTCAGTAAGGATGTTTTGAACATATGGTTATTATCTATCCATCCATGCCCTTGTTTGCAATTATGGAGTGCCATAGCTTGAGTCAATCAAGCTCTACTTTTGCTATAAAATGTTTCCTGGCAGGTTGTTTACATGTTATTCAATTTTGCCAAGGTTGTTATAGTTGATCCGTGTATGCTATGATGTTGTTCTTGCCATGTATAGCTTCTATGCCATGTCTTCTTACGGTGAGTTGCCTTTCCATGCCATTTATTGCTGTGTGGTGAGCGGTTCAAGCTCACCAACATACCTACTTATCGTTTTTCCTGCCATGTATGAATCTGTAATATAACTTGCCATGTTTACATGGGTGCCATCATATTCTTTGATCCTTTTGGCTCATGGTCAGTAAAGGAGTTTTGTTCTATGCAATTAGTAGATTCATGCCATGCCTTTGTTTGCCATGTTAAGTTCCTGTAACATGTTGTTTTATAGCTCTAAACATAGCAACCTGATGTTATTTCCGCTAAAATCTGAAACTGTTATTATTTGCAATCTTGCCATGTGTTTTTGAGCATGTTCTAATGATTTCTGGAGATAGCTCAGTGTTCATGTTTTGTCATTCTTTACCTGTACATCATGCCCATGCCTTTTGTTATTATGTTGAGGTCCTGTAGCATGTTGTTTTGATGCTCGCAATATGCCTAGTTGCTGTTTTGGACAGATTGTTGTCATGACTTGTATAGTGTGTATGTGTTGAACCGTTGCTCCGTTTTGAGTGTGCTCTATATGAAACTTGCTTGATTTTGCATGTAGCTTCATATTATCATGTTGCATCCTTGTTTTGAGGTGTTTGTTTGATGTTTGTATGCATTTTGCACCAATGCCATGCTTATCTTGTTTTGCTCATATCTTCTAGGCCGTAGCTCCGAATCTAATGAACTTTATATGTAACTTGACTAGAATTTCGTGTAGATCATCGTGGTGCATCTTAACTTGCTGTTTAACAACTTGAACATAAGGTTTATTCAGATCTGCACCAATTTCGAAATTTGCGTATGAGGACTTACCGGTATTGCTATATGTTGTTCTCGGCCTCATTTAAACTTGCTTCGATGTGTTGCTCTTGTTTGCATCATCTCTTGCCATGAGTAGCTTCATCTAGATTTGTCATGCATCATGCTTGTTGTGCATCATGTCTTTTTCATGTGTGGTGTGTTTACTATGTTGTGTGCTTCTTCTTGTTAGTTCCTGTTGCGTTGCGATCGTGAGGATTCGTTCGTCTACGCTTGGTTCGGCTTCATCCGTTCATCTTCTTCATGGACTCGTTCTTCTTCCTAGCGGGTTTTCAGGCAAGATGACCGCTACCCTGGATCTCACTACTATCATTGCTATGCTAGTTGTTTCGTTCTATCGCTATGCTGCGCTACCTATCACTTGTTCCTCAAGCCTCCCAAATTGCCATGTCAACCTCTAACCTTTTGCACCCTTCCTAGCAAACCGTTGTTTGGCTATGTTACCGCTTTGCTCAGCCCCTCTTATAGCATTGTTAGTTGCAGGTGAAGATGAAGTTTGTTCCTTGTTGGAACATGGAGATGTTGTTCCTTGTTGGAACATGTTTACTTGTTGGGATATCACAATATATCTTATTTTATTAATGCATCTATATACTTGGTAAAGGGTGGAAGGCTCGGCCTTATGCCTGGTGTTTTGTTCCACTCTTGCCGCCCTAGTTTCCGTCATATTGGTATTATGTTCCCGGATTTTGCGCCCCTAACGCTGTCGGGTGATTTATGGGACCCCTTGACAGTTCGCTTTGAATAAGACTCCTCCAAAGAAGGCCCAACATTGGTTTTACCATTTGCCTCACCTATGCCCTTTTTCCCTTGGGTTTCGGAGCCCAAGGGTCATCTTTATTTTAGCCCCCGGGCGGTGCTCCTTCGAGTGTTGGTCCGAACGGGCAGATCAGGGGCCACCACGGGCAACTCGAGGCTTGGTTTTACTCGTGGCTGACCTATCCGGTGTGCCCGAGAACGAGGTACGCATGACTCCTATCGGATTTGTCGGCACATCGGCGGCTTTGCTGGTCTTGTTTTATTGTCGTCGAAATGTCTTGTAGCCGGATTCGAGACTGATCGGGTCTTCCCGGGAGAAGGAATATCCTTCGTTGATCGCGAGAGCTTATCATGGGCTAAGTTGGGACACCCCTGCAGGGTATAAACTTTCGAGAGTCGTGCCCGTGGTTATGTGGCAGATGGGAATTTGTTAATATCCGGTTGTAGTAGACTTGAAGTAAACTCTTCTAAAATACACCAACCGTGTGCGTAACCGTGAGTGTCTCTTTTCGGGGTTGATCGAGAGGAGAACACGGTTTCTGGGTTATGTCTGACGTAAGTAGGAGTTCAGGATCACTTCTTTGTCATTACTAGTTGACGGCCGTTCCTTTGTTTCTCTTCTCGCTCTCATTTGCGTTGGTTAGCCACCATATATGCTTAGCCGCTGCTGCAACCTCACCACTTTACCCCTTCCTTTCCCTTTAAGCTTTGCTAGTCTTGAAACCCATGGTAATGGGATTGCTGAGTCCTCGTGGCTCACAGATTACTACACCACCAGTTGCAGGTACAGGTTTTGCGATGATCATGACGCGAGAGCGATGTTCGCTTGTATTGGAGTTCTTCTTCTGCTTCTTCTTGATCGGGGATAGGTTCCTGTGTCGGCAGCCCGGGCTAGCAGGTGGATGTTGTTTGAGCTTCTGTTTATGTTTCATCCGTAGACGGATGTTGATCTTGTATGATGTTGATGTATTCTTGTGGCATTTGTGCCTTATGTATGTATCCCCTCTATTATGTAATGTTGATGTAATGATATCCACCTTGCAAAAGCGTTTCAATATGCGGGTCTATCCTTGGTGGGACCTTCGAGTTCCTTTTGGATAGGGTCGCATATTGGGAGTGACAACTTAGCGCAGGTCACAGAAGGTGCCCGTCTAATAGAGGCGCAGTGCTCGAAGAATGTCATGTTCGAATGAACGGAATCATTGTAAAAACAATGTTTATTTTGATTATGAGGCTAGATTTATACTATTTGCCTGAGAATATGATTATTTCCCCTGTGCGGCTGTTTATATATATGTATATATAAATATGTAATCCAAAAGTTAGCGGTCGTTGGCTTCAGCCCCCATGCATACAATACGGGGGTGTTCGCGAAAAATATGCTTAATAACACTTGATCCAACGTCTTGGTCCATTAAGGAGGTGATCGCACGACGAACTAGGCAACCGGGCTATATAGTTGTAACACTTTCGCTTAGCCGCGGGATTCTAAATTGGAACTACTATGTAGCCCCTGGTACCTTCGCGTGCATCCGAATACGGGCGCGTATGTACCTGGCCGGGAAATGGCCCTTCGTTAATGTGGAAGAATCCTAAAGATTCCGGTGAGTCCTCGAGTGGTTGACCAGTCTCTCGTTGTATCATGACAGTCTGTTTTCGGCTTTCTCTACCGAGGTGCTCGACCGGAATAACCAGGGCACAATCACAGTAGTTCTCCTTTGGCCACCCTAGCCGATAATAATGGAACGTAAGGCGGCAAACCCAGGAGCCAGGCAAACCCAACATTTGACCAAAGACATGATTCGGAGCTGATGCATATAAGGCCTAACTCGTGACGCCGAACACTCTCGAAGGTATTCGGACTTTATAATAGGTGATGGGCTCAAGAATGCCTATTCATTATAAACCCTGTAGGTCCAGGTACGCGCGTTAATCTGTCGTGGCGAAATGCCAAAAACGGCAGTATCCTCTGTGGGTATGGAACCCATGGGATGGTTAAACAACAAGAGGCAATAGAAAAGGTTTACACAGGGGCTTAATCTAAAAAGAAACCTATTGAACGGGGCCCTGCTGCACGTCTGCGCCTTTGTCTCTGTTGTGTCGTATCCTAGAAGGGTATCGCGCGAAGGTTGTATGCGGAAAAAGAAAACTCATAGGAGGTTACAACGTTAGTATGCAATGGATAAAAGTGTAAGCCGTTGGCCTGCCAATAAGGTTAAGCCAAGTGTGGGGCTTTATTAGGTAGTTATAGCCCCTGGTATCCGCTATAGGATTACATATACGGTGCCTGGCTCAATCTGGGCTACCGGACTCGTCTAACCGTGTCCCTGGTCTTAACGGCCGGTCATTTTTTTTTGATGTTGGAGGTCGCTTATATTCCGGCCGCGATGGCCGTCGCTTGTTCCTCTGCATGTGACGAGCGCTCTGTTATTCTGCTAACGGTGATGACGTCACGTGGACCGAGCATCTTAAGTGTAAGGTAGCCATAGTGCGGCAATGCATTGAAGCGGGCGAAGGCCGTTCTTCCGAGCACTGCGTGATAGTCGCTTTGGAAGGGTGCGATGATGAAGAGTAGTTCTTCGCTTCTGGAGTTGCCTGGAGAGCCGAATGTTACCTCCAATATGACGGAGCCCCTGCTATAGGCTTCAACGCCTTGTATCACCCCTTCAAATGTGGTGTTGCTTTGGCTGATTCTGGATGGGTTTATCCCCATCATGCGGACAGTGTCCTCGTATATTAAATTGAGACTGCTGCCACCGTCCATGAGGACCCGGGTGAGACGGTGTCCGTCGATCATTGGGTCAAGCACCAAGGCCTCTGATCCGCCACGCCGAATACTAGTCCGGCCATCCAAGTGATCGAAAGTGATCGGATAGGACATCCAGTAGTTAGATGTGGGAATAATGGACTCTATATCGCGCGCGTCTTTAGGCGCGCGTTCGTGCCTTCTCATGGGTGGGCGAGTCGCTTGGATCATGTTCACTGTTTTAGCCTTTGGTGGGAATTTTTTCTCCCCGATGCTTTCTCGTGGCGAGGTTCGCCCTCATCCTCACTTGGTGTTTCCTTCCCTTGTGTTCGCATTTAATTTGCGGCCTGCTTGAAGGCCCAAAGACTCTCTGTGCGTGTGGTTCGCAGTTTGTCGGGTGCCATGAATTTGGCATAGTCTGTCCAGGACTCTGTTCAGACCGGACGGTCCCTCCTTGCTGCCTTTAGATGGCTTATTTTGCTGATTAGGTCGAGAGCCCCTGAATCCAGCATTAACCATCGTGTTATCCTGGCTCTCTTCCTTGTTTTGGCGTTTGTTTTTATGATGTCGTGGCTTCCCGTTGCCATCCCTTATTTCGGATGTGCTGGGGTCGCTGGTGCCTTTACGGGCTAGCCAGCTATCTTCTTCCGCGCAAAAGCGGGTCATAAGGCTTGTTAGGGCTGCCATTGTCCTTGGCTTTTCTTGGCCGAGGTGTCTGGCGAGCCACTCGTCATGGATGCTGCGTTTGAATGCCGCTAAGGCTTCGGCATCTGGACAGTCAACAATTTGATTCTTCTTAGTGAGGAATCTGTTCCAAAGCTTGCCGGCGGACTCTCTGGGCTGTTGGACTATGTGACTTAAGTCGTCAGCATCCGGAGGCCGGACATAGGTCCCTTGAAAACTGGCCCTGAAAGCGTCCTCGAGTTCCTCCCAACTCCCAATTGAATTTTCGGGGAGGCTTTTCAACCAGTGTCGAGCTGGTCCCTTCAGTTTGAGGGGGAGGTATTTGATGGCGTGAAGATCATCCCCACGAGCCATATGTATGTGCAGGATAAAGTCCTCGATCCAGACCCCTGGGCCTGTCGTTCCGTCATATGCCTCTATGTTCACAGGTTTAAAGCCCTGTGGGAATTCATGGTCCAGTACTTCATAAGTAAAGCACAGGGGGTGAGCAGCCCCTCTGTATTTGGACGTACTGTGGCATGCCGTCGGCTGTTGTTGTGTTCGGTGTTTATTCGGAACTAGTATTTGGTTGTCATAATTGTTTTGACGACCATAGTCCCCCGCCGGGGTGTGTCCTTTAGATCCGTAGATGGACCTAGCTGCGCCAACTTTCTTATCCAGGTGCTCACGTAGATCGCGGGCGTCTTCGGTAGTTGTTTTATTATGGTTATGAAGTGGTATGTCTTGTCTCCTGGTCGTGTTATTCTTTGGTGGGACGGCCTCGTCGTCAATTCTGCGGTAGCTTTCGCTTTGGGTAGTTCTTTGTGTGGCGATCGTCGCCATATCTTTCTTCGATGTTCAGCACTTTGTTCCATCTACGATTGGCGCTTCTTCCTGTGCGGCTTTAAGCCGTTGCTTCGCCTCTTCAGACTTCTCGCTGTGTCCATAAGCTTTCTGTGGAGGTTCTCTCGTTCCACACGCTCTTCCGGGATGATGAATGCGTCATCATCCGGACTGTCTTCTTGTCCTGGGCCGGTTTGATGAACTCGTCCCTCTGGATCATTGTCTTCGGGCGTCTGCTCCGAGCTATGTTCGGCGTGACCTGGTTCGTCCTGCTCCATCGCTGGTTCCGTTTGGTCGTTGTTGCCTTCAGGGTTGACCGGGGTATCCATCCTTCTGGCGCTCTTGCTGATATTTTTGCTGTTTGCTGGATTTGGAATGGCGTCTACGCCGTCGCTTTGATTTTTGCCCAGGGGTTTTATCCTCCGGATTGTCACCGTCGTCTTCCTTGGGCGTATCAACCATGTATATATCATGTGACGAGGCGGGAATCCGGTATCCCATAGATTTTGAGTCTTCTCCTGCATCGTCGTCCATACCGTCGATGCCTTCGGAGTCGAAGTCAAGCACGTCGGTTAAATCATCAACCGTGGCTATGAAGTGGGTGGTGGGTGGACAACGAATTTCTTCGTCGCCGCTTCCCACTTGAGCCGACATAGTTCGCCCGAATTCTCTTAGAGAGAGAGTTTTTAATGAGTTTAGTATGTCGCCAAAGGGCGAGTGCTGGAAGATGTCTGCAGCGGTGAACTCCATTACCGGGGCCCAACCAGGCTTGGTGGGCTCGGAGTGCGTGGACTGGGACCTACAACCGGATACGATTTCGGAGGCCCAGGGTCACAGGCTTTCCCAGAGGTGGGGTCTGTGTTCGGCTCCATCGCCAATGAGGGTACGGCCTGCGAGGCGGGGTCCAGCCCTCCGTCCTTGGGCAACGCATCCTGCCTCGGATTTATATCCGAAGCTTCTGCCGGAGTGATATCCTGAACATCGTCTGACAGCAGGTCTAAGCCGTGCTCATCACGACTATTTGGCGCTCCTGACGCAATCTGCTCCAGATGACCAAGCGAATCGGTCCGCAATGTGAAGCCGTCGAACACGAAGATCTGTCCGGGGAGGAAAGTCCCGCCCTGGACAGCGTCGTTGACGATGATTGACGGAGCCATCGAGCCTCGACAAATGACGACACAGAGGAACTCTCAATGAAAGCACCAATGTCGGTGTCAAAACCGGGATCTCGGTAGGGGTCCCGATCATGCGCCAAGGCTGATGGTAACAGGAAGCAAGGGACATAGATGTTTACCTGTGTTCGGCCCTCTCGATGGAGGTAAAACCCTACTTCCTGCTTGATTAATATTGATGATATGGATAGTACAAGAGTAGATCTACCACGAGATCGTAGAGGCTAAACCCTAAGAGCTAGCCTATGATGGTATGATTGTAATTGTGATTGGCCTTCTAAGGACCAACCTCTCCGGTTTATATAGACACCGGAGAGGGCTAGGGTTTACATGGAGTCGGTTACAAGAAAGGAAACACAATATCCGGATCGCCAAGCTTGCCTTCCACGCAAAGGAGAGTCCCATCCGGACACGGGCCGAAGTCTTGAGTCTTGTATCTTCACGCTTCAATAGTCCGGATGTTGTACACAGTCCGGCTGTCCGGATACCCCCTAATCCAGGACTCCCTCACCCATTGAGGAACCCCTTGTGGCCGAAGGATAAGGACAATGCTCCACTCAAGTGGGGCCATCACCAACCCAAGGCCCACACGCTTCCGAAGAACAAAGTGAAGGCCCTCAACCTCATGAACAAGACCAAGGGAAAGATCAATCTCAAGACGGTGTTGAATCACCAAGTGATGCCCAAGGTCAAGTTCTCTCCTCCAAGCAAGTTCAAGATCAAGAGCAACCTCAAGATCAAGAACAAGCTCAAGACAGCGCTCAAGATGATCAAGTGACCACTCCTCGACTCACCCCCAAGGAGGAATTGGAGCGTCGTGCCGCCAAGATTGCATCCAAGCTCTCCACCAAGGGTCATCTCATGAATAGTGTGCTTGGAAGCATTCAAAAGGGGGTAAGCACTTGTAGAAAATTGGCAAACTATTGTGAACATCACACGTTTGTCTCTTATGTTGAACCCCCAAAAGGTCTATGAAGCGCTCGAAGATCCGGATTGGCTCAATGCCATGCATGAAGAACTCAACAACTTCAAGTACAACAAGGTGTGGAGGTTGGTGCCAAGGCCAACGGGGAACCACAATGTCATTGGAACCAAGTGGATATTCAAGAACAAGCAAGATGCTCATGCGACAATAGTTCGTAATAAGGCAAGATTGGTAGCACAAGGCTACTCCCAAGTCGAGGGTATCGACTACGGTGAAACCTTTGCTCCCATTGCTCGCCTTGAATCCATTCGTTTGTTGATTGCTTATGCTTCTCATCATAACTTTAAGTTGCAACAAATGGATGTGAAGAGTGCTTTTCTTAATGGTCCTATTAATGAGTTGGTATATGTCAAACAACCCCCCGGGTTCGAGGATCCCTACTTCCCAGATCATGTGTATCAACTTGATAAGGCACTCTATGGCCTTAAACAAGCCCCACATGCGTGGTATGACCACCTTACCGAGTTGTTGCAAGATCGTGGATTTGAAGTTGGGAAAATCGACCCCACTCTTTTTACTAAGAAGGTCAAAGGGGAGTTGTTTGTGTGCCAACTATATGTTGATGATATTATCTTTGGTTCCCCTAACAAAGCTTTCAATGAGGAATTTGCCGCTCTCATGACCTCTAAGTTCAAGATGTCTTCGATGGGAGAGTTGAAGTTCTTCCTTGGATTCAAAGTCAAACAAAGAAGAGAAGGAACCTTCATCAACCAAGCCAATTACACTCAAGACATTCTAAAGAGATTCAAGCTAAGTGATGTCAAGCCGGCTTCCACTCCAATGCCCACCAAGTGCCAACTTGACATTGATCCCAATGGCAAAGCAGTGGATCAAAAGGTATATCGCTCCATGATTGGCTCCTTGCTTTACCTTTGTGCATCTAGACCGGATATCATGTTGAGTGTGGGAATTTGTGCATGGTTTCAAGCTGCACCTAAGGAAAGCCACTTTGTGGCGGTCAAGCGAATCTTTCGATATTTGGCTAATACCCCAAACTTTGGCTTATGGTACCCAAGAGGAGCAAACTTCAAGCTTGTCGGTTATTCGGACTCGGATTGGGCGGGAGACAAAGTGGATAGGAAGTCCACTTCCGGAGGGTGCCAATTCCTTGGTTGCTCTTTGCTAAGTTGGTCTTCTAAGAAGCAAAGTTGTGTGTCTCTCTCGTCAACCGAAGCGGAGTATGTGGCGGCCGATAGTTGTTGTGCACACTTCTATGGATGAGGAAAACTTTAAAGGATTACGGTGTCATTTGTGACAAAGTGCCTCTTTGGTGTGACAATGAAAGTGCCATCAAGATTTCTCTCAACCCGGTGCAACACTTCAAGACGAAGCATATTGAGATTCGGTATCACTTCATCCGGGATCACATTAGGCGAGGGGAGACCGAGATCAACTACGTGAACACTCATGATAACCTTGCAGATATTTTCATGAAGCCCTTGGATTAAGCAAGATTTCGCGAGTTAAGGCATGATCTAAATATCATTGATTCGAGCAATGTTCCTTGAACCCTTGCACACCCCACCATACTCAACTTGTTATCTTGTTTAGGTGTAGGCATGGACATAGGAGGAGTGTTGTTCTCTCAATGAAATCTCCCTCCCCCCCATTATGCATAAATTGATCAACTCTTTCACATTAGCCATTGTTGATGGTACTTCTGCTTCAAAGACGAGTTTTGGTCATGGGCCCAAGGATAATTCTTCGTGGTGCCATACCAATTGACTCAAACATAGGTGGATCCGGCCACCGCCCTCTCTTTGGAGAGGTTGTGTTGAGTGTTTTAGTCCTTGTTGTCTCTTGTCTTCCTTTGTCGTGTCGAGCTTGTGTGTGTTGTCTCATGTGTCAGCATTTTGTGTGTCCATTCGCTTGAAGGTTGCTATGCAAAGGCCTTTTGTTTTCTTTGTTCTTGCAACTTGCATCCTCTTGAGCACACGGTACTACCGCTGCTTGCCACGTACTACCATGGAGCAGCAAGACGGTACTTCCGCACTCCAGCGGCAGAAATTTTTATCGCCACTGGGAGCAGACTACTACCACCAGTGCGATACTTCCGCCCAGGCGGTACTACCGCGATGACACGCGGTACTACCATGCTGTCGAGGGCGCGTGGGGGTTAAGAGCAGGCAGGGGGAGTTCCAACTCCGCCATACCCATTCATCTGTTTCTTCCCACGCCGTCTCTCTCTCTCTCTCTCTCTCTCTCTCTCTCTCTCTCTCTCTCTCTCTCTCTCTCTCTCTCTCTCGATCAAGAACTGCGCCGGAGACCCTCGCCGGATCTCCGTCTCCGGTCGCTCTCCTCGGATTCCGTCCGGTGGGATCGTTCCCCACCACTCCCTCTTGCCATGGAACAAGGTTTCTCCCCAAATCCCTCTCTCCTTGGTTCGTTCTTTCGTTTCTAGGATTTTGGGGAGATACATGTTGTTCTTAAGATTTTAGGCCAAATCTTTGCAAGAGTCGGATGTAGGAGAGAAGTAATGCATAGAGATTGTGCCTGATATATTTCCCCGTGGTAGATTTGATCGACCGTAGTACCGCTTTGTTGTCACGGTTGTGCTCAGATCCAGTGGCGGATTCGGATCTGAAACCGTGCGGTACTACCGCATCTCCTGTGCGGTACTACCGCGCGAGACGCGACACTAAAATTCTACTGCCGATCCAAAACCCGGTACTACCGTGCCACCGCGCGGTACTACCGTGACTAGGAGCTGCACTAGAATTTTAGTACCGCGCGGCCAAGCGGTACTACCGTTGTTGTCAAATCTCCCTCATGGCAATTACCAAGTGTGCCTTCTACTTGTTTCACCTGTTTTGCTGTGGTCTTTGCATTGATCTTTCTCGTTTCTCATGCGTGTTTTGTGTCTTAGGTGGTGGCTCCGGTGCCCCTGTTCGACGTTCCAATCCCAGCCGTGACACGGGCTCCAAGAGTCTGCGCAACCAAGATGAAGCTCCAGAGGGCTCCAATGCCCCACAACGCAGGACCAAGACCACCACCACCAAGAACAAGGAGCCCTCCATGGGAATGGATGAGATACCACTGGCTGAGTTTATCACTCGAAGGAAGATCAACCCCTATGTGAATCCTCGTGCCAACTTCAGAGGGAATGACCTGTTCTGGACCAAGCAACAGAATCTCATTTATCTGGATGTGATCAAGGGCAAGCAGAACATATATGTGGACGTGCTCTGGATTGTCATGAATCACATGAGGGATGATAAGCACCGTGCCTACTTTGGTGAGGCCTTGGATCTCATGGAGCAGTTTGCCATTGAGGATGTGATCTCTTTCCACCTGGACTTTGATCCCGAGCTTGTGGCCCAATTCTTTGCTTCGGTTCACTTTCACAATGATGAGGAACGAAGGATGACCTGGATGACCAATGGACGTTAGTTGGCTGCTAGATGGAAGGACTTCATGGATTTGCTCCACGTACCTGATGAGGGGCTCAACACGCCCGTTGGTGTTCGCCCTCATGCCAACTCTGAGTCAGCTAACAAGAACAAGATCCAGCAGTATTATGTTGAGAAGTTGCTTCCCAGTGGCTAGAAGACGTGGGTGCTGAACTCATTCGTGGACATCATGCATCGCATCTTCCGCAACTCCCTCTTTCCCCACATTGGTGACAAGGACAAGGTGCATGCCTATCTTGTGGATATGATGCTCCTTTGTGAGGAGGCGCGCATTTCTCAGACGCAACCACTTGATGTCTCACATATCATGTGGTGCGAGCTTTGGTTCGCGGTGTTCAACCGCAAGGTACCCATCTATGGACCTTACCTATTTCTGTTGATCTCAAAGACTTGGGAGAAGCTGTTTCCCGGTGATGAGTTTCTTGCTCCTGACTGGACTCGTCATGAGCCCATCAAGCTCCGTGTCAAGACCCAGTGGGCCAACACAAATACTCGTGCTAAGGCTGCTAGGATGGATGTTGATGAGGAGGAGATTGAGGAGGAGGACGCAGATGAGGACAGCTCAGCTGGGTCTGCTCCTCCCTCTTCTGAGCCCTCATGTGCTAAGAAGCTGAAGGCCAAGATGAAGGCCTTGTTCTGCATGCAAGCAAAGGTACAGTACCGGACTCATGTTGCCTCCAAGGAGAGTCGCCACCGCGACAAGAAGATCATGGAGTTTTTTGGTGAGGACATTTCCAGCGGCTCCGAGAAGCACATCACTCCAGAGGCTGAGTGGATGGCAAAACAAGGCTACAAGTGGACTGATTCTGAGGAGGAGCCCATCCCCGCTGCCGAGTCCGACGGAGAGTGTGCGAGTGACTACTCCGCTTGAGCCACCACTTGTGTTGTAGGTGTCCTCTCTGCCTTTTTGGTGTCTTGATGCCAAAGGGGGAGAGAGTGAAGGATTTGCGAGTCTTGTGTCGTGTCGTGTTTGTTTCGCTTGCTTTCGTTCCGTTGAACCTCGTTTGCTTTGGTTTGGTTTGCGTGTGTGAGACCTCTCTATCATATGGTGTAATACATATGCACTCTATCGTACCGTATTGAGCTTATCTATCTTGTGATATTTACATTATGCTCATATTTACTATATTGCTTAGTATTAGCCTTATGGTTGCAAGATATGCCTTGTCTATAAAATATAGGGGGAGTGTTGATCCTAGTATGTGTGCCGTGTAGTCCAAAGCACTTTTCTAGATAGCACACATCTAGGGGGAGCTCGTCTATATTTTAGAGATGTGGGGTTTGCTCATGTTCTATGTTTTCTCCCTTTGTGCAAATCCCGTATTGTCATCAATCCACCAAAAAGGGGGAGATTGTCAGGGCATATTTATCCCTTAGTTGTTTTGGTGATTGATGACAATGCTTTTGCGGACTAATCGCGTGCATTGAGTATTTCAGATATATCATGACTAGCAAGACGATTTGGTGCCCCTCGAAGACTATTGAAGACGGCTTTTTCTCTACGTTTCTTTTCGGTGGATTTGAGTCGTAGGACAGCCGTACTATTAAGAGGGGGTCCGCTTTGGAAAGGTTTGGGTGGAATCATCACGTACACATCAACTCCTTTCCACCGCCTTTCCTGTGGCACTTTGGAGCATCCACCGTCTTTTCTTGTCTATGCAAAAGGTCGTGATTGCTGAACTGAGGCATGCGGTAGTACTGCTCCTAGGAGTGGTAGTACCGTAGGCCCTTGCGGTAGTACCGGCCTCTGGCGCGGTCGTACCACAAGTGCCCATGGTAGTACCGCTTCCTAGGAACGGTAGTACTATGGCCTCAGGCCAGGCGCTATTGCTCTTGCGGTAGTAGAGGCGGATGTAATTTTTTACATTCGCGCCCTCTGTGCGTAGTATCGCGCCCCGCGGTAGTACCGCGCGCCCGCCATGCTCACTACATGCGGCGGTAGGGAGCGGATGTAATTTTTTACATCCGCGCCCTGCGCGGTAGTACCGCTCCTGGCCTGCAGTACTACCGTGTCAGATTTTTGCATAGATCCCAACTCAGCGGAAGTTGCCACGGATGTATTTTTATATGTCCGCGCCTTCTCAGAATCTGGACTATCTCTGCCTTGCGGTAGTGCCGCAAGGGGGAGCGGTAGTACCGCGCCAGCAGTTCTACCGCCCTCTGCTTCATTACATCTGGGCGGTTCTGATTTCTGCTGCTCGGGCGGTAGTACCGCGGGGCCCTGCGGTAGTACCGCGTGCCCTTGTGGTAGTACCGCGCCCCTTGCGCGGTAGTACCGTGCTACACAGGCTGGGTTGGTGGATAACGGTTGGATTTGTTCTTCCACTATATAAGGGGTGTCTTCTTCTCCGAGTTGACTATCTCTTCCGTCCCCAAGCTCCATTGTTGCTCCAAGCTCCATTTTCACCCGATCTCTCTCCCTAGCCAATCAAACTTGTTGATTTTCTAGGGATTGGTTGAGAAGGCCCCGATCTACACTTCCACCAAGAGAAATTTGATTCCCCCACTAATCCCTTGTGGATCTTGTTACTCTTGGGTGTTTGAGCACCCTAGACGGTTGAGGTCACCGCGGAACCATATTCCATTGTGGTGAAGCTTCGTGGTGTCGTTGGGAGCCTCCAATTAAGTTGTGGAGATTGCCCCAACCTTGTTTGTAAAGGTCCAGTCGCCGCCTCCAAGGGCACCAATAGTGGAATCACGGCATCTCGCATTGTGTGAGGGAGTGAGGAGAATATGGTGGCCCTAGTGGCTTCTTGGGGAGCATTGTGCCTCCACACCGCTCCAACGGAGACGTACTTACCCTCAAAAGGAAGGAACTTCGGTAACACATCCTCGTCTTCACCGGCTCCACTCTTGGTTATCTCGTGCCTTTACATGTGTAAGCTTATTTGTGTTATATCCCTTGCTTGCTTGTGTGCTTGTTGTTGTTGCATCATATAGGTTGCTCACCTAGTTGCATGTCTAGACAACCTACTTTGATGCAAAGTTTAAATTGGTAAAGAAAAGCTAAAAATTGTTAGTTGCCTATTCACCCCCCCTCTAGTCAACTATATCGATCCTTTCAATTGGTATCAGAGCCTCATCTCTTTATTAAGGACTTTTCCGTCCGAAGAGTATGGTTGACACCGTAGACGGTGGTGAGGAGCACTCCGGTGTGAATCCAATCTCATCTACGGCCGATGGGGGAACCGCAGTCTCTCGTGAGGAATTCAATGTGGCTTTGGACACATTGAAAAACTCCATGACGACCCAGATTAAAAGCATGTTTAACAAATTCTTAGAAGGGCTTAAACTATCCACCGCACCGTTGAAAGTGGGTGATCCCACTAACAAGGTGACGGATGCTAACTCCGACAAGGGGGAAGCTACTAGTGAAAAGGCTCCTTCTGCTAGTGGTAAAAACGACAATGACATCTTTGCCCATGTGGAACCTCCACTTACCTATAGTGGACCAATTCCCTCCACTCATTTGAATCATGCCGGCCCTCCCCCTAAGATTGTGAAAATGAGGACTTTGATTCTTGGGTTTATCATTTTAAGAGTCATTTAAACCATGCTAATAGTAACCTTTGGAGAATCATTGAAGAAGGTTTTTATTCGCATGACCGAAGCAACTTCACCCCTAGAGAAGCCGCGGATAATCAATTCAATGAGAATGCTCTCTTCATCATCCAAGATGCAATTCCACCAGAAGATCTTGCACATCTCTGACCCTTCACCATGGCCAAGGATGCATGGCGCCACGTTGTGTCCCTCTACCGGGGAAGCGCAACCATTCAACGCTCCAACTATGAAGTGGTGCAAGATGAAGCCGATGAGTTTGCAATGAAAGAATATGAAGAACCTCGTGAGCTTTATTGGAGATTAACTACTCTCGCGGTCTCACTCCGAGATCATGGGGGCAAGGATACGGATGACAATTGGATCAAGCGCAAATTCCTCAAGGCCATGATGCCTTACCACAAGGCCATGTCCTCCATCATTCGTCAAAGGCCGGACTTCCACACCTTGTCCTCAAGTGAAGTGTTGGATGAGTTTGTGGCTATGAGCATCTTGGACAAGACCGCCGACAATGCGGTGTTATGCTCTCAAAGAGCAAAGAAGCCCAACCTTGCCTTGAAGGCCAAGGTTAGTGTGGAAGAAGAGGAAGAAGAGGAGAGCAATCTTGAAGATACTTATCATGAACACATGGCTCTTGCTTCAAGGCAATTTTGGATCAAGAAGAACACAAGGCCCAACTTCAACAAGAACAACTCAAGTGGCGCGAAGGTCAAGCAACGAGTGAGGACTTGCAATAATTGTGGAAATGTGTGCCACTTTGTTGTGGAATGTCCTTATGAGAAGAGGAAGACAATGGTGGCAAGCTCATCTGCAAGGACAAGGCCAAGTCTTTCCCCAACAAGAGCAACTTCACCAGGAAGACTCCTCCCAAGGGGTTGGTGGCACAAGAATGAGGATGATGATGAAGACGGTGAGTCGGTTGCCGTGGCCTCCATTGCCATTGCGACAACTCCACGGGTGTCTCTCTTCGACTCACCCAATGAGAACATCACCGCCAAGTGCCTCATGGCTAAAGCCACCAACAAGGTAACCCCCAACATCAAAACTACCAACATTAATAATCCTTCTTTTACATATTGCATTGATGAACATGAGGGGTCTAATGTGGAGGAGAACGAATTTGAGTCTTTTATGAGTAAGCTCAAGGGTAAATCCAAGAAGCACTTCATTGCTCTCTTGGAACAACTTGGTGAAGCCAATGACATGATCGAGGCTCACGAAGATACCATCTCTAAGATGGAGGGGCATAGTCATGACTATGCCGATGAGATTTCGGATCTTTCCAATGCTCTTGAGGAAGAGCGAGGTCTTCGTTTGGCTCTTGAGGAGTCATACAACGATGACCACGCTAAATTAAAGAAGGATCTTGATCATGCTCTTGTTGTATCTCGTGTGCTAAACTCCGAGAAGGCCAAGCTTGGGGTTGATCTTTCTAGACTCAAAGAGGAGTTTGATATACTTGACAAGGCTCACAAGGTCTTGAAGGGTGTTCATGCTAGCCTCAAAGAGTCTCATGATCAACTCCAAGTAAAGCTAACCAAGGAGAAAGCCACCTTTCCTCATATGGTCTTAATTGATAATGCAAATGCTACTAACCCATGTTGTGAGCATGTGCATCTTGTTGAGGAGAATGCAAAGTTGAAGAAGCAACTTGAGAAAGGCCTTGTGTCGTGTGCATCTTGTTGAGGAGAATGCAAAGTTGAAGAAGCAACTTGAGAAAGGCCTTGTGTCGTGTGCATCTTGTTGAGGAGAATGCAAAGTTGAAGAAGCAACTTGAGAAAGGCCTTGTGTCGTGCATACAAGGTGAGAAGAACCTCAATGACCTTTTGAGCAATCAAAAGGAAGTTGTGGCCAAGGAAGGAATTGGGTTCGCACCCGTGTCCAAGACAAGAAGAAGAATGACAAGACCAAACGACCTCCTCCTCTCAAGCAAACTTTTGTGAAGGAGGGAGAGGGTGCTTCCAAGGAGAAGAAGAACAATGTGAAGGGTGGTGGTGTCAAGAAGGGCAATGACACCCCTTCCAACAAAGTCGGCGACTTTAACCCTTCTTATGTGTTGTGCCGTGCTAGTGATGGGCATGTTTATGCCAAATTTGTTGGTTCTCCTTATGAGTACATTGAATGGTATATTTGGGTTCCTAAGACCCTTGTCACTAACATCAAAGGACCCATTACAAAATGGGTACCTAAAACCAAGCATTGATCTCTTGTAGGTGTTTGCTTCCGGTGGGGGATCATGGTTGCTCGATAGTGGAGCTGCAAATCATATGACCGGAAGCAAGGACTTGGTGGTGGACGTGCACAAGATTCCATCTATGCCCACCAATGTCGAGTGGGGTGATGTCTCGTCCTCTAAGGTATTGGGACTTGGCAAGGTTGTCATTTCTCATGATCTCACGATCGAGAAGGTCATGCTTTTTGAGTCCCTTGCATACAATTTACTTTCTGTTCGTCAACTTGCACTCATGGGCTTTGCCACTTTCTTTGATCTTGATACCGTGGCCCTCTTGTGGAGCAAGACTCTTAAAGTATCCTTTGTTGGGCATGCTGAGAATGGTCTCTATGTGATTAACTTTTCGGAGCGACCCACTAAGACTGCGACATGCCTAATGGCTAAAGTTGATGTGGGATGGCTTTGGCATCGCTGTTTAGCCCATGTTAGTATGAGATCTTTGCAAAGTCTTCTCAAGGGGGACCATGTTCGTGGACTAACAAATGTTAGTTTTGCTAAAGATCGTGCTTGCAGTGCTTGTATCGAAGGAAAGCTACATGAAAAGGCTCACCCTCCCACGACCATCATTTACTCGAAGAGGCCTTTGGAGCTCCTTCACTTGGATCTCTTTGGGCATCCATCCTTTGATAGTTTTGGGGCTAGAAAGTATTGCTTGGTGATTGTGGATGATTATTCAAGGTACACTGGGGTATATTTCTTCAAGAGGAAGAGCGAGACCCAACAAACCGTCATTGACTTTGCAAATGAAGCCCAACGACAACACAATGCAAAGATCTTGACAATAAGAAGTGACAACGACATCGAGTTCAAGAACTACACCTTGGATGAGTTTCTTAGTGATGAGGGGATCAAGCATCAATATTCCACACCATACACCCCTCAACAAAATGGTGTAGCGGAGAGGAGGAACCGGACGTTGATGGATGCGGCAAGGACCATGATGGCGGAATTCAAGTCCCCGTACAACTTTTGGGCTGAAGCCATCAACACCGCGTGTCATGCATCCAATCGGCTCTATCTCCGCAAAGGCTTTAACAAGACTCCATATGAGATTCTCACCGGTAACAAGCCCAACCTCAAGTACTTTCGGGTGTTCGGGTGTAAGTGTTTAATTCTCAAGAAAAGGTGTTCGTTTGTCCAAATTTGAGGCTAGAGCTTATGAGGGCATATTTGTTGGTTATGCTACAAACTCTCATGCTTACCGTGTCCTCAATAAGTCCACGGGACTTATTGAGGAGATGTGTAACATGGAGTTTGATGAGAATAACGGCTCCCAAGTGGAGCAAAGTGGCACTTGTGATGTAGGTGATGAAATTCCTCCTCAAGCCATAAGAAGAATGGGAGTTGGTGTTATCCTACCCATAGAGGAACCCCTTGTGGCCGAAGGAGAAGGACAATGCTCCACTCAAGTGGAGCCATCACCAACCCAATGCCCACACGCTTTCAAAGAACAAAGTGAAGGCCCTCAACCTCATGAACAAGACCAAGGGCAAGATCAATCTCAAGACGGTGTTGAATCACCAAGTGATGCCCAAGGTCAAGTTATCTCCTCCGAGCAAGTTCAAGATCAAGAGCAACCTCAAGATCAAGAACAAGCTCAAGACGGCGCTCAAGATGATCAAGTGACCGCTCCTCGACTCACCCCCGAGAAGGAATTGGAGCGTCGTGATGCCAAGATTGCATCCAAGCTCTCCACCAAGGGTCATCTCATGAAGAATGTGCTTGGAAGCATTCAAAAGGGGGTAAGCACTCGTAGACAATTGGCAAACTATTGTGAACATCACGCGTTTGTCTCTTGTGTTGAACCCCAAAAGGTCTATGAGGCGCTCGAAGATCCGGATTGGCTCAATGCCATGCATGAAGAACTCAACAACTTCGAGTATAACAAGGTGTGGAGCTTGGTGCCAAGGCCAACGGGGAACCACAATGCCATTGGAACCAAGTGGATATTCAAGAACAAGCAAGATGCTCATGGGACAATAGTTCGCAACAAGGCAAGATTGGTAGCACAAGGCTACTCCCAAGTCGAGGGTATCGACTACAGTGAAACCTTTGCTCCCGTTGCTCGCCTTGAATCCATTCGTTTGTTGATTGCTTATGTTTCTCATCATAACTTTAAGGTGCAACAAATGGATGTGAAGAGTGCTTTTCTTAATGGTCCTATTAATGAGTAGGTATATGTCAAACAACCCCCCGGGTTCGAGGATCCCTACTTCCCGGATCATGTGTATCAACTCGATAAGGCACTCTATGGCCTTAAACAAGCCCCACGTGCGTGGTATGACCACCTTACCGAGTTGTTGCAAGATCGTGGATTTGAAGTTGGGAAAATCGACCCCACTCTTTTTACTAAGAAAGTCAAAGGGGAGTTGTTTGTGTGCCAACTATATGTTGATGATATTATCTTTGGTTCCCCTAACAAAGCTTTCAATGAGGAATTTGCCGCTCTCATGACCTCTAAGTTCAAGATGTCTTCGATGGGAGAGTTGAAATTCTTCCTTGGATTCAAAGTCAAACAAAGAAGAGAAGGAACCTTCATCAACCAAGCCAAATACACTCAAGACATGCTAAAGAGATTCAAGCTAAGTGATATCAAGCCGGCTTCCACTCCAATGCCCACCAAGTGCCAACTTGACATTGATCCCAATGGTAAAGCGGTGGATCAAAAGGTATATCGCTCCATGATTGGCTCCTTGCTTTACCTTTGTGCATCTACACCGGATATCATGTTGAGTGTGGGAATTTGTGCACGGTTTCAAGCTGCACCTAAGGAAAGCCACTTTGTGGCGGTCAAGCGAATCTTTTGATATTTGGCTCATACCCCAAACTTAGGCTTATGGTACCCAAGAGGAGCAAACTTCAAGCTTGTAGGTTATTCGGACTCGGATTGGGTGGGAGACAAAGTGGATAGGAAGTCCACTTCCGGAGGGTGCCAATTCCTTGGTTGCTCTTTGCTAAGTTGGTCTTCTAAGAAGCAAAGTTGTGTGTCCCTCTCGTCAACCGAAGCGGAGTATGTGACTGCCGGTAGTTGTTGTGCACAACTTCTATGGATGAGGTAAACTTTAAAGGATTACGGTGTCATTTGTGACAAAGTGCCTCTTTGGTGTGACAATGAAAGTGCCATCAAGATTTCTCTCAACCCGGTGCAACACTTCAAGACGAAGCATATTGAGATTCGGTATCACTTCATCCGGGATCACATTAGGCGAGGGGAGATCGAGCTCAACTACATCAACACTCATGATAACCTTGCAGATATTTTCACAAAGCCTTTGGATGAAGCAAGATTTCGCGAGTTAAGGCATGATCTAAATATCATTGATTCGAGCAATGTTTCTTGAACCCTTGCACACCCCACCATACTCAACTTGTTATCTTGTTTAGGTGTAGGCACGGACATAGGGGGAGTGTTGTTCTCTTAATGAACTCTCCCTCCCCCCCCCCATTATGCATAAATTGATCAACTCTTTCACATTAGCCATTGTTGATGGTACTTGTGCTTCAAAGACGAGTTTTGGTCATGGGCCCAAGGATAATTCTTCGCGGTGCCATACCAATTGACTCAAACATAGGTGGCTCCGGCCACCGTCCTCTCTTTGGAGAAGTTGTGTTGAGTGTTTTAGTCCTTGTTGTCTCTTGTCTTCCTTTGTCGCATCGAGCTTGTGTGTGTTGTCTCGTGTGTCAGCGTTTCGTGTGTCCATTCCCTTGAAGGTTGCTATGCAAAGGCCTTTTGTTTTCTTTGTTCTTGAAACTTGCATCCTCTTGAGCACACGGTACTACCGCGGCTTGCCACGGTACTACCGCGGGAGCAGCGCATGGTACTTCCGCACCCAGCGCGGTAGTAATTTTTTGTTGCCGTCTGGGGGAGCGGTACTACCGCCCATGGTGCGGTACTACATGCAGTCTGGTGGTACTTCCAAGACAAAGGAACTACCGCGATGACACGCGGTACTACCGCGCTGTCGAGGGCGCGTGGGGGTTAAGAGCAGGCAGGGGGAGTTCCAACTCCCCCATACCCATTCATTTGTTTCTCCACACGCTGTATCTCTCTCTCTCGCTCAAGAACGACGCCGGAGACCCTCGCCGGATCTCCGTCTCCGGCCGCTCTCCTCGGCTCCCGTCCGGTGGGATCATTCCCGACCACTCCCTCTTGCCATGGAACAAGGTTTCTCCCCAAATCCCTCTCTCCTTGGTTCGTTCTTTCGTTTCTAGGCTTTTGGGGAGATACATGTTGTTCTTGATATTTTAGGGCAAATCTTTGCAAGAGTCGGATGTAGGAGAGTAGTAATGCGTAGAGATTGTACCTGATATATTGCCCCGTGGTAGATTTGATCGACCGTAGTACCGCTTTGTTGTCACGGTTGTGCTTAGATCCAGTGGCGGATTCGGATCTGAAACCGTGCGGTACTACCGCTCCTAGGAGCGGTACTACCGCGCGAGACGCGGCACTAAAATTCTACTGCCGCTCCAAGACCCGGTACTACCGTGCCACCGCGCGGTACTACCGTGACTAGGAGCTGCACTAGAATTTTTGTGCCGCGCGGCCAAGCGGTACTACCGTTGTTGTCAAATCTCCCTCATGGCAATTACCAAGTGCGCCTTCTACTTGTTTCACCTGTTTTGCTGTGGTCTTTGCATTGATCTTTCTCGCTTCTCGTGTGTGTTTTGTGTTTTGTGTCTTAGGTGGTGGCTCCGGTGCCCTTGCTCGCCGTTCCAATCCCAGCCGTGACACGGGCTCCAAGCGTCTGCGCAACCAAGATGAAGCTCCAGAGGGCTCCAATGCCCCACAACACAGAACCAAGACCACCGCCACCAAGAACAAGGAGCCCTCCATGGGCATGGATGAGATACCACTGGCTGAGTTTATCACTCGAAGGAAGATCAACCCCTATGTGAATCCTCGTGCCAACTTCAGAGGGAATGACCTGTTCTGGACCAAGCAACAGAATCTCATTTATCTGGATGTGATCAAGGGCAAGCAGAACATATATGTGGACGTGCACTAGATTGACATGAATCACATGAGGGATGATAAGCACCGTGCCTACTTTGGTGAGGCCTTGGATCTCGTGGAGCAGTTTGCCATTGAGGATGTGATCTCTTTCCACCTGGAATTTGATCCCGAGCTTGTGGCCCAGTTCTTTGCTTCGGTTCACTTTCACACTGATGAGGAACGAAGGATGACCTAGATGACCAATGGACGTCAGTTGACTGCTACATGGAAGGACTTCATGGATTTGCTCCACGTACCTGATGAGGGGCTCAACACGCCCGTTGGTAGTACCGTGCCCTACGCGGTAGTACCGCGCCCCCGGCGCGGTAGTATCGTGCGCTCTGGCCAGGCTCAGCTGCATGCGCGGCAGTAGGAGCGGATGTAATTTTTTACATCCACACCCTGCGCGGTAGTACTGCTCCTGGCCTGTAGTACTACCGTGTCGGATTTTTGCATAGATCCCAACTCAGCGGAAGTTGCCACGGATGTTTTTTTATATGTCTGTGCCTTCTCAGAATCTGGACTATCCCTGCCTTGTGGTAGTACCGCAAGGGGGAGCGGTAGTACCGTGCCAGCGGTTCTGATTTCTGCTGCTCGGGCGGAAGTATCGCGTCCCTTGCGCGGTAGTACCGTGCTACGCAGGCTGAGTTGGTGGATAACGGTTGGATTTGTTCGTCCACTATATAAGGGGTGTCTTCTTCTCCGAGTTGACTATCTCTTCCGCCCCCAAGCTCCATTGTTGCTCCAAGCTCCATTTTCGCCCGATCTCTCTCCCTAGCCAATCAAACTTGTTGATTTTCTAGGGATTGATTGAGAAGGCCCCGATCTACACTTCCACCAAGAGAAATTCGATTCCCCCCACTAATCCCTTGTGAATCTTGTTACTCTTGGGTGTTTGAGCACCATAGATGGTTGAGGTCACCGCGGAGCCATATTCCATTGTGGTGAAGCTTCGTGGTGTCGTTGGGAGCCTCCAATTAAGTTGTGGAGATTTCCCCAACCTTGTTTGTAAAGGTCCGGTCGCCGCCTCCAAGGGCACCAATAGTGGAATCACGGCATCTCGCATTGTGTGAGGGCGTGAGGAGAATACGGTGGCCCTAGTGGCTTCTTGGGGAGCATTGTGCCTCCACACCGCTCCAACGGAGACGTACTTCCCCTCAAAAGGAAGGAGCTTCGGTAACACATCCTCGTCTTCACCGGCTCCACTCTTGGTTATCTCATGCCTTTACTTGTGCAAGCTTATTTGTGTTATATCCCTTGCTTTCTTATGTGCTTGTTGTTGTTGCATCATATAGTTTGCTCACCTAATTGCATGTCTAGACAACCTACTCTGATGCAAAGTTTAAATTGGTAAAGAAAAGCTAAAAATTGTTAGTTGCCTATTCACCCCCCCCCCCCTAGTCAACTATATCGATCCTTTCAGATGGCAGCCCCCCCCCCAAGCCCAATCCGAATTGGGTGGGGGCCGGCCCCCCCTTTCCTTCTCCCTCTCTCCTCCTTCCTTCCTCTCCTACTCCAACTAGGGAAGGGGGGATCCTACTCCCGGTGGGAGTAGGACTCCCCCTAGGGCGCGCCATAGAGTGGGCCGGCCCTTCCCTCCTCAACTCCTTTATATACGGGGGAATGGGCACCCCATAGACACACAAGTTGATTGTTTAGCCGTGTGCGGTGCCCCCCTCCGCAGATTTCCACCTCGGTCATATCGTTGCAGTGCTTAGGCGAAGCCCTGCGCCGGTAGCTTCATCATCACCGTCACCATGCCGTCGTGCTGACGGAACTCTCCCTCGACCTTAGCTGGATCTAGAGTCCATGGGACGTCACCGAGCTGAACGTGTGCAGATCGCGGAGGTGTCGTATCTTCGGTGCTAGGATCGGTCGGATCGTGAAGACGTACGACTACATCAACCGCGTTGTCATAACGCTTCCGCTTTCGGTCTATGAGGGTACGTGGACAACACTCTACCCTCTCGTTGCTATGCATCACCTAGGTGGATCTTGCGTGTGCATAGGAAATTTTTTGAAATTACTGCGTTCCCCAACAAAACGGGCCAAGCCGGTGGATTTCGGCGTGTTGGGGCATGTCTGGGAAGTTTTTTCGGCGCTGGCGCGAAAAAGGTCGCTCTGAGGGGCCTGTTGGGGACGCGGCTGGAGATGCTCTTACCCCCAGCCTTCGCATTGATATGGACCAGAAAGCCTGACTCCTTGGTGAAAGTCTATCGAACCAGCTGAGTTGTTCACTTGATGCATCACGTGTGTCAGGACCCCGATTCCAAGTCACATCGACCTAGCCGGTAACACCTCATATCACTTTGCGGCCTCACGCACGGTATTCCCACGGGTGTCGCCTTACCATGGCCCGGGACCGTTTGCGCCTTTTGGCTCACGTATATGATAGTGTCACGCCCAATATGGGACCCTATCCAAAAGGAACTCGAAGGTCCCACCAAGGATAGACCCGCATATTGAAACGCTTTTGCAAGGTGGATATCATTACATCAACATTACATAATAGTGGGGATACATACATAAGGCACAAATGCCACAAGAATACATCAACATCATATACAAGATCAACATCCGACTACGGATGAAACATAAACAGAAGCTCAAACAATATCCACCCTGCTAGCCCAGGCTGCCGACCTGGAACCTATCCCCTGATCGAAGAAGAAGTAGAAGAAGAACTCCAACACAAGAAAACATCGCTCTCACGTCATGATCATCGCAAACCTGTACCTACAACTGGTGGTGTAGTAATCTGTGAGCCACGAGGACTCAGCAATCCCATTACCATGGGTATCAAGACTAGCAAAGCTTAATGGGAAAGGCAGGGGTAAAGTGGTGAGGATGCAGCAGCGACTAAGCATATATGGTGGCTAACATACGCAAATGAGAGCGAGAAGAGAAACAAAGGAATGGTCGTCAACTAGTAATGATCAAGAAGTGATCTTGAACTCCTACTTACGTCAAACATAACCCAGAAACCGTGTTCTCCTCTCGATCAACCCGAAAAGAGACACTCACGATTACGCTACGGTTGGTGTATTTTAGAAGAGTTTACTTCAAGTTTACTACAACCGGATATTAACAAATTCCCATCTGCCACATAACCGCAGCACGGCTCTCGAAAGTTTATACCTGCGGGGTGTCCCAACTTAGCCCATGATAAGCTCTCGCGATCAACGAAGGATATTCCTTCTCCCGGGAAGACCCGATCAGTCTCGGAATCCGGCTACAAGACATTTCGACAGCAATAAAACAAGACCAGCAAAGCCGCCCGATGCGCCGACAATCCCGATAGGAGCTGCACATATCTCGTTCTCAGGGCAACACCGGATGAGACATCCTACGAGTAAAACCAAACCTCGAGTTTCCACGAGGGGGCCCCGTAGTCTACTCGGTTCGGGCCAACACTTAGACAAGCATTGGCCCGGGGGGGCTAAATAAAGATGACCCTTGGGTTAATTACTCCCAAGGGAAAATAGGTGGTGGTGAGGCAAATGGTAAAACCAAGGTTGGGCCTTCTTTGGAGGAGTCTTATTCAAAGCGAACTGTCAAGGGGGTCCCATAAATCACCCGACCGCGTTAGGGACGCAAAATCCGGGAACATAATACCGATATGACGGAAACTAGGGCGGCAAGAGTGGAACAAAACACCAGGCATAAGGCCGAGCCTTCCACCCTTTACCAAGTATATAGATGCATTAATAATATAAGATATATTGTGATATCCCAACAAGTAAACATGTTCCAACAAGGAACAACATCTCCATGTTCCAACAAGGAACAAACTTCATCTTCACCTGCAACTAACAATGCTATAAGAGGGGCTGAGCAAAGCGGTAACATAGCCAAACAACGGTTTGCATAGGAAAAGTGTCAAAGGTTAGAGGCTGACATGGCAATTAGGTAGGCTTGAGCAACAAGTGATAGGTAGCGCAGCATAGCGATAGAACGAAGCAACTAGCATAGCAATGATAGTAATGAGATCCAAGGTGACGGTCATCTTGCCTGAAATCCCGCAAGGAAGAAGAACGAATCCATGAAGAAGACGAACGGATGAAGCCGAACCAAGCGTAGACAAACGAATCCTCACGATCGCAACGAAACGGGAACTAACAAGAAGAAGCACACAACAAAGTAAACACACCACACATAGACAAGACATGATGCACAATAAGCATGATGCAAGACAAATCTAGATGAGGCTACTCATGGCAAGATATGATGCAAACAAGAGCAACACATCAAAGCAAGTTTAAATGAGGCCGGGAACAACATATAACAATTCCGGTAAGTCCTCATATGCAAATTTCGAAATTGGTCCAGAACTGAATAAACCTTATGTTCAAGTTGTTAAACAGCAAGTTAAGATGCACCAAGATGATCTACACGAAATTCTAGTCAAGTTACATATAAAGTTCATTAGATTCGGAGCTACGGCCTAGAAGATATGAGCAAAACAAGTTAAACATGGCATTGATGCAAAATGCATACAAACATCAAGCAAAAACCTCAAAACAAGGATGCAACATGATAATATGAAACTACATGCAAAATCAAGCAAGTTTCATATAGAGCACACTCAAAACGGAGCAACGGTTCAACACATACACATGAAACAAGTTATAGCAACAATCTGTCCCAAACAGCAACTAGGCATATTACAAGCATCAAAACAATATGCTACAGCATCTCAACATAATAACAAAAGGCATGGGCATGATGTACAGGTAGAGCATGACAAAACATGAACACTGAGCTATCTCCAGAAATCACTAGAACATGCTCAAAAACACATGGCAAGATTGCAAATAATAACAGTTTCAGACTTGTCAGGAAATAACATCAGGTTGCAATGTTTAGAGCTATCAAACAACATTCTACAGGAACTTATCATGGCAAACAAAGACATGGAATAAATCTACTAATTTCATAGAACAAAAGTCCCTTACTGGCCATGAGCCAAAAGGGATCAGAAAATATGATGGCACCCATGTAAACATAGCAAGTTATATTACAGATTCAAACATGGCAGGAACAACAATAAGTAGGCATGTTGGTGAGCTTGAACCACTCACCACAGAGCAATAAATGGCATGGCAAGGCAACTCACAGTAAGAAGACATGTCATAGAAGCTATACATGGCAAGAACAACATCATAGCATACACGGATCAACTACAACAACCTTGGCAAAATTGAATAACATGTAAACAATCTGCCAGGAAACATTTTATAGCAAAAGTAGAGCTCGATTAACTCAAGCTATGGCACTCCATAATTGAAAACAAGGGCATGGATGGATAGAGAATAACCATATGTTCAAAACATCCTTACTGAAGTATCTCAAAATAAGCATTGACCTCTCGGTAGCATCAAGTTTACATGGCATAAAAATATCAGCAGAACAGGGGCTGAAATCATCAACATCATGAAGCCTAGTTTGCATGCTTGTGCTAGTCACCACAGAGATCACAAAAATACATGGCATACACCCCTGTAAATATGGCATGACATATTACAAAACACATGTAGGGCTCAAGTTCATAGGGTGCACACATCAATCATGGCAAAAATGACAAAAGTGCATGTTCTGATAAGAATCTGAAACTAACATCACATAGCCCTCTTCTAACAGCATTTCGGGCATCAAGATGAGCTCAAATGAAAATGATGCAATGAGCTGAAATGATGTACTCGTCGAGACGAACAATTTGACATATTACACGCACGAAATGGAGCAATATGCAGAGAGTTATGATGTGGTGAAAATGCATGAAAATATTAGCAGATTCGGGGACTTGGTGGAATTTAACCTCCGGGAAAAGTCAACCCGGGACGGGACGGTTCCGGGACGGAGAGATCCGGATCGGGCGCCGTGTTTGGATGGGGGAGTGGTGGATCTCGTCCACTCCCCAGATCCGGCGACGGGTGGCGGGGCCGCGCCCGCGCGCGGCGGCCGGAGGCGACGATGGCGGAGGGAGGCGGCGACGAGGTCGGCCGGCGAGGCGCGCCCGGGCGAGGCGCGGCAGCGGCATGGCCTTGTGGGCGGGCGACCGAGCGCTGGGAGGCGAGGCGGCGAGGGCGAGGCGGCGGCGAGGCGGCGGCGATGCTCGCGCCGGCGGCGGGTCGCCGGGCGAGCAGCGGCGACCGGCCGGCGAGGCGGACGGGCACGGGCGGCGGCGAGGCGCTGGCTCCTCGGCCCGGCGCGTGCCCGGGCGGGCTCCCGTGGGCAAGCGAGCAGCGGCGGGCGGCGGGTGGCGGGCGCCACGTGGCGGCCCGGAGTGGTGCGAGGCGGCGGCGCTGGGTGTCCGTGGCGCGACATGTCCGGCGTGGCGAAGGCGATTGCTAGGGTTTGGACAGGGATTTGATCCGTGAATTTGGACGGGGAGGGCTTATTTATAGGTAGAGGGAGCTAGGAGAGTCCAAATGGAGCGCGGTTTTCGCCCACACGATCGTGATCGAACGACCGAGAGCATGGAGTAGAGTTAGGTGGGTTTTGGGCCACTTTGAAAAGGGTGTTGGGCTGCAACAAAAGAGGGCTTTGCGGTTACCCGGTTAACCGTTGGAGTACCAAACGACCTCCAAATGGCACGAAACTTGACAGGCGGTCTACCGGTGCTATACCAAGGCCGCTCGACAAACCTCGGGCCATTCCGAGAAAGTTTAATACCCGCACATGAAAAGAGGTAAAAGGGAGCGCCGGGAGACATAGGAGTGTTGGATTGCAAAACGGACAACGGGGAAAATGCTCGGATGCAAGAGACGAACACGTATGCAAAATGAAATGCACATGATGACATGATATGAAATGCAGATGATGACATGGCAAAATGCAACACGCAAGCACATGACATGGCAACGACGGCGAATAACTGGAAGACACCTGGCGCATCGAATCTGGGGCGTTACAGATAGTGTCGCTAGCATCCACATGACAAAGAACCCGGGCCGACATGGCTAGTCGTGAACCCAAAGAGACGCTAACCTATGGGGACAGGCATACATGAATCACATCGAGCATGTCGGTCATCAACGTATAAATTCGGGCTGTAGCCTTTGGGCTAACAGGACTCCGGTATCCCAGTCAGCAGGCTAGGCAGACTCGAATATCACCGCGTGACATTTCCCGAAGGAACGGACATAGGAACGGTGAAACACATGCCGGTCGGTCAGGTGTCCAAGCAGTAGTGCTGGGCTAGCGGACTCGGTGAACCGGCTCTAGCGGACTACTATCGCTCGAAGCACAAGACTACATTTCCCCATATGAGAGGCTGCCAAGGATAAACAACTAGATTGTCGGATCCCACTCATACCAAGCATTTCAATCATACACATAATATGCCCGATATGAGTACATACAACAAGGCATCACAACAAAACTCTACAACTCAAAGTACTTTATTTAAGAGGCTCCGAGGAGCCATACATAACATATCCATACAGGTAGGGGTCACATGACCCAACACTCAAGTCATACAAACATACAAGCACATGCGGAAGCAAACTAGTCTGAGTACAAACTCTAAAAAGAAAGAAAGCTTGTTGAAGCCCTTCTATCTACAGTGGCCCTTCACAAGCCTTGGATCACCACCTGGGTGGCTAGTTCACTCGTCGATGTCAAGGTCTACATAAAACCCATCGGAGGGGGCAGTGTTGTCATCTGAAAACATTAATTAAGCAAACATGAGTACGGAGGTACTCAAGAAGTCTTACAATGTAATCCTATCATACATGCACATTCTCAAGAAGGTGGTGGAGTTATTTGCAAAAAGCCAGCTTTGACTCTTGGCTAAGCTATCCCACGTGACACCACTTGAAAAGCATTTGTCGCACACAAGTCCACTAATCACCATCACAATACTCCACCGTGGATCCTCTCTCGTCACCCACGAGAGGGCCATCCATGCACTCACACTTATCTTGAGGCTTTTAGTAGTATCCATTTACTTGTCTATGAACTGTTATAGGCAACCCAGAAGTCCTTCTCCGTGGACACGGCTATTCAATAGATCATATTAACCTGCGGGGTGTACTTCTTCACACACGCTCACCACTTACCGCCGTTTACACGACATGTACTCGGCAACCTTCAAGCGGAAGCCCAGCGTGGGTGTCGGCCACACCTACCTAAACATTCAAGTCCCTAGTCCGGTTTATCGCCTATTCGGGTTCCATCCATGATTGAGTCCGCCGAGGTTTCCCATATGGCCCCGAACGATGTGTGCGGGGTTCCCGAGATAACAAGCGGGCATTCGATTTTGCCGGCCACGGTGTATCTACCGCATCATAGCCCACCCCTAGGGTCACGCCACGCACGGCCTCCAACACATATCCTACAAACACCGTAAACTAGTTGCAACTCCCGGACAGAGAACAAGGGTGGTTAAGAAGCGAGAGGGTCCATTGGTTTCGGGCCCAATGCGTGGTAGTAACTGTTTCATGGATCACAAACACGAACTCAGTTCTTAGGGACGGCTTCAATGAAACAACCCACCATGTACTCCTACATGGCCTCTCATCGATACCTTTACCAAAACGTGTTCAACACTTTCACTCTCGAACCCGACACAACCTTTCACTCCGGTTCATCATCTCGATGAGCCGGACTGACACAACTCTAAGCATAGCAAGCATAGCATGGTAGGAATCACAAACATGGCTCAATCAACTCCTAGACATACTAGTGGGTTTCATCTAGTTCTTGTGGCAATGACAGTCATGCAAAGGAAGTGGGTTCACTACCGCAAAGACACAACAGTTTGAATCGCGTTGTCTTAATGCAGTAAACAAGAGCGAAGCGAGAACATGGGTTTGTATCGGAATGATCAATGGGTTGCTTGCACGATGGAGTGGTGGTAGGATACGCCCTTCGAGACGGATATTCGGATTATCCTGAGGCGTAACCTATCACGAAAGACATACCGAAAATAAACACACATGGCAATATGCAACAATATGATGCATGCTATGACATGGCAATATGAATGTGTGTTGGCCTAATGCAAGCTGGAACAAAAGGATGAACTCATTTGAATCAAAGATTCAAATGTTAGCTCATTAAAATAGCCCTAAAGGTGCATTATCTTAATCTGCTTAAACAGCAAGGTTAACTTGTTTTATCATGCATGAAACCTGTACCAATGGATAGAATGGATTTTTCTGATCATTTTCATATATAAATCTTTGCATTTGGAGTTCTGATTAATTTCTATGAATTTTGAAGTTTGAACTATATTCGAATTTCCTATAATGAAATAATTCTAGTAATTCATTTCATCGCGTCGAGAATGCGTCGGTGATGTCATAGTCAACGGGACGTCCAGGTCAAACCTGACCGGTGGGTCCCGATGTCAAGATAATTAGTTTAACTAAATATTAATTAAAACTAAACCTGATTAGTTAACAGGGCTGGGCCCCACCTGTCATTGACTCAACAGAGTCAACCAGGGCCCACCCGTGGTCAAAGTCAGAGTCGGCCACACCGGCGTTTAGCCGCCGGCGAGCCAGACGCGGCGGCGAGAGTGGATTTGGTTGTTTCGGTAACCAAATGGGCCGCGGAGGGTGTCTATGGGTAGTTGGGGACAAGCCGCAGCTTTTGGTGGAGTTAGTTGAGCTCGGGGCGGCCGGAATCGGCGCTGGCGACGACCTAGGCGGCCGCCGGAGTTCGGGTGAAGACGAACTCGAGCTACGGTGCGCGGTGAGGTGCGTGGAGTAGTGGGTTAGACCCTCGTGATGTGGTGAGTCGTTAGACACCGAGGGTGGCGGTGGATGGCCGGGAGCACGTCGGCGACGAGCTCCACGGCGGCGAAAAGCGGTTGAGCTCCGTCACGGTCGCTACACGGCTCGGGAGTGAGAGAGAAAGGGGAGATAGCTAAGCTCACGGGCACTCGGGAAGCACTCGGTCGGTCGGGGACGGGCGATCTGGCGGCGGCGTTGAAGGGATCTCCGTCATTGCGGGGTCAGGCGAGGTCGGTCAGATGGCCTCGGCCTCGCTGAGCACTCGGGGCTCGGCTAGCTCGACAAAGAGGAGGGCGGCGGAGCTCCTAGACACGACGGGAGGAGCACGGACGACGGGAGCGCGACTCTGGCGACAGCGTGGCTGCAGTGGCGTCAGGCGTGGCGGGGAGCGAGGGAGGAGGAGCTGGGAAGAGAGATGTCCGAGGGTTCGGGGAAGAGAGGCGCTTGCGTCGGTCACTCAGTGAGGGAGCGGCGAGCGGCGACCAGTGCGTGGCGTGCATGCGGTGCTCGCCGCCGAGCACTTGCCTGCTGCTGGCCAAGCCAAGCAGCTTCATTGGCCATGGCGGGGCTGGGCAGCAGTGGGCGGTTGGGGCGCCTGTAAGTATTTGTATTTCTGTTTTTCTTTTTCTAATTTTCTGTAATTTTGTGGAGTTTTTAAAAATACTTAAACAGCTCCAAAATTCACCAAACTGGACCTGGTCCTTAGTTGGAATATTTCCAACATGGAACATTTTTGTTTGGGAATATTTGGGCATTTGAAATATTTTATATAATTTTAAATGCCCAAACTCAAATACTTATGATTTAATTCAAAGACCCTGGGATGACCTAGAAAATTGTGCACCACTTTTGGCAGAGGCTCTGAACCAAAGCAAAGGTGATGAGCATTTTTGAAGGGCATTTCAGGTTCATTGAAAATAATTTTAGTAAACCCTAGTTGGATTCAAAAGGGGTTCTGGGGGTTCTGTCTTCCCCATTTCAAATTTCAGATGAAGGTTAAACATGATGCACACACTAATGCATGGACTAGCTAGGATGTGACAACGTGTCTGCACATGTCAACCAATTAACTACTCGTACAAAGTTGAGTCACTTATTTTGGGACGGAGGAAATATTTCCCAAACCCAAAAATAAATTATTTTCCTCATAAAAACAAATTTACTATTATTGTCTCAAAAAACTAATTAACCTATTATTAATATACATGAGCAACATTCTAAAATTAAAATGAACTCATATTTGCAAAAATGGTTTGTGATACAAGCACACCATCTCCCACCTAACCATTCCTCGACCCCCCATGAGGTGACGCCACGCCACACCGGGGCCTTCCCTGCCGCCACCCGAAGCCCTCTCTCCTCACCCCCTCCCCTCCCTCTGTTGTCGCCAGAGCCCCCGCCGGGCAAAGCCCGCGCGACGTGGCGGCGACAGGGCTCCTGCTGGTCGTGGACGGGTGTGGCGGCAACAGCGCCCGCTCCCACTCTTTCTACTGCGGTGGCGCGTGGCAGCAGCGGCCAGAGGCGCGACGGCGGCAGTGGGACGGGCTCGATCTACTACTCCCGCATGGGCCTGGGCTATAGCTGGCCAAACGGGTCGTGCTAACTGGTCCGGCCCGGTAGCACGCAGGCCCAGCACGACCCAGGAGCGGCACGGCCCGGGCTAAACGGGCCAGGCCCGGCACGCGGCACGCCATGGGCCGTGCCTGGGCCTGGAGGCTAGGCACGCGGTCCGGCACGGCACGACCCGTTTATGTTTTTTTTGAAAAATATAAATATATATGTCCTATATAAATACCGAATACCCTAATATGTTTAATATTTTCATAGTGCATGCGTATTTTATTAGTGCTTGAATCTAAGTAGTAGTAGTGTTATAGTGTAGTCTTTGTATTTTTTATCCTTTTGTAATTATAGAGTATGTCTTGTATTCTTTTATTCTTTCAGATGGGAGTTTTAATGATGTACATGTGCTAATAAAACTCTAGATTTATCTCACATAATAGTCTACCAGATTTTGCAATTTTCTACATTTTTTGGCCTTTTTTTGCTGTTTTCAGAGGTATTACGAATAAAAAGAAAAAAAAATCACGCCAGACGGGCCAGCGTCCTCCAACGGGCCGGCGTGCCTAGGCGTGCCGCGTGCCGGCCCACGTAGCCTACGTGCCGTGCCTGGGCTGCTAGCTCCCGCCCGTGGGCCGGCACGGCACGACCCAGCTATTATTCGTGCCGAGACGGGCCGTGCCGTGCCAGGCACGTTTACGGCGGGCCGGGCCGTGCCGGACCGGGCTGGCCCGTTTGGCCAGGTATGGCCTGGGCAGCCCTGATCTCGCACCTTGTTGCTTCTTGTGCGTGGCATTTACAATCTGTGGCTCTGCCGGCATCACTTGGGCGTCGCCACAGCTGTATCTTCACCTGTCTCTCATAGGTGCTCATAAAGGTAGTGGCGGAGCTATAATTAATTTATCAGCGGGGCCGAGTGCCGTTAAAATTTGTTGATGAGGGTCAGGCCATTGAAAAATAGCCTTTTAGCAGTAGATATTCATGAATTATGCATTGGTCATCAACGGTTGAGCATAAAAATTACATTTATATATTTTATTTGTTTTTAGTCTCCCCAGGTCTCTCTAATACTTATTATTTTGCTAAAAAGTAGGAAAAAATTAAAATACAAAAATGAAAAAACATATCTGTACCGTTGCCCGCTCGAAGCAACATATTTATATTCTGTTAAAATATATTTTTATTTGTTAAAATATATTTATATTTTCCTTCAAGCAGGCAACAGTACCATTTCTTATGTTTACATATTTTATTTCGAAAATTTAGCAAATATATTCATGTATTAGAAACTATAAATCCAGAAAAAGACAAACAATTGAGAAACAACATGTAGACAGCAGTCGACTTATATAATTAACCAAATTTAAATAGACCGAAATTTAGCCACATCCCAAACGCCATGAGAACGTGCAGCCATGGACTAATGCTGTTAAATTTTTTTCTGAGAGGTCTAATTTTTTTGGGAAGACTAATGATGTTAGTTTTTTTTTTTTTGAGAAATACTAATGATGTTAGTCAGTAATGCACCTGAATGCACCAGGCATCAGGCGAGCCGCTGGGCTGTCGATATGGGCTTTTAGTACTTTCCTGGGCTAGACTACTGCTTCCTGACGATAGGAGCCGCGCCGAACCTGGTTCGCTTCAGTACAGTATTTTCGCCGGGGGAAAAGTGAGTTTCTTGCTGGGCGGCGGCGGAGGAGGCTCGTGCTCCAGGTCAGCGATTCGCTGGAGATGGCCGGCGAGGGCGGAAGCGGCGGAGAGCGCGGCAAGGACCCGCTGGAGGGCGTCCGCGCCATCGTGCTGAAGCCGTCCGAGTCCCTCGACGAGTCGCGGTTCACCAAAATCGCCGGCGCCGACTTCAACGACGCCGGCCTCGGCCTCGACGGCCTCCTTGGGTCGCTCGCCTCCACGGGGTTCCAGGCGTCCAACCTCGGCGACGCCATCGACGTCGTCAATCAGATGGTATGGTACACCGCCCGCTTTTCCCTTCCTCCCTCAGCTGCGAGCTTTGCCCTTTTCAGCATGGGATTAGTTCACAGAACTAGGTGAAGCAGATACTCCGGCATGGAAGTGATTTACTCCGTTTATTTCGCCATTTGGAGCACTTAGATAGCCTGCATATATATCGTTTCGATGCCAGGGTGAAGCTGATAAGTGTTTTTCCCCCAAAGTAAATCTTTCAGATGTACCTGAACAGTCTAGCTGAATGTGTGTGCGTCTCTTATTTAATCCAAGTGCTTTGCGTTAAATTAGCTACAGGTGATCTATATGAAGGAATGCCCGTCATATCACTATGCATGCTTCCAGAATTTCTGCCGATTTTCGCTACTCCTTACATTCTACTGACTCTTTCTCCACTGTAATTTGCTGCAATGAAGTTAGATTGGAGGCTGTCGCATGAGAAGCCAAGCGAGGACTGTGATGAAGCTGAACTTGACCCGAAATACAGAGAATCTGTCAAGTGCAAGATATTCCTTGGTTTCACTTCGAACCTTGTTTCTTCTGGTATACGGGATGTAATACGGTTTCTAGTTCAACATCACATGGTAAATGCTCCAACTCTGTGTCACGTGTGCAAATCTGAAAGCAAAGCAACTTTAAATATCATTTTAAGAATCTCTGTCTTAGAAGTATGCCTAGCCGCCTAGAGATGTTTGTTCCAGTTAATCAGTAGCTTCACTAACTGCATAGCCATTGATTTCCTAATCCATGCTAATTATTTTCCACAAAATTCTTCAGGTGGATGTTGTTGTAACGACAGCTGGGGGTATAGAGGAAGACCTCATAAAATGCCTAGCACCAACGTACCGAGGTGAATTTTCTTTACCCGGGGCACTGCTACGGTCAAAAGGACTTAACCGGATAGGAAATCTGTTGGTGCCCAATGATAACTATTGCAAGTTTGAAAACTGGATCATGCCACTCTTTGATCAGATGCTACAAGAACAATCTACTGAGGTAATCATTCCTCTTGGCTTAAGCACAGCTGGTAATAATCAGTTTTAATTTTCGTTCGGTATGTCCCTAGTTACCGAAATGCCCCAATAATGTGGATTATGGCTACCCTTCCTTGTACGTGTCATGGGCCGATTATACTGCACACGGAAGCTTCTGATGCATAAATTAGCTGCAAAGTTGGTAATTTGCAGGGGATGCATGAATAGGAGAGTACATGTTGTATTTAGCGACACTAGTAGTAATATGATTTTGATAGGGTTGTCTTCTAGTCTTTGAAAATTTACTTAATCGAAGGGTACACAATTACTTTTCTGGAACAGCAAATAAGCAGGAAAGGAAAATAAAATAAAAATGAAGAGAACTTAAATCTGGCTCAAAGTACTTACAAGTTACAGTAAAACAGTATTTGTTTCACATGCTATAGTAAAGATGCTTAAAACAACTGAAATTCTACGTAACATGAAGTCACGAACTTTATTGTAACCTGGCTCCATGAGTTTCCTTTCTTTCAGATGTATGCATCTTAGCAATATATACACGAATAAACATCCAGACTACAGGATCTTGTCAAACCTAATGTGTGAAGTACACTTTATAAGTTTCTGCACGAAATGCTGAAGTCTAAGCAGATATTCTTGCACCTTGGTTGATACTTGATCTTTTAATTAAAGATAATCCAGCATTTCCTACAATGTGAATTCTTTCTACAAGCTTCACTGCTGACCATACTTATGTTTCTTTTAATTTCTTTTACCTACAGAATGTCTGGACACCATCAAAGGTGATTGCTCGTCTTGGCAAAGAAATAAATGATGAAAGCTCCTACCTTTATTGGGCATACAAGGTACCATGCTTTTGACAGTTCTTTGTAATTTTTACAAATTGTCAGAAAGTCTGCAGGCATGTGTTTGTGTAAATGCTGATCATATTTAAGAAGTCTGTAAATAACTATGTTTGGTAAACAGGGGGATAAACTAGGTTTTCTTCTTAAGAATTGAGTTTGATTCTCTTATTGGTGTTGTTTTACCATAAAAAAATCTTAACCGTATTGAGTCTTATGATTTTACCCAGAAATAGTAATCATTCCTGAACCAAACTTTTGTTTTGTCTGAAGTGGCTGGTCACAGTTTAGCAGATGTAAGCATGGTAGAGTTGCTGGCTGGCTGTTACACTTATTGGGTTGTCCTTCACTTTACTGCATGGAGAATATGCTTCATACTGGGTTGTTTTTTCTGGGTTGAAATTCTTAACTTTCAAGAACTATTTGTGCAAAGACTGAAGTTGCAAAGTGCTGACTCGTTTAAATCGACCAGAACAATATTCCTGTATACTGCCCAGCATTGACTGATGGATCACTCGGAGACATGCTGTTTTGTCATGCAGTTCGCAATCCTGGTCTTATTATCGACATTGTGCAAGGTAAGTTCCACTTTATTTGATATCCTTACTTTGTGTTTGTTTTCAAATGCTTGAACATTTTTGCAGATATAAGGCTGATAAATGGTGAAGCCATTCATGCAAGCCCAAGGAAGACAGGGGTCATAATTCTTGGTGGAGGCCTTCCAAAGCATCATATATGCAATGCAAATATGTTCCGCAATGGTGCAGATTATGCAGTCTATATCAACACGGCTCAAGAGTTTGATGGAAGTGACTCAGGAGCACAGCCAGATGAAGCAGTTTCATGGGGAAAGATCAAAGGTTCAGCAAAGCCTGTAAAGGTATATATAGATATTCACAAGTTTGAGATATTTTTGTTTTGTGTTTTGCATACTAGTACTAGGTAAAATGTTCCTTAAGTATAGGGTATAGTGATCATGATGCACCTGCTTATGTGTCCTGCAACTTGTTTATAGAAAATTGCATGCATGATCCTGAGCTGGCTTATAATATTTAGACCATCTTGATTTATCATTTTCCCATGTACACTGTACAATAATATTGCAGCCTATGAGTTTATGGCAGTACGAGTGATTTTAAGAGACATAATTTTGCTGTGCAATGGTGGCATACATCATATTTGATGATCATCATTATTGTAATCTAACATTCCAGCTTTTGGAAATCCAGGTTCACTGTGATGCGACTATCGCTTTCCCATTACTTGTAGCCGCAACATTTGCACGGAGGTCTCACAGTGCAAATTCAACCAACTAAATTTCTGGCTGTGAACTAAGGGCCTCAAATTTATTTTTTCTTGATCTCCAACCATTTGTCTGGGCTCTTTGGAGGATAACATAGAAGGTTTTTTGTCAGATGCCGGCCACGATTACTGATTCCTTTTGCTCGTTGTACACCTGAGGTTGTGATACCAATTGTATGCTTTGTAATGAGATTATGCAAGAGGAAATGGACGATTGAGTCGTTCCTGTCTTTATCTGACTCTGGAAAACTGCGACTTTACAATCAAAGTATCTGGTGAGGATCATTTGATTTTTTAAGATGGGCTTGAAAGAAAGGGGACAGGCGTAAGTTTGTTGATTGACCCCTCGTACAAATGGGGGGAAATTCTTGCTAAAATTGTAAATAGAGATCGTGATACAGTATTATGAAAACGCTTGCGAATGCTATGGTCCCTATTACATCACAGTTCATTAACCGGCCTCTGGGTTGCCACAGCTGAAGCAGAATAACGGAGCACGCCTCACCAAGTCAACATTGTTGTACCCTTCTTCTTTTTTTTTGCGGTTTAAACATTGTTGTACCCTTCAGTGAAGGTTATTCTGCATTTTCAACACAATAGCATCGCCATACAGCTTTCCTATGTCCAGCATTTCCTGCTTTAATAAAGTTATACACCATTTTTGAAGAAAATGAATAGAACTAAACGAAGAGGGGTCAACAAGGTCCTCAATGAGAAAAATGGTAGTTACATCAAGTCATGTTCCTTTCTTTTTATTTATATCGTGATCATCTCTTAAACATCCTGTGAAGAGATGTAAGCAACCTGCTGAGGACTTATTCGGTTTGCGGTTTTCCTAGAGGAATTTTTCATCTGTTAGGATTTGTTTCAGAGGAACAGAGGTACAAGATTCCAGAGGATTGTGTCTATATTGACCTCATTCCTTGGAGGATTCTTTTGTTCATTCCCTAGTAGGGTTCTTAGCATTACGTGAGACCTCATGGAAATTTTCTAAGGATTTGAGTGGGCATCTCATTCTAACCATTTACTTTTCCTACCCCAGTGATTTGGAAATCCTGTAAACTGAACGAGTCCTCAAAGAATAATGGACAGAGACACGCTCCCCACTAGATAGGTCATCAAATCTCTGTTGCATCGTCGAACAACCGGAAAGAAGAACAAGAGCATGAAAGGAAACCAAACAAGTTTGGGAATTTCATAAATGTTCGTGTTTTCAAAAATAGTTCATATATTCAAAAGCTGGTCGCCTTTTAAAAAATGTTCAGAAATTACAAAAACTGTGCACATTTTCAAAAATTATTATATTTTATATAAAAATTGTTATTTTCAGAAAAATCGGAATTTAAAAGAAGCGCCTAAAAAAGACTGCTACAGTGCCAGTACGACGCAGACACACACAGTGCATCGGTCGCTACCGTGCGCGTTAATGGGCGGCCCAGTCGTGGCCTCCCCTTCGAGCCATGATCTTTTTGCTCTGGGACATGGGCTGCCGTGAAGCTTAAGCTTAAGCTTAAGGCCCAGCCCAGCAAACAGGACAGCCACCGCCTGCGGAAGCCGCCACGCCGAGGTGTTGCAACCGACCGGAGCCGGAATCCGGCGGCACCCCTCTCTCTCTCCACCGCGCCGAGCTCCCCACAAAACACCGTGCGCCTACGCCCCAATCCCGGACGCACGCCTCCCCAAGTCCGCCGGCCCCCGACGCCCTCTCCGGCGGGTAGACCAGACCTCTCTCCGCCGCGCCGGATCCCCGCCGCCGCCGACCCCCTCCGCCTCCCCCCTCGTCGGCGAAACCCTCCCCTCCGCCGCCATGCTGCTGGGCGCGAAGGTCGTACCCCGCGACAAGGCTGTGCTGGTGAGCTCCCTTGCATCCCCTGCCTTCCACTTCTCAATCTGCGCACGGGGTTTGATTTGGTTTGATTTTACTCCTTTCTGTAGAAGCCAGGAAGCGGCGACGGCTCGGGATCCGACGGCTCCGCCGGGAAGGAGCGCTTCAAGCGTAGCAGCAGCAAGAGGATAGACAAGGAGGAGAAGCGGAGGCGGAGGCACCGGCGGAGGAGCCGGCGCAGGTCGGACAGCTCGGAGGAGGGGTCGGACGACTCGGTCGACGAGGAGGAGGAGAAGGAGCTGAGCCGGAGCAAGCGCCGGAGGAAGCAGCGCCGCAGGGGGCGCCGCGACTTCTCCGACGAGGATGAATCCAGCGCCGAATCTGACAAAGGGAGAGGTAATGGTAAACGTGGTGGATTTTGTTCAGGTGTAGGTGTGCTTTGGTCAGTAGGGTTTTTCAGGGTGGACAGTGCTTAATCGCGTGGCATTTGCCGGTGCAGGCAGTGGCAAGGGGAAGCGAGGAGGCCGCACTGCAAGTGATGATGATGATGAGGATGAGGAGGAGGAGGAGATGGGAGGTGAGGGGTTGAGGGCGAGTGAGGTTGTCAGGAAGGAGATGGGGCTTGAATGGATGCTTAAATCGGCAAGCAGCAGTCAGCCGGAGGGCAGCCGTGCTCAGAGGGCTGATCATGAGGAGGACAAGTTTGAGGCTACACATGAAGAGGTAATGTAACAGTGTTTTACTTCAAAAAAACTGGTTGATGTTCATGTGTGTTCAGTTGATTATCTCATTTTTTTTCCAATTATTGACGATGACAGGTGAAGAAACCTAACCCGAAAGAAATGAACCCCTATTTGAGGGACAATGGCAGTGGCTATCCCGATGAAGCCACCGCTGCAAATGCAGCCAGTCAGTTGCTTGCATCCTCCGTTGTTGGTGATGGAGGTGCTAGCTGGCGGCTTAAGGCTCTGAAGCGTGCAAAAGAGCAAGCAGCTCGTGAAGGTAGAAAGATTGAGGAGGTGTGTGCATTGCCACATATGTGCTTATTCAAATACAATTTTAGTTGGTTATTCTCTAACTTCTAAGCTTATCCAATCACTGCAGGTAGTTGAAGAGAGATGGGGCTCATTGGGTCACTTAGCCGCATCAGTCTCAACGTCCAGAGTTGCCCCTTCTTATGCCCATTTGCAGGCCATTCGGGGTAGAAAAGCTGGACAAGGAGACTACTCTGAGAAATCCTCCAAAGTAGATCGGAAGGAGGACCAGCGAGGCGAAGAGAGTGGTGGTGGTCGCCAATATTTGCAAGGGGTCTCCTCCCGGGATCATGCAATGAGGAAACCCAGACCTGATGCTGTACCTTGGAAGAAGAGACAGAATATATCTTCTGAAGATCAAACGCTCATCTCGTCAGCACTAGCAAGCATCAATAAATTTTCTAACGATGGAAGCTTTATGGATAAAATCAGTAACCATGGTAGTAAAAATACAAATGTTTCAAATGTCGAGAAAAGGGATAGTGATCAGAAAGCCCACCAGGAGAGTTCAAAGATATCATCTTCAGTGAGCACACAAAAGCAGCAGGAGAGTTCAAAGATATCATCTTCAGTGAGCACACAAAAGCAGGAGAATTCAAAGATATCATCTTCAGTGAGCACTCAAAAGCTAAATGCAAACCAATTAGCTGCGAAGGTTCTGCAGCTCCGAATGAAAGGCAAGCACGAAGAAGCTGACCAACTTTCGGTAAGTGTCTCTATTGTTACTGTGAGAAATTGACACACTGTTCCCCCAGTTCATTAGCAAATCGGTAGTTTGTGAAATTGAATTTACAACATAACAGTGATAATGTTAATCCATTTGAATCCACGTAAAGCCTTTCCAACATTTCCTTGACAATTAGCAACCAAGCGTGCTAGGAACTGTATCGAATCATGCTGGCATAGAAATTTGGACTGTGTATATATGATTAACCTACAGTTTAGGATACAGTGGCTCTATCAATCAAAATTTCTTGTGCTTGCATACACTGCAAGGAGAGGCCACATGAGTTCTTAACTAGTAACTTTTTTTCTCAGAGAGAAATGGAGACTGTGCTGGAAAATCAGAGTGCTTCTGTTGAAGAGCCTAGGCATGTAAAGGAAAATAGCTCAACCAGGTTTGTCAATCTTATGTTAAAATTCATCTTACTAGTTGATGCCATGGCTGCCTGTTACATATCCTAAGTTGTGAGTTACATTCTGTCTGTTGCTTCCATGTGGAAATAAATTTTGCTTCAAGGAGGTTAAGATGCTAAAATTTCTAAGCAGCATGTGAATATTTTCATGATTATGTTCTACTTATTCTCTGTTCAATACTCTTGAAAGAAAGTGCCATATATGCCATTTAAGACATGTTTGGTTTGTGATGCCATACTTGCCTTTTTTGCTTTTGGATGTTTGAGCATTTTTGTCTGTGATGCTTGATTGAAGTGATGCAACCTCATGTATTGAAACATACCCTTGTTGTCATTCTGAACTAGTACATTACTGATACCTGTTCATCTAAAGATGTGCGTCACCTTGTCATATGATGTGTGTCACCCCATACTGTAGTCCAGAAAAGAAATGTGTCTGCATCTGCATGGCTATGCTGAAATCTTGAAGATAGCAATCATCCACCGCCAAAATGATCATTCAGTTCCATTAGTTGTCAATGTCTTAGTTGCCAGTAACATTTATCAGGCATAGCTGTATGCTATGCAACTGAATTGCTCTCCTGAAATATTTCTGATATCCCTACACGTGTCATATTATGCAAAACACAATATGCACCTGTGTTGCTGTGTGGATATACTCTAGTTTGAACAGCAGATCTCTAGTTTTATTTGTCTGCCTGACGCATATTGTCTTTTTCAACTGTAGGCATACAATAAAGCCCAGTGCAGCTGATCGCAGGAAAAGAGAAGAGGATGCTGACCTCCATCTTGCAAATAAAATTATGCACAACAAACAGTACACCATGAGTAAAAGTGTAGAGGATGAATATGAATATGGTGATGCTCCCACTAAGAAAGGCAAAAGGACCAGAGAGGCACACCAGGAGAATAGGGGCACTCAGAGACATATTTTAACTCAGAAAGAGCGCTGTTTGTATTGCTTTGAGAACCCATCCAGGCCAAAGCATCTGGTTATTGCTATAGGAAACTTCACTTACTTGATGTTGCCACAGTTTGAGCCTCTTGTTCCTGGGCACTGTGTCATTCTTCCATTGCAGGTGAGACAACTTAGCATGTGCTGGAAGTACAGTTAAGAAATCAACTGTGCATTCTGCTTTTATAAGAAATCAGCCTGCTTCGACTCGATTGTGCTTTTGAATACCCTATTGTGGACCCTTGTGATTTTCATTTAAGCTCTTATGAATTGTCCATATTTTCTTATACTCTTATTGATTCTATGATTTTTGAATGTTTGCAGCATGAGTCTTCAACAAGAACAGTTGATAAAAATGTCTGGGAGGAGATTCGCAACTTCAAGAAGTGCCTCCTGAAGATGTTTGCGCAGCAGGACAAGGATGTGGTTTTCATGGAGACTGTCATAAGCTTGGTCAAACAACAGAGGCATTGCATGATTGAATGCATCCCTGTCCCATGCGAAGTTTCAAACAAAGCGCCCATGTACTTCAAGAAGGTCAACTATCTATTGCTTTCTGCATGACTAACTGAGAACAATCGGGTCCTCCTGTGCTTGTGGTTTTAATGAAGTTCGTTCTGTTTACTCCAGGCGATCGATGAAGTTGAGGAGGAATGGTCGCAGCACGAGATGAAGAAGCTGATTCCAACGAGCGGTAACCTGCGGCAGGTCATCCCAGAGAACTTCGCCTACTTCCACGTGGAGTTTGGCCTGGACCGCGGGTTCGTCCACGTGATAGACGACGAGAGCAAGTTCGGTGCTGGTTTCGGGCTGAATGTACTCAGAGGGGTGCTCCGGTTGCCGGGGGAGGACATGCACCGTCGCCGGAGGCACGAGTCCATGGATAACCAGAAGCAAGCCGTGGCCGGCTTCATGAAGGACTGGGAGCCCTTCGACTGGACGAAGCAGCTCGAGTAGATGTAAATACAAATCTCGGGAACACTTTGGAAAACTCACGCAGTTTGCACCGACAGTTTTGTAGGAAAGAGATTGTACTGATGTTGTCATGTATCTGTATTTGAAATGTTTAAGTTTCTTTTTCGGTTGAAGTTAACACTCGACAGGATATGGCTGTGAAGTTTAGTTCAAATGTAGCTTGAAGCGACGACATTAGAGGCAGCCCAGAATGCCATCATTGATCAAACTTGAATGAAATAAAACGAGAAGAAATTTTTTTCAGTAGCAGGGGAGCATCTGGAGTTTGGTCATGCCACAGCTATAAACTTGGTGCTCAGCTGTTGATTTCAGTTGGCTGGTTGCCTAAGTGTTGAATGTTTGCACTGTATTTGGTGCCTGGATTTAAACATTACAGAGTATTGCACTGCCTGGTGGAGTTCTCTTTGCTGCGTGTTGAGGGACCTTTGCACAAAAAACAAAATGAAACTAGAAGAAAAAAAAATGAAAAGCAAAAAATAACAAGCCTGGCCATTGCTGTGTGTTGAAATGTTTTGCTCTCCCTGGTGGAGTACATTGGAAATATTCGATCCGACAAAAACTGATATCTTGACGCGGCATTTTCTTTGCAGCGCTGCAGCTCAACTTCCTGTTCTGTACATCCCACACACATTTAATTCCTGCTCTGTACATTCTGAATCTACCTTCAGGCTCTTGTGCTGTACTGTACATATACATATACATACATACACATACAGTGGTCTGCTACATCTAACAACAATGGAGGCCAGTCTATAAGAAACCAGAGAGGCCGAGTCTACGCTCGTCGACATGATCCATGGATGGACGATTCAATGGCTACCGCAGCCGGAGATGCTCCTCTGTCCTGCACATACATGTAAGAAGAATGACCAAGAGCATGAATTAGTGGTGGCGATCGATGATGCGACGGAATAATGGACGGCTCACGCACATGGGGAAGAAGAGGCAGACGAGCGTGAGCAGCAGCGCGAGCACGAGGCAGGCCATGCCGGTGACGAGGTAGGCGCGGCCGAGGAAGGCGTTGCGCCCGCCCAGCGGCCCGGCCGTGGACAGCACCACCGCCTTGCCCCCCTCGAAGCTGTACGTGTTGTAGCTGTTCCGCACCGCCACCGCCACCGTCTCGCCGGCGTCCAGGTCCGCCTCCACCCTCCCGTACAGCTTCCTGAACCGCGGCATCGCCGCCGTCCGCATCCACACCATCAGCTCCTCCTGCTCGCTCAGCTGCACGCCCCACGGCCCCCCCGATCATATTCATATATCAGCGTCATCATCATCATCCGTCGAGCGTCGTCGGCATGAATGAACAAGGCGTACGAGCAGGAACTTACGGGCTTTCTCGGGTCGAGCCGCCCGCCGCCGACGAGGCTGCCGTTCTGGAAGTTCTTGGGGTACACGTGCTTGCCGAACAGCCGCTCCCGCTCGCTCCGCCACGAGATCCCGCTCTTGATCACCCTCAGCGCCTCGACGCCGCCGACGCCGCCGCTGCGACGGGGGCGGCGGGCGAAGCTGTAGGTGTCGTTGAACAGGCTCCAGGCCACGAGGCCGCAGGGCACCACGGGGATGCCTTTGCCGGCGTAGGCTTCAGGCTTGCAGTCCTTTATGTCGGCGTTCGCCTCCTCCTTGGGGTCGCTCAGCTGCGCGATGTTGAAGCTCGTCGCGTACCTGAAATGCATACACCTCGAATTTGAATTCTGGTGCTCGTATCTGAATCCTTACAAATTTTGAATTTGCATGAAATTTGTACCTTCTGTGGTTCTGGTAGAACCTGTCGAGCTGGTAGTATACGAAGACTGGCCTCTTCATAGCATTGGGGATCTACATGCCGTTGAAGGACAGAAGGAAGATGCACTCATTTCACCAAAAAGCCGTCTTCGTCGGTTGAAGGCGCGAAATGGTTCACTTTTTTTTTTCCATCGGCGGCGCTAATTAATGGGGATTGTTCTTTGTTTTCTTACCTTGAGATTTATTATGCATGTCTTGTTTATCGACGCGTTTTGGATGTAGCCCACTTTGTTGTGAAGCATGTTCTTCGGAACGCATTTCGTGTCGTATCGGTAAACCACTTCGAAGACCTGTGTCGGAAAAAAACTATTTCAAAGTCGAATTCTATGAAGGGGAAGTTTCAAGTACATAATTGTATACATAATAAGAGGAAGCACAACTGCAAGGATATATATATATATACCTTATTTGAAGCCGCATAGCAAGCAAGGCTAATCGGACTTTTATTGTATATGATGTTGATTTTTTATTGTATATATTAATATATTTTTTTATAAACTTTGTTAAAGTTTATAAAGTTTGACTTTGACCAAAACTAATATGCGGAGTAGATAAAACAAAGGGAGTACATAACAGCAGGAAGCACAACTGCAAGGATATATACCTTGTTTGAAGCCGCGTAGCAAGCAAGGCCAATCGGAATGAAAAGCAAGCCCACGAATACAAGAATGGGAATGACCTGGTTGTACAAAGTTTGAATTTGTGAAACATGAGACATTTGAAAGAAAAAAAGTGTGAAATGATGAGGTTTGGGCTAGCAATTGGGGTCTCACCATATTGGGTGCCAGTATAGGCTTGCACGCTGGGAGTTGTTGCTGCGTAAATGCATGATCTTCAGAATCAACAGAACGGTTGGAGATTAGTATGTACAGTACTTCTCATGAATCTTAACCACGAAAATGACCATCCATCGAGTAAATTACTGATTTTAATCAAGTAAATTGTTTTTTATATATTTTACATAAATAAATCACTTCTGGTTTCTTGTAGCTTTAGTAGTTAGATTCACCTAATTCTGCGGAAAAGGAAGGTTCTTTTCAGTTTGCAGAGTATCAAATTACCAACAAATGAATTACGTACAGATCATGTAACAGAACAGTTGAAGATTCAAAGTAGGCTAAAAGAAAAGAACAACTCAGGGATATACTAGTAGAATCAAGCAGCTACGGCTAATAAGAAGAATTCAATCTTCTCTCAAAAGAAAACAACAAATCAAGCGTGAGAAAAAACAAGAAAGAATCTGCTTCTGTGGGGAGAGATAAATTACAGCGAGGCCTGTTGCGTTTCACCGCTGCGGTGGCCGACGGCGGGCCGTCCCTGCCGCTGCCGGAGCTCGGCCCGGCGGCGGCGGCGCCACCGTTGGCCGGCGGCATCACAATCTCCTCCCTGAGAAGGAGCTCCGATGATGAAGACCTCAAAGAAGTATGCAATGGAGAAGGGACAGGCGAGGGGTTTGGTGCCCCGAACGTCAGAAGGAATTAAACAAGAAGTGATGGCGAGGTGGCACGGCAAAAGGAGGGAAAGGAAAGGATCGACAAGGTTTAGGATTAGGAGTAGAGGGGAAGCAAGCAAGGAGGCTCGACAGAGAAGAGAGACAAGATGTCCCTGTAAACCACCGGAAAGGCAAGCATCACCTACCTGAACCTAACCGTAGGTCTGCGTCGACCAACTCTCTCCCTCGGACAAGTCTCGGGTCACCTGCTCCGGATGGATGGCCTTGGATCAAATATTATCTGTCTTTATCCACTAATATTATCTGTCTGCATCCACACTAATACGCCGGCCTGTTGGGTGTTCTTGGCTGCATTTGGCGTCGTTAAACAATGGATCGATAATAATAATACGGCCGTCGTGCACGTCAACGATGATGGATGCAGAAGCCCACCGGGGCAGGGCTGAGCCCGTGGAGCATGTGGAAGGAGCTACGTAGGAAGGAGGGGAAGCATTGGATAATCCGGAGCCGAGAACCAGGTGTCCAACAACAGCTAATCAGTCGGACACAGCCAGCGATATCTGCACAAGGGCTACGCGCAGCTGCATGCATTTTGTTCTTGTTCCATGTGTGTCTTGTCTGGTGGTTTGTGGGCCCGTCTCTATGGGCTGAGCAAGCCAGGAAGCGCTAGGCTGCTGCTCGCCACGATGCGTGACCGGCATTTGTTATTTTTTTGGCTTTTGACATTTGTGATGAAGATCGTCATCAATTATGCGGACAGTTGGCGTGCTTATGCCGTGATTGTTACTCAATATGCTTGAATTGATGGAGAAAGGTCAAGTCCGGCAAAGCAATCTGGGACACCACGGCCCATTCCATTTATCTTGGTGCGTGCGTAGGGTAGTAGGGGCAAATAATCATCTCAGCGCGACCCCATTTGGATATGCCAATCTATTTATTTTGACTACATAAATAAAGTTCAATCAGCACATAAAGATGAACTGTCGACGTTTGAAATTGAAGGAAAAAAAAACAGGTTTGATGCATGTACAAAGGAATGTTTGTCAATCGCAACTGAATCGAAATACATCTTTCAAAAACCAATGGCATGGTAGAATCTTGCGCTGTACAAGGGCCCATGTGGGGTGGTAGCCCCAAGTTTCTATGCATGAAGAAACACTTCTCCTTTCCAACACCGAACAAATACAGAGACTGCACACAACCAAAACCACCCCAAAAAAACCTAGAATCCATAGCATCATATCGACATGGTCATGGGAAGAATCTTCTGAGACGCCGGTTGCGGCTTGATCTCCCATGAAGCCTTCTCAACCGACTCCCCAGGGAGAATGAAAGGCAGCGAGATCTCCTTGATCATCAGGTCGCCGCAGAAGGGGCACTCGCTCGCCACGGCGTCGTCCAGCTGTGACCTCAGCTGTCAAAAGAATCAACCACGATGGCATCAGCATAAGAACTGCAGGCTGCAGTATATAATCAGAGTGCGAGCATCACCCAACCTTGTCGACTGTTGGTGCGCTACTGACAGTAGATTCACCGTTCGCGGTCCCGCCGTTGTCTTTCGCTGCTTTCCTGTCCATCAAGCTTAGCTGCTTCTGAAGGTTCAGTATTCTCTCAGCCTACAAGAAGGATGAAGGAACAGTTGAACATCCACTGCACAGACTTAAGCCTAGTCTCTACTACTGAGAAATGGAACAGACGGTTGAACTTTCTGCAGAGAGACTTACTTGCACTTGGCTGGTGCAGCGAGTTACATGGGCAATCAAACAATTCGCGTGGAAGGCGTGTCCGCAGGGAAACACATAGAAGGGGGCCATGTGTCCAACAGACGTATAGCTTCTCCCTACCTGGTGCAATCCTCCCACGGTCAATATTTTGCGCCGGCATACCTGTTAGTTCAGGACAATGAATTAGCACCATGATGTACTGCGACAGATATAACAATAAGTGCATAAAATTCATACGACGGTGAACCGTCTACCCTAAAACAGGAAAGAACGTGGATGCACTTGAGGACACAAGCTGTACTAACAAGACAGATATAAGCCTGTATTGTGGGCCATCTTTTCTCTGAAACTTTGAATTTTACATGCTGCAGAGGGATGGAAACTAATGACTTATTATCACATAAAAACTGCAACAGGCACACAAGTTAGTAAATCTAATATACCACAGAGATCTCGCAGGGATCATTCTCTTACCCCACATTCCTCCTCGCGATCAATCACTGTGAATCTCTGAGCAAGGGCACCAATATCACTTCTGATGTTGTCTGCTCCACGCGTAGCATCATCCATCTCGGCCTTCAGTTGCTCAATCTGGCTGTTATAGTCCTTGAGAGATTTGCAGATTTCTTCCTGTTCAAAACATTCTTTCATTGTTATTGCCACACAAAAGGGCATGGAACAATTAAAACTGAAATGTGGAACAGTAATTGTAAACTACAACAACGTGAATTCATGAGCCTTTAAGATGAAATGGACATTAGAAGGTCGTTTTATATGTGCAAAGTAGATCGGGCTGTATGAACTTTCATATTTCTTACTTTAAAGTCGTCAATCAATACAAAGTCTGGGAAAAATGGCAAGATATCCTCAATCTTCAGCAAGTTGTTAGTTTCTGATAGAAATTCTATAGCTTTCTTTATGTTCTCCCTCTTGACTCCTTTCTCCTGCTCGATGACATGCTTTGCAACCTTAAGCCACAGCTTCTTCCTAAGCTCTTCATCATCTTCAACTTTGTCTGCTTCTGCCTTTGCAAGCTCCAAGTCCACCTAACGACCAATAAAGTACAGCAATTAGGGAACCTCAGGAAATGAGAGCACAAAAGTCATCAATATGTGAAGGCACAACAGATGCTCCTCAGATTAAACATAGTGAAGTTTACCCTCAAAGCAAGTGCCACAGCTTCCTCATGCATGGACATCATGCTGTAAATACGAACACAAGCACGCATCCTCTTTGCTTGGAGACATAGACGCAGAGCATACTGGGGTTCGTAAAAGAACTCAGGTCCATTTGCTTGTCCACTCCCAAACTTGGTGTCGAGAAATTGTAAAAGCTGGGACTCATCCGCCTGCAGACGGGACAGACCAGAGTATAGAAAACATATAATATCAGTTCGTATGTGCAGCAAATATTCACTTACGGCACTCACAAGTTACAACCTGGTAAACGAATGCAGGAAAGATGAATGATGACGTGAGCACAATGCAACAGTAATTGACATTGCTATTATGCATGGGGATAAAGTCAATGCTTTCAACAGAAATAAGACAAATGTCATTATAAAATTACTCGACATTTCCTTTTAGTATGTAAGAACAGCAAGACAATGTACATTCTTGGCATACAGCACACATGAGCAACAAATGTATGCACTATGGCAAGAAAATATACCTTCTTGGAATACAATGAGAGCAACAAATTGTGGACTCCAGGATCCTCATTGTTCAAATCTTTGACACAAAATTCCAAGTACTTAATGACCTCATGTGTTTCATTCCTGCGAGAATTGCTAACATGTTTACATTCATATATCATCTAAACAACAGAACAAATTAGCTGCTCATGATTGTAGGTTGCTAGAGCTTTGAGAACAATGGGTACTAAAATACTTTTAATAGTTCGATTCAAAGTTTTTTAGCTGCAGATTTGAAATTAACATTTCAATACAATAGATGTATTTTTACTATAACAGACATATTTTTACTATAACAGAAGTAAGCTAGTACGGTTGTTCCTACATCAAGACCATATTCTAATAGAAGAAAATAAGCTGTTTGCATATCATACTTGGCATGTGGTTCGCTCACATAACGCATCATCGCTGGTATAAGCTTCCCTGGATTCAACTTGTTTCTGGCCATCATCCACGATTCGACAGTCTCGTAAGCATCTAACATGATTAAATCTGGGGCAAATTTATACTGCAAGAACACAAAGTTGTAGGTGAAAATCTCGCTTCGTTTAACAACTTTAGCTGGTAACTTGCATGCGGTAAACAAGACGCCATTTTTTGAGTTCAAGAAAAGTACCACAAGGTCTACTGGAACATTATGTCGTTGAAGCACTTCCAAGGCTTTCCTTGCTTCTCCTTGCTGAACCAGTAACCAGCAGGAAATCAGCACCGATGCCTCAGCAAAGGTCAATGGGTTTGCAGAAGAATGCTCATATAGATATAAAAAATTTGTGTGTTATTATATGATTTTTACAGAGAATACGGTGCATCAAAGTGAAGCAATGGGTTCAACAGAACATGTCGAACAAAGTCCAGCGCAGCGATACTTCATAAAGCACTTGTGCTGAGTCAAGCGTATAAAAGATTAAAGTCTGGAGACATTTATAGATCGATGTATCATGTGGAATAACTATTCCATCTATTACTTTTACACATATACAAATTTCTTCAAAAAATAAAGTTGTTCAAGAAAAATAGAGAAAAGGGAATTTAGAGGTAGACATTTATAGCAAGGACACAAGATTGACCTAGCTTGTTATTATTAAGATGAAAGTCTGGAGACATTTATAGGTCGGTGTATCATGTGAAATGACTATTCCTCTGTTATTTTACACACTACACATATAAGAATTTACTTATAAAATAAAGTTGTTCAAGAAAAAGAGATGAGGGAATTTAGTGGCAGACATTTATGAAGGTATGAACTGGCCCAAGCCTATTCCATTGCATATGCTACAGGAAACATGCTTCCAAAAAAATAGCTAGAAAGGGTATGCAATTTGCCTGCTGCTTTCTGACTTTCGCTAAAGCATGGCATAAAATATTATGATAAGACTAGCGAGCACTTGTGTTTGACATCATGTACGCTCAACAGCGACAGTGTTAACACCTTCCTTAAGAGCATCTCCAACAGGTTCCCAAAAAAACTCCCCCAAGACCCCCAAGAAGTGGTTATTGGCCCTTTCCCAATAATTCTTTCCCCAACACTAAATCTAACATATGGGTCCCACTTGTCAATGAGACATATCCCCCTCTCTCTCTTGACCACAATGGCTCTGGCGGTGGTTCGACGGGTGCTCCGGCGGCTCAGGTGATGTGGCACTTACTGGGACTCGTATTGGGAGGAGTCAATTACACCAGTATAGCGGGGAGTTGGGCTGTTTTATTGGGAGTCCCCAATAATTTTTCATGGAAAGGGGTCTGTTGGAGCAGGATTTTTGCCCAACTACCCCAACATCTGATTTTTATTGGGGAAAGGGGTTCTGTTGGAGATGTTCTAAGTTAATAAGTGCCTGACCTGAATGTAATGATGAACCACAATTTCATACTGCTCCTTCAAACCAGCAAAATACACCAGCTCATCCACTCTGCCATAACTGTCAACATTTGAAGAGATAGATCAGGGGCTTATACATGCAACCAGCAATACATTGAAACAGAGAAAACAAATGGTAGCTCATGCATTATGCATTACAAGTACAAAAGAACCATCTAAACTACAGAATTGGCATAATTTTACATTTGCCCATTTATACAACTCGGTGCTTCTTAATCCATAACCTTACGGAATATAAATATATATACAGATGTCCTGAGGTTATAACAAAAACATCAATTAGCTTTCAGATCATCTCAGGTTCCTTGGTGTTTTAATGCTTATTCACAAGTTCCTTGGTGTTTTAATGCTTATTCACAAGTTTAGATCGATGCTTCACATTTATGTTCAGCTTATCACAAATATACAACATGCAGTCTCAACTGCTGCATTATACATGTGTTGTCCAAAAATATGCTGTATGCATATATGTGAATGTCCAAACTAAGAATCTAACTCAGATGTAGTGTGCACCAATAATAGGCATACCTTTCCAGCAGTATCATTGTTGTTGCTTCATCTAATACATCTTTGCTATCACTGAGAAACGCACGGAATTCATCTACTACTGAACGATATGCCGAGCTATTGGAATTTGTTACTGTATTTGTAGTGGTGCCTGTGCCATCTTCCAACAGGAGACGATTAATCTACAGAAGTTGTGCAAAATATACCGAGTAAGCCCCACAAACTCAGTTATGCAACCGAATATTGAAGCAATATTTCCAGTATCAATGCAATTTAAGTTACATTATTTTCAATGCTGGATAATGGAATCATGGGCAGTAGGTACCTTATCTAAGTACAGCTCAGTAGCCCAAGTCGAGATCATTGTTATTTGCATCTTGTCATCTTTGGTGAGGTTATCAAGCCTTCTCAATAAGAAAGTCCTGAGAGCATCCTGTCAAGTAGACAAAGTCAACGATTGCAGACATAAATTCGACAAGACATAGACAGTGTAACACTGTAAAATCTTATGAAATAGTGCACCCAAGCACAACAAAAGCTTACTGTAAGTAAAATGCACAACCTTAATGATACTATATTTGTCATGATGAATATTGGAAGTACTAAAACTACAAGATCAGGATAAATGAATAGATCTCACAGAAGTTTTTCAACAATGCATATTGATTAGTAGGAGTACTCTAGAAGGATAGTACATTCAAAAGCATGCAAAATGTACTTAAGTTTTGAGTAAATTACCTGCTCACCTACGGATATAAACTTTAAACTGATCTCTTCAAATGATAAAATATAGTTCATCTGAAACCAAAGAACAAGTCCTCAAATGAACAAGGACAACAAAATAGCAAGAAAAGCTACTAAGGAACACAATTAACAGTATGGCTTTTACCTTTGCATAAAATGAAGCTGCTATGTAATATTCTTTTGCAGCAAATGCAGCATCAGCCTGCAAAAGAAATGGTTTTTGTATAACAGAAGGTATTGATCATCGCAATATTCCAAATAACATCCAGCATATCATCATATATAAGAAAATGATGCAGGAGCACAAAATAATGCATGGGACGATTCTGCGAACATGCTCACATGCATCAAGATGTATGAACATCGTTTCACACTGATCTCTAGGAATACAAACATTACCTGCACTAGATAAACTTGGTCCCTCTGGAAAGGGTTAAGGCAATGGGACAAAGCAACAGCATATGCCTTCATATCCAAGTACACTTGCCACATGTCACGACCCTCATCAGACGTAGAAACCTAAATGACAAACAATATTAGTAACATTACATGACTCAAAAGCAAGTATCAGCAGAATTCCGAACCTGGAATATGGAGGTTTCATCAAATGCATAGAAAACTCCAGTTGATGCATCACTACAAAGCCCGATGATTCCTTTTGAAGATTCGGGTGTATTATCAACTACAAGCTCCTCCACAATTTGCTGACTGATTCTGTTCACTACCTAAGAAATACAGGTTATGTGATGCCTTTATAAGTACTAGATAGTGGGGAAGATAAAAAACAATTCAAGAGAGCAAAATAAAGCACACATAAAATATGCAAATCTATTTATAGAACCATCTTACCTTAATTTTGTCTTCAATCAAGAGCAGAAAATGGAACTCAGACACTGCAAATGATGATGGTTTTATGTTGGAATCTCCAAGTTTTGAATAGTCAAAGAAACCTTTGTTTTCCACAAAGTTTTCATCTCCACTCGTAGAGCTGCAGAACTAAAATTAGTAAGAATAAAAACAAATACTAAATAAATAAAGTGTTCTAAATTGAATTCCCCAATATATAGTTCAAGAATAAAGCAGTAACTAAAATATTATTATAGCAAGAAAAGGTAAAACAGCACCTTAATTTTTTTGAGATGGAACAATAGGTTTTAAAAAAGTCTCATATGGACACTTGACCTTTGACCTTGCTTCTTAACATTAGGTTTAATCTTGGGTTATGACTAAGCTAGCTTGGTGCCAAAAAACTGGCTTAGTGCTTGGCTTGATATAAATAAAGGTTGAACCCTGCCCCAAAAGAACGGTTCAAGAAGCTAGCTGGAGATTATGGAATTTAAAGTTCATAGGCAAATCTAGAGTAACACAAGCATTCATTAGGCTCATCTTATAATGTTCGTTCTATTTGGAAACAGAATTTGATTTCTCACAGTTCAATGTTATTAAGCTAAACATTGATCGTTAATGTCTGTCACAATAAATGGGCACAAAGCCAATATTTTAGAAGTAACCCCAGAAAGGAATCTAATTATCTCATTTTCATGTGGACTGTCTAAGTCATATTATGTGCATTAGTAGTTCATGTTCAAAAAGTTAAGACAAATATGAGTACTAGGAGCATATCAGAAATTCATTGTTAGGTGCAATCTGGTTATACAAAGCCATGATCTAGTTCCTTTACAAATTACAAAACAGAATTAAGCAACATAATTGAACAACATATTTCACCTGTGTTGAGCTCCAAAATTGAGTTCGCCGTAATAAATTCCAGCTCCAGAAAGCCATCCAAAGTGTTTAGCCCTTCTTTGCTTGATAAAGAAGTGTAGTTCACTGGACTCCATGCAATGGATACATATGTTACAAACATAAAATTCTTATGCACAATAATAGTGTATAGAAGGCAGTCCCTTTGCTGCATCGTAAAAATAAGACCAAGTTAAACTTACCTATTAGGTATTTCTCCTGGGAGCTCCATGAAGTGAATGGCACGGTCGGTATAGCTAGCAAAAACAGTCTGGGCAACAAGGTTTATATATTAGACTATATCTTAAGAAAATGAGGGCATATACAGATCTTGCATGTCTGATTTCTTTTGGCTGAAGCAGGTCTGAAATTCAAAACCAAAATCGCAACCGAAAAACTGAAACACAACATAAAAATCTTCTGCAGAAAAATGTGTAGTATCTGCTGCTGCTAGCAGAATGACAAGGCATTCCAAGTGTACGTTCTAAATTCTGATCATGTACATTAATCTACAAGGCATACTGACTTGAAATGGCTGAGTATAAGGTATAGCATTTTCCATGTTATCGAGTCACATACTCACGTTACTCGATGTAAACAAGATCAACAATGATTCTTTTGATTTAAACTAAGTTGTTTTTCTCACAAATAGGCTCACCATCGATAGTCAATACCAAATCGGAAGATGCAACGAATAAATTGAGAAACACTACTTACTTCCAAAGAACCAATGCCGGTGAACGAGTAAAGCCGTGTGGGTGTGACAGCCATCACATAGTATCTCGTGGCGTTCCCAACCACAGCTGTCTCCATCTGCGCAACCAAATTGCTCAATAACACTCCCTCCAACACAAATGTAAGCAATGAACCATGGCGCCGGTAGCAACAATTCAAACCTGCAGGTCCTTGATGCCCTCTCGCAGCTCGGTAAGCTCGAAGAGCAACTTCACATACTTCTCCTTCTTATCAGCCTCGTCCACGGCCATCTCAAAGATCTGTCCAGCCTCGGTCCCCAGGATCACCTCCTTGGTTGACGCTGCAGCAACAAAATCACAGAGAATAACCAATCAAGAACAGTGAAACAGCAAAGAAGACCTTCGATCATCAAAATATAGTTGGATCGATCAGCAAAAACCTTCGGTGATGGCTTGGCGATTCCAGGCGACAGCATTGACGAGGAGGCCACGGAGGCGGGGGAGTGGCTTTGGGCGCGACCACCTGGCATGGTGGTAGTATGTCTCTGCGCCACCCGGGTGGATCACCGTGACAACACAGTGCTTGCCACCGGGGTCCAGGAAAACCCGGTGCACTGTATGGTCGCCGGAGCGGCCGCCCCCGAGGTCGATATCTGAAGGAGAGGCGACAGTTATTAGCCAAACAAAAACAGGTCTGCGAAGAGGAGAGAGGAGAGGGGTAGGGGTGGAGACTTGCCCAGGGCGTCCTCAAAGGAGAAGTCGTGGCGGACGAGCCAGCCACGGGAGGTGCCAAGGACAATGACATCACTGCCAGCGGCCATAGAGGTGACGGCCCCGTGGCCCCTCGCGGCCTGGCGCTCTAGGGGGTCGACGGAGAAGAGCTGGCCGGCGTCCATGGCAGCCGGTAGATGAGTTCGTCAGAGATTCTGGGCTCAGGGTCAGTTTTTGTCTGGGATCACTGGGCCAGTTCTTTTCAGCTGCAGATTCTGCAGAAGTGGATTCTGCTGGGCTGCCCAGGGAATCAGTTGAGTGCAGAATCCCCTGAGAAACTGCAGTCCAGTTCTTTTTAACTGCTGCATTTTGAAATTGTTGTATGAGCTGTCTGTTGAAATGTGAAATGTCTATAATACCCTCACTGGGTGTGTTGAGTAGCTAACACCGAGATATTTCGTACTGTTTTACCGAGAATATGAGCACCAAAACGATGTACAAAGATCATAAAGTGCTAAATATTACAATAAAAAAGCTGTAAAGTTTTCTTCCCAGCAAACCAATTTACAAACAACATAGATAAATTGTTCAATGCCATACATCTTATGCGCAAAACACAAATGCTTGCAGACCCATGTGTTGTAGGTACACAAATTGCCAACGAGATTTGGAAGCATCCATGTGCTTGTACAATTACTACATGTTCCCAGACTAGTAGTTCTCTCTGTTGCTCAGAACCAGAGGCGATCTAGGATTTAAAACAGGGTGATCCACTTAAGCAAAAATTGACAACAGATATGGCATGCCAACGTTCTAATTAATTTACCGATACCACATGGAAATAGATCAATATGTTCTTACACACATACCAAAAATCTCAATTTTGCATAAGAGAAGCCTACATAATACATGCCTTGAGAAGTTCAAAGAAGACTATTGCGTCATTCTTAATTTGTTAGTGGCATTGTTAGAGTAACTTGTTAAGAGTGGCAAACAATCAGACACGTCATTATTATGTCGCTGATCAGGTGTTCATGTGCTGGACATCAAAATTATGTGTATGTGTTCACAGGACTGTATGTTCGTGTACTGGATAGCAAGTCTGATTGTTCAGTTAACGCGATAGACTTGACTCTTCCACCTGATTGATGCAATAGACAGCAAAGAGCAAACCCTAAATCAGAACTTGGGGAATGGAATGGACAGTGGGAAACTTACCTCAAATACTCAAATCGGGCTAAAGGCTGGCCGCCGGGCAGGGTTGCTGGTTTGCTGCCGGCCGAGTGCCGGAGTCAGCGGAGGGCGGATTGGGCGGCGGGCGCCGGCTTGCAGGGGCCCAGGGGGCGCGCTGGCGCCGAGCGCCGAGCGGGCGGGGCGGGCTGGGGCGGATCCTGGCCCTCTAGCGACGGGCGACGGCGACCGGCGAGCAGGCGAGATCGGGAGCCGAGCAGCCGAGGTCGGAGACGAGCAGGCTGCCGGGCTGGTGCGTCTGTCCCGGTGTCCGTCCCTCCCGTGCGTTGTTTGTTGGGCTAGCCCGCTGAGATCCGGACGAGTAAGCCATTATTTATTGGGCTTTTTCTCTCCTCTGGCCCATCTGTAATTTCCTAGATCGGTCTAAAATCCCAGGCTGGGCCGCAGCCAACCCTGTTCTAAAAAAAAAGAAGAAGAAGAAGATGCCAGCCCTTGGATTTCAATCGAACGAGTGAGAAAATTGGTTTTGTAGTCGGCCCTTTTTTTAGGGCTCGGAGGTATGGCTCGTAGGGATGTGGTTTTTTCATCGAATTGCGAGCTTTACTATTGAACTAAATTTCGGTTACAATATGCCATCAGGCAGCTGATGAGAAACTCACAACTTTGATCAAGCCAACTCTCCTCCCTTCCAGCGTACAAGCACACTGTGCACACTGATGGACCAACATATTCAGAGACCGCCCGACATGATTAATCGAAACGGAAGCAAAACTAAAGGAAATATAATTCGGCTCTTGGGAGCATATGCTCCTACTCACCAAAAATGTTTTCTCCAAATGCCAAAAAAATGTGAGAAAAAATAGATGTGTTCATTGTCAGACCCAAATGTTACCTGCAAATTTTTAGGCGAAAAGTTTAAGCATTTTGAGCTGTGCAAAAAAAAAAAAACAAGTCAAACGCAAATGTTACCTCCAATGTGACACTTAATTTTGTTTTTCGCTGACGAAACAATGCTATCCCATTTCGCATGAAAATTTTCACGCACGCTTCTTTCACTAACAAGAATATCTACAAAAAAATATTTTTAAAAATTATTTTGAATTTACTGTTCATCCGAGAGCATATGCACCCCAGAGCCAAAACGATCATCCCTAAGACTAAGTACTTTCTCTTCAAAATCCCCTTTTTAGGAGCAATTCCCTTAGTATAAGCGTTGCAATCCAGCGAGAATTGTTGTGCGAGTTCCATATGTTAACTAACTCCAAGCAATCCACCTCCATCACATGTGAGTAACCATGAAGCTGGAAATAGATCACCCCCTCTTGAAGAGCAAAAGTTCAGCGATGAATGAGTCTGAGACTCCTTGAAGAGGCTTGCTCCAAGCCTCGAGAAACGCCAAATGAGATCGGGCTACACCTCTCGCTCCCCCGTTGCATGGCCTCAACATTAACCGAACCATCGGTATTGATTGTCACCCATCCTGGATCGGGTGGTCTCCAGCATTGTCCCGTCCGCATCTTCGTCCGACCAACCAAAAGTTCTAGCAGGGATAACATTTCATGAACCCATTTTATCGCCTGCACCGGATCATAACCATCACGAACATGAGTCCACCGTTGCAAGAAGAACAAATAGAGTGCATAATGGTGATAATCTTGCATCCATCATCCTTTTGAAAACATCTAATTCAACAAGATATCCCTAGCCCAAGTTTTCCGATGTAGGCTCGCTAAATGAAGATCAAGCTAATCCTTAGCAGCAACCCATAACTTATTTCATGTGAGTGCAACTAATGAGCGCATGCATCGAATCCTCGTCCATGGCCTCACAGATGTTACAAAAGGACAAGCTATTTTATGTGTATGTACTTCATATACACTGGATCTGGAAGGATGCCGCGAAGAACCAACCGCACCCAAACCTTCGGTGCTACATCCAAAGTGTTGTCCACAACTATTTGTTTGTAGATGAAGTTTTATGTAGTCGTTCTTCCTCAAGAGTACTAAGCTCATTACGAGTCACAAGAGAGCGATATACTGATTCATAGACTAGACGCCTGATTTCTTCAAAGCCCATGCCAAAGTATCTTCTCTGCCAAAAGAGTTCATACAAATATTGAGGATTGCTTCTACGACCGGTAGGAGAAAGTTCTGATGAACAAGTCGTTGATCGAATCTGAAACTTTAGAGAGCAGGGCAACACCATGCGTCCCCTTGGTTTTAGAGTTATAGTTTTTGTATCCCAACTATCTTTCTTCATTGATATAGCCATATCGTCACCGACTCGATGGATCAGACCCACTTTGAAGGACTCCTTCCCAACCACAATCGCCTTCCAAGTGGTCGATGCTTGAGCTGGAGTTGTTGCCTGAAGAAAACTCGAGTGAGAATAGTATCTCCCCTTCAACACCCTAGTGTAAGTGCATCTAGTGCCCCTTAGTGATTTTGGTGTATTGAAGACTTATAGGTTAAGTAACTAATGCGTTTGTGAGTGTACACAGGTCTATAAGTCTATGAGGAGTTTGATATTTACAGTAAAAGTCGACCCCTAAAAATGAATTTCTTCAGCTGAAGAATTTGATATTCTGAAGACTTTCTGAAGACTTTGAAAGTGAAGAAATTGGTGTGATTCTGAAGACTTAGTATTCACTTGAGGAATATGAAGCGTGAAGACTTTTGTTTTCGTAGTTTCATTTTCTCTTTCTTGAGTCATAGGAAACACCGTACTGTTAAAGGGGGTCGAGGAAATACTAAGGAAAAATTTCCATTTGATGCTCAACTCAAAATCCTACACCTACCAAACCCTTCGAGTGAAGCCTTTGGAAATCTCATACAGTTCAGTCAATTTCTTGATGGATGAGACGAAGCTCTTCTGGTCACTGAGGAATTTGTTCTGACTAAGGAGTTAGGAATTTGCCAGTGCGAATTGCCTACACAGTGAGGAACATGATAGCCCTGAGGAATTTGATGTTCAAAATTCCGACCGTTCTTTATCTTCTTGGCCACCTGTCCCAGATATCTTATCCACCTAACACCATATCATTGAAGGGCATTTATGTCTTATCATGTCGGGCTGCTCCCTAGGCTATAAATAGCCGCCCCTACAACCACTAGTTGGTGGGCTGCTCCGAGAGAACTTGACACTTGTCATTTGAGAGCAACCCATCCTCCGAGGACTTTGAGCGAAAATCATCAAGTGAGCAAAACCCAAAGTGAGGAAAAACCCAAAACCAAACCCCAACAAACCCAAAGTGATTGAGCATCATCAAGAAATTGATCCCGTGGATCCGACGCTTTTACCTTTGAAGACTGTGCTTCTTCCAGACGGTTAGGCGTCACGGTCTAGAGCATCCAAGAGGAATTGTGGATCGCCGAGTGACCAAGTATGTGAAGGTTTGGAAGTCGCTCAAGACTTACCACGAGTGATTGGACGAGGTCTGCGTGACCTTAGTTCAAGGAGAATACGGTGAGGACTTGGTGTCCTGAGCTGCGTGCTCGATGATCGGGTGTCCGGACTGCGTGTCCTCGAGTTTAAATACTCACCGCTCCAACCAGACGCATAACCGAGACAGCAGCTTGGAACTGGTCTACCAAATCATTGTCTTCACCAACCTAATCGGTTCTATTTCCTCAACCTTTCATTTCCTCATTCTTGTGTTGAGTGTTTGTCATATCTGTGTTTGAAGACTTTGATCAAGACTTTCTCAATTTCCTCAGTTCAATTTCTTGATCTGTTTGTCTTCATGTTGAGTTATCCTGTGATTACGCTTTCATACTCTGTGATTGTCTTCATTTCATCATGATGACTATGCTTGTAATCTGTTATGCTTATTTCGAGTACTTATTCCGCTGCATGTATTTCTTCGCTAAGGAATTTCCTCACCGCAAATTCCTCAAGAAGAATTTGTAAAATTCATAAAATCGCCTATTCACCCCCTCTAGTCGATATAACGCACTTTCAATTGGTATCGAGCAAGGTACTCCCTTGTTACGTGTGATTTTGGTTTAACCACCGGAGTTTTAGTTATGTCGACCGCAGGTATGATCAAGGTCTCAGCAGGTGTCCTACCTTCGATGGGACGGACTACCCCTCTTGGAAGAACAAAATGCGAATGCATCTTGAAGTAATTGACAACGATCTACGGTATGTTGTGACAAAAGGTGTTTCCTCACCACACCCTCTCCGAATGATGCTGATGTGAAGAGATTCAAGCAACTCGATTCTCAAGCGAAGAATATCATATGTGGCCATCGAGCAAAGGTCAATATGGAAGAGTGAGTGCTTTGGAATCGCCAAACTCATTTGGGACAAGTGGCCAAAGTAAATGAAGGTGTTTCAACTCAGCGTGACTCTCGAGTTGATGTTCTTCGGAATCTCTTCAACCGCTTCAAAAGACTCGACAACGAAAATGTTCAACAAACCTTCGATCGCCTCACTGACATCTCAAATGAGCTTCAAGCACTGGGTGCCACTGACATCACCGACCATGAGGTGGTGAAGAAATTGCTAAGATCGCTTGATTCCTCATTTGATACTCTGGCACTGATGATACAAGAACGAGCTGATTATAAGTCTCTTGATCCTGCCGATATCCTCGAAGGCTAAATACTCACGAGTTCCACTTGTCTGAAAAGAGAGATCTCTATGGTTCGGCTATGGAAAACGCGCGCCTCAAGGCCAAGGCTGAATCTGAATCGAGAGTGAAGAATCTGGTAGTAGCCTTGGAGATCCTCAAGAATTTGGCCAGAGCTAGCACTCGCTCGTGAAGAAATTCCAGAAATTCACAAGACGTGGTCGTTTTGGAAAATCCTCAAGAAGCGGTGATTCCTCATCTAGTGACTATAAGCGAAGACTTTGCCACAAATGCAAGAAACCTGGTCACTATATCCAAGATTGTCCTCGATGGGAAAAGGAATTAAGAAAGAAGAAACACAAGGATTACGATTACGATGACGTGAAGAAGAAGAAGAAATCATCCAAATCTTCATCATCAAAATCCTCAAAGCCTTCTTCTCACAAGAAGAGCAGCTCCAAAAGGCTCGGGCATTCATTGGCAAGGAAATGGACTCAAGCTGAATCGAGGAAAATGAGGAAGAGGAGGAGTCTCAAGAATCCGAATCTGGTGTGGCTAGTCCGCTCTTGCTCGCTTATGTTTGCAAGTCCATCTTCAACATCAAGAAACCGACTCCACCGACAAACTGATGAGGAAAATGGTGACTACGCCCCACCTATTGCTTCATGGCAAAAGGTGCCAAGGTACTCAATTACACCTCCTCCGAATCTAGTGAAAATGAATCGATGAGGATCTCAAGCCCAGCTACTCTAAACTTGCTAAGATTGCTATAAAACAACAAAGGGCTTTTGAAAAGGTTCAAAACATGCTAGATAAGAGTGATGATATGTTAGGTGAAGAAATGGATCGCACTCAAGCCCCGATGAAAATCTTCAGAGAGTTCGATCTAGACTTGACAGCCTTCAAGGTCATCATAACACTCTCTTATCGATCATGAGAAACTTTCTTATGAATTTCTTCAAAGAAAGCAAGATCTTGAGAAGCTAAGAGCGAGTTATGAAGATCTTCGAAGGAGCGCGATTCATTACTTGCTCAACAAATCAGCGCTTCTCAAGAAGAATTTGTTCCTCCATGCTTAAAATGCATTGAACGGAATCGCTAATTCTTCACCGAATGTTCAAATGCTTCAACTGTTACAAATTCTTCACTTGCCTCTGCTATCACTAATTCCTCATCCGAGGACATTGCTAGTATCACCGACGATGCATGGTTGAAGGAATTGTACATGACGAGCATGTACAAAAGCCTCAAAGGGCATCGACTCTTTGTGATGTGCTTAAAAGCGAGATCCTCAACGAAACCCTAGGAAAGAGGGTATTGCCTTTGAGAGGAAACTCAATGCTGATGGAACGTCTTTGGAAGCCCGAGCGGTATCCCAAAACCTCATGGGTTGCTGCAAAGGGACCTCCAGTTGATCCATCTACCTTATCTGGTTTTACATGTGAATTTCCTCATTCTGATGATGAGTCATTTGACTCAAACTATAAACTGTTCAAAAATCAGAATGGTGAAGTATTTGCTAGATATGTTGGCACTAACTGCAGGAACGGTTCTCCTATGAAGAAAATCTGGGTTCCCAAGAAGTGCCTTGAAAGTCTTCAGGTGAATGTCCTCATGACACCACCTGTGAAGAAAAGGAACCCCAGATCAAATTCTTCATATGAACAAAATTCTTCATATGGATCCAAGTCCTCATACGGACCAAATTCCTCACGTGGATCAAATTCCTCAAAAGGATCAAAGTCCTCATATGATTATCATCGTGCTAATAACTCTGTTTCACAGGGTAGAGCTAAGGGCTATGAATATGTGCATTATTCTTCAAACCAATATGTTCATAAGTCCTCGAAGAATTTCTCTGCTTATTCATATGCTTACCCTAACCCCTCTTATGTAAAACGAAATGGTTTGGCCTCTATGCCACCATTCTCATATGGTGCTCGCAGAATGATGAACTCTTTACCACCCCTTCAGATGTGGGTGGTGAAGAAAAAGAACTAATCTCTTCTGCAGGTCAGGTCTCGGGCGTGCCTCAACGTCTCAAGAATTTGCTGGGGCACGACAAAAGTGCTCGAAAGGACGCAGCTAATCATGATGAAATGAACTTTCATTTCACACGTCCTCATACTGCTTATCTAATTGATACTGACTGATGAAATTCATCTGATGAACTTGATATCATATTCTTCACTGATGAAGTATATGAGATCGTAAGTTGTACTAATTCATCTGCAGGATGATCAACCCAAAGCCACTGAGTGGGTTCTCGATAGTGGATGTACAAATCACATGACTGGTGACAAGAATCTATTGATGGATGCTCCTTATCACCGTCTCATCTGAAGCATATCATCTTTCTTGACAAAGGCAAAAGTCGTATTGGGACTTGGTAAGGTTGCTATCTCTAAGGACATGCACATGGACAAAGTCATGCTTGTTGAGTCTTTAGGATATAACCTCATGTCAGTCTCAATGCTTTGTGATCTTGATATGGTAGTTATCTTTGGCAAGTATCGTTGTGTTGTGATTATGGAAGCTGACAATTCCAAAGTCTTCAAAGGCTTTAGGAGAGGAGACTTGTATATTGTTGATTTCTCAACAGGTCCACAACCAGCCGTGTGTCTACTTGCAAAAGCTTCGTAAGGCTGGCTATGGCATCGACGACTTGGTCACGCAGGCATGAGGAATTTGCACACGCCATGCGAAGAAGAAGCATGTCATTGGCATTGAGAATGTCAAATTCCTCAAGGATCACCTATGCGAGCCTGTGAAGCTGGAAAATGACCAAGGCCAAGCATCCAATAAGACTATCATGACCACTACTCGTCCCTTCGAATTGCTTCACATGGACCTCTTTGGTCCCAATCATTACTCATTTGTCACTAATGATGCATCTCTTTATGGCTTTGTTATTGTTGATGATTACTCTCGCTACACATGGGTACACATTGTTACTTACAAAAATCAAGTGCAGGAAATCTTCAAACGATTTTCCTCGAGGGCTTCAACCAACTTTGGTGTGAAGATCAAGCACATCGGAGTGACAATGGAACCGAGTTCAAGAATTCGGTCTTGATGATTATCTTGATGAACTTGGTATTACTCATGAGTTATCTGCTCCTTATACTCCTCAAAGAAAATGGCGTCGTGGAGCGCAAGAATAGAACTCTAGTTGAGATGGCTCACTATGCTTGATGAATACAAAAGCCTGATCGCTTCGGATTGAAGCAATTGACACTGCGTGCCACATCATCAACAGTATATCTTCACAAATTCTTCAAAAGACTGCCTATGAACTCCTCACCGACAAGAAACCCAATGTAAGTTATTTCAAAGTCTTGATGTTAAATGCTGGATTAGAGATCCTCACCACACCTCTAAGTTTGCACCAAAGCACATGAAGGTTTTATGCTTGGTTACGGAAAGGACTCGCACACCTACAGAGTCTTCAACATCGCACTTCACAAGATTGTTGACATCAGTAGATGTGCGGTTCGATGAAACTAATGGCTCGCAAAGAGAGCACCTACCTTCAGTGTTAGACGAACCAGCACCGAGGATTCTATCAGGTTCAAGGCAACCGAGGATGTCATTCCTCTCAAGAAACTGCTGAAGAATTCATTCCTCAGACGCCAAGAACGCCGAGTGATGCACTGAAGATAATGTCAAGAAAATGGTGCCGAGGAAAATGGTCAAATTCCTCAAGACAACCAGCTCATCCTCGCGTTGCAAAAGAAGTGCAAGTTGACAAGATCATTGATGACATTGAAGCGCCAGTCCTCTCACTCGCTCAAAAGCTTCACATTTATCTAACTTTTGTGGGCACTATGCTTTTGTCTCTATCACAGAGCCCACTAAGGTAGATGAAGCATTTCGAGCCGAGTGGATTCAGGCCATGCAAGAAGAATTACATCGATTCGAGCTCAACAACGTCTGGAACTGGTCAACATCCAGATCCTCGCAAGCATAATATCATTGGCACAAAGTGGATCTACCGCAACAAGCAAGATGAAAATGGTCTTGTGGTGAGGAATAAGGCACGACTAGTAGCTCAAGGCTACACGCAGTTGAAGGAATTGACTTGATGAAACTTTTGCACTGTCGCTAGACTTGAGTCTATTCGCATATTACTCGCCTATGCTAACCATCACAATATCACTTTATATCAAATGGATGTGAAAAGTGCATTCCTCAATGGTAAGCTTGAGGAAGAAGTATATGTTGCTCAACCCCGTGTTTTGAAGATCCAAAGAATCGACAAAGTCTTCAGACTAAATAAGGCCCTCTATGGCCTCAAGCAAGCCCCTCGGGCGTGGTATGATACATTGAAGGAATTCTTCGTGAAGAATGGCTTCACACCCGGTTCACTCGACCCTACTCTCTTTACTAAATCATATGATGGTGAACTGTTTGTGTGCCAAATATATGTTGATGATATTATCTTTGGCTGTCTCGACCAACGTTATAGTGATGAATTTGCCTATATGATGAGTGAAGAATATCAAATGTCTATGATGGGAGAGTTGAAATTCTTCTTAGGTCTTCAAATTCAATCAACAACACAACGGCATATTCATATCTCAGAGAAATACCTCAAAGATGTCCTCAAGAAATTCGCATGCAAGATTGCAAAGGTGTCAAAATTCCTATGCCCACAAATGGCCATCTATGCAATCGATGAAAATGGTATTGACTTGATCACAAGGTATACCGCTCCATGATTGGTTCTTTATTGTACTTATGTGCATCTAGGCCAGATATAATGCTTAGTGTTTGCATGTGTGCCCGTTTTCAAGCTACACCAAGGAATCACACCATAAGGCTGTGAAGCATATTCTTCGATATCTAGCTCACACACCAACACTAGGATTATGGTACCCCAAGGGCTCTACTTTTGATCTCATTGGATATTCGACTGACTATGCCGGTGATCGTGTGGACCGCAAGTCAACATCTGGTACTTGTCATTTCCTCGGACGATCTTTGGTCATTGGTCCTCGAAGAAACAGAATCTGCGATCACCGTCCCTGCGGAAGCTGAATACATTGCTGCTGGCTCGTGTTGTGCTCAATTACTATGGATGAAGCAAACCTCAAGGACTACGGCATCAACGTGAAGAATGTGCCTCTCTCTTGTGACAATGAGAGTGCCATCAAGATTGCTCACAACCCGTTCAGCACTCAAGACAAAGCACATTCAAATTCGCCATCATTTTCTTCGTGATCATGTGTTGAAGGCGACATCTCCATCGAGCACGTGAAGATCAAGAACAGCTAGCTGATATCTTCACTAAGCCCTTGGATGAGAAGAGATTTAGCAAGTTGCGGTGTGAGCTAAATATCTTAGAATCTTCGAATGTTCTTTGAAAAGGACACACATCCTAACACTTATGCAAAATTGATGACTTAGATGTGCAACACATGAAGAAACGTTTTCTTCAATCAATGAAGAATAACACTCTAAATGTGAAGAAATTAATGAAGAATTTGATTCTCGTAACCCTCGACAATTGTACGCGGTGTCTGAAATCATCATTCTTATACTGGTGGGCCACGCCACCACCAAAGTTGAAAATCTTCAATTTGAGTTTTTCCTCGTCTTTAAAATTCTTCAGTTTTGAAATTTTTCAGTTTTCAAATTCTTCAGTTTTCAAATTCTTCAACTTTGCAAATTCTTCACTGTTTCCGTCGTCTTTCTTCATTGGCTATATATATATATGGATTTATGTCCTCTACAGCATTCACTTATGGCTATTTCTTCAAGTCGCTTTTTCTGCTAAGTGAATGTGATCGGACCCTTCCCCCTCTATGCTATACTCAACCCAATCCATTCACAAATTCTTCATGTGCGTTCTGCTTTGAAACTCGTTCAATTTCTTCACTGTGTCTTTGGCAGCTGAAGAAATTGCAACGGAACTTTTAAAACGAATCTTATCCAAACTTCGATTTTACCGCTCAAACCGTTCCGCATCCCACGATGCATTATTATATCCACCCACGATCACACACGATCTCCACTGCACTATACGTGGGTGACACACGTCGTGAGAAGGGAAGCGGTCAGGGGCACGTTCGTCCTAAATCTTCGGACGAGCCGTTTTTCACCGTGGCTATAAATACCCCTCTCTCCCTTCCTCACACTTTTACCTCGCCGACCTCTCTCTCCGCCGAGCTCCTCGAAACCCTAGCGCCGCCGCTACTCCATCGTCGCCGGTGAGGAAAAGCTTCACCGCCTTGACCTCTTCGCCGACGACGCATCGCTACCGACCGTGGAATTTCTTCACTCCGCCGTCGCCGTAGCTGATTTCTCTGCCAAGTTAGGCGGAGAAGATCTGAACGGACGAACTTCTCAACTGTTCATCTCAGTTCGTCGTGTTCTTCACTTCCGGTAAATTAAAAGTTACTTTTACTACTCGATTTGATTCTCAAATTTTCTTCATATTCTTCAAAGGTGTTTATTCTCCAAATCTTCATACATATGAACACCTCAAATCTCTTGACTCATTTCTCTAAGCAATGTTTTTCCTCAAGATTCCTCAATTGTGTGGATCCTCGATCTATACAACTCTGGAACCTAAGACAAAGAACGCTTAGTGAAATTCTTCAAGGCTCATCTGGTCAAAATCCTCAAAACTTGTTTTTTTTAAAACCCTCTGAGAACGCATATGACCTCTTCAAATTCCTCGCACCTATACTCTGTTCACAGGTACAAATGTCTGCTGCTGAATCCCTAGATTCTCATCAACTTAACTCATTTGCAGCGTTCCTCGAAGAAAAACTGCACACTTCTTCAGAGAACTCAATTGTTCAAATTCCTCACCAAGAAAATGGCGAGATGGCAAGAAGCCGCAGAAGGGAGGAAAGAAACACGAGGTCATGACAGATTCAAATCCACGAGGAAATATATGCGACTATTGCACACCGGATGAGGAAAGCAAAATCAACGCAAGGTGCGATTCGAAAATTGAACGGAGATGGGCACGGAATGGAAGGAATACCGATATGTAACACCTAAGTACATGAAGAAATTCGCTAAATCCTCCATGCCCAAGAGCTCCTTTGGCACCAGGCCAAATAGCTGATCCCACTAGCGTCAAACGCGGTGAGGACTTTCCTGATGAGTGGGCTAAACGCCAAGCAAAGTTGGCTAAGCAAGCAAAGGAAGCGGTGAAGAAATTCAATGAGGATTCTGCTGCTGCTGCTCCACCAAAGTCCTCAACAGCTCCGTCCAAACCTTCAGTTCCTGTGCACCTGGCTACTTGTCAAAGGACAGCTGGCTTTTCAATTGCCTCACGCATCTCTGCAAGTTCCTCAGCTGCCCCCAATTCTTCATCTGGCCCGACTCTGTTGAAGACAAAAGCAACAGCTGGACGTGGTCCTCGGCCTAGCCCAAGGAAGAAACAGCTTGTAGTCCACGTGCCATCTGATGATGAGGCATCTGATGAAGAACTTGAAGAAATCATCGAGACCGCCAAGTTAGACCAAGAGAGTAAAGGGAACATCGTGCCTCGCTTTTGGACCCAAGAAAGTCCTCGATTTCATCGACCTCGCACAATGATCCCAATACCCTCTGCTGATCTTCCTTTGACACCTGGTCAAAGTCATATGTTGACTCACTTCATCATTGAAGAAAATGGAAGTTCGAGAAGGCGAAGGAAATCAAGAAGGCTCAATACAGAAGGAAAGGTTCTCAAGAAAAATGTTGTCAAGATGACACCGAGGAACTCCTTCAAATCCAAACCGACATTCGAACCTCAAGAAGGACTTTGACACATACTATGCTGATTGGCAAGTAGTCAAGACCAGATTCGCCGATCCGACGAAGAAGCTCACAACTGCTTCTTGCACCTATGCAACGTGAAAATCCTCAGTGAAGCGTCGCCTCAGCCTCATGAAGAAAATGCTGATTCCAGGCTGATGAAGAAATTCCAGCCGCCGAAGAAATCGCCAGGCACCCACTAGTGGTGCGCTGAAGAAATCTACTCAAGTCGAACAATTGCATCGATTGCCAAGAAAAATTGCTCAAGACAGGGAACTGCATCGGTGGCTCTGAAGAAACTGCACCAAATTCCTCGGCTCCTCCTGCACCAACTCCAACTCCAATTCTTCCATCTGCTTCGATGTGAAGAAAACAAAGGCTGAACGAGCTGTCAGTGAAGAAAAGGAAAGCATCACCATACGATTCTTCGATGCGAAGAAAATGAAGCCAATGACCAGCTCTGTTGAAAACCCAATTGATGCTATTCCAATTTCCTCCATACCATCAAAGGAAGTAGTTCCTTTTGGAGAAGAATATGAGATCCCAACGGATCGATGAAGAACATCAATCTCTGCTTCATCGAGAAAATTGATGAAGAAATTGAAGTGGAAGCAATCCCTTCAACCCCAGTCATTCCCTCATCGGACCATGAAATTCCTCAAGATGGTGCTTGAGGAAATTGAAAATGAAGATGTGGATATTGGATGCACCACTCCGGTAATCAATGATGACTTTTGGGAAAATCAACATCCCAATACTCCGCTCTTCACCCCGCTTCAACAAGTTCCTCACTCCCCCGCATGCATGCTCAGATAGACTCAAGAAAATCAACCCTCCGGTTCTACGTGCATGAAGAAATTCCAGCCACTAGCGCCGATGAAACTGCTTCGCTGCTGAAAATCCTCGGTCGCATGTTGAGGACCAAGAAATTCCTCAAGTGAAGAACCTGAACTTACGATTCCCGAGGTGGTGATGCAACCGATCGACACCCTCTCCCAAAACAGAAGAATCCGTTCTCGACCAAGCAAAAGTTCAAGGCTGAAGATTTCTTTCTTGAGCACGTGTTCTTCATCAATACAATCCCTATGATTCTGCTCGGATTAGAAAGAGGCGCTTCGACTGCCACCAAGCCAACTTCTATTCCTCGGTGCTTTTCAACAAGGACAAAATCTTGATCATGCCCATATTCCTCATGTGGATATGGAGTCGCCGCCGGAGCTTTGAGCCCGTCCTAAGTGTTCTTCACGATGCGGTCTTCTAAACTTCGCACCGATATTTGTGATCGAACGAAGAGCTAATTCTTCAGTTCTATGCAACACCGCACATCACCGGAGACGCTGAAGATGTGACTTCATGGGTCTTGGATTGATGACCGAAAACACCCACTACAAGGCACCAAAGAAGTGAATTGCTTCGTGCCCTTCCACTCGATCCTCCGATTGATGGAGCTCAATCGCATCTATGAAGAAAAGGAACTTTCAAATCACTATATGCAAGTGTTGATGAAGCCATTGAAACCAAGGCAAGCTCCAAGGACCAAATTCCTCGTCAAGGAATTATTATATGTGCCTCGAACAGTCTATCGAATTCGACGAAGACTATGAGTCCTATCAAGGCCCACGACTCGAATGATGAAGAGGTCGTTGGCATCATGAAGAATATGCTGTTCAACATCATCCATGGCGTTCCGTCAATTTCCATGATTTCTTCATGAGGACTCGCTAACATTGCCATGTCACCTTTTGAGTGAAGCCTTATGCGCCTTGGATTATGAGATTCATCGTCAAGATCTTCACTGAATTACAAGGCGACACTTTGAACCACTGCAGCTACCCGCCTCGATTGAAGTCCTCAAACGGCCAATTGCCTCGGTGATGAAAAGGGAAAGGCTGCTGCTGTGATAGATGAAGGCATTCGTCCATTGGATGGACAGTTTATAAGCAGCATCTTACTCTACCAATGATGACTCGCCACACATGACTCAAAGAAGAAATACCTCGATTAAGCATAGTCCTCAAGCTCTCGCACCTGTGGTGATGACTGATCGTGAGTTACTCCTCGGTCTTCATCGGAAGGTTGATCGCAATCACAAGTGGGTCAAACGTCGGTTTGGCACTCTTCTTACAACCACAACTCACAATGCGGTGAAGAAAAACCACTACTATCTTCATGAAACCTTCAAGCGCTCTGGGCTGTTCTCACATGTCTACAATGAAGAAGAACTGAAATCAATGGGACTCAAGGAAGAATTTGACTGTCTGCACCTCCTCCAAGAAATTCAAGAAAGTCAAAGTTCCTTCCTTGGTGGCCAGCTCCTATTCTTCATCTCGTGACACCGATGAAAATGAAGATTTGGAAGACATCTTCTGCTGGTCCTACTTCAACGAACAACCCCGACAATGCTGGCGCTCCGTCTTCAACTTGAAATTCCTCAAGAGCGTTAGTCCTCAGTTTCGATCCTTTTGGTCATTCGATGACAAAGGGGGAGAAATTTGAGTTAGTCTTCAAGCGGGTCTCGTTTTTGTCTATATACATATTTTATTAAGTTACAACTCTCGTTCTTCTGAAACCTTTTATTGGATCGAGTTGTAATCTTAAACCCGATGGTGCTTTGATACTTTTGATGCATTATGCTTTTGCTCTATGCTCTGATTACAGTAGTATTGATATGCGTTGATCCTTGTTATGCTCCGATCCTCATGAGCTCGGTGAAAATCTTCAAATCGATTTGGGGATCTGATACTCATGAAGAGTTTCAAATTCCTCATACGCATTGGGCTCTGATACTCTTTATACATTATTTTGCATGCTCTGCATATCATCAAGCACCATATTTCATCATGCATTTCAAATTCCTCATATTATATGTCGAATGCGTGTATGAATTACAAGATATAGGGGGAGATCTCCATGATTCAATTCTTCAAATGTGCATTGCCTCAAAAGCAATTCCTCACTATGCACATCTTCAGGGGGAGTTCTTCTATATCTTGCAATCAAAATCCTCATTATCAGTATTTACACTTCATATATTTATCCCCGTTGAAAACTTAACCTGTATTGTCATCAATCACCAAAAAGGGGGAGATTGTAAGTGCATCTAGTGCCCTTAGTGATTTTGGTGTATTGAAGACTTATAGGTTAAGTAACTAATGCGCTTGTGAGTGTACACAGGTCTATAAGTCTATGAGGAGTTTGATATTTACAAGAAAAGTCGACCCTAAAATGAATTTCTTCACCAAGAATTTGATATTCAAGACTTTAGAAGACTTTGAAAGTGAAGAAATTGGTGTGATTCTCAAGACTTGGTATTCACTTGAGGAATATGAAGCGTGAAGACTTTTGTTTTCGTAGTTTCATTTTCTCTTTCTTGAGTCATAGGAAACACCGTCTTTGTTAAAGGGGTCGAGGAAATACTAAGGAAAAATTTCCATTTGATGCTCAACTCAAAATCCTACACCTACCAAACCCTTCGAGTGAAGCCTTTGAAATCTCATACAGCTTCAACAATTTCTTGATGTGAGAGACGAAGCTCTTCCGTCACTTTGAGAATTTGTTCGACCGAGGAGTTAGGAATTCGCCATCTAATTGCCTACACATGAGGAACATGATAGCCCCGAGGAATTTGATGTTCAAAATTCCGACCGTTCTTTGTCTTCTTGCGCCACTGTCCCAGATATCTTATCCACCTAACGGTCATATCATTGAAGGGCATTTATGTCTTATCATGTCGGACTGCTCCTAGGCTATAAATAGCCGCCTACAACCACTAGTTGGCTGGCTGCTCCGAGAGAACTTGACACTTGTCATTTGAGAGCAACCCATCCTCTGAGGACTTTGAGCGAAAATCATCAAGTGAGCAAAAACCCAAAGTGAGGAAAAACCCAAAAACCAAACCCCAACAAACCCAAAGTGATTGAGCATCACTGAAGAAATTGATCCCGCGTGGATCCGACGCTTTTTACCTTTGAAGACTGTGCTTCTTCCAGACGGTTAGGCGTCACGGTCTAGAGCATCCAAGAGGAATTGTGGATCGCCGAGTGACCAAGTATGTGAAGGTTTGGAAGTCGCCTGAAGACTTACCACGAGTGATTGGACGAGGTCTGCGTGACCTTAGTTCAAGGAGAATACGTGAGGACTTGGTGTCTGAGCTGCGTGCTCAAGGATCGGGTGTCCGGGACTGCGTGTCCTCGAGTTTAAATACTCATCCGCTCCAACCAGACGTATAACCGAGACAGCAGTTGGAACTGGTCTACCAAATCATTGTCTTCACCAACCTAATCGGTTCTATTTCCTCAACCTTTCATTTCCTCATTCTTGTGTTGAGTGTTTGTCATATCTGTGTTTGAAGACTTTGATCAAGACTTTCTCAATTTCCTCGCCCAATTTCTTGATCTGTTTGTCTTCATCTTGAGTTATCCTGTGATTACGCTTTCGTACTCTGTGATTGTCTTCATTTCATCATGATGACTATGCTTGTAATCTGTTATGCTTATTTCTGAGTACTTATTCCGCTGCATGTATTTCTTCGCTAAGGAATTTCCTCACCGGCAAATTCCTCAGTGAAGAATTTGTAAAATTCATAAAAATCGCCTATTCACCCCCCCTCTAGTCGATATAACGCACTTTCACCTAGGACATAGCGACTTAGGATGATGCATCAGGCACCAACCACGTTTGCCAAGCTTTGCTAGGCTGAAGAAATGGAAATCATTGAACTTCATCCTTCCCTTGACTTTAGGTGTAGCAAGCTTCTCCCACGATAACCAGTGAAGAGGTTGTTTGACTCATAAGGACATCAGGGAAAGAGAGATGGTTGTGAAGACAATTTGGTTCATAAGCAGATTCACAATCCAAAAAAGAACTGGCCCATAATATCTCGCCTAGTGCGAGATAAACATGGTGCTCACCTACACCGCCCCAACGTGGGCCGCGGCCTAGTAGCGGGATGATATGATTTGTTATTCTTGTCCGAGCTTTATTTGGTTTTCCAAAAAAATCGAGGGGCCGGTTTTTTTGTTTTGTTTTACTGTGTTTTTCTTTTATTTATTTTCCTTCCTTTCCTTTCCATTTCTTTTGTGTTTTTCCTTTTTTGGGGTTTCTCCTTAGAAAAACATGTTTAAAGTACATGGACACCTTTTTTGAACACTTTTTAAAATCGCATTACATGGCCATTTTTATTAAAAAAACACTTTTTGAAACTACATGGGCAGTTTTTTTGGTAAAACGTGTGAACACTTTTTAAAACTAAATGAGCATTTTATAAAATGCGCAAACACTTTCTTACTGAGACAAACATTTTAAACAAGATTTGTCAACACTTTTAAAAATTTGGTTACACATTTTTAGAAGACGTGAACACTATTTACTTACATAAACATTTTTAAATGCATGAAATATTTTCTTAATTAGACGAATATTTTTCAAAACAAAAATAATAATTACATGAACATTTGTGAATACTATTTTTAAATATGAATGGTTTTTTGGAAGTACCATGATTTTAAAAAATGCATGGATATTTTGTTTACTTATTTTAATTATTGTTGTTTTGTGTGTTAGAATTTATTGTAGAAGGGGAATGCCAAACTTAACACATTTCTCTGAATCTGTTCTGCATGTTACAACATTTTATTGTATAAGGGGTAACCAGCGTGACATGAAGAAGCTTGTTCCAACAAGTGGTAACCTGCACTGCGGCAAGCAAGTCATCCCTATGTTGTCGGAAACACAGTAGAGCTTGTACTGATGTTGTCATGTGTCTGTATTTTAAGTGCTTGTTTCCCTTTTGGCTGTGAATAACTGAAATTGACATTGGATGCACCCTAGAGCCATCAGTGATGAAACAAAACGAAATGAAATCAAAGCTGCATCTGGAGTTAATTTAACCGTGCCGCAGCAGTTATGCCGTGTTACAAACTTGTGATTGCAGTTGCCTTGATGCTGAATGTTTGCACCAAAAGCTGACATTCCCAGTATGCAGCCTCTGACTGTCTGACATTGCTGGATCCAGCTTACATTCTGAAAACAAGCTGATAGATTTGGTGGTCTTGGACTACCTGATAAAACTATAGTTGCTCTGGAGTTGGGTTATGTCGACCCATCGGTCATGCGTGCACGGTGCACCGCATCGTGAAGAAACCCTTCCCTATTCCAATCACCATCAGCCTGAAATTAGCCAAGGAGATAAGAGGATATGTAGCTGGTAGTGGGTGGTCATCATGTATCGCGGAAGGTGCATAGATGCTCAGTTACAGAGCAAGCAAGCTTTACTTTGCACAGCCTCCATGCATGTCCGTGCGCCGGCCGGTCAGCCGGCTCGCTCAATGTCCAGACCAGAGCAAGTCTACTGCAGCAGCCATGGCAGAGAAGTATCGATCTCACAATCCATTAGAAGACAATATCTACTTGCACTGTTACCTTCGCTAGTTGCGGGGGGTCGTCTGCTGTGCTTCAGACCACACGGAGGGAGGCACAGGCGGAGCTCACAAGAACACCGGCCGATGCCGACCGAGTCCGTGAACCTGAACCATGATGGAGTCATGGGGAATGAAGCCTGGTCCGAAACGCGCCACACGCACGCCATGCGCGCGTCTCTCTTTCGGACCCGGCGTCATTCCCCTCGACAGCCATGACGCGGAACCAAGAAAGAAGACCAAGATGGTGTGTTTTTAATCTTCTTCCCGCGCGCGTGTCAGGCCATGAACTGCCCTGCCCGGCCTGTATGCGCACCGAGGCGCAGCTCTATATCTAGCGAGCCGACGGGAAAGGGTGCCGCGCGCCAGGCGAAGGCGACAAAAGCGGCCGCGGATTAGATGCCCGAGCCGTCGTTTTCGTCGGAGATCGTCGGCGATCCGGGTGGTGGTGGCGCCGGTACGCGGCAAAGCGGGCGACCGGTTTGTGTGGTGGTTAGACCAGCTACGACTACGATGATGATGATATTCCGGTGAGACTTTCAGAGTGCGGAGGAGATTAATGTTTGATAGATATATTCCTCTGTGGCCGTGACATGCCGGTGTGGTAGTCCGAGCGAGGGGAGGGATCTCCCTCCAACTGACGTCCACACGCGAAGCGATTCTGCGGCAAAGTGTGGGGACTTTGCATCGAGGGGAAAAGGGTAGAGGGAGGCTTTGAGCGGAGGAGGAACCGAATGGTTGCGATGCCAAGCTTAAGGATCAAGCTACAGAGAACTATCGGATTCTTGTTCCGAAGTACCTTTCCCTGGGTTCTTTCCATGATTACATCAGTTGAATTTCGAAAATTCAAGTTAAGTACATATACTTCTAACTTCCTTCCACCTTTGTTTAAGTTCAGAATAACATGGCGTTGGCCATTCCTTTTCCTTTCTTTTTTTTCTAAAAAAAAGGGCCAAGGCCATTACTCCAATAAAGGACACTCGAGTACCCTCCTCCTAGGAACCTCGCTGCTTGAGAGTGCCCTCCGCACCGTCTATTGTGCCCTGGCCTCGAGCAGATGGCTCCTTGGTGCGCTCACGGCCGTCCGATCTCCGCGACTGCCTTGCACCCGGTTGGTTTTCCTAAGGTCCATGACACATGGGTCGCGGGAGTGGCCAAGGACGCCTCCCTGTAGTGTTTTCGGTTGCGCTCGGGTGCGGTGTCTCGCGTGCTGCCAACGCGCGACGAGGATGTCGGGACGGTCTATCAACATCGTTAGCACACTGTCGGGCTATTTCGCGTGCACCAGCCCGGTGCGCCCATGCATTTCGCTCGGCGTGGGACATCTAGGTGGTCGGTGAGGGCCATCCGGCCATTGGTCGCATTGGCATGCTAGCTGGCAGGGCCGGAGCTCTATAGGGGCAGACCTAGGCCATGGCCCGCCCAGGAATTTGACAATTTGTTTTTTTACAACTAGTCATCTTAGCCCAGCCCACTAAGGACTAAGCCCACACACGCACAGCCGCACAGGCATTCCCCATCGTCTCCTCGTCTTATGCACGCTGCACGCACAGCCGCACATGCATGGCTTCCCCAATTCCCCATCCCCTGTCTCTCTCAGACACATGTAGTCGTGCCGCCGCCGACCGCCGTGGACAGGGACCACAGTACACCGGAGCGCGCCGCCCGCCATCTCGTGGAGCAACTACCGCGGCAACGCCCGCCGGGCAAGTTCGCACTGGCCTCGTCCCTGCCCTGGTCCCTCCCGCCGCCCATCATCGGCCGGGATCCAGTGTGTCGTGTGCAGGTCGTGTGTGCTGCCAGCCATCCATTCCTGCGTCGTATGTGCGCTGTCTCCATGACCTGAGCGAGCCCCTTCTGTATTCTGTAGCTAGCGCCCCCAATCCCATGACTTAGCCCCTGTCGCACACGCACACTTCACAGGTAAAAAACTTCCCCAAAAGTTTCAATTTGATAAGCAATAGCTTGATTTTTATTCAGTTCCATACACCCAATGATCAGTCCTGCCGTGGCTGTGTGCGGGAGACTTCAATGAAGCTTTATTCTGCTCAGATCAATTGGGGGGGGGGGGGGGGGGGGACCAAGGAGCTTCAGCGAGATGGAGGATTTTAGAGATTGCTTGGCAGATTGTGGATTGTCTGACCTTGGTTACTCGGGATATCAGTATGCATGGGATAATAAAAGGGAAGGGACTGAAAATGTCCAAGTCCGGCTAGACAGAGCCACGTGCAATGCTAAATTTCTTGCTTTATTTCCGGAGACACACGTTATGAACCTGATGACAGAAGAATCTGACCACCAGGCGATCTGGATTTGTGCGTTGGAGACGGCTCCGCGTACTAATCGACAAGGCCCATCCGGTTTTTGCTTTGAGGAAGCCTGGATGCGGCATGAACAGTACAACGGAATGGTAGAGCAGGCTTGGGCTGCAACGGATTGTGGCGACCGGGATCTCCCTGGGGTTTGCCAAAGACTGACTCGTACGTCGGGCAACATGCAGCAATGGGCAAGGGAGGTATTTGGGTCGATAAGGAGATAGATCAAGAATCTCAAAGCCCAACTGGTCGAGGCTAAAGTTCGTGCGCATACCACTGGGTATTCGCATGAGATCAAAGAGCTCGAAGAACAGCTGCGAGAGGTGTATGAGCAAGAAGAAGTTTTCTACCGCCAACGATCAAGGATTGACTGGCTGCAAGCGGGGGACCAGAACACGAAATATTTCCAGAATCGTGCTTCCCTTCACAAGAGAAAGAACATATTTCGAGCGCTGAAGAGAGAGGATGGTTCACGGTGCACTGTGGATGAGGAGATGCGGGAGTTAGCTGCATCATTTTATGAGAAGTTATTCTCTTCGGAGGGCTCTTCAGGTGCCAGTGAGCTGTTGGATAAAATTCTGCCATGTGTATGTGATGAGATGAACCTGCGGCTCACTTCAGAAATTGCGGACAAGGAGATAGAAACTGCCCTGTTCCAGATGGGGCCTACCAAGTCGCCGGGGCCAGACTGCCCTGTTCCAGATGAGACAACACTGGCCGTTGCTAAAAGAAGATATTTGTACAGTCGTCCATGACTTTCTGGGGGGAGCCCCGGCTCCAGACTCTTTTAATGCCACGGTGATTCTTATGATTCCGAAAGTTAACTCACCGGAGTTGCTTTCGCAATTCCGACCGATCAGCCTCTGTAATGTTCTGTACAAGATCCCATCCAAAGTCGTTGCCAATAGGCTGAAAGGCATCCTTCCGATTCTCATCTCGGAGGAACAAAGTGCCTTTGTCCCGGGCCGCCTAATCACTGACAATGTCCTTGTTACCTACGAGTGTGTGCATGCCATCCACAAGAGGAAGAGGAAGAAAAGTTTGTGTGCTGTCAAGCTAGATATGATGAAGGCTTATGACCGTGTGGAGTGGTCATTTTTGGAGCAAATGTTGCACGTTTTGGTTTTGCAAGTGAGTGGATCAGAATGGTGATGAGGTGTGTTACTACTGCCTCCTTTTCTGTCAAACTGAACGGTGACCTTTCAAGGAGCTTTAACCCGTCTCGTGGTCTACTGCAGGGATGCCCTATATCCCCCTACCTCTTCCTTTTTTGTGTGGAGGGCTTCTCTGCTTTGCTTAATTTAGCTCAGGAGGATCAGTGTTTCAGAGGGGTTTCATTTGGGGGCACTGGCCCTCATGTGACCCACCTCCTCTTCGCCGATGACATCATCGTCTTCCTTGAGGGTTCTAGAGCTAATATGGAAACTTTGAAAGGCATTTTGGAGAAATACGAGGCTACATCTGGTCAAAGAGTGAATCTCCAAGAATCGTCTATCTTCTTTGGAAAGGGGTGTAGCGAGGAGACAAAAGCTGAATTAAAATCTGTTATTGGCATTTCCTCTGAAGCTCTTAGTGAGAAATATCTTGGTCTCCCCACACAGGTGCGTCGATCAAAAGATGGTACGTTCAAGTACGTTACTGAAAGCTCCAATGGTAAAACTGGTCGATGGAAAGGACATGGTCTCTCCAAGGCTAGGGAAGTCCTTGTCAAGTCTAACCTTCAAGCAATTCCCACCTTCACCATGAGTTGCTTCCAACTTACCAAGAAAATGTGCCGGAACCTGACTTCTATATCGTCCAAATTCTGGTGGGGAGCAATCAATGGGGAAAGGAAAGTGCACTGGGTATCGTGGGAAAAGATGTGTGAATCTAAGCGTGGGGGTGGCCTAGGCTTTAGGGATCCCGAGGCCTTTAATCAAGCCTTATTGGCTAAGCAAGCGTGGCGAATTGCCCAGTACCCAAGCTCGCTGTGTGCAAGAGTTTTGAAAGTTAGATACTTCAAGGACTGCTCGATTATGAATGCTACTTGCCCTTCCTCTAGTTCATACACTTTCAAAAGAATCATCCATGGGCGTGATTTGCTGCGGGAAGGTGCTATATGGCGCATCGGGGACGGCTCAAGCATCAACATACACCACAGTAACTGGATCCCGAGGAGTGGATGCCTTCGGTCACTGGGTCAGGTATTCATACCGGGTATCTCCAAGGTTGCCGATTTGCTGACCCCTGATGGCTCAAGCTGGGATGAGACAAAAGTTGATGCCATGTTTTCTGTTGATGATGCTAGAGATATTAAGTTGATTGCCATCGGCGGATCAGGTGTTGATGACTTCTTGGCTTGGAACTTCACAAAGAACGGCGAGTTTACGGTCCGCTCAGCTTATCATCTGAAAATGGACATGAAGAAGGCGCGTGGGGGACGGCCTGAGGGGTCAAATTCAATCAATAAACATCACGGATTCATGGCATTGTGGGACACTAATGCTCCAAACAAGACGAAGATCCACCTCTGGCGCCTCATCCGAAACAGCCAAGCTATTGGAGTGGAGCTTCACCGCCGACGTATCAAGCCCGGCGTGTTTTGCACCATGTGTGGGCGGGAAGAGACGATCTACCACCGCTTCTGGAGCTGTCAACACTCGGTCTAGTTTTGGCGGGTGTTGCAAACACAGGGAGAGGCCGAGGTGCCAGCCCCCCCCCCCGCTCCAACTGGATTCTCAGGGCGCCCTGGCTCGCTGGCTGCTCGAATGGCTCTCGGATGCTCCGGCTGTCGAGCTCTCGACCATGATCCATGCCATCTACGACCTCTGGTTATCTAGGAATGAGGCGAGGGATGGCATGCGGATTGCTTCGCCTCAGGACGTGGCCGCCAGAGTCCTCTCTTGCATGAGTGACTGGAAGACGGCGCATGCCACGGAGGATCGTGTCCCTGCTCCTAGGGTCACTCAGCACTGGTCACCGCCAGAGGAGGGTTGGACTAAGGCGAACTCTGACGGGGCGGTGGTGCGAAATCGATCCAATGGTGGGGCGGACTCATTCTGCGCGATCATAATGGGGGCTTCATTGCAGGTGCCTATCACTTCTTCCCGTCCATGTCCGACCCGGATTCTACTGAGGTTCTGGCTTGTGCTAAGATGCTGGAGGTAGCCAAGACTTGCAATGTGCAAAAAATCCATGTGGAGCTGGACTGCAAGAGTGTGGTGCATATGGTTCAGGACCAGGCGAAGAATCTCTCCCCTGTTGGCCCTTGGGTGGAGGCGATTAAGGATGCCCGGCGTAGCTTCCTAGACTTTAGAGTGTCCTGGGTTAATCGCTCTGCAAATATAGCTGCTCATAAGCTGGCAAAGATTGTTGTGGGTGAGGAACGATGCCATGTATGGCTGAGCTCTCCACCTGATTGTATCCTGGATGTTGTTTCGGATGACATTCCAAACCTTGTTTAATTAATGCAAGTACTTCCCCTAAAAAATATTCCTTTATGGTCATGACATGCCGGTGTAGTAGGAGCGAGGCTCCAACTGACGTCCAGACGCGAAGCGATTCTCCTGCAAAGTGTGGGGACTTTGCATCGAGCCATCCCACTCGGGTTGGCAGAGAGAGAGGTTTTGAGCGGAGGAGGAACCGAATGGTTGCAATGCCAAGCTTAAGGATCAAGCTATAGAGAACTATCGGATTCTTGTTCCTATGTACCTTTGCCTGGATTCTTTTCATGATTACATGAGTTGAATTTTGAAAATTCAAGTGAAGTACATACTTCTAACTTCCTTCCACTTTTGTTTAAGTTCAGAATAACATGGCGTTGGCCAGTCCTTTTCCTTTCTCTTTTTTTAAAAAAAGGGCCAAGGCCATTACTCCAATAAAGGACGCTCGAGTACCCTCCTCCTAGGAACCTCGCTGCTTGAGAGTGCCCTCCGCGCCGTCTGTTGTGCCCTGGCCTCGAGCAGATGGCTCCTTGGCGCACTCACGGCCATCCAATCTTCGCGACTGCCTCGCACCCGGCTAGCTTTCCTAGGGTCCATGACACATGAGCCATGGGAGTGGCCAAGGACACCTCGCTGTAGTGTTTTCGGTTGCGCTCGGGTGCGGTGTCACGCACGTTGCCAACGCGCGACGAGGATGTCGGGACGGTCTATCAGCATCGTTAGCACACTGTCGGTCTATTTCGCATTCACCAACCGGGTGCGCCCACGCGTTTCGCTCGGCGTGGGACATCTAGGTGGTCGGAGAGGGCTGTCGGTGTCAAAACCGGCGGATCTCGGGTAGGGGGTCCCGAACTGTGCGTCTAGGCGGATGGTAACAGGAGACAAGGGACACGATGTTTACCTAGGTTCGGGCCCTCTTGATGGAGGTAAAACCCTACGTCCTGCTTGATTGATATTGATATTGTGGATGTTTACAAGAGTGGATCTACCACGAGATCAAGGAGGCTAAACCCTAGAAGCTAGCCTATGGTATGATTGTAAGGGTTGTTGTGATTGTTGTCCTACGGACTAAAGCCATCCGGTTTATATAGACACCGGAGAGGGCTAGGGTTACATGGAGTCGGTTACAATGGTAGGAGATCTACATATCCGTATCGCCAAGCTTGCCTTCCACGCCAAGGAAAGTCCCATCCGGACACGGGGGGAAGTCTTTAATCTTCTATCTTCATAGTCTTGGAGTCCGGTCGATGATGATAGTCCGGCCGATGATGGTAGTCCGGCCATCCGGACTCCCCCTAATCCGGGACTCCCTCAGTAGCCCCCGAACCAGGCTTCAATGACGATAAGTTCAGCATGCGTGTAGTCTTCGGCGTTGCAAGGCGGGTTCTCCTTCAAGTTCCACGTACGTGCCGAACAGTGTCCGGCTTCCTCATTAATGTTGTGCATCTCGGCTTCCACGCCCAATAATGGCCTTCTTCCACGCGTCGTGCGAATGTGAAAAGTCAGGGAGTCTTTTATGTTTTACCCCCTAGTTGTGTGAACAATCTGCCTATAAGGGAGGCAAGAATCCAGATCCAAATCACCATCTTCCTCTCGCAAATACTCATCGTTTCGACCAAGAATCCATTCCATCATGGATCGTCAACGCGGCTCCTCTTCTCGCGCTCCCGGCCCTTTGCCAGGAGATTGGAGGAGATGCTCTGTCTCGCACAACGAGCTGGTGAAGCTCCAAATGGGGGATATCTCCTCCGGCCTTCATGGTTCCGGTTCGAGCAGACTTGCCACCTACAAAGGTGGGAAGCAAGCGGAGGTTACCCTAATCCCAACAAAGGGGCGGGTATGCTTCGTCCCCTATCGATAAGGGGCTCGGTTTCTGTACATCCATTCCTCCGCTGGCTCTCGGAGTTCTACGGGCTCCAGCTCCATCACCTCACGCCCGCCTCCATCCTGCATATTGCGGGTTACGTAGCTCTTCTGAGCTTTTCTGGCGTCGAGCCCCACTTCGCGCTGTGGAAGAGGTTGTTTTGCCTTGTACCCGCTCTCACGAGGGGTCAATATATCAAGTGGTGGCGCCAAATATGGCGCATTGCCGGACCAGATATCTATCCGGAACCCCTAAGAAGGCGCTCAAGACTGGCCTTGAATGGTTTTATATAGAAGACGCTCCGCTGCCGGACCCTGTTCGGATCGGCCTCCCGGAGTTCAACAATGCTCCTCTGAAGAAACGCCTTAGTTGGCGTCCGTGGAGCCCCCGACTGGAGGAAGACAAGAGCGTCCATTATCTGATGGGCGAATAAGGTTCTTGGCCCATGCCGGTTGACCATGATTGGAGTCATGGCAACATGCATTCTGCTGAGGTGCAGCCACTACAATACAGAGGCCACCCCATGTGGGATTTCAGCGGGAGGACGATGCCACCCGTCATGGCCGCAAGGGCGGAATCGGCGAAGATCCGTGACGATCTTGTCCGCCTGTATAAGGGGAGAAGGAGGATTTCCTTGGACGAACCCGTTAAATGGGTTTTCCATGAACAATCCCGGCCTTGGGTAGCGAACACTCAGCGTGTCCGACCCGTGCCTTTCAAAACTTAAGTTTCTTACATTGTGTTCTTCTTTCGACGCGGGAACTGCGCCGGACTGTGGAGGGAATGCTGAGTCCGGCTCCGCAGCCTGAGGATCGAGAGATCCGGGATCCGGCCTCCGAAGAGGATCCGGACATAAAGGTGGAGCTAATCGACGGGGTGTTCCACCAGCTTAGCATGGACAACGTTTTAGTCGCCATCACGGCAGACTATCCCGGACTATATCCGGCTTCCCAGGTAATCGCGGCCGAAGCCTCGATACCGTCATTCCTTCCTTGCTTATTTCTGACCACCGTATATGATGGCGCTGTGCAGGAGGCGCCCCTAGGGCGGGAAGCCGAGCCATGTGGCTGACCAACAAGGGCGATTCGGACCAAGAGGGCGGAAGAGGAGCGCGCGCGGATCTGAACGTCGCCGCAAAGGTGTAGCTCACAATTCAGTATTTAGAGCAACGTTCCTAGGAAGCGTTTGAATGCTCATGACTTTTTATAGGGAAAAAAGCGTCCGCCGGACTGTGGGCGTGGAAGTTGTCAATCCAACCTCTACCCGTCGGGCTCCCTTTTGGTCGAGGGGGGCGAGCGCAAGGCGCGAGCCGGACGTTCCTCCGACGGAGGATGCCGAAGACTGTCCGCCACCAAGTCTGAGGTGGAGAGTGCCTGAATCACAAAGCGCCGCGGACAGATATTCGTGGCGCTGCTTCTCCCCGAGGCGTTGAATGCCTTTAACACGGGGACGCGCACCTTCGTGCCGCTCAAGATAGTTTTACGAGCCACGGAGCAAAGATGTAAAAGACATACGGGTAAGAGATTTTAATAGTTGTATATGCCAAGAGCCCCGAGACTTAAAGTAGTTATATTAACTGATTTAAGGATCATATGAAATGCAGGATCTTACCGAGAAGAATACCCAGCTGTCTCGGAGCTGCAAGAGTGCAAGGCCCAACTTGAGGCCGCATTATGCAGCGCAGGAGGAAACGCAATGACCTCTCCCGTAACGCATTATTTTAGAAGGATAAGTAGCATTTGGCCTTTGCGCAAGTCTAAAAACGACGTCAAGCGGTGCTGCGGACAAGATCCGGACATGCAAGAACCTCGCGCCAACTAAAGGTCGGCGAGAGGGTGCTGCATAAGGTGCAGCATGAAAGGAACAAGCTCCAGGATGCCCATGCCCAGCTTGGAGAAGAGCTGAAAGGCGTTCGGGCTGAGCTGTCGGGCTCCGTTAAGGAGAATCAGCGGCTTCATCGCGGCATATATAGTAAGTGCTTGAGCGAACTCCTTTGAAAAGAAGAGTTCGACGAGGAAGTCAATTTGACAAAATATGTCTGTAGGTATGCTCACAGATCGCCCTGCGGAGGAGATGCCCGTAACAACGGGTGATCAACTTCCCGAATTGTTGCAACTGATCGAACGAGTTCGCAGGCTATGAGCGGCGCCATCCAGCGTTATGGCCAGCCTTCTCCATACCCGAGGGTCTTGGGAGCTTGCGGAGAAGCTGCAGGAGTGCGGCAGCGCTTCCATTTATGGAAGATTTCGCCTGCCGCCAAGGTGCCGTGGAGGCTGGGCCATGGTAAAGACGCGGTACAAGAAGGCGGATCCCAATCACATGGCCGAAGTCGGACTGTGGGGCCTGATGGGAAGGAGATCCCTGTGAGTTTAGTATACGGCCAAGTGGAGTTGGCCGCAAAATTTTCCCAATAGGACTGTAAATTAGACAACTTTGTTAGACGGGATTGAGGAAGAATACAATCGGTCGATCGACAATGTATTATAAAATGACATACAAAATGCCTTCTAGCCGGATTGTAGATCGTTTGTCTTTGCCGACCTTTTAAGCTTCACCTCGGGACCCTAGAGTCCGGAGTGTGTCCGAATACCTTCTCGGTTATGAAACAACCGGGTATGCATGGAGACCAGGCGTAGGGGTCATCGGTGCTTTATCGCACAAGTGCCCAACTAGTTATGTTATATTACATGGTTAGTAAGAAACATCTTCCGGGAGAATAGTTCCGTAAGGGTTCCTTTCATTTGGGGTGGCATGCCCTAAAGTGCATGTCCGACTGCAAAAAGCGTAAAACATCTGGGGCAGATAAATAAGTGGATAAAAATCATATTTTAAGTCACCGACCGAATATTCCCTTAAGAACGCTAGCTTTCGGCTTCACCCACCTGAGGTACACGTCCGGCTGACCCGGCAAGAATAATCGCAGAGGTGCTCCTTTACCTCCTAGCCGAACAATCGGGAACGTGAGGGGTAAGCACAGAGCCAGCAACCCAGCTTGGCCAAAACTTAAGTCATATCGATGCATATAATGGTGAATAAAAGGTACATGTGGAGGCTTGACACATGTCTTTGGGCATGAAGCTCAGATAATTAAGCTTCGGTAAAGAAGCCCCTGTATAATGAGTGCGGTAGCACATCAATTGTCTTGTGAACGTTATGCTGGTAAAGCCATTTAAGGCTTGGATGAATAGGGTTGAGAAGAAAAAGATAAACAAAAGGCAGCTGAAATAAAAAAAAAAATTGGGCGGGGAAGGAGACGAACTCTTAGTCCGGCGCTAGGCATAGAATCGCTCGGAGGCGGGCTGCGCTCCATGGGTTCGGCTCGAGTCGGTTATCCGATGCATTTCAGAGACGGTGCGCTCCGCCGGTCAGACTTGATCGATGATGAAGGGCCTTCCCATTTGGGCTTAAGCTTGTCCTTTTTCTTGTCCGGCAGCGAGAACTAGTTCGCCAACGTTGTAAGTCTTGGCCCATACTTCTGCTTTGGTATCTTCGAGCCTGCTGCTGATAGAATGCGGAACGAGCCTTGGCGACGTCGCGCTTCCTCCAATGTGTCCAAGCTGTCCTGCCGATCCAACTCGGCTTCTCTTTCTTCGTACATGCGCTTTTCGAGGTGAGTCATGAATGATGTCGCAGGCAAAACTGCTTCGCGCAGATACCATAAAAATGGTGTGAATCCTGTGGTACGGTTAGGCGTTGTCCGCAGCCCCCGTAGTCGGAGTTGAGCTCCTCTACCCAAAGGCGTCAGATTTTGTAAGGGACCGCACTAGTCCGGTTTGATTCCGCCATTATTAGACCATTTGCTCGCTCCACTTGACCGCTGGTTTGAGGATGATAGATGAAGCGTAATCGAGCTTGATGCCCATATTTTTGCACCATGATTTAACCTCATCGGCGGTGAAGTTCGTGCCGTTATCGGTGATGATGCTGTGGGGACACCATAATGGTGTACTACCCCGGATATAAAGTCTATCACTGGTCCGACTCTCTTGCTTTAACTGGCTTGGCCTCTATCCATTTGGTGAATTTATCCACCATGACCAATAGGTACCTTTGCTTGTGGGTTCCCCCTTTAAGTGGTCCAACCATGTCAAGCCCCTGCACCATGAACGACCAGGTAATTGGTATAGTTTTGAGGGCGGTGGGTGGCATATGGCTCTAATTAGCAAAGAGCTGACAACCGACGCATCTTTGGACTAAGTCCCGAGCATCCGCTTTCGGGCCGTCGGCCAAGAAATCCTGTCTGGAATGCCTTTCCTACAAGGGCCCGAGCTGCGGCGTGGTGTCCGCCTAGTCCGGCATGAATTTCAGCCGGAGGTTTCGCCCTTCCTCTTGGAGATACACCTTTGAAGGACTCGGTTGTGCTTTTCTTATAAAGTTCTCCCTCATAGACCTTGTAGGCTTTAGATCGCGAACAATGCAGCGGGCCTCATTTTGGTCTTGAGAAGCTCCTGCCTAAGCAAGTAGGCGAGGAATGGTTCTGTCCGCGGGCAATTACTGCCATTATGTCGTGGGCGGAAGGTGTTATGTCATCGGCGGATCGCGGTTGGTGCGGCTTGTTCCGGTTTGTCGGTTCGGACTCCTCTTCCCATAGTACGGATGGCTTGAAGAGCCGTTCGGAAGATGTTAGGAGGGACAGCGTCGCGTTTTGCGCCAATGCGTGCAAGATCGTCGGCTGCTTGGTTATTATCCCGGCCACGTGATGGAATTCAAGTCCTTGAACCGGGCTGACATTTTAGGACAGCGTTGCGATATGCTGCCATTTTCGGATCTTTGGCGTCAAGTCTCCGCTTATTTGGGATATTGCGAGGTTTGAATCGCGCACCTCTAGGCGTTGAATGCCCATGGAGATTGCCATCCGGAGACCGTAAAAGGGCCTCGTATTCGCTGCGTTGTTGGAGTCCGTGTACATTATCTCAAGTATGTATTGACTGTGTCTCCGGTCGGGGCGTCAATACGACGCCAGCCCCCATCCGCCAACATTTTAGAGCCGTCGAAGTGCATAATCGAATTGGAGTATCGCCGTATTCTTTAGGGAGTTCGACCGGTCCATTCAGCGACAAAGTCAGCCAAAACTTGGGACTTTATAGCTCACGAGGTTTGTAAGATATATCAAATGGTAAGAGCTCAATGGCCCATTTTGCGATCCTGCCCGTTCGCGTCGCGGTTGTTTATAATGGCGTTAAGTGGTACTTGAGGCCATCGTTATCGAACACTCTTGAAAGTAGTGTCGAGCTTCCGGATGCCATGAACACCGCGTATGCTATCTTCTCGATAGTGCGGGTAACGGGACTTGCGGGGGTTAACACAAAGGATCGTAGTATACTGGTTTTGAAGAGGGAATTTATGCCCTTCATTTCTCGTTCGACGACGAGTACCGCGCTTACAACTTGATGCGTAGCTGCGATGTATAACAACATTGGTTCGCCCGGGTTGGGCGCAGCCAGGACGGTTTGTTGCCAATATGGCCTTTATTTCTTGAGTCCGGCGGTGGCAGCATCCGTCCACTCGAAGTGTTGGTGCGCTGAGGAGGCGATAGAGGGTAATGCCTTTTCTCCTAGACGGGAGATAAGCGGCTTTAGAGCCGCCACGCATCCGATCAATTTTGTATTTGCTTGAGGTCTTTTGGGATATCTAGCTGTGACAGAGCTCGGATCTTGGCTGGGTTTGCTTCAATTCCTCTACGGATACGATGAAGCCCAAGCAGCTTTCCACCGATGCGCCAAAACACATTTTTCCGGATTCAGCTTGATGTCATATGCTCGAGGTTGTCGAATGTGAGCCTCAAGTCGCCTACTAGAGTTTCGACGTGTTTAGTTTTGACGACTTCGTCGCTCACGTATGCCTCTACTGTTTTGCCGATCTGGGTAGCGGACATATCTCGAATCATGTCGCTGATATGTTGCGCCGTTTTTAAGTCCGAAGGGCATCGTGTTGAAGCGAGAATGGTCCATATGGAGTAATGAATGCCGTTGCGGCTTGATCCGCTTCGCCATCTTGATTTGACGATAGCGGAGTATCGTCCGGGAAGCACAATGAATCGTGCCTGCGGTGGCATCGATGATTTGGTCGATCGGGGGGGGGAAGGATCCTTTGGGCAGGCCTTATTTAGGTCTTTGAAATCGACACATAGGCGCCAGGATTTGTCCTTCTTTGGTACCATTACCAAGTTTGCTAGCCAATCCGGGTGCTTGATGTCTCTGATGAATCCGGCTTCCAATAGCTTGGCTAGCTCTTCTCCCATTGCCTGTCTTTTGGGTTCGGAAAATCATTGAAGAGCCTGTTTGACTGGCTTGAATCCTTTTAGAATGTTTAGGCTATGTTCTGCCAATCTGCGTGGGATTCCAGGCATATCCGAGGGGTGTCAGGCAAAAAAGTCCCAATTCTCCCGAAGGAATTCTCGCAGTGCGGCGTCTACATCCGGGTTCAATTGTGCCCCGATGGAGGTCGTCTTCGTGGGGTCCGTTGGGTGGACCTGGAATTTGACTATTTCATCCGCTGGTTTAAAAGAGGTGGACTTGGATCTTTTATCAAGTATCACATCGTCCCTGTTCACCGTGGAGCGCATCGCGGTGAGTTCCTCGGCCGCTAGGGCTTCGGATAGTGCCTCGAGGGCTAGTGCGGCTGTCTTATTTTCGGCGCGGAGTGCTATGTTTGGATCACTAGCGAGAGTGATAATTCCTTTGGGACCGGGCATTTTAAGCTTCATGTACCCATAATGGGGTATATCTTGAAAAATTGTGAATGCCTCTCGTCCTAATAAAGCATGATATCCGCTGCTGAATGGAGCCACTTGAAATGTGACCTCCTCGGACCTGTAATTGTCCGTGAGCGAACACTACGCCCAGCGTGATTTTTCCTGTGCAGCATGCTTCCGGTGGGGATTATTCCTCTAAAGGTTGTGCTGCTTCGCTCAATGCGGTTCCATCTATTTCCATTTTTCGGAGGGTTTCCTCATAGATGAGGTTTAGTCCGCTGCCGCCATCCATGAGTACCTTAGTAAGGCGAAAGCCGTCTACTATCGGGCCGAGGACCAATGCGGCCGGTACCGGGCAGTTCGAATTTAGGTTAAATCCGGCATTGAAGGTAATAGCCGTGTCGCTCCATGGATTTATTGTTGCTACTTGGTAGACTTGACAAGGTTATGGAGTTGTCGTTTCGCATGTTATTGGATGCGAAAGTCTCAAGACTATTAACACCGTACTGGTGTTGCTGGGCTGGGATTCCGAAGCTAGAAGCTCTTCGCCACTTTTGGCCACCTGCGTAGTATCCAACAAGCTCGAAGGCTATGAGTTGGAGTGGCGCCCTACGTGCTATGAATTTTGCGAGGTCCGTTTAGCCAGCCCTCCAATGCAGTTCCGCACCCTTTGGGGGTTTTGGTTTTTGGTATTCAGCCGGTGCTTGATAATGATGCACCCTTTGGTTCCGGACTAGGGATGTATTCGGACGGATTATCCCAAAATTTACTTTCGGTTTTCGGTGCTCTCCATCGCACAATACTTTTGTACGATGGTCTCCAAGTCAACAAAGCGTGTAATGTCGCGCGACTTATGGCGTTTAGGATTCCCTTGTGCGTGCAATTATTGCGTAAGACCGAGATTGCGTTTTCCTCTCGGCGGTCCTTTATCCTGTCCATAACCAGGAGGAATCGGCCCATGAGTGATGTACTGTCTCGGCGGGCTCTTGCGAATTAGAGTTAGATCGCATATGTCCGGGCGGGTGGGTGGAACTAAGTCGAACCCTACCCATCTCAAGGCTCGAGGGCGAAGTTTCCAATTTTGGAAGCTTGGATTTCTGGGCGTTGTCCAATGAGTCAGTCCGATGCGACTTTAAGTTCGATGTTTGATCGAAGCCCGTCCCTCCGCGGGAATCCGGCATGGGGGTTTCGGGGATCCGGACATGACTAGTTTTCAATACAGGAGAAGCGTCGCCGCATTGTTCCTCTACCACTGCAACGTGATGGGTGACCTGGGGAGAGTTAATTTCTCTCAGATCGGTTTTAAGCCCAATCTGATCGTAGTCTGTAGCGACTCCCAGGGCGGCGATGCGATCCGAGAGCTCGTTTACGGACGAGAGCTCTATTGGATCCAACCGCTCGGCGAATTCCGAGCTGACGTGAAGATTGCTTTTGACGACTTGAGAGGTCGTTGTCGAAGCGATGGCCGGACAGACGGTCATAAGAAAACCACCTAGCCGGATAGTTTGGCGCGGCCAAGGCTCCTTTGATGAAAATACCGTCCTTGAAGGCGGGAGGAGGCATCCTTCCTATCGGTGACGGGACGGAGGAACTCTCAATGAAAGCACCAATGTCGGTGTCAAAACCGCGGATCTCGGGTAGGGGTCCCGAACTGTGCGTCTAGGCGGATGGTAACAGAGACAAGGGACACGATGTTTACCTGTGTTCGGCCCTCTTGATGGAGGTGAAACCCTCGTCCCCGCTTGATTGATATTGATATTGTGGATGTTTACAAGAGTGGATCTACCACGAGATCAAGGAGGCTAAACCCTAGAAGCTAGCCTATGGTATGATTGTAAGGGTTGTTGTGATTGTTGTCCTACGGACTAAAGCCATCCGGTTTATATAGACACCGGAGAGGGCTAGGGTTACATGGAGTCGGTTACAATGGTAGGAGATCTACATATCCGTATCGCCAAGCTTGCCTTCCACGCCAAGGAAAGTCCCATCCGGACACGGGGGAAAGTCTTCAATCTTCTATCTTCATAGTCTTGGAGTCCGGTCGATGATGATAGTCCGGCCGATGATAGTCTGGCCGATGATGGTAGTCCGGCCATCCAGACATCGCCTAATCCGGGACTCCCTCAAGGGCCATCCGGCCATTGGTCGTAGTGGCATGCTAGCTGGCAGGGCCGGAGCTCTATAGGGGTAGACCTAGGCCATGGCCCGCCCAGGCATTTGACAATGTTTTTTTACTACTAGTCATCTTAGCCTAGCCCACTAAGGACTAAGACCACACACGCACAGCCGCACAGGCATTCCCCATCGTCTCCTCGTCTTATGCATGCTGCACGCACAGCCGCACATGCATGGCTTCCCCAATTCCCCATCCCATGTCTCTCTCAGACACATGTAGTCGTGCCGCCGCCGCCGACCGCCGTGGACAGGAACCACAGTACACCGGAGCGCGCCGCCCGCCATCTCGCGGAGCAACTGTCGCGGCAACGCCCGACGGGCAAGTTCGCACTGGCCTCGTCCCTGCCCTGGTCCCTCCCGCCGCCCATCATCGGCCGGGATCTAGTGCGTCGTGTGCAGGTCGTGTGTGCTGCCAGCCATCCATTCCCGCGTCGTATGAGAGCTGTCTCCATGACCTAAGCGAGCCCCTTCTGTATTCTGTAGCTAGCGCCCCTAATCGCATGACTTAGCCCCTGCCGCACACGCACACTTCACAGGTAAAAAACTTCCCCAAAAGTTTCAATTTGATAAGCAATAGCTTGATTTTTATTCAGTTCCATACACCCAATGATCAGTCCTGCCGTGGCTGTGTGCGGGAGACTTCAATGAAGCTTTATTCTGCTCAGATCAATTGGGGGGGGGGGAACCCAAGGAGCTTCAGCGAGATAGAGGATTTTAGAGATTGCTTGGCAGATTGTGGATTGTCTAACCTTGGTTACTCGGGATATCAGTATACATGGGATAATAAAAGGGAAGGGACTGAAAATGTCCAAGTCCGGCTATACAGAGCCACGTGCAATGCTAAATTTCTTGCTTTATTTCCAGAGGCACACGTTATGAACCTGATGACAGAAGAATCTGACCACCAGGCGATCTTGATTTGTGCGTTGGAGACGGCTCCGCGTACTAATCGACAAGGCCCATCCGGCTTTTGCTTTGAGGAAGCCTGGATGCGGCATGAACAGTACAACGGAATGGTAGAGCAGGCATGGGCTGCAGCGGATTGTGACGACCGGGATCTCCCTGGGGTTTGCCAAAGACTGACTCGTACGTCGGGCAGCATGCAGCAATGGGCAAGGGAGGTATTTGGGTCGATAAGGAGATAGATCAAGAATCTCAATGCCCAACTGGTCGAGGCTAAAGTTCTGGCCGTTGCTAAAAGAAGATATTTGTACAGCCGTCCATGACTTTCTGGGGGGAGCCCCGGCTCCAGACTCTTTTAATGCCACGGTGATTCTTATGATTCCGAAAGTTAACTCACCGGAGTTGCTTTCGCAATTCCGACCGATCAGCCTCTGCAATGTTCTGTACACGATCCCATCCAAAGTCTTTCCCAATAGGCTGAAAGGCATCCTTTCGTTTCTCATCTCGGAGGAACAAAGTGCCATTGTCCCAGGCCGCCTAATCACTGACAATGTCCTTGTTGCCTACGAGTGTGTGCATGACATCCGCAAGAGGAAGAGGAAGAAAAGTTTGTGTGCTGTCAAGCTGGATATGATGAAGGCTTATGACCGTGTGGAGTGGTCTTTTTTGGAGCAAATGTTGCACCGTTTTGGTTTTGCAAGTGAGTGGATCAGAATGATGATGAGGTGTGTTACTAATGCCTCCTTTTCTGTCAAACTGAACGGTGACCTTTCAAGGAGCTTTAACCCGTCTCGTGGTCTACGGCAGGGATGCCCTATATCCCCCTACCTCTTCCTTTTTTGTGCGGAGGGCTTCTCTCCTTTGCTTAAGTTAGCTCAGGAGGATCAGTGTTTCAGAGGGGTTTCATTTGGGGGCACTGGCCCTCATGTGACCCACCTCCTCTTTGCCGATGACATCATCGTCTTCCTTGAGGGTTCTAGAGCTAATATGGAAACTTTGAAAGGCATTTTGGAGAAATACGAGGCTCCATCTGGTCAAAGAGTGAATCTCCAAGAATCGTCTATCTTCTTTGGAAAGGGGTGTAGCGAGGAGACAAAAGCTGAATTAAAATCTGTTATTGGCATTTCCTTTGAAGCTCTTAGTGAGAAATATCTTGGTCTCCCCACACAGGTGCGTCGATGAAAAGATGGTACGTTCAAGTATGTTACTGAAAGCTCCAAAGGTAAAACTGGTCGATGGAAAGGACATGGTCTCTCCAAGGAGGCTAGGGAAGTCCTTGTCAAGTCTAACCTTCAAGCAATTCCCACCTTCACCATGAGTTGCTTCCAACTTACCAAGAAAATGTGCCGGAACCTGACTTCTATATCGTCCAAATTCTGGTGGGGAGCAATCAATGGGGAAAGGAAAGTGCACTGGGTATCGTGGGAAAAGATGTGTGAATCTAAGCGTGGGGGTGGCCTAGGCTTTAGGGATCCCGAGGCCTTTAATCAAGCCTTATTGGCTAAGCAAGCGTGGCAATGCCCAAGACCCAAGCTCATTGTGTGCAAGAGTTTTGAAAGTCGAGATACTTCAAGGACTGCTTGATTATGAATGCTACTTGCCCTTCCTCTAGTTCATACACTTTCAAAAGAATCATCCATGGGCGTGATTTGCTGCGGGAAGGTGCTATATGGCGCATCGGGGACGACTCAAGCATCAACATACACCACAGTAACTGGATCCCGAGGAGTGGATGCCTTCGGTCACTGGGTCAGGTATTCATACCGGGTATCTCCAAGGTTGCCGATTTACTGACCCCTGATGGCTCAAGCTGTGATGAGACAAAAGTTGATGCCATGTTTTCTACTGATGATGCTAGAGATATTAAGCTGATCGCCATCGGCGGACCAAGTGTTGATGACTTCTTGGCTTGGAACTTCACAAAGAACGGCGATTTTACGGTCCGCTCAGCTTATCATCTGAAAATGGACATGAAGAAGGCACGTGGGGGATGGCCTGAGGGGTCAAATTCAATCAATAAACATCACGGATTCATGGCATTGTTGGACACTGATGCTCCAAACAAGATGAAGATCCACCTCTGGCGCCTCATTCGAAACGGCCAAGCTATTGGAGTGGAGCTTCACCGCCGACGTATCAAGTCCGGCGTGTTTTGCACCATGTGTGGGCGGGAAGAGATGATCTACCACCGCTTCTAGAGCTGTCAACACTCGGTCTAGTTTTGGCGGGTGTTGCGAACACAGGGAGAGGCCGAGGTGCCAGCCCCGCTCCAACTGGATTCTCAAGGCGCCCTGGCTCGCTGGCTGCTCGAATGGCTCTCGGATGCTCCAGCTTTCGAGCTCTCGACCTTGATCCAGGCCATCTACGACCTCTGGTTATCTAGGAATGAGGCGAGGGATGGCATGCGGATTGCTTCGCCTCAGGACGTGGCCGCTAGAGTCCTCTCTTGCATGAGTGACTGGAATACGGCGCATGCCATGGAGGATCGTGTCCCTGCTCCTAGGGTCACTCAGCATTGGTCATCGCCGGAGGAGGGTTGGACTAAGGCGAACTCTGACGGGGCGGTGGTGCGAAATCGATCCAATGGTGGGCCGGACTCATTCTACACGATCATAATGGGGGCTTCATTGCAGGTGCCTATCACTTCTTCCTGTCCATGTCCGACCAGGAGTCTACTGAGGTTCTGGCTTATGCTAAGATGCTGGAGGTAGCCAAGACTTGCAATGTGCAAAATATCCATGTGGAGCTGGACTGCAAGAGTGTGGTGCATATGCTTTAGGGCCAGGCGAAGAATCTCTCCCCTCTTGGCCCTTGGGTGGAGGCGATTAAGGATGCCCGACGTAGCTTCCTAGACTTTAGGGTGCCCTGGGTTAATCGCTCTGCAAATATCGCTGCTCATAAGCTGGCAAAGATTGTTGTGGGTGAGGAACGATGCCATGTATGGCTGAGCTCTCCACCTGATTGTATCCTGGATGTTGTTTCGGATGACATTCCGAACCTTGTTTAATTAATGCAAGTACTTCCCTAAAAATATTCCTTTGTGGTCATGACATGCGGTGTAGTAGGGCGAGGCTCCAGCGGCGTCGACGCTGGCGATTCTCCTGCAAAGTGTGGGGACTTTGCATCGAGCCATCCCACTCGGGTTGGCAGAGAGAGAGAGGTTTTGAGCGGAGGAGGAACCGAATGGTTGCGATGCCAAGCTTAAGGATCAAGCTATAGAGAACTATCGGATTCTTGTTCCTATGTACCTTTGACTGGGTTCTTTTCATGATTACATGAGTTGAATTTTGAAAATTCAAGTTAAGTACATACTTCTAACTTCCTTCCACCTTTGTTTAAGTTCAGAATAACATGGCATTGGCTAGTCCTTTTCCTTTCTCTTTTTTTAAAAAAGGGCCAAGGCCATTACTCCAATAAAGGACGCTCGAGTACCCTCCTCCTAGGAACCTCGCTGCTTGAGAGTGCCCTCCGCGTCGCATGTTGTGCCCTGGCCTCGAGCAGATGGCTCCTTGGCGCACTCACGGCCATCCAATATTCGCGACTGCCTCGCACCCGACTGGCTTTCCTAGGGTCCATGACACATGAGCCATGGGAGTGGCCAAGGCCACCTCGCTGTAGTGTTTTCGGTTGCGCTCGGGTGCGGTGTCTCGCATGCTGCCAACGCGCGACGAGGATGTCGGGATGGTCTATCAGCATCGTTAGCACACTGTCGGTCTATTTCACATGCACCAGCCGGGTGCGCCCACGCGTTTCGCTCGGCGTGGGACATCTAGGTGGTCGGGGAGGGCCATCCGGCCATTGGTCGCAGTGGCATGCTAGCTGGCAGGGCCGGAGCTCTATAGGGGTAGACCTAGGCCATGGCCCGCCCAGGCATTTGACAATGTTTTTTTACTACTAGTCATCTTAGCCCAGCCCACTAAGGACTAAGCCCACACACGCACAACCGCACAGGCATTCCCCATCGTCTCCTCGTCTTATGACGTTGCACACACAGCTGCACAGACATGGCTTCCCCAATTCCCCATCCCCTGTCTCTCTCAAACACATGTAGCCATGCCGCCGCCGACTGCCGTGGATAGGGACCACAGTACACCAGAGCGCGCCGCCCGCCATCTCGTGGAGCAACTGCCGCGGCAACGCCCGCCGGGCAATTTGGCACCGGCCTCGCCCTGCCCTGCTCCCTCCCGCCGCCCATCATCGGCCGGGATCAGGTGCGTCATGTGCAGGTCGTGTGTGCTGCCAGCCATCCATTCATGCGTCGTGCGTGCGCTGTCTCCATGACCTGAGCGAGCCCCTTTTGTATTCTGTAGCTAGCGCCCCCAATCCCATGACTTAGCCCCTGCCGCACACGCACACTTCACAGGTAAAAATCTTCCCCAAAAGTTTCAATTTGATAAGCAATAGCTTGATTTTTATTCAGTTCCATACACCCACCAATGATCAGTCCTGCTCGTGATAAATAATAGCTTGATGATCTGAACTTATGCAAATTTCAACATAGGTAGTCATGGGCTAGGAAAAATCAATGTCAAAGAAGAAGTGATTTAGTTTTTAAAAGGACCAGAGATGACATAACTAAAGTTGAGGAAGACCATGTATTGCCCTTGCTTGAATTGGAACAACAACAGCCTAAACAACAACATAATCAAGATGGAGGAGTTCGAACAAATGAAGTTGATACATTCCAAGGTGTCGAGTTCTTGCAGCGAGACCCTGGATTGCGCCCTCAAATTTTGCAATATCCCCCAGATGAGAGAGATGCCGTGAGAAGAGCATATTTGATGTTAGGTCCATATATATATATATATATCTGCTCGCTCGATCTTGTAACATGTCCTTATGATTCATATTTTGAAAGAAAAATTATGCTCTTTTTTAGTCTGTCCTACCCAACTTTTTCTTGCAAGCTCTGCCACTGCTAACCAGACCTTTTGCGTGCTTTTCTTCCCGGCCAACATCCTTCGCCCCTCCCACGCGTCTTTTTATGTGTGTGCTGGGTAAGCCGTGCGCCCGACTCGAGATGTGAGTAATGCCTGCCTGACCTTGCCCTTCGTGTGGGTGTGTGTGGTTCATAGGGGCTTTTTTGGCCGTCCTTGTTTGTGTGCTTGTCTGGCGGTCCTTGTTTGCGTATGCTTGGACTATGGATGTTGTCAAGGTGGCTAGTATGTGCAGTTGTTGCCCAGCTTTTTTCGTGTGTACTTGGATGCTGGACGTTGTTGGCGTTGTGAGCCGGCTCCCTGCATGCATGGGTGGGTTTGTGAGGGGTGCGACATCTTGGCTGTGCGAGAGGTGCTTTCTCGGGCTTTTCGACCACCTGATCACTGGCTTCCCCTGGCTAGTCGGTTGCTCAGCGCTGCCAAGTGACCACACAGTGTAGCTGAGCTGGCTTCCCCTGCCCGTTGTTCTTCTAGTTTTTCGTGGGTTAGTCGGACGTTTGAGGTTGTTTTTACCCGCATGCTAAGCTTGTCTATTCGTGTTCAGCGGAGTGCTTGTTGCCGGTGTGCTTAGTTGTTGCACGTTATTGGGCTAGCCTATTGACTGAGGCTGTTTTTGTTTTTTTAGTTTGTCGCTTTTTATTCAACGGATGGAATCGTTTTTTGACCTTATCTTCTCCATACATGTCGGGCGGGTTTGGGATGGGACATGTAACTTCCCTCTGTGTTGTTCATCCATGCTTTTTCAATTCCCCGGCTACCTATTGCCATTGCCTATCAGCCAGGTCCGTCCATCGGCGTCCTCGGTCGACGGCACAACTGAGTGTGCTCCTTTTTCATACGGTGGGTAAAAGTGTGTCATCATCTTGGTCGTTTAGCAAATCCTTGCTCCGCGGGTTTGCGGTGTTATCCTCTTGGCCCCGCGTGCCGGTCTATGTGTGGGTTTTATTTTCGGTTGGTTCTTCTGATGTCGGTGCAGCACACGACATGTATTTACCTATCGTGCTGCTCTCCTTCGTCCTTGCCATCTCACATCTAGCAAACCATGCCAGCATCCTCTCGCTTCACTCCCCTGCAATGAAAGGGGTTCTGTGAGCTCTCTGGTCGGCCATCCTGTGAGGTACCTGAGGTTTGTGTGCCATTTCCCTCTTTCTTGTGTTTGATCTCGTATTTTTTTCCAAAAAGGGGGGCTCCCCGGCCTCTGCATCAGAAAGATGCATACGGCCATCTTATTAACCAAATAACAAAAAGTGCCAACAAGGTTCCACAGTCTCCAGCGAAAGAAAAAAAAGAAAAAGATAAATGCAGCTCACACAGAGCGACAAACTGCTAGACACAAACTAGCCAGGAAAAGGTGCCACAACCGGCTGGCTAAAATAGATAGGGAAATTAATTGCCTATCCTATTACATGACCGCCATCAAACCGGTTGAAGATATCGAGCTACCATCTCCCAGCGGATAGATCCAATAACCAAATGCTCCTGGCCTCCATCGGAGTGAGTAGCGACCACGAGCGAAGCATTGCCGTAGCTCGAAAAATAACCTGCAAGAAATGAAACCGTGATGATCTGTTAAAAACCAAATCATTTCTGTAATTCCAGATAGTCCATAACAAAGCGCAAACTCCAACCCGAAAATGTCTTGCTAAGTCAGGCTCAACCCCATTAAGCCATGTCCCAAATAATGTATTGACCGAAGTCGAGGGAGTAATATTAAAAGCAATATGGACCGTCCGCCAAAGAACTTTGGCCATCGGGCAATCAAAGAATAAATGCTTAATCGTCTCATCGATCACGAAACTACACCTAGTAGGTCTGTCCAATTACACGCTTAATCAAGTTGTCCTTTGTTAAAATAACTTGTTTATGGACAAACCACATAAACACTTTAATTTTTAAAGGAACTTTGACAGCCCAAACATACTTGGAAGTTGGAATAGTATTTGAATTAATAACATCAATATACATTGATTTAACTGTAAAAGCTCCAAAACTAGTCAACTTCCAGCGTAATACATCGGGTTGGTGAGAAAGTTGAACCTCCATCAGTCTCCTAACTAGATGGAGCCATTCTTCCCAACGATTGCCCGCTAGCGACCGTCTAAACTGAATATTAAGGGGGACAGATTGAAATACCGTTGCCACGAACACCTCACGTCGTTGAGCAATACGATATAAACACGGATATTGAAAGGCTAAAGGTGAGTCTCCAAGCCAAGTATCCTCCCAGAAACGTGTAATTGTACCATTTCCAATAACAAATCTCGTCCTGTTGAACATAGATTGTTTGAATTTCATTAGCCCTTTCCAGAAAGGCGAATCGATCGACTGACGACGACACAGGACAATGTTTTAGTCTGGAGGTACTTGTTGTGGAGGATCTGCGCCCACATGGCCTCAGTCTCGGAAGAAAGCTTCCACAACCACTTACTAAGAAGACATCTGTTCTTAACTTCAAGATTTTCAATACCAAGGCCCCCTTGGTCTTTCGGTCTCAGATGATGTCCCATTTAGCAAGCGGTATTTTCTTTTAAGTTCATCACCCCGCCAAAAGAAGCGCCACCGATAGAAGTCCATCGTTTCCTAACACCAAGCGGGACCTCAAAGAACGATAAGAGAAACATAGGCATACTCGTGAGCACCGAATTAATCAAAATCAAACGGCCTCCGTATGACATGAGCTTACCCTTCCAACAGCTCAGTTTTTTCTCAAATTGATCCTCGATGCACTTCCATTCTCTGTTTGTTAGCCTACGATGGTGAATCGGAATACCAAGGTAAGAGAAGGGTAAACTCCCCAACTCGCACCCAAACAATTGCCTATAAGAATCCTGGTCGTCTTTGGCTCTACCAAAGCAGAACAACTCGCTCTTATGAAAGTTAATTTTTAACCCGGTCAATTGTTCAAAAAGGCATAACACTAGCTTCATATTTCTCGCCTTGGCCAAATCATGCTCCATAAAGATGATTGTATCATCGGCGTATTGAAGGATGGATACACCTCCATCAACGAGATGAGGAACCAAACCACCCACTTGACCATTCGCCTTAGCCCTTCCTATCAAAATTGCTAACATGTCCACCACAATGTTAAACAGGACAGGGGACATCGGATCTCCTTGTCTGAGGCCTTCATGTGTCCGGAAGTAATGACCTATATCGTCATTCACTTTAATTCCCACACTCCCTTTTTGCGTAAAGGGTTCGACTGTCGGCGCCGGGCTTCATGAAAACCTTTCATCGTAATGCCCGCCGGAGGAACGCCACTTAACCTTATCATCGCTTTTTGAAATCCACTTTAAAATTACTCCATCTAATTTTCTGGAATGGATTTCATGGGCGTTCATGAAGAACAACCACCTCTTCAAGGATGTTCTGTCCGGCATGAAAGCAGTTTGGGATTGCTGCACCACAGATCGCATAATCTGTGTGAGCCTATTAGTCCCGACCTTGGTAAAGATTTTGAAACTAACATTGAGGAGGCGGATCGGTGCGAATCTGCTCAATCCTCACAACATCCGTTTTCTTGGAGCGGTGTAATAGTTCCAAAATTCAGGTGAAATAAGTGAAGCTGTCCAGAGAATAGATCATGAAACATAGGCAATAAATCCCCCTTAATAATGTGCCAGCACTTTTTATAGAACTCGGCCGGAAACCCATCCGGACCGGGAGCCTTATTGTTTTTCATTTGTGCAATGGCCTCAAACACTTCCTTATCGGAGAACGGGGCAACCAGGATATCATTATCAGCAGCAGACAGTTGAGGCACGTCCTCAATCCTGGACTCATCGAGGGGCACACAATTGTCCTCCGGCGGTCCAAATAACTGTCTATAATAGTCGGTAATATAGGTTTTGAGATTATCCTGACCTAAAATAGTACCCTCATCCCATTCTAGCTGAAAGATCCGCTTCTTTCTGTGCTTACCATTAGCAATGAGGTGGAAGAATTGAGTATTCGCGTCCCCTTGGACCACTTTGTAGACCTTAGCTCGCAAAGCCCACTTCAATTCTTCTTCGCGGAGAAGTTCTTTCAGCCTCTTCTCCGCCTCACTTTTGACCTGGAGCTCGGCAGGCAGCAATATCATGGTTTCGGCTTTTATGTCCAGTGCCTGTACAAGAGAGAGAAGCCTATCCTTCTCAATCTTATACACCCCACTGAGGTGCTTAGCCCAGCCCCGTAAGAAACTTCTCAAATGCCTAATTTTGATCTCGTATGCATGCTCACCAGCCATTATTTTTCTCTTTGCGCCTGCAACCATTATGAGTTGCTTCCCATCATTCGGTTGCAGCCGTTCTTGGGTTGTTACTCTTCCACGTGAGCTCTTGCTTCGGCTCATTATGTGTGATCTGCTTGATGAAATTGCGGTGGAATGATCACCGATTTTTTGATAGGTTTGTTTGCTTCATGTCGTTCAGAGCACTCAGTGTTGGTGTTATGTGATTGGGTCTACATATCAAAGGGATCTAGCTTGTGATTGATTTGGTGCAATTAGTTTGCTTTCACAGATTCACGATAGAGAGAATAACTGGAATGTCTGTGTCTTTTGGTTCACGCATGAGACACTTTCGCAGGGGAGGGGGATGAAGGGCCTATTGAGCATACCAACTTGGTTGTACTTGATCGAGAGCTTAGTCTGATATTGTGTTTTATGTTGGATTTGCACGTGCCTAGGTTGCATGATCTTGCATCAGCTATGTTTTTTGAGGTATTCTTTGTGTATTGTGTTCTAGGGGAATCACGTGTACACGCAGCTCCCTCTTGAGGCGACTGGTTGGCTGCAGCAGATGCTGGAAGAGGGCAAGGTTTTTATCTTAAAACATCCCCTGGGGCTACTGCCTGTCCTCGTCTTCGTCATTATGCGGGCTAGGCTTGTCAGGGTTGCTGTTTACGATCTGCAAAGACTGCTTGTGGACCCAACAATTCCTATTAGTGTGCTTGGCGGGCCGATCTGCAGTTCCAGGGTGGATGGCGCAAGGCTTGTCCAAAAAGATTCTAGCTATGAAGTGTCAATGCCACCCTTTTTTCCATGGAACGGCCTCTTCTTGGCGGGCCGAGCTGATTGTTGAATCCGATGTTCACCTTGTCACCTTCATCATCCTTCCGGCGGAATTACGATGCTTGTTCCTGTAATTGCGTTGACACTTCCCGTTCCCGTCCTTCACCTTAGACGGACCGGGGTCCTCCTGGCTCCTCTTCTTGAGCCATGTGTCCTCTCTAGTGCAAAACCTGGTCATCATCTCCATGAGCTCGAGCATAGTCTTGGGCTTGTAATGACCGAGGTCCCTTGTGAGGAACTCGTCGTTGGCACCATACTTAAACGCGACAATGGCCTCGGCGTCGTTGCACTCGACGATCTCGTTTTTCTTTTTAAGGAACCGAGTCCATTAGCTAGGCATTGTCTCCTTCTTCCCCTGCCTCATGTTGGCCAGGTCACTAGCGTCTGCATGTCAGACATATGTACCTCAGAAGTTCCTCGTGAACTCAGCATGAAGGTCTGCCCAGCCCCTGATGGAGCCGCGCTTGAGGGTGTGCAACCAAGCCCGAGCTGATCCTTTCAGCATTAGGGAGAGGTGCTTCATTGCATGGTAAATCATTACCATTAGCCACTTGAACCATAAGGATGTAATTGCCAATCCAAATCGCAGCGTCCGTGGTGCCGTCATACTTATGACATTTGTGATTTTGAAGTTTGACAGGAAAGGATGCACGATGATCTTGTCTAGGAAGCAAGGAGGGCACAAGGCAGATGGTCCTCGTATCCGTCTGAGGGCATCGATGGTATGACGCACATCGTTGATGCAGACGGATTTGCCATGCTTTGAGAAAGTCGGCCGGTGCCTGCCTGTAACACCCCAAAATTTTTAACCTTGTTTTATTAATTAAAAAATTTCCAGGAAACTTAAACTTTGGTTGTCTGGATTTTCCTTTGATTTCAGAACCTTTCTTCCCTTTATCTTTATGGAGTTTTTACCTCAAGTGAAAAACTTCCCAAATTTTATTGGACTCTTTTACCCTCTCAAATAAAACAATTCTTTTATCAGTAGGATTATTTATATAATTATTCTTTCCCTGAGCTTTATTTCTCCAAAAGGGTTTTTCATAAGTTTAGGATCCCATTTGCACTGCAACCCTTTTATAAATTCATTCAAAAATTCCACCAAAATTTGGAGATGTCATGTGATGTCACCAAACCACTTTTATACAAAAATTTATTTCATTCATTGAATATTTTGAGTTCTACACCTAATTTTCAAATCTGGTCCAGTGGGCAGTTTTGCACTACAACCTATTTAAATATTTCTTTAAAACTTCTAACAAAATTTTGGGATGTCAGTAGGAGCATATTATTCCATTTTATGCAAAAAAACCCAGCTTTGTTCCTTGAAAAATTTGAGTGAATCAACCTCATTTCCATTCTGGCCCAACTTGATGATTTGTACTACAGCTATATTTTAACTTGCTCCTTTTGCTGTGATTCCTTTTCCTACCTATAACCCATCCTGCAATACCCTTAAGTCCAGGAGGTTGGACTCATTGGAGCAATTCTAGTTCTTGCAATCATGCCCTGTTCTTTCTGTCCAAAACTGAAGATTTGCAAAACTTGCACTAGCAAGTTTGTGCTTTGGGCAAACTAACCTCACCACCCTCTCATGCATCCAAAGAGACCCCACCCTGGAAGATTTGACCACTCCAAGAAATGCCTAGGTGCATGTGGCATTCTACCGAACACTTTATGGGCATGACCAGTTTTGACATGAGTTTTAGTTTGCACTATGAACTTGCTCCCCTTGCATAACCACCTTGTCCAATAGACTTATAGCTACTCCTAACCTAGGTCCATTAAATCCCAACCTCACCCGAGACCTCTAGCACGCATACAGCATTTTGTCGAGCACGTCCCGTGCGTGCTCTGGGCGCGAGCAGAGCATGCGTTTTGCACGTGCCGCGCCAGAGTCGCCACGTCGCGCCCCTGGTTTTGCCCGCACCGCAGAGCCGCGCCACGCACTCTCCCTCTCACCGCATCACGCCAAGCAGCCCTGGTGCCCTGCAGCACCGCCGACAGAGCCCCTTGGCGGCACGCCGGCGTCTGCAGTGCATCTCTGCCAGGTCGGTGCCGCCCAAGCCTCAGCTGCTCGCCACCTGCCCCTGGAACAGCTCAGCCTCATCCTCTCGCGCGTCCTCTAGTTCTCGTCGTCGCCACGACCTCTGCCCTTCTGAGGCGGTTAGCGGCGAACTTATCCACGGCCGCCGCAAACCGACCTCGTTGCGCTATAAAAAGAGGCCCCCGAGCATGTTCCGTTCCCTAGGCAGCCTCAGCATGCTCCCCTAGTTCTTCCGTGGCAGCCAATCGACCCGGGGAGGTCTTCTTCCCCATCTCCGGCAACTGTAGCCGCCGCCACTGCCCCGACCGTTCCGGCGCCACCAGAGCCTCCCCCTCTCCACTCTCTTCACCAGGAACCCCCTCTCCCTCTCGTGAGTCCATTCCCCTGCTCGATTTTGGTCAGGGACCGCCGGAGCCAAAAGCACACTTTGCCCGACGGCCACCGTCTGCTGCAGAGCTCGCCGCCGGCAGCTACGTCCACCCCAGAGACCAAAGCGACCACCAGAGTGACCGCCTAGGCCCCCTGAGCCTGCGGGTGACCTCTGTTTCTCGAACGAAGCCGCCGTTCGCCGGCAAGCGTCGCCGGAGTTCCGCCCCCTCTCGGGCAGAGGAAGAGGAGGGAAGGTGGACTAGTCAAACCTGACTAGTGGGCCACCTGGACCCACTGTCAGTGACTCCCCGCGCGGTCCACGCTGGATAAGTGGAAACGTATTTCCAGAATACGCCTTCGACGTGGTCAGTTCGAAACGTTTTTCTTTTTTCTATTTTATTTTAAAATCAGATTTTGACCAAAACTTTGACTGTCTATAACTTTTTAAATAAGAATCCAAATGAGTTGATTCTTTTTCCTACCTCTCTCAAATGTTATCTAGTTTATTTTAAGATTTATTTGAGAATCTTTTAGACAACTTTTTTGTGCTGTTTTGGAAATGTGTATTGATTCAAAAATATTTTAAATAGGATTTTTGGAGAGAGAGGAGAAAACTTTCAAAAGTTTTGGAGAGCACCTCACCCCTCCACACCATGAGGGCAAGCATTCTGAACCCTGGCATAATATTTTGCATGCATTGTTTGACACGATTATGGCACCACCTCAATACGTGGAACTCGTTATTTTATGTGGCGATGTGATCGTTTGCATAAATGCTTATTTGAAATTTCCTTGCTGTTGGAAATGGATATGCTTGTGATAATGATCATCCTCGTATGCCTTTCGTGCCTACCGGAAGGGAAACGGGAAAGTCTCTGTCTTGGGTAGACCCGAGCTTGTCCCTAGTTCCTCGTCGAGACGAGTGTGTCTGGCATGGCATGAGGGGTATGATGAGTGGTGATTCTATATGTTGGATGAAATATATTCGTTATGCTAATCATGCAGGGAATACTTAAACCTCCTGAGTCGACCATAGATCGAGTCTTGTTCCAGTAACCCCCATACTTGTTCCGTACTACCACTTGGCTCTACAACAAGTAGGGTATGGTTCAGTAAGTTGTCAACCCTTGTCTTGGCACACACCGTACAGAGAGGCCATGGTGGAAGATACCGGCTGCATCCGATAGGCATGCCACCTGGTCCGGGAGCATGGGTGTTTCCGGTTGGGACCGAGAGGGGGGCACCCCTTAGAGCGCGCGATAGAAATTTGATCCCATGCTACGCGAGGTTGTATTTTGCTTAACAAGTGTCGTGGGTGATTCCAGACACGAGTAAAGTTAAGTTGGTGTGTGCAAGTCAGGCGTGTTTTCGACTAAAAGACCGTAGACGGAATTAGTCCCGATGGACTAAAGAAATCCGTTACTCATGGGTAAAGAGTACACCCTCTGCAGAGATATTAAACCTATTCGAATAGCCGTGTCCATGGTTAAGGACTACAGTCTGGGACGGGTCAAGTGTCGGTCTTAGTGTCGGTCTTCGGAGGAGAAACTACTAAATCAGAACTTGGATCACGACTGATGACTTGTGATGATTATGTGTATCTTTATTTTGGACTAACCCATTATATTATTTGAATTATTGAGTATCCTTGGGACGGTTCTACCTCCTGGATGTTCACTATGAATGTATTTGCTTTATAAGCCCTTTATGTGGTGTCGCACAGACGCCCGACTGTGGCATGCTTGTTATTTATTTACCTTATAAGCCCTTTATGTGGTGTCGCACAGACGCCCGACTGTGGCATGCTTGTTATTTATTTACCTTATAAGCCCTTTATGAGGTGTCGCATGCGAGCCTTGCCTTGTACGCTTGTTATTTATTTACCTTATAAGCACTTTATGTGGTGTCGCATGACGCCTTATCGTGGCATGCTTGTTATTTATTTACCTTATAAGCCCTTTATGTGGTGTCGCTTAGGCCTTGATGAGGCATGCTTCATATCATGGCCCTTCGGGCGCCGCTTGGACACCGATCGGTGCATGTTATTTCTACCCCATTATTGCATATCCATGTTGCATATAAATAACCTGCTTGCATGCATCGAGATTTTATTTTATGACCGACGATGTGATCATAGAATGTTTCAGCGTATGATTATCATTTATATTATACCCGTGTTCATAATGTTTGCGAGTACATTCAAAGTACTCAGCGGCTTGTCCTGGCTATTGTCTTGGCAGATTTCTTGCATGGAGAGGAGCGTTGCGATGACAGCCCCGGAAACTAAGCAATGGTGATAGCAGCCACGCGAAGATAGGAGTTAACCTGGTCAGCTGTTCCTGTGGGAAATGGAGTCCCATAGACACTGATGATCCACAAACCGCTTCCGCCATCAACCACTAGAAACCTTTTGTTGTACTCACAGACCAGAATGGTCTTGTACCACATATTTTGTATTTTTCTTGGAATTTCTGTATCAAGTTGGTGCCTCATCAGCTAACAGTAATCCTGGGGCTGGTGAGCACAACGGCCATTTTCTGGAATTTATTACCCGGAAAACCGGTCGTGACACTGCCCCTAGCCTATTTACTCGGCTGAGCCGCCTGCTTGACTCATAGTGATGCGAGGGACGTGGTGTGTTGCGCCTCGCTTGATAGATCATCCGAGGAGCATTGTCCTTGGGAGGTATCGGGCGTTTATCCTTGGGGAGGGAGCTCGTCTTGTCCCCACATCGGGGGATCGAGATACCCACGTTACAAGATGCCTCAGTGCAGTTCTTCATGCAATGTCCCGCACCCCTCAATAGTGTGTTTCCTGTATCTATCGCAAGATGGGGAGGCAGATCTCATGCATTGGGGTGCAAGTCCTTGGTCCATGTGCGCATGGAAACCGCACTATGCTCCCCAACAACGTCCAACTCCTTGATGAGGTTCCAAACATGCTTGGATGTTGCTTGCGTGGTTGCCTTCCGCTTGCTCTTATCCTTAAGATCTTCCTCTCATACTAGAGGACCTGCTGTCAGCGATCTTCAAGATCTTGAATCCATCCGAGCAGCTGGTTGTTGTCCTTGGCTACCTTCCATGGCAACCTGAGAAATCTCTTGGCAGCCCCTATGATGAGGACATACTCAAAGAATCGCTTGCAATAAAGCAATAAAGCGATGGGGTTGGGTATCCTAGCTAGGCGACTTGGCACGATGGTAACCAAGACAAGGGTTTTACCCAGGTCCAGCCTCTCATGGAGGAGATAATACCCTAAGTCATGCTCTTTGCTTTATTGCATTGGGGTGCATACAGAGTACAAAGTACCAAGGGATTGTAGTTGTGTTCTATCGACTAGCCTGGTCCCCAACTTATATAGCATACCGGGGGCCCTAGGGTACATGGATCCTACTTAGCTATGTACGAGGAGGTATAATCCTCCATGATCCCAACTTCTTATCTTGCACGCCAAGCCTTCTAAAATCTTCTTGTTATTCGCCATGGGCCACCCAAAGTGGCCCGGGACATAACAGATAAAGGGGTCCTCATCCCGGCCCACTAGGCCAAGACTCAAGGTGGTGAGAGGCCACTTAATTAGTTAGGACACTGTCATATCTGTTTGCAACAGTTTGAGACACAATACATTCCAACTTATCTCTATAAAAGTCGAGATTTTGTTGCAACAGTTCATGTTGTATTTTAACCTCCATTTCCAAGCTTTATTTTGCATTTCCATTTCTTCCCTTTTCCTCTCTTCAACCACCAACTGAGTTGCCTGTCTAGTAGCAGTTTCCTCAGCAACTTGAAGCCTTTTTAGAATGTCATCATTTCTGTCAGCATCTAATTTGGTCCCACTTCCTCCAACTATCAGATCACTTTTTCACCACCTCCAATCATACTCTCATATTGTTTAAAGATAGGATTCCTAAGGCAACCCTTCCAGTAGTATTATCAATCATTTTAATTTTCTTGACGGTGGGATCTTTATCACTAGGACCTCTAAGTTGTCAATGTCAATGAGCTCAAATTTCCCCCCTTATTTTACTCTCAAGCATTGTACCAGCCTTGTTCAAAGACTGGCTCCACCGCAAAACCAATATCATATAACAACAAGTCTTTGGTTGTTATCTAGTTCCAACATGAATCATGTGCATGTCTCTACCACCCACCTTGAACCTAATTTCTTCCTTGTTAGCCATTTTCTCCACATCAACTTCAACCATTGGGCACAATATTGACCCTATGTCACAGACTCCCAGGTAGTGTCTTAGAGTATCAGGTATTCCAGTCATGGCAACCCAAATAATATGCAATTTTCCCTTGGCCTTATCATTAGGATTGCAAAAGGTCAACTACAATCACAATCTGAGTCCCATTTAAGGTAAACATCTTGAAGTTGTCGAGTTAAACTAACTTAGCTTTGTTTGGGAATCTCATAACAAATAATTTCTCATGTGTGATTTATCTCTCCAGGCCCAATTTTAATCAAACATGTTGTGGAAACTTTTAGCCGTAGGATTCACATATTCCTGCATAAACACCTCTTTAGTATGTTGGACCAGTAAGCACCCTAGTCATTTTGCTCCATATCCCACATATTTGGCCACATGCATAGGTTGTCTAAGTACAATGCAATTATCCATTTTATGTGACTCGCTCTTACAGATCACATATTATACATGAACCTTGCAGTCTATGCCTAGCCTCTTTGCATTTTGTAGAAATAACTTCCTTGTTCATTTTGTTCTTGGCATCATTCTTGACAACAACCTCTATAATATTTGTGTCTTTAGTGACATGGGAAGCAGGTGAAGCATTGTTTCTAGGAACATTGGCCAACATGTATTAGCATTGCCAAGTCTGATCATCTAGAATAATACCCATTTGATCTAACCCCATTTCCACAGGTAGCAATTAAGGAGAGTTCTAGACAGGTACCTGAGACATATAGGTGAAAGGATAGAGAAGAGGTGTCTAGAGGGGGGGAGGGGTTGATTAGACTCTCAACAAGGAAAAGTACCAGTTTTTAAGTTCTTCAAGTTGAGGTGGAGTTTTAGCACAAGTTTAAGCATTCACAATACATTTAAAGCAAGCATGGCAAGAGTATATGAGCAGCAGAAAGTAAAGCATGCAAGTTGCAAGAAAGTAAAGGGATGGGATTGGAGTGTGCAAACACAATTGGAGACTGATACGTCTCCAGCGTATCTACTTTTCCTAACACTTTTCCTCTTGCTTTGGACTCTAATTTGCATGATTTGAATGAAACTAACCCCGGACTAACGTTGTTTTCAGCAGAACTACCATGGTGTTGTTTTTGTGCAGAAATAAAAGTTCTCGGAATGGAATGAAACTTTGCGAGGATTTTTTTATATCAATAACAGGAAATTCTGGAGCCAATACCTACCAGAGAGGGGGCCCTGGGTGGCCACAACCCACCAGGGCGCGCCCCCTCTCCTGGCGCGCCCAGGTGGGTTGTCCCTGTCGGTGTTAAAACCGGCGGATCTCGGGTAGGGGGTCCCGAACTGTGCGTCTAAGATTGATGGTAACAGGAGACGGGGGACACGATGTTTACCCAGGTTCAGGCCCTCTCTATGGAGGTAATACCCTAATTCCTGCTTGATTGATCTTGATGAATATGAGTGTTATGAGAGTTGATCTACCACGAGATCGTAATGGCTAAACCCTAGAAGTCTAGCCTATGTGTATATGGTAATTAATATATATGTCCTTTCTGGACTATCCCCTTCGGTTTATATAGACACCGAGGGGGTCTAGGGTTTACATGGAGTCAGTTACATAAGAAGGAATCTTCAGTCGCCAAGCTTGCCTTCCACGCCAAGTAGAGTCCAATCCGGACATGGGTACATTCTTCGGCCTTCATGTCTTCATAGCCCATCAGTCCGGCCCATGGATAACAGGTCGGACACCCGAGGACCCCTTAATCCAGGACTCCCTTAGTAGCCCCTGAACCTGGCTTCAATGACGAGGAGTCCGGCGCGCAGATTGTTTTCGACATTGCAAGGCGAGTTCCCCTTTCTCCGAACTCCAAGATAGTTTTCGGATGCGATGATTGTATCCGGACCTGTTACACACACCATACACAACCGCAGAGAGAATATAATATTTGCACAAATCTAATCTGTTGACAGCTTCTTTACAATGCGACATTGCGTTTGTCTGGTCATAATTTCGAACCATTTTTCTTCTGCCTTCCCACGTTTCGAGATGCGGTTGCTATTGGCATGTCTTGTCGAAGCAGAGATCGTGTCCCCTTATTGCGGGATTCTCATCAATGCGGGCATGGGTAACCCAACCGTGCCGTTTGCACAGCCCTTGGGAATAGCCGAATCTTAAGGTGAGTGAGGAGGCGTTTAATGTTTGTTGCCTTTATAAGAGGGTAAGGATTCCCTCTTCCTCTTCTCTCTGTCTCCGCCTTCCCAATCTCGAGCTCCAGCGCCCAAGTTCTCATCTCCTTTCCACTCAAGCAACCATGTCCGGATCCGGTGGTCAGGGCAAGTGGATGGTCTCCTCCGTCAAGGAGGAGGACATTACTGAGCTCCGAGCGTCCGGATATTTGGCGAAGGGAATCACCCACCGCTTGCCGGCCGAGGGACAAATCGTCCCCACGCCGGAGCCCACAGAGAGGGTAGTATTCATCCCTCATTTCCTCCACGGGCTAGGGTTTCCACTCCACCCTTTCGTCTGCGGGCTGGTGTATTATTACGGGATAGATTTCCATGATCTGTCCCCGAATTCCTTCCTCAACATCTCGGCGTTTATCTTCATGTGTGAGGCCTTCCTCCGCATCCATCCCCACTTCAGGTTGTGGCTCAAAGTCTTCAACATGAAGCCGAAGGTGGTGGATGGCCAGCACGCGGAGTGCGGAGGAGCCATGGTGAGCAAGCTCTCCAACGTCTCCTAGCCCAAAGGCACTTTTGTGGAAACAGTAAAGGAATGGCAGAAGCAGTGGTTCTACATCACAGAACCTCGCGGCACCTGGTCATCATCTCCATGAGCTCGAGCATAGTCTTGGGCTTGTAATGACCGAGGTCCCTTGTGAGGAACTCGTCGTTGGCACCATACTTAAATGCGACAATGGCCTCGGCATCGTTGCACTCAACGATCTCGTTTTTCTTTTTAAGGAACCGGGTCCATTAGCTAGGCATTGTCTCCTTCTTCCCATGCCTCATGTTGGCTAGGTCACTAGCGTCTGCATGTCAGACATATGTACCTCAGAAGTTCCTCATGAACTCAGCATGAAGGTCTGCCCAGCCCCCGATGGAGCCGCGCTTGAGGGTGTGCAACCAAGCCCGAGTTGATCCTTTCAGCATTAGGGAGAGGTGCTTCATTGCATGGTAAATCATTACCATTAGCCACTTGAACCATGAGGATGTAATCGCCAATCCAAATTGCAGCGTCCGTGGTGCCGTCATACTTATCACATTTGTGATTTTGAAGTTTGACAGGAAAGGATGCACGATGATCTTGTCTAGGAAGCAAGGAGGGCACAAGGCAGATGGTCCTCGTATCCCTCTGAGGGCATCGATGGTATGACACACATCATTGATGCAGATGGATTTGTCATGCTTTGAGAAAGTCGGCCGGTGCCTGCCCCTAGCCTATTTACTCGGCTGAGCCGCCTGCTTGACTCGTAGTGATGCGAGGGACGTGGTGTGTTGCGCCTCGCTTGATAGATCATCTGAGGAGCATTCTCCTTGGGAGGTTTCGGGCGTTGCTCCTTGCGGAGGGAGCTCGTCTTGTCCCCACATCGGGGGATCGAGATACCCACGTTACAAGATGCCTTAGTGCGGTTCTTCAAGCAATGTCCCGCCACCTCAATAGTGTGTTTCCTATATCTATCGCAAGATGGGGAGGCAGATCTCATGCATTGGAGTGCAAGTCCTTGGTCCATGTGCGCATGGAAACCGCACTATGCTCCACAACGACGTCCAACTCCTTGATGAGGTTCCAAACATGCTTGGACGTTGCTTGTGTGGTTGCCTTCCGCTTGCTCTTATCCTTAAGATCTTTCTCTCATACTAGAGGACCTGCTGTCAGCGATCTTCAAGATCTTGAATCCATCCGAGCAGCTGGTTGTTGTCCTTGGCTACCTTCCATGGCTACCTGAGAAATCTCTGTTGAGCTTCGTCGTGGCGAGGGCTGCCAAGCGATTCGTTGAGTATGTCCTCATCATAGGGGCTGTACTCACTCAGCGACCAAGGTTTGTCCTCAAGGTTTGCAATAAGGCAATAAAGCAATGGGGTTGGGTATCCTAGCTAGGCGACTTGGCACGATGGTAACTAAGACAAGGGTTTTACCCAGGTCCAGCCTCTCATGGAGGAGATAATACCCTAAGTCATCCTCTTTGCCTTATTGCATTGGGGTGCATACAGAGTACAAAGTACCAAGGGATTGTAATTGTGTTCTATCGACTAGCCTGGTCCCCAACTTATATAGCATACCGGGGGCCCTAGGGTACACGGATCCTACTTAGCTATGTACGAGGAGGTAGAATCCTCCATGATCCCAACTTCTTATCTTGCACGCCAAGCCTTCTAAAATCTTCTTGTTATTCGCCATGGGCCACCCAAAGTGGCCCGGGACATAACAGATAAAGGGGTCCTCATCCCGGCCCACTAGGCCAAGACTCAAGGTGGTGAGAGGCCACTTAATTAGTTAGGACACTGTCATATCTGTTTGCAACAGTTTGAGACACAATACCTTCCAACTTATCTCTATCAAAGTCGAGATTCTGTTGCAACAGTTCATGTTGTATTTTAACCTCCATTTCCAAGCTTTATTTTGTATTTCCATTTCTTCCCTTTTCCTCTCTTCAACCACCAACTGAGTTGCCTGTCTAGTAGCAGTTTCCTCAGCAACTCGAAGCCTTTTTAGAATGTCATCATTTCTGTCAGCATCTAATTTGGTCCCACTTCCTCCAACTATCAGATCACTTTTTCACCACCTCCAATCATACTCTCATATTGTTTAAAGATAGGATTCCTAAGGCAACCCTTCCAGTAGTATTATCAATCATTTTAATTTTCTTGACGGTGGGATCTTTATCACCAGGACCTCTAAGTTGTCAATGTCAATGAGCTCAAATTTTCCCCCTTATTTTACTCTCAAGCATTGTACCAGCCTTGTTCAAAGACTGGCTCCACCGCAAAACCAATATCATATAACAACAAGTCTTTGGTTGTTATCTAGTTCCAACATGAATCATGTGCATGTCTCTACCACCCACCTTGAACCTAATTTCTTCCTTGTTAGCCATTTTCTCCACATCAACTTCAACCATTGGGCACAATATTGACCCTATCTCACAGACTCTCAGGTAGTGTCTTAGAGTATCAGGTATTCCAGTCATGGCAACCCAAATAATATGCAATTTCCCCTTGGCCTTATCATCAGGATTGCAAAAGGTCAAATGCAATCACAATCTGAGTCCCATTTAAGGTAAACATCTTGAAGTTGTCGAGTTAAACTAACTTAGCTTTGTTTGGGAATCTCATAACAAATAATTTCTCCTGTGTGATTTATCTCTCCAGGCCCAATTTTAACCAAACATGTTGTGGAAACTTTTAGCCATAGGATTCACATATTCCTACATAAACACCTCTTTAGTATGTTGGACCAGTAAGCACCCTAGTCATTTTGCTCCATATCCCACATATTTGGCCACATGCTTAGGTTGTCTAAGTACAATGGAATTATCCATTTTATGTGACTCGCTCTTACAGATCACATATTATACATGAACCTTGCAGTCTATGCCTAGCCTCTTTGCATTTTGTAGAAATAACTTCCTTGTTCATTTTGTTCTTGGCATCATTCTTGACAACAACCTCTATAATATTTGTGTCTTTAGTGACATGGGAAGCAGGTGAAGCATTGTTTCTAGGAACATTCGCCAACATGTATTAGCATTGCCAAGTCTGATCATCTAGAATAATACCCATTTGATCTAACCCCATTTCCACAGGCAGCAATTAAGGAGAGTTCTAGACAGGTACCTGAGACATATAGGTGAAAGGATCGAGAAGAGGTGTCTAGAGGGGGGGGAGGTTGATTAGACGCTCAACAAGGAAAAGTACCAGTTTTTAAGTTCTTCAAGTTGAGGTGGAGTTTTAGCACAAGTTTAAGCATTCACAATACATTTCAAGCAAGCATGGCAAGAGTATATGAGCAGCAGAAAGTAAAGCATGCAAGTTGCAAGAAAGTAAAGGGATGGGATTGGAGTGTGCAAACACAATTGGAGACTGATACGTCTCCAGCTATCTACTTTTCCTAACACTTTTCCTCTTGCTTTGGACTCTAATTTGCATGATTTGAATGAAACTAACCCCGGACTAACGCTGTTTTCAGCAGAACTACCATGGTGTTGTTTTTGTGCAGAAATAAAAGTTCTCGGAATGGAACAAAACTTTGCGAGGATTTTTTATATCAATAACAGGAAATTCTGGAGCCAATACCTACCGGAGAGGGGCCCCTAGGTGGCCACAACCCACCAGGGCGCGCCCCCTCTCCTGGCGCGCCCAGGTGGGTTGTCCCTGTCGGTGTCAAAACCATCGGATCTCGGGTAGGGGGTCCCGAACTGTGCGTCTAAGATCGATGGTAACAGGAGACGGGGGACACGATGTTTACCCAGGTTCAGGCCCTCTCTATGGAGGTAATACCCTAATTCCTGCTTGATTGATCTTGATGAATATGAGTGTTACAAGAGTTGATCTACCACGAGACCGTAATGGCTAAATCCTAGAAGTCTAGCCTATGTGTATATGGTAATGAATATATCTGTCCTTTCCAGACTATCCCCTTCGGTTTATATAGACACCGAGGGGATCTAGGGTTTACATGGAGTCGGTTACATAAGAAGGAATCTTCAGTCGCCAAGCTTGCCTTCCATGCTAAGTAGAGTCCAATCCGGACACGGGTACAGTCTTCGGCCTTCATGTCTTCGTAGCCCATCAGTCCGGCCCATGGATAACAGGTCGGACGCCCGAGGACCCCTTAATCCAGGACTCCCTCAGTAACCCCTGAACCTGGCTTCAATGACGAGGAGTCCGGCGCGCAGATTGTCTTCGACATTGCAAGGCGGGTTCCCCTTTCTCCGAACTCCAAGATAGTTTTTGGATGTGATGATTGTATCCGGACCTGTTACACACACCATACACAACCGCAGAGAGAATATAATATTTGCACGAATCTAATCTGTTGACAGCTTCTTTACAATGTGACATTGCGTTTGTCCAGTCATAATTTCGAACCATTTTTCTTCTGCCTTCCCACGTTTCGAGACGCGGTTGCTATTGGCATGTCTTGTCGAAGCAGAGATCGTGTCCCCTTATTGCGGGATTCTCATCAATGCGGGCATGGGTAACCCAACCTTGCCATTTGCACAGCCCTTGGGAATAGCCGAATCTTAAGGCGAGTGAGGAGGCGTTTAATGTTTGCTGCCTTTATAAGAGGATAAGGATTCCCTCTTCCTCTTCTCTCTGTCTCCGCCTTCCCAATCTCGAGCTCCAGCGCCCAAGTTCTCATCTCCTTTCCACTCAAGCAACCATGTCCGGATCCGGTGGTCAGGGCAAGTGGATGGTCTCCTCCGTCAAGGAGGAGGACATTACTGAGCTCCGAGCGTCCGGATATTTGGCGAAGGGAATCTCCCACCGCTTGCCGGCCGAGGGACAAATCGTCCCCACGCCGGAGCCCACAGAGAGGGTAGTATTTATCCCTCATTTCCTCCACGGGCTAGGGTTTCCACTCCACCCTTTCGTCCGCGGGATGATGTATTATTACGGGATAGATTTCCATGATCTGTCCCTGAATTCCTTACTCAACATCTCAGCGTTTATCGTCATGTGTGAGGCCTTCCTCTGCATCCATCCCCACTTCAGGCTGTGGCTCAAAGTCTTCAACATGAACCGAAGGTGGTGGATGGCCAGCACGCGGAGTGCGGAGGAGCCATGGTGAGCAAGCTCTCCAACGTCTCCTGGCCCAAAGGCACTTTTGTGGAGACAAGAAGGAATGGCGTAAGATGTGGTTCTACATCACGTAACCTCGCGGCACCACACAGGCTGCGGCTCAATTCCGCTCGGTGCTCCCATGCGACTCACCTCCTGGGTCGAGAAGAGTCCGGACTGGTGTTCACCTGACGAGCTGATAGCACTGCAGACGCGCGTCCAGAGCATGGTGACCAAGAACGTCAAGCTCGTTGACGTCATCCAGGTGATGCTGGTCCGCCGGATTCTTCCGTGCCAGCGCCGAAACCGCGCTTTGTGGGAGTTCAATTCGAAGAAGCACCAGACCTTGAAAAGGCTCTTTGAGACTTCTCACGAAGGGGCCTGGAAGTTGCTCTTTAAGGGCAACGCGAAGCTACCGGCCACGGACTCAGACCATGGTCACGATTGTAAACACCCCGCCAGCGAGGTATACGTATATATTTTTTCTGACATATCCCCGGCTTAAATGTCTCGAGGATGATATCTAAGTTTTTATTATTACTCTTTTAGGACTGGATGGAGAGGGCGAAGCGGATCGAGTGTCCGGCTCTGCTGCATGAAGAACCAGTCATCCCGCGTCTAGCGAAGATGCTGGTGCTGGCGCCATACGAGGCGCCGGAGAAGAAGGCCAAGAAGAAGACCAAGGGGGCCAAGAGTGGCCTCCGCCATAAGGGCACTTCGGACGTGGCATCCGGAGACGACGAAACTCATTCCTCTGTCCCCGAGGACAATGACGAGGAAGAGGAGGAGGAGGAAGAAAACAATCCTTCCCTTGAGGAGAGGAAGAAGAAGAGGGCGGCTCCGGCGCATCTGGAGGCGGAGACGCCCAAGAAGGGGAAGGGCGTTCCAGCGGTCAACACTGCATGGGACGTTGACAGCAGTCCGGAACGACGCCCCCGCACTAAGCCCCAGGCCGCATCGTAAGTGATAGGGCTCTCTTGTGCGCACATCCAGCCCTTTCTCTCCATTATCTTGATGTAGTTTAACTGTACTATTGCAGTCCGGCCCATGACCTTGTCCAGCGATCCTCATTTGAAGGTTCGCCGGCTCCGTCGGAGATGGCGAGCCAGTCGCCACCGCCTGCTTACTCCCCCGGGGCCAGGGACGACACCGAAGTGCTGTTCTAGAGGGCCAATCCGAACCGGGGAGGAGCCCAGGACGTTGTCCGGGAGGCGCCACGAGGCGAAGCCTCCACTGCCGGACACATGGAGGAGACGATCCCCATGGAGACTGGCGAAGAGGGCCGCATCCAGTTTGGCCCTCAGCCGAATACGATACTGGAGACCCATATGGCTCCGGAGTCGGGCGAGCAGCCCCCTTTGAAGGAGGGGGGTGCGCCGCTTCCGCCAGTGGTCCCTGTCCAACCAGGGGCGCCAGACAACCTGATGGAGGCGCTATGAGGCGCGGTGATTGAGAAGGTTCGATCGCCAAGAGTGGGTGAACAACGCTGCAAGAACTTTGTGATGTGCTTTGAGGTAAGTGACATAGAAAGAGAAAAAAAACCTGTAGTCAGTAGCCCTCAGACACTGTCCGGTGTTCGGCGAGGAGGACCGGACAAAGGATCAATCTTCTGTTGCAGGAGACTAACATAATACGTATGCATAAGCAGGCGTCGTTGTTAGCCGCAACCTCGCATGCTGCCGTAATCTCTGAATTGAGGCAGAGGCTGGAGCGGACTGAGAATGAGCTCGGCAAGGTTAGGGTTCGGCTCCGGGAGAAGCAAGGTGAATAACGACTTGCTGTATGTTCGAAAAGCGTAGGCGATGTATATTGACTGTAGTGTCCTAATATGTGCAGGAGCCGCGACCGAGGTCGAGGCCCTGAGGAAGGCCCTGGGCGAGGCCGAGGAGAAAGCTGTCCAGCAGCAGGCCACTCGAAAAAAGCTCAAGGCCCGGGTCAAAGAAGTCCATCAGGAGCTCCAAGATGCGGTGAAAAAATATGAGACCTTGGAGAATGATGCGTCGGCTAAAGAGGCCGAGCTCACCAAGGCTCGTCAGAGCGCGGAGACCACACGGAATGAGGCCCAGGCCGCCCTCCGGGAGATCCAGGAGGCCAAGAAGATCACGGCGGGTAAGGCATTTAAGATGCGAAGAAAGTATGCGGAGAAGCAATACCTTTTACTAACCCGGGTTCGGAGTTCCCCAGGGGCTTTTGCGGATCTACCACGCAGCGTATCCGATGCTGCAGAGTTCTACCGAGCTGAAGGAGGAGGTTCTACAGAGAAGCTATTCTGGTCACAGTACGCGACGCCAGAGCATCCCGTGTCCTTCACCGATCAGCTGAAGCAGCTGGTGGAGCTGCACAGGGTGTCCGAACTAGCCATGAAGGATTTGGCAATCCTGCTATGGCCAGCCGAAGCTATGCCCGGCAGCTACTTCGGACTCGTGAGGCGTCTGGTGGAGGCCTGTCCGCGGCTGGACGTCATCAAGTGCTCTACCTGTATTGAAGGTGCCTGTATGGCCTTCGCTCGCTGCAAGATGTGGTGGTCTAAGATGAACACTGTTGAAGTTGCCAGCGGGCCGCCGGAGGGCAAGGAGCACCGCACACCCGAGCGATATTTCGCAGATGTCGTAGAGGGGTCTCGACTTGTGGCGGTGCAATATTCGCAGGACATTGTATTTGAATAAATGTATTCATGTCGCCTTTGCCTTGTATTATGGGAACAAAGCCGGTGTTTGTAAAATAAGTTTATTATGCTTTGAATTGTTTCCTCCTGTGCGGCCGTGTTGTCTGTAATCTGCGGGTTGGCTAGTCATCGGCTTCTGCCCTCACGTAGGTAGTACGGAGGTGTTCGAGATGGATTCTAAACAATCTTGATCCAATTATATGGTCCTTTGGAGGAGTTGTTTAGCGCAACGAACAAGGCAATCGGACTGTGTGGCTTGAACACCCTCACTTAGCCATAGGAGTTTTATAATTAAGCAAGTGTACAACCCCTGGTCCAGGCCAGGGTGCTGTCAGCATCTGATCGGGAAGTGTCGATCCTTCTCATGACGCGGAAAAAATCTCCAATGATTTTGTAACCCTCGAACAGCTGACCGGCTCTCGCCGTATCATGACAGTCAGTTTTCGGCTTTCTTTACTGAGGTGCTCATCCGGTCAAGGCCAGGGCACAATCGCAGTAGTTCTCCCTTTACTACCCTAGCCGATAGATCGCAACATAGGGTAGCAAGCACAAGAGCCGGGCAACCCAACTATTGACCAAAGACATGATTCAGAGCCAATGCATATAATGATAAATTCAGGGTGCCGAACTTATATATAAGAAGTGTTCAGACTTTGCTGCCGTATTGTGGGGTGACAAGTAGCCCCTGGCGAATATGAAACGAAAAGAAGAGTATCGATGCCACAAATAAGCGGATCAAAATAAAACGAAGTAAGAAGCGAAAACCACATAAACTGGGCCACGAACCATTTTTATTATAACTGGATGGATACGTCAAGGCGTATCTTGTACAGATGGTGTGAGAAGTATCCGAGCTATTTGACATGTTGGAATCAGCAGGGCGCAACGTGCGGGTCCTGGGAAATAAGTATGAATACCGGTAAGAAGAACGTATAAAGGTTACCCTACACACCAGTGTTGCTTGCCTCCGCTGTATGCCAATCCTTCTAAAGGACTTGCGATCAGGCTCCCGAAAAAAAAGGGAACCTGAAATAGAAAAAGTTAAAGTATGTGTATCCGGGATCGGTCTGGCCGAATTGTAGCCCTCGGGTTATCTTGTGCCTCCGTCGATGTCCATGGAATTTTGAGTGCGTGATTGTGTACGCGTGGTATGAATGCCACTACCTCATTGGGACTGGGACGGAGGCCAAATTGCTAGTCGAGCTCTTGACGAGCCGCGCTGTCCTGTTGCAGTGTAGTCCGGAACCTCTTAATGATGTCCGAGGGCTCGATAGCTGTACTATGATGCTGCTTGAGAAGGCCGCTCTGTACTTCTGCTGCTAGGGCGGCGGTGTGCTCCTCTGTTCGGAGGGAGCGTTCCATATTGCCATTGACTGTTATGACGCCGTGTGGACCGGGCATCTTGAGCTTGAGATAAGCATAGTGTGGCACTGCGTTGAATCTAGTGAACGCGGTTCATCCGAGTAGTGTGTGATAGCCGCTGCGGAATGGGACGATATCGAAGATTAACTCTTCGCTTCGGAAGTTGTCCGGGGAACCGAAGACCACCTCCAGAGTGATTGAGCCCGTACAACGGGCCTCTACACCTGGTATGACTCCTTTAAAGGTAGTCTTTGTTGGTTTGATTCACGAGGAGTTAATGCCCATCTTCCGCATTGTGTCCTGATAAAGCAGGTTGAGGCTGCTACCACCGTCCATCAGGACTCGTGTTAGGTGAAACCCGTCAATAATTGGGTCGAGGACTAGTGCAGCTGAACCGCCATGTCAGATACTAGTTGGGTGATCCCGACGATCGAAGGTGATCGGGAATGATGACCACGGATTGAATTTTGGGGCGACTGGCTCTACCTCATAGACATCCCTAAGTGCCTGCTTACGCTCCCTTTTGGGGATGTGCGTAGCGTATATCATGTTCACCGTTTTGACTTGAGGGGGAAATTTCTTCTGCCCCCTAGTGTTCGGCTGCCGGGGCTCTTCGTCCTCGTTCTCACTTTGTGATCCCTTTTCCTTGTTTTCGGCATTGAACTTGCCGGCCTGCTTGAAAACCCAACAATCTCTGTTGGTATGATTAGCTTGCTTATCCGGGGTGTCGTGTATCTGGCACGGACGGTCGAGTATGCGGTCCAGGCTGGAAGGTCCTTCATTGTTCCTTTTGTAGGGCTTCTTCCGTTGGCCGGACTTGGAGCCAGTGAATCCGGTGTTGACCGTGGTGTCATTGGTGTTGTTGCCATTGCTTCGGCTTTTGTGTCTATTGCGCCGGAGCTTGCTAGTGCTATTCTTGGCCTCGGAGGGGCCTGTCTCGCTGGCTGTGTTGTTACTACAGGCCAGACAACTGTCCTCTCCCGCGCAAAAGCGGGTCATGAGTGCCGTGAGGGCTTCCATGGACTTCAGCTTTTCTTGGCCGAGGTGGCGTGCTAGCCATTCGTCACGGATGCTGTGTTTAAAGGCTGCTAAGGCCTCGGCATCCGGACAGTCAACGATCTGGTTCTTTTTGGTTAGGAACCTAGTCCAGAATTTTCTGGCTGATTCTCCAGGTTGTTGAACTATGTGGCTTAAGTCATCGTCGTCTGGTGGCCGGACATAGGTTCCTTGGAAGTTGTCCAGGAAAGCTTCTTCCAAGTCCTCCCAGCTGCTGATAGAATTTTCAGGCAGGCTGTTAAGCCAGTGCCGAGCTGGCCCTTTGAGTTTTAGTGGGAGGTATTTAATGGCATGGAGGTCATCTCCTAGAGCCATATGGATATGGAGAATGAAATCCTCGATCCATACTGCGGGATCGGTTGTGCCGTCGTATGATTCAATGTTGACAGGCTTGAACCCCTCGGGGAATTTGTGATCCAGTACTTTGTTTGTGAAGCAGAGAGGGTGTGCGGCGCCTCTATATCGCGCCGCGTCGTGGCGTAGCTCTGACAGAGTCCGTCTGTGGTATTCGGCCCGGGCGTGGTTAGATTTATCACGTCCGAATAGGTAGCCGCCGTCGTGCCTCGAGGCACGCCCTCGTGATCCTTAGATCGATCTTGTATGTCCTGCTCTATCGTTCAGGATCTGCTGGAGGTCGTATGTGTGACCCTGAAATCTTCCGTCTCTGTTTTTACGAGGCGGTGGGGCAGGCTGCTGTTCGGCATGTGTTGCCGCTTTATCCCGGTCGCGGGGTGGCCGGTCGGCCACCCTATCTCGACCACGTGGTGGTCGTTCCGTATTACGCGAGGGAGATGTGCGCTCCGGTGCTTCCTCATCGAATTGAGGTAGCAGTCTGCGTTTCGGGTAGCTCTTGGCTGGGCGCAGGACATTAGTCCATCTGTCAACGAGAAGATCTTGTTCGGCTTGAAGGTGCTGTTGTTTCTTTTTCAGGCTCTTTGCAGTGGCCATGAGCTAAAGCTTAAAGCGCTCCTGCTCCAGAGGATCTTCCGGCACGATGAAGTCTTCGTTGCCGAGTCTTGTCTCCTCCTCGGAGGGTGGACGGTAACTATCACCCTCCGAGTCATCTTCTATGGCATGTTCATTGATACGTCTCCGTCGTATCTACTTTTCCAAACACTTTTGCCCTTGTTTTGGACTCTAACTTGCATGATTTGAATGGAACTAACCCGGATTGACGCTGTTTTCAACAGAATTGCCATGATGTTGTTTTATGTGCAGAAAACAAAAGTTCTCGGAATGACCTGAAACTCCACGAAACATCTAGTTAAAAATAAAAAAAAAATCCTTGCCAAAGATGAAGACCAGGGGGCCCACACCCTGTCCACGAGGGTGGGGGGCGCCGCCCCCCCTAGGGCGCGCCCCCTACCTCATGGGCCCCCTGGAGCTCCTCCGACGCCAACTCCAACTCTATATATTTGCTTTCGGGGAGAAAAAAAATAAAGGAGAAGAAATCATCGCGTTTTACGATACGGAGCCGCCGCCAAGCCCTAAAACCTCTCGGGAGGGCTGATCTGGAGTCCGTTCGGGGCTCCGGAGAGGGGGATTCGTCGCCGTCGTCATCATCAACCATCCTCCATCACCAATTTCATGATGCTCACCGCCCGTGCGTGAGTAATTCCATCGTGAGGCTTGCTGGACGGTGATGGGTTGGATGAGATTTATCATGTAATCGAGTTAGTTTTGTTAAGGTTTGATCCTAGTATCCACTATGTTACGAGATTGATGTTGCTATGACTTTGCTATGCTTAATGCTTGTCAGTAGGGCCCGAGTGCCATGATTTCAGATCTGAACCTATTATGTTTTCATGAATATTCTTGATCCTATCTTGCAAGTCTATAGTCACCTACTATGTGTTATGATCCGGCAACCCCGAAGTGACAATAATCGGGACCACTCCCGGTGATGACCATAGTTTGAGGAGTTCATGTATTCACTAAGTGTTAATGCTTTGTTCCGGTTCTCTATTAAAAGGAGGCCTTAATATCCCTTAGTTTCCATTGGGACCCCGCTGCCACGGGAGGGTAGGACAAAATATGTCATGAAAGTTCTTTTCCCTAAGCACGTATGACTATATTCGGAATACATGCCTACATTACATTGATGAAATGGAGCTAGTTCTGTGTCACCCTATGTTATGACTGTTACATGATGAACCGCATCCGGCATAATTATCCATCCCCGATCCAATGCCTACGAGCTTTCCATATACTGGTTTACGCTTATTTACTTTCCCGTTGCTACTGTTCCAATCATTACAAAACACCAAAAATATTAATTTTGCTTTCATTACTCTTTTGTTACCATTACCACTACTATCATATTACTTTGCTACTAAATACCTTGCTGCAGATATTAAGTTATCCAGGTGTGGCTGAATTGACAACTCAGTTGCTAATACTTGAGAATATTCTTTGGCTCCCCTTGTGTCGAATTAATAAATTTGGGTTGAATACTCTACCCTCGAAAGTTGTTGCGATCCCCTACACTTGTGGGTTATCAAGACTAATTTCTGGCGCCGTTGCCAGGGAGCATAGCTCTATTCTTTGAGTCACTTGGGATTTATATCTACTGGTCACTATGAAGAACTTGAAAGACGCTAAGACAACAATTTATCCCTCAACTACGAGGGGAGGTAAGGAACTGCCATCTAGCTCTGCACTTGATTCACCTTCTGTTTTGAGTAAGCTTGCGACACCTAAACCTGCTTCTGCTATTCGTTCTGATATGTCGCATGTTATCGATGATGCCACTTCTGCTATGCATGATACTTATGATGAAACTACTTCTATGCTTGATACTACTGTGCCCCTTAGTGATTTTCTTGATGAACAAATTGCTAGGGCTAGAGAGAAAGAAATTATTGAAACTGATCATGTTGATGAAATCGATGATGAAAACATGCCTCTTATTCCTGAGGGTTATATTTTTGATAAAGAAGCTTCTGCTGCTATTTTCGCTTGCAAAGATAACGATGAGCTTAGAAGGTTATTGGCTAAATGGAATAAGCAATCTCTTAATGATAGAATGAGGCCCGACCACCTTTTGCTACTTCACCTATTTGTGTTGCCGATAAGGATTATGAATTCTCTGTTGATCCTGATATAATTACTTTGGTTGAATCTGATCCCTTTCATGGCTATGAATCTGAAACTGTTGTGGCACATCTTACTAAATTAAATGATATAGCCAGCCTGTTCACTAATGATGAGAGATCTCATTACTTTTATATCCTTAAAATATTTCCGTTCTCATTAAAGGGTGATGCTAAGATATGGTCTAATTCTCTTGATCCTGGTTGTGTGCGTAGTCCCCAGGATATGATTTATTACTTCTCTGCTAAATATTTCCCTGCTCATAAGAAACAAGCTGCTTTAAAGGAAATATACAACTTTGTGCAAATTAAAGAAGAGAGCCTCCCACAAGCTTGGGGGAGGCTTCTCAAGTTACTTAATGCTTTGCCTGATCATCCTCTTAATAAAAATGAAATACTTGATACCTTTTATAATGGACTAACCGATGCTTCTAGAGATTACCTGGATAGTTGTGCTGGTTCTCTTTTCAGGGAAAGAACACCGGATGAGGCTGAAATCCTATTGAATAATAAGTTGACAAATGAAAATAATTGGGCACCTCCTGAGCCAGCTCCTGCTCCAATTCCTGAGCCTATTCCTAAACCAACTTCGAAGAACAGAGGTGTTCTATTTCTCAGTCCTGAAGATATGCAAGAGGCAAAGAAATCTATGAAAGCAAAAGGTATTAAAGCTGAAGATGTTAAGAATCTACCTCCTATTGAAGAAATACATGGTATTTATTTACCGCCTGTTGAAGAAACACATGATCTTAATCCATTACCTATTGAAGAACCTTCAGGTCTTGATAACCCAACACAGGTAGTAAAGGTAAATTCTCTCTATAGATTTGACGAAGGTGATATTCCTCACTATAAGTCTACTAGAGAAGAGTTGGATATTTTTATTCTCAAACAAGAAAATTTCAATGCTTATTTTGGTAGACAATTAAAACAAAATGCTTATATGATTAAACACTTGGGTGATTATATGGCTGATGTTAGATGTGAACTTAAACTTGTTAGGAAACATGCTTCTATGGTTACCACTCAAGTAGAACAAGTACTTAAAGCTCAAAATGATTTGCTCAATGAAATGAATAGTAAGAAAAATGATTATGTTGTTAGAGTGGCTACTAGAACTGGTAGAATGACTTAGGAACCTTTGTATCCTGAAGGCCACCCTAAGAGAATTGAGCAAGATTCTCAGATAAATAATATTGATGTACCTAGTTCTTCTAAAAGGAAGAAAAATAAAAATGATAGGACTTTGCAAACTTCTAGTGAACCTATTGTTGAACCACCTGAGAATCCTAATGATATATCTATTTATGATGCTGAAACACAATCTGGTAATGAACATGAACCTAGTGAAAATATTAATGATGATGTTCATGAAGATGCTCAACCTAGTAATGATTATGATGTAGAAATTGAACCTGCTATTGATCTTGATAACCCACAATCAAAGAATCAACGTTATGATAAGAGAGATGTTGTTGCTAGGAAACATGGTAAAGAAAGAGAACCATGGGTTCAGAAACCCATGCCTTTTCCTCCCAAACCATCCAAGAAAAAGGATGATGAGGATTTTGAGCGCTTTGCTGAAATGATTAGACCTATCTTTTTGCGTATGCGATTAACTGATATGCTCAAAATGAATCCTTATGCTAAGTATATGAAAGATATTGTTACAAATAAGAGAAAGATACCGGAAGCTGAAATTTCCACCATGCTTGCTAATTATACTTTTAAGGGTGGAATACCAAAGAAACTTGGAGATCCAGGAGTACCTACTATACCATGCTCCATTAAAAGAAATTATGTTAAAACTGCTTTATGTGATCTTGGAGCTGGTGTTAGTGTTATGCCCCTCTCTTTATATCGTAGACTTGACATGAATAAGTTGACACCTACTGAAATATCTTTGCAAATGGCTGATAAATCAACTGCTATACCTGTCGGTATTTGTGAGGATGTGCCTGTTGTGGTTGCAAACGTTAGTATTTTAACGGACTTTGTTATTCTTGATATTCCCGAGGACGATAGTATGTCTATTATTCTTGGAAGACCTTTTTTGAATACTGCAGGGGCTGTTATTGATTGCAACAAAGGCAATTTCACTTTTCATGTTAATGGTAATGAGCATACGGTACACTTTCCGAGGAAACAACCTCAAGTTCATAGTATCAACTCTATTGGAAAAGTCCCATCGATTATATTTGGAGGTTTTGAATTTCCTCTTCGTACTGTCAAGAAGAAATATGATATACTTATTGTTGGGGATGTGCATATCCCCGTTGAGGTAACATAGTGCTATTCGTAACTTCTCCAGTTTCATGTTATTCGGAATGAGTTTATTAACAAGACCTGATCAACCTTGTTAGTAGATTCCTTTTGATGAGCATGAGATGGATGAAACTAGAAGCACAACCCTCTGTACCCTCTTTATACTTTCTGTTACTTAGTTGAAATAAAGTAAAAATAGTACTTTTACATCATCTTCCGATTTATCATGCAATATAAAATACCCGAAAATAAAAGTCCTCCAAATGCCATGCCAATTTAATATGATTTTTCTAGAATATTTGAGGATTTATGGTACTGAAAACACCGCGGGGAGTGCCACCTGGCCACGAGGGTGGAGGGCGTGCCCTACCCCCCAGGGCGCGCCCCCTGCCTCGTGGGCCCATGGTGGCCCTCCTCCACTTATTCCTGCACACATACAGTCCTTCTTCCTCCCACAAACACGAATATCTAGCTCAAGCACGAGTTCTAGCTCATTTTGCTGTGATTTTCGATCTCCTTGCTCAAAGCACCTCTCACAAAACTGCTTGGGGAGATTGTTCTTTGGTATGTGACTCCTCCATTGGTCCAATTAGTTTTTGTTCTAGTGCTTTATTCTTTGCAAATTTGTGCTGCTTAGGTGACCATGTTCTTGAGCTTTCATGTCAAAGTTATATGGTTCCAAGTAGTTCTAATGCTTGATATAGGCTCTAGGCACTTGTAGGAGTAGTTGCTATCAATTTTATTGAGCTTGGCTCACTTTTGTTTGAAGTTACTAAAAAATTTCAGAAATTTTTCAGAGGAAGCAATATGCTTAGGAAAAAGTTCCAAGGTGGTTCTTCAAGAAAGCAAGGACCCAGGCTTGCAATACGTGATCTTGACGAGGAACCACCAAGAGATTTCCCAAAGGCGGCCTTGTGAGTGGCCTTCGAAAATTTTATGGATCGGCGGGAATCAAAGAAGAATTTAACGATATTATGTGCACGCCGATCTTGTGAGCTTTGAGGCGAAAAATGCCCCAATACCATCAACTCACAAGCTCATTTGTGAGGAGGTTTGAATTTTCATCTTCACGTAATTCTCCAACAGTCATGTTTGATCTTTATGAAAAATCTTATACCATGGACTTAGAGGATTTTACTTCTGCTTGCAAACTCCCACAATGGGGTAGTATTAGTGATCCCCGTAAAACTGAATTTAGAAACTTTCTTGCCGGTATAACCGTGGGGGAATCTAGAGATATAACACAAGCTACTATACGGAGCATCGATTTTCCTGCCATACATTATTTTGCTCTCTTCATAGGCAGATGCAGAAATGGTAAAGATCAAGCATGTCACATGTGTGTCCCTGATCTCAGTATTCTTAGGAGTGATGTGTTATGAGACCAACCTTATCATATGGGAGCCATTGTAGCACGTAGGTTGCATCATAATAGATACAATGGAGATTTCTTTGGAGGAATTTATGCAACCCGCTTAGCTAATTTTCTTGAGGTGGACGTTCGTGAGGATGATATGGAGTTGCCTCCTACTTATTTAGATTTTAATTCTATGGTCTCCCACTAGTTTGTCAAGAGGGATGAACCATCTCTCCAGTATTGACTAATCTTTGATAAACGGCGTGTTGTCCATATTACTCTCCCTGCTCCTGCCTTCTTTGATTATCAGGCAAAAGGAAGATATGTTATTACCAGAGAAGAGGCAGATGAGTACGAGAGGAGAGCGGAGGCAGCTCGACGCCACGCTGCAGATCAGGAGGCGATAGCCGCTGCATCACAATACGATCCCAGCTACACCTACGGATATCCTCCAGGCCATCCCTGCTAATGAACCAACTTAGGCCAAAAGCCTAAGCTTGGGGGAGTACATATTTCCCACTGACATTACATTTATGTTCACACACTCATTGCTAGATGTCGGTGGTCATACTTTTTCACTGTAATATCCATGCTAGTTTATTTTTCTTTTCCCTGCTTTCTTCTTGTCTGTTTAATAAACTTTAAGAAAACCAAAAAAAATTAGTGTAGTTTTTAGTTAGTTTACTTTTCCTGGTGTAGTAGTAATAACTAAAAAGAAAACCCAAAAATATTTCTCGTTCTTCTTTTGCTTGTTGGGAGCTTTCCCGTGTAAATAGTTTTATTTCTTTTCTTTTCTTTAGGGGTCGATAGGAGAAGACCATGATTAAATTGTTGAAGTGGCTCTTATATGCATTATTGTTGATTTAACCAAGAGCCCATATTACCTTGTCTTCTCCTGCTTATTGAATGCTCGCAGATTCCAGCTTAGTCCAATGCACGTGCACTCTTATTATTATTCACATCGTTCGGTCGTGCAAGTGAAAGGCAATTATGATGATATATGATGAATTGATTGGGATAAGCGAAGCTGGTATGAACTCGACCTCTCTTGTTTTTGTAAGTATGATGAGTTCATCGTTCCTGATTCAGCTTATTATGGATAAACATGTTTGCAATGACAATTAAAGATCATAGTTGCTTGTGCCATACTTGATTAGCTATGAGTTATAATGGTTTACCTTGCGCGCCAACATGCTATTAAAATGGTTGTGATGTGGTATAGTGGGGTGGTATCCTCCTTTGAATGATTTAAGTGACTTGACTTGGCACATGTTCACGCATGTAGTTGAAACAAATCAACATAACCTTCACGATATTTATGTTCATGGTGGATTATATCTTACTCATGCTTGCATCCAATGTTTATTAATTTTAATGCATGTTCATGGCTTTTGTCGCTCTCTAGTTGGTCGCTTCCCAGTCTTTTGCTAGCCTTCACTTGTACTAAGCAGGAATACTGCATGTGCATCCAATCCCTTAATCCCCAAAGTTATTCCAGATGAGTCCACTATACCTTCCTATATGCGATATTTACCTGCCATTCCAAGTAAATTTGTATGTGCCAAACTCTAAACCTTCAAATAAACATTCTGTTTTGTATGCTCGAATAGCTCATGTATCAACTAGGGCTGTCCTTATCTTCCATGTTAGGCGGGTTATTCTCAAGAGGAGTGAACTCCGCTCCTCATTCACGAGAACATGGCTGGTCACCGGGATGCCCAGTCCCATGCTTTATGCAAACTAAATCAAAATTAATTGCAAAACAAACTCCCCCTGGGACTGTTGCTAGTTGGAGACACTCGTTGTTTCGAGCAAGTCATGGATTGATGCTTGTTGGTGGAGGGGGAGTATAAACTTTACCATTCTGTTTGGGAACCGCCTATAATGTGTGTAGCATGGAAGATATCGCCATCTCTTAGTTGCTATGTTGACAATGAAAGTATGCATCTCAAAATATTATTTATCTCTATTTCAAAACCGAGCTCTGGAACCTCTACAAATCCCTGCTTCCCTCTGCGAAGGGCCTATCTATTTACTTTTATGTTGAGTCATCACCCTCTTATTAAAAAGCACTAGCTGGAGAGCGCAGCTGTCATTTGCATCCATTACTATTAGTTTATATTGGGTATGACTATGATTGGATCTCTTTTACCATGAATTACAATGTCTAGTCAGTCCTTGATCATAAAAGGTGCTCTGCATTTATGTTTTGCGGTCTCAGAAAGGGCTAGCGAGATACCATCTTGCTATATTATATTATGATTGTTTTGAGAAAGTGTTGTCATCCGAGATTTATTATTATGACTCGCTAGTTGATTATGCCATTGATATGAGTAAACATGAGACCTGAGAATTATTGCAAATGTGGTTAGTTATAATCTTTGCTGAAAACCTGAATGCTGGCTTTACATATTTACAACAACAAGAGCAAACAGAGTTTGTAAAATTTTTTCTTTTTCTCTTTTAGTTTATCCACTGAATTGCTTGAGGACAAGCAAAGGTTTAAGCTTGGGGGAGTTGATACGTCTCCGTTGTATCTAATTTTCCAAACACTTTTGCCCTTGTTTTGGACTCTAACTTGCATGACTTGAATGGAACTAACCCGGACTGACGTTACTTTCAGCAGAATTGCCATGATGTTGTTTTATGTGCAGAAAACAAAAGTTCTCGGAATGACCTGAAACTCCACGGAACATCTAGTTAAAAATAATAAAAAATCCTTGCCAAAGATGAAGACCAGGGGGCCCACACCCTGTCCACGAGGGTGGGGGGCTCCCCCCCTAGGGCGCACCCCCTACCTCGTGGCCCCCCTGGAACTCCTCCGACGCCAACTCCAACTCTATATATTTGCTTTAGGGGAGAAAAAAATAAAGGAGAAGAAATCATCGCGTTTTACGATACGGAGCCGCCGCCAAGCCCTAAAACCTCTCAGGAGGGCTGATCTGGAGTTCGTTCGGGGCTCCGGAGAGGGGGATTCGTCGCCGTCGTCATCATCAACCATCCTCCATCCCCAATTTCATGATGCTCACCGCCGTGCGTGAGTAATTCCATCGTAGGCTTGCTGGACGGTGATGGGTTGGATGAGATTTATCATGTAATCGAGTTAGTTTTGTTAGGGTTTGATCCCTAGTATCCACTATGTTCTGAGATTGATGTTGCTATGACTTTGCTATGCTTAATGCTTGTCACTAGGGCCCGAGTGCCATGATTTTAGATCTGAACCTATTATGTTTTCATGAATATTCTTGATCCTATCTTGCAAGTCTATAGTCACCTACTATGTGTTATGATCCGGCAACCCCGAAGTGACAATAATCGGGACCACTCCCGGTGATGACCATAGTTTGAGGAGTTCATGTATTCACTAAGTGTTAATGCTTTGTTCCGGTTCTCTATTAAAAGGAGGCCTTAATATCCCTTAGTTTCCATTAGGACCCCGCTACCACGGGAGGATAGGACAAAAGATGTCATGCAAGTTCTTTTCCCTAAGCACGTATGACTATATTCGGAATACATGCCTACATTACATTGATGAATTGGAGCTAGTTCTGTGTCACCCTATGTTATGACTGTTACATGATGAACCGCATCCGGCATAATTATCCATCACCGATCCAATGCCTACGAGCTTTCCATATACTGGTTTACGCTTATTTACTTTCCCGTTGCTATTGTTACAATCATTACAAAACACCAAAAATATTATTTTTGATTTCATTACTCTTTTGTTACCATTACCACTACTATCATATTACTTTGCTACTAAATACCTTGCTGCAGATATTAAGTTATCCAGGTGTGGCTGAATTGACAACTCAGTTGCTAATACTTGAGAATATTCTTTGGCTCCCCTTGTGTCGAATCAATAAATTTGGGTTGAATACTCTACCCTCGAAAGCTGTTGCGATCCCCTACACTTGTGGGTTATCATTCATCAGGGTTGTCTTGCTTGTTGTCGTGTTCCTCCTGTTCGGATGTTGCTCCGACAGGGTCTTCATTGTTTTCGGCATCACCCGAAGTACTATTTTCTCCAGTGCCAATATTTCTATATTTTGAGCGGCGAAGCTTAGAACGGCGCTTGGGGCGTCGGCGCTTGGACTGTGTCTCAAAGGTTTTATTCGCATCTGGCTCTTCGTTGTCGTCGCCAGATCCTTTGGGTGTATCAACCATGTACACGTCGTACGAAGAGGTAGCCGTCCAACGTCCGGTGAATGGCGGGTCTTGGCCTTGCTCCATATCGGCATCGTCGTCCATACCGTCAATGTCTTCGGAGCTATAGTCAAGCACGTCGGTTAAGTCATCGACGGTGGCTATGAAGTGGGTGGCGGGTGGGAAGCAAAATTCCTCGTCATCCGTCTCTAGCTCGACCCGAACATAGTTCGGCTGTGGGTCCTCCTCCAAGGATAAGTTCTTTAAAGAATTTAGCATGTCACCAAAAGGTGAGTGCTGGAAGAAGTCTGCGGCTCCAAATTCGAAAATCAATAACCGATCCAGCTCTGCGTCCGCAGGCGCGCCTGATCTGGAACGTGTAGCCGAAAACGAGTCCGGAGTTCCATTGATGCAAGTATTGCAGGATGTCGAATCCGTGTGCGGCTCCAACACCGTGGACTTTGTGGCCTCGAAGGGCACGATCTACTTCGGTTCTGAGGCCGTTGCAGCAACAGGATCCATCTCCTGGGTGTGATCCGCTGACAGATTTAAGTCATGTTCATCGGAGAGAGGGGGCGCGACTGCCGCAGTCTCGAATCCATCGGAGATCAAGTCTCCGCGGGTATCTACGATGCAGTTTAAGCTTCCAGATCTGACCTGATGGCCAGGGGCGTGGCTATCGACCTGCTCCAGATGGCCAAGTGAGGTGGCCCGCAATACGAAGTCTCCGAACACAAAGGTTTGTCCGGGGAGGAAGGTTTCTCCCTGAATAGCGCCATTACTGACGGTCGACGGGGCCACCGAGTCCTTTGACAATGGCACAGTGGAACTCTCAATGAAAGCACCAATGTCGGTGTCAAAACCGGCGGATCTCGGATAGGGGGACCCGAACTGTGCGTCTAGGATCGATGGTAACAGGAGACGGGGGACAAAATGTTTACTCAGGTTCTGGCCCTCTCTATGGAGGTAATACCCTACTTCCTTCTTGATTGATCTTGATGAATATGAGTGTTACAAGAGTTGATCTACCACGAGATCGTAATGGCTAAACCCTAGAAGTCTAGCCTATGCGTATATGGTAATGAATATATCTGTCCTTTCCGAACTATCCCCTTCGGTTTATATAGACACCGAGGGGACCTAGGGTTTACATGGAGTCGGTTACATAAGAAGGAATCTTCGTCGCCAAGCTTGCCTTCCACGCCAAGTAGAGTCCAATCCGGACACGGGTACAGTCTTCGGCCTTCATGTCTTTGTAGCCCATCAGTCCGGCCCATGGATAACAGGTCGGACGCTCGAGGACCCCTTAATCTAGGACTCCCTTAGTCCCCACCTGGTGGCCCCGTAGACCTTGAAACCGACGCTATAAAATCCTATTTTTCCAGAAAAAATCCAGGGAGAAAGAATTATCGTGATCCACGAGACTGAGCCGCCATCACCTCCTGTTCTTCATCGGGAGGCCAAATCTGGAGTCCGTTTGGGGCACCGGAGAGGGGGATCTTCGTTCTTCATCATCACCAACCCTTCTCCATCACCAATTCCATGATGCTCCCCACCGGGAGTGAGTAATTCCTTCGTAGGCTCGCTGGTCGGTGAGGAGTTGGATGAGATTCATCATGTAGAGTTAGTTTTGTTAGGTCTTGATCCCTAGTATCCACTATGTTCTTAGATTGATGTTGCTATGACTTTGCCATGCTTAATGCTTGTCACTTTGGGCCCGGGTGCCATGAACTCAGATCTGAACCGTTTATGTTACCATAATTATATCCATTTTTTAGATCTGATCTTGCAAGTTATAGTCACCTACTACGTGTCATGATCTGGCAACCCCGGAGTGACAACAACCGGGCCCACTCCCGGTGATGACCGTAGTTTGAGGAGTACATGTATTCACTATGTGTTAATGCTTTGTTTCGGTTCTCTATTAAAAGGAGGCCTTAATATCCCTTAGTTTCCATTATGGACCCCGCTGCCACGGGAGGGTAGGACAAAAGATGTCATGCAAGTTCTTTCCATAAGCACGTACGACTATTTACGGAATACATGCCTACATTATATCGATGAACTGGAGCTAGTGCCGTATCGCCCTAGGTTATAACTGTCTCATGATGAATACCATCGAACAAGTCACTGATCCAATGCCTACAAATTTATCTTATATTGTTCTTGCTAAGTTACTACTGCTATCATCACTGTTACACTTGCTACAAAATTACTGCTATCACTGTTACCGTTACCGTTACTGCTGCTACTATTATCAAAACTATCATATTACTTTGCTACTGATTACTTGCTACAGATAATTGATCTCCAGGTGTGGTTCAATTGACAACTTGATGACCCACAAGTATAGGGGATCTATCCTAGTCCTTTCGATAAGTAAGAGTGTCGAACCCAACGAGGAGCAGAAGGAAATGATAATCGGTTTTCAGCAAGGTATTCTCTGCAAGTACTAAAATAAGTGGTAACAGATAGTTTTGTGATAAGATAATTTGTAACAAGCAACAAGTAATAAAAGTAAATAAAGTGCAGCAAGGTGGCCCAATCCTTTTTGTAGCAAAGGACAAGCCTGGACAAACTCTTATATAAGGAAAAGCGCTCCCGAGGACACATGGGAATATCGTCAAGCTAGTTTTCATCAAGTTCATATGATTCGCGTTCGGTACTTTGATAATCTGATATGTGGGTGGACCGGTGCTTGGGTGCTGTTCTTACTTGAACAAGCATCCCACTTATGATTAACCTCTATTGCAAGCATCCGCAACTACAACAAAAGTATTAAGGTAAACCTAACCATAGCATGAAACATATGGATCCAAATCAGCCCCTTACGAAGCAACGCATAAACTAGGGTTTAAGCTTCTGTCACTCTAGCAACCCATCGTCTACTTATTACTTCCCAATGCCTTCCTCTAGGCCCAAATAATTGTGAAGTGTTATGTAGTCGACGCTCACATAACACCACTAGAGGCTAGACAACATACATCTCATCAAAATATTGAACGAATACCAAATTCACATGACTACTAATAGCAAGACTTCTCCCATGTCCTAAGGAACAAACGTAACTACTCACAAAGCATATTCATGTTCATAATCAGAGGGGTATTAATATGCATAAAGGATCTGAACATATGATCTTCCACCAAATAAACGAACTAGCATCAACTACAAGGAGTAATCAACACTACTAGCAACCTACTAGTACCAATCCCGGACTTGGAGACAAGAATTGGATACAAGAGATTGTGACGCCCGGGTAATTAAGCTACAAAAATCCCACGTTAATGGTGCCACGTCACCCCGGTTGCTATTGATAATATCGCGTTGGATCAAAACCATTTCAAAATTCAATTTCAAATTAATGTCAGCGATAAAAGTTTTTCAAAATTTAAAACAAAATTGTTCGGGTTGTACTAAATATTACATAGATAAATATGGTGCAGTAAACACATTTTTATAAAAGGCCTAAATAATTTAAAATTATTTAAAACAGAAAAGTAAATAAATAAAAGAAAAGAAAATACAAAAGAGAAAAACTAAACTAACAAAAAAATAAAAGAACCCCCCCCCACTGGGCCACAGCCCAGCTGGCCTCTGGGCCAACCAGGCCGGCCAGTGGCGCCTATAGCCCCTGGGCGACCAAACCCTAATCGCTACCACCCCACTCCCTCGTCCCCCACTCTCTCTCGCCACCCCTCCCTCACGCACACGCACACACACCGCGCATCGCCGCCACCACAGCCGGAGGACCAGCGCTGAGCCCTCGCACCGTCCGGCGACCCGGTTGCCGCGGATGAGCCGCTCGCCGGCGACGAACTCCTCCTCCCTGCGCCATTCTTCCACCCCGAGCAACCACCCGACGACCGCGCCTCGCCGCCTGGAGCTCCGCGAGCCTCACTGGAGCCACCCCGTCGCCCCCTTGCCGTCACCATCGCCTGGAGGACCACCTCGCCGGACGCCATCGCCCCCGTCCTCTTCGTCGTCGACCAGCCCGACGTCGACCCCGTCGCCGCCGTCCTCTCCATCGTCGATGCCGCCTCGCCGGACCTCCCCGAGCCCACTGCCAGTACCCTACGGCCCCGCCGTGAGCACCTCCCTCTCATCGTACTCCCCTTCTCCCGTGTCGAACGTCGCCTTGCACGCCGCCCCGACCTCCTCTCCCTCCTGCGACGCCGTCCTCCCACTGGCCCTGCTGCCAAAGCCGGCGGTTGCCACGCGCGCTGCCCCTCTGCCGCGGCCTCGCCCGGCAGCCCCCTGCACTGTTCGTCGCCGCACCAACCGCCCATCCATGCCAGCCCCCGCTCCGACGTCGTCCTCGCCTGTCCGCGCCACCGCACCCACCCGGGGCCGCCGTCGCCTCGGGCCCTTGCTTTCGCCGATGCGCCCGTTCGGCGACGACGCAGCGCCTAAAAGCGCCAGTACACGCCCGATAGCCCAGCGCCCGATAGGCCTCCCCTGGGCCTATGACGTATGGACCCCGCCCCGGTTAAAAGAAAAAAATATATAATAAAAATAAATTTATAATTAATTAATTAATTAATTAATAATTAAAATAGTTAATGAATTAATTAAGTTAATTAATCATGTTTAATTAATCTAATTAACCCTAATCAGTCAATGACGAATGGGACCCACACGTCAGTTGACCAGTCAACGCCTCATTTGATCGCGGCGTCATCTTGACGTCAAGATGTACTATTCGATAATGTTGAATTTAAGTAATTAAATAATCCTAAAAATGAATTAAATCTTTTAAAAATCATATAAAATAAACCGTAGCTCAGATGAAATACTTTCTACATGAAAGTTTCTCAGAACGACGAGACGAATCCGAATACGTGGCCCGTTCGGCCGCCACACGTCCCTAGCATAGCAAACATGGAACTTTTCCCCTCTCTTTTAATTGTCCGAAATTGCTAAACCTGGGGAAACATTCTCGGATGTTATCCCCTTCGCCGATAACGTAGCACCGCGTAGAACACGCCTAGCTCTGCTGTTGTCTGTTATGCTCTTGCTTGCTATGTATTTACTGTTTCTTCCCCTCTTCTCTCCGGTAGACCCCGAGACCGATGTTGATGCCCTGTGATCGACTCGTCGCCATCGACCCCTCTCTCTTGCCGAGCAACCAGGCAAGCCCCCTTGATCACCGGATATCACCTACTCTTCTCTATATCGCTTGCATTAGAGTAGTGTAGCATGTTACTTGCTTCGATTAATCCTATCTTCTGCATAGCTTGTCCTTGCTACTCTTGTTGTTACCTTTACCCGCTATCCTACTGCTTAGTATAGGATGCTAGTGTTCCATCGGTGGCCCTACATTCTTGTCCGTCGCCATGCTATACTATTGGGCTGTGATCACTTGGAGGTGATCACGGGCATATACTATATACTTTACACTATTACATTACACAATACTGTTAGGAGATGGGGGCTGAAAGGACGGTGGCTCCATCCCGGTAGAGGTGGGCCTGGGTTCCCGACGGCCCCATTCGTTACTTTGTGGCGGAGCGACAGGGCAGGTTGTGGCCACCTAGGAGAGAGGTGGGCTGGCCCGTCGGCGTTCATGCGGATACTTAACACGTTTAACGAGGTCAGGTATTTGATCCGAGTCCGCCATTTGGTCTATCGCACTAACCATCTACGTGGGAGTAGTTATGGGTATCCCGACGTCGTGGTATCAGCCGAAGCACTTCGTGACGCCAGCGACTGAGTGGCGCGCGCCGGATTGGAACGTAAGCCTGCTCTTGTATTAAAGGGGCTAGTTTCGCTTTCGGCCGCGTATGCAACGTGCAGGTGTGCTATGGGCGATGGGCCCAGACCCCTGTGCGCTTAGGTTTAGACCGGCGTGCTAGCCTCTCTGTTGTGCCTAGGTGGGGTTGCGACATGTTGATCTTCCGCGGCCGGGCATGACCCAGAAAAGTGTGTCCGGCCAAATGGGATCAAGCGTGTTGGGTTATGTGGTGCACCCCTGCAGGGAAGTTTAATCTATTCGAATAGCCGTGATCTTCGGTAACAGGGCGACTTGGAGTTGTACCTTGACCTTATGACAACTAGAACCGGATACTTAATAAAACACACCCTTCCAAGTGCCAGATACAACCCGGTGGTCGCTCTCTCTCAGGGTTACAAGGAGGGGATCGCCGAGTAGGATTATGCTATGCGATGCTACTTGGAGAACTTCAGTCTGCTCTCTTCTACATGTTGCAAGACGGAGGCTGCCAGAAGCGTAGTCTTCGACGGGATTAGATATCCCCCTCTTATTCTGGCATTCTGCAGTTCAGTCCACTGATATGGCCTTTACACATATATCCATGCATATGTAGTGTAGCTCCTTGCTTGCGTAGTACTTTGGATGAGTACTCACGGTTGCCTTGTTCCCCTTTTCCCTATCTCTACTCGATTGCTGCGACGGACGATGGAGCCGAGGCGACGCCACCGTCGATGGCGACTACTACCCTGGAGGTGCCTACTACTACGTGCAGCCAGCGATTTACGACTGGAGTAGTTAGGAGGATCCAGCGGGAGGCTGCGCCTCTTCGATCTGTATCCCGGTTTGTGCTAGCCTTCTTAAGGCAACTTGTTTAACTTATGTCCAGTACTCGAGATATTGTTGCTTCCGCTGACTCGTCTATGATCGAGCACTTGTATTCGAGCCCTCGAGGCCCTGGCTTGTATTATGATGCTTGTATGACTTATTTATGTTTTAGAGTTGTGTTGTGATATCTTCCCGTGAGTCCCTGATCTTGATCGTACACATTTGTGTGCATGATTAGTGTACGATTGAATCGGGGGCGTCACAGAGATGAACTAGGGTTTTGAGAGGAGATGGTGCTGGTGAAGATGTTGATGGAGATTGCCCTCTCCCGATGAGAGGAGCATCGGTGGTGATGACGGCGATGATTTCCCCCTCCCGGAGGGAAGTGTCCCCGGCAGAACAGCTCTGCCGGAGCCCTAGATTGGTTCCGCCAAGGTTTCGCCTCGTGGCGACAGAGTTTCGTCCCGAAAGGTTGCTTATGATTTTTTCCTCGACGAAAGACCTCATATAGCAGAAGATGGCCATCGGAGAGCCAACAGGGGGCCCACGAGGAAGGGGGGCGCGCCCTGGGGGTAGGGTGCGCCCCCACCCTCGTGGCCAGGTGGGTTCCCCTCTTGTGAACTTCTTCCGCTCAATATTTTTTATATTTTCCAAAAATGACTTTCGTGGAGTTTCAGGACTTTTGGAGTTGTGCAGAATAGGTCTCTAATATTTGCTACTTTTCCAGCCCATAATTCCAGCTGCCAACATTCTCCCTTCTTATGTAAACCTTGTAAAATAAACATGTAATAACAGCCCATAATGCAATAAATATCGATATAGAAGCATGATGCAAACTGGACGTATCAACTCCCCCAAGCTTAGACCTCGCTTGTCCTCATAACAGCAACATATATAGATATTGTCATATGATTGCTTATGTTCAAGTAATAATCCATTCACAATGCAGAGTACAAATCATAAACTTTATTGAGAACCAACAAACTATAATCTCAGTCATTGAAGCAATTGCAATTTATCATAACATCAGAAAGAGTCTATGTCAGAGCTTAATAGCAAGTCCATATACTCAACTATCATTTAGTCTTCTATAATCGCTAACACTCACGCGATACTTGTGGTTACGGAGTTTTAATCGGACACAGAGAAAGATAGGGGCTTATAGTTTCGCCTCCCAACCTTTTACCACAAGGGTAATGTCAACAATAATAACTCATGCTCCCCTATATCCAATTAGATAGATATATATCAGGATCTTTCCAACATACTGTGCTTGCCAAAGGATAAAGTGTAAAAAGGAAAGGTGAAGATCACCATGACTCTTGTATAAGGTAGAGGATAATAACAAAAGACAGGCCCTTCGCAGAGGGAAGCAGAGGTTGCCATGCGCTTTTATGGTTGGATGCACAAAATCTTAATGCGAAAGAACGTCACTTTATATTGTCACTTGTGATATGAACCTTTATTATACAGTCCGTCGCTTTTATTTCTTCCACATCACAAGATCGTATAAAGCTTATTTCTCCCACACCAATCAATCATACATATTTAAAGAGCAATTTTTATTGCTTTGCACCGATGACAACTTACTTGAAGGATCTTACTCAATCCATAGGTAGGTATGGTGAACTCTCATGGCAAAACTGGTTTAAGGGTTTTGGAAGCACAAGTAGTATCTCTACTTGGTGCTGAGAATTTGGCTAGCATGAGGGGGAAAGGCAAGCTCAACATGTTGGATGATCCATGACAACATACTTTATCTCAGATATAAGAAAACATAACCCATTACGTTGTCTTCCTTGTCCAACATCAACTCTTTAGCATGTCATATTTTAATGAGTGCTCACAATTATAAAAGATGCCAACGATAATATATTTATATGTGAAACCTCTCTTCCTTTATTGCTTCCTATTAATTGCAACGTTGACCAAAGCTATGTTTGCCAACTCCCAACAACTTTTAATCATCACACTCTTTCTATGTGAAGTCATTACTCTCAATAAGATCAATATGAGCTCTTTGTTTTATTCTTTTCTCTTTTCTTTTATTCACTCAAGACCATGGCAAAATAATCAAGCCCTTGACTCAACACTAATCTTTATTATATAGCTCACGGACTCGATTACATAGAGAGATCATAAAGCAAAAACTCAAAATTAGATCATGCCATAAACTTTATTCTACTAGATCAAGATACTACTAATAGGATCGAACTAAGAAAAACGGTAAAGATAGAAGATGTGATTGTGATACGATACCGGGGCACCTCCCCCAAGCTTGGCAGTTGCCAAGGGGAGTGCCCATACCCATGTGATTATGTCTCCTTTGCTGGTGAAGGTGGAAGTGTTGTTGATGATGCGGGCTTGTCGTCCATCTTCCAAGGCATGGGCTCACCATCATAGAAGGATGATCGAGTCTCCGGAATCCTCAAATCTGCAGCCAAACTCATCCTTTTGAATCTATATTCATACTCACAGTTTTGGTTTTGCAGGTCATAGATTTGGGCTTGAAGGTGCTCGATCTTCTCGTAAAGCTTGAAGATGGTCTCTTCGATGTTGTCGGCATCCAGCTTGTGTTTGTTGGTAAACTCCACGATCATCATGTGGTTGGAGTTGAGTCCACGTTCCACCATCCCCTGGCACTCGAAAACTTGTTGCTCCATTGCTTCGAGCCTCGCCTCCACGCTTCCGGTCCCCTTGGGTCCCTCAACATCGCGGATGTGCAGCAACCCATCACGCATCTCAATGGTTTGAGGGTGTCGCAGCACCTCCGCGAGATAAGGGTTGATGACCTTCTCAAAGAACTTGTCCTTGGAGGCACTTGGGGACGTCATTGATAATCTAGATCTGTCAGAAAAATAGCTCGAAACAAGAACAAAGGATAATTGCGTGATACTGGAGGCAAAATCTTCGGGGTGATATCTAATGATTTTTTACCACCAGAATACGTATCGTGCAAGAAAACGGAGTCCGGAAGGCACACGAGGTGCCCACGAGGTAGGGGCGCGCCCAGTGGGGTAGGGCGCACCCTCCACCCTCGTGGGGCCCTCGTGTCCTTCCCGGACTGCTACTTATTTTTCTATTTTTCTAAATATTCAAAACGGGGAAATATTGCCATAAAAATTGTTTTGGAGTCGGTTTACTTACCGTACCACATACCTATTCCTTTTCGGAGTCTGAAACGTTCTGGAAAGTGTCTCTTATGTATTCCTCCGGGGTTACGGTTTCAATAACATTGGTTTCAACATTTATAGGATTACCTGAGATATAATGTTTGATTCTTTGACCGTTCACCACCTTCGGATTTGTGCCTTCGAAATTGTTGATTTTTATCGCACCGGAATGATAGACCTCCTCGATAACGTAAGGGCCTTCCCATTTAGAGAGAAGTTTTCCTACAAAAAATCTAAAACGAGAGTTGTATAGCAATATATAATCACCTACATTAAACTCACGCTTTTGTATCCTTTTGTCATGCCATCTTTTGACTTTCTCTTTAAACAACTTGGCATTTTCATAAGCTTGGGTTCTCCATTCATCAAGTGAGCTAATATCAAATAACCTCTTCTCTCCGGCAAGTTTGAAATCATAATTGAGCTCTTTAATAGCCCAATATGCCTTATGTTCTAGTTCGAGAGGTAAGTGACATGCTTTTCCATAAACCATTTTATACGGAGACATACCCATAGGATTTTTATATGCAGTTCTATAGGCCCATAACGCATCATCAAGTTTCTTGGACCAATTCTTTCTAGACCTATTGATAGTCTTTTGCAAAATTAATTTGAGCTCCCTATTACTCAATTCTACTTGACCACTAGACTGTGGATGATATGGAGATGCAATTCTATGATTAACATCATACTTAGCAAGCATCTTCTGGAAAGCACCATGAATAAAATGTGAACCACCATCACTCATTAAATATCTAGGGACTCCAAACCTCGGAAAAATAACTTCTTTAAGCATTTTAATAGAAGTGTTATGATCAGCACTACTAGTTGGAATAGCTTCCACCCACTTAGTAACGTAATCAACAGCAACTAAAATATGTGTATACCCATTAGAGGCAGGAAAAGGTCCCATATAATCAAAGCCCCAAACATCAAATGGTTCGATAACGAGTGAATAATTCATAGGCATTTCTTGACGTCTACTAATATTACCGATTCTTTGACATTCATCACAAGATAAAACAAACTTACGGGCATCCTTGAAGAGAGTAGGCCAATAAAAACCGGATTGCAATACCTTATGTGCAGTCCTATCTCCAGCGTGGTGTCCTCCATAAGCTTCGGAGTGACACTTGCGTAGGATCTGTTCCTGTTCATGCTTAGGTACACAACGTCTAATAACACCATCTAATCCTTCTTTATAAAGATGTGGGTCATCCCAAAAGTAATGTCTCAAATCATAGAAAAAAACTTTTTCTTTTGCTGGTATGTGAAACTAGGTGGTATAAATTTAGCAACAATGTAATTAGCATAATCAGCATAGCATGGAGTGCTACGAGAGGTACTTATAACATTTAATTGTTCATCAGGGAAGCTATCATCAATAGGTAGTGGGTCATCAAGAACATTTTCTAACCTAGACAAGTTATGCGCAGCGGGTTCTCAGCTCCTTTCTATCAACAATATGCAAATCAAATTCTTGTAGCAAGAGAACCCATCTAATAAGTCTAGGTTTAGCATCTTTCTTTTCCATCAGATATTTAATAGCAGCATGATCAGTGTGAATAGTTACTTTAGAATCAACAATATAAGGTCTGAACTTATCACAAGCAAATACAACTGCTAAGAATTCTTTTTCAGTAGTAGCATAATTTCTTTGAGCATTGTCTATAGTTTTACTAGCATAATGGATAACATTTAATTTCTTATCGACTCTTTGCCCTAGAACAGCACCTACTGCATAATCACTAGCATCACACATAATTTCAAAGGGTAAATTCCAACCAGGTGGCTGAACAATAGGTGCAGAGATCAATGCTTTCTTAAGTATTTCAAATGCTTCTACACAATCATCATCAAACACAAAGGGTATATCTTTGTAATAAATTAGTCAGAGGCCGAGAAATTTTTGAGAAGTCCTTAATGAACCTCCTATAAAACCCGGCGTGACCAAGGAAACTTCTTATACCTTTGATGTCCTTGGGACATGGCATCTTTTCAATAGCGTCAACCTTGGCTTTATCAACTTCAATACCTCTTTCAGAAACTTTATGCCCCAAGACAATACCTTCATTAACCATAAAGTGGCACTTTTCCCAATTCAAAACAAGATTAGTTTCTTCACACCTCTGCAAAACTCGATCAAGATTGCTCAAGCAATCATCAAAAGAAGATCCATAGACGGAAAAATCATCCATGAAAACTTCACAAATCTCTTCACAGAAGTCAGAGAATATAGCCATCATGCATCTTTGAAAGGTAGCAGGTGCATTACATAAACCAAAAGGCATACGTCTATAAGCAAAAGTACCAAAAGGGAAAGTAAAAGTAGTCTTTGATTGATCCTTGGCTGATACAGGTATTTGAGAGAAACCAGAATAACCATCTAGAAAGCAATAATGTGTATGTTTGCAAAGTCTTTCTAGCATTTGATCGATAAAAGGTAAGGGGTAATGATCTTTCTTAGTAGTCTTATTTAATTTGTGGAAATCAATTACCATCCTATAACCTGTAATAATTCTTTGCGGAATCAACTCATCTTTGGAACAACAGTAACACCTCCCTTCTTAGGGACACAATGAACAGGACTTACCCACTGACTATCAGCAACGGGATAAATTATACCTGCCTCTAGAAGCTTTAGTATTTCTTTTCTTACCACTTCTTTCATCTTAGGATTCAGCCGTCGTTGATGATCACGAACCGGTTTGGCATCTTCTTCCAAATTTATTTTATGTTGACATAGAGTGGGACTAATGCCCTTAAGATCATCAAGAGTATATCCAATAGCAGCTTGGTGCTTCTTCAGAGTTTTCAATAATCTCTCTTCTTCATGCTCTGAAAGGTTAGCACTAATAATAACAGGATATATTTTCTATTCATCAAGATAAGCATATTTAAGATTATCAGGCAAGGGTTTAAGTTCAAACACGGAATCACCCTTGGGTGGAGGAGGATCCCCTAAGATTTCAACAGGCAAATTGTGTTTCAGAATGGGTTCCTGATTAAAGAATACTTCATCTACTTCCCTTCTTTCATTCATAAACATATCATTTTCATGGTCTAGCAAATATTGTTCTAAAGGATCACTAGGAGGTACGGCAATAGAAGCAAGACCAATAATTTCATCCTTACTAGGCAATTCTTCTTCACGGTGTTGTCTACTAAATTTAGAGAAATTAAACTCAAGAGACATATCACCCAAACCAATATTAAAAACATTCTTTTCGCAATCTATTCTAGCATTGACAGTGTTCAAGAAGGGTCTACCAAATATAATGGGACAAAAGCTATCTTGTGGGGAACCAAGAACAAGAAAATCAGCTGGATATTTAGTTTTCCCACACAAGACTTCAACATCTCTAACAATTCCCATTGCTGATATAGTATCTCTATTGGCAAGTTTTATTGTAACATCAATACCTTCTAACTCAGCAGGTGCAATTTCATGCTTAATTTCTTCGTATAAAGTATGAGGTATAACACTAGCACTAGCACCCATATCACACAAGCCATGATAACAATGATCTCTTATATTAACAGAAATAATAGGCACGCCTACCACAGGTCTATGTTTATCTTTAGCACAGGGTTTGGCAATTCTAGCAGTTTCACCGCAGAATTGAATAACATGCCCATCAATATTATCAGCTAAGAGATCTTTAACAATAGCAACATTAGGTTCAACTTTAATTTGCTCAGGAGGTGTATAAGTTCTAATATTGCTTTTACGAACCACAGTTGAAGCTTTAGCATGATCCTTTATTCTAACAGGGAAAGGTGGTTTCTCAACATAAGAAGTAGGAACAACAGGATCATTATAAGTGACAATCTTTTCTTCAACTTTAATAGGTGCAGCTACTTTTACTACTATGGGAGGATGATATTTAAACCACTTCTCCTTGGGGAGATCAACATAAGTAGCAAAGGATTCACAGAAAGAAGCTACTATCTCAGAGTCAAGTCCATATTTAGTGCTAAACTTACGGAAAACATCGGTATCCATAAAAGACTTAACACAATCAAACTTAGGTGCCATACCTGACTCCTTACCTTCGTCGAGATCCCAATCTTCAGAGTTGCGTTTAATTCTATCCAATAAATTCCATCTGAATTCAATAGTCTTCATCATAAAAGAGCCAGCACAAGAAGTATCGAGCATGGTGCGATTGTTTTCAGAAAGCCGAGCATAAATTTTTGAAGAATTATTTCTTTTGAGAGCTCATGATTGGGGCATGAATATAACATTGATTTAAGCCTCCCCCAAGCTTGAGCGATGCTTTCTCCTTCGTGAGGCCAAAAATTATATATATATATAATTGCGATCACGATGAACAAGATGCATAGGATAATACTTTTGATGAAATTCCAGCTTCATTCGTTTATAGTTCCATGATCCCGTGTCATCACATAGCCTATACCATGTCGATGCATCTCCCTTCAAAGATAAAGGGAAGACCTTCTTCTTAACAACATCATCGGGTATACCTGCAAGCTTAAATAATCCACAAACTTCATCCACGTATATTAGGTGTTCACCAGGATGCTTTGTTCCATCTCCTGTAAAAGTATTAGCTAGCAGTTTTTCTAACATACCCGAAGGAACTTCAAAGGGAATATTTTCATTTTTAGTAGGACCCTATCTATATTTCTACGATGGCCCAAGAACACGCTCATTCTTCAGCCGTAGAGAGACTTTTGTTCAGTAGGTTGAGGAGCAACTCTTTGCTCTACTGGTTGGGGCGAAGATACCCCGAACAAGCCCCTCAGAGGATTACTTTCCATAATAACAAGTGACAGTAAATTCCAGCACACTATATAAATTTTTCCTTACCAAATTCCACCTACCAAAGGCGCTTCACACCCCGGCAACGGCGCCAGAAAAGAGTCTTGATGACCCACAAGTATAGGGGATCTATCGTAGTCCTTTCGATAAGTAAGAGTGTCGAACCCAACGAGGAGCAGAAGGAAATGATAAGCGGTTTTCAGCAAGGTATTCTCTGCAAGTACTGAAATAAGTGGTAACAGATAGTTTTGTGATAAGATAATTTGTAACAAGCAACAAGTAATAAAAGTAAATAAAGTGTAGCAAGGTGGCCCAATCCTTTTTGTAGCAAAGGACAAGCCTGGACAAACTCTTATATAAGGAAAAGCGCTCCCGAGGACACATGGGAATATCGTCAAGCTAGTTTTCATCACGTTCATATGATTCGCGTTCGGTACTTTGATAATCTGATATGTGGGTGGACTGGTGCTTGAGTGTTGTTCTTACTTGAACAAGCATCCCACTTATGATTAACCTCTATTGCAAGCATCCGCAACTACAACAAAAGTATTAAGGTAAACCTAACCATAGCATGAAACATATGGATCCAAATCAGCCCCTTACGAAGCAACACATAAACTAGGATTTAAGCTTCTATCACTCTAGCAACCCATCATCTACTACTTTCCAATGCCTTCCTCTAGGCCCAAATAATGGTGAAGTGTTATGTAGTCGACGTTCACATAACACCACTAGAGGCTAGACAACATACATCTCATCAAAATATCGAACGAATACCAAATTCACATGACTACTAATAGCAAGACTTCTCCCATGTCCTCAGGAACAAATGTAACTACTCACAAAGCATATTCATGTTCATAATCAGAGGGGTATTAATATGAATAAAGGATCTGAACATATGATCTTCCACCAAATAAACGAACTAGCATCAACTACAAGGAGTAATCAACACTACTAGCAACCTACTAGTACCAATCCCGGACTTGGAGACAAGAATTGGATACAAGAGATGAACTAGGGTTTTGAGAGGAGATGGTGCTGGTGAAGATGTTGATGGAGATTGCCCTCTCCTGATGAGAGGAGCATTGGTGGTGATGACGGCGATGATTTTCCCCTCCCGGAGGGAAGTGTCCCCGCCAGAACAGCTCTGCCGGAGCCCTAGATTGGTTCCGCCAAGGTTCCGCCTCGTGGCGGCGGAGTTTCGTCCCAAAAGGTTGCTTATGATTTTTTCCTCAACGAAAGACCTCATATAGCAGAAGATGGCCATCGAAGAGCCAACAGGGGGCCCACGAGGCAGGGGGCGCGCCCTGGGGGGTAGGGCGCGCCCCCCACCCTTGTGGCCAGGTGGGTCCCCCTCTGGTGAACTTCTTCCGCTCAATATTTTTTATATTTTCCAAAAATGACTTTCGTGGAGTTTCAGGACTTTTGGAGTTGTGCAGAATAGGTCTCTAATATTTGCTCCTTTTCCAGCCCAGAATTCCAGCTGCCGGCATTCTCCCTTCTTATGTAAACCTTGTAAAATAAGAGAGAATAGGCATAAGTATTGTGATATAACATGTAATAACAACCCATAATGCAATAAATATCGATATAGAAGCATGATGCAAAATGGACGTATCACAACTCAGCTGCTAAAACCTTCAAATATTCTTTGGCTCCCCTTGTGTCAAATCTATAAAGTTGGGTTGAATACTCTACCCTCAAAAACTATTGTGATCCCTTATACTTGTTGGTTATTAGAGACGCGGAGATTTTTGGCGTGGTTCCGATAGGTGGTGCTATCGTACATCCACGTTGGTGGAGACTTCAACCCACGAAGGGTAACGGTTGCACGAGTCCACGGACGGCTCCACCTACGAAGGGTCCACGAAGAAGCAACCTTGTCTATCCCACCATGGCCATCGCCCAAGAAGGACTTGCCTCACTTGGGTAGATCTTCACGAAGTAGGTGATCTCCTTGCCCTTACACACTCCTTGGTTCAACTCCACAATCTTGACGGAGGCTCCCAAGGGACACCTAACCAATCTAGGAGACACCACCCTCCAAAAGCTAATAGATGGTGTGTTGATGATGAACTCCTTGCTCTTGTGCTTCAAATGATAGTCTCCCCAACAGTCAACTCTCTCTCATAGATTTGGCTATGGTGGAAAGATGATTTTAGTGGAAAGTAACTTGGGGAAGGCTAGAGATCAAGATTCTTATGGTTGGATTGGAATGTCTTGGTCTCAACACATGAGTAGGTGGTTCTCTCTCAGAAAATGAGTAGTGGAAGTGTAGGCACGTTCTGATGGCTCTCCCTTGAATGAAGAGGAGGGTGGAGGGGTATATATAGCCTCCACACAAAATCTAACCGTTACACACATTTGAGCCAACTCGGTCAGACCGAATAAGTGAACTCAGTGAGACTGATTTAGTTCAAAATGTGAACGTTAGATTTTTCGGTGGGACCGACAAGATCAACTCGGTGGGACCGATGAGCTACGGTTAGGACAAACCTCATCTCAGTTTGACCGATTTCGTGAACTCTGTGAGACCGATTTCAGTAATTAGCTAACAGAGAGTTGGTCAGGCAAACTCGGTGGGACCAATCGCTCCTTTCGGTGATACTGAAACGTTACGAAAGGAAAACAGAGAGTTTGCACTGCAAACTCGGTGGGACCGATCACTCATTTCGGTGAGACCGAAACGTTAAGAAGGGAAACAAAGATTTTTCAATCCCATCTCGGTGAGACCGAGATCCCTATCGGTGAGACCGAACTGATTAGGGTTTGTGGCAGTGACTATGTCAAGTGAACTCGGTGGCACCGGATGGATCAAATCGGTGGGGCCGAGTTTAACATTAGGTTTAGGACATATTTGGATTTGAGAAAGTGGTTGAGGGCTTTGGAGCATATCACTAAGTATTTTGAGCAAGTAGACCATTAAGCAACACCTCATCCCCTCTTAATAGTATTGGCTTTCCTATGGACTCAATGTGATCTTGGATCACTGAATAGAAATGAAGAGTCTTGAGCTTTTGCCAATCTTCTGTCCTTAGCATCTTGAAGGGGTTCCACATCCTCTTGTCCATGCCACGCCTTTGCTGAACTTTCTGAAATATACTATATGAAAATATTAGTCCAACAAGAGATATATTGACATTAATTACCAAAACCACCCAGCGAGCACTTGTGCTTTCAATCTCCCCCTTTTTGGTAATTGATGACAACATACATCAAAGCCTTAGATAAAGATATGAATAATAACAAGTAAAGCTTTGGAAAGATATGTAACATGCGTAGGCTCCCCCTACATGTATGCAGTCATGTAAAGATCGTATGTAATAGCATGTGAATGCATAAGCATGTCAGAGCTAGCAATGAGTTACATGTATCTTGGCTATATGCATCAGAACAATTGATGTAAATACAAGAAATGTACCTTCATGTTCATGAGTCCTTCTTGCAAACAATATGTACATCAGCAAGAGATCATCATGCACATGAGTGTGATGCATATACTTACCTTGTGGTCTTGAGCTAGCTTTGGAATAGGTGAACTTGAGAAAACGGGGTTAGATAACACAAGAACACCTACTAAACAGAGCAAATTGAGAAAACCACAAGAGTACCAAGACTGGGATGACATGTAGTGAGTGAGTACTTAGTACTCTATTTGGATATAGACATGTCTCCAAGGATTAAAGATATGCAATGAATTCCAAGGATTTTCTTCCCTTAGATATGAACTCTTTCTCCCCCTGAATCTGATATTGGATAATGGGAGAAGGTAGGTTAAAAGAAAATCAGAACAAAGAAACATATGCTAACATGTCTTTCCCCTCTTAAAGACATGTGACTTCTCTCCTCTATGGTTAATAAGCATCCGAAGAAGCTAAGATGTGCTTTATCTCCTATGTGATAAGCTTTGATGTGCTCTCTCTCCCCCTTTGAATTCAATTTCTAAGAAGGGATCTTCTGGAGCATGAGTCATATAGGTTTGGTCCTTGAGTCACATTACAAAGCTGCGTGTTATTTTAGATGCTAGTAGAGGATAAGAATCATCGAGTGGAGCTGGAAAAAAATGACAATGGCAAAATCTTTTCTCAGTAGTGAAATCGGTAACACCGATTATTTTTCATCGGTGACACCGAGTTGGCAGTGTCATAGATGACACATATCGGTCAGACCGGGTTCGTCCTTGTCGGTTGTACCGATGAACGCTCTTCAATGTATAATTGTAGTTCGGTCTAGCCGATAGGCAGAAATCGGTGAGGCCGATTTCAATACAGAGGAAAATAATTGTCATCTCAGCTCACTAGGCAAATAAGATCTCACAAGGATTTGCAAGGAATTAACTGAAAGATTTGCAATGAATTGGATGCAGGGAATGCAGAAGATAACAGACAAAAGAAATGAATTCTAGATGAAGTTTTTTTGAAAGGGGGACAAACAAGCAAGAAACAAATACAAGAACACAAAGAAACACTAGAGAACTTCATCTAGAAAGGGTCAGCAACAATGTCACCTATGTTAGAGTATACTGACTGAGGAGTCAAGTGATAACACTTGATCATAGGTCATACTCATCATTCAAGCTCAAAATGGGGTTACCATTTTCCATTTAAGCATTTCAATGTATTCACATCTTGTTGAGCTAGTTTGACCCATGTCTTGGGGTAAAGCTTCTCTAAGATGGAGTTACATACCTTAGGTGGTGGTGATGATCTTGATCATGTAGTCGAACTTGTGTTGGATGCTCAAGGTTGATGCAGTTCATCAAGAGTTGGGAGCACCACTTGTAGTTTGAGTTCATCTACCTACATGGGTTAGTTTTGCAAGGAAGAGCACTTGTGTATCCAAAATGATAATCATGAAATTTGGTTCCAAATGAAATTTGATATATATTGAAATTGTCAAAGGATATGTTGAAAGGATTCATGCTTCCTTGTCTTCAACCACCATATTGTACATACTTGGTGATGTAGAGATTGCTCAAGATGTGAGTGAGTTGCAATCTCATAGATTTGGGCTCATCCAATTACCTACAAGGGTTAGATAACATGCAAGGGTACAAGTATAGATCCAAGACATATGATCATCATCATAAGAGAAATGTCAAGGATTAGTCAAAGGCTCATGCCTTGCATGTATCCAAATAGAGTCTATACTCCAATTTTGAGGCATCAATGATGTTCAATTCACCTCTCAAATGACAAAATACTTTCTCATCAAGCGGTTTGGTGAGTATATCCGCCAATTGCTTATCGCTATGAACATTCTTAAGATCGATGTCTCCTTTAGCAACATGATCTCGAATGAAATGATGACGAACTTCAATATGCTTAGTTCGAGAATGTTGCACGGGATTGTGAGCAACCTTAATAGCACTTTCATTATCACAAAGCAATGGAACATGTTTCACATGTATCCCATAATCCTTTAGAGTTTGGGTCATCCAAAGTAATTGAGCACAACATGAACCGGCGGCAATGTATTCCGCTTTGGCGGTGGATAAGGATACCGAGTTTTGTTTCTTGGAGGACCAAGACACAAGAGATCTACCAAGAAATTGACAAGTACTCGAAGTGGACTTTCTATCAACCTTGTCACCGGCATAGTCTGAATCGGAGTATCCAACAAGATCAAAAGAAGACCTCTTAGGTGTCAAAGAAAAGAAGACCTCTTAGGATACCAAATGCCAAAGTTTGGTGTATGAATTAAGTATCTCACTATCCTTTTCACAGCCTTAAGATGGCATTCCTTAGGGACTGCTTGATATCATGCACACATGCACACACTTAGCATAATATCGGGACGGGAGGCACATAGATATAACAATGAACCAATCATAGAGCGATAAACCTTTTGGTCAACCGGTTTGCCATCGTTAGTCAAGTCAAGATGTCCACTAGTAGGCATGGGTGTTTTCATACCTTTGCTCTCTTGCATGTTGAACTTCTTAAATAAGTCCTTGGTATACTTCGTTTGGGAAACAGAGGCACCCTCGTTAGTTTGCTTGATTTGCAAACCAAGAAAGAACTTGAGTTCACTCATCATAGACATCTCAAACTTCTCTGACATTAGCCTTCCAAACTTTTCACTAAAATGAGGGTTAGTCGAACCAAATATGATACCATCCACCTAAATTTGGCACACAAATAATTCACCACATTAACCCTTTTAGTAAAAAGTGTAGAATCAATTTTTCCAATCTCAAAGCCTTTTTCAATAAGGAACTTTGGTCAAGCATTTATACCACGCTCTAGGAGCTTGTTTAAGACCATAAAGAGCTTTATGAAGTTCGTAAACATGATTGGGTTTCTTGGGCTTAACAAAGCCGGGAGGTTGTTTAACATAAACTTCCTCCTCAGTTTCACCATTTAGAAAAGTACTTTTAATGTCCATTTAGTATAACGTGATATCATGGTGATTGGCATAAGCAAGTAAGATGCGTATGAACTCAAGTCTAGCAACGAGGCATATGTCTCACCATAGTCCATACCTTCGACTTGAGTGTAGCCTTGGGCAACGAGACGGGCCTTGTTGCATGTAACTTGTCCATCTTCATCTTGCTTATTCTGAAATACCCAATTGGTTCCAATGACATTTTGGTTGTTGTCCGGCTTTTCTACCAATGTCCACACTTGGTTCCTCTCAAAATTGTGTAGCTCTTCATGCATGGAGTTCACCCAATCCGGATAATCAAGAGCTTCTTAAACCTTCATAGGTTCAATGCTAGAAATGAATGAGTAATGTTCACAAAAGTTAGTTAACGAGTTTTAGAGCAAGTAATTCCCCCGGTTTGAATGTCATCAAAAATTTGTTCGACGGGATGATCTCTTGGGACTCTTGCTCTAACTCGTGAGAGATTTTGTTTGGGTTGGGGTGGAACATCTTCTTCCTCTTGTCCTTCTTCATTGTTGGTGTTGTTGTTCTCTTTTGGAGGTGGAGAAGGAGGTCGATGAGGTTCATCTTGTTGTACTTCCTCGTTTCCTTTGTCTTGACGTGTTCCACTCATGGATGCCTCCATGTCAACTCGTGGTTCACCTTCTCGTGAAGTTGAGGCTTCCACTTGAACGGACGAGGTACTTTCCTTCACCTCCGTTGGGTGAATCTTGCCAATAGACAAGTCTTGAATTGCTTCCGAAGGGTCTTTGTCTCCTACATCAATTGGCAATTGCTCTACTTGCGAGCTGTTAGATTCATCAAACTTCACATCTACCGTCTCTTCAACCTTTCGGGTGAAATTGTTGTAGACTTGGTAAGTGTGAGAGTTTGAGCCATAACCGAGTAGGAAACCTCCATGAGATTTAGGAGCAAATTTCGAACGACGATAATTATCAAGAATATAGCACTTTGAGCCGAATACTCGAAAGTATCCAACTTGGGATTTGGTACCGGTGAGAAGCTCGTATGCTGTCTTGTCGAGTAGCTTGTGAAGATATAGACGATTTGTTACATGACAAGCTGTCTCAACCGCTTCCGCCCAAAAGTGTTTTGGCGTCTTGTACTCATCAAGCATCATTCTCGCCATCTCAATAAGAGTCCGGTTCTTCCTCTCAACAACTCAATTTTGTTGAGGTGTGTACGTAGCCGAGAACTCATGTGAAATCCCTTTCTTCATCAAGAAAGGTGTCCTGATACATCTCCAACGTATCTATAATTTTTGATTGCTCCATGCTACTTTATCTACTGTTTTGGACTATATTGGGCTTTATTTTCCACTTTTATATTATTTTTGGGACTAACCTATTAACCGGAGGCCCAGCCTGCATTGCTTTTTTTGCCTATTTCAAAGTTTCAAGAAACGGAATATCAAACGGAGTCCAAACGGAATGAAACCTTCGAACGTGATTTTCTCACCGAACGTGATCCAGAGACTTGGACTCTACTCAAGAAGTAACAGAGGCGGTCACGAGGATGGGGCGCGCCCCTGCCTCGTGGGCCCCTGTTGCTCCACCGACGCATACTCCTTCCTCCTATATATACCTCACGCACCCCAAACGATCGTAACAAGAGCCAAAACCTAATTCCACCGCCGCAACTTCCTGTATCCACGAGATCCCATCTTGGGGCCTGTTCGAGCTCACGGAGGGGGCATCCACCACGGAGGGCTTCTACATCATCACCATAGCCCCTCCGATGAAGTGTGAGTAGTTTACTTCAGACCTTCGGGTCCATAGCTAGTAGCTAGATGGCTTCTTCTCTCTTTTTGGATCTCAATACAATGTTCTCCCCCTCTCTCGTGGAGATCTATTCGATGTAATCTTCTTTTTGCGGTGTGTTTGTTGAGACCGATGAATTGTGGGTTTATGATCAAGTTTATCTATGAACAATATTTGAATCTTCTCTGAATTCTTTTATGTATGATTGGTTATCTTTGCAAGTCTCTTTGAATTATCCGTTTGGTTTGGCCAACTAGATTGGTAGTTCTTGCAATGGGAGAAGTGCTTAGCTTTGGTTTCAATCTTGCGGTGTCCTTTCCCAGTGATAGAAGGGGCAGCAAGGCACGTATTGTATTGTTGCCATTGAGGATAACAAGATGGGGTTTTTATCATATTGCATGAATTTATCCCTCTACATCATGTCATCTTGCTTAAGGCGTTACTCTGTTTTTAACTTAATACTCTAGATGCATGTTGGATAGCGGTCGATGAGTGGATTAATAGTAGTAGATGCAGGCAGGAGTCAGTCTACTTGTCTTGGACGTGATGCCTATATACATGATCATACCTAGATATTCTCATAACTATGCTCAATTCTGTCAATTGCTCAACAGTAATTTGTTCACCCACCGTAGAATACTTATGCTCTTGAGAGAAGCCACTAGTGAAACCTATGGCCCCCGGGTCTGTTTTCATCATATCAATCTCCATCACTTTAATACTTGCTTTGTTTTTACTTTGCCTTTTACTTTTCACTTTGCATCTCTATATCAAAAATAGTAAAAAATATTATTTATCATCTCTATCAGATCTCACTCTCGTAAGTGACCTGAAGGGATTGACAACCCCTAATCGCGTTGGTTGCGAGGAGCTATTGTTTTGTGCAGGTACTAGGGACTCGCGCGTAGCCTCCTACTGGATTGATACCTTGGTTCTCAAAAACTAAGGGAAATACTTACGCTACTTTGTTGCATCATCCTCTCCTCTTCGGGGAAATCCAACGCAGTGCTCAAGAGGTAGCAAGAAGAATTTCTGGCGCCGTTGCCGGGGAGGCTTACGCAAGAGCACCGTCAAAATCTACATACCAAGTACCCATCACAATCCCTATCTCCCGCATTACATTATTTGCCACTTGCCTCTCGTTTTCCTCTCCCCCACTTCACCCTTGCTGTTTTATTCGCCCTCTCTTTCCCAATCTCCTCCTCTCTTTTTGCTTGCTGTTTTTCTGTTTGCTTGTGTGTTGGATTACTTGTTGCCATGGCGCAAGATAATACCAAATTGTGTGATTTCTCGAGTACCAATAATAATGATTTCCTTAGTACTCCGATTGCTCCTCTTAATAATGATGAGTCTTGTGAAATCAATACTGCTTTGCTAAATCTTGTTATGAAAGATCAATTCGCTGGCCTTCCTAGTGAAGATGCCGCTACTCATCTGAATAGCTTCGTTGATTTATGTGATATGAAAAATAAAAAAGATGTCGATAATGATGTCGTTAAGTTGAAGCTATTTCCTTTTTCGCTTAGAGATCGTGCTAAAGCGTGGTTTTCATCTCTGCCTAAAAATAGTATTGATTCTTGGAACAAGTGCAAAGATGCTTTTATCTCTAAGTATTTTCCTCCCGCTAAGATCATCTCTCTTAGGAATGATATTATGAATTTTAAGCAACTTGATCATGAACATGTTGCACAAGCTTGGGAGAGAATGAAATTAATGATACGTAATTGTCCTGCTCATGGTTTGAACTTGTGGATGATTATACAAAACTTTTATGCCGGATTGAATTTTGCTTCTAGAAATCTTTTAAATTCAGCCGCGGGAGGCACTTTTATGGAAATCACTTTAGGATATGCTACTAAACTCCTAGATAATATCATGGTTAATTACTCTCAATGGCATACCGAAAGATCTACTAATAAAAAAGTGCATGCGATAGAAGAAATTAATGTTTTGAGTGGAAAGATGGATGAACTTATGAAATTATTTGCTAATAAGAGTGTTTCTTCTGATCCTAATGATATGCCTTTGTCCACTTTGATTGAGAATAATAATGACTCTATGGATGTGAATTTTGTTGGTAGGAATAATTTTGGTAACAACGCGTATAGAGGGAATTTTAATCCTAGGCCGTATCCTAGTAATTCCTCTAATAATTATGGAAATTCCTACTACAATTCTTATGGAAATTTTAATAATATGCCCTCTTAATTTGAGACTAGTGTTAAAGAATTTATGAGTTCGCAAAAGAATTTTAATGCTTTGCTTGAGGAGAAATTGCTTAAAGTTGATGATTTGGCTAGGAACGTTGATAGAATTTCTCTTGAAATTGAATCTTTAAAGCTTAGATCTATTCCTCCTAAGCATGATATCAATGAGTCTCTCAAAGCTATGAGAATTTCCATGGATGAGTGCAAAGAAAGAACCGCTAGGATGCGTGCTTCCAAAGATGCCTTTATTAAAGCGTGTTCTTCCAATTCCTATGAAAATCAAGATGAAGATCTAAAAGTTATTGATGTGTCCCCCATTAAATCTTTGTTTTGCAATATGAATCTTGATGAAACTGAATATGATCTTCCTTTACCTAGAAGGCGTTCTAAGAATTCGGAGTTTTTAGATCTTGATGATGAAATTGATAAATGTGGGATTGAAAGAAATAAAAACCTAGATGTTGCTAAACCAACTATATTGGATTTCAAGGAATTTAATTATGAAAATTGCTCTTTAATTGATTGTATTTCCTTGTTGCAATCCGTGCTAAATTCTCCTCATGCTTATAGTCAAAACAAAGCCTTTACCGAACATATTGTTGATGCCTTGATGCAATCTTATGAAGAAAAACTTGAGTTGAAAGTTTCTACCCCTAGAAAACTTTATGATGAGTGGGAACCAACTGTAAAAATTAAAATTAAAGATCATGAGTTTTATGCTTTGTGTGATTTGGGTGCTAGTGTCTCCACTATCCCCAAAACTTTGTGTGATTTGCTAGATTTCCGTGACTTTGATGATTGCTCTCTAAACTTGCATCTTGCAGATTCCACTATTAAAAAGCCTATGGAAAGAATTAATGATGTTCTTATTATTGCAAATAGGAATTATGTGCCCGTAGATTTTATCGTTCTTGATATAGATTGCAATCCTTCTTTCCCTATTATTCTTGGTAGACCTTTCCTTAGAACGATCGGTGCAATTATTGATATGAAGGAAGGGAATATTAGATTCCAATTTTCCTTAAAGAAGGGCATGGAACACTTTCCTAGAAAGAAAATAAAATTACCATATGAATCTATCATGAGAGCCACTTATGGATTGCCTACCAAAGATGGCAATACCTAGATCTATCCTTGCTTTTATGCCTAGCTAGGGGTGTTAAACGATAGCGCTTGTTGGGAGGCAACCCAATTTTATTTTTAATTTTTTTTGCTTTTGCTTATGTTTAGGAATAAATAATACATCTAGCCTCTGTTTAGATGTGGTTTTATGTTTTAATTAGTGTTTGTGCCAAGTTAGACCTATAGGATCTTCTTGGATGATAGTTATTTGATCTTGCTGTAATTTCCAGAATCTTTCGGCTCACGAAAACAATTGTTAAAAATCACCGGAACGTGATAAAATACTGATTCCAATTGCTGCTGATCATAAAACAAATTTTCTAGGTTGTCCTATTTTGGTAGAATGTTTGGAGTTCCAGAAGTTTGCGTTAGTTACAGATTACTACAGACTGTTCTGTTTTTGACAGATTCTGTTTTTCTTGTGTTGTTTGCTTATTTTGATGAATCTATGGCTAGTAAAATAGTTTATAATCCATAGAGAGGTTGGAATACAGTAGGTTTAACACCAATATAAATAAATAATGAGTTCATTACAGTACCTTAAAGTAGTCTTTTGTTTTCTTTCTCTAACGGAGCTCACGAGATTTCTATTGAGTTTTGTGTTGTGAAGTTTTCAAGTTTTGGGTAAATTCTTTTGATGGATTATGGAACAAGGAGTGGCAAGAGCCTAAGATTGGGGATGCCCATGGCACCCCCAAGATAATCCAAGGACACCAAAAAGTCAAAGCTTGGGGATGCCCCAGAAGGCATCCCCTCTTTCGTCTACTTCCATCGTTAATTTACTTGGAGCTATATTTTTATTCACTACTCCCTCCGTCCCATAATATAAGACGTTTTTTGACACTACACTAGTGTGAAAAAACGTCTTACATTATGGGACGGAGGGAGTACATGATATGTGTTTTGCTTGGAGCGTCTTGTATTATTTGCGTCTTTGCTTGTTAGTTTACCACAATCATCCTTGCTGTACACACCTTTTGAGAGAGCCATACATAAATTGGAATTTGATAGAATACTCTACGTGCTTCACTTATATCTTTTGAGCTTGATAGTTTTGCTCATAGTGCTTCACTTATATCTTTTGAGCGTGATAATTTTTGCTCTAGTGCTTCACTTAGATCTTTTAGAGCACGGTGGTGGATTTGTTTTAAAGAAACTATTGATCTCTCATGCTTCACTTAGATTATTTTGAGAGTCGTTAATAGCATGGTAATTTGCTTAAAATTAATATACTTGGTATTCAAGATATGTGAAATTTTCTTTTGAGTGCGTTGAATACTAAGAAAAGTTTGATGCTTGATAATTGTTTTGAGATATGAAGATGGTGATATTAGAGTCATGCTAGTTGAGTAGTTGTGAATTTAAAGAATACTTGTGTTGAAGTTTGTGATTCCCGTAGCATGCACGTATGGTGAACCATTATGTGATGAACTCGAGCATGATTTATTTATTGATTGTCTTCCTTATGAGTGGCGGTCGTGAATGACGATGGTTTTTCCTACCAATCTATCCCCCTAGGAGCATGCGCGTAATACTTTGCTTTGATAACTTCTAGATTTTTGGAATAAGTATATGAATTCTTTATGACTAATGTTGAGTCCATGGATTATACGCACTTTTTCCCATCCTTCCACCATTGCTAGCCTCTCTAATACCGCGCACTTTTCACCGGTATCATACACCCACCATATATCTTCCTCAAAACAGCCACCATACCTACCTATCATGGCATTTCCATAGCCATTCTGAGATATATTGCCATGCAACTTTCCACCGTTCCGTTTATTATGACACGCTCCATCATTGTCATATTGCTAGCATGATCATGTAGTTGACATCGTATTTGTGGCAAAGCCACCGTTCATAATTATTTCATACATGTCACTCTTGTTTCATTGCATATCCCGGTACACAGCCGGAGGCATTCATATAGAGTCATACTTTGTTCTAAGAATCGAGTTGTAATTGTTGAGTTGTAAGTAAATAAAAGTGTGATGATCATCATTCTTTAGAGCATTGTCCCAAGTGAGGAAAGGATGATGGAGACCATGATTCCCCCACAAGTCAGGATGAGACTCCGGACGAAAAATAAAAAAAGGGGAAAAAAGAGGCCATAAAAAAGAAGAAGAGAAAAGGCCCAAAAAAATGATGAGAGAAAAAGAGAGAAGGGACAATGCTACTATTCTTTTACCACACTTGTGCTTCAAAGTAGCACCAAGATCTTCATGATAGAGAGTCTCTCCTTTTGTCACTTTCATATACAAGTGGGAATTTTTCATTATAGAACCGGAGGCCCAGCCCAGAATTGCTGTTTTTTTTTTTGCCTATTTCAGTGTTTCGAAGAAACGGAATATCAAACGGATTACAAACGGAATGAAACCTTCGGGAACGTGATTTTCTCACCGAACGTGATCTAGGAGACTTGGACCCTACTCCAAGAAGTAACAGAGGCGGTCACGAGGGTGGGGGGTGCCCCCTAGGCGCGCCCGCCTCGTGGGCCCCTGTTGCTCCACCGACGCACTCCTTCCTCCTATATATACCTCACGCACCCCAAACGATCAAAACAGGAGCCAAAACCTAATTCCACCGCCGCAACTTCCTGTATCCACGAGATCCCATCTTGGGGCCTGTTCGAGCTCACGGGAGGGGCATCCACCACGGAGGGCTTCTACATCATCACCATAGCCCTCCGATGAAGTGTGAGTAGTTTACTTCAGACCTTCGGGTCCATAGCTAGTAGCTAGATGGCTTCTTCTCTCTTTTTGGATCTCAATACAATGTTCTCCCCCTCTCTCGTGGAGATCTATTCGATGTAATCTTCTTTTTGCGGTGTGTTTGTTGAGACCGATGAATTGTGGGTTTATGATCAAGTTTATCTATGAACAATATTTGAATCTTCTCTGAATCCTTTTATGTATGATTGGTTATCTTTGCAAGTCTCTTCGAATTATCCGTTTGGTTTGGCCAACTAGATTGGTAGTTCTTGCAATGGGAGAAGTGCTTAGCTTTGGGTTCAATCTTGCGGTGTCCTTTCCCAAAGGATGTAAGGGGCAGCAAGGCACGTATTGTATTGTTGCCATCGAGGATAACAAGATGGGGTTTTAATCATATTGCATGAATTTATCCTCTACATCATGTCATCTTGCTTAAGGTGTTACTCTGTTTTAACTTAATACTCTAGATGCATCTTTGGATAGCGGTCGATGAGTGGAGTAATAGTAGTAGATGCAGGTGAGTCGGTCTACTTGTCTCGGACGTGATGCCTATATACATGATCATACCTAGATATTCTCATAACTATGCTCAATTCATCAATTGCTCAACAGTAATTTGTTCACCCACCGTAGAATACTTATGCTCTTGAGAGAAGCCACTAGTGAAACCTATGGCCCCCGGGTCTATTTTCATCATATCAATCTCCATCACTTTAATACTTGCTTTGTTTTTACTTTGCCTTTTACTTTTCACTTTGCATCTCTATATCAAAAATACCAAAAATATTATTTATCATCTCTATCAGATCTCACTCTCGTAAGTGACCGTGAAGGGATTGACAACCCCTAATTACGTTGGTTGCGAGGAGCTATTGTTTTGTGTAGGTATGATGGACTCGCGCGTAGCCTCCTACTGGATTGATACCTTGGTTATCAAAAACTGAGGGAAATACTTACGCTACTTTGCTGCATCATCCTCTCCTCTTCGGGGAAATCCAACGCAGTGCTCAAGAGGTAGCATGTCCACATTGGCGTTCTTGAACTCTGTTCCGTTGTCACTGTGAACCTTCTTGATCTTCAATTCAAATTGATTTTGGGCCTTCCTAGCAAAGTTCTTGAAGATCTTTTGGACCTGTGATTTATCATCAAGAAAGAACACCCACGTATATCTTGAAAAGTCATCGACAATGACTAAACTGAATGAGTTACCACCGAGATTTTTGTAGGTGTTGGGACCAAAAAGATCCATATGAAGTAGCTCGAGCGGTCTTCTCATGGTCATAGTGTTTTTCACGGGGTGGCTTCCTCCAACCTATTTTCCTTCTTGACAAGCACTGCAAAGTCTATCCTTGTCAAATATAACGTCTTTATCTCCAAGGATATGATCACCTTTAATAAGCTTATCAAGATTTCGCATGCCCACGTGACCTAACCTTCTATGCCACAACCAACCTTTAGATGATTTAGCAATTAAGCAAGTTCTAGGTTGAGCCTTTTTAGTGAAATCAACAATGTATAGATCACCTCTACGTATACAGGTAAAGACCATATTATGATTATCTCTTCTAAACACTTGACAATCTACTTCAGTAAATAGGACATTGAAACCGAAATCGGATAGTCTAGATACAGAAAGTAAATTATAGCCAAGAGATTCAACGAGCATAATATTTTGGATGGAGCTGTCATGTGAGATGGCCACCTTACCAAGGCCAACCACCTTATCCATTGAGTTGTCACCAAAAGTGGCATACTTTCGAGGGCCGTTGTTTTCAGCAAGCTCATGAAACATATCCTTGTCTCCGGTCATGTAATCGGTACATCCACTATCAAGAACCCATTCCCTTCCTCCAGCCATGTAGCCGCGAAGGTTAGCCATAAGACCAAAGTGTCTCATAGAATCATCGAGATCAAAGTCACTATCATCATCCTCATCATAGTGTCCATGTTCAACATCATCTTGTGATTGATCATCACCTAGAGAGAGTGATTCATTAGGTGTATGACCATGGCAATGTGCATCTTTATGAATTCTAATGACTTGAGAGATAATGCTACTAATGACTCCAACATCTCCTTTGGCACGCATAAGGTCACGAAGCTCAAATAGACAATCATCAAATTTAGGATCACTAGGTTTGATTTTATGAAAAGCTATGGACTTTTGAAGAATCACATCTAGATTTTTCAAGGAGTAGTTTGGAAACTATTCCTCAAGAAATCTCCATATGGTGTAAGAACATTCAAGAGTAGGCAAGCATACAATCAAATTTCTAGGCAATCCTCTAATGATAAGATTGATAGTTCTAAGATTGCGGATCATGTCAAGAGACTCATCAGGGGTAGGATGCAAGGGATCAGTAAGGGGCGCACAAGGGCTAGTAATGTACTTGTTCAAGTGATATTCTTTGAAAATCTCAAGCATCTCATTTTTCCAAGTATTAAACAACTCTCCATCAAGCATAGACACTCTACGTCTAAAACTCCCCATCGTAGACTCATCCGTCTTCCTCCAATGGTGATTAAACCAAAGCAATGAAGACCAATGCTCTGATACCAATTGAAAGGATCGAGAAGAGGTGTCTAGAGGGGGGTGATTAGACCCTCAACAAGCAAAAGTAGCAGTTTTTAAGTTCTTCAAGTTGAGGTGGAGTTTTAGCAAAGGTTTAAGCATTCACAATACATTTCAAGCAAGAGGCAAGAGTGTATGAGCATCGGAAAGTAAAGCATGCAAGTTGCAAGAAAGTGAAGGGATGGGATTGAAGTGTGCAAACGCAATTGGAGACATGGAGATTTTTGGCATGGTTCCGATAGGTGGTGTTATCGTACATCCACGTTGGTGGAGACTTCAACCCATGAAGGGTAACGGTTGCGCGAGTCCACGAAGGGTCCACGAAAAAGCAACCTTGTCTATCCCACCATGGCCATCGCCCACGAAGGACTTGCCTCACTTGGGTATATCTTCACGAAGTAGGTGATCTCCTTGCCCTTACAAACTTCTTGGTTCAACTCCACAATCTTGACGGAGGCTCCCAAGTGACACCTAACCAATCTAGGAGACACCACTCTCCAAAAGGTAATAGATGGTGTGTTGATGATGAACTCCTTGCTCTTGTGCTTCAAATGATAGTCCCCCCAACACTCAACTCCCTCTCACAGATTTGGCTACGGTGGAAAGATGATTTGAGTGGAAAGCAACTTGGGGAAGGCTAGAGATCAAGATTCTTATGGTTGGATTGGAATGTCTTGGTCTCAACACATGAGTAGGTGCTTCTCTCTTAGAAAATGAGTAGTAGAAGTGTAGGCACGTTCTGATGGCTCTCCCTCGAATGAAGAGGAGGGTGGAGGGGTATATATAGCCTCCACACAAAATCTAACCGTTACACAGATTTGAGCCAACTCGGTCAGACCGAATAAGTGAACTCAGTGAGACCGATTTAGTTCAAAATGTGAACGTTAGGTTTTTCGGTGGGACCGACAAGATCAACTCGGTGGGACCGATGAGCTAGGGTTAGGGCAAACCTCATCTTGGTTTGACCGATTACGTGAACTCGGTGAGACCGATTTCAGTAATAGGCTAACAGAGAGTTGGTCAGGAAAACTCGGTGGGACCGATCGCTCCTTTCGGTGATACCGAAACGTTACGAAAGGAAAACAGAGAGTTTGCACTGCAAACTCGGTGGGACCGATCGCTCATTTCTGTGAGACCGAAACGTTACGAAGGGAAACATAGAGTTTGCAATCCCATCTCGGTGAGGCCGAGATCCCTATCGGTGAGACCGAACTGATTAGGGTTTCTGGCTATGGCTATGTCAAGTGAACTTGGTGGCGCCGGATGGATCAAATCGGTGGGGCCGAGTTTGACTTTAGGTTTAGGACATATTTGGATTGGAGAAAGTGGTTGAGGGCTTTGGACCATATCACTAAGCATTTTGAGCAAGTAGACCATTAAGCAACACCTCATCCCCTCTTAATAGTATTGGCTTTCCTATGGACTCAATGTGATCTTGGATCACTGAAATAGAAATGAAGAGTCTTGAGCTTTTGCCAATCTTCTGTCCTTAGCATCTTGAAGGGGTTCCACATCCTCGTGTCCATGCCACACCTCTGCTGAACTTTTTGAAATATACTATATGAAAATATTAGTCCAACAAGAGATATGTTGACATTAATTACCAAAATCACCCAGGGAGCACTTGTGCTTTCAATAGGGTACCTACTAAATGTTTCTAGCCTAAGCAACACCACACATATGCTGATTTTGTGGCATCGAATTATGCCCTAACATCCCTACCTGCACACCCATGTGAGCTCCAATAGTAAATTGCCCCTGGTTATGAATCTGGTTAGAGGCAGTACCTATATCTCCAGGAACTCCCTGAATCTGTTTGGTCGAAACAGAACTCTTAGTCTGGTGATTCAATCGGTCCCAGCCCCACTGCTATTCCCTGAGGCGGCACCATCTCTCAGTCGTCATCTCCATCCCTCCTTTCATTCAAGATAGAATTCATGCCCGCAAAATTATTGTATCCTTCCCCATCTAGCGAGTTACAATTTCTATTTTGGTAGCTACCTCCTCTACCCCCTCTCTGCCAACCCCTATTGGGTCTAGATCGCCAATTACCTTGTTGTCCAACCATAACGTCCAGATCAGGATCTCGCACTAGCTACTCCTTCTTCCCTTGGACCCTAGCTGGTGCTTCATCCTTGCATTCTCGAGGTAGGAAAGGCTCGCTCCAGATCCAGGTAGGTGAGGTTAGGGATTGGGGAGGGGTTTTCACATGACCCTTTTTGCCCCTACCAACCCAGACTCCTTCGGAGGTAACTAGACCAACCCCAATCAAGTCAATTGGCCCAACTAAATTATTAAAGCTACATAATCAGGTTGATTTTTCTTTTCTAGTATCAATTGCACTTTCCATAGAAAAAATTATAATACCAAAGATGTCTCAATTTTCATCAAAAAATTCTTCTGAAATACTGTTGACTAGTATATTCTTCCAGGTACTATTATCCCAATTAACATTAATATCAATATGACCCTGTTTTAATTGAATTTTATCACTATCAGAGTAATTTCCAATGCCAAAATTATCATCACCCTCAATACCCTAATAGAAGTTATTTATTCTATTTAAATCAGCCGCCATGGGGATTAGATGTTTCAAATATCCTAAATCACATTTAACCTCTATCTAATGATTAATTCCTCAACTAGATTAATCGACATAGGGGAATCACACACAACGTCATGCATATCCCTATGATTATTTGTGTGAGAGATCTTATAAGTTTTAAGAAACAAGCTCGGACATAATCATCATCAATGTTTTTTTTTACAGAGCTCAGTTCATCGAATTCAATGACGGCGACCAGTTTTTCCATTCGACATGCATCAGTACGTAAACAGGATAACAGATAGGAGAAGGCAAAGGAGTCATACCAGGTTGAGGAGGTACAACATACTCATCGAAATTCTTGTCGGAGACCTCCCCGACAAGCATCCAGAAGCGATTGCACGTTAGGGAGGCCTCGACGTCTAGATCTGGCTTGGAGAATCGTTGTGCAGGCGCCAAGAGCGGACACCAAATGGGTTGTAGGATCAAAAGTATGTCTAGAGGGGGGTGATTAGACTACTTGACCAAATAAAACCTAACATTTTCCCAATTTTAGTTGTAGGCAAATTTTAGCAATTATGACAAGTCAAGTAACACCCTACACATGCAATTCTAAGAGTATATCAGCGGAAAGTAAGACATTGCACATGCAAGTAAAGGAGGGGTTTGAAGAAAGCAAACACAACGGGGACACGGTGATTTTTGGCATGGTTCCGAAGGTGGTGTTATTGTACGTCCACGTTGATGAAGACTTCAACCCATGAAGCATAACGGTTGCGCGAGTCCACAGAGGGCTCCACCCACGAAGGGTCCACAAAGAAGCAACCTTGTCTATCCCACCATGGCCATCGTCCACGAAGGACTTGCCTCACTCGGGTAGATCTTCATGAGTAGGCGATCTCCTTACCCTTACAAACTTCTTAGTTCAACTCCACATCATGTCGGAGGCTCCCAAGCGACACCTAACCAACTAGGAGACACCACTCTCCAAAAGGTAATAGACGGTGTGATGATGATGAACTCCTTAATGTTGTGCTTCAAAGATAGTCTTCCCAACACTCAACTCTCTCTCACAGATTTGGCTATGGTGGAAGAAAGATTTGAGTGGAAAGCAACTTGGGGAAGGTTAGAAATCAAGGTTCAAATGGTAGGAATGGAACCTCTTGATCTCAACACATGAGTATGTTGTTCTCTCTCAAAAAATGAGTGGTGGAGGGGTATATATAGCCTCCACACGAAATCCAACCGTTACACACTTTTGACCCAACTCGGTGGCACTGACCTGGGTAAAAGATATGAACGTTGGAGGTCTCGGTGGGACCGACTGGAAATAAGTCGGATAACCGATGTGTAATGGTTAGGGCAAACCTCGTTTTGGTGGCACTGGTTGCATTAACTCGGTAGGACCGAAGTGAAGCAATACAACAACATAAAGGTTGGCACGCCTTCTCGGTGGGACCGATTGCAAAACACGGTGAGACCGAAATAATTGCAACAAGTTACAGAAGGTTTGGCAAGCCATCTCAGTGGGTTCGATTGCAAAACTCGGTGGGACCGAAATAATTGCAGCTGGTTACAGAAGGTTTGGCAAGCCATCCCGGTGGGACCGAGGGAACCATATCGATGGATCCGATTTGTTAGGGTTTGGCTGTGGCAGGGTCCGGATAGGGAAATTTCGATGGGGTCAAGTTTGAATGTAGGGTTTTGGACAGAGTTGGATAGAGAAAGTGGTTGAGGGTTTTGGAGCAATATCATTAAGCATTTGAGCAAAAAGATTATGATCAAAATCTCATCACCTTTTAATAGTATTGGCTTTCCTACTCAATGTGATCTTGGATCACTTAACCAAAAATGTAGAGTCTTGAGCTTTTGCCAATCCATGTCCTTAGCATTTTGAGGGGTCCACAATCACCACTCCTTGCCATGCCAACCATTGAACATTCTGAAATCTTTAACTTGAATGGATATTAGTTCAGTGAGATATATGTTGTTATGAATTACCAAAACCACCCGGGGATTAGTTGCACTTTCATGGGTCAAACGACGTGAGAGACAAGGAGCCGTCGTAGCTCCACTGCCGCTTGCCTTGTCCCCACGGAAAATCAACGTGTTGTCCTTGTTCTTCTTTGCCTATTGCACCACCTTCTCGTCATCTTGGATCACAATCGGCACCAAACGTAAACCCGGCGACGACAACACCATTACCACCGCCACCGCCTCCTCCACTGGCGAGGGATTTGAAAGTCGCCCACTTCCTTTGTTGTGTAGGGTTTGTTGAGTCCGCCTCCTCCGTAGCCCAAAGCAGCACTTTGAGCGGGCACTTCGCTGTGGCATCTGAGAACAAATGCGTTCCCTCCTTTGCATTCACCTCCTTGGACACCGCCAACGCCTCCTGGCTCAACTCGCTCGAGGTCGCGTACCACAAGCAGATTTCACAAAGCCGCGCCAGCTTCCGTGCATCTCTGCCCACGACCTGCACCATCTTTGCTTCCCCCGCCACCATCGCCACTCCCAATCGAATAGCTTGGTTGATAAACCGCAACGAGACAAAGTGGATCTTGCGAGGAAGGAGAGAAGGAGATCGGGTGCAGCCAATGCGAGAAGGTAGAAGTAGTAAAGCGGTGGGTGAGAAATAAATGCCAAGAAAAATCAAAGAAGCAATCACACACCTCTATCGAAAAAGACCTAAAGCAAAAAAAAATCTCTCCCGAAAAAATCGGGGCACAATCAGTTGTCAAAAAAAAAGAAAAAGAAAAGTAGGAGAACAGAGGCAGCCGACGGCAGGGGCGTCCAGCGCCTCCGGAGCCTCGACGGCGAGCGGCGGCGGTGCTCTGTTTTACTCGCCTTCACACCGCCGCGTATCCCCGTCCCTATCTTCCACCCTCCAACGTCCAAAGGACTACTCTTTTCCTTGCCTTGCCGCCTCTCGTTGTTGACCAAGACCCAGACAGAGATTTGCTTCGACTTCTCTCCTCCGCACGTTTGCTCCTCTCCATCATCTTCACTCACCGTCGCAGAAAATCGTCGGTCCTCTCCCAATTCCTCGAGCTGCTCTGCGTGACAGGGATGGACGGGGGTGGCGGGATCATGGCGAGCGCCGCGACGGGGGCGATGAGCTCCCTGCTCGCCAAGCTGGCCGAGCTGCTGGGGGAGGACTGCTACCAGCACCAGATGCAGCGCGGCACGCGGCGGGAGGTGGCCTTCCTGCGGGACGAGCTGAGCAGCATGAACGCGCTCCTCGAGCGGCTGGCCGACGCCGACGCCGCGGCGCCGCTCGACCCGCAGACCAGGGAGTGGAGGGACCAGGTGCGGGAGATGAGCTACGACGTCGAGGACTGCGTCGACGAGTACATGGGCCAGCTCCGCCGCCGCTCCGGCGGCGGCGGCGGCGGCGTGGTGGGGCTCGTCCTCGGCTACGTGGGCAGGGTGAGGGAGATGGTGTCGCGCCGCGGGATCGCGGAGCAGATCCAGGAGCTCAGGGCCCGCGTCCTCGAGGCTGGCCACCGGCGGAAGAGGTACAAGATCGATGCGGCGGCTAGCCCTAGTGGCGCCGGCGTGGTGCCCGTCGACCGCCGGCTGCCGGCGCTCTACGCGGAGCTGGGGGGCCTTGTTGGTGTCCACGGTCCGAGGGACGAGCTCGTCAGGCTGCTGGACGATGGAGAAGAGAGGATCAAGGTGGTGTCAGTTGTGGGGGCTGGAGGATTGGGCAAGACCACTCTTGCTAATCAGGTGTACCGGAACATCGGAGATCGATTCGATTGCAAATCCTTTGTTTCCTTGTCACAAAATCCTGACATTGCAATGATCTTCCGAACAATGCTCCGTCAAGTCAAAAAAGATGAATCTGAACTCACTGGATCAGGTGACGCGGAGCAGCTCATCAATGAATTGAGGGATTTCCTACAGGATAAGAGGTATCTAATCCCCCAAATTAAATCTTAATTAGCCTCCTTCTCATGAACATTTTTATTGTCTTGATGATAACATGCTTGTTTTTCTGTTTATTTAATCATAATTCTCTATCATGTGTTAGATATTTAATCGTAATTGACGACATATGGAGTACCCAAGCCTGGAAGATTATCAAATGTGCTTTCAGCGATAATACTTGCGGCAGTAGAATAATTGTGACGACCAGAATCGGCACCATCGCGAAATCATGCTCCTCTCCCGATTGTGATCTTGTATATGAACTGAAGGCGCTGAGTGAGGATCACTCCAAGATGTTATTCTTCAGAAGGATTTTCGGCTCTGAAGATAAATGCCCACACCAACTCAAGGAAGTTTCAGTTGAAATTGTAAAGAAATGTGGTGGTTTACCTTTGGCAATCATTACCATGGCTAGTCTGTTAACCACCAAGTCAGACACAAGAGAAGAGTGGATGAAGGTTTGTAGTTCGATTGGTTTTGGACTTGAGAAAAACTCCGATGTGGTGGAAATGAACATGATACTATCTCTGAGTTATAACGATCTTCCTCATCATTTAAGGACCTGCTTATTGTATATGAGTATGTTTCCTGAAGATTATGTGATCAAGAGGGATTATTTGGTAAGAAGGTGGATAGCAGAAGGGTTCATCAAGGTTTTTGGAGGCAGGACTCTAGAGGAGGAGGGGGAATGCTATTTTAATGAATTCATAAACAGAAGCCTGATCCAAGCGGTGGATTTTCAATACGATGGCAGAGTATATGCGTGCCGGGTGCATGATTTGATCCTCGATCTAATTGTATCCAAGGCAGTCGAAGATAATTTTGTTACTATAGTTACTGACAAAAGACAAGTACTGCGCCCGCAAGGCAAAGTTCACCGACTCTCATCTGACTGCACCAATGCAGAAAATATGTTAATATGTTCCAAGGCTGTTGCTCATGTTCGATCCCTCAACATGTTCAGGTACTCTGAACGAATGCCTCCTCTTTTGAATTTCCGGTCTCTAAGAGTGCTAGATCTAGATGGCAATGAGAATTTGGAAAGCCGCTATCTTGAAGATATAGGGAAATTATTTCAGCTGAGATACCTAAGGATTCGAGCAAGTAACAACATTACACTTCCGGAACAAATAGGAGAGCTGCAGTTATTGGTGATATTGGATCTTCTCAACTGCTATGATATAAGCGAACTGCCTGCAAGTATTGCTAAACTTCAGAATTTGAAATGGCTACTTGCTCATCGCGTCAAACTGCCGAATGGAGTCGGCAACATGCAGGCTCTAGAGTATGTGTCACTTGTAGTTGTGGACTACACTACCCCGGTAACCGCGCTACAAGAACTTGGCAGCTTGACCAAACTGAGAAACCTTGGATTGGATTGGCGCATCAGTAATGCACACAAGGATAAAATGACATACGCAGATAATCTTGTTTCGTCGCTTGGCAAACTAGGCACCTCTAATCTTCGATGTTTAACGCTCATCAGCCCATGGTCACTGAACTTCCTATTGGATTCCTGGTCCCCTCCTCCTCATCACCTTCAGGAACTAACAATCAAAGGTTGGTGTCTCAGGAAGATCCCAGTGTGGATGGCCTCACTGGCCAACCTCACCTATCTAGACATCGAGGTTGAAGTTGTACAGGAAACCCTCCGGATTCTTGCTGACTTCCCTGTCTTGCAGTTTCTCAAGTCATACTCAAATGCAGCAGACCCCCAAGAAAGATGTCTCGTTGTCGGCAACAACGGGTTCCGATGTCTGAAGAAACTCAACTTTGTCCACTGGACGAACCTGATGTTCTTGGAAAGAGCAATGCCGATGCTCGAAACGCTTGAGTTTCAGATCATTGTGCATGAAGTGAAAACCGCATGTCAGATTGGTTCTCCTCCTGATCTTGGCATCCGCCACCTCTCTGCCCTCAGGAACCTTGTTGTCAACATGTATTGTGAGTGTGCCAGAGTAGAAGAGGTTGAGGCATTAGAGGCTGCTATTCAGGCTGCTGTCGGTATGCTTCCCAACAATCCGACACCGACGCTACATAGGTTTCGTGAACCGGAGATGCTACTGGATGATGCAGAACAATAAGAAACTTTGACGCGCATCCTAGCCTGCATCCACACATTATTAAGGAATTGATTGACTGGTGGTTCCTTCAAACCAAACCAAAATGTCTGCTCATCTGGGTCTGGACTCTGCTGCACAAACTGGACTTCGCATAGTGATCTTGTATCATTCCAGGCAATGCACACACTTCTCATTAGGAGCTAAATTATAGCTATGGATTTTTGCAGCTGTTGCTGGAGTCCATTCCTTTTGTCTTTTGTCTTGGCGAACCGGTGAAATTGATACAATCCGACTTCCGGGATGTCAGTACATCTGTCTTTTGTGGACGAATGTCTCAGTGTCGACTGCTGTAACCGTGTCTCCGGGCATGCCTAGTGTTGACTGCTAACATATGGACGAGTTTTTCTTCTTCCTCTGGAATGTTGTAACTGTGTCTCCGGGTATCGTTTTGCCATTTCTTTTGTTGTACAGAACGGATGGTAACAAAATCATGATGCTGTGTGTGTGACAGTTTTGCTCTTGGCATGTGATTATCATCGCACCGCCTTGGTTTGCAGCACAGATTCGTGCGCATGCTTTTGATCTCCCTTTTATGCCAAGAAGAAGGATTTTGCCCATGTTCGTGAGTTTTGGAGTTTGCAAAAGTAAATTCAAGATAGCGTTTTTCACAGTATATGTTCAGATCTGCAAAAATAAGAACAAAATAAAAATTGGAGAAGTGGGGTATCGATCCCCATACCTCTCGCATGCTAAGCGAGCGCTCTACCATCTGAGCTACATCCCCTTGTTGGCATTGACATAATATGTGCGATATTATAGTAGCCGTGGCACCTTCTCAACATAGCCTTTTTTAAGGTAGAAAACCCCTCGCATATTAGTTCACAATGTTCTAGGGGGATAGTTTTTTCGATAAAGGATGGATTTTATTAGCTCAAAATGAAGCATCAAGAGGATACAAAACACCATGAGCCCACATCCGGCCTCTGCATAGCTAGGATGCACACAGCCAACATGAACACACGCACACAATAAAACACACCGACCAATAGCAAAGTCATGTAAGACCAAAGCTATGAGCAGGCGAGGAAAAAAAAACCCAAACTGATCAGATTCGTGATCGGCAAACTACAACAATGACCATATCCGCACCAATCATCTCATGACATCACACAATCGACGAGTTTCTTCAACAGCAACACCTTCAGGATAGGAGCAGCGTTCAAACGCCGTCGTTGCCGGATCCAACCACCAAAGGCTAGAATTTGGGCTTTCACCCTGAAGAATTAGTCCGAGCATATCCGAACACAGTCATGCGGGGTGCTAGCCACACATGGCGACCAATCTCAAGAGAAGTAGGAAATCTAGCTAAAGAATGAGCCTCAAAATTACCCCTCCTCCTCTCAAAACGAAATATGCACGCCTCAAACTCGGCTCTTCTGGCTTTAATCTCCTCAATAATGGATTCATCTATTCCTCCAGTATCTTCTGCAATGTCTTTAATCACCGACTGGCAATCCGAAGCAATGAGCAGATGATATTCACCTAGGTCCAGAGCCAATGATAATCCCTCACTGCATGCCAACGTTTGAAGCGCCCAAGTACTCCCTCTGTAAATAAATCTTTGTTTAGCAGCTAATTTTCAAGACAAATATCTAGTGCTCCCTCTGTACAGAGAAATATTGTACTTAATGCAAAAGCGCATGGTTTTTCGAGCTCGGGTGAGGAGGTGAGCCGTCATTCTTTTCTTCGGTGGCTGTTGTGGTGGTGCCGGAGGCAGGCGACGGGCGTTGGTGTCAAGCTCAAACATGTTCTGCTATCTTTTCAGTTTTGTCATGTCGGTCCTTACATAACTTGTACTTTGATCTTTATGATATGAATGAGACACGTATTACCATGCAGAAAAAAATAACGGGATGTACTTACTAAGGACATGTCACAGTTTAATTCCATTTCAGTATTCTTTATTTTTGCAACTTGTAGGTCTTGCATATTCAGTTGACAAATTTCATGGATATGATATGCCATAGTATTTGGTAGATGAATCTCCTCTGTTCTGTTTAGATCTTTTCGCGTTTCATTCATAATGTATAGGAAAGCATAGTCCGACTATGCCCTTCTACACCCGAGCTCAAATGAGCTCGGGGTGAACAGTGACAAAAACATTAAAAATTTGCTTAAAAAATCTGATATTTTATGACAAACTTTGACAAATGTTATAAGAGCTTGCAAACTTTCATCAAGAAATCACAATTGTGGAAGTCATGGCATAAAAAAACAAAATCAGTGCTCCAGAATGCTTTTGAAAGTAGCATTTTAAGAGTATCGATTTTGTTTTTTTTTTTGTCACGGCTTCCACAAATGTTTTTTCATGATGAAACTTTGCAAGCTCTTAGAACATTTGTCAAACTTTGCCATAAACAAATTCGGGTTTTTTTGAGCATTTTTTGAGATTACTGTTCACCCGAGCTCATTTGAGCTCGGGTGCAAAAACTTCACGTCGAGCACAGTTGTAATTTTTAGCAAGTTTGAGAAAAAGCTTTCAGCTATGGTTGTATATAATTTCCATCCTTTCTTCCAGAATGAAATCATGACCAAGAGTCGATTTTTCTGTTGTTTCAAACCACAAGTGTTGCTGGAGTGAATCAACCTACTTATTGGAATATTTAAACTTACTCATTGTTCTGCCCCCTCTAAACTTGTCATTTTCTTTGTGTTTCATTGTGCGCACTCATGTTGTGCAATAGTGTCCAGTATGTTCATTGAGCTGTACTGTTCATTACTCTGATTGTTTTTAATTCCATGTAGAAGATATCGATATTATTATCTCATCATTCAAATACAACTTCTGTTATTGAGAACTGCATGAATGAACCTATACTTCTTTTTTCTTCCTTTATACCGTAAATGCTGGCTCGTATTCTAGCGGTTTAACATGTTTTTCTTGGTGACTATGTGAACAAGTATTTACACCGTTCTAGTAGTTGTAGATGTAAATACCGTAGACACTATTCATGTGCACAACTTGACATTTCTTCCTTTTAGTTTATCTTGAATGTATATGGCCTTACGCATGATTTTATTTTTTGCAAATTGTGCATCTACTATATATAGCTATTGCATCTGAAAGGCGAGTTCCTTTTGGTATTGTATAATTTCTGTTGCAATCAGCTAGACAAGAACCGGCAGAACATGCTCTAGTCAGAGAGAAACATTCGTTGAGAGAGAGAGAGAAGGAAAGAAACCGAGTGCCTCCTCCATCCTTGGCAGAACCACGTCACACCTCCACCCATTCTGGTAGAATAAGTCGAGGCACGTGACCATTTTTGGATTTCGCAAACATTTCTTGAAATCACAAAAAAAATTGGAATTCATAAATAGTTTTTGAAACCATGAACATTTTTTGAAATCATGCATGTATTTCGAATTCATGAACATGTTTAGAATTCACAAAAAAAATTAGAGTTCACAAAAAATGTTGGAATTCACAAAAAAATTGAATGTGAACATTTTTTGAAATTTCTAATTAATTTTTATAAACGTGAACATTTCTTTGAATTTGTGAACAAATCTTGAAGACTGGAACATTTTTCTCTTGGGCTTGATGCATGCGCTCAAACCACACACAGTGCACACTCCTCTGTGATGTGTTCGCTGTTGGGCTTGTATTCCTGGGCCTCCAATTGCCGGTGCACATGCATCAAGCCCTAAACTTGAGAGAAGGCCAGACCAGCCTAGCCCACAGTCAGCCCTTCCTCTGCCCGTCGTCGGTTCCTCGTGCGTTGACTCTAGAGCCGTCGATTTCCTCTCGCTGGGCGACCATGGCAACCGCGGCGGCGGCGGCGGCGCCGAGGCACAGCTGCGCGAAGCTCTCGGTGGCGGTGGAGGACCCCAAGGCGCCGGGCGGCGGCGGCGTATTCGTGAAGGCCACGTGGCTCCCCACCCGCTTCTCCCTCGCCGTCACCGACGGCGCCGGCGCCTGGGTCGCCGACGCCTCCGACGCCGAGGTGCGCCTCCGGGCAGAGCAGTGGGACCAGCCCGTCTCCGAGTACCTCGCGCTCGCCGAGCGCTACCTCGCCTTCCACCAGCCCTCCTCCACCTACTCCTTCCACGAGGCTGGCGCCGGCCGCAGGGTGCGTTCGGCTCTTGTCCCCTTCTCCTATCTCTGTTGCTATATGGTTAAATAAAAATGTCAGTTTAATCTTGAACTGTTACTAATTTAAGATCAAATTGAAACTCGTCTAGCTGACCTCATGTTGTTTGATGTGTGAACTGTGAAGTGTCACATTTCTTCACCGCTTATTTCGCTAATTTTGTCTATTGTCAAGTAGTATTTCCTAGTCCCTCTGTCCCATAATGTAAGACGTTTTTTGACACTAACAATACAATATTGCTCACCCAAGAGTAGTGTTTCTGGTATTCTGATGAACATTAACCAGTATTTATTTTGACCCAAGAAGTAATTAGTGTTGACATGTCACGGGGTTTCATAGTAGTGATGGTGATGTGCTTCTTTTGCACCCAATTTGGGGAGTAATTTGTGATGTTCCTGTTGCCAATGTACTACCCGTCTACGATATCTCTCCCCCACACCACCTGAGTGCCTGACTTCCATTCAAGTTTTTGGATTTGGGTCTTCCTAGTCTGCGAAGCAGTTGCAAAGTTAAACTACTCTTGCTTGGTTTCATGGAAAGGACGGTTGCAGATATAGATGAGTTAAAATTTGAGAAAATGCCGATTTGGTATTATCTGTAGGTCATTTGCCGATACAAGTGTTTAACCTGATATATTGTGCTGTACTAACTATTTATACACTGGAATGATGCGTCAGTCCTTTCTAAACTTATCATATGAACTAGGACTTGTTCATTAATAAACAAAAGTTAATCTAAAAAATGCCTCGGCAGTGTCTGCTCATCACTTCATTTAAGAGAGTGATGCACATAGTTCATTTATCGTTGTCTTGAATCAATCTGTTTGAGACTTTGAGGTACTGTTATTTTCAATTTACTCATATGGTATGTGCAAATTGAACTTTTATTGAGGTACTGGCTTACTACCATCCTGAAATGTGGGCAATGTCGAAGATTAATATGTTTGATTCAGAGAGCGGTTTATATGATCATTATTTCTGTTGGAAGGGTGTTCTTCGTGCTTTATAGTTTATGGAAGGACATCCACATGTCCTTACTAGTCAATTTTTTCCTCTTTTATTTTCTGACATATGGTCTTTTTGTACCATTTAGTTGTCATGGACATTTGAAAAGCAAGGTACCAAGCTGGAATGGCGTTGGAAACTGCAGCCGGCACCCCACCCACAACAGACTATAGCTGAGGTCTTGGATTTTCTTATGGATGCAAATATACGCTTGAGTGTACGTCCCTTTGCTCTGTACTTCTTGCATTTATAGTTCTGTGGTATTCTGAGTACTTGGCAATGTATGTTGGGGTGTAAGTTGGCTGACCGACAACCCGTTTACATGCAGTTCATTCACTTCATGCAAATAGCAAATAACTAGATGGGTCGTTGGGTCGCTCAACTGCCCCTACTTGCATCCATAACTTTTTTTTCGCGAATACGCAAAGCTTGCATACCATTGCATTGATAGAAGGAGTTAGAACAAGTACAAGAAGTGGTACAACACATGACACGGATGCTTGCATCCATAACTGCATATGAATATATTGAAGAGTCGTACATATATAATCATGATCGTTGGATTTAATTGTTTGCCAGGATATGTCTGAACTTTGTTACCCAAATTTTACAAAGATGTAGCTTTATTTATTCAGGAAGAGGTTGTCAGGAAGACACAATCATTTGAGAAGGTCAAACAAGAAGCTGAGAATTGCTTGCAACAGAGTGAACGATTTAACAACGAGAAGGCTGAGTTTGAGCAAGCTTCTTTTACAAAGGTACAGTTCCGTACATCGACCTGTTTCATGCGCGCCTGTCGCTAGCCATGTTTTGGTATGCAATTTTGTACGGAATTCGCATCAGTCTACATAGCCCTGTTGCTTCTACAGGAAGACTACTACTAGTCTACCATCACAGGTCGTTGAGCACCACGTTTTCCTAATCAATTGATCAGAGTTATCTGCTTTCTACTGTATTGACTTTTAAACTCCAGCCCTATTCCCATTCCGTTCTGAATTAATTATAAATCTCGTGAGGGCTCACGTTTTGATCTTGTTATGCGCTGCTCAGTGCTGGCACTGACTGTTGTGCCGTGGCTTTCAGTTTGTGGCCGTTCTGAACTCGAAGAAGGCCAAGCTGAGGCAGCTCAAGGACAGGATCGCGGCGCTCGAATCCGCCGACAAGGCCCCGAAGGAGGAGCAGGAGGAGGAGGGGGGCCACTCGACCGACAGGACAGAGCCCATCGAGGAAGGGAGCGACAAGGACCAAAGCGTGAACGACGAGCCCTCGGAGACGGGCAGCGGCGGCGACCCCCACAGCTCCCCCGAGAAGTCCGCCGCCACCTCCAGGGGCCGGAGGGGGCGCAAGAGGACGAGGAAGTGAGTGACCCGGACAAAGCAAAGCTGCTCTAGCCGCCGGAGGCACCTGAGTGACCCTCGTTTCATTTAATTTCATTTCCTCGAGTGTCCTAGTCATGTAGGAGTATGTAGTGGCACCTTGGGCAAATGATCTTCACGTGTTTTGTGCTTTGCTTAGAGGATGATGTGACCGAGTTTAATTATTTGTGACGATGATGATCCGATTGATGGCGGCGGCAGTTGTATAGTTGTTTTAGTGCCACTAGCTCGTAGTTAATGGGGAACGGATGCATTTCTCCACATGTGCTTTGTCACACTCTTAAACCATTTTCTGATTTTCGTTCCTGTGGTTGTGTTTTTTGCCTGAAGACCTGTGGAAAGTCAGAGCAGGCATGTGTTCCTCATTGCGCGACGCCTGAACTCCACATGTCTGATGGTGGTGGCGCTCGCTTTCGGCCCGTCTGTTTCACGCTTGGAAAAGAAAAGGAAAAATACGAGGCGTAGAACAGTCTTTGGCCGCGTGTTTTTGGTGCGTTTTTGGGTGGGCATGGCAATCAATCAGTGGGTCTCCGTTTCCTGGAGTCAAAGCTTCCACGCCCAGAGTTCAGACTCTTTCCCCTCTTGGTCTCTTCAATCCACGCGGGAAGACACTCCCTGCTGTTGACCGACCGCCTCCTCCCCCCTCCCGCCATTCAGGGAAGGAAGAAGCATGGCGGATCAAGCACACGGAGCGGGGGAAGAAAGAGAGGAAGGAATGGAATGGATCGGGAAGAAGCAAAAGAGGAGGCCAGGTCAGGATTGCATCTTCACTTTGTTGTTGGGATTATGGGTTTTCTTCAGGTGATCTTTTTCTCTGCTGCGTGTTCTTCTTTCCATTTCTTGGTTTTGCGCTCTTCAGGTGCTCGATCGCTTACCGGACCGGGACCGGGGATCCTTTCAGCGGCTTGGGGGCGGCGAGCAGAGCAGGGTCCCCTTCTCGATCCGTCAGCTGGGCTGGATCGGATGATATACTCGGTGAGAGCTTTTTTTACCTCATCACCATGTGGTCGTTCCTTCGATTTCTCTTCTTCTTCTTCCTTGGGATTCTTTCGGGGGGTTGACTCGTTTCCAGCCCTGTTTGCTTCCATTGGGACGGCCCTCCCTTTGATTTTTCTTGGCTGGAATGCACTCTCGGGTCTCCCATCTTCATCAAAGTTTTGGGACGGTCTAAACGCAGCTTGAAAACTCATTATAGGACGTCTAGAGCTTTGAATCGTTTACTCGCATTAATATCCTAGGATCTCCAAAGGGAAATTAAGGCTCATGTTTTGCTACGAGGATGCAGTGTTTTTCTGCCTTTTCACCGGTTCTACATCTCCAAATTGGCCGTTCTACGCCGCAGTGATCTTCCTTCCAAATAGTTTTCTTGGATTTTCCTTTTAAAAAGTATGTACAGTTTTGTTGTTTGCACTGAAGGCCATCTCTCCAAACATACCAGCTGTCAGAAAAAATGACCATATATCCACTTTTTGCCTGTGTGCGTGGAACTCTGTTGAATTTATTTGCTTGTTTTGGATCTACCATTCCATTTACAAGCAAAATCTAACCATTCTCATATGTATCTTTGTATCTAATTACGCCTTTGAAAAATTGGCAGAGTTGAAATCTGAAATGGGTGCGAGCAGAATCGCACGGAAGGAACTTCACAGATGGAGTTCACAACTTCAGCCTGTTTCGCTGGAGCTGGAATCGGTTAATATGTCTTGTTCAGGTACTTCGAACTCTAACAACTTCTACTTCATGTATGCTTTGTCACTCTCCTCCTGAGGTTTGCCATCTGACTGAATATTGCTTTTAGATCCCAAGCTTTAGCGAGCCTTTTCTTCAAAAATGAAATAATTCAAAGAGCGTTTATGAGTTCCAGAAAATTCAAGAAACATTATAATATGTAAATTTTGTAATGCACTATGAATCTGCAAAATTTCCTGGAAAATGTTTGCAACTTTCCACAGAAAACAAAAAAAAAAGTGATTATGTAGCGATAGGAGGTACTGTTGCTATCATTTACTGTTTTAGATCACAGTATTTATGTTTTTTCATGTCGGCCAGATTTGAAAAGATTTTTTCGCACGGAATTGTGTGGAATGAAAAAAATGTTCATTATAGTTGGAGACCCCCAAATCTTTACCCCCATCTGGTGCTCTTTGCAGTGTCAAGTTTGCTTGTTTTAGCAGTTTCAAAGAAAATATGTAAATTTTTGTAATGCACTATGAATCTGCAAAATTTCCTGGAAAATGTTTGCGACTTTCCACAGAAAACACAAAAAATGCGATTATCTGCGATAGGAGGTACTGTTGCTATCATTTACTTTAGATCACAGTATTTATGTTTTTTCATGTCGGCCAGATTTGAAAAGATTCTTCACACAGAATTGTGTGGAATGAATAAAATGTTAATTATAGTTGGAGACCCCAAAATCTTTACCCCCATCTGGTGCTCTTTGCTAGTGTTAAGTTTGCTTGTTTTAGCACTTTCAAAGAAAATTTAGCTTGTTTTAACCATTCAAATGAACAATATGATGAGTCAGGATTTTCATCCCGACTTTAAACAATAAGGTCCAATGCGGATGGTTGGGTAGCATACGATCTTTGGTTGTACTACATCCCTTTTAGGATACCTCCTCACAAAGATGGATCACATAAACACCACATTTCCTCGTTCTTCTTTGCGGGTATTCCGGGGGCGCCTCATGCGAACACTCTTTGGCATGTAAATTAGGTTCCAGCTACGTTTAGTTGGTATCTTCTTGGCCATAGCATCTCACTGAAGGAGGCGATGTCGTGCGGAATAAAAGTCTTCCTACTCAGTCGTCATCAGAAAGAGCATCCAGCCCCCTAAGTGAATTATGGTATTAATGGCAACCAAGAGACTAATGCGCACACCGAGTGTTAAAACATATTTTGTCCCAAGGGTGCTGGTTGTCGGGTGTCGATAACCTCCCCCCACCCCCCTCCAAGAAAAAGAGATGGAATAGCTCCCGAAGGTTGTTTTGTTATTCTTTGTTGTTTGGTGATTTTGATATCACCATTGAGTCTTTAGAGAAGTCACACTGTTAAGAGAGGACAATGATTGCAAAGATGTTATTTAGCGCTAATCATATTTATCTTGCCACCAACAAGCCCCAAAGAAACTACGCCGGAAGCGGAGAATTGCTAAGTCTAAAGGTTCAAGTTCAAGGTAGGCCAGACAGTCTGGGGTTGCAAGTCCTGACAATTTAGATGTACACCAGAAAGACTAGGATCGGTCCAAGGAGCCGGACGGTTCGGGATAGTGTACTACCTTTGCTTGGAGCTGCTCGGTAATTTCTAGGTCATGCTATCCGACGTGATTACCTGGATTGTCCGAGGCTTGACATGTTGAGATAGGGTTTGGTTGGGGTGAAGCCCCAACCGGACCATCTAGCTCTCTATCTAGCCTTTGCCCCAAAGTAGCTTGGTTACTATCCCAGGTTGTCCGGCAACCTGTTTCACTTGAGCATTTTGAATGCATTTACTAGTTTGAATCCCTGGTAATATGGGTTCATGGGCCATCTAGGCTTATTAGCCCGAACCGTCTGGATGTGTGATTCTGCTAAAAGACAACTGTTTTTTACTTAGCTATATATATTTAGGACCATTGCTATTCTCCACTATCCGTTGGCCCCATTTGAGCTATTCTCTTGGATTGGGAGAGAGAGAGAGAGAGATTTGAGGGGGGTCGGGAGGTAAGTTAAGCCAAGCTGAGATCTGAGCTTTTCCCATCCTTTGACCAAAACATTTTAGCATTTGAGCAAATTTCCAAGCCTCGCAGTTGACTACCCGTGCAAGCAAAACTTTCATATTTAGGACCATTGCTATTCTCCACTATCCCTTGGCCCCATTTGAGCTATTCTCTTGGATTGGGAGAGAGAGATTTGAGGGGGTGTCGGGAGGTAAGTTAAGCCAAGCCGAGATCTGAGCTTTTCCCATCCTTTGACCAAAAGATTTTAGCATTTGAGAAAATTTCCAAGCCTCCCCTTGATCTTGTTGCTCTTGGATGTTGGAGATTCCTAGGAGGTTGGTGTCACTCATGAGCTTCCAAGTTGTGGATTGCCCCAAAGTTTGTGAAGGTTGGAAGTCACCTTAAGACTCACCCTAATTGGTTGAGCTCGGGCTTTGTTGGACGAGGCTTAGGGAGAAGAAAACGAGACTTTGTATCACACAATGTCTTGTTTGGTCTCCACCTCTCAAACGGAGTCTGCGTCCCTCCAAGGACGTGAACTTCAGGTGACATCTTCGTCTCCATGTCCACTTTGGTTATCCTTTTCCTAGCTCCTATTATTGTTTGGAGTAATTTAGCTTCCTAGATTGCTTATTGTACGTGGTGTTTCACTTAGTTGTATTTCTAAAGAACTCATAATTCTACAATCCCTAAAATCCACTAAGAAAAGATAAAAAATTGTAGTTGCTTCACTCCCCTCCAGTTTACATCTTTGATCCGTCGTCATCCTAGTGTGGCCATTGTGGCAAAGGCCGAAGAATCCATGGTGTTTGTCTCCTATGTGTGGACTCCTGATTTGGTGTATTGTTATCAAGAACTTTAGCCTAAATTGGTGGCAGGGGCAGTGATGTTAATGTCGGGTTTGTTTTGGTTAGTGGTTCTCCTATTTCATAACTATTGTGCTTTTGATGTTCTATACTAATGGTTTGGCAATGAAAACCATGGTCCAATGTTTGGGCCACAACGAGTTTGGCTAATTTATGTTGCCACTTGTTGGGATGGTTGACTCATGTGGCTCTTAGAAATCTTTGATGACATACAACTGTGATATTTGGACTTCTACAACCTTTTCAATGGATGCTCAGAGGAATTTTAAGATGCAAAGGCAAAGTTGGAGACCGCGACTTTGGAGACCAGGAAAAATTGGAATGACTTCGTCCGGGGCTACCGTCCTCTCCCAATCACAATCATCATACTACCGTGCAACCTTAACCTAAAAGATGGTCCCACCCTATCCCCATAATCTAGCTCCTCCTCTATGCAAGCAGTCATAATCCAAAGTATAGGTGGAAGATATAGACAAGAACGAAGGAGAATCATATGAGTTGCAAACGAGCCCAAAGGATGGCGGTTGATCAATGCACGCTAGTATATCAGATTTAATGGTGTCTCTCAGTGTATCTGGATGATAGTGAAGGAGGGTGCATTTAATGGTGTCTCTCAGTGTATTTGGATGATAGTGAAGGAGGGTGCGATGATGTATATATCATGTCTTGCTTGCCCTCTTCAAGATGAAAGTTATCCCTTGTTTGACAAGAACATCGTGTATCACACACACACACCACATAATTTCTCCATTAAATTTCCTTAGTTGAGTCGATCATCATCCATAATATTGTGCGTCATGGTGTTTTAGTGATTACATCATGAATTAGGTTAGTCTAATTTTCTTTTATATGCCTTTTACTTTTACTTTGATACACATTCGGTCTTATGGTCAGTGACCCTCATGTTCTTTTGCCTATTGGCCACATACCCAATTCGATACTATGGGATACAAGACAAGCATGCCACAGACAAATCTCACAAAGAAAACGATGGTGTCGATTCAAATGCATATCTGACCGATATATCTCATTTTAAACGATGTATGTTCTTGTCGTAATGTTGGAGGAAAGAGAACACCTGTAAGTAGGGGATCTACCTTAATAAAGAGGCTCACATCGATGATTGACCCTCAAACCCCCTCATACACTAAGAAAGGATGGGGTGGTGCCCTTTGGTTTGGGATAACCCTTTATAACTCCTTGCACCCATATCCTCAAGGTGTAAATTGTTGGGCATAGATTGAGGGGTTTGGGATCACAGTTGTGCATCTAATAAACTAACACGAATACACAAACTAACACATGAACTATGGCAAGGATAACACCCAAGAGGGACCGCATCCTAACAAGGGGCATATGAGCATATTCAACAATCCACACTGATTGAATAGTTGCCATGTGGTAAGAGGGAATGTTCGTGATTTGGCAGACAAGGATGTCATGGTTGGGCATGCTTGCCCCTTGTTGGGGTATGAGGGATCAAGGATGATGTGGTCAGTCATGCTCTAAGATAAGAGAGAGTATCCTTAGCGGAACGCTTGGGATCTCAACATGGCCAAGAACACACACGAATACACAAACTTGGGAGGGGCATGCATGAACCCTATGTCAAGGATTAGACCTAATCCACACCACTCGGAGCTTATGAACATCGTCATGTGTGCAGCTGTGCATGTATGTATAGATCTTTATTTTTGTAGAGAGTGGGTGTTGAACTCATTTTTTTGTTATCGTTTTGACATGGCCTTTGCGCTAATAAAACCCCCCTTTATAAAAAATCACATCCAACTTCTAACTCATTTGATAAAGCAATGCAAGTCTTGACTAGGTGTGGGTGGTGACTTGGTGTGTATTAGGGTTCTTCTAATCCCCTATTAACTATTAGTTATGTGTTTCATTAACATAATTGCTACATATAAATAAAAGTATTCTACTATGTGGAAAGTTTGATGGCTCTAAGGGCTAGTTTGGTTGCATACCTGGGCTCCATGCCTGGGTGAAAAGGCAGCCTGGTGTGCGCCTGGAAATCTGAGAAAAAAATGCCTGGCTAGGCTAGCCTGGATGTGATGTGTTTGGTGCGTGTCCTCAGCTAGCTTGCTCTTTAATAGCCTATAAATAAATATCGGGCCCACTATTGTACTGAACAACATGCAAGGAAAAGTGCAATTAGCATTCAGGCTGGACCAGGCATGTGCCAGGCCACCGAATCGCAACGCCTGGGCCAGGCTAACGAACGTGCCTGCTATCCTAGCCAGGCTAATGACCATGCAGTCCGCTTCAGGCCAGGCTCGTGTTCGCTTTTTCAGGATACGAACCAAACATCCTCCAGGCAAGACTCAGGCAGGTTCCAGGCCAGGCAACTTTTCTTCAGGTATCCAACCAAACTAGCCCTAAGACCACCAGATTGGGCAAATTCAACCCCCTAAATGTTTGCAGGCGCGTGGATGCGCCCACAGATAGCGCCAACCAGCCCCTCATTTGTCCTCCCGGACAACCATACCCCTCATATTCATGCAAAACCATGAAGGTCCATCATATAGCATCACTTTATCACCAATTCAACAATTCGACAAAGCAAATAAATCACAATTCAACACATGCCAAAATAAAATTTAACCACTCATAGATAGGCAATACAAGAATGAATCATTCTCCTCTCTATTTGCGGGTTGATCTCCTTTTTCTTCATGTGTAGCCACTTCTTGCTTTCCTCGTTCAAGAGGCTAGCGTCTTGCAATATGATCCTTGGATCCTCGGTGTCCCTTGCAACCTTCAACCTCTCTTTGTCGAGCTTAGTTGTTTGTATTGTCTTCTTCTTTTTAAGTTCCTATTTTGCATATTTCTCTTGCTTCTCCAAATCTATCTTCTCCGTCTCAATGCTCATCTTATCTTTAATCCTCTCTCGGTCCAACAACATCATCTCCCTTTGAACATCCAAGAAGAGCTTGCCCCCCTGCTCCTCTTGGGCGTAAAAAATGCCCGTCACGGACATTTTGATTGCCGCACCGTCACAAGCAGCCCTCTCCTTCTCCCACTTGTTTCCCATCACCTGCCAATTCGTCTTTGGCATGGTCGCTTTTCCGTCCGCTCCTCCACTTTGCTCATCGTCGTCACCAACCCAATAGATTGTTGGGAGCTTGAGCCATTGTTTTTATTCAACTCCTTGGTGATGTTTTTGAGCTCTGTAATGACGAGTTGCCACTTAGGTTTCACATTCAATTTCAACCAACACAGAGCAAAGTGAATGGCTTGCCCTTGATTTGGTTGTGCAAGTTGGATCCATGCTTGTGGCCAACCAAGATTCACACAACAACACATCTTCATGATTTGTGAATGCCGAGCCTCTTGCCTTTGCTACCTTCTTATTTTAGTGTGCGATATTTGCGCAACATCAAGGATTTGGTATCACCCAAACCATAATGCATAGGCTCTTGACCATCATTCGTCATGTTCATAAAAAATATGCATCACAATAAAATTACCATTCCTAAATTGATCCAATGGTATGTGCAACAAACAAAGCAAGCAATACAATGGCATATGGGGCAAATTGTACCGTGTCTTGGTCGGCTACTTCATCGAACAACATGTGGGCGTGCCCAATGCCGGCTTTATCTGCTGCCTTTGGAGTTGCGGCGAGCAGTACACCATGTCCGCGGCGGCGTCTTCCGACGTCTAGCCATCCGAGATGGCCCATTTGGATGTTGGAACGGAGTCAAGAACACCAGACAACGTGTTCCCTCTCGCGGGTAGGTAGGATGATGTGGAGGCAGTCGCAAGACCAGACGCGCCCAAGTCCATGTCCGTGACCTCTTTCTCTGCAGCTTCCTTCTTTGTAGCTTCTCAGACGTGCTGCCAGGAGTGCCGCTCCCTCTGGGCGATGTTTTCCTCCTTGCAAGCGGCGACGGTCGGGAGCGCCATGGACTTCGCTGAGCTATCGTCCATGGCGGCGGTGGGAGACACAGTCCTTGGTGTCGAGGTCGGACAACTAACGAGGTCGACGGCGCAGATGGAGAGCAAGGGTGGGGGGAGGGCGACGGCTTAGACGAGGGAAATGGAGGATAGACGTGTGAGTAGTGCGGTTAATTTGGTGGACTTGATCAATTTCGAGCGAATTCGGGGTAGGTCCGACCTGTCGGACGCGTCGGGCGTCCCATATCCCACCCGCATATGGGTTAGATTTGAGAGATGCCGGACAACTCGAACATTTGGGCTGTCTTTCAGGGATCCAATTGGACGGCGTTTTTCGGTCCGGGCAATGACCGGGTTATCCGCACGTTCGACAGCGAGTGTCCGGTTGTAGATGCTCCACCAGCTCATTTGCTTTAAGTGACCAGTAGAATACTGAAACAACAGGAGTAGAAAATGATTGGAAGCCCATCAAGAACCTTTTCAATATGAACAGGCGGAGGCAAACACAGGAAACACGTGGAAGGTGGACTACACATGATTCCATGTATTCGACCACGACCTCGCCATGACCATCGTTGGACCATGAACAGAGAAAGACACCGTCCCCATCGATGCACACATGCCACAAAGCGATGGATATGTTAATCAAACGAGAGATCCCAATAGTGCTACTACAACATCGACTAGAATAACACGTTGTCATATTCAACACACATCTGCTGACACCAGCACCAGCAACTCGCCGAGCAACGGAAACTTCAGCGAAAGCGTGTCCAAGTGTCGCTAGAAGACTACGGTCCAGGCCAGGTCCGTACTCGTTTGCCTGGAAAGAAGTCTCTACTCGTCGTGTGCCGTTCAAGCGTTTTACCGTGGACAGGACAGCATGTTTCCCGGTCGCTGGCTACGTGGCTCTGCTTCTGGTTCACACTGGCAACGCTTCTCCTGTTCAATTCAATCTACTCGTCATTGAAAATTTCCTCTCTTTGGTTTCCCATCTGGGAGAAATCTTTCTAGATGCATGTCTTCAGCCTGAATATATGATAATACTATATGTCATATGACTAGTTATGGTATGAGAATAATACTGTTTTTGGCACATGGCCTTTCTAGCATATGTTTTGTATTTATTATTATGAACTGTCCTCATGGATGCTTAAGCTCCAAATACCTCTGTTTAACTTGGAATTCTGCTAAAAAAATTATAGAATGTCCTAAATTATACATAAATAAATTTAAAATATCTACATCATCCTTCTAGATTGCATTCTTGCTGGCCCTAATCCCAAGCCCGAGCCTAGCCTGGCCCAAAGAAATAACAAATAGTAGCATTCTTTCCATTTAGAAATGTCATTTAATCATTTTTTTGGGATATATGAATACATTATTATCCCTATATATCGTTAACTCCTAGTTTTTTGGTATTTGGGGCTTTTTCTCGGGCTTTCGGGCCAAGCTTCGACTAGAATACTAAGCGAGAGCCTGGCCTGACCACCCGACTTTCTTGCTAGGGCAGTCCGACTGGCGGTCCATGCATAGACCTAGCCCCATCCATGAGATAAAAAATAAGGGTTAATTTGATAACAGCTCACAATCGAAAAATGTCACTGCGAAAATAGACTTGAAAAAATGCCGCTCTAATTTATGGATACTAAATTAAAGATATTTTAACACTTTGAGCATAGTAAATACATGTCAAAACTGTTGATGTATGTGTGCCCGTCGAGCCAACCCAAGCTCGCGACATAATTGGTGTTTCAATTAATGAAGTGAAGCCGCTTGCTTTATAGAGAGATTAATTAAGATGTGTTGGACTACAATAACCTCGTTTGCTCAACCCTTCTCCGGCTATTTTAGTATTTGCTTAGCCCTTATTGCCCACTTTTGTATCTAATTTTCTATGGTACGTTATGAGATAATCATAGCACAACACCGTTCATCAAGCGAAAATAGGTCCAGTGTTGTTGTAATGGATGGTAGCTTTCCCAAAAAAAAAATCTCGATCTCCTGAGGGTAGGATGGGCGAAGGAAGTTTAAAAACCCATGGGCGGCGCTTTCAATTTATGTTCATTGTAAAAAAAAAAATCAAGAACGATGAAAATCTTGATTTTTAGGTTAGGCATTGGCTTATACGCGAGGAAAGCCAAAGCCAAACACCCCATGAGTATAAATTTCACGAAATTATAGATATCAACATAGGTTTATACGTTTGTTTCTAAAAAAAAGAGAGCTACTTTTGCTGAAGAAAAAAGGAAATAAAACGCGATGCTGTTTGGGACGGAAGAAGTTAAGACGAACGCTCGCTGTGAAAAAAAGAAGTTCGGATAAATCGGCACGCCAAGGAACGAGGTTGACGTCCCGGCGGCGGTTGCCAGCCGCAAGCGAAGTGCTACCGCGAGAGCGAGAGCGAGTTGTCAGCCGGGCTCCCGCGTGGAACCTTCTGCGGCTGCCCCCCTGCCTGCCTACGTGTGCGACGCCATCGCCCCAATCGCGTACCGCGTGGCCGCGAGTAGGCCCATCACTACCTCGTGCTCATTCCGGGCCGGGCCCGCAATAAATGGAAAAAATATATTCGCCCCGGCTTTGACCGCCTCGCCTCTTTTAGCTCCCTCCGCCCTATCAGACCGTACGGGTCCATTTGACCACGTGACCCAAATCCTCCACTTGGGCCCCCTCCTCCTCCCCCGCCGCGGCTATATAACCGCGTCCGGACATTTTCCCGACAAACACTTCACCTTCACCAAAGCACACAGCGCCCGGCAGCAACTCGTCGACGGAGAGCGGAGGAGCGAAGGAGGCCGGCCGGCGAGATCGACGCAAATGCAGATGGACTCCTACTACTTCCACGACGACGCCCACTTCTTCGCCGGCTGCGGCGTCCCCGGCTCGCCGGACCTGCACTTCGCCGACCTCATTGCGTCCCTGTCGGAGCCGCTGCCTGAGGTGGCGCGCCAGAGCGCGTTCCGGGAGTACCGCGGCGTCGGGCTGGAGCTTCCGGGGACGGCCCGGGGCGGGACGGGGAGCGGGATCAACATCCACCGGAGGATGATGGGCGTGCTGGGCAGGATGGGGCCGGCCGCCGAGGAGGAGGAGGAGCAGCGGCCGCAGCAACAGCACCAGCACCAGCAGCAGCAGGCGGCCGGCGCCGTCGAGAGCAGCCGCGGGTTCCGGCACATGATGCGCGAGCGCCAGCGCCGCGAGAAGCTCAGCCAGAGCTACGCCGACCTCTACGCCATGGTCTCCTCCCGCTCCAAGGTACCACTTTCATCGGCCGCGCCCACTATTCCACATTCAGTTTCACTGGTGCTCGATCGAATGCCATGTGCTGAACGAACGAATGGGTGATGCCATTGCAGCAGGACAAGAACTCGATCGTGCAGTCCGCGGCCGTCTACATCCACGAGCTCAAGGTCGCCAAGGACCAGCTCCAGAGGAGGAACGACGAGCTCAAGGCCAAGATCCTGGGGCACGACGCGCAGCAGCAGTGCGTCAAGATCCAGTTCGAGGTGGACGAGCCCTCGTCCTCCATCGACTCCATGATCGGGGCCCTCAGGCGCCTCAAGAGCATGAATGTCAAGACCAGGGGGATCCACTCCACCTTGTCCGGCCAGCGATTGACGACGGAGATGAATGTCGAAACCACGGTGAGCTAGCTTCATTTTTCTTACCTTAGTCCTCCTACCTGCTTTGTTGACAATAATAAACCGGACTAAACTTCAGGTTAGAAAATACACAACAGTTGAGTCACCTACAAGATTTTTTCGGAATTTCCGTGTTCTTTTAGTACACTACTACATCATGGATATACATTACTAGTCATCACTAGACTGTTGGATAGGGACTGCATCATCGATACGATAACGATCGATGATGATTCTAAAATTGATTCAAGAAATGAAATGACCGTGATATGATTTAAGTCTTTAGTATTTTCTTGAAAGCTATACAAAACATCTTGGTGGCGATAACTTTTGTTAAGCCATGTGACCATCAAAGCACACTAAATAATTTCTGAAAGGACATACTCTAATATACTATATATTTCACTCGACCGTTTTAAACTTTTCATCCAAGTTCGAAACTCAGTCTTTTCCAATACGATACAAATACCAATAAATTAAAAGATAAATTGCGAACAAGGCAAATCACAAAATTTGACTATCGCGCGAGGAATTGTGTCAAAGTTGTGCTAGAAAACCTGCGATTTCTGAAGACATCGCTTGAATTGAGCATATCCTTTGCCCGGGCACATGTTATAAAATCTGCAGGGCCAATCCTTGTCTAATTAATCCGCATCCGCTGTTACTGTCAAACAAAATAAATTCTGCAGCTACTGTTAGGTTAATTGTTTTCCTGCAAGAATCGAAGAATTAATCATGCCCCCTTTTAGTACGTACTAATCACCAAATGAAGCAAGTCAACGAATCCCCAATCTGAATAATGCAGTGTCAAGCTTAACATTTACTCAAGGTTCAATGCATGATTGATCAGTATCATAGTATAATTGTATAGTAAGCCACTTGTACACTCTTAACTAACCACGCTGCTTTCCTCACGTGTCCTATTCACAGATTGCGGCCTGCGAGGTAGAAAAGGCAGTGGAGGAGGCTCTCCAGGAAGTAGAGAGGAATCAGCTGCCTGACAGCGAGGCCCCGTTTCCCGGAAGCAGTTGCGCCTGGCCTCAAACATCACACGTGCAAAATGTGTTCTGAGATGGTCCTGAGCACGAGGGCCATGAGACCCATTTGTTCATTGTTGTTTCTCCTCTCCTTTTTTTCTCCTTTATTTCGATGATGGAGCAAGTGAAGATCTCCACATGCCCTTGCCCGCGCGTGCGTACGTGGTGGTTGTACGTACTCTCGACCCTCGTGTGTGGTCCTAGTGGTTTGTTCGAGGCTGTGAAGATGTGAGTAGCACTTCAGATTTGTAGGTAGTGAGGTCAACTTGGGATCAAATGTGTTGGGAAAATTTGAAGGGGGTCAACTTGCACAGTTTGGCCTGGCGCTTACGTTTGGCCCTAGCAAGGAAGAGAAAAGGATACGACAACTTGACAAGGATTACCAAACGTTTGGAAGTAGAGGGACCAGCAAGCCTTTGTTGGTTGCTGACACTGTAAATTTGCAACCACCCAATGTTCGAAATCGAGTATATATTTTTCTCCAAACTGCAGGATCATTGTGTTTCGAGCAACCTTTTACTAAAATCTCATTGAAATTTGTTATAAACTGAATTAAAACTGTCTTGTGTTTGTAACCTGGGAACATTGCAAGGAGCTCAACTATTCTCATGTTTGTAACCTGACAACATTGCAAGGAGCTCAACGCGAGAATTTTCAACAACAAATCTTCAACCCTGGCCATTGTCATCTCGCGCATCCATGTCGAGTCCAAAATTTCGGTCTCAATGGGTGCCGAATTTGAGTACCATTATGCTGAAAGAGTAGGCTCTAGTTAATTTCAGCTTTCTTTTTTTAGTAATGTTATGCCGAGAGAGTAGGCTTTTGGGACAAAATTAACGATGTCAATTAGAAGAAAACTACCCACACCCTTGTATCGCTCCCACGAGCGATGGGGGGCTACCCCTAGCTGTCGTCGGCCTAGTCCCCCTCTCCTCCCTTCCCTCCCCTCGCCGCCGCCGGAGTGTGCGAGCGATGCCTAGATGGCAATGGCTCCTGCCTCCTGGCAGCTGCATGGAGGGCTGAGTGGGCGTGAACGCCGATCGCTTGTCGTGATGGCGGCTGCTCTGCTGGTGGTGGGATGGGGCAACCCTATTATGGTCCCCTATTTGCGGCGTGGGGTGGGGGGGGGTGGATGCATGCATGCTGCACCTGATGTCCCTCGTCCGGTGGTCTAACCACACAGGCGACGGGGTGGGGGTGCTGATCCGGTTCTGCCGGCTGTTGGTGGCTACACCGGTCGACGGCACGGCCGCGGCGGGGTGTGAGCGGTGGTAGTGTCCTCCCCTTTCCTAGGTCTGCGCCGGCAGCGCGCGGGCTGCTCGCGCGACAGTGGTGAAGCCCACTAACTTCATGTCTTGTAATGTCGGCGACTGATACATCTCCAACGTATCATATCTGCAAGTTGTATGCACATGTTATTGTTCTGAGCCTTAGACCCCCAAGGTGACAATGATTGAGATACCGACGGGGATGACTAACCAGGTTATTTTGGCCTCTCTTGTTTTGGCTTCTAATTTGCATGATTTGAGTAGAACTAAGCCGGACTGACACTGTTTCAGCAGAACTGCCATGGTGTTGTTTTTATGTAGAAATAGAAGTTCTCAGAACTGGATAAGAATTTTTGGAGAATTATTTGGAATAAAAAATAGAACAAAGAAGTACCATAGAGGAGCCCCAGGGGGCCCACAAGGGCTAGGCGTGGCCACCCCCTGGCTGCGCTACTTAGGCTTGTGGGGCTCCTGGATATCGTTTCGACCTAATTTTGATGCTATGAATTCCGATGCTATGAATTCACATCCCTCTCTCCGTATCATGTTTTACGATACAGAGCCGACGTAACCTTCTGTTCTTCATCAGGCGCCCTGACCCAGAGTCCATTCATGGCTTCGGAGAGAGGGACTCGTCAACCTCGTCATCACCAACCTTTTTCCATTAATAATTTTATGATGCTCACAATCATGTGTGAGCACTACTGGAATCCACTTCTTTGCCGTCAGTTTCTCCAAAGCAGACGGCAAAGAAATAGCTGATGGCAAGGGTTATTTTGCCATCAGCCGGTACTTTGTCGTCAGCTCGCGGACGACAAAGAGTTCTTTGACGTCAGCTGGCCGACGGCAAAGAACCTTGTGGGCCCACAAACGCAAGGCTGTGGCTAGGTCAGCTCTTTGCCGTCTGCCATTTCTTTGCCGTCCGCTGGCTGACGGCAAACAATTCTTTGCCGTCCGCTAGGCTGACGGCAAAGAGGGTAGGGGGGCCCACCCGGGCACGACGTTGAATCGCTAACCTCCCCCTGTCGGTGTCAAAACCGGCGGATCTTGGGTAGGGGGTCCCGAACTGTGCGTCTAAGGCGGATGGTAACAGGAGGCGGGGGACACGATGTTTACCCAGGTTCGGGCCCTCTCAATGGAGGTAATACCCTACTTCCTGCTTGATTGATCTTGATGATATGAGTATTACAAGAGTTGATCTACCACGAGATCGTAGAGGCTAAACCCTAGAAGCTAGCCTATGGTATGCTTGTTGTTGTCCTACGTACTAAACCCTCCGGTTTATATAGACACAGTGCAGGAGCGAGCCAACAGCCTTCAAGCTTTGCACCGGTAATTGCTTTTTTTAGTTGATGCATTGGAACTGCTCTTGTTAATTTGGTAACTTTATTATTGACATATATACAATTGTAGAATTGTTCTCCTTCTCCTTCTCCTTCTCCTTCTCCTTCTCCTTCTCCTTCTCCTTCTCCTTCTTGCTTCTTCTTCTTCTTCTCCTTCTTCTTCTTCTTATTGCAGATTTGATTTAATTCATGACAAAGAAGCTGATTCCTGTAGTGGAGTAATCCTCTTTTAAGCAAACTTGAGGTAGATGAGATTGGTGATATTTCATATGTATTCGTGTCAATCGTGCCACTATGTTGCGAGATTGATTTTGTTATGACTTTGCTATACTTAATGCTTGTCACTAGGGGGCCGCCCGAGTGCCATGATTTTAGATCTGTACATATTATGTTTTTATGAATATATTTGTGTTCTTGATCATACTGTGAGTTGTATGCTCCTGTTGTTGTTTTGAACCTTAGACCCCCAGGTGACAATAATTGGAATATCGACATGAATGACTTTAATTTGAGGAGTTCATCTATTCACTATGTGTTAATACTTTTATCTGGTTCTCTATTAAAAGAAGCCCCTTAATTACCCATAGTTTTCATTATGATTCTGCTGCCACGGGAGGGTTAGGACAAAAAAATGCAAGTTTTTATCGCAAACACGTATGACTACATACGAAATACATGCCTACATATGAGTGATGAATTGGAGCTAGTATGTATCGCTCTAGGTTGTGATAGTTACATATCGAATCTCATCTGAAAACCCTATCACTATCCATTCCTATGCTTTTCTATTATTGCATTTACTAAAGTTACTGTTGCCCTGCTTGTTATATACCTGCTACCATTGCTACTATTGTTATTGTTACTCTGCTATCACTATTATCATATTATTGTGCTACTAATAAATTGCTGCAAGGAAGTGATTTCTTATGTGTGGTTGAATTGACAACTCAACTGCTAAGGCTTATTGTGCTACTAATAAATTGTTGCAAGGAAGTGATTTCCTGGACTAAGGGGTCCTCGGGCGTCCGGCCTATGTGACGTGGGCCGGACTGATGGGCCATGAAGATACAAGACAGAAGACGACGCTCCCGTGTCCGGATGGGACTCTCCTTTGCGTGGATGGCAAGCTTGGCGTTCGGATATGAAGATTCCTTCCTCTGTAAACCGACTATGTACAACCCTAGGCCCCTCCGGTGTCTATATAAGCCGGAGGGTTTAGTCCGTAGAGGAAATCATAATCATACATGCTAGACATCTAGGGTTTAGCCATTATGATCTCGTGGTAGATCAGCTCTTGTAATCCTCATATTCATCAAGATCAATCAAGCAGGAAGTAGGGTATTACCTCCATCAAGAGGGCTCAACACAGGTAAACATCGTGTCCCCGCCTCCTGTTACCATCGACCTCGACGCACAGTTCGGGACCCCCTACCCGAGATCCGCCGGTTTTGACACCGACATTGGTGCTTTCATTGAGAGTTCCGCTGTGACGTCGAAGACATGATTGATTGCTCGCCTTGTTATCAAGGACAATATCACCTCCGGAAGAGCCTTGGCCTCAGGCCAAACCCTCCGACTGGGCGGCTTTACCATGACCGCCCGCTCGGCTGTCAAGCCGATGATGAATTCTCAGGCCATCGAAAATCGTCTTCGTGTTGACTCCGAATACTCCAAACGGATGGATCCTGCGGAGTAATCATCTTTAAATGAACTCCTGGATCGCATCACCGCCATGGGGGTCGCTACAGACTATGATCAGTTTGGGCTTAAACCCGATCAGAGAGAAATCAAATCTCCGCAGATCACCCATCAGATAGCAGTCGTTGAGGACAGAACAACAACTCTTCCCCTATGTTGAAGACAAGTTGTGTTCGGATTTCCGAGCTCGAAGAGTCGGATACATGTTTGCGGGGCGACACTCTGGGTCCTCCGAATCTAGAATCGGGCGTCGAGCCTGGAAAATCATTTAACATCCTGGAGCCCGAACTAATAAGCTCGGAAGTCTTTCAAATTCCGGACTCCAAATTGGGTCAGGGACCGGATTTAAAGCCACCCACCCACCACAAGAAATATTCGCCAAACAATCCCGGACCTCCGAATATATGCGACCTCATGTACGTACGACAGCAGTCTCAGGAAACAGTCCATCACTTTGGGGCCAGATTCCTCCTTGTCAAAGACAAGATTAAAGATTGCCGCGACGAGGACGCTATTTTAGTATTCTGCAATAATTGAACGGACGAAGGAATCCTCAACGCCATCAACCGCCATTGCATATTACAGTTAGCTGACTTGGAAACCATAGTACAGAAGTACTGCGCAATGGAAAGTGCCTGGAAAACTCAGACAGCTCGCTGGGAACCACCGGTCTCCAATCAACCCCCCTGGCGAGCAAAAAGGATGCACCCTCGTGGGGCACCCGACCCTATAGTAAAGAAAACTAAACCCACTACGGGACGTGGAACCGTTCTGGAGGGATGGCTCAATAGGCCATGCAAAATACATACGACACCGGATATTGTACCAACCCCTGCCTTAGAGCATGTTGGATACTCCGGCAAGTGGCCAAGAGCGGCGAGGATATCCTCACCAAAGACACCTCAGAGCAACACCCCCCGGAGGACGACGAACTCAGAGTATTGACGGTCTTCGAGACTTCCGCCTTCAAACAATCGGCGCAAGAGGGCACTCCGCGACCTCGCCGAAGTCTGCCAAGTCGCATCAATAAACCCCTGGAATGACACGGCCATAACTTACAATGCCAGTGACGAACCAAAATTCCGGTCAGTCCGGGCACCAGCCGCCTTGGTCCTCAATCCAATTGTGGACGGCTTTCGGCTCACTAAAGTGCTCATGGATGGCGGCAGCGGGCTAAACCTCATCTACGAGGACACACTCAACAAAATGGAAATATACAGGAGCCGCATCGAGCAAAGTAATACGACCTTTCGAGAAATCATTCCCAGCCGGGAAGCACGATGCGCGGGGAAAATTACACTTGACGTGGTATTCGACACGCCGGAGAACTATCGGTCCGAAGAGATAACCTTCCAAGTGGCCCCTTTCAACAGTGGATATCACGCCCTGTTGGGGTGAGATGCATTCACACGCTTTCAAGTCATACCTCATTACGGGTATATGAAGCTCAAGATGCCTGGGCCCAACGGTATTATCACTCTCGCCAGTGATCCGGACATAGCCCTCCGCGCCGAAAACAAAACCGCATCCTTGGCCCTCGAGGCACTGTCCGAGGCCCTCGCGGCCAAATAGTTAACCGTATTATGCTCCACGGTGAACAGGGATGACGTAATCCTTGATAAGCGGTCCAAATCCACCTCTTTCAAACCAACAGACGAAATAGTCAAATTCCAAGTCCACCCGACGGACCCCAAGAAGACAGCTGATGTCTACTATGCAACCTTCTCCTTGTAGACGTTGTTGGGCCTCCAAGTGCATAGGTTTGTAGAACAGTAGCAAATTTCCCTCAAGTGGATGACCTAAGGTTTATCAATCCGTGGGAGGTGTAGGATGAAGATGGTCTCTCTTAAACAACCCTGCAACCAAATAACAAAGAGTCTCTTGTGTCCCCAACACACCCAATACAATGGTAAATTGTATAGGTGCACTAGTTCGGCGAAGAGATGGTGATACAAGTGCAATATGGATAGTAGATATAGGTTTTTGTAATCTAAAAATATAAAAATAGCAAGGTAAATAGTAGCAAAAGTGAGCGTAAAAGGTATTGCAATGCTAGGAAACAAGGCCTAGGGTTCATACTTTCACTAGTGCAAGTTCTCTCAACAATAATAACATAACTATCCCTCAAAATGCAACAAAGAGTCACTCCAAAGTCACTAATAGCGGAGAACAAACGAAGAGATTATTGTAGGGTACGAAACCACCTCAAAGTTATCCTTCCTGATCAATCTATTCAAGAGTCCGTAGTAAAATAACACGAAGCTATTCTTTCCGTTCGATCTATCATAGAGTTCGTACTAGAATAACACCTTAAGACACAAATCAACCAAAACCCTAATGTCACCTAGATACTCCAATGTCACCTCAAGTATCCGTGGGTATGATTATACGATATGCAACACACAAGCTCAGATTCATCTATTCAACCAACACAAAGAACTTCAAAGAGTGCCCCAAAGTTTCTACCCGAGAGTCAAGACGAAAACATGTGCCAACCCCTATGCATAGATTCCCAAGGTCATGGAACCCGCAAGTTGATCACCAAAACATACATCAAGTGAATCAATATAATACCCCATTGTCACCACGGGTATCCCATGCAAGACATACATCAAGTGTTCTCAAATCCTTAAAGACTCAATCCGATAAGATAACTTCAAAGGGAAAACTCAATCCATTACAAGAGAGTAGAGGGGAGAAACATCATAAGATCCAACTATAATAGCAAAGCTCGCGATACATCAAGATCGTGCCGAATCAAGAACACGAGAGAGAGAGAGAGAGAGATCAAACACATAGCTACTGGTACATACCCTCAGCCCCGAGGGTAAACTACTCCCTCCTCGTCATGGAGAGCGCCGGGATGATGAAGATGGCCAACGGTGAGGGATCCCCCTCCGGTAGGGTGCCGGAACAGGATCCCGATTGGTTTTTGGTGGCTACAGAGGCTTGTGGCGGCGGAACTCCCGACTAGGTTATTTTCTGGAGGTTTCTGTATTTACAGGAATTTTTGGCGTAGGTCTCACGTCAAGAAGGTGCCCGAGTCGTCCACGAGGTAGGCCCACGCCACGGGGGCGCCCACCATCGTGGACGGCCCGGACTCTTCTAGCCCAACCCTTTTCCTCCGGGGTCTTCTTTTGGTCCATAAAAAATCGTTAAAAATTGGCACGTCGATTAGACTCCGTTTGGTTTTCCTTTTCTGCAATACTCAAAAACAAGGAAAAAATTGGCACTGGGCTCTAAGTTAATAGGCTAGTCCCAAAAATCATATAAAATAGCATATAAATGCATATAAAACAATCTAGATGGATAATATAATAGCATGGAACAATCAAAAATTATAGATACGTTTAGGGATGGCAATGGGTACCCATTACCCACGTACCCTTCGGGTAAAAACCCTATTAGGGTATGGGTATGGGACAAAATGTTACCCATGGGTATATAAATAGGAAAATCTCAAACCCATTGGGTAGAGCGGGTACGGGTATGGGATCACATAACCCATACCCACGTACCCATGTACCCTTATAAAATCTAACAAATATGGACGAATTACATCTACACTTTGTCATGAGTTTGTCAGCTTAAAATTTATGACTATGTGCTACTATTTATGACTATGTGTTGATGTTATGATGTGTCATTGTTTACAATAAAGTGTTGTTGTTTTGGATGTGTTGTTGCTTCTAATTTGTATTCATGCTATTATGTGTTGTTGTTTATGAAATATGATTGTATGTTGTTGTTTATAATTATGTGTTGCTCAAATTAATGTTATTCAAACATGGGTATTTTTACCCACGCGTACCCATCACTACAAAAAAAATACACTTCTGTGATGATACGTGTTTGTCACAGTAATTCACGTTTTTTGTCATGCATGTACATCCATGACAAATTTATGATGTAATCAAGATAGTCATACATGTGTCGTCAGAGAAGTGTTCCATGACATTACCAAAATTATCATCACGGAAGTGTCCACTTCCATGACGATAAATCGCGCGTCACAGAAGTTCTTTCGTCAAGGGTGACCGACACGTGGCATCCATCGTAACGGAACGCCGTTAAGCTATCGGGTCGGGTTTTGGATCCGATAACCCGTTAACAGCCCCGACCAATGGGGATTTTCCACGTGTAAAATCATCATTGGCCGGAGGAAACACGGTTCCGCTCACCGCTGGGACAGATGTCATCCGCTCATTGGACCGAAGTCGCCTATGATACGGCGACACGTGGCACGCCCAACAGAGGCCCATTCTCGTGAAAAGGCCGCCCATTTGACTTGGTCAAAGGTGGCGGCCCGGCCCACGGAAAACCTGTTAACGGCCTGTTCGCATATAGCCCATTTACAACCCGCTAATCCAGGGCCCGTTATGCCCTACCCGAATTAGGCCCAGTAGCGTCGTCTGGGCCGTCCCATATGATTCAGCCCGTTTTAACTTCCGGCCGATGTGTGGCCCATGACTTCTTTCGGCCCATATGAGGACCTTTGTAACTCTTGGCCCATTAACGGCCCGTGGTGAAACTGCCCGTAATGAACAAAGGTATCACTTTATACCCATTAACGCCGCTTATTCCATTGGGCCGTTTCCAGCCTAAGTTATCTTTCGGCCTTCTCAGGTCCCATTGATTCTTGGGCTCATATGCATCATATGGCCCGTTACTGTCATTTTCTGCTTGTGGGCCAAATTTAGCCCGTCGTTACGATCGGCCCGCTTATGGACCGTTAATACATTGGGCCGCTTATGTAAAAAACCCGCTGGGCTGTTTTCATAGAGTTATCAACACGCCTATTAACGGCCCGTTATGGTCTACGAATAGTATGACCCATGATTGGCGAAATTGATACGCCCCGTAGAAGGCCCATGGATCCTATGGCCCGTATGAGGCCCATGGATAGTACGACCCGTAGAAGGCCCATGGATCGTACGGCCCATAGAAGGCCCATGGACCCTACAGCCCATAGAAGGCCCATGGACCCTAAGGCCCGTATAGAAGGCCGATGGATCCTACGGCCCGTATAGAAGGTCAATGGATCCTACGGCGGACGAAGGCCCATGGATCATACAACTGCAGAGGCCCATGGTTACAACAAATCCGTGTGTTGCCATGATTATTTTGGCCTAGTTACCAAAAATAGGCTATTGTGGACATTAGAAAACACGTAAAAAGAACTGCAGTGACTACAAGCAAACAACTAAACAAGACAATAAGGAAATAAATAAGCAAGCAATTAACGCTAGCCTATTACGCTATTACACATATTACATCCATCGGGCATCAAAGTTCGCCACCAAAGGTAAATATAGGGAACAAGGCAGATATTACATACATCGCCGTCAAAATTGGCCACCAAAGGCAAATAAACGCGGCAACAAAACAAGAGCATAATCAAACAACTTCGTAAGAGCTCAAGAAACGTTATCCTCGGTATCCACCATGTCGGCAATAAGCTTAGCAAGCTGATTAGCTTTGTCCTGTTTGGCGCTAAAATCCTCCAACGCTTGTTTGTTGCACCGTAAAGTATGCATCTGAATGCTCCGGGGACTTCCGCAGTTCTTCCGCTTCTTGTCGCAGCACAACCGCCGATGTCTTTCAGCTTGTAGTTGAGACTCAAGAAACCGAACTGATTCGAGATAAAGAGTTTGAATAGCTTGTGCAAGCGGTAGTGGCCAAGAACTCGAACACTAAACCAAGACAGACTTTGGGGTTGTCTCATTGTCTTCAAGATAGTCTTCCTTAGCTGTTTTATCAGCTTTATTGAGACTAACAAGGATGTGTCACTATCCTGAACCTTATCTCGCATTACTTCCTTTACCATTGCTTAATAAGGCACTCTTCCCCAATATTTTGTCAAGATTGTAAAAGAAGAAACAAGCGCACACATAACAAGTTTAGCATGTACTAGTATATGAAACTCATTTCGTGAACCAGTTCATTAGTAAGATGGACAGGATTAAACTACCAAGTCTTCTATTGCCAAGTACTAGTACATAATAAAAGAATCAAACAAACATATATCTATGTCCTATGGTCACTGCATTCTCTTGCCAAATCAAAATAGAGACACGGTTCAAATCATATCAGTTCAAGACAAAGCAGCAGTGAAAGAATACAAAGCGTGGGAAACTACACGACACAACAAGATTTCAGATGGGTACCACGGGTCTACATGTACAACAACACTATTGGCTCTGTTGTGATGCTAGTAATGTGCATGATACGAAAGTCAACTGTATACACAATTGAAATTGAAATCAACAGAGCTATTGATAAGAGCAAACATGTTAAAGAAACATGCGTGAACATACCTGCTGTGCCATTGGAGTTTCGATTAGATCCTTCAATTTAAAAATAAGTTTGTATGAGTAAATACAGTGATACAAGAGCAAAGCAATCATAGTTAAAAAAGACGCGCCTAAGAAAGCGCTTAAGCGCGCCTAGGCTCTAGGCGCTATAAAACGCATTAGCATAACTACGCATAATCTGTGCATAATCAAGCGCATAAGCATACGCTTTGGTCAAGAAGCGCAAGGCGGTGGCAAACGCACAATTAACGCCTAGCGCTTTTTTGAACTATGATAGTAATGGAATCTTAAATTAGAACAGTTGTTCTTCAAGTTTAGGCACTTGTTCTATATGAATAGAGTACAGTAAGACGCAAGAATAAAATACTTAAAAATAGAAAATGAGCTCATATACCTTACCACATTCTTGGTTTGGGACCAAGATGAGATAAAGGTGTTCCCAAATATCGTCCAATAATGTGTCTCGGGAGAACGTAAGGGAATTTGATGAGTTTCTTTGCCGGTGAAGTACGCTTTCTTCAGTAATTCCGATACGCCACCAAGTATTCTTGAAGATAGCAGAGGTATTAGCACAGGTTACCTCATCCCGAGTTTCCAAATCGGTCCTTCTCTATAGAGAAAATGGGAAAAATTTGTTGTATTATAACCATCGTGGAGGTAGGATGTATGGGACGAAGCAAAGTAATTGCCATGAATAACATTACTTACACATAACTCCCGGACAAACACCTGAATCGGCATTTTCCTTCATCTTCAAGATAATATTTCCAAGATGGGAAGATACGCATACGATTTAACAACATCAAATGCGATAGATGCTAAACTACGATCGGCTGGTTGTGCTTCCTCCACGTGAATAGGCGTATTAACCGTGGAGTTGGGGTTCGCCGTGATAGTATCGGCCCTTTGGGCACTGGAGTTGCCTTACTAACTGCTCTTGTTTGGGAGCTCTGTGGTGGAGATGGTGCTATGTCAACAGGAACTGGGTTACTATTAGCTGGGATTGGGGTTAGATTGGGTGAAGCTGGTTCTCTGTCCATCGCTGTAGGGGTACAATCTGCGAGAGGTTGGGTTATGTGTGGTAGGGCTAGTTCTTGTGCATGTACAACCGGGGTGCTATCTCCAACAAGAGGTAGCACTGTTTTATTTGAAGACCGTGTTTTTATTCTGCTAGATACTGGCATCACCCGCTCCAATTCAAATGGCTGATAAACAGGAAACATAGTTGAATGTACAGACATTGTATGAGAGATGATGCAATAGATAGTGTGGAAAAAGAGGGCATGAAATAGTTGACATGTATATTGTTTAACTAAAACGGATAGCATGACATAATTTCACATATATGATGTCTATCTAAACTGGATAGCATAGCATAACATAATTCAAAGATATGATGAATAACTAAACATGATCGCATGACATAATTCACCTACATGTTATCTAAGTAATAAGGATCGCATCATTTAATTCACATATGTGATTTATATGCTAAATGAGGGCATTCGATATGATGTCCGAACTAAGAACATGGTGTTGAATATTGTGTATATGATGTCTAAACTATGCAATGCAAGACACCGTATGCATGATATGAGCAGATAACCGTGCCAAGTTAGAGCATACACCTCGGGGGGAATAGGACTGGTCATCTGCCTCTAATCCATCTCGAGGAGCTATCGGGACCCAACAAGATATCTGCTTGACAGTAGCACATCTGCTCTCAAGGCCTTGTTTTCACTCCAGATTTTCCATCTCCCACCCAAATGGCTGATTCACGGAAGAGTAGTTTAATGTACAAACATTTTCGACAAATGGAAATGTAATGAAGAGAAGGATTGGCAAGATATCATTCAAATATATGATGCCTGGTTAAACATGATGGCATTGCACATTTCACATATATTATGGCTGGCTAAAAGACATGAGACCGCATAATTCCATATATGATATAGAAACTAAACAGTGGCATTACGTAACATGTCTAAACTAAGCGGATGACATATATGATGTCAAAAGTAGGCACTGCAAGCCAACATATGCATGATATGACTAACATCATCATGCCAAGGTAGAGCAAACACCTTGGGGGTAAATAGGAGTGGTCACGCGTGCGAATCTGCCTCGTAACAGATATCTTCCTCTGGATTACAATCTGGAGAGGGATGGGGAGGGTTTGCCATTGAACCCACCATGGAGCGATGTCTTCATGACATTGTATTGCCGCGCAAAACTCTTCTCTTTTTCTCTACATGTTCAGCATGACTGTGTACAATATCTGACATGCATATGAAAAAAATATGGTGAGATTATGTAAGGAGAGCATGCAGAAATTTAGAGTGATGGTAACAACTAGTGGATCGACGTTTTTCCGTTGAACCAAAATAGCCCTAATGGATCGACGTGAATGTATAGTAATAAGTGATGCAACAAGTGTACAACCTCTTTGTCGTAGCCGTGTTGACCTCAACATCATTGGGTTGGTCACTGAAGCAGTTGAGGCAAATGTGGCTGTCAGAGGTGTGGAGGAAGATCTGAGGAATCTGTAGACGGCGTCCAGGGCACTGCTCTATTGTGATGGATCGTTCTGTCGTTGGAGCAGCTCCGTGAGCCAGAAGACGCCAAGGCTGAAGCAAACACAAGATGTACATCGTCAATCTCAAGTGGGATTCTAATAGCATCTCCAATAGATGATGTAAAATGGATGTAAAATTAACATCACCAAAACCACCGACTACAACAGAAGAGGTAAAAACTGTTGACTCAAATTAAATTAATCGTCGAAACTGAAATTTATTGTGGAATCTGAATGCTACCGCCAAACTGAACGCAATGGTAGCAGAGAGGCACTTGACATGTAGTTTAGGAGGGCTGCAGTTCATCTTCAACCTGCACCCCACGAGCCGCCAGCCACCACTGCCCCAGCCGCCGCCTCAAACAACTCGCCACCGCCGCCTGCCAGCCCTCTAGGCCCCCCACCCCCACCCTGAACCCTAAGATAGATAGTGGGGTACCTCTCCGGCGAGCCCCCGTCCCCGCTATGGGTGGTTCTTCCTTAACTCCGGCGAGCCCCACCAACCCCTGAAAATCGACTGACCCAAAAGTCGATTCTGTCGACTGAAGTGTGGCTTAATAGGAGCAGAGCAGCAACACGAGCGAGGGGGAGAGCAGCAGCAGCAGCTGGGTGAGCGAGCGATCGAGCGAGAGCTGGAGCAGCAGCAGCAGCAGATCCGTCTGGTATGGACGCCGCCGCCGAAGGGGCCTCGCACTGGGGGAGAGCCGTCGTGGAGATGTCACCCGCGGCGCCGGCTTCAAGGTAGCCGCTCCATGGGGGTGCGGGATGGAGCACCGTCGGCGCCAGGAGGTCGATTTAAGGAGAAGGTGCGATGCAATGAGTGTACAACCTCTTTGGTGGCGCCGAGTAGACCTCGGCTTCGTCCGAGGAGTCGGTGAGGATGCTGCGGTTCCGGTGGAGCAGGTTAAGGCGACACTGTGGGGATGGAGCAGCCGCGATAGACGAGGCGATCGTCTGAGTAGCTCCTTGGAGGTGGAGGACGGGGCGGCTGAACCGGCGGGACGGCGAGATGGACGACAAATCCTCATTCGGGGAGGTGGACGAGGGACGTCGAGCTGTTGCGGTGGACGACGTCGTCGGGGAAGAGGCTCCGGCTGGGCAGCGTGACGTGGCGGACGGAGGAGGGTGAGGTTTCGGGCTGGAGCGGAGAGGTTATGGCGGCTGGGATTTCAATGGCTAAAAGGGGCGATGGGAGGGGTGAAGCATGACTTAGGGACGGCTTGTCCAAAATGTAGGGTGTGTTACAAAGTACCCCCACCGATTTGAACTAGCAACCCTTTCGCTCAGGTTTAGAAGGGGATTTCGCGTGTCGGATTTGGCAGGTGGAGGGAGTTTTCGCGTTGTAATTTCGGGATAGCAAGGTGCGGGTTGTGAAGGCACCAGTTTTGGGAGCACGATATCTGAATTTTGGGATATAACAAGACGCTGGTTGAATTTTAGGACAAGCCTAACGTAGTAATATTGTACTTGTAATGCACCAAATCAATTCGCACTTCCTCAACCAAAAAGAAAATGAAAAAATAAAACTATTCACACCACACAAAGAGAGAGTCTTGCCCCGTTTTACTATACAAATGCTATTCAAAGCTACTCCCTCCTTCCATCTATATAGGGCCTAATGCGTTTTTCGATGCTAACTTTGACCAAATATTAGAGCAATGATATATGACATGCAACTTACACAAAGCACACCGTTAACTTTGTCTGTGAAAGGTTCTTTCAATGATATAATTTTCACATTGTGCATGTCATGTACTATTAATCTTGTCAATAGTCAAAGGCGGTCTTAAAAATCTCATTACGCCCTATATAGATGGAAGGAGGGAGTATGAATCCATGTTATGTCCGATTAATTTTTTTCGCTTGCTGTATAATGCATGTAACCTACTCATACCAACATTTTAGTGCATTCCAAATGTCTATACTACTGCTGCAATTCGAACTAAATTTGAATTCGTTTCTCTATTTCAATAAGAATCTACAATCATGATTGTTGCCAACTTCAACCATCATAGTTTCCTTGCTATCCGCCAGATATAAATCGGACGGCCTATAATGCAGGATGGCAGGCACACCATCATCAACAACTCCGTTTTTTATAAGAGTAGAGATAAAATATATTAAATGTAGTATAACATGTTCATAAACACACCATGTGTATCACCGTTATATATATTCACACATGCGTCGGTTTAAAACACTATGATAAATTCTTCAAATATCCGAATTCACTTTTTATAATGAAGTATATATGATCTCTATTCGTCTTTTACATCCACACAACCCTCTTATCTTTGTAGCTAGCGCTAACTTTCTCTTGTGCATGCACACACCCGCATCCCTATCACCCTCCATTAGCATTCTCTAGCTCCATCACGCAAATTCATCTTTTCACTTTAGGTCGTTCACCCATGGTGTATGTAGGCCCCCCAGCTCCTTCTTTACGGCACACATCGATCGATATGCCTCTCTAGCCAGTGTGTGCCTAGCACAAACACAAGCTTCCCTCTTCTCTTGTAACCGCCCATGCCTCACTCCCACCACTCTTTTCATCGCTCTCGATCAAGACACTCCTCCCCGCCGATATAGTATGCCTCTCGCACCACCTCCTACATGCATCCCTCTCTCTATCCTTCTCCTCGTGCCTCATTTGCTTCTAACACACACATGCATGTATACCGATCGATCTCCCAACATATACCTAGATCGACTTTAACTACCCCCCCCCCCCCATCGATCGACATACCTCACAAGTTATGTCTCTACTTTCTCTAACAAAGGGCGATTGATCTTCCTATGTAGTTATGTCCGCTACCACAGCCATATTGTCCCCCCTCATCATTCGTGCATGCCTCCCGACCCGCCTCTCACACGCACGCGTGCGCACAACAAGCAGCCATCTCCTCTCTTATTGATATTGCGGCGTGCCCTCCGCTTGTCTAGCAAGCCTATCCCACCATTTGTTAGAAGCAACTCCACTACCACCCCCTCCAACACTCTAGCTTTGTCTCTCTCCCAACCTTATTCCTCTCCTGCACATATGCATGGATGCCGATCGATCTCCCTTAATACATGAGGCAGATCGATCTCCTTAATACATGAGGTAGGCCTATCTCCTCCTCCACACATATACCAGCCATTGTACTTCTATAGTTAATTGGGCCTCCTCTTCCCCACCACACACCGATAGTCGAGCGCTGCAGGTAGGTATCCATGCCACGAGACAAACTGCACATGTCCCTCTCATGTTCCAAAGAGGCCAGCCACTCTATATCTTTGACGTGGGCACACACAAATTGATGGCACTTTTATCCATCACAAGACACACACACACACATCATCCCTCTTTTCGATTCTATGGACACCTCAATCCGATGATACCTCCACTCTCTTCTCGTGGATCGCCCCCTCTATATATATGTTATATCTAGGACTCTATTTCACACACATTGCATATGTTACATTTTTTGATTGACCTCCCCCCCCAAAACTCTCAAGAACCCACACATTATATCTCTCTAAGTTTGTATCTCTCTCACACAACCCCACGTAGGTGGTGTACGTATACAAGAAGAGAATAGGTGCACTGTGCACGTACTCACGCTTCATGCCCAGCCACACCCTCGCGGGTACACGGTGGAGCCATTTCTTTATGAAATGGCAGCCCACGTGCTAATTTGAACGCTCAGAGCGGTTGTTTACCTAGGGAGGTCGTGTACCACGCCTGCACGAAACAAAGTTCGACTTGACGCGTGCGCGTTATTTTTAAATAAAGTTATAGCGCCAATGGCACGCATACAGAATATAAAACGATTTTTATGGAGAAAAAGGTAGTCCGCTCACTATATACAATGGAGCCTTGCGTGCCTGGTTTGTCGCTCTTCAGAGTATCTCACACAAGGTTGCGGTGGCCTCTCTCTCTCTCTCTCACTGTTGGTCACTGATCCGGCCGCATCCCGTCCGCCGGGGGAAAGGGAGTGCGGTAGCCTCTCTCTCTCTCACCGTTGGTCACTGATCCGGCCGCATCCCGTCCGCCGGGGGAAAGGGAGGAACTGCATTGTTTCTCCGTTCGACGGCGCCGAGGCAGCACGTCTCGATCTGCTGTACACGTCGTTCTCTCTGACCAAGCTCCGGCGCAGCAGGGCCTACGCCACCTGCTCGCAGATTCCGCCCGCCGCCGCTCACCTAGTTGCATCACGACGACCTCCAGGTATCCCCTCCGGCCTTGCTCCACTGCCCGTCTTCCCACGTTGCTGCATGTGGATCTTCCATAGTTCTCAGCTCTATTTTAGTGGAACTGCACAAAATGATCGGAATGTTGCATGCTCCAGACAGCTACTTTTTTTCCCAACATGCCTTGTTGATTTAGACAGAGTTGAGGGGACGTTGCTGCCAATGAAAACATGGATCAATTTTAATTTAACACCTTCTCACAACTCTGTCTTCAGTTGTGATGTAATTATTAGCTCTGATCTGCTAATAATTGACATGCATTAGCAAGGAAGTTAGTTTTTTATTGTTTCTGAAAGAGCATCGATGGCAAGACACGCAAAAGAAAAGCTGAAAGCTCACACCATTGTACAATTTCATGTCGCTGGAAAATTATTTGTATAGTACGTCAATTATGTAAACAAATGATGGAAGCTTGATAGCATTGCCAGAAGCCTCTTCATCATCCGGGTCCATGTGCCATGCACAAAATTATACTCCTTCGTTCCTAAATATTTGTATTTTTACAAATTTCAAACGGGCATATTTTAGAGTGTAGATTCACTCATTTTGCTTCAGATGTGTACTCCTCCGCTCCTAAATATTCTATCCGTTTTCTAGAGATTTCAACAAGTGACTACATACGGAGCAAAATGAGTGAATCTACACTCTAAAATATGCATATATACATCCGTATGTGTAGTCCATTTGAAATCTCTAAAAGACAAATATTTGAGTAGTCACTGTTGAAATTCTAGAAAGATAAATATACTCAAGTATATTTAAGAACCGAGGGGGTAGTGCACAACCGCATGGGAGACTCAGCCCGGTCGTTGCGCCGCATTAATAGTGAGTAATGAGCAGTCAAATCATAAGCCCCACCTTTCCCACTATAAGTTGCTCTGAAGAAGCAACCATCAATACGCTCTTCTTTGAATCCGCTCATACTACTCCATCCGTCACTGTTTATACAACGCGCTAAAGGAAAAAGAAAAAAATCTGTGGGACCAAGGCGACTAGCGACCGGCCTGAAAAATACTAGCATTGGTAGTTATAGCACGGCGTACACACATGCATGCAGTGCTTCCACCCAGGGTACACACATGCATGCACTTACTCCACTCGTAGTAGTACAGTACATGGAGAGAAAATTGTGGACTTGATTGCGGTTACCACGCCCTAATTAATTGAGCATTAAACCAAACGCGTCTAAAGTCTCTCTGGTGGTGGAAATGCATTGAGAGAAATGCATCATAATGAAGCGCTACCAGAAACTGTGACGGAGGGAGGAGTAGTATGAAGGTGCAAAACCAAGTACGTGTATGGCCAGTCGGTCAACGCACCTCCTCTTGGCATATCACTGACATGTGGGACAGGAGTGTGAGCAAACCGATCTCAATTGACGGCAAAGAGCCAACCCGCCGTTCCTTGAGAGAGACGAGGAGCGAGAACACACAGACGGGATCGCACGGAGGCCAAGATATATTCGAGCATGGTTGGTTGATCGATACCATTCATTACATGTTGGGCTGCCGCTTTTCCGCCCTTCTCCGAATAAACGTGTACTTTATCGAAATAAAAAATAAGAGTACAGACGCCCACCATGCGGTTCTAGTAGTAGTACTACTCGTACTACTGCGCTTGGCTTTTCGCCTCTTCGTGAAGTCGAACAAGGTACTCCGCATGTTGGGTACTACAGTGTATGCCTCGATAACTGACACCGAATGGATCGATGCATGTCCACCGAGGGTAGGTTGCATTAGTCAAAAGGCGTGGCGAGCTTCACCTTGTCCTGCAAGCTTCTCCTCGCTCATGAGTTGACGGGACACACCAAAAAGTAGTGCTAGTCCATACTCCCTCCTTTCCGCTAATATGGCTTAATCTTTTTATGGGTAAATGAGAGAGCTTTATTCATATATAAGCATTCTTAGGACGATCAGCCAAGACACTGGTCACTAGGAAGCGAGGTACCCTGCAAAAAAAGAAGTAGGAAGCGAGGTGTTTCATCAAGCCAGCTCTCGGCCACATTCAAAGTGCAGCAAGCACGGTTCGCACGAAGATGCGCCGCAAGATTTTCTGACCTGTTTACATGCTGAATAACAAAAAAAAGAGGAAATACTACTGAGCGCTACTATTTGTAATAGGATATGAGCCAGAATTAAGCGAGAATTGTGGCGAGTGTTCCATGCAATCAACTTCCATTATCACATGCGAGAACCCTCGAAGAGAACCAAATGTGTTGAAGATTGCTTTATCACATTTTAAAATTATAATAAGAGTGCAGACGCTCCTCCATCCGGTTCCTAGTACTAGTAGTATAGTACGTACCTTTATAGACTATAGTAGTAGTATTAGTACTAGTAAACTTTGCGCTTGGCTGTTCGCCTATTCGAGAAGTCGAACAATAGTAGCACTAGTAGTATAGTGTATGCTTCGCAATCTGACACCGAATTAATCGTTGCACGCCCACCGCTCGAGCGAGGGAGAGCTTGCATTAGTCAAAAGTTTCTCCTTGTCCTGCGAGCCACCGCAAGCAAGCTTCTCCCGCCCTGCAACCTTCTCCTCGCTCGCAAGTTGACGGACACAACAAAGTAATGCTAGTCCATACTACCTCCTCTCCGTTAATATGGCTTAATTTCAAACGAGATAAATACACTGTCTCACACTGTATATTTGTAAAAATACGGTCAAGGACTTCATAATACGCCATTGCGCCAATATATATATTTTCCGGTGTTTATACGGTCACTAGCTCACCCTGACTGAGTATGTGTGTGCATGCACGTGTAGGTTGAGCACTTAGCGTGATCGTGTGTGTTCCGTCGTGTGCTCAGACATGCATGCATTAGGGCGTCGCGCGCGTTATTGCATCCATGTGTACGTGTGACTGTTGCATACATGTAAGGGGAGTACGTGTAGGGGCCACTAAGGAGCAATCAAATCACACAGTAAGTTAGTCGGAAGAAGCAACCATCATTTCACTCTTGAATGACACGTACGCAATATAAAATGGTTGATATGGAGAGAAAAAGAAAACCATTATATATACACTAGCAGGAGCCTAAGCTACAAGCCTGCTTGCTAAGGTTGCTCTCTTCACAAGCATAGAATGACGGGCCTGATCCCGCAGCTGGGGGAAGGGAACAATGTTCTGCATAGACACGGTCGACATCGGCGAGGGAGAAAACCCACAGTCGGTGCGTCCCAATCGGGGGTCACCACGGTATGGGCCGATACCGCATCCCAACCGCCCTTCTAGCTACAACCCGACATCCCAGGTAGTCCATCTTCCTTTATGAGCCGGCTTGCTCCACTGCCGTAGCTCCATCTCCATGTCGATCTTTCTCTACTTCTACCGGCTTCTACTTGTGAGGAGTTTATGTCTCATGAACTAGTGCAAGTACTGTTATTCTAATCACACTTCTTCAATATCTTTGCCATCAGGGATGCTCAGTCGATTTTAGTGGAACGCACAAAAGCATCGTATGATCCGAGGGTGCCAACCGTCTTTCCTTCGACAGTGTTCTACCTGCCAGGGAATTAAATCATGTTTAGGGTTTAGGGTTTAAGTCGAGTGACCCCATCAGTAGTTTTTCTTTCATACACGCCTCACAACTTTTTTCTTTAGTTGTGAAGTAAATATTGACTATGATCTGTGAATCATTGAGATGCATCAGCATGCGTGTTATTTTTCCTTTGTATTTGATGGAATGTTGTAACGGGGCAACCTTGGAATAGCAATGAAAGTGGAGTGGAAAGTTTTTGTTTTTTTCGGAGAAAAAATGGAAACGGAGAGAAACCAACGTTTCGTTTCGTTGGATCGCGCCATCGAGCAAAACCAACGTTTAAATCACGTCTGTCGTGTTCGTGTCTCACCCTCCTCCACGGATCGACCCCACACGGTCGCCAGCATGCCACTCACCGCAAACCGAGTATACGATAACTTTCCCGCCGCTTGTCGATGGATCACGCCATGGAGTACTAGCACTCATCGAAGAGATTGACGAGTTGGGGAGGACAGCTAGCTGTAGCATGGACTCCCAAGAACTTTTTACATGCATGTTGTAGCCGCTTATTGCGACCTTTGAACGCGGAGCAGCCACGCGCACCGGAAGCGGGCGCGACGCTCTCGGCGGTGCGCCGCTTCAATGCCGGGCGCCAAGAGAGGTCGCGTCCGCCTGGCGGGCATGAATGCGACACTAACTGCTTTCAAGCGGAAGCACACGCGGGTGATGAAGAGGGTTCGGGTTGGTCAGGACCGGCCGTGGCAGCGGTCCGAACGTGCACAAACAAGAGATGTTGTATGTTAATATTGCTGCATATATAATTAACAACATAAATAATGTGCCAGTTGGACAAATATGATTGGAGATGGAGATGGAAATGGAATTTTACGTAACCACAGATATGCATGTCTATGTCTATGTGTGTGTGCACGACGACTCCCGCGACTTGGAAGCGGGGGCGTGTTTTTGATCGAGTTTTCTTTCTTGGTACGTTAGAAAATCAGTTTGTCTAATTCACATCTAGATGTTATTTAAGGATATCACGCCTAAGCTCCCACAAGTATATAATGTAGCAACAAGAAACAAAAAACTAGGACAAAAAATAGACCACAAACAGAGTGGATGATCAACTTAGATGTGACATAACTATGTCACATCTAGATGTGTCCTAGACAGACCCTAAAAAATTGTCCGCCAGTTTTCTTTTTTTCCGGAACGCCAGATTCTATTTAAAACCACTGCTATGGAGAGATTTTTTACTCCATTATAGCCTCTTGTTTGATAGAGTTTCTCGCCTCGCTCTCTCACCCTCTCCATATCAAAACAAGATGACAAAGTCCACTCTATCTCTCTCCTCACCGGTGGTCACAGATCCGCCAAATCCCGTCCGCTGCGGGAGGTGAGGAGGTGCAGCGTTGACGTTGTCGCGCCGGGCGACGGAGGGAGCCGATGCGCACTGCCCTCCTCTCGAGCCGGCGCTGGCGCTGGACGAAGATCCTCCGCGCCTTGTTCGCTGCCGTCGTGTGGGCAGATCCCGCCTACCACCTAAACGACATCTCGCCCACCGAGGTATAACTTCTTGACTGGTCCAGCTCCCTGTGTCGCTGCGTGGGGTTTTCTTCTATGCGACTACTCCCCAGCTCCCCATGCATATTAGTAGCTAGGGTTCGCCGACTGGTCCAACATCACCTACTAGTACTATTGTAGAGGAAATGCCACTCAAAAGTTGTCCTGATTTATGCCTCGGTGGAGGTATACATGTTGTTTCGACAAAAATTACATGGTGGTTAAAGGTCATTGTCCATATGGTGGTAGTACTATCACCGGTTAAATGAAGAAATGCTTTTTTCTCGGGTATCCTGGTTTAGTTCCCATCAAGATATAATTATGATGCTTCGCTTGTTGGTGTACTTTTCATCAATTTTATTGACAATTGAGATGCCGCTAACCCTTTTTTATATTTTTGGAAACAGCGATGCGTGTCTCCATACCCGGCATGTCTTCCTCAATTTTAGTGGAACTGCACAAAATTGATGGCCATTGTTGTTCCGCCTCTGTCCTCTCGCAACGTGGTTCTTCCTTCCTCGAGCTTGATTACCGAGAAGAAATGACCATAGTGAGGATTTGTCGAACTTCATAGGTGCCTCACCCAAACTTGATGCCAAATGGATGATGCATCACCACGATGACCTATCGATGCTCATGGTTGCGCCTCATGGTTGAGTCGGCTGGTGAAGCTGATCGATTTTCAATGAAAAAAGCTATCTTCCATCGCATTTTTGCTTGTTATGCACAAAGATGATATCCTTCGTCAGTTCACCTTGGTTGCGTTGGAGACGCAATGCCTTTCACGTTGGTGCAATTTTATCACACAATTGGCTATGAACCAAATGTTTCTCAAGAAGGATCGACGCTGGTACTAAGAGCATAAGTTTTGTATTGATTTCTAAGCCTTCTCACAACTTTGTCTCCAGCTCCCTGTAATTTTATTTGTCCAGCTATTAACTTTGATTTAAAAATGGTGTGGACTAAAACCCGGATGGACGAGTAGCCTCCATTTTTATTTACTCCGATATTAGATTTGATCAAGTCAAACTTTGTAATACTCTCAAACCTTACGATAATTAAAATTAAAATTTTTATTTGTACACACTCTCACACGCTTCCGATAATTTGGCGCATTTGTGGTTGTTCACTTAAGGGAGGGTAGTGTACCACACGTGAAGGACAGGAAGTGCGACCAGACGCGTGGGCGTGGATCGTTAGCTCATTGGAAGTAGTACTAGTTTTCATCACTGTACATTAAATAAAGAGTTTCGCTTCATTTACACAATTTAAAACGATTGTTATGGAGAGAATAAGAAAACCACTCCACTAGTATATATTAGTCGATACACGAGAGTACTATATGGACGCTGCTTGATTTAGTGCACCTACTTTTGGGTTTATGACAGGGGGCCCAAAATGTGGCTGGCTCACCCGTCATACAGCCAAAAGCAGGTGCAAGAAGGCACCGAGCTCAGTCCGTATTACAGTAGTATATATATATATAAGCTGGAGCCTCAACGCTTGTTCGCTAGGGTTTGCACTTCCACATGCTCGCCAAGACTACATATATGTTACACGCTGGAGGCTCAGCGCTCATTTGCTAGGGTTTACTATATTCACAGCCTCTCACCCTCTCTTCACCAGATCTAAACAAGACTGCGTTGGCCTCTTGTCTCTCTCTCCCCTAGCCGGGCGAAGGAGGCGTCTCAGATCCCGTCGCACCGGAAGGGAGGAGGTGCAGCGTTCACTCTATCGCCTTGGCGAGGGAGGCAATCCACCGCCGGCCGCGCTGTTCTCTTTCACCCAGCGCTTGTAAGGGAGGGCCACCGACCCCTTCTTCCTCGCCGTCGACGTAGTATGGGCAGATCCGCCTCCCGCAAGACGCCTTGCCACATCCCGACGACCCTAAGGTATAAGTTTTTTGAAACCGCTGCTGCTCTAGCTGCATGTGGATCTTTTTCGATCTGTAGTCGAATCTAGGTCTTGGTTCAAAGAGGAAAGAAGGGTGCGGTGGGCTGGAGCAAGAATCTAGGACGTGGTTCAATGAGGAAAGGAGGGGCGGAAAGTAGTATAGACTGGCTATCCAGCTGCTTTGTAGGTCGAAAAGGGAAAAAGGGGGTAACCCAGTACACACATCTGTAAGGAACCGTTGTCTTTGTTGAAAAGGGAAAGAAACTGGGGGGTCGGGTAGTTTGTGCAAGACTAGATTTGCTGCCCTCACTTAGGAAAAAGGTTCAAAGAGAACAAATATGGGACCAACGCATATATGCTGCTTGGCTACATACTCTACATCACCCATTTATACGTGTGGACGCACATGGTGCTGGCATGTCCCATACAGCTATTTTGCTATTGTTAATCTAAGAATGCTACCGAAAAATTGAAGCAATGCCACTGTAAAAAGTAAATTATATTTTTAACGAATGTTGTTTCAAGAGAATGTCTCTGTTAATATGAATCAATGCAACCGTTTTAGAAATGCTACTATCCTACTTTGTTTTCCATCCAAGATAAGTTAGATGCTTCTTTCACACCGCTTGTTTCATCCTCCTTTATCGGCAAGTAATTGTTTTTTTTGCCTCTGTTAAAACAGGGTATCGATTCAACTTGTTGCTATTATGAAATTTTGCTTCGCTACTCAAACACTTATGTTTTAAGAGTGTTTTGTGCAGTTCAACTTGAATGTCACACCGGTGACTTTGCTTAATTTTTGTGGAACTGCACAAAAGGAGATCGAGATTTGTTTCCACTCTTCGTGGCGGGTTGTTTCAAATCTTATTCTCATCCACATGATGTGCAGTGTGCTTTGAGATGTTGTTCTACTTGTTTTGGTACTGTTTTAAATAAATGTTGAATTGAAGCTATTGTATTGTTGTCTTTTCCCATTAAGTAGTGAACAAAAATGGGACCAACCCAGACATGATGCTTGTTGCTTTGTTACAACAAATTCAGCATCACCCCTTTATAAGCCAAGAATTGATGCCACTCTCGAATTAACTCTGAATCTTATTTCAAAACTGCAACACTTGTTAGGCATTGGCGTGATTACCATTTTGTGGCGCATGTTTCATCCTCCTTTATTAGCCAAGAATTGATTCCTTTTTGCCTCTGCTTAAACAGGGATATCTATTCAACTTGTTGCTATTGCGACATTTTGCTTCGCTACGTGAAACACTTTGCTTGATTTCTATGCAACTGCACAAAACGAGATTCGATTTCCTATTCGTGTTGGCAGATTCATATTTTATCCTGGTCTTCTCATGAAAGGTCAGTACAGGCCTTCATCCACATGATCGTGTAGTGTGCTTTGAGATGTTGTGCTACTTGTATTGGTACTGTTTTAAATAAATGTTGAATTGAAGCTATTGTATTGTTGTATTTTCCCATTAAGTAGTGAACAAAAATGGGACCAACCCAGACATGATGCTTGTTGCTTTGTTACAACAAACTCCGCATCACCCCCCTTTATAAGTAGATGGAAGCACATACAGTTGTTGCGCCCACTCTCCCCTGGAACTGTTTATGCTTTTCATTAATCTAATGCCGCCGGTAAAATTAAGCAATGCCACTCTCAGAATTAATTGACTACTGAATCTTAGTTCAAAACTGCAACACTTGTTAGGAATGGTACTATCCTGCTTTGTAGTTCTTTCTACATGTTTAACCAAGGTATTGTTAAGATAATGTCTCTGTTAAAATGGATCGGTCGCATTGTTTTAAGAATGATACTTTTCTGCGTTTTCGTTCTTTATACATGTTGAAACAAGGCATTGTTAAGATAATGTCTCAGTTAATATGAATGAATCACACTAATTGAGAATTGCTACTCTCCTGCTTTGTTTCCCATTAAGATAAGGTAGATCAGTAGATGTTTTTCTTCTGGGAGTACAAGTCATCAACCGTTATTTCTCAGTAATTGTTCCCTTATACCTTTTGTTGCTTACAGAGATATCACAATTAAAGCTCGGTTTTATTCCGACTTCGATTTTAATTCAACTGCACAAAAGGAGCCAATGTGTCCAAGGCAAACTGCTGCATTACTGGGTCCTGTTGGTCGTTCCACTTTGCAGAAAGAAGCAGTCACTGTTTGCGCTGCATTACAGAAGTAATGACCGAGAATCTTTACAGAGTATTAGGCCTTCCACTATGTAGGCCAAAAGAGGTGCCAATTTCACCTTTTCTTAGTTTGGCACCGAATCCCTCCATTGCTTCAGCCAGTGCCATAAATATTAGACACCAATGACATGACTAGTCTGCAGAGACTGTCGGTGTCAAAACTGGCGGATCTCGGGTAGGGGGTCCCGAACTGTGCGTCTAGGCGGATGGTAACAGGAGACAAGGGACACGATGTTTTTACCCAGGTTCGGGCCCTCTCGATGGAGGTAATACCCTACTCCTGCTTGATTAATATTGATGATATGGGTAGTACAAGAGTAGATCTACCACGAGATCAAGGAGGCTAAACCCTAGAAGCTAGCCTATGGTATGATTGTTGTTCATTGTACGTCTGTCGACTAGCCTGGCCCTGGTTTATATAATGCACCAGAGGCCTGGGATAACAAGAGTCCTAGCCGAATACGCCGGTGGGGGAGGAGTCCTTGTCTTGATCGCCAAGTCTTGTGGAATCCTCCTTGTATATGGCAACTGTCCGGACTGGCCCATGAGTATATGGCCATGGGGATCCTCGGCCCAATCCAACTGATCAGGAGACGACATGGTGAGTACCCCCTAGTCCAGGACACCATCAGTAGCCCCCTGAACCGGTCTTCAAGTTGGGGACGCTCCTCGATTCTTCCGAACTGTTCTTCATATTCGGTCGTCGGTCTTGAAAACTGGTTCAACAAATCTGCTCATCTTCGATCTTGAGGATCGCCTAAGTGCACATGAAGAGTTTACACGTTGGGTATCTGAGGAGCCCCTTTAAGTTTACGGCCTTTATCAATGCCTTGTTATTTTTATGCCACGCCTCGGGTTTGAAGTTATTCCGGAGGCAAGAGTCGCCTTCGCGTCCGAGCTCTAACGCCGGATCAGATTCGAGGTATCTTTTGCAGCCGAGCACCAACGCCGGACTGCTTCCCAGCTCTATCGCCGGACTGTGTATCCGAGCTCCAATGCCGGACGGTATCCGAGCTCCAACGCCGGACTATGTATCCGAGCTCCAACGCCGGACTGTATCCGAGGTGTCGTAAATCACCTTGGTTCAAAGAAGTTTGAAGGAGTTTAGCCGAGCTTAATGCCGGAAATGCCCTCTATGGAGCCAGCCACTAGCGTCCGAGCTTTATGCCGGACTGCTTCCGAGGTGGTGCACCACCCCGAATGTGGGCCGATTTTGGTCAACATTTTTTATTGGTGCAATTTATTCTCTGCCGAGATACATAGCCAGTAGCCCTCAAGGTGGGTATCGGTCTAAAACCCGAGATGCACATGAAGGATGACATAAGACCGCTGATCCCGTCAGAGTCACGAGACTCAAAGTTGATTTGCAAAATCGGTCTAAGGATCAAGTCCTAGCTCGCGAATACTTCGACACAAAAGCAGCGTGCTCAGTCCTCAAGACTAAGGTTGGGTGCGGCCGACCAACCCGAGGATCAAAATCTCCTCGAAATCAGACAGACTTAAAATTTTCTCGCATAGAACAGCAATGCAGTAGCCCCCGAGACGCTGGTTGGGTGGCAACACCGATCGGGGATTGATGTGCCCTTTAATATTTGTAAATAATAAGCCCGAATCCCAAGATTCCCGAGCCTTAATGCGGCATGGGTGGCGAATTAAGGATCGATATCCATAGTAAAATCACAAATTATGTGTAATGACTCAATGTATCCAAGTACTTTATGTCATTAATGCTCGGATCCGCATTGTACAAAACTTTGTTGACCGACCATCGGCTTCCACCTCCTCGGCCTGTAGCCGGGGAGTGTTTGTCCTACTTTATAAAGCCTTTATGAGGGCAAAGATTTACGACAAACAAGGCAATCTGGCCATACGGTTTTATAAACAAAGGTACGCAGAGAGATATGTTATATTGTTGTTTAACATAGGAAATGTCTTCCAAAGAAAATAGTCCCGCTATCGGTTCCTTTCTTTGGGTTGTCATGCTAAGCATGATCATGAAACCTCAGCTCTAATGTAAGAGCAAAATATTGAGGATTTAGTTTGGGAGGCCATTATTAGCCCCGGTAGTGTTCGGCGCAATGAGGTCAAGCCGAAAACACTTCACCAATTTTATGAATGGCCCGTCATTTAATATAGTCATCGGATCGCTGACCAGTTTACACCTATTGTGACAGACAGTTTTCGCTTTCTCCACTAAGGTGCTTGACCATGCGAGCTGGAAGCACAATCGCATGGTTCTCCTTTGCACACCTAGCCGAACAAAGCGGAACGTAGGAGGCCAGCGAGAGCCGCAACCCAACTATTGACCAAGACACAATTGAAACGATGCATATATAGCAATATCCGAGAATGTTTTTGCCGAATCTCTAAAGGTGTCCGGCGTTGCCATGCGAGACTTGTGCTGAAAACACACAAATAGTTTAAAAGTGCCAAAAGCTTGAAAACCAAAAACGCCAAGAAAACATGACGTCCTAACAAGATCAAGTGTTCGTGCCAATCCGAAAATTGACTTTAGAAAAAAAAAAACTTCGCCGTGCTTTAACATGACACATCCTATCTCAATACTTGCTGGTCAGCCTACGGCTTCAGCCTCCCATCCCAAGGCGGAGTACTTCTCATTAGGCCAGTTTAGAAAACTAAACCCTAGCGGTTTTGAGAGAGAAATTAGGCTCCCCGACTAGTGACCGCACTCTCGTGTCAAAAAAGGAGTGATAAATAATAAACACTTTGCAACGACTAATAAGAAAAACACTTAGTATAAAACGGCTCAAATAAACATAAGAGCCCCCAAGTGACTTGGGTAAAAGTTGACTATATAATGTAAGGTGACATGTAAAATGCCTTCTAGCCGGATTGTAGATCGTTTGTCGTAGCGGACCTTTTCGCTTCAACCTCTGGACCCAATAGTCCGGAGTGTGTCCGAATACCCTCGCGGTTATAAAAACCGGTGCATGCGTGGAGACCAGGCGTAGGGGTCATTAGTGCTTTATCGGACAAGTGCCCAACTAGTTATGTTATATTACATGGTTAGTAAGAAACATCTTCCAGGAGAATAGTTCCGTTAGGGGTTCCTTTCCACTCGAGGCATGCCCTAAAGTGCATGTCCGGACTGCGAAAAGAGCGAGAAAAACATGTGGGGCAGGTAAATGAATAGGTAAGAAATCATCTTTTAGTTCACCGACCGAGTATTCCCTTAAGAACGCTTAGCTTCGCTTCACCCACCGAGGTACACATCCGCTGACCCGCAAGAATAATCGCAGAGGTGCTCCTTTACCACCTAGCCGAACAATCGGGAACGCAGGGTAAGCACAGGAGCCAGCAACCCAGCTTGGCCAAAACTTAAGTCATATCGATGCATATAATGGTGAATAAAAGGTACATGCGGAAGTGTGACACATGTGTTGGGCATAAAGCCCAGATTAATAAGCTTCATTAAAGAAGCCCCTGTATAATGAGCGTGGGTAGCGCGTCAAGTGTAAAAGTAACAAAGTTTGGACAAGGAAAATTTTTACAAGCAACTTTTTTCCAAAAAAGTATAATGCTTGGTCGAGCCGAACACAAGTTAAAAATTTAAAACTTTGAGCATGAAGGCAACTTAGCTGGTTAATGTGTTCGGTATTGAGATCGCGGTCCGAGCTTGATGCGGGACAAGGTTCCATCCCCCAAGCCGATCCCGAGGTGGCGGAGCAAAAGAGCTCGGCACTCCGAAGTGGTGACATAGCACGGTCAATGCAGGACGGCAGAGTGATGCTGAAGTCCCCTGCATGGGGTAATGAAGTGTTGACGAAGCCCCCCGTCCAGCCGAGGTGACGCCAAAGGATATAGTCCGGCTGGATCATTTTCCTGTGCACAAAAAATAGTGCAAACCGGAGATAATAGTAATAATAATTAAAAAATCGTTGCATAACAAATAATTTATGCAAAGTGAGTAATAAAAGAAATATGGCCTGGCGCCGAAGTCAATGTCGATGCAGGGCGGCGGCGTGATGCGGTAAAGGCATGGCAAGGCCTGAATTCACAGGTCGGTTCGAGTTCCGGATGCGGCGTTCGCCGGACTATGTACGGAAACTGACCGAACCATCATGCGACCGTCGATAATGCGGCCACCACTTGATAGACCTGCGTACATATGATGGACAAACCAGAGTAATAATTTCTTGGGAAAAATTAACCCAAACAAGCAAAAATAAATACTAGGATTAATAGCACCTGGTTTATTTGTTGTAGCAATCCGAAGGAAGGTGATTCCCAAAATTGGGACTCGATCCGCGCACCCATTGCCTGGTCAGCTAGTGACGCCGAACTGTCCGAAGTAGGTTGATGAAGAGATGGCGAAGCCCCCGGTCCAGCCGAGATGTCGAAGTAGGTCGGCGTGATGGACACCAGCTTGAAGAAGCAATAGTGCGGCCCAGCCGATGCAGGTCGTGGCGTGGTCGATGCCGGCTTGATGAAGCGACCGTGCAGCGATGCGGTATGCCCGCCCGTAATCCGTGGGGCGGCGATGTTGGTGATGATTTATCCTTTGCGATGCGGACTCTTGTTCGCTTGCCGAGATGATGATCCGAAGAAGTTGAGATCGGCTCAACAAAGTGACGACGTGTTCAGCGCAGTCGGCAGCCGTGGAGCAATATTGCCGGACTGGTTTGACACCAGCATGATGTTGAAGATCATGTTCAAAAGATCTTAAAGTTAGTGGGATGTGTTCGGAAACAAAACACAATACCCCATACAAAACTTCCTTCAAAAAGGATGTCCGAAATCCCGTTCATAAAAAAGACGAACTCGGGTCGGATTCGTTTTCGCACAGAAAACAGATCCGAAAAGTGATGCACTAATTGGAAGGTTCCCAGAGTTTGGACGGTCGGATCGAGCTGAAATTTTGAGGGGTGGTAGATATAGGAATTCCGCAGCCGATCAACGGTTGGATCTTTCAAAGGAAGTCCGAGCTACAAGCTGGACACCACGCCCTAAACTCGTTCAGATTCTCGTCCAGATTCAATGCGGCTCCAGTATATCGGAGATTGCCAGAGATTCCTCCATCGGAACTCGACGAAGTTTTCTAGGGTTGTTGTAGACTCAATTCCGCACAATTCCACCGAAGCAATCGTTAAAACGACGCTTGAGGAGGCGGTGGCGGCGGACACAAGTCCGCTGTCCGAAAAAATCTGGTCGCCTCGAGCGCAATGTTGACGTTGAGTCCCGGGCTCCTCGGATGATTCCTCCATGATCTTGATAGAGATCGGAGTTGATGTTGATGAAGGCCCTCATCCGAACATGACGGTCGGAGGTAGGGCGCAGTCCTTGGTCGAACCAAGGTGACCAATGAGCTGGTGACGAAGATGCCAAGTCGCAGCTTGATCTGCAGCGAGCCATCGACCTTTCTCCGAACACACAGCGGAACTCTCAATGAAAGCACCAATGTCGGTGTCAAACCGGCGGATCTCGGTAGGGGTCCCGAACTGTGCGTCTAGGCGGATGGTAACAGGAGACAAGGGACATGATGTTTTACCTGTGTTCGGGCCCTCTCGATGGAGGTAATACCCTACTCCGCTTGATTAATATTGATGATATGGGTAGTACAAGAGTAGATCTACCACGAGATCAAGGAGGCTAAACCCTAGAAGCTAGCCTATGGTATGATTGTTGTTCATTGTATGTCTGTCGACTAGCCTGGCCCTGGTTTATATAATGCACCAGAGGCCTAGGATAACAAGAGTCCTAGCCGAATACGCCGGTGGGGGAGGAGTCCTTGTCTTGATCGCCAAGTATTGTGGAATCCTCCTTGTATGCGTCAACTGTCCGGACTGGCCCATGAGTATATGGTCATGGAGATCCTCGGCCCAATCCAACTGATCGGGAGACGACATGGTGAGTACCCCCTAGTCCAGGACACCGTCGGAGACCATTGGCAATTTAACAACACGTGGAGTGCCCTGGGCAAAAAGTGCCCAAACAAGTACAAGAAGCGACAGGACTCCACGATCATAGGCATTACATATTTTCAATGGGAAAAGCTTGTCAAAGTTTAGTCATTGATGTTAGCAAGAAGCGGCAGGACTCCATGATCATAGGCATTACATATTTTGAATGGGAAAAGCTTGTCAAAGTTTAATCATTGATGTTAGCAAGAAGACGTTAGTTTAATATATTAGAATTGGAAAACCTTGTCAAAATTTGCTCATTGATGTTAGCCAGAAGACATTTGATATTTTTGAGTGGGACGCCCTTGCTATGAGCAGCGTCGAGTGTTTTTTCCTATTCCTGTGTTCAGTTTAGAAGTAAATAGTTACTCTGCTGAGATATACCTGTGTTAAGAGTTTGTTCTGAATATTGTCTATGCAATGCCAGGCCTTGTGTTTGATTGCAAAGTTGATCTTGGAATGTTATGGCATGCGGCATCACGAGCTGTTCACCGTGCCTCCTGAGAATAATGCTTCGTATTGTTTTGCATGTCGATCTAATGCTAGTGATTTTCTTGTTAAGAAGATCATCCTCTTCTGTTGTTTCCGTGCTTAAGAAGTTCACCGTCTGATGTTTTATTCATAGCCTATACGACAAGTCGGGTAGGTTAGACGTGAAACCATATGATCTTCCAACAAACTCATGATATTAGGCCGTGATTGGATCGTCGTTTTCCAACCAAAACCGCTTGTAGAACTGACGCTTGTAAATTAAAGCAGATGGTCTCGGGCGAAGGCGCTTGGTTGGTCGATTTCGACTAGTAAAATATCGGAAGTACTTCACACACGATAAAAATGCTGAACGACACTCGGGCGATTGCTAATCCAGCTGTTAGCTGTTGTTTCAGCCTTGCCCATGGATGGCATGATACGCACGTCGTGCATGTATCGTCTGGTAATGTCGTCCATATAGCAGTGCTCGTCCATATTTCAAATTACACGCGTAACCCGCCGGTTTTACTTACAGACCTCGGGCCCTCGGTTTCATTACGCCTGTATTTTACGCGTTGTTTCTGATGACGAGTAAATTACACTTGTATGTTAATACAGGTTTGAAATAAACCAGAGCTCCCAAGCGCGGCCTTACCGTTTCATGTCGTCTCAGTTTCTCGAAGGTGCTCATAGGTGTCCGATGATCCTGGCTTCCTGAATGAGCAGCGGGCGCTGTACCAGACCTCCGTAGGGCCCGCGAGGCCCTCTTCGTTGTCCTTCGATTTGTTGCGCTCGCTGTGGCGCCGAGCATTGTTAACATGGTCAACGAACATGAGGATTCAGGAGATGACTTTATTTTGACTGGATGACACTAGGGACCCACTAGGGCCATAGCCATACGTACGCAAGTGCCTCCTTATTATGTACAACTATATTTTTTTTTGCTTTCTCCTGGTTTCTGACATCACGGTCCCACACCATTGTCAACCTATGTAGTCAATATAAACTAGAGAATTGCACAAGGTGCGGCTGACAGCTGGGACCAAGCAGCTCGAGCAGTATTTGTGTTTTTGAGGCGTGAGCATTACAGAGTTTTTCTTGGCGATGATTTCGTTGTTGTTCAGAGGAGAGCAGGGTATTAACTGGGCGGGCCGTGGCCCGTCTAGCCCAGGCTAGATATCCAGCCCAGATACTAATTTTTTCAAGATGAAAATGGCTAGCCCAGCTATACGTCTTTTTGAGGAATACCCAGGCAAGGTCAACTTGTTATTCTCCGTCCTGCTGGGCTGCAAATCTTTCCTAGGAGGGCTTTAAAAATAATAAATGGGATGTAATTATAAAAACTGGGCAGTAACTATAAAAAATGCACCAAACACGAAATTAGTTAATAAAATATTATTTATGGATTTTGAAAATCTTAAATTTTCATTGTTATTGCATAATGTTTTGTTGGATTTTTACGTAATACAAATTTATATTTAATCTGACTAAAAATTTCGGGATAAAAATATTTCGGATCCCATCAAAATGTGGGAAATTTTATTGAATTCTGAATTCAATGGTTGGTTGAAATTATTAATCATTGTCCTAGCTAGAAAATGGGCTGTACTTTTAACAAACTGTAAATGGGCTGTTGTAAATTCCATTAGAATTCAAAAATGGGCAGTACATTCTTACAAAACACAAATGGGCTATAAGTTCTCTGCCACACACTTGTGGGCCTACTAAGTGACGCGTCCCCTAAAAAAATAAGTTGACGCGTATGCAAGGCTTTGTCAACTTATTATAGTCAACACACTGTTCTAGCAGCAGTGGCCGTTGGATGTCTATCCAACGGATATCGTGCTTCTTCTTCAATCTCGGATATTCTTAGCTTCGGCCGCCCAAAAAATGATTCCTCCCACGACATCCGGGGCGCACTGCTTCGAAGTGACTGTGGGCCTACTAAGTTGGAGCGTACCAAGGGCTTTGTCAACTTAGTCAATATAAACGATTCTAGCTTCAGTGACCGTACGATGTCCATCCAACGGCCGTAGTGCTTCTTCAACCTCTGGTCTTCTTGGTCCAGCCGCCCAAAGCAGCGCCGGTCTTGCCGCCTGCTCCTGCCTCCCGTGGCCGGCTGTGCTGCCACGGAGGCCTCACCGCCCCCATACTACTCCCACCGCTGGCTAGGCCATCCCTCCACTCACCCACACAACCTGTTATTCTGCGGAGACAACAGCCTCACACCACAGCCGAACCAGTGAACCCTCGTACTCCTCTCCGCGCGGGCTTCCACTGCTGCGTCTTCCCGGCTCCGTGTCGTCCCCTTCCTAGGCGTCGCCGTCGTCCACCGCCCTGGTGCTCCCGGCGCGGCGTGGTCAACGAGCGACTTCCATCGGAAGAGTACTGTACGTGGAGAGGCTGACAGCTGGGTCCACGGCGGCCGCAAGGAAGTGCCTCCTTATTACGTGCAAAATAATTATTCCTCCACCCAACAGCAGGGACCCATCGGACGGGCCACCTTATTTCGTGAAAAAAACGTTTCCCCCCTGACTGCTGGGACCCACCGAACGGGCCACCATATTTCACGAAAAAACGTTCCCCCCGCTGTCAGCTCGGACCCACCGGAAGTGCCTCTTTATTACGCACAAAAAATGAATACTCCCCTGCTAGCCGGGACCCACCTTGGTGGGTGGCTGACTTAATGGGCCTACTAAGTTGACGGGACGGAGGGCTTTGTCAACTTAGTCAATGAACGATTCTAGCTCCAAAGGATCGTCGATGTCCATCCAACGGTCGTAGTGCTTCTTCAACCTCTGGTCTTCTTGCTCCAGCCGCCCAAAGCAGCGCCGGTCATGCCGCCGCTTCCGCCTTCGTGGCGGCTGTCTGCCTTGAGGCCTCACCGCCCCCTACTATTCCCACCGCTGGCCAGGCCCTGCGGTGACGGCAGCCTCACACCGCAGCCGAACGAGTGAACCCTCATACTCCTCTCCGCATGGGCATCCACTGCGGCGTCTTCACCGGCTCCGCGGCGTCCCCTTCCTAGGCCTCGCCGCCGTCCACCGCCCTGGTGCTCTCGGTGCGGCGTGGTCAACGTGGTCAAGGAACGAGTTCCATCGGACGTGGACTGTACGTGGAGACGCTGACAGCTGGGTCCACGACCGCAGCAAGGAAGTGCCTCCTTATTACACGGAAAATAATGATTCCTCCACCTGACAGCAGGGACCCACCGAACGGGCCACCGTATTTCGCAAAAAAACGTTTCCCTCCTGACTGCTGGGACCCACCAGCTACACCTTCGCACGCAAGGAAGTGCGTTCGGGCAAAAAAAATGATTCTCCCCCCTGACTGCTGGGACCCACCAGCTACATCTTCACACGCAAGGAAGTGCGTCCGGGAAAAAAAACAGTTCGCCCCCTGACTGCTGGGACCCACCAGCTACATCTTCGCACGCAAGGAAGTGCCTGACAGTCGGGACCCACCTGGTCGAAGCGTATGTAGCGTTGTCATTCTGGTCGAGAACGTGTACGTACATACTGGTCGATGTAGAGGCACGCACGTAGCATGTACACGTACGTACATCGCCCAGGGTGCAAGAAAGAAAATACGGCCACGTATGTGTACGTACGGCCAGGGCTCGTGTACATGGCTGGGTCGGAACGGAGAAAAAGCGTCATCTTCATGTTCATGGGGAGGCAACGAAATGCGTCGTGTTCATCGGGAGGCAACGGAACGCGTGGGAGCCAACCGGCTGGGTCGGAACGGAATGCATGGTCGTGTTCATCGGGAGGGCTTGGACGGAACAGGCGATGGAAACGAGGCCTGGCGTACCGCACAACGGAGGTAACAGACCTCCTACATTCGGAACGGGGTCCTGTTGATCGGGAGGGGTGTGGCGTACCGCAAAACGGAGGAAACAGACCTCCTACGGTCGAAACGGGGTTCCTGTTGATCGGGAGGGGTGTGGCGTACCGCAAAACGGAGGAAACGGACCTCCTACGGTCGAAACGGGGGTCCTGTTGATCGGGAGGGGTGTGGCGTACCGCAAAACGGACGAAACGGACCTCCTATGGTCGAAACGGGGGTCCTGTTCATCGAGAGGGTTGTGGCGTACCGCAAAACGAGACTCCACGGGATACTGTTCATCTCCACCGTCGACCTCCTCCAACCTCCACGGGCTACCGTCGACCTCCTCCAGCCTCCACAGGCTCCTGTTCATCCAGCCTCCACCGCGCTACTCCACCGGCCACTGCTCAACCACCCTCCACCGTCTCTGTTCATCCAACCTCCACACCACGGGTCCTGTTCAACCACCCCTCCACAGTACCCCTCCACCGTCTACTGTTCATCCAGCCCTCCACACCACGGGGTCCTGTTCAACCACCCCTCCACGGGCACCCCTCCACCGTCTACTGTTCGTCCAGCCCTCCACCACACCATGGGGTCCTGTTCATCTAGAGGCAAACGCCACCGCTCACTGTTCATCCAAGCCCCCCCTCCCCCCCACACAATGCTTACTGTTCATCACAGAGGCAGCATCGATTGGCTTCAGTTAGCAGCAGTAGCGAAGGAATCGCTCGATCGGGTTCAATTAACAGCCATTGATCGATCGCTCGGGTTCAGTTAGAGCCCAACGCCTCGCTCGGGTTCAGTTAGAGCCAACGCCTCGCACACACGCTGCAGCGTCGTGTCGAGAGAACGCACATCGCCGCCCCGACCTCCCACCGTAACTGGTAACTCCCCGAAATTTTCCTCGCCCTTGCTTCTACCACGGTTTTTTCCGTCATGGACGGCCCAAAGAATATCATGCAGCTGCATCTCCGGCCCGCCCAAGACGAAGAGCCCATTTTCTTTCATGATTTTTTTCATAGAAGTAGGAGCCCACCACATCTATGATGATAACGGGTTTTGTCACAATTATCGTCATAGAAGTGTCATATGTATGACAGAAAAAAATTGTTCGGCCCAAAATGTCACGGATGTGTCTTTTTTTTGTAGTGCATGTACCCTGTCGGGTGACGGGTATGGGAAAAAATTGTACCCACTAACGGGTATGGGTATGGGTAATGGGTAAGCTCAAATGAGACGGGTAAGGGTACGGGGTGGCTCCACCCATACCCAAACCCTGTGGGTGCCATCCCTGGATACGTTGGAGATGTATCAAGCATCCCCAAGCTTAATTCATGCTCGTCCTCGAGTAGGTAAATGATAAAAACAGAATTTTTGATGTGGAATGCTACCTAAAATATTTTCAATGTAATTCTCTTTATTACGGCATGAATGTTCAGATCCATAAGATTCAAGACAAAAGTTTAATATTGACATAAAAACAATAATACTTCAAGCATAGTAACAAAGTAATCATGTCTTCTCAAAATAACATGGCCAAAGAAAGTTCATCCCTGCAAAATCATATAGTTTGGCTATGCTCCATCTTCGTCACACAAAATATCCAAATCATGCACAACCTCGGTTTCAGCCAAGCAATTGTTTCATACTTTAGCATTTTCAAACTTTTTCAACGTTCACGCAATACATGAGCGTGAGCCATGGACATAGCACTATGGGTGGAATAGAATATGATAATGGGGCTTGTGTGGAGAAGACAAAAAAGGAGAAAGTCTCACATTGATGCGGCTAATCAACGGGCTATGGAGATGCCCATCAATTGATTTCAATGCGAGGAGTAGGGATTGCCATGCAACGGATGCACTAGAGCTATAAATATATTAAAGCTCAACAAAAGAAACTAAGTGGGTGTGCATCCAACTTGCTTGCTCACGAAGACCTAGGGCATTTGAGGAAGCCCATTGTTGTAATATACAAGCCAAGTTCTATAATGAAAAATCCCCACTAGTATATGAAAGTGACAAAACAAGAGACTCTCTATCATGAAGATCATGGTGCTACTTTGAAGCACAAGCGTGGAAAAAGGATAGTAGCATTGTCCCTTCTTTTTTTTCTCTTTTTTTTGGGCCTTCCCTTTTTTTATTTGGCCTTTTTTATTTGGCCTTTCTCTTTTTTAGGAACAATGCTCTATGAATGATGATCATCACACTTCTATTTATTTACAACTCAATGATTACAACTCGATACTAGAACAAAATATGACTCTAGATGAATGCCTCCGGCGGTGTACCGGGATGGGCAATGAATCAAGAGTGACATGTATGATAAGTTATGCATGGTGGCCTTGCCACAAACACGATGTCAACTACATGATCATGCAAGGCAATATGACAATGATGAAGCATGTCATAATAAACAGAACGGTGGAAAGTTGCATGGCAATATATCTCCGAATGGCTATGGAAATGCCATAATAGGTAGGTATGGTGGCTATTTTGAGGAAGATATAAGGAGGTTTATGTGTGATAGAGCGTACCATATCACGGGGTTTGGATGCACCGACGAAGTTTGCACCAACTCTCGGGGTGAGAAAGGGCAATGCACGGTACTGAAGAGGCTAGCAATGATGGAATGGTGAGAGTGCGTATAATCCATGGACTCAACATTAGTCATAAAGAACTCACATACTTATTGCAAAAATCTACAAGTCATCAAAACCAAGCACCACACGCATGCTCCTAGGGGGGAGGTTGGTAGGAGTTAACCATCGCGCGCCCCCGACCTCCACACAAAGGAGGACAATCAAAGAAATACCTCATGCTTCAAATTTGTCACGCAATGGTTACCATACGTGCATGCTACGGGACTAGCAAACCTCAACACAAGTATTTCTCAAATTCACAACTACTCTACTAGCATGACTCTAATATCACCATCCTCATATCTCAAAACGATCATCAAGCATCAAACTTCTCATAGTATTCAGTGCACTCTATATGAAAGTTTTTATTATATCCCTCTTGGATGTCCATCATATTAGGACTAAACTAATAACCTAAGAAAATTACCATGCTGTTTAAGACTCTCAAAATAATATAAGTGAAGCATGAGAGTTCATCTATTTCTTCCAAATAAAATCACCGTCGTTCTCTAAAAGATATAAGTGAAGCACTAGAGCAAACAACAAACTACTCCAAAAGATATAAGTGCAGATCAATGAGTAGTTGAATAATTATGTAACTATGTGAAGATTCTCTAACATTTAAGAATTTCAGATCTTGGTATCTTATTCAAACAGCAAGAAAAACAAAATAAAATAAAATGACGCTCCAAGCAAAACACATATCATGTGGTGAATAAAAATATAGCTCCAAGTAAAGTTACCGATGAACGAAGACGAAAGAGGGGATGCCATCCGGGGCATCCCCAAGCTTAGGCTCTTGGTTGTCCTTGAATATTACCTTGGGGTGCCTTGGGCATCCCCAAGCTTAGGCTCTTGCCACTCCTTATTCCATAGTCCATCGAATCTTTACCCAAAACTTGAAAACTTCACAACACAAAACTCAACAGAAAACTCGTAAGCTCCGTTGGTGTAATGAACTTATTCTAAATTCATATTGGTGTAATATCTACTTTATTCCAACTTCTCTATGGTTCATACCCTCCGATACTACTCATAGAATCATCAAAATAAGCAAACAACACATAGAAAACAGAATCTGTCAAAAATAGAACAGTCTGTAGTAATCAGTATCAAACATATACTTCTAGAAATCCAACAATTCGACCAAATTAGGTAAACCTGAGCAATTTGTGTACCAATCTATAGCAAAAAGATTCAGATCAATAGCACGCTTCTGTGAATTATGAAAACTAATTTACTGGGCGCAAAAGTTTCTGATTTTCAGCAGGATCAACACAACTATCACCGTAAGCTATCCTAAAGGTCTTACTTGGCACTTTATTGAAACAAAATCTATAAAACTTGATTACTACAGTAGCATAATCATGTGAACACACAAAAACAGTAAGGGTAAATATTGGGTTGTCTCCCAACAAGTGCTTTTCTTTAATGCCTTTTTAGCTAGGCATGATGATTTCAATGATGCTCGCATAAAAGATAAGAATTGAAACATAAAGAGAGCATCATGAAGAATATGACTAGCACATTTAAGCCTAACCCACTTCCTATGCATAGGTATTTTGTGATCAAACAACTTATGGGAATAATAATCGACTAGCATAGGAAGGCAAAATAAGCATAACTTCAAAACTTTAAGCACATAGAGAGGAAACTTGATATTATTGCAATTCCTACAAGCATATGTTCCTCCTCCATAATAATTTTTAGTAGCATCATGAATAAATTCAACAATATAACTATCACATAAAGCACTCTTTTCATGATGCATAATCATAGAATTTTTATTACTCTCCACATAAGCAAATTTATTCTCATCAATAGTAGTGGGAGCAAACTCAACAAAATAACTATCATTTGAAGCATAATGCAATTGAAAATTAAAATCATGATGACAAGTTTCATGGTTATCTTTATTCTTTATAGCATACGTGTCATCACAATAATCATCATAAATAGGAGGCATGCTTTCATCATAATAAATTTGCTCATCAAAACTTGGGGGACAAAAAATATCATCTCCATCAAACATAGCATCCCCAAGCTTGTGGCTTTACATATCATTAGCATCATAGGTATTCAAAGAATTAATACTAACTACATTGCAATCATGCTCATAATCCACATATTTTATGCCAAGCATTCTATGTAATTCTTCTTCTAGTAGTTGAGCACAATTTTCCTTTCCATCATTTTCACGAAAGACATTGAAAAGATGAAGCATATGAGGCACCCTCAATTCCATTTTTTGCAGTTTTCTTTTATAGACTAAACTAGTGATAAAATAAGAAACAAAACGATTCGATTGCAAGATCTAAAGATATACCTTCAAGCACTCACCTCCCCGGCAAGGGCGCCAGAAAAGAGCTTGATGTCTACTACGCAACCTTCTCCTTGTAGACGTTGTTGGGCCTCCAAGTGCAGAGGTTTGTAGGACAGTAGCAAATTTCCCTCAAGTGGATGACCTAAGGTTTATCAATCCGTGGGAGGTGTAGGATGAAGATGGTCTCTCTCAAACAACCCTGCAACAAAATAACAAAGAGTCTCTTGTGTCCCCAACACACCCAATACAATGGTAAATTGTATAGGTGCACTAGTTCGGCGAAGAGATGGTGATACAAGTGCAATATGGATAGTAGATATTGGTATTCGTAATCTGAAAATATAAAAACAGCAAGGTAACTAGTAGCAAAACTGAGCGTAAACAATATTGCAATGCTAGGAAACAAGGCCTATGGTTCATACTTTCACTAGTGCAAGTTCTCTCAACAATAATAACATAACTGGATCACATGACTATCCCTCAACATCCAACAAAGAGTCACTCCAAAGTCACTAATAGCGGAGAACAAACGAAGAGATTATTGTAGGGTATGAAACCACCTCAAAGTTATCCTTTCTGATCAATCTATTCAAGAGTCCGTAGTAAAATAATAACACGAAGCTATTCTTTCCAACATAGAGTTTGTACTAGAATAACACCTTAAGACACAAATCAACCAAAACCCTAATGTCACCTAGATACTCCAATGTCACCTCAAGTATCCGTGGGTATGATTATACGATATGCATCACACAATCTCAGATTCATCTATTCAACCAACACAAAGAACTTCAAAGAGTGCCCCAAAGTTTATACCGGAGAGTCAAGATGAAAACGTGTGCCAACCCCTATGCATATATTCCCAAGGTCACGGAACCCACAAGTTGATCACCACAACATACATCAAGTGAATCAATAGAATACCCCATTGTCACCACGGGTATCCCACGCAAGACATACATCAAGTGTTCTCAAATCCTTAAAGACTCAATCCGATAAGATAACTTCAAAGGGAAAACTCAATCCATTACAAGAGAGTAGAGGGGGAGAAACATCATAAGATCCAACTATAATAACAAAGCTCGCGATACAGCAAGATCGTGCCAAATCAAGAACACGAGAGAGAGAGAGAGAGAGAGAGAGAGAGATCAAACACATAGCTACCGGTACATACCGTCAGCCCCAAGGGTGAACTACTCCCTCCTCGTCATGGAGAGCGCCGGGATGATGAAGATGGACAACGGTGAGGGATCCCCCCTCCGGTAGGGTGCCTGAACAGGTACCGATTGGTTTTTGGTGGCTACAGAGGCTTGCGGCGGCGGAACTCCCGATCTAGGTTATTTTCTAGAGGTTTCTGTATTTATAGGAATTTTTGGCGTAGGTCTCACGTCAAGAAGGTGCCCGAGTCGTCCACGAGGTATGCCCACGCGCCCGAGGGGGCCCACCCTCGTGGACAGCCCGGGACTCTTCTGGCCCAACTCTTTTCCTCCAGGGTCTTGTTTTGGTCCATAAAAAATCATCAAAAATTGGCACGTCGATTGGACTCCGTTTGGTTTTCCTTTTCTGCAATACTCAAAAACAAGGAAAAACAGAAATTGGCACTGGGCTCTAAGTTGATAGGTTAGTCCCAAAAATCATATAACATAGCATATAAATGCATATAAAACATCCTAGATGGATAATATAATAGCATGGAACAATAAAAAATTATAGATACGCTGGAGACGTATCAACAGCTTCCATCGGGGCACAGCTGTACCCAACGGTTGACACCGCACTACGAGCGTTCCTGCGCGAGAACTGAGACATATTCACCTGGCACCCTTCTGATATGCCAGGAATCCCATGCAGCTTGGCCGAACACAACCTCAATATATTGAAGGGATATAAGCTGGTCAAGCAAGGACTGCGGCACTTTTCCGAACCCAAATGACAAGCTATGGGGGAGGAGCTAGCCAAGTTAATCGAGGCCGGATTCATTAGAGAAATAAAAAACAGGAACTGGCTAGTAAACCTGGTAATGGTGCCAAAGAAGGACAAATCTTGGCGCCTGTGCGTCGACTTTAAAGACCTCAACAAGGCTTGCCCTAAGGATCCCTTCCCCCTCCCCCGCATCGATCAGCTTATTGATGCTACTGCAGGACACGACTCACTGTGTTTCCTCGACGCATACTCTGGATACTATCAAATCAAAATGAATGAGTGCAAGCCGCAACGGCATTCATTACCCCATACGGGCCTTTCTGCTTCAACATATGCCCTTCGGGCTTAAAAACGCCGGTGCCACCTACCAACGCATGATTCAAACATGCCTGGAGAAGCAGATCGGCAAGACAGTTGAAGCATATGTGGACAATGTCGTCATCAAGACTAGGCACGTCGAGTCATTAATAGACTACCTACATCTCACATTCGATAACCTCCGCACATATGACATTAAGCTCAATCTGGAAAAGTGTGTCTTCGGCGTTCCCGCTGGAAAACTATTGGGCTTCATCGTTTCCAATAGAGGAATTGAGGCAAATCCAGCCAAAATCCGAGCTTTGTCCCAATTTTCTACACCAAAAGACCTTAAACAGGTCCAAAAACTAGCCGGATGTGTGGCAGCCTTAAGCCGCTTTATCTCCAGACTAGGAGAAAAAGCATTGCCACTTTATCGCCTTCTCCGAAACACCGACCACTTCAAGTGGACAGATGCGGCAACGGCCGGACTGGAAGAAATAAAGGCTCTTCTAGCGAGCAACCCAATCCTGGCCGCGCCGAACGTCGGTGAACCCATGTTATTGTACATCTCTGCCACACACCAGGTGGTGAGCGCGGTGCTCGTCGTTGAGCGTGAGGAGGACGGACATAAATTCCCACTTTAGAAACCGGTATACTACGTATCCACTGTCCTCACGCCATGCAAATCCCGGTACCCTCATTACCAAAAGATAGCATACGCGGTCTTCATGGCATCTCGGAAGCTACAAAACTACTTTCAGGAGTTCTCAATCACGGTGGCTTCCGAAGTCCCACTCAATGACATAATCAACAACCGCGATGCTACAGGTCGGATTGCCAAATGGGCTATGATAACGCACGAGTATAGGGGATCAATTGTAGCCTCTTTCGATAAGTAAGAGTGTCGAACCCAACAAGGAGCTAAAGGTAGAACAAATATTCCATCAAGTTCTATGGACCACCGATATAAATCTACGCACGCTTAACGTTCGCTTTACCTAGAACAAGTATGAAACTAGAAGTACTTTGTAGGTGTTGTTGGATAGGTTTGCAGGATAATAAAGAGCGAGTAAATAAAAAGTAGGGGATGTTTAGATAAATAAGAAATAAAGTTAGTATAGCGAGTGTGGAAAAGTGGTGGTAGGAGTTGTGAAATTGTCCCTAAGCAATTGACTACTTTACTAGACCGATAGCAAGTTTTATGTGGGAGAGGCCACTGCTAGCATGTCATCCCTCACTTGGAATTCTATGCACTTATGATTGGAACTATTAGCAAGCATCTGCAACTACTAACGTTCATTAAGGTAAAACCCAACCATAGCATTAAGATATATTGGTTCCCCTTCAATCCCGTATGCATCAATTTATATGCTAGGTTGAAGATTCTGTCACTCTTGCCCTCCAATACATAGTCCTATCAACATACAACTAACCCTATGGTGTGATCCACGCGCGCGCTCGTATGATGGGCACCAAAGGACAACAACATAACCACAAGCAAATTAAACCAATCATAGCAATTCATCAACCACCGATAGGACAACGAAAATCTACTCAGACATCATAGGATGGCAACACATCATTGGATAATAATACGAAGCATAAAGCAACATGTTCAAGTAGAGGGAATAGCGGGTTGCGGGAGAGTGGACCGCTGTATATAGAGGGGGGAAGGTGATGGAGATGTTGGAGAAGATGGCGGAGGTGTTGGTGAAGATCGCGGTGATGATGATGGCCCCCTGTGGCACTCCGGCGCCACCGGAAGCGAGGGGGAGAGCCCCCCTCCTTCTTCTTCTTCCTTGGCCTTCTCCCTAGGTGGGAGAAGGGTTCTCCCTCTGGTCCTTGGTCTCCATGGCGTGGGAGGGGCGAGAGCCCCTCCGAGATTGGATCTGTCTCTCTGTTTCTGCGTTCTAGTAATCTGCCCTTTCGCCGTTTCTTATATATCCGGAGATCCGTAACTCCGATTGGATTTAAACCTTCGCCAAGATTTTTTCCAAAAATTAGCTTTCTTACAGCCAAAGAAGAGTAGAAACTGCCTTACGAGGGGCCCATGAGGTGAAGGAAATATGCCCTAGAGGCAATAATAAAGTTATTATTTATTTCCTTATACCATGATAAATGTTTATTATTCATGCTAGAATTGTATTAACCGGAAACGTAATACATGTGCGAATACATAAACAAACAGATAGTCACTAGTATGCCTCTACTAGACTAGCTCATTAATCAAAGATGGTTGTGTTTCCTAACCATAGACATGTGTTGTCATTTGATTAATGGGATCACCTCATTAGGAGAATGATGTGATTGACATGACCCATTCCGTTAGCTTAGCACTTGATCGTTTAGTATATTGCTAATGCTTTCTTCATGACCTATACATGTTCCCTGTAACTATGAGATTATGCAACTCCCGTTTACGGAGGAACACTTTGGGTACTACCAAACGTCACAACGAATCGGGTGATTATAAAGGAGTACTACAGGTGTCTCCAAAGGTACTTGTTGGGTTGGCGTATTTCGAGATTAGGTTTTGTCACTCCGATTATCGGAGAGGTATCTCTGGGCCTTCTCGGTAATACACATCACATAAGCCTTGCAAGCATTACAACTAATGAGTTAGTTGTGAGATGATGTATTACGGAACGAGTAAAGAGACTTACCGGTAACGAGATTGAACTAGGTATTGGATACCGACGATCGAATCTCGGGTAAGTAACATACCGATGACAAAGGGAACAACGTATGTCGTTATGCGGTTTGACCGATAAAGATCTTCGTAGAATATGTAGGAACCAATATGGGCATCCAGGTTCCGCTATTGGTTATTGACCAAGAATGGTTCTAGGTCATGTCTACATAGTTCTCGAACCCGTAGGGTCCGCACGCTTAACGTTTCGATGACAGTTCATTATGAGTTTATAAGTTTTGATGTACCGAAGGTTGTTGAGTCCGGATGTGATCACGGACATGACGAGGAGTCTCGAAATGGTCGAGACATAAAGATTGATATATTGGAAGCCTATGTTTGGACTTGGAAGGTTCGGATGAAAACAGGAAGTTATCGAACACCGGGGTTACGGAACCCCGGAGGTCTATGGGCCTTGATGGGCCATAGAGAGAAGAGGAAGGGCCGGCCAGGGCAGGCCGCGCCCCTCCCCTCTAGTCCGAATAGGACAAGGAGAGGCGGCGCCTTCCCCTCTTCCCCTCCTCCAATCCTAATCCAACTAGGAAGGGGGAGTCCTACTCCCGCCGGAGTAGGACTCCTCCAGCGCCTTGGGCTGGCCGCACTTCTTGCTCCTTTATATCTGGGGGCAGGGAGGCACCCCAGACACACAAGTTGATCTACGGATCGTTCCTTAGCCGTGTGCGGTGCCCCCTTCACCATATTCCACTTGGTTATATCGTCATGGAGCTTAGGCGAAGCCCTGCGCCGGAGAAGTCATATCGTCAGCGAGCTTAAGCGAAGCCCTGCGTCGGTGGAGCATCATCATCGTCCTGCGCCGTCGTCTTGTGGAACTCATCCCGACACTTTGCTGGATCGGAGTCCGGGATCGTCATCGAGCTGAGCGTGTGCGAGAACTCGGAGGTGCCGTGACGTTCGGTGCTTGGATCGGTCCGATCGTGAAGGCGTCGACTACATCAACAGCGTTGTTATAACGCTTCCGCTTTCGGTCTCACAGTGCGTGGACGTGACACTCTCCTCTCTCGTTGCTATGCCATCACCATGGTCTTGAGTGTGCGTAGGAATTTTTTTGAAATTACTACGTTCCCCAACACGAGGGTCAGGGGCGCGCCCAGGGGTAGGGGGCGCCCCTGCCTCGTGGCCACCTCGGGCAACATCTCGCGTTGATTATTCTTCCCATATTTTCTAATATTCCAAAAATATTCTTGATAACCCACAAGTATAGGGGATCAATTGTAGCCTCTTTCGATAAGTAAGAGTGTCGAACCCAACGAGGAGCTAAAGGTAGAACAAATATTCCTCAAGTTCTGTCGACCACCGATACAACTCTACGCACGCTTAACGTTTGCCTTACCTAGAACAAGTATGAAACTAGAAGTACTTTGTAGGTGTAATGGGATAGGTTTGCAAGAATGTAAAGAGCACGTAAATAAAAAGTAGGGGCTGTTTAGATAAAGACACAACTAAATTAGTTTTAGTAGAGAGCTTTTTGTCACGAGAAAGTTATTTGTCCCTAGGCAATCGATAACTAGACCAGTAATCATTATTGCAATTTTATTTGAGGGAGAGGCATAAGCTAACATACTTTCTCTACTTGCATCATATGCACTTATGATTGGAACTCTAGCAAGCATCCGCAACTACTAAAGATCACTAAGGTAAAACCCAACCATAGCATTAAAGTATCAAGTCCTCTTTATCCCATACGCAAACAACCTACTTACTCGGGTTTGTTCTTCTGTCACTCACGCCACCCACCATAAGCAAATCATGAACATATTGCAAACCCTACAGCAGGAATCCCTCACGCTTGCGCGACACGGAGAGCACCATAGGACAGCACCAATGATAAAACATGCAACTCAAACCAATCTTGATCATCAAATAACCCATAGGACAAAACGGATCTACTCAAACATCATAGGATAGCCATACATCATTGGGAAATAATATATAGCGTTGAGCACCATGTTTAAGTAGAGATTACAGCGGGTAAGAGAGAGGTTACACCGCTGCATAGAGGGGGGAAGCGTTGGTGATGATGGTGGTGAAGTTGTTGGTAAAGATTGCGGTGATGATGATGGCCCCCGGTGGCACTCCGGCGCCACCGGAAGCGAGGAAGAGAGAGCCCCCCTCATTCTTCTTCTTCCTTGACCTCATCCCTAGATGGGAGAAGGGTTTCCCCTCTGGTCCTTGGTCTCCATGGCATGGGAGGGGCGATAGCCCCTCCGAGATTGGATCTGTCTCTCTGTCTCTCTCTATTTATGCGCTCTCATGTGCTGCCCTTTCACCGTTTCTTTTATATCCGGAGATCCGTAACTCCGATTGGGTTGAATCTTTCGCCCAGACTTTTCTCATAAAATTAGCTTTCTTGCAGCAAAAGAAGAGCGTCAACCTCCTTACGGGGTGCCCACGAGGGTCCATGGCGTGCCTGCCCCCTGGGGCGCGCCCCCCTACCTAGTGGCCCCCTCGGGCATCGTCTCACGTTGATTTTACTTCCCAAAAATCATAAATATTCCAAAATAATTCTCCGTCCATTTTTATCCCGTTTGGACTCCGTTTGATATTGGGTTTCTGCGAAACATAAACATGCAACAAACAGGAACTGGCACTGGGCACTGGATCAATATGTTAGTCCCAAAAATAGTATAAAAAGTTGCCAAAAGTATATGAAAGTTGTAGAATATTGGCATGGAACAATAAAAAATTATAGATACGACGGAGACGTATCAATTCTCCGCCCGTTTTTATCCCGTTTGGACTCTGTTTGATATGGGTTTACTTCGAAACATAAAACATGCAACAAACATTGTGACGCCCTCGATTCAATCGTACACTAATCATACACGCAAATGTGTACGATCAAGATCAAAGACTCACGGGAAGATATCACAACACAACTCTAGACACAAATAAAAAAAATACAAGCTTTATATTACAAGCCAGGGGCCTCAAGGGCTCGAATACATAAGCTCGAAAACACAAGAGTCAGCGGAAGCAACAATATCTGAGTACAGACATGAGTTAGACAAGTTTGCCTTAAGAAGGCTAGCACAAAAGCAACATCGATCGAAAAGGCAAGGCCTCCTGCCTGGGAGCCTCCTAACTACTCCTGATCATCAGCGGTCTCCACGTAGTAGTAGGCATCGGCGGTGGCATCTGGCTCCTGGGCTCCAACATCTGGTTGCATCAACCGGAAAGAAGAAGAAAGGGGGAAAAGGAGGAGCAAAGCAACCGTGAGTACTCATCCAAAGTACTCGCAAGCAAGGATCTACACTACATATGCAACATTATCAAAGGAAGGCTGTATATGTGGACTGGGCTGCAGAAATGCCAGAATAGAGAGAAGGCCTAGTCCTATCGAAGACTAGCATCTTCTGGAAACCACCATCTTGCAGCAACCGAAAGGAGTAGAGTAGCATAAGGTAAAGTAGTAGTGTTATCAACCTCGGCCGGAGATCCTTTCTCAACTCCCTGCGAGAAAGATATCCCAGAGCCATACTATCCAGTTATCATCACAATCCAATTCTCATCGCAATCCATTGCTCATATCCATGTCTCATCTCAAGTATCCAGTTCTAGTTGTATCGATCGGGATACAACTCCAAGTGTCCGTTACCGTAGGACAGGCTATCGATAGATGTTTTCTTCCCTGCAGGGGTGCACCAACTTACCCACCACGCTTGCTTAACTCCGGCCGGACACACTTTCCAGGGTCATGCCCGGCCTCGGCCAAACAATACGCCGCAACCCGACCTAGGCTTAATAGAGAGGCCAGCCGCGGACTAAACCTATGCCTCCGGGGTCATGGGCCATCTCCCGGGAACTCCTGCACGTTATGTCTGCGGCGGTGAGCAGACCTAGCTACCTTCCTAAAAAGGCAGGAGCTTACCAGTCCAACCAGCGCGCCGCTTCGATCGACGCGTCTATTAAGCTTCGCTGATGCATCTGACGCAGAACGCCCATACTATGCCCACGTGATGGTTAGTGCTATCGGGCCGAGGCCCCTCGGATCAAATATCCAAATCGTAGTGGATTAGGTGCAGCGGTAACAAGCAGAGACTCACGAAGATGTGACCCCATTGCCCGTCTCGAGGACTTGCGGCAAGGGCTAGGAATGCCCGCCACGCCTCGTAATTATCTCGCGGGCACCCTCCAGTCAACCCGCTCCACATCACTGCAATTAAGCGCAGGTACCCTCGGGTCGACCCGTCTTTCCAAGTAACAGTGGTAAAAGTCCAAGTAACCGTGTGTCCAAACATCAAGAGGAAAACCCGAGGAATCACCCCCGGTGAATTCCACTCAATGTAGTCATCAAGGTGAACGTAAGAGGATTCACCCTCGAGGTCCACACTTGAGGGGTTGCACGACAGAGCCGTATCGGAAGTGGTTAAAGAGGAAATCACCCTCGAGGACCACGACCGAATAACTACACTATAGGTTTAACATCAGAAGTGCTAATGAGGTCTCACCCTCGGCACTCGATAGTAACCCAGTAGTGTCGGGCAACTAAGGGGAAAGTGATGTGCGGTGCCGGGGCCTGGTCTTCGGTCCCGTTGATCGGGTCTTCAATGATGAAGCGAGGGCAACAAGGACAAGGTGGGGTCAGCGATGGATCACTAACCAACCTATACTAAGCAGTTTAGGATAAGCGGTAAGGTACAATAGCAGATACAAAAGCAGGCTATGCATCAGAATAGGAGCAAACAATAATAGTAGCAAAATCTAATGCAAGCATGAGAGAATGGAATGGGCGATATCGGGATGATCAAGGGGGCTTGCCTGGTTGCTCGACAAGAAGGAGGGTCGTCGGTGGCGTAGTCGATCACAGCGGCATCGGCGATGCCACGGGGTCTACCGAAGAGAAGAGGGGGCAGAAACAGTAAATACATAGCAAGCAAGTGTATAACAGGACAACAGGCATAGCTAGACGTGTTCTAACGCGGTCCTAGACGTTATAGGTGAAGGGGGAATTCAACCGGGAAGGTGTTCCCGGTTCCGGACCTATGTCAGACAGATGACCGGAGGGTAGAAGTTCCATATTCAGCATGCTAGGGGCATGTGATAGATGAACGGACCGCATATTCGGATTCGTTGGATTTTTCTGAGCAACTTTCATATAGAAAACATTTTCATCCGAGTTACGGTTTATTTACTACTAATTTCAAACGATTTAAACATTATTCTCAAAATTCTGGATATTAAATTAAATTCGAAAATAAAACAGTAAAATACCCTTTTTACCTTGTGCAGTGCCAGCCACAGTCAAAGACATGTGGGGCCAAGTCAAAGTCAACAACAGAGCAATCTATTGGTAGGTCAAGTAGTGAATAGTGCATGGGTCCCGCGTGTCATTGTCTCGGGATAAACTGGGGCTAAATAAACTGGTTAATTTAAAGGAGGAGGTCCCACTTGCCAAAGGTTAGTAACTAACCTATCAATCTAATCTAATCCTAATTAATCTAAACTAACCGCCAGCCCATCTAGCAAGGGTCGAGCTGGGCACTGCGTGCTGCGCTCACGCGACGTAACCATGGCGAGCCATGGCCATGGCACGGCCGCCCGCAGCAGACTGCGACGGCGCAGCAGGCGAGCAGCGATAAAGCAGCGAGGAGCAGCGGCAATGATGGTGGCAGCGACAGCAGGCGAAGCAACGTGGGTAAGGCGGCGGCGGCGACGACCAAACAGCAGCATGCATCGGGCGATGGCGAGTAGCAGCGCCAACGCAGCAGCGAAGCTCGTAACACGCACATACGTCGCGTCGCCCGGCAGAATCAGCAACGGGCGCGGGCTCGGTGGCGTGGCGCTGAAGCGCTGCCGGGGCGAAGCGCTGGCGAGGGAGGCCCGGCTGGCGGAGGCGCGCCTTGGAGGGCGCCGGCGTCGGCGAGGAGGGCGTGGGGCCATGGGCGGCAGCAGCATACGGTGCTGCGCGGCGTACCGACCAAGGCGAACTTCGTGGGCGGCGACTACGGCGCGGATCGAGTGTACAAGGAGGGGATGGAGGAGGAGCTCACCGTGGTGCGGATGACGAGCTCGGGAGGCGGATGTGGACCGGAACGGTGGGAATCGGCGATGGCCGCCGGCAATGTACGTGATGAAGAAGACGGCGATGCGGCGTCTGAGCCGCGCCGGCTTGAGCCGATGCCCGGGCGGACGAAGCCGCCTCCGCGGATCTCTGGATGTCCTTCCACGCGAAGCGGCGACGAGTGGCCGCGACGGTGACGATGGCGCGCGAAGATAGCTTCGGTATGTGCGGGGAGCGAACGGCGAGGGAGGAAGAAGTGGCGGCTAGGGTTCCACCGGGGAGAAAGGAGGGGCTTGAGGTTGCCTTGTAGTAATCGGGAGGCGGGGATGGCCGCCACGCACGGCATGGCCGGCGGATGGCGCCACGCCCCCTGTCCCTATGGCGAGAGGAACAGGACAAGTGGGGGTGAGCTGGGCCTTTTGTGTAGCTAGCTGGGCCAAAGTGGCGATGGTAGCTCTCTCCCTTTTGGCTTTCTATTTACCTTTTATAACTCTGTTTTGCATATTAATTATTTAGCAAACGAGTTTTGTAAAAAGTGTAGATGGCCATATAAATAGTATTGCAATATTCGCACTGCTACAAAAGGTTTGGTACTCAAATAACTTAGTTTGTTATTTTATAAATTATAAAAGGCTTTCAATTAATTGCTTAAGCCACTATTTTAGTTATTGTTGTGCATTAAAACACTTTACAAAAAATTGTTGGCTCACCACCAATATTAACAAATGAAAATTTGCTACACGATGAACATTTTACTTTTGTCATTTGAAAACTTTTATTTTTGACTTTAAATTGGATTTGAATTTGAATTGTGATTTGGATCAAGTGAAGATTAGCAACAGTAACATGATGGCATGGCACCATTAGTAGGGGATTACTGTAGCATGACACTGGGGGTGTTACAAATCTCCTCCACTACAAGAAATCTCGTCCCGAGATTTAAGTGGGGAAGTAAAGAGTAACTTCGGGAGAACTGACCCTTTTAGGGTTAATTATCTAGTGAACAATTCAGGGAATGTGACAGAAGTATCTCTCGAGTTCAAACTTAATAAAACATCGAGAGCAAAGTATGAAGGTACCATGAGAAGTTTTAACGGGCAGGCAATCATTCGATGCCTAATTAAAAGGTGAAAGGGGTTCAGAGCAACAACAACAAAAATCATTGCGTCTGATACTAGAACAGATCACTAGGAAGGTGGCTCATGAATTACATACGAAGGCAAGTGAAAAAGGATACTTCGGAATCAAGGATGTACATGAGTCAGGTTTCGATCCTGTGGAACTGTGGGTTATGGGCCCACCATGTGGGTTAAAAGTAGAAAGAGCGGTGACATGTTACACGGTTATGATAGCAAGCTTTGTCGGAGGATAGCCTGTCAGTTATGTTGGCAACTATGTTGGTACCAAGGGCGAGGGACGAAGAGAACCATATTCCTGCTCGTTGAACGAGGCGGACCAATCGGCAAGGTTCGCGTCCATCAGTGGTTACCAGAATGTCATCAACAATAGTAACAGGGTCTCACTGACAAGGTTGTACATCGGGGCATTTTATAAGCATGGAATTATTTCTGCTTATATCATATAGATCACAAGAAGGTTAAACAAACCAATGGAAAGGAAAATGAAATTATCGGATTAATCAGACCAATGGAAAGGAAAATGTGTTTACACACCAGATTTGGGAGTATATCCTTCCCAACGGAAAGTAGAGCATGATATACATGCTACAACAACAAGTACATCACCATTTAGATAAAGGGCAAGGAAATTCATGATGTTATCCATGCAACGGTGTCTGGATGATAGAACAAGAAACATTCGACAATGTGCTTCCAATGTTCTTGTTGATAGTCAGAATACCTCAGGCAATGCTTCAAGGTAACATTAACATGGTGTTTCAAGCAAGATTGAATATGAAGGTCAAGAAGTATAAAGGAACAATTCCAAGAATGTCAAGGAATGTAACATATAACCAAAACATGACCAAGTCTGTATTGGCAGGAAGTCGAGGATGGTATTTCTCACCATGAATTCAATTGTCATCTCAACAGAAGTCCAAATGTTGATGTTGATCACCACACATTTGTGGAGAGGCTCTACGAAGATGCCATCGAGGAGCGACGACATCAAGCAACAGGAAGGATGAAGCGAAAGGCTATTGGAACCACGGATACGACACAAACTCGAAATCAAGCTTGTTGTTCAAGGAAAAATGATATGACGAGGAAGATCGACGTAAGCTTCGCTCATCGTCGAAAAGTTGTGCTCCAGGAATAAGGGCCAGGTAGCACAGTTAGAATCATCATGACAATGATATAGCCAAACAGGCTAGGAATGGCGTGATCGGGTACAAACTCGTACTTATAGAAGCTTACTGAAGAGTTGTTGAACCGTAGAGCGGACTCGGTTCAGTTATCGATGCCTTTGAGTGTTTAATAACTCAGAGCCCGTGAAAAATTGGAATCAGTGGGAAGGTAGCACTTGATGAAGAACTCATAAGAAGTTATGCAGTTCCATGATAATCTCGAGATACCAGGGGGGTAATACTCGACACAAGATCAAAGTAAAGGTTGGACTGGTGTATTGATCCATAGGAGACAATTACTCTAACTTGTCCGAGAAATGGAATCAAGAAGAAAATATGGTCGGAACCACAGTTGCAAAAGACCAATTCCCATATATAAGATGAACCTATACCTAATAGGGTTTAAGAGAAGCATCCATGATAAGATCAGCATCGTGTCCATGGGCATGAACGCAAGGTTCAAGGTCGACTCCCACTTCTCCAATACACAACTTCTCATTTACTGCTCTCAGTTAAGAATGTTTAGAGTTTGAAAGTTTAACTGGCGGAAAACCAGAAGGTTATGACCCATGAAGACTTTTGGGTTCACAAAAATTAAGGAAGGTATATGTTCGACCCATCGGGGCATCTTAGAAACATATACCACAATATTTAGGAGTAATTAACTCAAACTCGAAGGGAGATCATGGTTGAGAAAGCAAAGGATACAATTTACCAAAGGCATTAGGTATCCGAGGAAAGGCTCACAAGGTTATAGAATAGGAAGGGCGTTGTCGGATAAAATCCAACAAGGATCTGGTGGTCCATAAGGGATCTGATGTGAGTATCGGTACTCAATAAGAGGAAGAAATAATGCAAATGCAACAGGTTATGGAATCATCTGAATAATTCGAAGCTTAAATGCAAAGGAATTATGATTCCAAATCGACGGATCAGAAGCAGATGCTCTGATCAAGGGTGGATATATTCAATAGACCTAAGGGTACAATAGACGGCCAATAGTTTGGTCGAGAAACAGCTCATGTTCCAAAATGATGTCTGAGCCGGAAAGATAATTTAGAAGGGTTGATAGATGATTGTGTGCATTCGCACACATGTTGAATCAATAGGATCAAATGATGGTGTCAAAAGATACTAGTGAATATTGCCAGATATATGTGAAGCATCCATAATGCGAGTAGACAAGTATTTGCAGAGCAATAAAGCTGCTAAGGATTTTCGGAGGATTGAATAGTATTTCAAAGACTTTTGTGAAACATATGAACAACTGGGGAAAAACAAATCCTCGATATGTGTGAGGATTAATTTGTCGGTGTATTCAGGCGACAAGGAACTGCAAGGCAGTAGGCACAAAAGGATTCTCGGAACAACGACAAGATTTCGGGGTATCTTGTAATAACAAGAGCAACTGGGGATGAAGGTATGAGCGACAAGGATATGCAGTTAGTCATAGGGGCTTATCGGTGGTAGGGAATTGCAAACGCGATGAGCACAAGTTATCGGGATAACATCGGAGAGTGTCTTCGGAATCTTCTGGTGCAACAGGTGATCATCTGTAATAAGGGGCTCTCCGGGAGGAAGTAGTTACGAGATCCTAATGTTAGAGTTAGCAAAATCATTTAACCCGAATGGAAGAGAGATCAGGATCCCAGAGTATAGACGAGGAATAAAAGATCCTAATACCACCCAATGGCGACGTGGGCCCGTAAGACACACAGCCAAAGTTAGTAAAAGTTTTTCGGTGACTAGACTCAACTTCGGCCAAGGAGTTGGAAAGGGGGCTACCTACAGGCAGTCGGCTCTGATACCAACTTGTGACGCCCTCGATTCAATCGTACACTAATCATACACGCAAATGTGTACGATCAAGATCAAAGACTCACGGGAAGATATCACAACACAACTCTAGACACAAATAGAAAAAATACAAGATTTATATTACAAGCCAGGGGCCTCGAGGGCTCGAATACATAAGCTCGAAAACACAAGAGTCAGTGAAGCAACAATATCTGATCTGAGACATGAGTTAGACAAGTTTGCCTTAAGAAGGCTAGCACAAAAGCAACATCGATCGAAAAGGCAAGGCCTCCTGCCTGGGAGCCTCCTAACTACTCCTGATCATCAGCGGTCTCCACGTAGTAGTAGGCATCGGCGGTGGCATCTAGCTCCTGGGCTCCAACATCTGGTTGCATCAACCGGAAAGAAGAAGAAAGGGGAAAAGGAGGAGCAAAGCAACCGTGAGTACTCATCCAAAGTACTGCAAGCAAGGATCTACACTACATATGCAACATTATCAAAGGAAGGTCTGTATATGTGGACTGGCTGCGAAATGCGAGAATAGAGAGAAGGCCTAGTCCTATCGAAGACTAGCATCTTCTGGAAACCACCATCTTGCAGCAACCGGAAGGAGTAGAGTAGCATAAGGTAAAGTAGTAGTGTTATCAACCTCGGCCGGAGATCCTTTCTCAACTCCCTGCGAGAAAGATATTCCAGAGCCATACTATCCAGTTATCATCACAATCCAATTCTCATCGCAATCCATTGCTCATATCCATGTCTCATCTCAAGTATCCAGTTCTAGTTGTATCGATCGGGATACAACTCCAAGTGTCCGTTATCGTGGGACAGGCTATCGATAGATGTTTTCTTCCTGCAGGGTGCACCAACTTACCCACCATGCTTGCTTAACTCCGCGGACACACTTTCCGTGGTCATGCCCGCCTCGGCCAAACAATACGCCGCAACCCGACCTAGGCTTAATAGAGAGCCAGCACGCTGGACTAAACCTATGCCCCGGGGTCATGGGCCATCTCCCGGGAACTCCTCAAGACGCGTCTGACGCGGCGGTGAGCGAGACCTAGCTACCTTCCTAAAAAGGCAGGAGCTTACCAGTCCAACCCGGCCGCGCCGCTCGATCACAGACGTCTATTAAGCTTCGATGATGCATACGACACGAACGCCCATACTATGCCCACGTGATGGTTAGTGCTATCGGCCGAGGCCCCTCGGATCAAATATCCAAATCGTAGTGGATTAGGAAGCGCGTAACAAGCGAGACTCACGAAGATGTGACCCGTTGCCCGTCTCGAGGACTTGCGGCAAGGGCTAGGAATGCCAGCCACGCCTCGTAATTATCTCGCGGGCACCCTCCGTGTCAACCCGTCTCCACATCACTGCAATTAAGCGCAGCAGGTACCCCTCAGGGTCGACCCGTCTTTCCAAGTAACAGCGGTAAAAGTCCAAGTAACCGTGTGTCCAAACATCAAGGGGAAAACCCGAGGAATCACCCCCGGTGAATTCCACTCAATGTAGTCATCAAGGTGAACGTAAGAGGATTCACCCTCGAGGTCCACACTTGAGGGGTTGCACGACAGAGCCGTATCGGAAGTGGTTAAAGAGGAAATCACCCTCGAGGACCACGACCGAATAACTACACTACAGGTTTAACATCAGAAGTGCTAATGAGGTCTCACCCTTGGCACTCGATAGTAACCTAGTAGTGTCGGGCAACTAAGGGGAAAGTGATGTGCGGTGCCGGGGCCTGGTCTTCGGTCCCGTTGATCGGGTCTTCAATGATGAAGCAGGGGCAACAAGGACAAGGTGGGGGTCACTGATGGATCACTAACCAACCTATACTAAGCAGTTTAGGATAAGCAGGTAAGGTACAATAGCAGATACAAAAGCAGGCTATGCATCAGAATAGGAGCAAACAATAATAGTAGCAAAATCTAATGCAAGCATGAGAGAATGGAATGGGCGATATCGGGATGATCAAAGGGGGGGCTTGCCTGGTTGCTCAGACAAGAAGGAGGGGTCGTCGGTGGCGTAGTCGATCACAGCGGCATCGGCAGTCGCCACGGGGTCTACCGAAGAGAAGAGGGGGCAGAAACAGTAAATACATAGCAAGCAAGTGTATAACAGGACAACAGGCATAGCTAGACGTGTTCTAACGCGGTCCTAGACGTTATAGGTGAAGGGGGAATTCAACCGGGAAGGTGTTCCCGGTTCCGGACCTGTGTCAGACAGATGACCGGAGGGGAAAAGTTCCATGTTCAGCATGCTAGGGGCATGTGATAGATGAACGGACCGCATATTCGGATTCGTTGGATTTTTCTGAGCAACTTTCATATAGAAAACATTTTCATACGAGTTACGGTTTATTTACTACTAATTTCAAACGATTTAAACATTATTCTCAAAATTCTGGATATTAAATTAAATTCGAAAATAAAACAGTAAAATACCCTTTTTACCTTGTGTAGTGCCAGCCACAGTCAAAGACATGTGGGGCCAAGTCAAAGTCAACAACAGAGGAATCTATTGACTGGGTCAAGTAGTGAATAGTGCATGGGTCCCGCGTGTCATTGTCTCGGGATAAACTGGGGCTAAATAAACTGGTTAATTTAAAGGAGGAGGTCCCACTTGCCAAGGTTAGTAACTAACCTATCAATCTAATCTAATCCTAATTAATCTAAACTAACCGCCAGCCCATCTAGCGGTGGCGAGCTAGGCACTGCGTTACTGCGCTCACGCCACGTAACCATGGCGAGCCATGGCCATGGCATGCAACGGCCAGCAGCAGCTGCGACGAGCGCAGCAGCGAGCAGCGATAAAGCAGCGGAGCAGCGGCAACAGATGGTGGCAGCGACAGCAGGCGAGCAACGTGGAGTAAAGGCGGCGGCGGCGACCAAACAGCAGCATGCATCGGGCGATGGCGAGTAGCAGCGCCAACGCAGCAGCAGAAGCTCGAACACGCACATACGTCGCGTCGCCCGGCAGAATCAGCAACGGGCACGGGCTCGATGGCGTGGCAGCGGCGCTGCCGGGGCGTAAGCGCGGCGAGGCAGGGCCCGGCTGGCGGGGCGCGCCTGGAGGGCGCCGGCGTCGGCGAGGCGTGGGGCCATGGGCGGCAGCAGCATACTGGTGCTGCAGCGTACACGACCAAAGGCGAACTTCGTGGGCGGCGACTACGGCGCGGATCGAGTGTACAAGGAGGGATGGAGGAGGAGCTCACCGTGGTGCGGATGACGAGCTCGGGAGGCGGATGTGGACCGGAGCGGTGGGAATCGGCGATGGCCGCCGGCAATGTGCGTGATGAAGAAGACGGCGATGCCGAGCGTCGAGCCGCCCCGCTTGAGCTGATGCCCGGACGGACGAAGCCGCCTCCGCGATCTCTGGATGTCCTTCCACGCTGGCGACGACGATGGCCGCGACGGTGGCGATGGCGCGCGAAGATAGCCGGTATGTGCGGGGCGCGCAACGCGCGAGGAGGAAGAAGTGGCGGCTAGGGTTCCACCGGGGAGAAAGGAGGGCTTGAGGTTGACTTGTAGTAATCGGGGAGGCGGGGATGGCCGCCACGCACGCATGGCCGGCGGATGAGCGCCACGCCCCCCCATCCCCCTATGAGCGAGAGGAACAGGACAAGTGGGGGTGAGCTGGGCCTTTTGTGTAGCTAGCTGGGCCAAATTGGCGATGGTAGCTCTCTCCCTTTCGCTTTCTATTTACCTTTTATAACTCTGTTTTGCATATTAATTATTTAGCAAACGAGTTTTGTAAAAAGTGTAGATGGCCACATAAATAGTACTCCCTCCGTCCGGAAATACTTGTCTTAGAAATGGTTGAAAATGGATGTATCTATAACTAAAATAAGTCTAGATACAACCATTCCTAAGACAAGTATTTCCGGACGGAGGGAGTATTGCAATATTCGGCACTGCTACAAAAGGTTTGGTACTCAAATAACTTAGTTTGTTATTTTATAAATTATAAAAGGCTTTCAATTAATTGCTTAAGCCACTATTTTAGTTATTGTTGTGCATTAAAACACTTTACAAAAAATTGTTGGCTCACCACCAATATTAACAAATGAAAATTTGCTACACGATGAACATTTTACTTTTGTCATTTGAAAACTTTTATTTTTGACTTTAAATTGGATTTGAATTTGAATTGTGATTTGGATCAAGTGAAGATTAGCAACAGTAACATGATGGCATGGCACCATTAGTAGGGGATTACTGTAGCATGACACTGGGGGTGTTACAAACATGAACTGGCATTGGGCACTAGATCAATATGTTAGTCCCAAAAATAATACAAAAAGTTGCCAAAAGTATATGAAAGTTGTTGAATATTGGCATGGAACAATCAAAAATTATAGATACGACGGAGACGTATCAGCACCCCCAAGCTTCATTCCTGCTCGTCCTCGAGTAGGTAAATGATAAAAAAGATAATTTTTGATGTGGAATGCTACCTAGCATAATCTTGATCATATATCTAATCATGGCATGAATATTAAGACACGAGTGATTCAAAGCAATAGTCTATCTTTTGACATTAAGACAATTATACTTCAAGCATACTAATAAAGCAATCATGTCTTTTCAAAATAACATGGCCAAAGAAAGTTATCCCTACAAAATCATATAGTCTGGCTATGCTCCATCTTCACCACACAAAATATTCAAATCATGCACAACCCCGATGACAAGCCCAGCAATTGTTTCATACTTTTGACATTCTCAAACCTTTTCAACTTTCACGCAATACATGAGCGTGAGCCATGGACATAGCACTATGGGTGGAATAGAATATGATGGTGGAGGTTGTGTGGAGAAGACAAAAAGGAGAAAGTCTCACATCGACGTGGCTAATCAACGGGCTGTGGAGATGCCCATCAATTGATGTCAATGCGAGGAGTAGGGATTGCCATGCAACGGATGCACTAAGAGCTATAATTGTATGAAAGCTCAAACTGGAAACTAAGTGGGTGTGCATCCAACTTGCTTGCTCATGAAGACCTCGGGCATTTGAGGAAGCCCATCATCGGAATATACAAGACAAGTTCTGTAATGAAAATTTCCACTAGTATATGAAAGTGATAACTCAAGAGACTCTCTATATGAAGAGCATGGTGCTACTCTGAAGCACAAGTGTGGTAAAAGGATAGTAACATTGCCCCTTCTCTCTTTTTCTCTCATTTTTTTGTTTTGTTTTTTGGTGGGCTTCTTCGGCCTCTTTTATTTTTTGTAAAGTCCAGAGTCTCATCCCGACTTGTGGGGGAATCATAGTCTCCATCATCCTTACCTCACTGGGGCAATGCTCTAATAATGATGATCATCACACTTTTGTTTACTTACAACTCAATATTACAACTCGATACTAGAACAAAGATATGACTCTATATGAATGCCTCTGGCGGTGTACCAGGATGTGCAATGATCTAGCGTAGCAAAGATATCAAAAAACGGACAAGCCATGAAAATATCATGCTAGCTATCTTACGATCATGCAAAGCAATATGACAATGAATGCTCAAGTCATGTATATATCTCGGTGTACCAGGATGATGATGGAAGTTGCATGGCAATATATCTCGGAATGGCTATGGAAATACCATGATAGGTAGGTATGATGGTTGTTTTGAGGAAGATATAATGAGGCTTATGTGTGATAGAGCGTATCGTATCACGGGATTTGGATGCACCGGTGAAGTTTGCACCAACTCTCGAGGTGAGAAAGGGCAATGCACGGTACCGAAGAGGCTAGCAATGATGGAAGGGTGAGAGTGCGTATAATCTATGGACTCACATTAGTCATAAAGAACTCACATACTTATTGCAAAAGTCTATTAGCCATCAAAACAAAGTCCTAGGGGGATAGATTGGTAGGAAAAGACCATCGCTCGTCCCCGGCCGCCACTCACAAGGAAGACAATCAATAAATAAATCATGCTTCGACTTCATCACATAACGGTTCACCATACGTGCATGCTACGGGAATCACCAACTTCAACACAAGTATTTCTACAATCCACAACTACCCACTAGCATGACTCTAATATCACCATCTTTATATCGCAAAACTATTGCAAGGAATCAAACATATCATATTCAGTTATCTACAAGTTTATGTAGGATTTTATGACTAACCATGTGAATGACTAATTCCTGTCATCTCTCTAAATAGATATAAGTGAAGCAAGAGAGTTTAATTCTTTCTACAAAAGATATACCCACGCTCTAACAAGTATAAGTGAAGCAAAATAGCATTCTACAAATGGCGGTTTTCTATGTGAAGAGAAACAGGCAATCCAAACTTCAAATGATATAAGTGAAGCACATGAAGCATTCTATAAAGCCATACTCAAAGAATATAAGTGAAGTGCAATGAGCATTCTATAAATCAACCAAGGACTATCTCATACCAGCATGGTGCATAAAATAAAAATGAAAACTAAATGCAAAAGGCGCTCCAAGATTTGCACATATCGCATGAACGAAACAAATCCGAAAACATACCGATACTTGTTGAAGAAAGAGGGGATGCCTTCCAGGGCATCCCCAAGATTAGACGCTTGAGTCTCCTTGAATATTTACTTGGGGTGCCTTGGGCATCCCCAAGCTTGAGCTCTTGCCTCTCTTCCTTCTTCTCACATCGAGACCTCCTCGATCCTCGAACACTTCATCCACACAAAACTTCAACAGAAAGCTCGGTAAGATCCGTTAGTATAATAAAGAAAATCACTACTCTAAGTACTGTTGCAAACCAATTCATATGTTGTTTTTGCACTATAGCTACTGTAATATAACTTTTTCATGGCTTACTCCACTGATATAAATCGATAGTTCCATCAAAACAAGCAAACTATGCATCAAAAACATAATCTGTCTAAAACAGAACAGTCCGTAATAATCTGAACATTCACCATACTTATGATACTTGAAAATTTCTGCCACTATTAGTAAAAATAAACAATTTGTATAGAATGTAGTGCAAAAAGTTTCAGAACCGTTTGACGTTCCAGTAAAAAATGAAAAATCGCGTACTACAGTCAAAGTTTCTGTCCTGCACCGTACAAACCAACAAGCATTGTAAACATCCTAAAGGCAAACCTTGGCACATTATTTTTATAATACAAAGGAATTTTACAAGGGGATAATTATTTTTGTTGAAAAGTTTCTGTAATCAAGATTCACAAAGTTTCCGTGAGCATGAACAAAGTTCAAGGCTAGCTCCCACTTTAACAATGCTCGTTTTTCTCACTTTCGCTTTTCTTTTTGAAAAGTTTTAGGTTCCCCTATTTATTTTTTTGTTTTTAAATATAAGAAAGCACTCAACAGAAATAAATGACTCTCTAAAACTTCCGGGTTGTCTCCCTGGCAGCGCTTTCTTTAAAGCCATTAAGCTAGGCATATAGTGCTCAAGTAGTGAATCCACCCGGATCCCAAGGTATATCAAAGCCAATTTTAATTAGCAATGATTTGGCATTTAGTAGTGAGCACAAAGCAACATATATCAAGTAATGACGAATTCAACTCTCTTCCTATGCATCGGCATGTCATAAAAGAACAATTCATGCACACCTAGTAAAGGCCAATGCATAGTATAAGCAGTTTCTTGCAATTTTATCATGATTGAAACATGGAGAGGTGGGGATATAGTTCCTCTCTCATAATAATTGCAAGTAGGAGCAGCAAGCACATGCATATTATATCTATCATCATGTGCAACGGTGAAAGGCAACCCATCAATATAATCCTTAATAAGGGCAAACTTCCGATATAGTATAATCGGGAGAATTCAAAAAGATAATAGGACTATCATGCATGGGTGCAATAGCAACAATTTTATGTTTAACATAAGGAATTATAGCAAGTTCATCTTCATAAGCATAATTCATATTGGCATCTTGGCCACAAGCATAGCAAGCATCATCAAAAAGGGATATTTCAAGAGAATCAACGGGATCATAACAATCATCCTTCGGTAAGCACGAAGGGAAATTAAATAACGTATGAGTTGAAGAGTTACTCTTATTAGAAGGTGGGCACGGGTAGCTAATCCGCTCTTCCTCGTTTTGTTCTTTGCTCTCCTCATCATCTTTTTCATCCAATGAGCTCACAGTTTCATCAATTTCTTCTTCCATAGACTCCTGCAAAATATTAATCTCTTCTTGGACAGCGGAGGAGTCCTCAATATATTGTTTAACATAGGAATTAGAAGCATAATTATCATAACAATATTCAAGTATGGCAAAATTTTCAGATTTGTAAAGAGTAGCATCATACTTTTCAATCAAAGAAGCAATCTCATAAGCACCCTTAAAAGCAACAAATTCTTCAATTTGTTGAACATCATAGTAATTATAAACACCCTTTGCATACGAAGATACGATTCCATTATCACTAAACAAACATTGGTAGAGAAGGTGTTTCTTAGGGTCTTCAGAACAACAAGTAAAATCATATATTTCACATAAATTCCAAGCATAGCATTGCAAACGATGAATTTGATCCAGTAAAATTTTCCCTTTTTCAGATATGTGGTGTCGCACATAACAAGCATGCTCATCTAAAGATTTGCCCTCAACTAAGCTAGTTGGGGTTTCAGCACGAGCACATAGGGATCAAAGATGATCCAAGTAAAAAGCTTTAGGCGTGTGATAGATTTTGAGTGGTTCTTCAACCATTGGTTCAGTCGGTACAACTAATTTTTTTGGTATTTTTCGTTTCCTACCCGCAACTAAAGATAGAAAACAGCTAAGAACAGAAAATAAAAATTACTTAGTGATAAAGCAAACAAGCACACACGAGAATATTCACCCCACACTATGACTCCCCGGCAACGGCGCCAGAAAAAGGTCTTGATAACCCACAAGTATAGGGGATCAATTGTAGCCTCTTTCGATAAGTAAGAGTGTCGAACCCAACGAGGAGCTAAAGGTAGAACAAATATTCCCTCAAGTTCTATCGACCACCGATACAACTCTACGCACGCTTAACATTCGCTTCACCTAGAACAAGTATGAAACTAGAAGTACTTTGTAGGTGTTGTTGGATAGGTTTGCAGGATAATAAAGAGCGAGTAAATAAAAAGTAGGGGCTTCTTAGATAAAGAAGCACTAAAGTTAGTATAGCGAGTGTGGAAAAGTGGTGGTAGGAGTTGCGAAATTGTCCCTAAGCAATTGACTACTTTACTAGACCGATAGCAAATTTTATGTGGGAGAGGCCACTTCTAGCATGTCATCCCTCACTTGGAATTCTATGCACTTATGATTGGAACTATTAGCAAGCATACGCAACTACTAATGTTCATTAAGGTAAAACCCAACCATAGCATTAAGATATATTGGTCCCCCTTCAATCCCGTATGCATCAGTTTCTATGCTAGGTTGAAGCTTCTGTCACTACACTTGCCCTCCAATACATAGTCCTATCAACATACAACTAACCCTGTGGTGTGATCCACGCGCGCGCTCATATGATGGGCACCAAAGGACAGCAACATAACCACAAGCAAATTAAACCAATCATAGCAATTCATCAACCACCGATAGGACAACGAAAATCTACTCAGGCATCATAGGATGGCAACACATCATTGGATAATAATATGAAGCATAAAGCACCATGTTCAAGTAGAGGGTACAGCGGGTTGCGGGAGAGTGGACCACTGTAGATAGAGGATGGAAGGTGATGGAGATGTTGGTGAAGATGGCGGAGGTGTTGGTGAAGATCGCGGTGATGATGATGGCCCCCGGTGGCACTCCGGCGCCACCGGAAGCGAGGGGGAGAGAGCCCCCTCCTTCTTCTTCTTCTTCCTTGGCCTTCTCCCTAGGTGGGAGAAGGGTTCTCCCTCTGGTCCTTGGTCTCCATGGCGTGGGAGGGGCGAGAGCCCCTCCGAGATTGGATCTGTCTCTCTGTCTCTCTCTGTTTCTGCGTTCTGGTAATCTGCCCTTTCGCCGTTTCTCATATATCCAGAGATACGTAACTCCGATTGGATTGAAACCTTCGCCAAGATTTTTTTTCTGAAAATTATCTTTCTTGCGGCCAAAGAAGAGCAGCAACCGCCTTACGAGGGGCCCACGAGGATCAGGGGCGCGCCCAGGGGGGTAGGGCGCGCCACCTGCCTCTTGGCCACCTCGGGCATCGTCTCGCGTTGATTCTTCTTCCCATATTTTCCAAATATTCAAAAAATATTCTCCGTCCGTTTTTATCCCGTTTGGACTCCGTTTGATATTGGTTTTCTGCAAAACATAAAACATGCAACAAACAGGATCTGGCACTGGATATATATGTTAGTCCCAAAAATAATATAAAAAGTTGCCAAAAGTATATGAAAGTTGTAGAATATTGGCATGGAACAGTCAAAAATTATAGATACGACGGAGACGTATCAAGCTATTGAGCTCCTGCCATTCGACATAACATACAAACCACGCCGAGCCATTAAATCCCAAGTATTGGTCGACTTCGTCGCCGAATGGATAGAGGCCGAACTCCCTAAAGATTACGGCACATATTCCAACTGGGTCATGCACTTCGATGGCTCTAAAATGCTGGCCGGCTTAGGAGCGGGCACCGTCCTAACGTCCCCCACTGGAGACACAGTCCAGTACGTACTCCAAATATTATACAAAGACTCCAACAATGCAGCCGAATATGAGGCCTTATTGCATGGTCTTCGGATGGCTGCCTCCATGGGCATACAACGCCTGGAGGTGCGCGGGGATTCAAATCTTGCAATATCCCAAATAAATGGAGACTTCGACGCCAAAGATCCGAAGATGGCGGTTTATCGTAATGCCATACTCAAGATATCAGCTAGGTTCGAGGGACTCGAGTTTCATCATGTGGCTCGAGAAAGTAATCAAGCGGCGGATGTCCTCGCTTGCATGGGCGCCAAGTGCGACCCCGTCCCGCCTAACATCTTTCTGGAAAGGCTCTTCAAGCTATCCATGGTGTGGCAGGGTGAGAGCAGCAACACCAGTCCGGATCCGATTACAACCCCAGACTCCGAACACAATACCGATATCATCGGGCGCTCGGCCATCGAAATAACACCATCAGCCCATCTAATAATGGCAGTAATTGCCCCCTGGACCGAACCCTTCTTGGCCTACCTTAGTAGGTGAGAGCTCCCTGAGAACCAGAATGAGGATCGCTGCATTGTTCGGCGCTCAAAAGCCTACAAGGTTCATGACGGCGAGCTCTACAAGAAAAGCGCTACCGGAGTCCTTCAAAGATGTATCTCTGAAGAAGAGGGACGATAGCTCTTGGCCGAAATCCATGCCGGTCTTGGCGGCCACCACGCCGCGGCTCGGGCCCTCGTAAGTAAGGCCTTTCGTGCAGGCTTCTTTTGGCCGACGGCCCGAGCAGATGTACAGGACCTTGTCCAACATTGTGTCGGATGCCAGCTTTTCGCCAATCAAAGCCATATGCCGCCTACCGCTCTACAAACAATCCCCATTACTTGGCCTTTTGCGGTCTGGGGGCTTGATATGGTCGGACCCCTTAAAAGAGGAAGTCATAAGAAAAAATATCTGCTAGTCATGGTGGATAAATCACCAAGTGGATAGAGGCCAAACCAGTTAAAACAGCCGAAGCTAGACCAGAGATAGACTTTATATCCAGTGTCGTGCACTGTTATGGTGTCCCACTCAGCATCATCACCGATAACGGCTCCAATTTCACAGCCGATGAAGTGAAAACTTGGTGTGCTAAACTGGGCATTAAGCTCGATTACGCCTCGGTCCACCACCCACAAACAAACGGTCAAGCCGAACGAGCTAATGGTCTTATCATGAGCGGCATTAAGCCTAGACTAGTGCGGTCTTTGAAAGAATCATACAAGCACTGGGTTGAGGAGCTCGACTCCGTACTCTGGGGGCTGCGGACTACGCCCAATCGCACTACCAGATACACACCATTCTTCATGGTGTACGGCGCAGAGGCCGTTTTGCCCTGCGACATCATTCATGACTCACCTCGAGTGCGCATGTATGAAGAGAGAGAGGTCGAGCTAGATTGACAGGACAGTCTAGATACCTTGGAGGAGGAGCGTGACGTTGCAAAAGCCCGTTCGACATTCTACCAACAACAGGCTCGCAGATATCAAAGCAGAGAAGTGCGGGCCAAGACTTATAATGTTGGTGAACTCGTTCTACGCTTGCCAGAAAAGAAAAAGGACAAACTCAAGCCCAAGTGGGAGGGTCCCTTCATCATAGATGAAGTTCTCACTGGAGGAGCGTACCGCCTGCGTGATGCATCGGACAATCGCTTAGAGCCAAACCCATGGAATGCCGCCAGACTCCGAAGATTCTACACCTAGAGCCGTACTCTTTGTTCGTCTTCTTCTCCTTTTGTTTCCATTTTTCTCTCTTTTCAATTTTTTTAGCTCTATGGCTCTTGTGCGGCCAAACCGCACACCTATGACGTACACATCTTTAAATGTATACGCTCATCATACCTGGGGGCTTCTTTTACAGAAGCTTATTATTATTATTCGAGCCTCAAGCTCACCACATATGTGGCATTTCCTCACATGTACCTTTTCTTCGCCATTATATGCACCCTTATGACTTACGTTTTTGCCAAGCTGGATTGCCTGGCTCCTGTGTTTATGCCCTATGTTCTCGTTTGTTCGGCTCCTGTGCTCCTGCGATTGTTACAGCCGGGTCATCCGGACTTGTACCTCAGACTGGGTGGAGCCGAAAGCTAGCATTCTTAAGGGAATATTCGGTCGGTGGACTAAAAACGTTTTACCCTCATTACACTATGAACCCCCAGATGTTACGTATACTGCGATTTTTCAATCACAGTTCGGGCATGCACACTAATGCGTGTCCGCCCAGGGAAAGGAACCCTTAACGGAACTATTCTCCCTGGAAGATGTTTCTTACAATTAACAAGTAATATAACATAGCTAGCCGGATACAACGTGTCAGATCAAGCAACTATGACCCCTACGCCTGGTTTTCACGCATACCCTGGTCTATATTGTCGCTCCGATATTCAGAAACACTCCGCACCTTCGGGTCCAGAGGTTGAAGCGAAAAGGTCTGCCATGACAATTGTTTCACAATCCGGCTAGGGACAAATTTGTCAATCGAAGTACATAGTCACTTGGACTCAAAAACTTCTTCCTCTATGTCGTCCAACAGGTTGTCTAGCTTATAATCCTGTTGGGAAAACTTGGCGGCTATCTTTACTTGGTCATATACCAAACTCACTAGAATTTCTTGTCCATCTGACCCCCGAGGTCCGACCCGGGCCATATGATTCAAATCAACCTTGGTGTACCGTGTTTTTACCATGGCCCAGGCTTCCCGCGCACCTTCTCGGCAGGCTGATATCTTCCATAATAAAAAGCGCCGCCGAGCTCCTTGGTATAAATTCACAAGCTCCTCCATACTTCCTGGAGGGGAGGCAGAGGGCCACAAAGCCTTGGCAACGCTCCGCATTTCTTGCCGAGCTCGCTCGTACACTTAGGATAGCTCTTGCAGCATATCGCCTTGATATCCGAACATTTCCTCTTCGGGACGGCCAGTCAGCATACCTGCAGACATAAATCTGTCAGTTTATTTTTTGCTAAATTACACGGAGGCAAGTTTGAAAACATTGAATATGCCGCCTCGTAGCCTCCTATTCTCTTTTACGGCATCAGCCAGTTGGGCTCGTACATCTTTCAGCTCTTCGCCCAGCGGGGTTTTGGAATCCTGCAGCTTGTTCTTTTCATCCCTGACTTGTGTCAGCACACGTTCGCCTGCGGCCCGTTGCCTTTCGACCTCTCGTTTACCCGCCTGCGCGACTTTCAGTTCCTCTTGCAGTTGATCCGCTGATCCTATCATTAGAAATGCAACAGTATTAACATTACTGGTACATGATTATAATTTTCCTGGATGGAAGGAAACATTACCAGGTGGTGCCTCCTTGGACTTCTCCAGTTCGGCGGTAACCACAGCTAGTTGAGGCTGGCACTTTTCCAGCTCCTGAGACAGCATGTTGTTCTTCTCTGTGAGTACCTGATTATACAATGATCCTTAAATCAGTTGTTTCAACTGTTTCAAGTCTCGGGGGCTACTGGTATATGATTATCAGATCTGTACAATGCGTACTTACCCGCATATCTTTCAAATACTTGTCAGTGGCCTTGGTAAGCCCATCCCAAGCAGCTCAGATATACGCATCAGCCGAGCTGAAGGCGTTGAACGCCTAGTTGGCAAATCCGGGATCGCGAAGAGCGGCCCTCCGGCGCCGATGATTCATGGTGCTCTCCACTTCAGAGTTCGTGACGGATACATTATCCTAATCCTCTGAAAGAGGACGATCCGGCGTTGCCCCCGTGTTAGCCCCCGCCCTAGAGGCAGGGTCTGGAGCCTGATTGGAGGCGTGACTGGTGGGATCCCTGGACATAGTCCGGCGAACGCTGTTCCTGATAAAGCATATCGGACAATGTCACGTTTTGATGTGACTGCCAGGGGGCATGTTTAAAATCATACCTCTTTGACGAAGGCTCGGCCATATCGTCATTTGCCTTCCTCTTCGAAGACCCGCCCAGCATAGGCGTCGCTCTCTTATGAGACACCTCTGGTGCGGCATGATGCGCCGAGCGCCTCCCCTTTGGAGCACGAGATAGTGTGGTGGGTGAGGCATAATGAGGAAGCTCTTTCGGAGGAGATGTCTCCTGATTACTTACATGAGAGGCAGGAAGGAGGCCAGGGCAATCGGCTATGATGGCCACTTCTGTGCCATCATAGCTCGCCTGGTAGAAGACTCCCTCTTGGAGCTCTACAAATATGTCCGGATCCTCTTCGAATCCGGGATCGAGGTCCCGGTTATGGTTCTCGGGCTATGGAGCGGGGCTATAAATCCCCGCGAAGGCCTTCCACCACTCCTATTAAAAACGGACGGGTAAATGTCAATTAAACATAACTCGGGGAAAGGGTTGAGTAAGGAGGTGAGATTAAAACTCACCCAGCTAGGGGGATTGTACATGGAGAACCCCTCTTGGCGCTTAAGACGGGTAAACTCCTCTTTCTCCCCTTTATATAGTTCGGCCAATATTGTGGCCAGAGCTGCAGGGGTGTCCGGACCCTTCCATCCGCAGCGTGAGGCGTCATCTTCCCCATTATAGTGCCACATAGGGAGCCCTCTGAATTCGAGTGGCTGAACACCTCACACTATGGTGGTCGCCATTACCTTGATTATTGATAATCCAGACTGGGCAAGTGTCCTTATCTTGCTCATCAATTGTTGAACTTCTGCGTTGTCTTCCTCCTCAAGGCTACGAGGACGCCAGCTGTGGCGCTTCCTCAACGGAGCGCTGGAAAATTCGGGAAGGCCCATTCGGACTGGGTCAGGAGAGCGACATCTTCAATATAAAACCACTCTGAGGGCCACTCTCCGGATGCCTTCTTCGGCGTGTCAGATAAGTATCCGGTCCCGGCTATGCGCCATACCTCGGCGCCGCCCACCTCGAATACGGATCCCTTTTGGGTACGAGGGACGAGGCAGAAAAGTTTTGTCATAGATCAAAGTGAACCTCGCAGCCCAGGAAAAGCTCGCAAAGAGCGACGAAGCCCGCAATATGCAAGATGGAGGCCGGAGTGAAGTTGTGTAGTTGGAGGCCGTAGTACTCCAGGAGACCTCGGAGGAAAGGGTGGATTGGAAACCCGACGCCTCTTATTAAGAAGGATGTGAAGCACACTCGCTCCCCCCTGGTTGGATTAGGGAAATTTTTCGCCAGGGCTTCGCCTGTATAGGAGGTTAATCCTGCCCGGACGGGGACTAGATCCGTGGGGGGAAGGAATCCCTGCGTTTGAAGCTTATTCAGTTGGTCATGGGATACTGAACATTTCTCCCAATCGCCTTTTTCGGAGCCGTGGGGGCGGGAGGAAGAACTGGGAGCGCTAACCATGTTGGAATGGTTTCTCCTAGCAAAGCTCTAAGGATTTTTTGCCAGGTGTGAGATGGCATCTGAGATCCAATCCACTTAAATATACGCCTTTCTTACACGTCCAGGGTGTTATGTGCAAATATACTCTAACCTTTCGTGTCCGCTTGACAGGTGGAAGCCGAAGCAATGGAGGCGCAAAAGCTGATGGGTACGACATTAAATGGAAAGCCGAGTATAACTCTTCAGATCAGACAGTATTCGGAGGAAGAACCCGCCTTGCAATGCCGAAGACTACCAGCGCGCCGGACACATCATCATTGAAGTCTGGTTCGAGGGCTACTGAGGGAGTCCTGGACTAAGGGGTCCTTGGTCGTCCGGCTTATGTGACGTGGGCCGGACTGATGGACCATGAAGATACAAGACAGAAGACGACACTTCCGTGTCCGGACGGGACTCTCCTTTGCGTGGATGGCAAGCTTGGCGTTCGGATATGAAGATTCCTTCCTTTGTAAACCGACTATGTACAACCCTAGGCCCCTCCGGTGTCTATATAAGCCGGAGGGTTTAGTCCGTAGAGGCAATCATAATCATACAGGCTAGACATCTAGGGTTTAATTACGATCTCGTGGTAGATCAGCTCTTGTAATCCTCATATTCATCAAGATCAATCAAGCAGGAAGTAGGGTATTACCTTCATCAAGACGGACCGAACCTGGGTAAACATCGTGTCCCCCGTCTCCTATTGCCATCGACCTCAGACACACAGTTCGGGACCCCCTACCCGAGATCCGCCGGTTTTGACACCGACAGCTAGCCCTCAATGCAGTGGTGACCAATACTTCTACTGTTGGTGCAGGTGAGTTTCTGAGCAAAAGCTTCACATCTCTGGCACTGGCAACGACAACGCCTCGGGGTGCCGCTTGCTTCCTAAAGACGTAGCCATGGGTCTCGTTATTGTTATTGTGCCAGGGCTCCGGGTGGAAACTTACGTCTGTTTGTTCGGACTCGGCAGCAGCGACGCTTCGTGCCATAACCCTTTGGGGGGCGTTGTCATGGAGCTCACGAGTTTTTGGTCGGGCCTCCATGAGATGTTAGGCCTATTTCTAGGTTCATGTTGTACTTTTGATCTGCTTTGTAAAAGGGCATCCTCATCACATTGTATCGTTCGGCCGTGTACTTTGATGTGTTGTTGTTTTATATATATAACGGGGCAAAAAACATTTTTTGAGATAGTCGGCATTTTTTTCACCATCGACCTTGCCAATTTGTCAAACTCTCTCTTTTATATAATTAATAAAAGTGGTAAATCAATTCTAATAATAAGGCATTAAATATAGAGAACTAGCAAGAAGGCATTAATATAGGAAACAGAAAGAAAAAATAGCAAGAAAACAGAGAGAAATTAAAATTAAACCACAGCGTGTCGTGTGGCCTTCCGAGGTGCCTATGAAGTATTGAAAGCAAATCATTGTCAAGGCGAGGTGCCTGTGAGGAATGACTGCACAAATATCAATTTCATGGGTTGAGATTGCTGACCGGACATGCCACCAGGTGATGGCTTTCTGGCAGAACAAGGTTATAAACCTATTCGATCCAGCTTGTTTTAGCGATGTGGTACTAATAAACGTACAAGCAGAACTGGGACTAGATTGCACGCCGCAGTGTATTATTGGGCTGTATCTGGGCCCAACATGCTCCCGGAAAATTAGCTGACGACGTGGGTCGTGCGCCAGGCCTGTCCGGTCCGGTAGGCTCCGGCTTGCACAGCTCCGGGCCTCTGTCTTTCTACCACAGAACATGTCCGCTCAAAAAAAAAAATACACATACACACACACAGAACACAGGCAATTCCTAAACGGCGCCCGTTGCGCCCGTTTCTTCTATTTCGAGAAACGGGCGCACACCCTCTCTCCGCGATGGGCCGGCCCCTTTTCATGTTTTTCCGTTTTCTGAACTTGCTGCAAAAAATAAGTGCGTGACAGGGAATAGAACCCGCGCCGCAGGGTTCTTCATAGAACGCGCTAACCAACAGAGCCAAGCAACTCTCCATGATTATCTAATTCCTCTTTCCTCTTTACTACTCACTCGTTTTTTTTTTCCATTGTGCTTTCTTTTTGCCTTTTCTTTTTCTTTTTCCTTTTTCTGTCTTTTTCAAAATCGACGAATTTGTTTTCAATTTTATGAACTTTCTTTCGAATTCGATGAAGTTTTCTTCAAAATCGATGAACTTTTTTCATATTCGGTGAACTTTTTGTAAAATCGATGAACTTTTCTCATCAAATTCCATGAACTTTTTTTCAAATTCAATGAACTTTTTTTGAAAACCAGTGAACTTTTTTAAATTCGATGAATTATTTTCGAATTGGATGAACTATTTTCAATATCCAAAATATGTTCAGATTTTTTGAAATTCGTTTGAATTTTCGGAAAATGTTTTTCAAAATTCCAAATTTTGTTCATGTTTTCTAATTTTGTTCACGTTTCAAAAATAGTTCTGAATTCCAATTTTTTGTTAACCATATTGAAGAAAAATGTTCACAATACATTGAAAAAATGTTCAGTGTGTATAAAAAAATGTTCATCATGTATGTTCAGCATGCATTCAAAATGAGTTCATCATATTAAAAAAAAGTTCTACGTGTATTTGAATATTGTTCACCATACATTGAAAATATGTTCAGTGCGTATATAAAAATGTTCATCGTGTAGAGAAATTTTTTCAGCATGTATTCAAAAAAAGTTCAGCGTATTTTAGAAAAATGTTCTGTGTTTCTTTGAATAATGTTCACCATATACTAAGAAAATGTTCAATGTGTATTCAGAACTATTTTTGAATACGCGGACTTTTTTTTGCATGCTCAAGAACTCCATCCGTAATATTTTAACATATTTTCAATAATTGAAATGTATAAATGTCACAGTGTATTGTGCAATAAATAACGCGTGTATTTTCTGTTTATTTAAACTTTCGCAGTGCAGAGTATCTGCTAGCAGTTAGCTAGTGCAGTGGCTATCATCACTGTGTGGAAGTGGGAGGGCGCGAGGTCAAATCCCGGTCGGAAGGTATTTTTTGCTGTCATTTTTCGCCCAAATCATCGTAAATTCTAAAAAGTGAATACGCACTAATTAGAGGAAACTAGGGGCCGCTCTTACACACACATGCATGTATTTTTATGGTCTAAATTTTATCTTTGTTCGTGACGTGACATGTACTACTAGGATGGTCACATGGACAAGACACCGCATTATTAGATGGATGCGCATGTCCATTTATTCGGGTTTTTAAATTTTTAAAAAGCCATATCTTTTAAACCGTGCTTCGGAATTTAGATCCGTTTTCACTATTGGAATGCTCGCGAAGAGATCTTTGAAACTAGATCTCGCATGGGTATGTTTTGACGAATTTTTTTTTATGCCAACTTTGATGCTATATTGTGCAACTCTGTTACTGTATTGTGCAACTTTATTACTACATCGTGCAATTTTTTTCCAAAACTAATATTTGGAGCTGCACCTTCGTATGAGGTTGCGACCTAGCAACCACGACAACTTTGATGTGCAACTAGTCTATTGCCTCGGCGAAAGTCAATGTGCAACCTCCTCTTGTAATGTAGTCTAGTTTCACACACATCAATATTTAGTTGGCAGGAAGACTAGTTGCACACACGTATGCTCAGTTGGCTTATAAACTAGTCTAGTTGCACACACATTGATGTTTAGTTAACAGGACACTAGTTGCACACACATATGCTCAGTTGGCGCGGCAATGTAGTCTAGTTGCACACACATTGATGTTTAGTTGGCAGGACTTTTTTTGGCGCGCACACATATGCTCAGTTGGCGCGGCAATCTAGTCCAGTTGCACACACATTGATGTTTAGTTGGCAGGACACTAGTTGCACACACATATGCTCAGTTGGCGCGGCAATCTAGTCTAGTTGCACACATATTGTTGTTTAGTTGGCAGGACACTAGTTGTACACACATATGCTCAGTTGGCGCGGCAATCTAGTCTAGTTGCACACACATTGCTGTTTAGTTGGCAGGAAGACTAGTTCGTCGAAACATACTAATGCGGGATCTAGTTTCGAAGAGTATGTCGCGAGGATTCCAGCGGTGAAAACGGATCTTAATTCCGACACGCGGATTAAAAGTTATGCTTTTTTAGTTTTTGAAACCACAAATTAAATACACCAAAAAATAAAACGCATGCATCGAAGGAATGGTTGTGCAGACATTTAAGAACCAGGTGAAAAGCTTTCTTAATTAGGATGGTTAATTAAAAAAGGGGATAAAAAAATTCTTAAAATAGCCGGCCGTCACGCAGCACTAACGGGCAGCTGTTTGCCCGCTAAACGCGTCCCCAAATCATACGGCTTGCACTTCGTGTCTCGTGGCCTAAATGAATCTCAGGTTGAACAAGATGTGAAAGGATCATCACGTCCAGTTACAAGAAATCATACAGATTGCCAGATAAAACAAGATCCTCTCGAAGTTCAAAGAAAAAGTTCAAAAAAGAAAAGAAAAGGACGTTGATAACTGCCACACGTATGGCAGGAAGGGAGATGCACCACACGTCTCTAATGCAGTATAGATTGTCACGTCATTGCATGCATGCATGCATGCGAAAATCTTTTTGAATTTTCAATTTTTAAAATATTTTATCTCTTAAATGAAAAATTCGATTGAAGATCCGTTTTTATCATTTATCAATATATTTTGCCGAATTTTTTTTGGGTTAAAAGTTGCCGTGTCTATTGCACATGAATTGCCATAGTGTTTATACTGAAGTTGCCATGATATGTTTCAGTTATTTTCATTTACATTTAAAAATAATTTTTGACATACTATAAAACGAGGAATTAAGAAACTAGACTTGCCATGCACCATAAACTAAAATTACCATGATACATGCACTTAAAATTGCCATGGTTCATACAAAAAAATATTTTCATGGTCAAAGTACTGGAATTGCCATCATCAAAAAACTAAAATTGCCATAATCTATAAACTAAAGTTGACACATGGCAACTTTAGTTTAAGCACTATGGCAACAACAATGTAAACATCATGGCAACTTATGGGCAAAAAAAATTCATCGAAACATATCAACATGGGGTCTAGTTTTGAAGATCTCGTCGAGACGGATTTTTAATTCACTTTTTTAATTAAGAGATAAAACATTTTTAAGCCGAAAACCAAAAAAAATTCTGCTGATGTCATCTATTCATACGTGGCAAAATGAGTGGTGATGAAAGCGTGCGGGCGATGTGCAAACGCCCACACATGTGGGCGTTAGTTTTTCCGAAAGAAAAAGATAAGATCTTCTCAACCGTCATGTCTAGTACTAGTGGTTTTCTTAGAGGTTGTGAACTTGTGAAGATGCAAGTTAACTCTTCAGATGTGTAGGTAGTGAGGCCAACTTGGAAAATGGGTTGGAAAAAATTGACAAGGATCAACCACCCAATGCTCGAAATCGAGTATATAGTTTTCTCCAAATGTAATCATTGTGTTTGGAGGACAGGCCACGCTTGCATCGCCGTACAAATCCGATCAGAAATCCGCAGAGCAACTAGAGGTTACCCCTTCCGGTTAAGGGGATCTCCAGGGATCACTTTTGTTGGTCTAGGAACACGTCAAGTGGTGTGTCCAGCCGTTACCATATTTTTTGTGTTGGGCGCTCCCTCTAGATTTGTATTCATGTGTTTTTAGAGTTTTTTTTTTGTTTCACCTGGTTTTCCAAAGGTTTTGGAGATGAAAAAAATTAGCGCGGAAAAAAGTGTGCTTCCACGAGAAACACTGATTTGCTTCCGCAAGATGCTTCTCTTCTCAGAAAAAATTAATCTATGCTTCCATGATAGCATAGATTTGTTTTCGCGAGAAGTATAACTGTGCCTTTTGACACATAGATTTGCTTCTTGTCGAAGTACATATTCGCTTCTACGAGAAACACAGATCCACTTCTCGTGGAAGCATAGTTTTGCATCAGCGAGAAACGCAACCGTGCTTCTCCAAAAAAAGGAAAAGCACAGCCCGTGTTCCAAAAAAAGTGAAAAACTGTGAACATTCTTTCGGCTTCGGGTTTTTTTTAATTCACTTTTTTGCGCATATCATTTTCTTTTGTTTTTGTATTTTTGGAATTTTTTTATTTATTTTTTGTTTTGGTTTCTTATTTCCAGTTTTTCTGGGTTTCTTTGTGAAAAAAGTTTGTCAAATCCTAATAACATGGGATCTAATTTTGAAACCTCGGCACGAGAAATCCAGCCGTGAAGATGGTTTAGGATTTGGACACACGGTTCAAGATATAAAACATTTTAAATAAGCAAATCTACGAAAAATCACCATTTAAAAAAATGTTCACAACTTTAAAAAAATTCTTAAATTTTAAAAATGTTCCTGATCACAAAAATTGATCTTGAATCCAGGAAATGTTTGTGAATTTGCGCAAACAAATTGTGAATTTAAAAATAATTTTGGCAAGTTCAAAAAACTACATGAATTTCACCTTTAAGAATTCAAATAATGTTCACGAATTAGAAAATATTTGTGTGTATGAAAAATGTTCACGAATTCAGAAAGTGTTTCAAATAATTTTCGATAATTTCAAAAAATGTTCACCAACTCCAAAACAATGTTCACGAATTCCAAAATAATGTTCACAAATTCAAAAAAAAAATCATCAATTTTAAAACAATGTTCAGGAATTTAAAATTTTGCCTCAAATTAAAAAAAATGTTCACAACTTTTGAAGATTGTTTCTGATATTCAAAAAGTGCATGAATTCAAAAAATTGTTCGTGATTTAAAAATGTGAATTTGGAAAAAAAATGGAAAAACAGAAAATGAAAAGAAATAAAAACAAATGGAAAAAAGAAAAACCGGTCCAGGCATATATCTTGCCTGAAGCATAGAGAAAAAATAGAACTGATAGTTCATTAGTGTGGATGAGACATAACTAAAACTCAGCTAGCTGAGTTTAGCAAAACCGTTAAACATATAAATTTGATATCAGATAGCCATGCACAGTCCGGTGCTCACCTGCATTCCATCAGAAGCAAAGAAACAGAAGCAGATAGCTCAGAAATCCTGATTATGTACGGTGCGGTATCCAAAGGCGGGCAACCAAAGTGGTGGCGGCGGCGGTAGCCGGGACGTATCCTCTTGGCATCGTCTAATGAGAAAACCTGAATCTGATTCGGTGTCGTGGAAAAGAAGTATGCATAATACCCCTTCCGATGATCAGACGCTTCATGTGCCGAGTATGATGAGCAAAAGTCCCATGAGGATACCTCAAAGATGTCACCTTCAGTTAGCACTCAGAACCTGAATGCAAACCAGTTGGCTGCAAAGATCCTTCGCCTTCAAATGAAAGGCAAGCACGAAGAAGATGGCCAACTTTCGGTAACTGTTGCAACTACCAACTAGTGCCGCTGTGATAGTATTGACATGATCGTTTTCCTCATTTAATTTTCGAAACCTACAGCTTATTAACTGATAAGATCACATGACTTGTTAACTCGCTTAACTGATAGTTGCTCTTTATGAGAGAGAAATGGAGCCTGTGCTGGATGATCAAGTCACTTCTGTTGATGGGCCTAGGCGTGAAAGGGAAGGCGCTCAATTAAGTTAGTTTTGTTCTATACCAGAATACATTTGCATTACCTGCTACGTAGTAGTCCCTTCATCCCAAAATAAGTGTCGCTGATTTAGTACAAAGTTGTACAGTGTCGCTGATTTAGTACACAGTGACACTTATTTTGAGACGACATTGGTGCTTTGTAGGGGAAGATGGTACTGGTGTTTATTGCATTTAGATAGTTACAGGCGGAAGTTAATATTTCACGGGGTATGGCTGTGAATTTGGTGTTTCTGCAAGGCTTGTAGTTCAGTGCAGATATCTGATGCTGACGTTAAATTTACCCTGTCACTATTGATCATCAATGGTCAAACTAAATGAAAGAGAGAGAGAGAGAAGGAGATGTCATTTCGATAGTAGTTGATGATCTGGTATTCGGGTTCCATGCCATGGCAGCCCATACATTATTCAGGCTCGAGTTAACATTTCAAAAAATAGGCCGAGAAGTTCTTGTTTCCTGGAAATGGTAATGCAGACACTCGTAAACATAACCAAAAATAAAAAGGCTGGCATTCTTGAGGTGCCTGATAGCGTGAGCTTTGGTCTGCACTGCAACTGCCGATCGATCTGGACTTGCCATTGCTACTCGTTCAGCATTTTAGTCCTTGTCTGAACCAAACCTTCACCCCCTTACTTACCCCTTACTTGTACCTCAGTGGAGTCGCATCGACACTGTTGCAGTGTCTATGATCATCTGCTGCTCGTGGCCGGCTCCGCGCTCGCAACAGGTCCACAGTCACACTACCGGCAGACACTTTTACAAGTTTTTCTTCAATGATTATTATTAGGATGGGCCTTAGCTATGAAGCGAAGAGCAACCGACAAATGAGATGAACGACGAAGGAAGAATGAGAATCGAAGCGAAGGAAGCCTCGCCGGAGCGCACTAGAAAGAAAACTACCCTAGCTAGTACGCTAGTCGCACTCATCCAATCCGGCCCGGTCATTCGGTCAAGATCTCAGACCAGATTTCTGAAGAAAAGAAAAAAAAGCTGAGACCAGATGATCACTTGGATCGACCTCCGTCCGGCTCGTCGCCGATGGAGCTGGGTGGGCCGCAACAGCGACGGGGAAGCCGCGTCGTCAAACATTCCTGCATGCACCAACGACCCCAGAGACCCCAAAAGATGAGAGAGGGGGACGGAGAAGAAAGCAACCGGATGGAAAAGCTTGGTCGTCCATCCAGTCTCGCGTCCTTCCTTTGGCTTCCTTTTCTCCTTTCGTCCCAAGTGGAGGACATGATAGGATCCGGGGATCACCTTCACCGGATCAGTCGGGCCGGCCATCTCCGGGCACCTTGTGCGCCCCCTCGCTTTATGCAACCAGACGAGATCCAAAGCCAGGTTATCGAGTCCCGTCGTCGGTACTTCAGGTGGCCGTACTAGTACTACCACCAACCACCATGCATGCATGACGCAGCAGATGGTAACCGCGGCATCATCGTCGGGCTAGTGCGTGTCGACGGCGACGAGCTCGAGGAGGAGGGCCGGCCGGTCGCGGTGAAATGAAATGAGATGCAATGTGCACGCGTGCGTGCACTACGTTTGCGACGGGTGAGTTTGTGCCGGAAAGTTTCTCTTCACTTTGGGCAAAGTGGCATTTGCGTAGCGTGGCTGGGTACACTGGATGGATGTGGACGTGGATATCTATTGGGATCTACGCGGTGGTGGTGCGCGCGCTAGTGGGAAATCCGTCAGGCCGCGGAATCGCTTAGACGACACATGTTCTTGTCTCTCTCACGCACATCAGATAGTGCGGCCGCACTCTATTTTTGTACTCCTACACACGTTGGTGCTGGACTAGACTGCTACCCAGTTGTTTCACCGGCAATGATGCATACCGGGTGAACAAATTTCTTTTACGAAGGACACAAAAGGTGGAGTACGTCATGCGTAGTCCTGAACACGAATTGGCGCAGATCTGTGACAAATTCGCGAAGCAAAGCAGATGTTACATCGCACGCGTGGATGGGTTGATGGGCAACACGTCTGAATGGCTAGGCTGCAGCTGCACGACGAGCGTGTTGCGGCCGAAAGCCTAGGGCTGGGCTGTGTCGGACGGAGTTCCTGCCGACGGCGATGTGCATGCGTGTGGCAGGCCGCACGGGAGCGGGGAGGGGAGTCGGCCGGTTCACGTCACGGATCGAGCAGATCATGCCCGCCAATCACCGCTTTGCTTTTTCGCGGGAAGTCACTGGTTTACTTACTCTTCTGATTAAGAACGGCCAAAACAGTAGCTGCGGGCCTAGATGGCCTCCGAGCACAGTAAGTAAAGGAAAAAGAAGTACGGCAAGCATGATTGGTGTGGCCATTCAGTCTCAGACTCAGAGAAAGGAAACCACATCATCGGCGTCATCAGTCAAAAGATATCCGAAATCACCTGCGAAAAATAGCTCCGCTTGTGTTGTGTTAAACTTACGAAAATACTAAGGCCCACATGTGTGGGCGTTTTCATCTCGCCCACACACATGGATCAACGTCGGTTTGAGTTTGCACAAATCTTGGCAAGTTTTGTCAGATTTTTTATGCCACATAGGATTTGGCTGGTGTGTCGGACATTCATCCGGTCGTCCACACGCGGAGGTGCTGGTGTGTGGGCGTTTAGCAGTTCGCCCACACACCCGTTTTAAACGCACGCAGAGGGGCTGGTGTGTGGGCGTTTATCAGTTTGCCCACATGCCCGTCTCCTCTCCCACACTCAAAGCTATCAGTTGCCATGTGTTTTGGCAGGGTACATGGCAACTGACCTGGTATGCTTGTAAGCATATGGCAACTATCTCTTTACCCGAACATCTTTTTTGCCATATCTTTTTTAGTGCTACATGTAACTGCCTAGTGTTTAGTAGATGGCAACTCCTAAAGTTTTCAAATCATGACAACTGTAGTAGATCGGACCACTCATGACAACAGCTGCAATTGTCCAAAAATGGCATCTAGCACTTGTCCAGAAATGGCAACTGTAATTCTGCAACATGGCAACTGCAGTTAAACAAACATGAAAGAGGATTCGGACCATGGCAACTGCGGGGACGCGTGGTGACTGTCACGCGGGGCATACGGGACCATGAGGTAGGAGGCCTGACGTACGGGCGTGTTGGCTTATCTATTTTGCCCACACGTAAGCATGTGGGAGGAACCGCGAGGCAAAAAAAGCGTATGGGCATTACTTATTTTACCCACACGTATGCGTGTGGGTTGATTCTCTTAAACACCACACAAAACGTGTGGCCAGACCTCTTAACGCCCACACGTGTGGCGTTATCGGCGTTCTAAATTTATTTTTATGATTTGCTGTAGAAAGATATTCGACAAGAAAAAAACGGAGAATAGACTGGACAAACGGCAGAATAGGCAAACCTGGGCAAGCAAGATTATCATTACCTCTCGTAGCTCCAAATGCAGCCTTAGTCGGATCAGAGTGTACCTAAGCAAACCCCTAGTCTAGTTTTAGCTCGCCTTCTGGTATGAAGATAGACACACAATCAGCCTAGGCGTTGTCGGTCCCATCTTCGCTAAAGAAGAATGAAATACTTACATTAACTTTTGCAAAACTAGGAGAACACAACATCGCCTTTAGCGGAATCAAATGGTGGTGAATTGCAACAAATCCGAAGAAAGCGAGATCATGCCCAGCAATATTATCCATTTTAATACACGCAAAAAAAACATTATCCAATTAACAGATCGTTCTACTAGCATCAAATCAGTGGCGTAGACAGTTAGTACTTACTAGTAGTGAAAGGAAACTGCAAGCCTAGGTAAATTAGTCTAAATAAGTACCACTCCTGGTACTTCTGAGAATTAAACAGAGCATGTAGCTCTAATAAGTGCCTCATGACACTCACAGTGACCGCCATCGTCATGCCGATCCTCCTCGTGCTTATTTCTTCAGAAAACACCATCATGGCCCATTCATGGCCATATCCCATACGAACATGAACACAGTAGACACGCCATAATGAGAGGTTGGAGGGAGTTGTCATCATCACGGCGAGCAATTCGTGAAAACGACGGTCACACGTGCGCACCGGGAAGGATTTGTGGTCGTGACTTGGAGGCAACTATGATCGTTTTTCCAGACCGCAACTATGATTGCCCGGTGGTACTACGTACTACTTGAGGATCTTTTCCCTGGCAGCCCACGCGTACTGTGCGCTGTGCCGTGTGTGTAGTTTAGGTGTCCGTAAGTTCGGATGAATGTACTGGTTCGTACGTAGTACAGTACAAAATAAACAAGTGCATGTAGCTACACTGTTCATACTATAAGTTGATCGCTTTGTCTCTTTTTTTTCATGGCTCGCTTGCTATGTTTTCCTACGGACAACAAGTTCAGTGTGACGTGCATAATATCTGCTTTGTACGATTTCACGGTACTATTGTTTTCGTTGTGGAGTTATCCCATATTATGTTATTCAAATTAACTATAGAAAAAGAATGCGTGAAGGATCTTGCCCTCAAAAAGATGGAAGATCTGATCTTAGTAGATCTTACGGCGGATATTAGTTTGAAATTCCACAGAAAAAAAGATGCAGTCATGGCAAGCAGCATTGTCCTCATTGATACGGTTGATGTGCATGCATCCAAAATTTGAACCCACGCATGCGTGCATTCAAAACTGGACTCTCAACCCGGGTTAAGTCCTATACTTGACATGTGTGGTCGCATTTTTCTGAGTTTATTCCAGTTTTTTTTGTGATGATGTGTTCGTCAACTACAAAGCGTCTGCGACGACTTCACCAGTCTTAAGATGTGTTGGTTCAATCTCTTGATGGTGTTCAGGATATACCTACGTACGTTCATAAAGGTGACAATGTGTGTGTGTGCATACAAGCGTCCACTCATGTACTGTGTTTCTATATAAAAAACTAAACTCTCTAACGTCAACACAAAGTAATACTACCTTTGTTCTGGTTTATTGGTCCACTTCATATTTTGTGTCAAATTTTGATCATAGATTTAACTAACAAAGTTTTAATGCATGTCACAAAAAATTATATCATTGCATTCGTATTTGAACATAGCTTTCAATGATATAATTTTTTATGACATACGTTGACATTTGTTAGTTAAATCCGTGGTAAAAATTTGACGTTAAATAGGAAGGCAATGAAGCAGAACGAAGGTAGTAGGCAAAATAACAGAATATGCCACCACCGGCCCCATAATAATTCCCAGAGGAAAAAGCCGGTACGTACTCTACCAGATATCGGCATATAATCGACACATGCACGATGGTCATTTCTAGCCGGCATGCTAAAAATGGTTCGCTCTTTTGGCACACAACTTGTTTACTTGTTTTCTCCACGTAGAATCATTCGACACTACATCTTTTTTGGTGCTGCCTCTCGCTTTGTAGGTTCCTAGATAACCATGTCGCGACACATGGAAATTCATATCACGCATCATCATTATTCCTCGCACACCTACGCAGGCAGTACGATCGGATCGGGCCAGCATGAGAAAGAAACTGCGGCGAATGGACTAGTGGATGACACGTACGCGCGCACGAAGCCGGGAGGAGATCGAGTCGGGTTCGAGTGGGGTGGGGTGACGAGGCGGCGTGCATCGGCCCGGCCTCCTGCCTGGCTCGCTCGGTCGACCGCGTGGGCGTGCGTGAGTAGTGGGAAGGCGCCGGTCGCGGTCGGCCGGGCTCGAGCGCGCGTGCGCCCCGGCCGACCAACGAGAGCGCGGCCTTGACTCCTGGCGTCGGGCCCGCATGGCGGCGAGCGGGGGCGGGGATGTGGAGGACCGCACGCGCTTCCGAGCGCCCTGGCTCTCGGCGACGTGTCGCGGTCTGGTTGGTTGACGCCCCCAACGGCCATCTGGGGAGGAAGGGGAGGGGACCGGCATCTTGTGCGACGGCGCGGCCGCGGGTTGGTTGCCGTTCGCCTCCCGCGCTGGTTGGTCACGCCAAAACGCATGGGGTCCGTTTGTCTGTGACTCCAAGCCAGGGCCCAGTAGTACTACCGATTAGAGAATAACCAGGTGGACACCGGGTTACAATGGAAACTTTGTGAAAATCACGTTCAAAAAGTTTTCGAAAATTCCATTAAAAAAATTACAGTATATTAAGGGGCTGGTGTCCTGCTAGCATGTGAACCTCAAGTCCAAACACAAAGTCATTTACGAGGCACCAAAAAGAAATTCGACAATGAATAGTGGCGTTTATTGTTTGGCACTATTTATTAGTCGTGGTTTTATGCCAAATTTAAAATAAAACCATGACACTTATTTTTTTGAGTAGTTTGGATTGCTTACCATATGTTTTACATGGTACGATGACACTTATTTTGGATAAGAGGGAGTATCAAATTTGTTCTTGCATGACACGTAAATGAATTCGAGTTTGAACTTACAATCTTACATGCTAGGGGCCGTTGATCCCCAAATCGGACTCCACATCCCTTCACGGATTGATCTAGACCAGTCCACGGACAGTGATGTGGGAGCCGGTCATCCAACCGTGCCCGCATACATTTCAAACCAGATTTCAGCAAACCGAACAAATTACATGCAAACCGGATGGTTTTCATCTAAAGGGGAGTATATTCATTACATTTTTGACATATTTCATTAAACAAAAGCGACAGTTTCATTAGTCTAAAATGTTTATTATTCATGCTAGAATTGTACTGACCGGAAACTTAAATATATATGTGAATACATAAAGAACATTGTGTCCCTAGTAGGCCTCTACTAGATGATGTCTACTACGCAACCAACTTGTAGACTCGTGTTGGGCCTCCAAGCGCAGAGTTTTGCAGGACACTAGCAAATTTCTCTCAAGTGGATGGCCTAACGTTTATCAATCCGTGGGAGGCATAGGATGAATATGGTCTTTCTCAAACAACCCTACCAAATACAAGAAATCTCTTGTGTCCCCAACACACCCAATACAATGGAAAATTGTATAGGTGCACTAGTTTGGCGAAAAGATGGTGATACAAGTGTAGTATGGATAGTAGATATAGGTTTCTGTAATCTGAAAATATAAAAACAGCAAGGTAGCAAGTAACAAAAGTGAGCAAAAACGGCATTGCAATCCTTGAAAACAAGGCCTAGGGTTCATACTTTCACTAGTGCAAATTCTCTCAACAATGATAACATAAATCATATGGCAATCCCTCAACATGCAACAAAGAATCACTCCAAAGTTTCAATTGGAGAACGTAGGATGAAAACGTGCATCAACCCCTATGCATAGATTACCCCTATGTCACTTTGGGAATCCGCGAGTTGAGTGCAAAAACAAACATCTAGTGATTCAATAGAACATCCCATTGTTACCATAGATATGCCATTGCAAGACATACATCAAGTGTTCTCAAATCCAATACTCAATCCAACATAACGAAACCTTAAAGAGCAAGACTTAATTCATCACAAGAAGATAGAGGGGGAGAAACACCATATGATCCAACTATAGTAACAAAGCTCGTGGTACATCAAGATCGAGAGAGAGAGAGAGATAGATAGATAGAGAGACAGAGAGATCGAACACATAGCTACTAGTACATACCCTCGGCCCCGAGGGTGAACTACTCCCTCCTCATCATGGAGACCGCCGGGATGATGAAGATGGCCTCTGGTGATGGTTTCCCCCTCCGGCAGGGTGCCGGAACGGGCTCCCGATTGGTTTTTCGTGGCTACAGAGGTTTGCGGCAGCGGAACTTCTGATCTAGGTTTTTTTCGAAGGTTTCTATATTTATAGGAATTTTTGGTGTCGGAAACAAGTCAGGGGAGTTCCCGAGAAGCCCACAAGCCAGGGGCACGCCCTAGGAGGTGCACCCCTAGGCTTGTGGTCGCCTTGGGACTCTTCTGGTCCAACTATGATACTACGTGTGTCTCTTCTGGTCCATAAAAAATCACCGTAAATTTTCAGCTCGTTTGGACTCCGTTTGATATTCCTTTTCTGTAAAACTCAAAAATAAGGAAAAAAAAACAGAAACTGGCACTGGGCTCTAGGTTAATAGGTTAGTCCCAAAAATAATATAAAATAGCATATTAATGCATATAAAACACCCAAAACAGATAATATAATATCATGAAACAATCAAAAATTATAGATACATTGGAGAAGTATCAAGCATCCCAAAGCTTAATTCCTGCTCGTCCTCAAGTAGGTAAATGATATAAACAGAATTTTTGATGTGGAATGTTACCTAACATATTTATCCATATAAATTTCTTTATTGTGGCATGAATATTTAGATCCGTAAGATTCAAAACAAAAGTTATTGATATAAAAACAATAATACTTCAAGCATACTAATAAACCAATCATGTCTTCTCAAAATATCACGGCCAAAGAAAGTTATCCCTACAAAATCATATAGTCTGGCTATGCTCTATCTTCATCACACAAAATATTTCATCATGCACAACCCCGATGACAAGCTAAGCAATTGTTTCATACATATAATGTTCTCAAGCTTTTTCAACTTTCACACAATACATGAGCATGGGCCATGAATATAGCACTATAGGTGGAATAGAATATAGTGGTTGTGGAGAAGACAAAAAGAAGGAGAAAGTCTCACATCAACTAGGCGTATTAACGGGCTATGGAGATGCCCATCAAAAGATTTCAATGTGAGTGAGTAGGGATTGCCATGCAACGGATGCAATAGAGCTATAAGTGTATGAAAGCTGAAAAGAAAACTAAGTGGGTGTGCATCCAACTTGCTTGCTCATGAATACCTGGGGCAATTTGAGGAAGCCCATCATTGGAATATACAAGCCAAGTTCTATAATGAAAAATTCCCACTAGTATATGAAAGTGACAAAATAGGAGACTCTTTATCATGAAGATCATGGTGCTACTTTGAAGCAAAAGTGTGGAAAAAGGATAGTAACATTGTCCCTTCTCGCTTTTTCTCTCATTTTTTTTCTTTTGGGCTCTTTGGTCTCTTTTTTTTTGCTTAGGCTCTTTGGCCTCTTTTTTATTATTTTTTTAGTCTGAAGTCTCATCCCAACTTGTGAGGGAATCATAGCTTCCATCATACTTTCCTCGCATGGGACAATGCTCTAATAATGATGATCATCACACTTCTATTTACTTAAACTCAAGAGTTACAACTTGATACTAGAACAAAATATGAATCTATATGAATGCCTCCGGTGGTGTACCGGGATGTGCGATGATAAAGAGTGCCATGTATAAAATATGAACGGTGGCCAAGCCACAAATACTATGCCAACTACATGATCATGCAAAACAATATGACAATGATGGTATGTGTCATAATAAACTGAACGGTGGAAGTTGCATGCCAATATATCTCAGAATGGCTATGGAAATGCCATAATAGGTAGGTATGGTGGCTGTTTTGAGGAAGGGTATATGGTGGGTTTAATGCATCGGCGAAAGTTGCGCGGTACTAGAGAGGCTAGCAATGGTGGAATGGTGAGTGTGTGTATAATCCATGGACTCAACATTAGTCATAAAGAACTCACATACTTATTGCAAAAATTTATTAGCCATCGAAACGAATTACTACGCGCATGCTCCTAGGGGGATAGATTGGTAGGAAAAGACCATCGCTCGTCCCCGACCGCCACTCATAAGGAAGACAATCAAAAAATAAATCATGCTCTGACTTCATCACGTAACGGTTCATCATACGTGCATGCTTCAGGAATCACAAACCTTAACACAAGTATTTCTACGAATCCAAAATTACACACTAGCATGACTCTTATATCACCATCTTTATATCTCAAAACAAATGCAAGGAATCAAACTTCTTATATATTCAATGTTCTTTATGAAAGTTTTCATTATATCCTTCTTGAATACCCATCATATTAGGACCAAATTCATAACCCTAGCAAATTACCATGTTGTTTAAAGACTCTCAAAATAATATAAGTGAAGCATGAGAGTTCATAAATTTCTATAAAATAAAACCACCGCCGTGCTCTAAAAAGATATAAGTGAAGCACTAGAGCAAAATTGCCTAGCTCAAAAGATATAAGTGAAGCGCATAGATTATTCTAATAAATTCACAATTCATGCATGTCCCTCTCAAAAGGTGTGTACAGAAAGGATGATTGTGGGTCACTAAAAACAAAGACTCATATCATACAAGACTCTCCAATAAAAACACATATCATGCGGTGAATAAAAGTATAGCCTCAAATAAATTTACCGATAGACGAAGACGAAAGAGGGGATGCCACCCGGGGAATCCCCAAGCTTAGATGCCTGGTTGTCCTTGAATATTAACTTGGGGTGCCTTGGGCATCCCCAATATTAGGCTCTTGCCACTCATTATTCCATAGTCCATCAAATCTTTACCCAAAATTTGAAAACTTCACAACACAAAACTCAACAGAAAACTCGTAAGCTCCGTTAGTATAATAAAGCAAATCACCACTTGGATATTGCTGTGAACTCATTCTTAATTTATATTGGCGTTATATCTACTGTATTACAACTTCCGCATGGTCCATATCCTCCGATACTACCGATAGATTCATCAAAATAAGCAATCAACACAATGAAAACATAATCTGTTAAAAATAGAACAGTCGGTAGTAATATGGAAACTTCTTATACTTATGTAAATCCTAAAATTCTGAAAAATTAGGACAACCTAGGAAATTTGTATATCAATCTTGTGTAAAAAAATCAGATTAAAAGCACGCTTCTGTGAATTTTTAAAATTCTGAGAATGAGCGCAAAAGTTTCTATTTTTCAGCAAGATCAAATCAACTATCACCATAGACCATCCCAAAGGTCTTACTTGACTCAAACACTAACTAAAACACTAAAACACAGTTACTACAGAAGTAATATTGTGTATTTATTAAAAAACAGAAGCAAAAACAAGAAACACAAAATAAAATTGGGTTGCCTCCCAATAAGCGCTATTGTTTACCGCCCCTAGCTATGCATGACGATGTCAATGATGCTCACATAAAAGATAAGAATTGAAACATAATGAGAGCATCATGAAGCATATGACTAGCACATTTAAGTCTAACCCACTTCCTATGCATAGGGATTTTGTGAGAAAACAATTTATAGGAGCAAGAATCAACTAGCATAGGAAGGCAAAACAAGCAAAACTTTAAAACTTTAAACACATAGAGAGGAAACTTGATATTATTGCAATATGTAAAAGCATATGTTCCTCTCTCATTATAATTTTCAGTAGCATCATGAATGAATTCAACAATATAACCATCACATAAAGCATTATTCTCATGATCAACAAGCATAGAAAATTTACTACTCAGCACATAAGCAAAATTATTCTCATTGGGGATAGTGGGAGTATCATAAGAAACTCGAATACTATAAATTGTTTCCACATTAAAAGAGTAATGTTCAGAAAAAGGGTAATAATAATCATGACAAGTTTTATAAATATAATCATAACTACTTTTTATAACAAAAGTGTCATCACAATAATCATCATAAGTAGCAACTTTGTTCTCATAATCAATTGGAACCTCTTCCAAAATAGTGGATTCATTAATAAATAAAGTCATGACCTCTCCAAATCCACTTTTATAATTATAATAAGATTCAACACCCTCCAAAATAGTGGGATAATTATTACCTAAAGTTGACACTCTTCCAAACCCACTTTAATAAATATTGCAATCATCATAAATAGGAGGCATGCTATCATCATAATAAATTTGCTCATGAAAACTTGGGGGATTAAAAATATCATCTTCATCAAATATAGCATCCCCAAGCTTATGGCTTTGCATATCAATAGCATCATGGATACTGAAAGATTTTATACTAACAACATTGCAATCATGCTCATCATTCAAAGATTTAGTGCCAAACATTTTATTGACTTGTCCTTCTAACACTTTGGCACAATTTTCTTTTCCTTCATTGATGACCCACAAGTATAGGGGATCTATCGTAGTCCTTTCGATAAGTACGAGTGTCGAACCCAACGAGGAGCAGAAGGAAATGACAAGCGGTTTTCAGTAAGGTATTCTCTGCAAGCACTGAAATTATCGGTACCAGATACTTTTGTGATAAGGTAATTTGTAATGGGTAACAAGTAATAAAAGTAAATACGGTGCATCAAGATGGCCCAATCCTTTTTGTAGCAAAGGACAAGCATGGACAAACTCTTATATAAAGGAAAACGCTCCCGAGGACACATGGGAATTATCATCAAGCTAGTTTTCATCACGCTCATATGATTCGCGTTCGTTACTTTGATAATTTGATATGTGCGTGGACCGATGCTTGGGTACTGCCATTCCTTGGACAAGCATCCCACTTATGATTAACCCCTATTGCAAGCATCCGCAACTACAAAATAAGTATTAAGGTAAACCTAACCATAGCATGAAACATATGGATCCAAATCAGCCCTTACGAAGCAACACATAAACTAGGGTTTAAGCTTCTGTTACTCTAGCAACCCATCATCTACTTATTACTTCCCAATGCCTCCCTCTAGACCCAAACAATGGTGAAGTGTCATGTAGTCGACGTTCACATAACACCACTAGAGGAAAGACAACATACATCTCATCAAAATATCGAACGAATACCAAATTCACATGACTACTTATAGCAAGACTTCTCCCATGTCCTCAGGAACAAACGTAACTACTCACAAATCATATTCATGTTCATAATCAGAGGGATATTAATATGCATAAAGGATCTGAACATATGATCTTCCACCAAATAAACCAACTAGCATCAACTACAAGGAGTAATCAACACTACTAGCAACCCATAGGTACCAATCTGAGGTTTTGGGACAAAGATTGGATACAAGAGATGAACTAGGGTTGTAGAGGAGATGGTGCTGGTGAAGATGTTGATGGAGATTGTCCCCCTCCTGATGAGAGGATCGATGGTGATGATTTCCCCCTCCCGGAGGGATGTTTCCCCGGCAGAACAGCTCCGTCGGAGCCCTAGATTGGTTTCGCCAGGTTTCGCCTCGTGGCGGCGGTGCTTCGTCCGAAAGCTTGCTTATGATTTTTTCCAGGGCGAAATACTTCATATAGAAGAAGATGGGCACCGGAGGCCTGCCAGGGGGCCCACGAGGCAAGGGGGGCCGCACCCCCACCATCGTGGATTGTGGGTGGCCCCCTCTGGTACTTTCTGCGCCCAATATTTTTTATATATTCTAAAATTGACTTCCGTTCAGGACTTTTGGAGTTGTGCAGAATAGATCTCTAATATTTGCTCCTTTTTCAGCCCAGAATTTCAGCCGACGACATTCTCCCTCTTCATGTAAACCTTGTAAAATAAGAGAGAAAAGACATAAGTATTGTGACGTAATGTGTAATAACAACCCATAATGCAATAAATATCGATATAAAAGCATGATGCAAAATGGACGTATCAACTCCCCCAAGCTTAGACCTCGCTTGTCCTCAAGCGAAAGCCAATAACGAAAAATATGTCCACATGTTTAGAGACAGAGGTGTCGATAAAATAAAAATACGGACATGAGGGTGATGACCCACAAGTATAGGGGATCTATCGTAGTCCTTTCGATAAGTAAGAGTTTCGAACCCAACGAGGAGCAGAAGGAAATGACAAGCGGTTTGCAGTAAGGTATTCTCTGCAAGCATTGAAATTGTAGGTAACATATAGTTTTGTGATAAGATAATTTGTAACGGGTAACGAGCAATGAAAGTAAATAAAGTGCAGCAAGGTGGCCCAATCCTTTTTGTAGCAAAGGACAAGCCTGGACAATTTATTATAATGAGAAAAGCGCTCCCGAGGACACATGGGAATTATCGTCAAGCTAGTTTCATCACGCTCATATGATTCGCATTCGTTACTTTGATAATTTGATATGTGGGTGGACCGGTGCTTGGGTACTGCCCTTTCTTGGACAAGCATCCCACTTATGATTAACCCCTATTGCAAGCATCCGCAACTACAAAAGAAGTATTAAGGTAAAGCTAACCATATATAGCATGAAACTAGTGGATCCAAATCAGCCCCTTACGAAGCAACGCATAAACTAGGGTTTAAACTTCTGTCACTCTAGCAACCCATCATCTACTTATTACTTCCCAATGCCTTCCTCTAGGCCCAAATAATGGTGAAGTGTCATGTAGTCGACGTTCACATAACACCACTAGAGGAGAGATAACATACATCTCATCAAAATATCGAACGAATACCAAATTCACATGACTACTAATAGCAAGACTTCACCCATGTCATCAGGAACAAACGTAACTACTTACAAAGCATATTCATGTTCATGATCAGAGGAGTATTAATATGCATTAAGGATCTGAACATATGATCTTCCACCAAGTAAACCAGTTAGCATCAACTACAAGGAGTAATCAACACTACTAGCTGATACGTCTCCAACGTATCTATAATTTTTGATTGCTCCATGCTACTTTATCTACTGTTTTGGACTATATTGGGCTTTATTTTCCACTTTTATATTATTTTTGGGACTAACCTATTAACCGGAGGCCCAGCCCAGAATTGCTGTTTTTGCCTATTTCAGTGTTTCGAAGAAACGGAATATCAAACGGAGTCCAAAAGGAATGAAACCTTTGGAAACGTGTTTTTCTCACCGAACGTGATCCAGGAGACTTGGAACCTACGCCAAGGAACAAGAGAGGCAGTCACGAGGGTGGGGGCGCCCCCCCTAGGGCACACCCCCTGCCTCGTGGGCCCCCTGTTGCTCCACCGACGTACTCCTTCCTCCTATATATACCTACGTACCCCCAAACGATCAGAACAGGAGCCAAAAACCTAATTCCACCGCCGCAACTTCCTGATCCACGAGATCCCATCTTGGGGCCTGTTAGGAGCTCACGGAGGGGGGCATCTGTTGGGGAACGAGTAATATCAAAAATTTCCTACGAACACGCAAGACCATGGTGATGGCATAGCAACGAGAGGGAGAGTGTCCGTTCACGCACCCTCGTGAGACCGAAAGCGAAGCGTTATATCAACGCTGTTGATGTAGTCGACGCCTTCACGATCCGACCGATCCAAGCACCGCACTCGGCACCTCCGAGTTCTTGGCACACGCTCAGCTCGATGACGATCCCCGGCTCCGATCCAGCAAAGCGTCGGGAGGAGTTCCACAAGACGACGGCGTGGTGACGATCTTGATGTTCTACCGTCGCAGGCTTCGCCTAAGCACCGCTACAATATGACCGAGGTGGAATATGGTGGAGGGGGCACCGCACACGGCTAAGGAACGATCACGAAGATCAACTTGTGTGTCCATGGGGTGCCCCTGCCCCGTATATAAAGGAGGGAGGGAGGAGGAGGCCGCCCTCTACTATGGCGCGCCATGGGAGTCCTACTCCCACCGAGTAGGATTCCCCTTCCTAGTCCAACTAGGAACCCTTCCATGTATTAGGAGTAGGAGAGAAGGAAGGGAAGGGAAAAGGAGAAGGAAGGAAGGGGCGCCTCCCTAGTCCAATTCGGACTAGTCCAAGGGGAGGCGGCGGCCACCCTTTGGCCCTTTTTCTCCTTTCCCGTATGGCCCATTAAGGCCCAATACGAATTCCGTAACTCTCCGGTATCCGAAAATACCGAATCACTCGGAACCTTTCCGAACTCCGAATATAGTCGTCCAATATATCGATCTTTACGTCTCGACCATTTCGAGACTCCTCGTCATGTCCCCGATCTCATCCGGGACTCGAACTCCTTCGGTACATCAAAACTCATAAACTCATAATAAAACTGCCATCGAAACCTTAAGCGTGCGGACCCTACGGGTTCGAGAACTATGTAGACATGACCTAGAACTATTCTTGGTCAATAACCAATAGCGGAACCTGGATGCCCATATTGGCTCCTACATATTCTACGAAGATCTTTATCGGTCAAACCGCATAACAACATACTTTGTTCCCTTTGTCATCGGTATGTTACTTGCCCGAGATTCGATCGTCGGTATCCAATACCTAGTTCAATCTCGTCACCGCAAGTCTCTTTACTCGTTCCGTAATACATCATCTCGCAACTAACTCTTTAGTTGCAATGCTTGCAAGGCTTAAGTGATGTGCATTACCGAGAGGGCCCAGAGATACCTCTCCGACATTCGGAGTGACAAATCCTAATCTCGAAATACGCCAACCCAACATCTGCCTTTGGAGACACCTGTAGTACTCCTTTATAATCACCCGATTCGTTGTGACGTTTGGTAGTACCAAAGTGTTCCTCCGTAAACGGAGTTGCATAATCTCATAGTCATAGGAACATGTATAAGTCATGAAGGAAGCAATAGCAACATACTAAACGATCGTGTGCTAAGCTAACGGAATGGGTCATGTCAATCAGATCATTCAACTAATGATGTGACCTTGTTAATCAAATAACAACTCCTTGTTCATGGTTAGGAAACATAACCATCTTTGATTAACAAGCTAGTCAAGTAGAGGCATACTAGTGACATACTGTTTGTCTATATATTCACACATGTATTATGTTTCCGGTTAATACAATTCTAGCATGAATAATAAACATTTATCATGATATAAGGAAATAAATAATAACTTTATTATTGCCTCTAGGGCATATTTCCTTCAGCTCCCACTTGCACTAGAGTCAATAATCTAGATCACATCACCATGTGATTAACATCGATAGTTCACATCTATATGTGGTTAACACCCATAGTTCACATCGACATGTGACCAACACCCAAAGGGTTTACTAGAGTCAGAATCTAGTTCACATCGCTATGTGATTAACACCCAAAGAGTACTAAGGTGTGATCATGTTTTGCTTGTGAGATAATTTTAGTCAACGGTCTGCATCCAGAGCCGTAAGTATTTTGCAAATTTCTATGTCTACAATGCTCGCACGGAGCTACTCTAGCTTATTGCTCCCACTTTCAATATGTATCCAGATTGAGACTCGAGTCATCTAGATTAGTGTTAAAACTTGCATCGACGTAACCATTTACTTACGAACCTTTTTCACTTCCATAATCGAGAAACATATCCTTATTATACTAAGGATAATTTTGACCGTTGTCCATTGATCTACTCCTAGATCACTATTGCACTCCTTGCCAAGCTTAGTGGTAGGGTATGCAATAGATCTGTACACAACATGACATACTTTATAGAACCTATGTCTGATGCATAGGGAATGACTTTCATTCTCTTTTCTATTTTCTGCCGTGGTCGGGATTTGAGTCTTACTCAATTTCACACCTTTGCAATACAGGCAAGAACTCTTTCTTTGACTGTTCCATTTTGAACTACTTCAAAATCTTGTCAAGGTATGTATTCATTGAAAAACTTATCAAGCGTCTTGATCTATCTCTATAGATCTTGATGCTCAATATGTAAGCAGCTTCACCGAGGTCTTTCTTTGAAAAAACTCCTTTCAAACACTCCTTTATGCTTTGCAGAATAATTCTACATTATTTCCGATCAACAATATGTCATTCACATATACTTGTCCGAAATGATGTAGTGCTCCCACTCACTTTCTTGTAAATACAGGCTTCTCCAAAAGTCTGTATAAAACCATATGCTTTGATCAACTCATCAAAGCGTATATTCCAACTCCGAGATGCTTGCACCAGTCCATTGATGGATCGCTGGAGCTTGCACATTTTGTTAGCTCCTTTAGGATTGACAAAAACTTCTGGTTGCATCATATACAACTCTTCTTTAATAAATCCATTAAAGAATGTAGTTTTGACATCCATTTGCCAGATTTCATAAAATGTGGCAATTGCTAACATGATTCGGACAGACTTAAGAATCGCTACAGTTGAGAAAATCTCATTTGTAGTCAACACCTTGAACTTGTCGAAAACCTTTTTGCGACAAGTCGAACTTTGTAGATAGTAACACTACTATCGAGATCTGCCTTCCTCTTGAAGCTCCATTTATATAATATGGCTTGCCGATCATCGGGCAACTCCATCAAAGTCCACACTTTGTTCTCATATATGGATCCCATCTCAGATTTCATGGTCTCAAACCATTTCGCGGAATCTGGGCTCATCATCGCTTCCTCATAGTTCGTGGGTTCATCATGGTCTAGTAACATGACTTCTAGAATAGGATTACCGTACCACTCGGTGTGGATCTTACTCCGAAGACCTACGAGGTTTGGTAGCAACTTGATCTGAAGTTTCATGATCATCATCATTAACTTCCTTACTAATTGGTGTAGAAATCACTGAAACTAATTTCGTGATGAACTACTTTCCAATAAGGAGAAGGTACAATTACCTCATCAAGTTCTACTTTCCTCCCACTCACTTCTTTCGAGAGAAACTTCTTCTCTAGAAAGGATCCATCTTAGCAACGAAAAACTTGCCTTCGGATCTGTGATAGAAGGTGTACCCAACAGTTTCCTTTGGGTATTCTATGAAGACGCACTTCTCCGATTTGGGTTCGAGCTTATCAGGTGAAAACTTTTTCACATAAGCATCACAACTCCAAACTTTAAGAAACGACAGCTTAGGTTTACTGCTAAACCATAGTTCATACGGTGTCATCTCAACGGATTTAGATGGTGCCCTATTAAACGTGAATGCAGCTGTCTCTAATGCATAACCCCAAAACGATAGTGGTAAATCGGTAAGATACATCATAGATCGCACCATATCATAATAAAGTACGGTTACGACGTTCGGACACACCATAACGTTGTGGTGTTCCAGGTGGCGTGAGCTGTGAAACTATTCCACATTGTTTTCATTGAAGACAAAACTCGTAACTCAAATATTCATCTCCACGATCAGATCGCAGAAACTTTATTTTCTTGTTACGATGATTTTCCACTTCACTCTGAAATTCTTTGAACCTTTCAACTATTTCAGACTTATGTTTCATCAAGTAGATATACCCATATCTGCTCAAATCATCTTGTGAAGGTCAGAAAATAACGATACTTGCCACGAGCATCAACACTCATTGGATCGCATACATCGGTATGTATTATTTCCAATAAGTCAGTAGCTTGTTCCATTGTTCCGGAGAACGGAGTTTTAGTCATCTTGCCCAAACGGCACGGTTCGCAAGCATCAAATGATTCATAACCAAGTGATTCCGAAAGTCCATTAGCATGGAGTTTCTTCATGCGTTTACACCAATATGACCTAAACGGCAAGTGCCACAAATAAGTTGCACTATCATTATTAACTTTGCATCTTTTGGCATCAATATTATGAATATGTGTATCATTACGATCGAGATCCAACAAACTATTTTCATTGGGTGCATAACCATCAAGGTCTTATTCATGTAAACAGAATAACAATTATTCTTTAACTTCAAATGAATAACCGTATCGCAATAAACATGATCAAATCATATTCATGCTCAACATAAGCGCTAAATAACATTTATTTGGCTTTTAACACTAATCTCGAAAATATAGGGAGTGTGTGATGATGATCATATCAATCTTGGAACTATTTCCAACACTCATCGTCACTTCCCCTTCAACTAGTTTCTGTTCATTCTGCAACTCCTGTTTCGAGTTACTACTCTTAGAACCTGAACCAGTATCAAATACCGAGGGGTTGCTACGAACACTAGTAATACACATCAATAATCTGTATATCAAATACACCTTTGTTCACTTTGCCATCCTTCTTATCCGCCAAATACTTGGGGTAGTTCCGCTTCCAGTGACCAGTTCCTTTGTAGCAAAAGCACTTAGTCTCAGGCTTAGGTCCAGACTTGGGCTTCTTCACTCGAGTAGCAACTTGCTTGCCGTTCTTCTTGAAGTTCCCCTTCTTCCCTTTGCCCCTTTCCTTGAGACTAGTGGTCTTGTCAACCATCAACACTTGATGTTTTTTTTTATTTCTACCTTCGCCGATTTTAGCATCGCGAAGAGCTTGGGAATTGTTTTCGTCATCCCTTGCATACTATAGTTCATCACGAAGTTCTAGTAACTTAGTGATGGTGACTAGAGAATTCTGTCAATCACTATCTTATCTGGAAGATTAACTCCCACTTGATTCAAGCGATTGAAGTACCTGACAATCTGAGAACATGCTCACTAGTTGAGCGATTCTCCTCCATCTTTTAGCTATAGAACTTGTTGGAGACTTCATATCTCTCAACTCGGTATTTGCTTGAAATATTAACTTCAACTCCTGGAACATCTCATATGGTCCATGACGCTCAAAACGCCTTTGAAGTCCCGATTCTAAGCCGTTTAAGCATGGTGCACTAAACTATCAAGTAGTCATCATATTGAGCTAGCCAAACGCTCATAACGTGCGCATCCGCTCCTGCAATAGGTCTGTCACCTAGCGGTGCATCAAGGACATAATTCTTACGTGCAGCAATGAGGATAAACCTCGGATCACGGATCCAATCCGCAATATTGCTACTAACATTTTCAATACAATTTTCTCTAGGAACACATATAAAAACACAGGAAGCAACAACGCGAGCTATTGATCTACAACATAATCTGCAAAATACTACCAGACTAAGTTCATGATAAATTTAAGTTCAATTAATCATATTACTTAAGAACTCCCACTTAGACAGACATCTCTCTAGTCATCTAAGTGATCACGTGATCCAAATCAACTAAACCATAACCGATCATCACGTGAGATGGAGTAGTTTTCAATGGTGAACATCTTATGTTGATCATATCTACTATATGATTCACGCCGACCTTTCGGTCTCCGTGTTCGAGGCCATATCTGCATATGCTAGGCTCGTCAAATATAACCTGAGTATTCTGCGTGGAAAACTGGCTTGCACCCGTTGTAGATGGACGTGAGCTTATCACACCCGATCATCACGTGGTGTCTCGGCACGACGAACTTTGGCAACGGTGCATACTCGGGAGAACACTACTTGATAATTTTAGTGAGAGATCATCTTATAATGCTACCGTCAATCAAAGCAAGATAAGATGCATAAAGGATAAACATCACATGCAATCAATATAAGTGATATGATATGGCCATCATCATCTTGTGCTTGTGATCTCCATCTCGAAGCACCGCCATGATCACCATCGCCACCGGCGCGACACCTTGATCTCCATCGTAGCATCGTTGTCGCCTCGCCAACTATTGCTTCTACGACTATCGCTACCGCTTAGTGATAAAGTAAAGCAATTACATGGCGCTTGCATTTCATACAATAAAGCGACAACCATATGGCTCCTGCCGATTGCCGATAACTCGGTTACAAAACATGATCATCTCATACAATAAAATATAGCATCACGTCTTGACCATATCACATCACAACATGCCCTGCAAAAACAAGTTAGACGTCCTCTACTTTGTTGTTGCAAGTTTTACGTGGCTGCTACGGGCTGAGCAAGAACCGTTCTTACCTCGCATCAAAACCACAACGATAGTTTGTCAAGTTAGTGCTGTTTTAACCTTCGCAAGGACCGGGCGTAGCCACACTCGGTTCAACTAAAATGAGAGAGACAGACACCGCCGGTCACCTTTAAGCAACTAGTGCTCGCAGCGGTGAAACCAGTCTCGTAAGCGTCGCGTAATGTCGGTCCGGGCGCTTCATCTCACAATACCGCCAACCAAAGTATGACATGCTGGTAAGCAGTATGACTTATATCGCCCACAACTCACTTGTGTTCTACTCGTGCATATGACATCAACGCATAAAACCAGGCTCGGATACCACTGTTGGGGAACGTAGTAATTTCAAAAAAATTCCTACGAACACGCAAGACCATGGTGATGGCATAGCAACGAGAGGGGAGAGTGTCCGTCCACGTACCCTCGTGAGACCGAAAGCGAAGCGTTATATCAACGCTGTTGATGTAGTCGACGTCTTCACGATCCGACCGATCCAAGCACCGCACTCCGGCACCTCCGAGTTCTTGGCACACGCTCAGCTCGATGGCGATCCCGGGCTCCGATCCAGCAAAGCGTCGGGAGGAGTTCCACAAGACGACGGCGTGGTGACGATCTTGATGTTCTACCGTCGCAGGGCTTCGCCTAAGCACCGCTACAATATGACCGAGGTGGAATATGGTGGAGGGGGGCACCGCACACGGCTAAGGAACGATCACGAAGATCAACTTGTGTGTCCATGGGGTGCCCCCTGCCCCCGTATATAAAGGAGGGAGGGAGGAGGAGGCCGGCCCTCTACTATGGCGCGCCATGGGAGTCCTACTCCCACCGGAGTAGGATTCCCCTTTTCCTAGTCCAACTAGGAACCCTTCCATGTATTAGGAGTAGGAGAGAAGGAAAGGGAAGGGAAAAGGAGAAGGAAGGAAGGGGGCGCCCCCCCTCCCTAGTCCAATTCGGACTAGTCCAAGGGGAGGGCGGCGGCCACCCTTTTGGCCCTTTTCTCCTTTCCCGTATGGCTCATTAAGGCCCAATACGAATTCCGTAACTCTCCGGTACTCCGAAAAATACCCGAATCACTCGGAACCTTTCCGAACTCCGAATATAGTCGTCCAATATATCGATCTTTACGTCTCGACCATTTCGAGACTCCTCGTCATGTCCCCGATCTCATCCGGGACTCCGAACTCCTTCGGTACATCAAAACTCATAAACTCATAATAAAACTGTCATCGAAACCTTGTTGCGTGCGGACCCTACGGGTTCGAGAACTATGTAGACATGACCTAGAACTATTCTTGGTCAATAACCAATAGCGGAACCTGGATGCCCATATTGGCTCCTACATATTCTACGAAGATCTTTATCGGTCAAACCGCATAACAACATACTTTGTTCCCTTTGTCATCGGTATGTTACTTGCCCGAGATTCGATCGTCGGTATCCAATACCTAGTTCAATCTCTTCACCGGAAAGTCTCTTTACTCGTTCCATAATACATCATCTCGCAACTAACTCTTTAGTTGCAATGCTTGCAAGGCTTAAGTGATGTGCATTACCGAGAGGGCCCAGAGATACCTCTCCGACATTCGGAGTGACAAATCCTAATCTCGAAATACGCCAACCCAACATCTGCCTTTGGAGACACCTGTAGTACTCCTTTATAATCACCCAGATTCGTTGTGACGTTTGGTAGTACCAAAGTGTTCCTCCGTAAACGGAGTTGCATAATCTCATAGTCATAGGAACATGTATAAGTCATGAAGGAAGCAATAGCAACATACTAAACGATCGTGTGCTAAGCTAACGGAATGGGTCATGTCAATCAGATCATTCAACTAATGATGTGACCTTGTTAATCAAATAACAACTCCTTGTTCATGGTTAGGAAACATAACCATCTTTGATTAACAAGCTAGTCAAGTAGAGGCATACTAGTGACATACTGTTTGTCTATATATTCACACATGTATTATGTTTCCGGTTAATACAATTCTAGCATGAACAATAAACATTTATCATGATATAAGGAAATAAATAATAACTTTATTATTGCCTCTAGGGCATATTTCCTTCAGCATCCACCACAGAGGGCTTCTACATCATCACCATAGCCCCTCCGATGAAGTGTGAGTAGTTTACTTCAGACCTTCGGGTCCATAGCTAGTAGCTAGATGGCTTCTTCTCTCTTTTTGGATCTCAATACAATGTTCTCCCCCTCTCTCGTGGAGATCTATTCGATGTAATCTTCTTTTTGCGGTGTGTTTGTTGAGACCGATGAATTGTGGGTTTATGATCCAGCTTATCTATGAATAATATTTGAATCTTCTCTGAATTCTTTTATGTATGATTGGTTATCTTTGCAAGTCTCTTCGAATTATCCGTTTGGTTTGGCCAACTAGATTGGTAGTTCTTACAATGGGAGAAGTGCTTAGCTTTGGGTTCAATCTTGCGGTGTCCTTACCAAAGGATGTAAAGGGTTGCAAGGCACGTATTGTATTATTGCCATCGAGGATAACAAGATGGGGTATTTATCATATTGCATGAATTTATTCCTCTACATCATGTCATCTTGCTTAAGGCGTTACTCTGTTTTTAACTTAATACTCTAGATGCATGCTGGATAGCGGTCGATGAGTGGAGTAATAGTAGTAGATGCAGAATCGTTTCGGTCTACTTGTCTCGGACGTGATTCCTATATACACGATTATACCTAGATATACTCCTAACTATGCTCAATTCTGTCAATTACTCAACAGTAATTTGTTCACCCACCATAGAATACTTATGCTCTTGAGAGAAGCCACTAGTGAAACCTATGGCCCCCGGGTCTATTCTCATCATATCAATCTCCATCACTTTTATACTTGCTTTGTTTTTACTTTGCCTTTTAATTTTTGCTTTGCATCTCTATACCAAAAATACCAAAAACATTATCTATCATCTCTATCAGATCTCACTCTCGTAAGTGAGCGTGAAGGGATTGACAACCCCTAATCGCGTTGGTTGCGAGGAGCTATCGTTTTGTGCAGGTACGAGGGACTTGTGCGTGGCCTCCTACTGGATTGATACCTTGGTTCTAAAAAACTGAGGGAAATACTTACACTACTTTGCTGCATCATCCTCTCCTCTTCGGGGAAATCCAACGCAGTGCTCAAGAGGTAGCTAGAAGAATTTCTGGCGCCGTTGCCGGGGAGTCTACGCAAGTCAAAATACCAAGTACCCATCACAATCCCTATCTCTCGCATTATATTATTTGCCATTTGCCTCTCGTTTTCCTCTCCCCCACTTCACCCTTGCCGTTTTATTCGCCCTCTCTTTCCCAATCTCCTCCTCTTTTTCCCGTTGCCTTTTCCTCGTCCGCTTGTTTGCTCGTGTGTTAGTTTGCTTGCTTGTCGTCATGACTAGTCTCATATCCTCTCCGTTATCTCCCGAGAATGAAGTTATAAATTTTAAGCAAAGGGAGGGAGAAAATCTAAAAGACGCTTGGTATAGAATTTGCAATGCTCAAAATAGATCTACCAGGAAGCAATCTACTTCAGTTCTTCTTCGTAATTTTTACGTAGGTGCTAATCCTTGGTATAGATATATCCTTGATACCATTACCGGAGGGAATTTCTTGGGTAGCCATACTTTTGATTCTTATAATGCTTTAATAGATCTATTTGGCTCACCACCTCTTTTGGTTAATGGAACTATGTTAACTTTGGAGCATGTTATGCAAAGACTTGAAATTATTGAGAATAAAGTTGCTACCATTGAATCAATTGAAAATCTTGATAAAAAGATCCACAATCAAATTACCCAATATGGATCTAAGGTAGGAATGACTTTGAAAAATATTAAAGAAAAGGAACCCATAGTTAATGAGAAAATAAATCTAGATTCCACAAGAATCGATAAACTTGAGGGTATCATTACCAACTTAGGAACCGCTTTTTCTTCCGTAAAAAACACTCCAAGTTCGTCTACTAAAAATTCTAAGCTTATTTATGTTCCTAAGAATAAGGATTAATCATCTAGTAAGGAAACTGCGGATCTTAAATCTATAAGTGTTCATCCCAATCTCTTTGCCATCATTAAGGAACCGTTTGCTATGAATGAATTTTTCGATCTTTTGCCTAAAAATTTGATAATTACTAGAAAGAAATAAAATTCTAAAGAAGGTAGATGCCTCATTGAAGAATTGACTACCAAAGATGGCAATACCTAGATCTATCCTTGCTTTTATGCCTAGCTAGGGGCGTTAAACGATAGCGCTTGTTGGGAGGCAACCCAATTTTATTTTTAGTTTTTTTTTTTGCTTTTGCTTCTGCTTAGGAATAAATAATCCATATAGCCTCTGTTTAGATGTGGTTTTATGTTTTAATTAGTGTTTGTGCCAAGCTAGACCTATTGGATCTTCTTGGATGATAGTTATTTGATCTTGCTGTAATTTCCAGAAACTTTGCGTTCAGTGCCCGAATTATTAAAAATCACCAGAACGTGATAAAATACTGATTCCAATTGCTGCTGATCAATAAACAAATTTTCTAGGTCGTATAATTTTGGTAGATTTTTTGGAGTTCCATAAGTTTGCGTTAGTTACAGATTACTACAGACTGTTCTGTTTTTGACAGATTCTGTTTATCGTGTGTTGTTTGCTTGTTTTGATGAATCTATGGCTAATAAAATAGTTTATAATCCATAGAGAAGTTGGAATAAAGTGGGTTTAACACCAATATAAATAAAGAATGATTTCATTACAGTACCTTAAAGTATTCTTTTTTTTCTTTCTCTAACGGAGCTCACGAGATTTCTATTGAGTTTTGTGTTGTGAAGTTTTCAAGTTTTGGGTAAATTCTTTTGATGGATTATGGATCTAGGAGTGGCAAGAGCCTAAGCTTGGGGATGCCCATGTCACCCCCAAGATAATCCAAGGACACCAAAAATTCAAAGCTTGGGGATGCCCCGGAAGGCATCCCCTCTTTCGTCTACTTCCATCGGTAATTTACTTGGAGCTATATTTTTATTCACCACATGATATGTGTTTTGCTTGGAGCGTCTTGTATTATTTGCGTCTTTGCTTGTTATTTTACCACAATCATCCTTGCTGTACACACCTTTGGAGAGAGCCATACATAAATTGAAATTTGATAGAATACTCTATGTGCTTCACTTATATCTTTTGAGCTTGATAGTTTTGCTCATAGTGCTTCACTTATATATTTTGAGCGTGATAATTTTTGCTCTAGTGCTTCACTTAGATCTTTTAGAGCACGCTGGTGGATTTGTTTTAAAGAAACTATTGATCTCTCATGCTTCACTTAGATTATTTTGAGAGTCGTTAATAGCATGGTAATTTGCTTAATGTTAATATACTTGGTATTCAAGATATGTGAAACTTTCTTTTGAGTTCGTTGAATACTAAGATAAGTTTGATGCTTGATAATTGTTTTGAGATATGAAGATGGTGATATTAGAGTCATGCTAGTTGAGTAGTTGTGAATTTAAAGAATACTTGTGTTGAAGTTTGTGATTCCCGTAGCATGCACGTATGGTGAACCGTTATGTGATGAACTCGGAGCATGATTTATTTATTGATTGTCTTCCTTATGAGTGGCGGTAGGGGACGAGCGATGGTATTTTCCTACCAATCTATCCCCCTAGGAGCATGCGCATAATACTTTGCTTTGATAACTTCTAGATTTTCGGAATAAGTATATGAGTTCTTTATGACTAATGTTGAGTCCATGGATTATACACACTTTTTCCCATCCTTCCACCATTTCTAGCCTCTCTAACACCGCACACCTTTCGCCGGTATCATACACCCACCATATACCTTCCTCAAAACAGCCACCATACCTACCTATCATGGCATTTCCATAGCCATTCCGAGATATATTGCCATGCAACTTTCCACCATTCCGTTTATTATGACACACTCCATCATTGTCATATTGCTAGCATGATCATGTAGTTGACATCGTATTTGTGGCAAAGCCACCGTTCATAATTCTTTCATACATGTCACTCATGTTTCATTGCATATCCCGTACACACGGAGGCATTCATATAGAGTCATATTTTGTTCTAAGTATCGAGTTGTAATTGTTGAGTTGTAAGAAAAATAAAAGTGTGATGATCATCATTAGAGCATTGTCCCAAGTGAGGAAAGGATGATGGAGACTATGATTACCCCACAAGTCGGGATGAGACTCCGGACGAAAAATAAAAAAAATATAAAAAAAGAGGCCATAAAAAAGAGAAAAGGCACAAATAAAAAAATGAGAGAAAAAGAGAGAAGGGACAATGTTACTATCCTTTTACCACACTTGTGCTTCAAAATAGCACCATGATCCTCATGATAGAGAGTCTCTCATTTTGTCACTTTCATATACTAGTGGGAATTTTTCATTACAGAACTTGGCTTGTATATTCCAATGATGGGCTTCCTCAAATGCCCTAGGTCTTCGTGAGCAAGCGAGTTGGATGCACACCCACTTAGTTTCTTTTGTTGAGCTTTCATATACTTATAGCTCTAGTGCATCCGTTGCATGGCAATCCCTACTCACTCACTTTGATATCTATTGATGGGCATCTCCATAGCCCGTTGATACGCCTAGTTGATGTGAGACTATCTTCCCTTTTTTTGTCTTCTCCACAACCACCGTTCTATTCCACATATAGTGCTATATCCATGGCTCACGCTCATGTATTGCGTGAAGATTGATTTTTTTTTGAAAATGTTAAAGTATGAAACAATTGCTTGGCTTGTCATCGGGGTTGTGCATGATTTAAATACTTTGTGTGGGGAAGATGGAGCATAGCCAGACTATATGATTTTGTAGGGATAACTTTCTTTGGCCATGTTATTTTGAGAAGACATGATTGCTTAGTTAGTATGCTTGAAGTATTATTATTTTTATGTCAATATGAACTTTTGTCTTGAATCTTTCGGATCTAAATATTCATACCATGATTAAGAAGATTTACATTGAAATTATGCCAAAGTATCACTCCGCATCAAAAATTCTCTTTTATCATTTACCTACTCGAGGACGAGCAGGAATTAAGCTTAGGGATGCCCGATCGTCTCCAACGTATCTATAATTTTGATTGCTCCATGCTACTTTATCTATTGTTTTGGACTATAATGGGCTTTATTTTCCACTTTTATATTACTTTTGGGACTAACCTATTAACCGGAGGCCCAACCCGAATTGCTGTTTTTTGCCTTTTTAGTATTTGAAGAAATGAATATCAAACGGAGTCCAAACGGAATGAAACCTTCGGAAACGTGATTTTCTCACCAAACGTGATCTTGGAGACTTGGACCCTACGCCAAGGAACATCGGAGGCGGTCACGAGGGTGGGGGCGCCTCCCCCTAGGGCGCGCCCCCTGCCTCGTGGGGCCCCTGATGCTCCACCGACGTACTCCTTCCTCCTATATATACCTACGTACCCACAAATGATCGTAACAGGGCCAAAACCTAATTCCACCGCCGCAACTTCCTGATCCACGAGATCCCATCTTGGGGCCTGTTCAGAGCTCCACGGGGGGGCATCCACCACGAGGGCTTCTACATCAACACCATAGTCTCTCCCATGAAGTGTGAGTAGTTTACTTGAGACCTTCGGGTCCATAGCTAGTAGCTAGATGTCTTCTTCTCTCTTTTTGGATCTCAATACAATGTTCTCCCCCTCTCTCGTGGAGACCTATTCGATGCAATCTTCTTTTTGCGGTGTGTTTGTTGAGACGATGAATTGTGGGTTTATGATCCAGCTTATCTATGAATAATATTTGAATCTTCTCTGAATTCTTTTATGTATGATTGAGTTATCTTTGCAAGTCTCTTCGAATTATCCGTTTGGTTTGGCTAACTAGATTGGTAGTTCTTGCAATGGGAGAAGTGCATGGCTTTGGGTTCAATCTTGCGTGTCCTTACCCAAAGGATGTAAAGGGTTGCAAGGCACGTATTGTATTGTTGCCATCGAGGATAACAAGATGGAGTATTTTTCATATTGCATGAATTTATTCCTCTACATCATGTCATCTTGCTTAAGGCATTACTCTGTTTTTAACTTAATACTCTAGATGCATGCTGGATAGAGGTCGATGAGTGGAGTAATAGTAGTAGATGCAGAATCGTTTCGGTTTACTTGTCTCGGACGTGATGCCTATATACATGATCATACCTAGATATACTCATAACTATGCTCAATTCTGTCAATTGCTCAACAGTAATTTGTTCACCCACCGTAGAATACTTATGCTCTTGAGAGAAGCCACTAGTGAAACCTATGGCCCCGGGGTCTATTCTCATCATATCAATCTCCATCACTTCTATACTTGCTTTGTTTTTACTTTGCCTTTTACTTTTTGCTTTGCATCTCTATACCAAAAATACCAAAAATATTATCTATCATCTCTATCGGATCTCACTCTCGTAAGTGACCGTGAAGGGATTGACAACCCCTAATCGCGTTGGTTGCGAGGAGCTATCGTTTTGTGCAGGTACGAGGGACTTGTGCGTGGCCTCCTACTGGATTGATACCTTGGTTCTCAAAAACTGAGGGAAATACTTACGCTACTTTGCTGCATCATCCTCTCCTCTTCGGGGAAATCCAACGCAGTGCTCAAGAGGTAGCACTAGCAACCCACAGGTACCTATTTGTGGTTTGATACAAGATTGGATACAAGAGATGAACTAGGGTTTTGAGAGGAGATGGTGCTGGTGAAGATGTTGATGGAGATTGACCCCCTCCCAATGAGAGGATCAAGTGTGATGACGATGGTGATGATTTCCCCCTCCCGGAGGGAAGTTTCCCCCTGCAGAACAGCTCCGCCGGAGCCCTAGATTGGTTCCGCCAAGGTTCTGCCTCGTGGCGGCGGAGTTTCGTCCCGTAAGCTTGCTTATGATTTTTTCCAGGGTAAAAGCCTTCATATAGCAGAAGATGGGCACCGGAGGGCCACCAGGGGGGCCAGGAGGCAGGCGCGCCCAAGAGAGGGGCCCCCACCCTCCCCGCCGTGGTGTGGGCCCCTCCGTACTTTCTTTGCTCAATAATTCTTATTAAGTCCAAAAATGACTTTCGTGGAGTTTCGTGACTTTTGAGTTGTGCGAATAAGTTTCCAATATTTGCTCCTTTTCCACCTGAATCCCAAATGCAAGCATTCTCCTCTTCATGATAAACCTTGTAAAATAAGAGAGAATAGCCATAAGTATTGTGACATAACGTGTAATAACAGCCCATAATGCAATAAATATCGATATAAAAGCATGATGCAAAATGGACGTATTAGAGGGCATCATTATCATTCTTATAACAACAACATATATATATTGTCATATGGTTTCTTATGCTAAAGTAACAATCTATTCACAATGTCAAGTATGAATCAGAAACTCCATTGAGAACTAACAAACTATTATCTCGATCATTGAAGCAATTGCAATTTATCATAATGTCGGAAAGAGTCAATATAAGAGCTTTTCAGCAAGTCCACATACTCAACTATCATTTAGTCTTTCATAATTGCTAACACTCACGCAATACTTATGGGTATGGAGTTTTAATCGGACACAGAGAAAGATAGAGGTGTCGTGTCAAAACCGGCGGATCTCGGGTAGGGGGTCCCGAACTGTGCGTCTAGGCGGATGGTAACAGGAGACAAGGGACAGTCGAGCTCCAGCGCCCAAGTCCTCACACCCCACCTCAACCTTCTCCAACCATGTCCGGAGCGGGAGGCAGGTGGATGGTCTCCTCCGTCACGGAGGGACACATCAAAAAGCTGAGGGAGGCCAGATACTTGTCTAACAACATCGCGCACCGGCTCCCAGAAGAGGGGCAGCTCATCCCCACCCCCAGGCCCCATGAGAGGGTGGTGTTCCTCACCCATTTCCTCCACGGACTAGGCTTCCCACTCCACCCATTTGTCCGGGGGCTCATGTTCTACTACGGCCTGGATTTCCACGATCTGGCCCCGAACTTCATCCTCAACATCTCGGCGTTCATCGTCGTGTGCGAGGCCTTCCTCTGCATCCAGCCCCACTTCGGCTTATGGCTGAAGACCTTAAATGTCAAGCGGAAGGTAGTGGGCGGCCGCCAAGCAGAGTGCAGAGGTGCCATGGTGGGCAAGATGCCCAACGTCCTATGGCTCGAGGGCTCCTTCGTGGAGACCATAAAGGGGTGGCAATCGGGATGGTTCTACATCACCGAGCCGCGCGGCCCTGCATGGGTCGCCGCCCCTAAGTTCCGATCTGGAATCCCCACGTGGCTCACCTCCTGGAAAAAGAAGGGCCTGCCGTGGGGCGAAAAAGGAGAGCTGACCGGACTCCAAACATGCATCCAAAGCCTGGCGAGCAAGAAGCTCAAACTCGTTAACATGCTCCAGGTCATGCTCATCCGCCAGATCCTCCCGTGCCAACAACGGTCTTTCAGCTTGTGGGAGTTTAATCCGGCACATCACCGAACCCTGAGCAGGCTCTTCGACACTACGTACGAAGATGCCTGGAAGGTGCTGTTAAAGGGCGCCGAGGTTCCCGTATCCGCTACCAAGGATCGCGGATTCAGCGCAGCGTCAAACCAACGCGGTAAGCTGTATTTACCTCTTACAGGATATTTGTCTTTCATAGTTTGACTTCGTGCGGGATCTAAACTCCCTTACCTTTGATTGGATTGGCAGGAGACGTCCGGGCAGATCAGCTGTCCGGCTCCCTTGCCCGAAGACCCAGCAGACGCCCGCTTGATGGGGCTGCTGGTTCCGGACCCCTATGTGGTGCCGGAGAAGAAGGCCAAGAAGAAAGCCATGGGAACTCGAAAGAGTTCCCGGCGCCTGGTGGTGTCGGACTCATCGTCCGATGACTCAGAGGCGGACTCCTCCCACCAAAACGAGGAGGAGGAAAGAGAGGTCTCTCCCGCAGCGGGGGGAGAGAAGAAAAGGAAGGTCGCCCCAACGGGGGAGGCCGGAGGGTCCAAGAAAGGAAGGACCCTCCTTCCGGACTACTCCACCAACGCCGACGACGACGAAGAGGAGTGGCCGCATAGGGCCAAGCCCTTGGCGAAACCGTAAGTGTTTGGATACCAGAATGACTCATGGCGTTCCTTTATTGCACAGTATCTTCTGACGCCGAATATAATCATGCAGTCCGCCCAAGGCCCGGCTCGACGCTTCGTCGAGCGGCTCCCTGGATTCGTCGGATGTGAATTCACTTCCGACCGCTACCTCCCCTCGCCCTACGGACGATGCCGAGGTGGTGTCCCAAAAGGGTCCAAGCCAGGAGGAGGTGGTCCTGGAGGCGCCGCAAGGCGACCTCCCGGACTCCAGGCGCAAAGGGGACAAACCCCCCAAGGGCTCCTAGTCCGGCCCCGGGCCGGACACCGCACCGGAACCTTCAATGGTTCGAAGTCCGCAGCGCCCCCTAGTAAGAAGGGCAAGCCTCGGCGCTGTGACCTCCGTCTAACCGAGGCACCGGATAATTCTTTGGAGGTGCTTAACGGCGCCTCCATCGACGAGGAGCACCGCACTATTATGAGTGCGGTGATCCGAAGGTTCGATCTGCCAAGAGCGGGCTGACTGAAGCTGTGCTAGCCTTCTAACAGCTTTGAGGTATGTATTTAAGATATGTAAAATATTACCACATAGGCAAGTAGCCCCTCATGCTCAGTTTGGTGTTCGAAAAGAAAAGCCGGCCGAGGATCTAAAAGATATATGCAGGAGTCCAACATAAGTATGTCAATATGGGAATGCAGGCTGCTTGCTGACCTCTGCCGCCTTGCTGCGGAGGTCGATGCATTGAAGCGAGCCTCGGCGGTCGAGAAGCAGCTCGGCCTTGCCAAGAAGCAGCTCGAGGGCAAGGAAGGTAAATAATACCTTATGTAAGTATATAAAAAAGATGTGGTTGCAAAAGTGGCAGGGACCAACTGAGTATTACAGGGCCACAACCAGTGGCAACCACGAAGAAAGCGCTGTCAAGGCCAAAGACAATGCGGTCGTGGGCGCATCGAGCAAGAAAAGCGGGAGGCGCGGGTGGCGGAGGTGCAGCAAGAGCTCTGGGCTCGTGAAAAACACGAGTTTGGGCTCTTGCTGCAGGACTCTCTTCAGCCCTGCTCAGCGTCAAAAAGCTGAGTTTGGAGCTTGACTAAAAGACTCGAGAGTCCGAGCTTGCCTCGGCCCTTGAGAGCGCCAAATCTGCCAAGGCCGAAGCCCAAAAGCCCTCCAGGAAATTGAGGCGATGAAGAAGATAGCGGCGGGTAAGGCATTCTTTATGCAAAGCAAGCACGCGAAAGTGAATTATTTGTTACTTACCCGAGTCCGGAGCTCTCCAGAGCATTCAGCAGATCTGCCCTTGATGTGTCCGACGCTGCCGCATACTACTGGGCCGAGGAGGGGAGCTCGACGGAGAAGGTGTTCTTGTCTCAGTATGGTGAGGCCGGACACCCGGTGTCCTTGAGCACCAGCTAAAGCAGCTGGTCGAGCTTCATAAGGTGGCGAACAGGCCATGAAGGGCCTTATAGTCCGGCTATGGCCTGGGGAGGTCATGCTTGGGAGCTACTTTGGGCTGGTGAGGCGGCTGGCGGATGCCTGTCCACGGCTTGAAGTCATCAAGCGCTCCGTATGCATCGAAGGCGCCCATAGGGCCCTTGCCCGTGTTAAAGTGCCTTTGGGGCAAGATGGATCTTGAGAAGCTGGTGACGATGGGCCACCGCGGGCAAGGAGCATCGCAAGCCGAGATGTATTATGAGGCGTCTGAAGGGTGCCCGCCTTGTGGCGGATGAATGTTCAAGGATGTAATTTTGAGTAAACTCGCTCGTGTTATCCTATCGCGCTGAAAACTTGTTCATATCGCTAAGCAACGCTTTTGAATTTAAAATATTACCTTCATGCGGCCATTTATTAAATCTGAGAGATGGCGAGTCGTAAACCTTCGCCCCCATGCCACGAGTCTTTGGGGTGTTTGGGATAAACCTGGCGGTCTTGTTCCCATTCTTGGGTCCTTGAGGGCGGCTCCAACTGTGAACAAATGCCAATCAGACTATAATGCTTTATCACTCTCATTTAGCCATAGAATTCTATAATTTTAAATTTCAGCGAAGCCCCTAGTATTCGGAAGACTGAGTTCGGGGTGCTATCCACGCCTAGGCCGGACAAAGCCGGCTCCTCGCTCTAAGCGGCATAAGTCTTTAGGGACTCGAAACCTCTCGAACAGTGACCAGCTCTCGCCCTATCATGACGACCAGTTTTAGCTTTCTCTACTGAGGTGCTTAACCCAGCTCAACCGGGGCACAATCGCAGTAGTTCTCCCATCGCTACCTTAGCCGATATAACGGAACGTAAGGTACCAAAACATGGGAGCCGGGCAAACCCAACTATTGACCCAAGACATGATTCGGAGCCGATGCATATAATGCTATAAGTTCGGGTGCCGACTCGTGAGAGTGTTCGGACTTCTCACACCATATTCTGGGGTACTTAAGCCCCTGGTGTATTGGCTGTACCAAAGTGTACGGTTGCATAATGTCATAACTGAACATGTTTACACAAAAAGGAATGCAATAATAGACAAAAGCTATGTATTGTTTATTCGAAAAAGTTGCGGTAAAAGCAGAACGATACAAATAGTGCGATAAACAAGAGATGGGACTATTTGACATGTCCCCCTCCAGGGGCGAGCTGTGGGATGATATGTGAAACAAGTATACTGCTTGTTATAGAGACCACCTGGACATTCGTCGTAGCTATCTGCCTCCCTGGCTGTTGCATCGTGTGTTCGGCGATTGTCTTGCGGACAGGCCTTCCGGAGAGTGGAGTCCTGAAAGTAAGAAAAAAAGAATGACAAAATCGGGAGCCCCTAGTGCGGTTGAGCCCCATTTTGGGCATGCCGTGGTCGTGCCCTTCCCCCTATGCCCATGGTATTTCCAGAGCGTAATTATGTACGCGTAGTGCTGGTTTCGCAATTTCGCGAGGGCTGGGGTTGGGGCCGCATTGCTATGCTTGCTCAGAACGTGCCAGGCGGTCTTGTTGTAGGTTACTCCGGGCGCGCTTGACAGTGTCCGGACGTTTAATAGCCGGACTGGAGAATTTCCTTGAGAGGCTACTTTGTACTTCTGCCGCGAGGGCCGCCGTATGCTCCTTCGTTCGGAGAGAGCGTTCTGTGCTTCCATTGATCGTAATGACTCCTCGAGGGCCTGGCATCTTGAGCTTGAGGTATGCATAGTGCGGCACCGCATTGAACTTTGCAAATGCGGATCGTCCGAGCAGTGCGTGATAGCCACTGCGGGACGGGACTATGTCGAAGATTAACTCCTCGCTTCGGAAATTATCCGGGGATCGAAGACCACCTCAAGTGTAATCGAGCCTGCACAATTGGCCTCTACACCGGTATGGCGCCTTTAAAGGTCGTCTTTGTGGGTTTGATCCTTGAGGATCTATGCCCATTTTTCGCCTTTGTATCTGATAGAGCAGGTTCAGGCTGCTGCCGCCGTCCATAAGGACTCTAGTGAGGTGAAATCGTCAATGATTGGGTCTAGAACCAATGCGGCGAATCCGCCATGGCGGATGCTAGTGGGTGGTCCTTCGATCAAAAGTGATCGGGCGGGAGGACCACGGGTTGAACTTTAGGGCGATGGCTCCAACGCATATCGTCCTCGAGTGCACGCTTCCGCTCCCTTTTGGGTATGTGGGTTGCGTATATCATGTTCACCATCCGCACTTGTGGGGGGAAGCCCTTCTGTCCCCTATTGTTCGTCGGCCGGGGCTCCTCCTCGTCATCGCTATGCAGCCCCTTGTCTATGTCTTGGGCATTTAACTTGTCTGCCTGCTTGAACACCCAACAATCCATGTTGGTGTGATTGGCTGGTTTTTCGGGGGTGCCGTGTATCTGGCATGAGCGATTGAGTATTCGGTCTAAACTGGACGGGCCCGGAGTATTTCTTTTAAATGGCGTTTTCCACGACCGGGTTTAGAGCCTCGAATCCGGCATTAACTCGCCAGATCCTCGGCATTATCGCCGTTAATGCGGCGCTTGTGCTTGTTGCGACGCGACCTGCCATTGCTGTCCTTGGTATCCGAATTACCAGGGCTCTTGGTCATGTTATTACTACGAGCTAGCCAGCTGTCTTCTCCAGCGCAAAAGCGGGTCATGAGTGTTGTGAGGGCTGCCATGGATTTCGGCTTTTCCTATCCTAGGTGCCGGGCCAGCCACTCGTCATGGATGTTATGTTTGAAGGCTGCGAGGGCATCTGCATCCGGACAGTCGACTATTTGATTTTTCTTAGTTAGGAACCGTGTCCAGAATTGTCTGGCCGATTCCTCTGGCTGCTGGATTATGTGGCTTAGGTCATCGGCGTCTGGTGGTCGCACATAGGTGCCCTGGAAATTGTCGAGGAATGCGACTTCTAGGTCCTCCCAGCAACCAATGGACTCTGCTGGCAAGCTGTTAAGCCAATGCCGAGCTGGTCCTTTAAGCTTGAGTGGGAGGTATTTGATGGCGTGTAGATCATCACCGCGGGCCATGTGGATATGAAGGAGATAATCCTCGATCCATACCGCAGGATCTGTTGTGCCATCGTATGATTCGATGTTTACGGGTTTGAAACCCTCGGGATTTAATGATCCATTACTTCATCATGAAGCATAGTGGGTGTCTTGGCGCCTGCATCTTGGGCTATATCATGACGTAGCTCAAATGAGCTTTGTCTACTGTGTTCGGGCCGACCGGAATTTCCATATCCGGCATGACGATTATCGTCACGTGTCGTGGGGCACCCACGCGATCCGTAGATCGATCTTGTTTGCTTTGCCTTGTCCTCCAATATATTTCGCAGGTCTGGCGCATTTCCCCGTGCCTTGGTATTTTTGAGCGGCGCGAGTGCGGCTTGAGTGGAGGGCGAGAGGCCTCTCTGTCGCTGCCACAAGGTGGCGGTCGGCCGCGTCGTCTTGCCGGGTGATGTAGGTTTAGGTGCTTCCTCCTCTAATCGGGTAGCAGCCTGCGCTTTGGGTAGCTCTTGGAGGCGTTTGAGTTCGTACTCTTGACGCAAGGACTTGATCCATCTATCGGCTAGCAAGTCTTGGTCAACTCTAAGCTGTTGCTGTTTTTTCTTGAGGCTGCTCGCCGTGGCCATAAGCCTGCGTTTGAAACACTCTTGTTCGATGGGATCCTCGGGCACGACAAATTCATCGTCGCCGAGGCTTGCCTCGTCTTGGAGGAGGCATGTAATTATCGTCCTCTACCTCTCATCTGCCGCTCTCTCATGAGGGCTGGCTTCTCCATCCTCTGTCTGAATCCTGCTGGAGGGGGTTGTCTTCGGCACTGTCCGGGGTGTTATTATCTCCCGTGTCGGAATCGCCGTTTTTGCTTAGGCGGGATTTAGAGCGGCGCCGCTGATGCTGACGTTTAGGCTGCTTCTTGGAGGGGTCATCCTCCATTGTTTCATCGCCCTTCCCTTCTTTTGGGGTGTCCACCATGTATATGTCATACGATGAGGTGGCCTTCTAGTGCCCTATAGGCGCTGGTTCTTGGTCGTCTCCTGCATCAGCGTCCATACCGTCGATGTCTTCAGAGTCGAAGTCGAGCATGTCGGTTAAATCATCGACAGTGGCTACGAAGTGGGTGGTGGGTGGGCTTTGAATTTCTTCGTCGTCCGCATCCCAACCTTGCTGACCATAGTCCGACCAGGGCTCTCCTGATAAAGAGAGAGACTTTACTGAATTCAGAATGTCGCCGAAGGGCGAGTGCTGAAAGATGTCCGCGGCGGCGAACTCCATGATCGGCTCCCAATCGGATTCGATCGGCAGGGGCGCGGAAGGTTTGGAGTCCGGAGAGGAGTCTGGCACCTTGGAATCACGAGCTTCGCAGAGGACAAGGCTGGTGTTCGGCTCGATCGCCGTAGAGATTGCAGCCCCCGAGGCGGTGTCCAGCCACCCGTCCTCGATTGGCGCAGTCGGCTCCGAGCTAAGGGTCGGAGCGGACACGGTCTGACCTCGAGGCCTGCTCGGCGGCAGAGCTAGATCATGCCCATCGTAATAAAGGCGGCGCTGCGGTAGGCTCGAACCCGTCGAAGATCAAGTCTCCGCGGACGTCGGCCGTGTAGTTCAAACTTCCAAATCTGACACGATGGCGGGCGTAGCTTCGATCTGCTCCAGATGGCCAGCGAATTAGCCCGCGATGCAAAGCCGCCGAATCGTAGATCTGTCCGGGAGAAAAGTCTCACCCTGGACCACATCGTTGTTGATGACCGGGGGAGCCATCGGGCCTAAAGATGACGACACAGAGGAACTCTCAATGAAAGCACCAATGTCGGTGTCAAAACCGGCGGATCTCAGGTAGGGGGTCCCGAACCGTGCGTCTAGGCGGATGGTAACAGGAGACAAGGGACACGATGTTTTTACCCAGGTTCGTGCCCTCTCGATGGAGGTAAAACCCTGCTCCTGCTTGATTAATATTGATGATGGGTAGTACAAGAGTAGATCTACCACGAGATCAGAGAGGCTAAACCCTAGAAGCTAGCCTATGGTTTGATTGTTGTTCGTCCTACGGACTAAAACCCTCCGGCTTATATAGACACTGGAGAGGGCTAGGGTTACACAGAGTCGGTTACAATGGGAGGAGATCTACATATCCGTATCGCCAAGCTTGCCTTCCACGCCAAGGAAAGTCCCATCCGGACACGAGACGAAGTCTTCAATCGTGTATCTTCATAGTCCAGGAGTCCGGCCAAAGGCTATAGTCCGGCTATCCGGATACCCCCTAATCCAGGACTCCCTCAGGGCTTATAGTGTTGCCTCCCAACATTTTACCTCAAGGGTAATGTCAACAATAATAGTTTATGCTAACTTACATCCAATTGGATATATTTATCAGGATCTTTCCAACACAATGTGCTTGCCAAAGGATAAAGTGTAAAAAGGAAAGGTGAAGATCACCATGACTCTTGTATAAAGTATAAGACAAGAATAAAAGATAGGCCCTTCGCAGAGGGAAGCAGAGGTTGTCATGTGCTTTTATGGTTGGATGCACGAAATCTTAATGCAAAAGAATGTCACTTTATATTGCCACTTGTGATATGGACCTTTATTATGCAGTCCGTCGCTTTTATTGCTTCCATATCACAAGATTGTATAAAGCTTATTTTCTCCACACTAATAGATCATAAATATTTAGAGAGGAATTTTTATTGCATGCAACAATGACAACTTACTTGAAGGATCTTACTCAACCCATAGGTAGATATAGTGGACTCTCATGGCAAAACCGGTTTTAAGGATATTTGGAAGTACAAGTAGTATCTCTACTTGGTGCAAAGAATTTGGCTAGCATGTGGGGGAAAGGCAAGCTCATCATGTTGGATGATCCATGACAATATACTTTATTTCGGATATAAGAAAACATAACCCATTACATTGTCTTCCTTGTCAAACCTCAAATTTTAGCATGTCATATTTTAATGAGTGCTCACAATCATAAAAGATGTCCAAGGTAGTATATTTATATGTGAAAACCTCTCCTTCTTTACTACTTCCTATTAATTACAACGATGACCAAAACTGTTTGTCAACTCTCAACAATTTTTATTCATCATACTCTTTTATATGTGAAGTCATTACTCTCCGTAAGATCAATATGATATCTTTAATTCTTTTTATTCTTTCTTTTATTCCCTCAAGATCATAGCAAGATAATCAAGCCCTTGACTCAAAACTAATCTTTATTATATATAGCTCATGGACTCGATTACATAGAAGAGGGTCATCAAGCAAAACGCAAAACTAGATCATACTAAAACTTTATTCTGCTAGATCAAGATATTACTAAAAGGATCGAACTAGAAAAATGGTAAAGATAGGAGTGTGATGGTGATACGATACTGGGGCACCTCCCCCAAGCTTGGCAGTTGCCAAGGGGAGTGCCCATACCCGATACTCAGTTCTCTTTCCTCGGAGGTGGTGATGACGGGGTTGTTGATGATGTAGGCTTGTCGTCCAGCATCGAGCGTAGTGGTGCTCCAACTTACAAATAATGCCCTTGAGTGCGGTGATATGCTCTTGCAACAGAATATTTTCACGAGTTAGGTACTTGTTCTACACCTGAACTATTTCAATCATCTTGAAACCTTCAATCCCTGAAAAATCTGGCAGAAAACAGCTCGAAACAAAAACAGGAGATATTTGTGTGGTACGGTGGTCAAAACTTTCGGGAGATTATATAATGAATTTTTACCGACCAAAAGAAGTATCGTGCAAGAAAACAGAGTTCGGAGGGCATACAAGGTGGTCACGAGGCAGGGGGTGCGCCCAGGGGGGTAGGGCGCGCCCTCCACCCTCGTGGATGCCTCGTGTCCCTTTCAGACTACTTCTTATTTTCCTATTTTCTTAAATATTCCAGAATGGAGAAAAATTGCCATTAGAACTGTTTTGGAGTCGGTTTACTTACAATACCACATACCTATTCTTTTCCGGAGTCTGAAACGTTATGGAAAGTTCCCTTATGTATTCCTTCGGGATTACGGTTTCCATAACATTGGTTTCAACATTTATTGGATTACCTGAGATATAATGTTTGATTCTTTGGCCGTTCACCACCTTTGGATTTGTGCCTTCGAAGTTGTTGATTTTTATGGCACCGGAACGATAGACCTCCTCGATAACGTAAGGACCTTCCCATTTAGAGAGGAGTTTTCCTGCAAAAATCCTTAAACGGGAGTTGTATAATAGAACATAATCACCTACATTAAACTCACGCTTTTGTATCCTTTTGTCATGCCATCTTTTAACTTCTTCTTTAAACAGTTTGGCATTCTCATAGGCTTTGGTTCTCCATTCATCAAGTGAGCTAATGTCAAATAGCCTCTTCTCGTCGGCAAGTTTGAAATCATAATTGAGCTCTTTAATGGCCCAATATGCCTTATGTTCAAGTTTGAGAGGTAAGTGACATGCTTTTCCATAAACCATCTTATACAGAGACATACCCATAGGATTGTTATATGCAGTTCTATAGGCCCATAATGCATCATCAAGTTTTTTGGACCAATTCTTTCTAGATATATTAACAGTCTTTTGCAAAATTAATTTAATCTCTCTATTACTCAATTCTACTTGACCACTAGACCGTGGGTGGTATGGAGATGCAATTCTATGATTAACATCATACTTAGCAAGCATTTTATGAAAAGCACCATGAATAAAATGTGAACCACCATCAGTCATTAAATATCTAGGGACTCCAAACCTCGGAAAAATAACTTCTTTAAGCATCTTAATAGAGGTGTTATGATCAGCACTACTAGTTGGAATAGTTTCTACCCACTTAGTAACGTAATCAACAGCAATTAGAATATGTGTATACCCATTAGAGGAAGGAAACTGTCCCATATAATTAAAGCCCTGATACGTCTCTGTCGTATCTACAATTTTTGATTGTTCCATGCCATTATTCTTCAACTTTCATATACTTTTGGCAACTTTTTATACTATTTTTGGGACTAACATATTGATCGAGTGCCCAGTGCCAGTTCCTGTTTGTTGCATGTTTTTTGTTTCGCAGAAACCCAGTATCAAACGGAATCCAAACGGGATAAAAACGGACGGAGAATTATTTTGGAATATTTGGGATTTTCCGGAGGAAGAATCAACGCGAAACAGTGCCCGAGGTGGCCACGAGACAGGGGGGCGCGCCCACCCCCTTGGGCACGCCTGGCACTCTCGTGGGACACCCGTAAGGCAGTTGACGCTCTTCTTTTGCCGCAAGAAAGCTAATTTTATGTGAAAAATCTAGGCGAAAGATTCACCCCAATCGGAGTTACGGATCTCCAGATATAAAAGAAACGGTGAAGGGGAAGGATCTGGGAACACAGAAACAGAGAGAGCCAGAGAGATAGATCCAATCTCGGAGGAGCTCTCGCCCCTCCCACACCATGGGAGCCAAGGACCAGAGGGGAAACCCTTCTCCCATCTAGGGAGGAGGTCAAGGAAGAAGAAGAAGAAGGGGGCCTCTCCCCCCTTGCTTCCGGTGGCGCCGGAGCACTGCCGGGGGCCATCGTCATCACCGCGATCTACACCAACACCTCCGCCATCTTCACCAACATCTCCATCACCTTCCCCCATCTATATCCAGCGGTCCACTCTCCCGCAACCCGTTGTACCCTCTACTTGAACATGGTGCTTTATGCTTCATATTATTTTCCAATGATGTGTTGCCATCCTATGATGTCTGAGTAGATTTTTGTTGCCTATCGGTGATTGATGAATTGTTATGGTTGGTTTGAGTTGCATGTTTTATTATTGGTGCTGTCCTATTGTGCCCTCCGTGTCGCGCAAGCGTGAGGGATTCCCGCTGTAGGGTTTGCAATATGTTTATGATTTGCTTATGGTGGGTGGCGTGAGTAACAAAAGCACAGACCCGAGTAAGTAGGTTGTTTGCATATGGGATAAAGGGGACTTGATACTTTAATGCTATGGTTGGGTTTTACCTTAATGATCTTTAGTAGTTGCGGATGCTTGCTAGAGTTCCAATCATAAGTGCATATGATCCAAGTAGAGAAAGTATGTTAGCTTATGCCTCTCCCTCAAATAGAATTGCAATAGTGATTACTGGTCTAGTAACGTAGTCAATTGCTTAGGGACAATTTCACAACTCCTACCACCACTTTTCCACACTCACTATATTTACTTTACTGCTTCTTTATCTAAACAGCCCCTACTTTTTATTTACGTGTTCTTTATTATCTTTCAAACCTATCCTGTCACACCTACAAAGTACTTCTAAATTCATACTCGTTCTAGGTAAAGCGAACGTCAAGCGTGCGTAGAGTCGTATCAGTGGCCGATAGGTCTTGAGAGAGTATTTGTTCTACCTTTAGCTCCTCGTTGGGTTTGACACTCTTACTTATCGAAAGAGGCTACAACTATCCCGTATACTTGCGGGTTATCAAGCCCCAAACATCAAATGATTCAATAACAAGTGAATAGTTCATTGGCATTTCTTGACGTCTACTAATATTACCAATTCTTTGACATTCATCACAAGACAAGACAAACTTACGAGCATCTATAAAAGAGTAGGCCAATAAAAACCGGATTGCAATACCTTATGCGCAGTTCTATCTCCAGCATGGTGTCCTCCATAGGCCTCGGAGTGACACTTGCGTAGGATCTGTTCCTGTTCATGCTCAAGTACACAACGTCTACTAACACCATCTACTCCTTCTTTATAAAGGTGTGGGTCATCCCATAAGTAATGTCTTAAATCATAGAAAACCTTTTTTCTTTTTCTGGTATGTGAAACTAGGTGGTATAAATTTAGCAACAATGTAATTAGCATAATCAGCATAACATGGAGCAGTACGAGAAGCATTTATGACAGCTAATTGTTCGTCAGGAAAGCTATCATCAATAGGTAGTGGGTCAGAAAGAACATTCTCTAACCTAGACGAGTTGTCTGCAACGGGGTTCTCAGCTCCCTTTCTATCAATAATATGCAAATCAAATTCTTGTAGTAGGAGAACCCATCTAATAAGTCTAGGTTTAGCATCTTTCTTTTCCATCAGATATTTAATAGCAGCATGATCAGTGTGAACAGTTACTTTAGAATCAACAATATATGGTCTGAACTTATCACAAGCAAATACAACTGCTAAAAATTCTTTTTCAGTAGTAGCATAGTTTCTCTGGGCAGTATCTAGAGTTTTACTAGCATATTGGATAACATTTAATTTCTTATCAACTCTTTGTCCTAAAACAGCACCTACAGCATAATCACTAGCATCGCACATAATTTCAAAGGGTAAATTCCAATCAGGTGGCCGAACTATAGGTGCAGAAATCAAGGCTTTCTTAAGTATTTCAAATGCTTCTACACAATCATCATCAAAGACAAAAGGGACCTCTTTTTGTAAGAGATTAGTCAGAGGCCTAGAAATTTTTGAGAAGTCTTCAATGAACCTCCTGTAAAAACCGGCATGACCAAGGAAACTTCTTATACCTTTAATGTCCTCAGGACACGACATCTTTTCAATAGCATCAACTTTAGCTTTATCAACTTCAATACCTCTTTCAGAAATTTTATGCCCCAAGACAATACCTTCATTAACCATAAAGTGACGCTTCTCCCAATTCAAGACAAGATTAGTTTCTTCACATCTCTGCAAAACTCGATCAAGGTTGCTTAAGCAATCATCAAAAGAAGTTCCATACATGGAGAAATCATCCATGAAAACCTCAACAATCTTTTCACAAAAGTCAAAGAATATAGCAGTCATACATCTTTGAAAGGTAGCAGGTGCATTGCATAAACCAAAAGGCATACGTCTATAAGCAAAGGTACCGAAAGGGCAAGTAAAAAGTGGTCTTTTCTTGATCCTATTTTTACACAGGTATTTGAGAGAAACCAGAATAACCATCTAGAAAGCAAAAATGTGTATGTTTCGATAATCTTTCTAGCATTTGATCAATAAAAGGTAAAGGGTAATGATCCTTTTTAGTAGCTTTATTTAGTTTGCAAAAATCAATTACCATTCTTTAACCTGTAACAATTTTTTGTGGGATCAATTCATCTTTATCGTTAGGAACAATAGTAATACCTCCCTTCTTAGGGACACAATGGACAGGACTTACCCACTGACTATCAGCAACGGGATAAATTATACCTACCTCCAGAAGCTTTAGTATTTCTTTTCTTACCACTTCTTTCATCTTAGAATTTAACCGTCGTTGGTGATCAACAACCGTTTAGCGTCTTTCTCCAATTTTATTTTGTGTTGGCATTGAGTGGGACTAATGCCCTTAAGATCATCAAGAGTATATCCAATAGCAACACAGTGCTTCTTCAAAGTTTTCCATAGTTTCTCTTTTTCTTGCTCTGAAAGGTTAGCACTAATAATAACAGGATATATCTTCTTTTCATCAAGATAAGCATATTTAAGAGTATCACGTAATGGTTTAAGCTCAAACACGGGATCACCCTTGGGTGGAGGAGGATCCCCTAGAAATTCAACAGGCAAGTTGTGTTTCAAAATAGGTCCCTGTTTAAAGATACTTCATCTATTTCCCTTGTTTCATTCATAAACATATCATTTTCATGGTCTAGCAAATATTGTTCTAAAGGATCGTTAGGAGGCACAGCAATAGAAGCAAGACCAATAATTTCATCTTTACTAGGCAATTCTTTATCATGGGGTTGTCTATGAAATTTAGCAAAATTAAAATCATGAGACATATCCCCTAGTCCAATAGAAACAACATCCTTTTTGCAATCTAAACAGTATTCAAGAAGTGTCTACCAAATATAATGGGACAAAAATCATCTTGCGGGGAACCAAGAACAAGAAAATCAGTAGGATATTTAACTTTCCCACACAGGACTTCAACATCTCTTACAATCCCAATTGGTGAGATAGTATTTCTATTGGCAAGCTTAATTGTAACATCAATACCTTCTAACTCAGCAGGTGCAATATCATGCATAATTTCTTCGTATGAATAATGAGGTATTGCACTCGCACTAGCACCCATATCACATAAACCATGATAGCAATGATATCCTATTTTAACATAAATAATAGGCATGCCTACAACAGGTCTATGTTTACTTTTAGTATCGGGTCTAGCAATTCTAGCAGCTTCATCACAGAGGTAAATAACATGCCCATCAATATTATCGACCAAGAGATCCTTAACCATAGCAATACTAGGTTCAAATTTAATTTTCTCAGGGTGTAGGTGTTCTAATATTACTCTTACGAACCACAGTTGAAGCTTTAGCATGATCCTTTATTCTAGCAGGGAAATGTGGTTTCTCAATATAAGCGGTAGGAACAATAGGATCAACATTATGAGTGATAGTCTTTTCTTCAACTTTAATAGGTTCAACTACTTTTACTTCAATGGGAGGATGATATTTAAACCACTTCTCCTTAGGGAGATCAACATGAGTAGCAAATGATTCACAGAAAGAAGCTACTATCTCAGAGTCAAGTCCATATTTAGTGCTAAATTCATGGAAAACATCGGTATCCATAAAAGATTTAACACAATCAAACTTAGGTGTTATACCTGACTCCTTACCTTCGTCGAGTTCCCAATCTTCAGAGTTGCGTTTAATTATTTCCAATAAATCCCATATGAATTCAATAGTCTTCATCATAAAAGAACCAGTACAAGAAGTATCGAGCATGGAGCGATTATTGAGAGAAAGCCGAGCATAAATTTTTTGAATAATAATTTCTCTTGAGAGCTCGTGATTGGGGCATGAATATAACATTGAATTAAGCCTCCCCCAAGCTTAAGTGATGCTTTCTCCTTCGGGAGGCCAAAAATTATATATATAATTACGATCACGATGAACCAGATGCATAGGATAAAACTTCAGATGAAATTCCAATTTCAATCGGTTGTAGTTCCATGATCCAATATCATCACATAGCCTAAAGCATGTCAATGCCTTTCCCTTCAAAGATAAAGGGAAGACCTTCTTGTTGATAACATCCTCGGGCATACCTGCAAGCTTAAATAATCCACAAACTTCATCCACATAGATTAGGTGCATATCGGGATGTAATGTTCCATCTCCTATAAAAGGATTAGCTAGAAGTTTCTCTATCATACCCGAAGGAATTTCAAAGTAAACATTTTCAGTAGGTTCAGTAGGTTGAGGAGCAACTCTTTGCTCTACTGGTTGGGGTGAAGATACCCCGAACAAGCCCCTCAAAGGATTATGTTCTATAGTAACAAGTGACAGTAAATTTCAGCACACTATATATATTTATCCTTACCAAATTCCACCTACCAAAGGCGCTTCACTCCCCGGCAACGGCACCAGAAAAGAGTCTTGATGACCCACAAGTGTAGGGGATCTATCGTAGTCCTTTCGATAAGTAAGAGTGTCGAACCCAACGAGGAGCAGAAGGAAATGACAAGCGGTTTTCAGTAAGGTATTCTCTGCAAGCACTGAAATTATCGGTAACAGATAGTTTTATGATAAGGTAATTTGTAACGGGTAAAAAGTAATAAAAGTAAATAAGATGCAGAAAGATGGCCCAATCCTTTTTGTAGCAAATGACAAGCCTGGACAAATTCTTATATAAAGGAAAACGCTCCCGAGGACACATGGGAATTATCGTCAAGCTAGTTTTCATCACGCTCATATGGTTCGCGTTCGTTACTTTGATAATTTGATATGTGGGTGGACCGGTGCTTTGGTACCGCCCTTCCTTGGACAAGAATCCCACTTATGATTAACCCCTATTGCAAGCATCCACAACTACAAAAGAAGTATTAAGGTAAACCTAACCATAGCATGAAACATATGGATCCAAATCAGCCCCTCATAAAGCAACGAATAAACTAGGGTTTAAGCTTCTGTCACTCTAGCAACCCATGATCTACTTATTACTTACCAATGCCTTCCTCTAGGCCCAAACAATGGTGAAGTGTCATGTAGTCGACGTTCACATAACACCACTAGAGGAAAGACAACATACATCTCATCAAAATATCGAGGCCTGCTAGGGGGGCCCACGAGGAAGGGGGCACGCCCAGGGGGTATGGTGCGCCCCCCACCCTCGTGGATGGTGGGTGGCCCCCCTCTGGTACTTTCTTCGCCCTATATTTTTTATATATTCTAAAACTGACTTCCCTGGAGTTTCAGGACTTTTGGAGTTGTGCAGAATAGGTCTCCAATATTTGCTCCTTTTCCAGCCCAGAAATCCAGCTGCCGGCATTCTCCCTCTTCATGTAAACCTTGTAAAATAAGAGATAAAAGGCATAAGTATAGTGACATAATGCTACGTCTTGAGCTTGCGTTGGTTTTCCTTGAAGATAAAAGGGTGATGCAGCAAAGTAGCGTAAGTATTTCCCTTAGTTTTTGAGAACCAAGGTATCAATCCAGTAGGAGGCTCCTCAAAAGTCCCACGCACCTACACAAACAAACAAGAACCTCGCAACCAACGCAATAAAGGGGTTGTCAATCCCTTCACGGACACTTGCAAAAGTGAGATCTGATAGAGATGATATGATAAGATAAATATTTTTGGTATTTTTATGATATAGATTGGAAAATAAAAGACGCAAATAAAATTAGATGAAAGCTTATATGATAAAAGATAGGCCCGGGGGCCATAGGTTTCACTAGTGGCTTCTCTCAAGATAGCATAAATATTACGGTGGGTGAATAAATTACTATCGAGCAATTGATAGAAAAACGCATAGCAATTGATAGCATAAATATTACGGTGGGTGAACAAATTACTATCACGAAGTTATAGTAACTTGGTGGTGGTGACTAGAGAACTCTGTCAATCACTATCTTATCTGGAAGATTAACTCCCACTTGATTCAAGCGATTGTAGTACCCAGACAATCTGAGCACATGCTCACTAGTTGAGCAATTCCCCTCCATCTTTTTAGCTATAGAACTTGTTGGAGACTTCATATAACTTAACTCGGGTATTTGCTTGAAATATTAACTTCAACTCCTGGAACATCTCATATGGTCCATGACGTTCAAAACGTCTTTGAAGTCCCGATTCTAAGCAGTTTAAGCATGGTGCACTAAACTATCAAGTAGTCATCATATTGAGCTAGTCAAACGTTCATAACGTTTGTATCTGCTCCTGCAATAGGTCTGTCACCTAGCGGTGCATCAAGGACATAATTCTTCTGTGCAGCAATGAGGATAAACCTCAGATCACGGATCCAATCCGCATCATTGCTACTAACATTTTCAACACAATTTTTCTCTAGGAACATATCAAAATAAACATATGAAAGCAAGAACGCGAGCTATTGATCCACAACATAATTTGCAAAATACTACCAGGACTAAGTTCATGATAAATTTAAGTTCAATTAATCATATTATTTAAGAACTCCCACTTAGACAGACATCTCTCTAGTCATCTAAGTGATTACGTGATCCAAATCAACTAAACCATGTCCGATCATCACGTGAGATGGAGTAGTTTTCAATGGTGAACATCACTATGTTGATCACATCTACTATATGATTCACGTTCGACATTTCGGTTTCCGTGTTCTGAGGCCATATCTGTATATGCTAGGCTCGTCAAGTTCAACCTGAGTATTCCGCGTGTGCAACTATTTTGCACCCGTTGTATTTGAACGTAGAGCCTATCACACCCGATCATCACGTGGTGTCTCAAATAAGAACTTTCATAGCGGTGCATACTCGGGAGAACACTTCTTGATAATGAGTGAGAGATCATCTTATAATGCTACCATCAATCAAAGCAAAATAAGATGCATAAAGGATAAACATCACATGAAATCAATATAAGTGATATGATATGGCCATCATCATCTTGTGCTTGTGATCTCCATCTCCGAAGCACCGTCGTCATCACCTTCGTCACCGGCGCGACACCTTGATCTCCATCGTAGCATCGTTGTCGTTTCGCCATCTCTTGCTTCTACGACTATCGCTACCTCTTAGTGATAAAGTAAAGCAATTACATGGCGCTTGCATTTCATACAATAAAGCGACAAGCATATGGCTCCTGCCAGTTGCCGATAACTCGGTTACAAAACATGATCATCTCATACAATAAAATATAGCATCACGTATTGACCATATCACATCACAACATGCCCTTCAAAAACAAGTTAGACGTCCTCTACTTTGTTGTTGCAAATTTTACGTGGCTGCTACGGGCTGAGCAAGAACCATTCTTACCTACGCATCAAAACCACAACGATAGTTCGTCAAGTTAGTGTTGTTTTAACCTTCGCAAGGACCGGGCGTAGCCACACTCGGTTCAACTAAAATTGGATAAACTGACACCCACCAGCCACCAGTGTGCAAAGCACGTCGGTAGAACCAGTCTCGCGTAAGCGTACGCGTAATGTCGGTCCAGGCCGCTTCATCCAACAATACCGCCGAACCAAAGTATGACATGCTGGTAAGTAGTATCACTTGTATCACCCACAACTCACTTGTGTTCTACTCGTGCATATAACATATACCGCATAAAACCTGGCTCGGATGGCACTGTTGGGGAACGTAGTAATTTCAAAAAAATTCCTACGCACACGCAAGATCATGGTGATGCATAGCAACGAGAGGGAAGAGTGTTGTCTACGTACCCTCGTAGACCGAAAGCGGAAGCGTTAGCTGCGCGTGGTTGATGTAGTCGTGCGTCTTCACGATCCGACCGATCAAGTACCGAACGCACGGCACCTCCGAGTTCAGCACACGTTCAGCTCGATGACGTCCCTCGAACTCTGATCCAGCCGAGCTTTGAGGGAGAGTTCTGTCAGCACGACGGCGTGGTGACGATGATGATGTTCTACCGACGCAGGGCTTCGCCTAAGCACCGCGACGATATTATCGAGGTGGATTATGGTGGAGGAGGGCACCGGACACGGCTAAGAGATCCAAGGGATCAGTTGTTGTTTCTATGGGGTGCCCCCTTGCCCCCGTATATAAAGGAGCAAGGGGGGAGGTGGCTGGCCAAGGAGGAGGGTGCGCCAAGGGGGGAGTCCTACTCCCACTGGGAGTAGGACTCCTCCTTTCCTTGTTGGAGTAGGAGAGAAGGAAAGAGGGGGAGAGGGCGAAGGAAAAGGGGGCTGCACCCCTTGTCCAATTCGGACCAGAGGGGGGGGGGTGCACGCCTCCTTTCTTTTGGCCTCTCTCCTCTATTCCCGCATGGCCCAATAAGGCACAATACTTCTCCCTGGCGAATTCTCGTAACTCTCCAGTACTCCGATAAATACCCGAATCACTCGGAACCTTTCCGAAGTCCGAATATAGTCGTCCAATATATCTATCTTTACGTCTCGGCCATTTCGAGACTCCTCGTCATGTCCCCGATCTCATCCGAGACTCTGAACTACCTTAGGTACATCAAAACACATAAACTCATAATATAACCGTCATCTAACTTTAAGCGTGCGGACCCTACGGGTTCGAGAACTATGTAGACATGACTGAGACACGTCTCCGGTCAATAACCACTAGCGTAACCTGGATGCTCATATTGGCTCCCACATATTCTATGAAGATCTTTATCGGTCAAACCGCATAACAACATACGTTGTTCCCTTTATCATCGGTATGTTACTTGCCCGAGATTCGATCGTCGGTATCTCAATACCTAGTTCAATCTCGTTACCGGCAAGTCTCTTTACTCGTTACGTAATGCATCATTTCGTAACTAACTCATTAGCTACATTGCTTGCAAGGCTTATAGTGATGTGCATTACCGAGAGGGCCCAGAGATACCTCTCTGACAATCGGAGTGACAAATCCTAATCTCGAAATACGCCAACTCAACATGTACCATCGGAGACGCCTGTAGAGCTCCTTTATAATCACCCAGTTACGTTGTGATGTTTGGTAGCACACAAAGTGTTCCTCCGGTAAACGGGAGTTGCATAATCTCATAGTCATAGGAACATGTATAAGTCATGAAGAAAGCAATAGCAACATACTAAACGATCAAGTGCTAAGCTAACGGAATGGGTCAAGTCAATCACATCATTCTTATAATGATGTGATCCCGTTAATCAAATGACAACTCATGTCTATGGCTAGGAAACACAACCATCTTTGATCAACAAGCTAGTCAAGTAGATGCATACTAGTGACACTATGTTTGTCTACGTATTCACACATGTATTATGTTTCTGGTTAATACAATTCTAGCATGAATAATAAACGTTTAGCATGAAATAAGGAAATAAATAATAACTTTATTATTGCCTCTAGGTCATATTTCCTTCAACCGTGCAGCCAGCCATATCGGGACAACCTACAAAAGGCGTCACACTATGCAACCACCCACACCGGGACAACCTACAGAAGGCCCACACCGTGCAACCACCCACACCGAAATGGCCTAGAGATAGAGATAGAAAGAGAAACGCTCGTAGGTGGACACATCAAGGGTGAATATGCATTGTGATATATACATGGAGATTATGAACTTATGATATACATTGTGGTTCCATCTATATTGAACAAACAACTCACTAAGCCACATGTATCTCTTTCCAGCTCATGCTTGGCGTAATTGCGGTGAACGATAATATTCATCCACCGCTTAATAACGCATTTAGCCATCTGTTGGCATGCTAGGAAATAACTAGTTGTCCAATGCTGCTACAGTTGCACTAACCAATTATCTAATGCCAATACAGAAGGCGCCACACAATGCAACCACCCACATCCGGACAACCTGTGGAAGGTGTCACACCGTGCAGCCACCCGCGTTGGGACGACGTACAAAAGGCGCCACAAGGTGCAACCACCCACACTGGACAACCTATAGAAGGCGCTACACCGTGCAGCCACCCGCACATGGATGGCCTAGAGATAGAGATAGACAGAGAAACACTCGCCGACGAACACATCAATGGAAAATCATCAATGTCCAGATCCGTATTGTGATATTAGTGGAGATTATGAATTTATGGCGGATATTACGGTTCCGTCCTATTGAACAAACAACCCACAGAGCCACGTTTGATAACCCACAAGTATAGGGGATCGCAACAACTTTCGAGGGTAGAGTATTCAACCCAAATTTATTGATTCGACACAAGGGGAGCCAAAGAATATTCTTGAGTATTAGCAGTTGAGTTGTCAATTCAACCACACCTGGATAACTTAGTATCTGCAGCAAAGTGTTTAGTAGCAAAAGTGGTATGATAATAAAGGTAACGGTAACAAAAGTAAAGACAAATGTTTTTGGGTTTTTGTAGTAGTTGTAACAGCAGCAACGGAAAAGTAAATAAGCGAAGAACAATATGTGAAAAGCTCGTAGGCAATGGATCAGTGATGGATAATTATGCCGGATGCGATACCTCATGCAATAGTTATAACATAGGGTGATATAGAACTAACTTCAATTCATCAATGTAATGTAGGCATGTATTCTGTAAATAGTCATACGTGCTTATGGAAAAGAACTTGTATGCCATCTTTTGTCCTACCCTCCCGTTGCGTAAAGGGGTCCTTACGAAACTAAGGGATATTAAGGCCTCCTTTTAATAGAGAACCGGACCAAAGCATTAACACATAGTGAATACATGAACTCCTCAAACTACGATCATCACCGAGAAGTATCCCGATTATTGTCACTTCGGGGTTGTTGGATCATAACACATAATAGGTGACTATAGACTTGCAAGATAGGATCAAGAACACACATATATTCATGAAAACATAATAGGTTCAGATCTGAAATCATGGCACTCGGGCCCTAGTGACAAGCATTAAGCATAGCAAAGTCATAGCAACATCAATCTTAGAACATAGTGGATACTAGGGATCAAACCCTAACAAAACTAACTTGATTACATGGTAAATCTCTGTGACGCCCGGATAATTAAGCTACAGTAACCCTCTACTAGTGATGCCGCGTCACCTAGATTACTATGAAAAATCTCGCGTCATTCGAAACCGATTCAAATTCGAATTCAAAATCAAGTCAAACGTTAAAGGTTTTCTAATATTAAAACTAAAATGTTCGGGTGGTTCCAAATAATTCGTAAGTAATTATGGTGGAGGAACCACACTTTTATAAAAGGCATAATTACTCTAAAATGTTTTGAATAGTAGCAAAAACAATTAGTTGAATTCCTTTTACAATAAATAAAATATTAAACTATTTTATTTAGTTACCCAAATTAATGTGGCGAGTAGTATGTATAAGCAATACCAATTTAGGAACCATTGGTGTATTTTGTAAAACTAAAATAAAGAAAACTAGACATAAAACAGAAAAGAAAAGTAAAAAGAAAAGGCAAAGCAAAAACAAAAGGAAAGAGAAAGCCCCCCACTGGGCTTGGCCCGGCGAGCCGACCAGTTGGCCACCGCCCAACCGCCACTCCCATATCCTCACTCCACCCGAAACCCTAACCAACCAACCCTCCCCTCACTCCTCGTCTCTCCTCTCCCCGATCCAGATCGGATCGGGCCGATCCCAGTCGTCGCCGGTGCCGCCTCACCGGCGCCCTTCTCCTCGCTCCCCACTCCTCGATCCCCTACGGATCGGGCAACGACCGTGGCGTCCGGCGCCCTTCTACCTACCCGCCCGGCGGCGCCAGCCTTCATTGGACCTTCACGGCGCCGCCCATCGTCTCTTCCCGCGGACCCCCCCCTCGAGCTCGTCGTCACATCGCGGCAGCCCCAACCGCGTCGCCTCCCCCGTCCTCTCCCCGACCCGGACGCCATCCGGCCCCGCGTGGATCCGGTCGGGGGCAGCCGACGCCCCGCGCCTACGGTCACCTCCCCGACGCCTTCGCCCGCTGTTGCCGGACCGCACCGCCGTCGCCGGACCACCCCGCACTCCCCGAGCCCACTGCCACACCTCCTGCAGCTCCCCGTGAGACTCTCCTGCGTTCTCCCCTTCTCCTCTGATCCGTTGTCGTAGATGTCGTGTTCCGCCACCGCCTGAGCCTCATGCGTGCTTGCGCTGCCATGCCATCCTAGACGCGCTTTCACGCCCGCCCTTCCCGCCTTCACACGCGGCGGCTACCCTCGCCTCGGCTCGGCGCGACCCGCTCTCCCCTCCACTCATTGACCGGCCTCCTTGCATGGCCGGCGCCCTCCCCCAGCAGCCCGTGTACAGCCCGCCTGCGCCCTCCGTCACCTCCGTTCGGGTGCACGGGCGCCCACGCCCACAGCGCCCCTGTGCCCGTTAACCCGCGTGGCCTCCTGGGCCACTTCCAACTAGGGCCCGCCCCTGTTTAAAAAAAAAAAGGAAAATAATAAATAAAAATAATTTAATTAATTAATCTTTTTAATTAACCCTAATTAATTGTGTTTAATTAACCTAATTGCCTTTTAGTCTAATTAACCCTGTTTAATTAAGCTGTGTCAATGATAGCGGGACCCACATGTAAGTTTGACTCAGTCAACTGCACTGTTGACTGCTGATGTCGTGATGACATCATGCTGATGTCATAAATCCATTTTCGAATTAATTTAAATAATTAATTAAAATTTCAGAAATTAATAAAATCTTTAGAAAATCATATCTTTTAATCCAGAACTTCGGATTAAAATATTTTCAACATGAAAGTTGCTCGAGCGACGAGACGAACCGGATCGCAGCCCGTTCGTCCACCACACACTCTAACATATCAAACACGCAACTTTCCCCTTCGGTTCATCTCGTCTGAAAACACGGAACACCGGGATACTTTCCGATGTCCCCCCCTCCACCAAGATCACCTCCTACAAAGATTAGGTCACCTCTAGCACCGTATTGCCATGTTACGCTTTGTGATACTTTGATTGCTCTGTTATTTATTGTGTTCCCCTCGTTACTTCTTTCCTAGTGACCCCGAGACTGCCGGCGACCCCAGATCGACTACGGTGTACGATCCTCCTTGCGAGCAACCAGGCAAGCCCCCTTGATCACGGATATCGCCTATTCTACTCTATCTGCTTGCATTAGAGTAGTGTAGCATGTTCTTGCTTTCGTTATACCTATCCCGATGCATAGCATGTCCTTGTTACTCTTGTTGTTACCTTTACCGCAATCCTATATGCTTATTATAGGATGCTAGTATTCCATCTGTGGCCCTACATTCTTGTCCATCTGCTGTGCTATACTATCGGGCCGTGATCACTCGGGAGGTGATCACGGGTATATACTTATACTTATACATGATACATGTGGTGACTAAAGTCGAATTGGCTTGTGGAGCACCCGCGAGTAATTCACGGATTGGGGCTGAAAGGACCTGTGTCCGACGGCCCTCCGGATGGATCTTTGTGGCGGGCGACAGGCAGGTTGAGACCGCCTAGGAGAGGTGGGCCTGGCCTGTTCGGCGTTCATGGATACTTAACACGCTTAACGAGATCTTGGTATTTGATCTGAGTTGGCTACGGGCCTATACGCACTAACCAACTCGTGGGAAAGATATGGGCACTTTCGGCATCATGGTATCGGCCGGCACTTCGTGACGTCGGCGGCGAGCGGCGCGCCGAATTGGTGGAACACCACTAGGCTAGGTCGCTTCGGCCGCCCTCGCAACGTCAGGTGTGTTTCAGGTGATGGGCCCGGACCCACAGGCGCCTAGGTTTAGATCGGCGTCTTGACCTCTCTGTTGAGCCTAGGTGGGGTTGCGGCGTGTTGATCTTCCGCGGCCGGGCATGACCCAGAAAGTGTGTCCGCCAAATGGGATCAAGCGTGTTGGGTAAGTTGGTGCACCCTGGGAAGTTAATCTATTCAATAGCCGTGATCTTGATAACAGGACGACTTGGAGTTGTACCTTGACCTTATGACAACTAGAACCGGATACTTAATAAAACACACCCTTCCAAGTGCCAGATACAACCGGTGGTCGCTCTCTCTCGGGGATACGAGGAGGGGATCGCCGGGTAGGATTATTGCTATGTGATGTTACATTGGAGGACTTCAACCTACCCTCTTCTACCTGTTGCAAGACGAAGGTGACCAGAAGCGTAGTCTTCGATAAGACTAGCTATCCCCCTCTTATTCTAGCATTCTGCAGTTCAGTCCACTGATATGGCCTCTTACACATATATCCATGCATATGTAGTGTAGCTCCTTGCTTGCGAGTACTTTGGATGAGTACTCACGGTTGCCTTGTTCCCCCTTTTCCCCCCTATTTCTACTCGATTGCTGCGTCTAGACGATGGAGCCGTGAGCTGACACCACCGTCGATGGCGACTACTACCCGGAGGTGCCTACTACTACGTCTTTGCTCTTGGCGGCGACCAAGAGTAGTTTAGGAGGATCCCAGCGGGAGGCATGCGCCTCTTCGTCTGTATCCCGGTTTGTGCTAGCCTTCTTAAGGCAAACTTGTTTAACTTCATGCGTACTCAGATATTGTTGCTTCCGCTGACTCGTCTATGATCGAGCACTTGTATTCGAGACCTCGAGGCCCTGGCTTGTATTATGATGCTTGTATGACTTATTTTATTTGTAGAGTTGTGTTGTGATATCTTCCGTGAGTCTCGATCTTGATCGTACACATTTGCGTGCATGATTAGTGTACGATTAAATCGGGGCGTCTGAGTTGGTATCGAGCCATTGCTGTAGAATCCCCTTTCCAACTCCTTGGCGTAAGTCGAGTCTAGTCATTGAAACACTTTTACTAACATGGCTGTGCGGCTTACGGGCCCACGTCGCCATTGGGTGGTATTAGGATCTTTTACTCCTCGATCTTTACTCTGGGATTCTGAACTCTCTTCTATTAGGGTTAAACGATTTTTACTAAAATCTAACTTTAGGATCTCGTTACTACTTCCTCCGGAGAACCCCTCACTACGGTGATTGCTCCATGAACCGAAGAATTTGAAGATACTCTCGATATTCTCTCGAGACCTTGTGCCTGTCGCTTTTGCAATTCCCTACCACCGAAACATCCCTATGGATAAATAATTACGCCTGTCGTTCTTACTTTTATGCCCAGTTAATCTTGTTATTACAAGATACCCTGAAATTCCCTCTAATGTTCCGAGAATACTTTGCACCTACTGCCTTGCAGTTCTTTGCCACCTGAATACCCCTAAGAATAATTTCTCGCACTTTCCGAGTATCCGCTCATCCCGCTTGTTCGGTGTTTGAAAAGTCTTTGAAATACTATTCAATCCTCCGAAAATCCTTAGCCGCTTTATTGCTCTGCAAATACTTTTCTACTTGCATTATGGATGCTTCCCATATATCTGGCAATATTCACTAGTATCTTTTGACACCGTCATTTTGATCCTATTTGTTCAACATGTGTGCGAATGCACACAATCATCTATCAACCCTTCTAAAATATCTTTCCGGCTCAGACATCATTTTGAACATGAGCTGGTTCTCGACCAAACTATCTGTCGTCGATTGTGCCTCTGGTATATTCAATTGATCCATCCTTGATCAGAACGTCTGCTTCTGATCCTTTGTTTTGGAAATCATAATTCCTTTGCATTAAGCTGCGAATTATTCAGATGCTTCCATAACTTTGTTGCATTTGCATGCCTTCCTCTTACGGTTGAGTATCGATACTCATATCGATCCTTTGTGGACCATCAAGTCCTTTGTTGGATTGTTATCCGATGGTGTCCTTCATAATTAATCACTTTGTGAGTTCTTTCTCCGATACATATTGCCTTTGGTAAATTGTATCCTCTGCTTTCTCAGCCCTGCTCAGCTTTCGAGCTGGTGGTATTTCTATTGAAGCTTGTGGTATATATTTCCACGATACCCTGATGGGTTGAACCTATGCCTTCCTTAATATGTGTGAACTCGACAGTTTTCATGAGTCATACACTTCTGGTATTTTGCCAGATAAAATTTCAACACTACAACTTCCTCGAAGGTGAGAAGTGAATGGAAGATTATGCATTGAGGAAGTAGGAGTCGACCTTGAACTTTGTGTTCATGCCCATGGACACGATGTAGATCCTATCATTAAAAGATTCTCTTAAATTAATTATTCCTTTGGTATAAGTTCATCTTATATCTGGGATCTGGCCTTTTGCAATCGTGGTTCCGACCATGTTCTCTTTTAAATACCATTTCTCGTGCAAGTTTAAGCACTTGTCTTCGGTAGAGCAATACCCCAGTCCAACCTCTACTTCGATCTATCATCGAGTATTACCCCCTGGTATCTCGAGATTATCTTGGAACTGCATAACTTCTTATAAGTTCTTCATCAAGTACTACATTCTCACTGATTACAGTTTTTCAAGGGCTCTGAGTTATTAAACACTCAAAGACACCGATAACTGAATCGAGTCCACACTACGGTTCAACAACTCTTGATAATCTTCTTTAAGCACGAGTTTGTACCCGATCATGCCATTCCTAGCCTGATCGGCTATATCATTATCGTGCAACTTTTAACTGTGCTACCTGGTCCTTCTTCTCGAAGCACAATTTTCGACGATGAGGTAAGCTTACGTCGATTTTCCTCGTCATATCATTTCACCTTGAACAGCAAGCTTGATTTCGAGTTTGTGTCGTGCTCGTGGTTCCAATAACCTTTCGCTTCATCATTCCTTTGACTTGATGTCGTCGCCGATCGATTACATCTTCATGAACTCTCGCGACAAATGTGTCGTGAATATCATCAACATTCTGAGCTCTTCCAAGAGATCTATTGAATTCATGATGAGAAATACCATCCTTGCCCTCGATGATTGGTGTTATCATCGACCACTTTATTGCCTTCCATTCAACACAAACTTGTTCATGTTTCGTGTTATACCTTGAGGTCCTTGCTATCCAACATTTGTTCTTCTTTAGCTTGGAGTATTACCATCTTTTATGACAAGAATGTCGTGAGGATTACTCCACCTCTTAAAAATTCTTGGTATAGTGATACTTCTCATAAACACTATTCTTTCTTGGTCCCCGTATTGATTCTAACCGGAATACCGACATTTGAACTATGATGTGTGAATTCAAAACTTCTAGCAACCCTATTGCTTTGGAGTGAATGGTTGAGTTTCATTCCAATTCTTTTGTTCGTCAAATCACCATTCTAACATTGATCGTGCAAACCCGGCCCATATCTCGGGTGCACCTTTCAACCAATGTTTAATGGTGTATGTCTTTCCTCGGGCATACAACATTATATCATTTGAATTGACAAGTGTCATCTTCTTGTTCACCTTATTGTGGAAATCCATCCGTTTGGAATTCTCGATGAGTTGTCGCTGAGCCCATCAGCCACCTTCTCATCCCCTCCTTGGTTTAAGGATGAACTGTTGCTTCAAGAACCCGCTCCCGTAGTTCATTTCCTGAGAATCTTGAAATGTCACTTCGTCTATTTGTGTGGCACCTTTTCTTCTCGGACATCCTGAGTCTGAGGTAGCATGACACCAATCGGATCTGAATCTCGGTCAGATATGATGGCTGGGACAACTTTCCAAGAGTTATGATATTGGTCCTTTGATGAACCGGTAACATGATGTCATGCCTAGCACCCCCGGGTGGAGGACCGATCATTATAAATTCTTTCGCAAGGATAACCATTCTTCCTGGAGGGAATTGTAAGACTTATTCTATAAGTTATTCCTGATGAATCCTTTGTGTATCCGAAGTATGATCTTTACATGAAGACCATGTCAATGCTATCTGGAAGCATGTCTATGGTACTCCGATTTTCAATAAGAACATTTGAAGCCCAATGCTAAACGTTTCTTGCTCAATTATCCAAACACCTTTGTATGGGTAATGTCATGAAATTTCTCTCCCCTTACCTAAAGGGTTTTCTACTTTCTATCCTCTTATGGATATCATGCCCTGCTTGTCCTTGGGAAGGATATACCCCTGACATATGTGTTTAAACACATTTTTTCTTTCCATTGTTCTGTTTAATCTAATGATCATATTTTCCTTCCATTGGTTTGATTAAACCTTTTCTATGATCTATATGATATAAGCAGTAATAATCCACTGCTTGTGCAAACACCTCGATGTACAACTCTGTCAGTAAGACCTTGATACTATTGTTGATGACATTCCGGTAACCACCGATGGACGGGAACCTTGCCTATTGGTCCGCCTCGTTTCAACGAGCAGTAAAATGGTTCTCTTAGTCCCTCGCCCTTGGTACCTATGTTGTTGCCGACATGACCCTCAGACTCTCCTCTGACATGCCTTGCTTACATGATCGTGCAAGATGTCACCGACCTTCCTACTTTTAACCACATGGTGGGCCCATAACCCACAGTTCCACATGATCGAAACCTGACTCTCCTGTACACCCCCCTATTCCCAAAGTTATTCCTCGCGCATGGACTCGTAAGTAATTCACGGATCACCGTCCCAAGTGATCTATTTTGGTATCAGACGCAATACTTATTCTCGTTGCCCTGAACTCCTTTCACCTTCTGATTAGGCATCGAACTCTTGCCTATCCGTTTGAAACTTCTCATAGTACCTCCTTACTTTGCTCTCGATATTTTCTTAAGATTCAACTCGAGAGTAACTTCCTCCACGTTCCTCGATGTTATCGACCAGATAGTCAACCTTGTAGAGGTCTGTCCTTTTTAAGCTACCCCTTATCCCTTCCGTAAGTACGATGCAGATCCCCAGGGAAGGACGACAACTTCATCATGATGACCCGAAGCAGAGAACTGAAGACATCAATGTATTGGATCGACCTCTTCGAGAAGAGCAACCAAAGACGAGAAGATTCGTTAGGATTTCGTAACCAGACCTTTCCCCCTAGTCCCCCTCTTAAATCTCGGGATGAGATTTCTTGTAGTGAAGGAGAATTGTGACGCCCGGATAATTAAGCTACAATAACCCTCTACTAGTGATGCCGCGTCACCTAGATTACTGTGACAAATCTCGCGTTAGTTCGAAACCGATTCAAATTCGAATTCAAAATCAAGTCAAACGTTAAAGGTTTTCTAATATTAAAACTAAAATGTTCGGGTGGTTCCAAATAATTCATAAGTAATTATGGTGGAGGAACCACACTTTTATAAAAGGAATAATTACTCTAAAATGTTTTGAATAGTAGCAAAAACAATTAGTTGAATTCCTTTTACAATAAATAAAATAGTAAACTATTTTATTTAGTTACCCAAATTAATGTGGCGATAGTATGTATAAGCAATACCAATTTAGGAACCATTGGTGTATTTCTTAAAACTAAAATAAAAGAAAACTAGACATAAAATGAAAAGAAAAGTAAAAAGAAAAGGCAAAGCAAAAAACAAAAGGAAAGAGAGAAGGCCCCCCACGGGCTTGCCCAAGAGGCCGCCCAGCCGGCCACCGCCCAACCGCCACTCCCCATATCCTCACTCCACCCGAAACCCTAACCGAACCAACCCCTCCCCTCACTCCTCGTCTCTCCTCTCCCCGATCCAGATCGGATCGGGCCGATCCGATGGTGTCGCCGGTGCCGCCTCACCGGCGCCCTTCTCCCTCGCTCCCCCACTCCTCGATCCCCTCTGGATCGGGGCAACGACCGTGGCGTCCGGCGCCCCGCTACCTACCCCGCCGCCCCGGCGACGCCAGCGCCATTGACCTTTCACGGCGCGCCCCATCGCTCTCCTCCCGCCGACCCCCCCCTCGAGCTCGTCGTCACATCGCCGCCGCCCCAACCGCGTCGCCTCCCGTCCTCTCCCGACCGGACGCCATCCGGCCCTGCGTGGATCCGGTCGGGGGCAGCCGACGCCCGCGCCCTCGGCCACCTCCCGACGCCTTCGCCCGCTGTTGCCGGACCGCACCGCCGTCGCCGGACCACCCCGCACTCCCCGAGCCCACTGCCACCTCCCTGCAGCTCCCTGTGAGACTCTCCTGCGTTCTCCCCCTTCTCCTCTGATCCCGTTGCCGTAGATGTCGTGTTCCGCCACCGCCCGACCTCATGCGTGCTCGCGCACCACTGCCATCCTAGACGCGCTCACCATGCCCCGCCCTTCCCGCCTTCACACGCCGGCGGCTACCCTCGCCCGGCTCCGGCCGCGACCCGCTCTCCCCCTCCACTCGCTGACCGGCCTCCTTGCATGGCGGCGCCCTTCCTCAACAGGCCACAGGCTACAGCCCGCTGCGCCCTCCGTCACCTCCGTTGGTGCACGGGCGCCACGCCCACAGCCCAGGCCCATTAACCCGCGTGGCCTCTGGGCCACTTCCAACTAGGGCCCCTCTGTTAAAAAAAAAACTAATAAATAAAAATAATTTAATTAATTAATCTTTTTTAATTAACCCTAATTAATTGTGTTTAATTAACCTAATTGCCTTTTAGTCTAATTAACCCTGTTTAATTAAGCTGTGTCAATGATAGCGGGACCCACATGTAAGTTTGACTCAGTCAACTGCACTGTTGACTGCTGATGTCGTGATGACATCATGCTGATGTCATAAATCCATTTTCGAATTAATTTAAATAATTAACTAAAATTTCAGAAATTAATAAAATCTTTAGAAAATCATATCTTTTAATCCGTAACTCGGATTAAAATATTTTCAACATGAAAGTTGCTCAGAACGACGAGACGAACCCGGATTCGCAGCCCGTTCGTCCACCACACACTCCTAACATATCAAACACGCAACTTTCCCCTTCGGTTCATCTGTCCGAAAACACGGAACACCGGGGATACTTTCCCGGATGTCCCCCCCCCCCCACCAGTATCACCTCCTACAGCACTAGGTCACCTCTAGCACCGCGTATTGCCATGTTACGCTTTGTGATACTTTTATTGCTCTGTTATTTATTGTGTTCCCCCTCCGTTACTTCTTTCCGGTAGACCCCGAGACTGCCGGCGACCCCCAGTTCGACTACGGTGTTGACGATCCCTCCTTGCCAGAGCAACCAGGCAAGCCCCCCCCTTGATCACCAGATATCGCCTATTCTACTCTATACTGCTTGCATTAGAGTAGTGTAGCATGTTACTGCTTTCCGTTATACCTATCCTGATGCATAGCCTGTCCTTGTTACTACTGTTGTTACCTTTACCTGCAATCCTATATGCTTAGTATAGGATGCTAGTATTCCATCTGTGGCCCTACATTCTTGTCCGTCTGTTGTGCTATACTATCGGGCCGTGATCACTCGGGAGGTGATCACGGGTATATACTTATACTTATACATGATACATGTGGTGACTAAAGTCGGGTCGGCTTGTGGAGCACCCGCGAGTGATTCACGGATTGGGGGCTGAAAGGACCTGTGTCCCGACGGCCCTCCGGATGGATCTTTGTGGCGGAGCGACAGGCAGCAGTTGAGACCGCCTAGGAGAGAGGTGGGCCTGGCCTGTTCGGCGTTCATGGATACTTTAACATGCTTAACGAGATCTTGGTATTTGATCTGAGTTGGCTATGGGCCTATACGCACTAACCAACTACGTGGGAAAGATATGGGCACTCGGCGTCGTGGTATCACCGGCACTTCGTGACGTCGGCGGAGCGGCGCTGCCGAATTGGATCGAACACCACTAGGCTAGGTCTGCTTTGGCCGCCCTCGCAACGCGTGTGTGTGTTGGGTGATGGGCCCAGACCCTGGGCGCCTAGGTTTAGACCGCGTCTTGACCTCTCTGTTGAGCCTAGGTGGGGCTGCGGCGTGTTGATCTTCTGCGGCGGGCATGACCGGAAAGTGTGTCCGCCAAATGGGATCAAGCGTGTTGGGTAAGTTGGTGCACCCTGCAGGAAGTTAATATATTCAATAGCCGTGATCTTGATAATGTGGGCGACTTGGAGTTGTACCTTGACCTTATGACAACTAGAACCGGATACTTAATAAAACACACCCTTCCAAGTGCGGATACAACCGGTGGTCGCTCTCTCTTAGGGATATGAGGAGGGGATCGCCGGGTAGGATTATTGCTATGTGATGTTACATTGGAGGACTTCAACCTACCCTCTTCTACATTGCAAGACGAAGGTGACCGAGCGTAGTCTTGATAAGACTAGCTATCCCCTCTTATTCGGCATTCTGCAGCTTCAGTCCATCGATATGGCCTCTTACACATATATCCATGCATATGTAGTGTAGCTCCTTGCTTGCGAGTACTTTGGATGAGTACTCACGGTTGCCTTGTTCCCCCTTTTTCCCCTATCTCTACTCGATTGTTGCGTCCAGACGATGGAGCCCAGGAGCCAGACACCACCGTCGATGATGACTACTACCCTGGAGGTGCCTACTACTACGTGCTGCCTGCTGACGACGACCAAGAGTAGTTTAGGAGGATCACGGGCAGGAGGCCTGCGCCTCTTCGATCAGATCCCGTTTGTGCTAGCCTTCTTAAGGCAAACTTGTTTAACTTCATGCTCAGTACTCGGATATTGTTGCTGCCGCTGACTCGTCTATGATCGAGCACTTGTATTCGAGCCCTCGAGGCCCCTGGCTTGTATTATGATGCTTGTATGACTTATTTTATTTGTAGAGTTGTGTTGTGATATCTTCCCGTGAGTCCCTGATCTTGATCGTACACATTTGCATGCATGATTAGTGTACGATTAAATCGGGGGCGTCACAAGTTGGTATCAGAGCCGACTGCCTGTAGGAATCCTCCTTTCCAACTCCTTGGCCGAAGTCGAGTCTAGTCATTGAAACACTTTTACTAACATGGCTGTGCGGCTTACGGGCACAAGCTACAGAAGGCCCACACCGGGACACTATGCAACCACCCACACCGGGACAACCTACAGAAGGCCCACACCGTGCAGCCACCCACACCGAAATGGCCTAGAGATAGAGATAGAAAGAGAAACGCTCGTAGGTGGACACATCAAGGGTGAATATGCATTGTGATATATACATGGAGATTATGAACTTATGATATACATTGTGGTTCCAGCTATATTGAACAAACAACTCACTAAGCCACATGTATCTCTTTCCAGCTCATGCTTGGCGTAATTGCGGTGAACGATAATATTCATCCACCGCTTAATAACGCCTTTAGCCATCTGTTGGCATGCTAGGAAATAACTAGTTGTCCAATGCTGCTACAGTTGCACTAACCAATTATCTAATGCCAATACAGAAGGCGCCACACAATGCAACCACCCACATCCGGACAACCTGTGGAAGGTGTCACACCGTGCAGCCACCCGCGTTGGGACGACGTACAAAAGGCGCCACAAGGTGCAACCACCCACACTAGACAACCTATAGAAGGCGCTACACCGTGCAGCCACCCGCACATGGATGGCCTAGAGATAGAGATAGACAGAGAAACACTCGCCGACGAACACATCAATGGAAAATCATCAATGTCCAGATCCGTATTGTGATATTAGTGGAGATTATGAATTTATGGCGGATATTACGGTTCCGTCCTATTGAACAAACAACCCACTGAGCCACGTTTGATAACCCACAAGTATAGGGGATCGCAACAACTTTCGAGGGTAGAGTATTCAACCCAAATTTATTGATTCGACACAAGGGGAGCCAAAGAATATTCTTGAGTATTAGCAGTTGAGTTGTCAATTCAACCACACCTGGATAACTTAGTATCTGCAGCAAAGTGTTTAGTAGCAAAAGTGGTATGATAATAAAGGTAACGGTAACAAAATTAAAGACAAATGTTTTTGGGTTTTTGTAGTAGTTGTAACAGCAGCAACGGAAAAGTAAATAAGCGAAGAACAATATGTGAAAAGCTCGTAGGCAATGGATCAGTGATGGATAATTATGCGGGATGCGATTCCTCATGCAATAGTTATAACATAGGGTGATATAGAACTAGCTCCAATTCATCAATGTAATGTAGGCATGTATTCCGTAAATAGTCATACGTGCTTATGGAAAAGAACTTGTATGCCATCTTTTGTCCTACCCTCCCGTTGCAGCGGGGTCCTTACGGAAACTAAGGGATATTAAGGCCTCCTTTTAATAGAGAACCGGACCAAAGCATTAACACATAGTGAATACATGAACTCCTCAAACTACGGTCATCACCGAGAAGTATCCCGATTATTGTCACTTCGGGGTTGTTGGATCATAACACATAATAGGTGACTATAGACTTGCAAGATAGGATCAAGAACACACATATATTCATGAAAACATAATAGGTTCAGATCTGAAATCATGGCACTCGGGCCCTAGTGACAAGCATTAAGCATAGTAAAGTCATAGCAACATCAATCTTAGAACATAGTGGATACTAGGGATCAAACCCTAACAAAACTAACTTGATTACATGGTAAATCTCATCCAACCCATCACCGTCCAGCAAGCCTACGATGGAATTACTCACGCACATCGGTGAGCATCATGAAATTGGTGATGGAGGATGGTTGATGATGACGACGGCGACGAATCCCCCTCTCCGGAGCCTTGAACGGACTCCAGATCAGCCCTCCCGAGAGAGATTAGGGCTTGGCGGCGGCTCCGTGTCGTGAAACGCGATGAAACTTTCTCCTTGATTTTTTTCTCCTCGAGACGGAATATATGGAGTTGGAGTTGAGGTCGGAGGAGGTCCAGGGGGCCCACGAGATAGGGGGGCGCGCCCCCTGTCTCGTGGACAGGCCTTGGGCCCCCTGGTGTATTTCTTTCGCCCAATAATTCTTATAAATTCCAAAAAGTGCCTCCGTGGATTTCCAGGACATTCCGAGAACTTTTCTTTTCTACACATAAAACAACATCATGGTAGTTTTGCTGAAAACAACGTCAGTCCGGGTTAGTTTCATTCAAATCATGCAAGTTAGAGTCCAAAACAAGGGAAAAAGTATTTGGAAAAGTAGATACGTTGGAGATGTATCACACGTATATCTCTTTCCAGCTCATGCTCGACGTTACTTGCCGTGAAAGGTAACGTTCACCCACCGCTTAGTAACGCCTTTAGCCATCCATTGGCATGCGAGGAAATAACCAGTTGTCCAATGTTGCTACACCTGACTAACTTGAACTCCTCTCAAAGGCGTTACAAAAATTTACATTACCAAAAGTTATCACTACTAGGAAAAAACCTTACCAGTAGCGTGGGTGCCCGCACTACTGCTATGGCGCTACAGCTAAATATTAGCAGTAGCGTGTTTTCTATCCAACGCTGCAGATATGCTAAGTACTAGTAGCGCTGCTTTCTCCACACATGCTACTACTATCGTATGTACTAGTAGCGCTGCTTTCTCCACCCCACGCTACAGCTAACTAATTAGAAATTAGAAAAATAATTCAAATGCAGTATTCATGGATGGAAATTCAGATGCATTTGCTTCACCAACAATGATTAGTAGTAGCATCAACATAGCCTCTAATTCAGCATAGGACTTGCAAGTAAGGGCAAATTACCACCAACACTATAGCTAATAATCATCATAGCTAGTCATTACCACCGACATTGTCTAATCATCATAGCTACATAGTGTAGCACATAATCATCATCTTGAAATTCATTCTAGCTAGCTAATCACTCCTACTGCTCTCTCTCAGGTAAAATAGCATAGAACATGTGGAGCACTCCGGATTCATCATATTGAAGCATGCAGATGAACCTGTCTCCTAATTGTGGGCTACGCTTCTGATTGCTGCCCCCTAGTACTTCTCTGCGATCCTTCACAATTTTGTTCTAGTCTTTGACTATTAAGACTTGCTCGCTTCTAGAAATCCTGAATGCACTCATGTGCAATGTAGGAAGTCTTGGCCGTATGCTAACCATGGACATGCAACCTTTAGCTTTGATCCACTGAGGCACAACTATCGTCGGGAGTCCCTGTTGAAGAACATCGTAGTAACATACTTAGCAATGAAGTTTAGCTTAAAAAATAATGTATGCATAATTTGCACTGAGGACAAATAGTAAAAGTCTTACCATCTTTCCTAAATAGATGTGACCGTAGTTCAGTACGAACACTATTGGTCGCACGTTTTGAATACTAAGATTTCTAAGTCCAGGAAAATAATTTGTCTTGACAGTATGAAGATCCTCAAGCCATGAAACATAATGACTTGTCTCCTCGCAGTTTAGTTCATCCCTGGGACAGTAGTAGGTCATGTCTACCAAGCGCCGGACATGTTTTCTTGAATGGAAATAAGCTGTCAATAGAGATTAGTTGTCAACTTTTTTGGATAAACAATATCCAAGACATAAATATGGTTGAGAAACTTACATAATGGTATAACTGGAGGCGTCTGCACATCGACCCAGATGTTGATATTATCTTCAATATCATCTTCCGGACGAATATCAAAGGTGATAAGCATATCAGGCTCAAATGCATAAGCCTTGCATAGTGCTCTTCATTGTTTGCATTCAAAATGGGTGTAGGTGTGCATATTGTATAATTTTATGGAAAACTATAACCATGCTCGGTCCTCAAGTTAACTCTTTTTACCTCCATAGTTTCCATAGTACTTGAAACCAACCTTATCCAAGACATATATTCTTGCATGGCGGGGATACGCTAGTAGAATAGTAAAAAATTAAATTATAAGTTGAAGCAAAAGAAGCGTAAGTCATGCTTAATTACGAAAAAAGACTTGTCGTTGTGACTTCTTCAGTATGCACTTGAAGTTCTCATCCAGCTTGATGCTGAAGCGCCTACCACAACTAGGTGAGGCTCACGCACAGCCGCTATTGCCTTCCCAAAGATTCGCACATACCGAATTCCCTGTCGATATCATCGTCAGACATTTCCCATATTCATATAGTTGAAACAGGCGTGCATTCAATGAGAAAAACTAAATCATAAAACGAATTAGTATTCAAAGTAGCATGCATTTAATAAGAAAACTAAATCATCTCTTGCGTCCGTACATCGTCGAATATTATCACTAATACATCTCGAATAGTACCATACATATAACATCACTAATATAGCTAGAACCCTAGCGAACGACGGGTATCGGCGCGGGCGGTGGACACCCAAAGATAAGGAACCATCACAGGATCATAGCTCCAGTGAGATCCCTGAAGAACCATCCAGGTACTGTCGAACCTGCCCTCCAACGCAACCATGTAGCGACGGACGTGCTCATCCTCCTCGCTGATACGGTGAGATACCACCTCCGCGGTGGACGAAGGCCTCCCCACCGTCACTGGCCCACGCAACCGCCACCAAAGAAGGCCCGGGTCGACGACGGGTTGCTTCCTCACCAAGCTGCGTGCCCCGGAAGGTAGCACCTCCCAGTACCAGCCAGGCGGAGCCCAGTCCCGGACATGGCCCCTATAATCAAGCAAGCCTCCTCCGCCGAGTCGACGACGAGGATGCGGGCCAGGCATCGTCGACGTCGAGAATAAATGCTTAATTATGAAAACAAAACTAATAAACACTTAGCAAAATTTGGCATGACCTTTGCTAAAAGCAGGACATATCGAGCGCCTGAAATTTGCCATAACGTCAACGAATCGACATTCTGGCAAAACATAGGCCACTCGGAAAAATATGACATGTCCAAAATGTGACATATTCAAAATATGACATGTCCACTGCAAATTTGCATATAACATAAAAAATTGCTTTAACTAAAAAATTACAACAATTGCATTAACTAAATAAATACCTAGAATTTGTTAACTACACGTAAAACAACTAAAACACCTAGAATTATGTTAATTACACCTAAAACACCTAAATTCTATTAACCTAGATAAATTTCTTTCCTATTTAAAAACGTAGCTAAATTTCTGTCCTAATTTAAAAACCTAGCTAATTTAAAAACCTAGGGTTCATACTACCTAATCTGTCCTAGCTAGGGTACAATCATAACATATTCTAAGAACCTAGATTTTTTCAACTACATTGGGTTCAAAATATCTACTCTCTAATAACTATAACTAGGGAGGGAAGGGGGAGGAGGAAGGAGGAAGGAGTACCTCTCGCTGAAGGAGGAGGGCCGGCGCAGGAAGGAGGTCCAGAGCGGGGGGCGGTCGGTGGGGGAGGAGGGCCGACGCGGGGGAGGGAGGCCGTCGGGGGAGGAGGGTCGGCGCGGGGGAGGCCGGCCTGCGGGGGAGGAGGGCCGGCGTAGGCGAGGGCGGGGAGAGTGATTGAGGGAGATTGAGGGAGAGTGTGAGCGTGATTGTGAGTGAGTGAGAGAGAGGGGCGCGCGGGCCAGCGTGGGGAGAAGCAGAGGTGGGCTTAGCAGCAGCGTGGGGAAGGGGGGCTAGCTCTACAGCTAAAGGGGCCGAGAGCGTGGCCCATTAGCAGCAGCGCTGGGCGGGAAACCACGCGCTACTTCTAACATGCGCTTGTAGCGCTAGTTTTGTCACGCGCTACTGCTAAATAGCAGTAGCGTGGGGTATTTACCCAACACTACTGCTAAATGTCTACCTATAAGCATTTTCCTAATAGTGTATGCCATATATTACATTTATATGATACCATCATCACAATTAAAAAAATTAATGCATGAACATACATCTTCTTCCACCGCGTCTCTGATTAATCGCGTAGAACCAGAAGACGTTTCGTTTACACCAGCTCGCCAGCATAGAAGGCGCCGCACCATGCAGCTAGACACACCCGGATGCCCTGCACATAGAGATGGGGGAGAAATGCCATGCAACCACCCAGATGACATACCATGCAGCTACACACATTGGAACAATCTACAGAAGGTGTCACACCATGCAACCACCCACGCTGGGACAACCTACAAAAGGTGTCACACCGTGCAGCCACCCACACTGGGATAACCTACAGAAGGCGCAACACCGTGCAACCACCCTCATTGGGACAACCTACAGAAGGCACCACACCGTGCAACCACCCATACTGGGATAACCTACAAAAGGCGCCACACCGTGCAACCACCCTCACCGGGACAATCTACAGAAGGCCCCACACCGTGCTTCCACCCACACGAGGATAACCTACAGAAGGCGCCACACTGTGTAGCCACCCTCACCGGGACAACCCACAGAAAGCGCCACACCATGCAGCCACCCTCACCGGGACAATCTATAGAAGGCGCCACACCGTGCAGCCACCCACACGAGGAGAACCTACAGAAGGCGCCACACCGTACAGCCACCCTCACCGGGATAACCCATAGAAGGCGCCACACCATGCAGCCACCCTCACCGGGACAACCTACAGAAGGCGCCACACCGTGCAGCCACCCTCACCGGGACAAACCACAGAAGGCGCCACACCGTGCAGCCACCCTCACCGGGACAACCTACAGAAGATGCCACACCGTGCAGCCACCCATACTGGGACAACTTACAGAAGGTGCCACACCGTGCAACCACCTACACCAGGACAACCTACAGAAGGCGCCAAACCGTGCAGCCACCCACACCGGGACAACCTACAGAAGGCACCACACCGTGCAACCACCCACACTGGGACAACCTACAGAAGGCACTACATCGTGCAGCCACCCACATTGGGATGACCAGACATAGGGATAGATAGATAAACATTCACAGATGGATACATTAATGGCATTTCTATATTATGGTATAAGTGAAGACTATGAATTTATGGCAGATATTGCGATGCCGTTCATATTGAGCAAACAACTCACCGAGCCACATATATCTGTTTCCAGCTCATACTCAACGTCACTTGCAGTGAACGGTAACGTTCACCCACCGCTTAGTAACGCCTTTAGCGGTCCGTTAGCATGCTACGAAATAGCCAGTTGTCCAATGCTGCTACACCTGCACTAACGTGTACTCCTCTCAAAGGCGTTACAAATTCACATTAGCAGAAGTTATGCCACATATTACAGTGCTATCGATACCATCATCACAATGCAAAAATTAATGCATGAACGCATATCTTCCTCCACCGCGTCTTAGATTAACCGCGTAGAAACTGGAAGACATTTCGTCGACACCAGCTCACTCGCACAGAAGGCGCCGCACCGTGCAGCCACCCACACCGGGGCAACATACAGAAGGCGCCACTCCGTGCAGCCACCCACACCGGGACAACCTACAGAAGGCGCCACACCGTGCAGCCACCCACACCGGGGCAACCTACAGAAGGCGCCACACCATGCAGCCACCCACACCGGGACAACCTACAGAAGGCGCCACACCGTGCAGCCACCCACAGTGGGACAACTTACAGAAGGCGCCACAATGTGCATCCACCCACACTGGGATGATCAGAGATAGAGATAGATAGGTAAACGTTCACACAGACGGATACATCAATGACATTTTTATATTATGGTATAAGTGAAGATTATGAATTTATGGCGGATATCTCGGTTCCGTATATATATTAAACAAACAACTCACTGAGCCACATATATCTGTTTCCAGCTCATACTCAACGTCACTTGCAGTGAACGGTAACGTTCACCCACTGCTTAGTAACGCCTTTAGCGGTCCGTTAGCATGCTACAAAATAGCCAGTTGTCCAATGCTACTACACCTGCAATAATGTGTACTCCTCTCAAAGGCATTACAAATTCACATTTCCAAAAGTTATGCCACATATTACACTGCTATCGATACCATCATCACAATGCAAAAATTAATGCATGAATGCATATCTTCCTCCGCCGTGTCTTAGATTAACCGCGTAGAAACTGGAAGACATTTTGTCGACACCAGCTCACCCGCACAGAAGGCGCCGCACCGTGCAACCACCCACACCGGAACAACCTACAGAAGGCGCCACACCGTGCAGCCACCCACACCGGGACAACCTACAGAAGGTGCCACACCGTGCAGCCACCCACGGTGGGACAACTTACAGAAGGCGCCACACCGTGCATCCACCCACACTGGGATGATCAGAGATAGAGATAGATAGGTAAACGTTCACACAGACGGATACATCAATGGCACATCTATATTATGGTATAAGTGAAGATTATGAATTTATGGCGGATATCGCGGTTCCGTATATATATATTAAACAAACAACTCACTGAGCCACACATATCTCTTTCCAGCTCATGCTCGGCGTCACTTGCCGCGAACGGAAACGTTCACGCACCGCTTAGTAACACCTTTAGTCATCCGTCAGCAGGCCAGGAAATAGCCAGTTGTCCAATGCCGCTACACCTGCACTAACGTGTACTCCTCCCAAAGGCGTTACAAATTCACATTACCAAAAGATATGCCATATATTACGCCGCTATCGATACCATCAGCACAACGCAAAAAATTAATGCATGAACATATATCTTCCTCCACGGCGCCTCCGATTAATCGCGTAGAACCGGGAGGCGGTTCATCGACACCAGCCCACCGGCACAGAAGACGCCGCACCGTGCAGCCGGGCACACCGGATGGCCCGCGGACAGAGAGGGAGGGAGAAGCAAACGCTCACGAGCGCGGGCAGCCAGGGAAGACGAAGATAGAGAACGTTGGCGGGCGGGGCCCAGGCGGGGGGGCACAGTGGCGCCTGACACAGCTCACGCCTTTGACGAAACGGCAGCCCCGGGAAGGCAACCCCACCCCCAGAAACGGACTAAAATAAGAGAATCGTCAGGGAGGGGAGGGAGAAAAAGCCGGGACAGGGCAAAAGTCCATACGCAGGACAGGGACGGGCGCGATGGACGGCCCGGATCCCCCCTCGGTGGCCCCGCCCCCGCAGCCCGAGGAGGAATACGAGAGAAGAAAAACGAGAGAGGGGCGCAAAAGCGATAGAGCACTGGCACTGCGCCCGCGCTGGCCCCCGCCCCCGTTCCGCTTGTTTATTTATTTTCCTCACTCCCTGCCTCGGACTGGCACTCGGCTGCTGCTCCCCCTCCTGCTCTGCTCGTCGCTTCCCCGTCCTCTCTCCTCTCCCCTCCGCTCGAGCGGTGGTGGCCAGTGGCGACGCCTGCGACATCCCGCCAGGTTTGCGCCCCTCTGCTCTCCGCTCTTTCTGTTCGTGTTCTTGCTGCCGGCAGGATCGTGCTGTTATCTGCGTCCCTTTCCCGGCGATTCGGGCGCGGCGTTTCCGCTTCGTGGATGGATCGACGGGGGTGCCCGGGCGGGCGGGCGGGCGGGCGGCGGTTCCTGTTTCTTGTCACCCGGGGTGGCGGATTCCGCGCCGGATTTTTCGAGGCTTTTTCCTCGGGGGAGCGGAGCGGGGGTGGTGGCGCGGGCGGTCACGGGCGGGTCGGTAGGCCTTTTTTCTGTTCTTGTAGGCTCAGGTGCTCCCCTCCCTGGATTGTGCGGCGGCCTAGTTTTGGTAGCGATTAAGGCCGCCCGAAATGCCGAGTCCCATGCCCGCGTGCCCAATTCTGGCCTGCCGGGTCGGGGAATGATGGCGGAGAATCTCCTGCATCCGGCCGGCGGCTGCTTCTTCCTAGGCCTTGGAGTGAAATCCATGGCGGCGGCAGTGCTTTTTATGGGGGCGGAATGATTAGAGCCATCGGCGTACATATCTACTCATGTCTCTCCTGCGTTTTTCTTTACTGTACACAGCATATCCTCGTGCCGTGTCGCCTGTTTTAGATATTTATTTCCCTGCAGAATCTTCTACCCGAGTCCAATTATTGCAGTGCAGGTGTTGAATCCTTTTTTTGATTCCAGATGCGTGTGCTCGAGCGGAGGGCTGAACGAGTTGTTGATTTGTGCGTGCGTGCGTGTGTGTGCAGGTAGGGGGAGGGAGTGGGCGATGGATGGCATGGTGGAATCCAACAGGGAGGCGGTGCAGAGCTGCCACAAGGTGCTGGACCTCCTCTCCAACCCCCATGGCCAGCTCGTTCCCCACAAGGACCTCGTGGAGGCCACGGGCGCCGCCGTCGCCAAGTTCGGCTCCCTAGCTTCCAAGATCGGCAGCGGCAATGGTGGACGACAAGGCCATGCTAGGTTCAGACAAAGGATCAAGAAGCCCATGCCTCTCTTTGACAGCAACCTCTTCCGGGAGAGCCCCGCATCGGCATCGGCTGCCGCTGCACCCAAGACGTCCAGTCCTGGCCCGAGCACCAGTCTCCAGCTGTTTCCGAGGTACCAGCAGATGGAGGCCTCCTCCTCCAAGGACCCTGTCAGGATCCCAGCAGCCCAGTTCCCCCAGAGGATGGTTGTGGAGAACCCGTCGGTCGGTTCGAACGGGCCGCCGCTCCAGCTCGTCCAGCCGGTGTCTGTCGCGCCCCCGGCACCGGCATTGCCGGCGGCGCATCTCCATTTCATCCAGCAGCAGCAGAGCTACCAGAGGTTCCAGCTCATGCATCAGATGAAGCTGCAGAGCGAGATGATGAAGAGGGGCGGCCATGGTGATCATCAGGGTGGCAGCACCGGTGCTGGCAAGGGTGTCAACCTCAAGTTTGATGGCTCCAACTGTACGGGCTCATCCTCCCGTTCGTTCCTGACATCTCTGAGCATGGAGGGGAGCATGGCGAGCTTGGACGGCAGCCGCTCCAGCCGTCCCTTCCAGCTAGTTAGTGGCTCGCAGACGTCGAGCACCCCGGAGTTGGGCCTCATGCAGCAGAGGAGGAGGTGTGCCGGCAAGGAGGATGGGAGTGGACGCTGTGCAACTGGGAGCAGGTGTCACTGTGCAAAGAAAAGGTTGGAATTCATTGTGATACATTTGGTATCTGACTACCGTTATTATGGTAATTTTTATGTTTCTTAAATATATCATCCTTTATTTGCAAAATTGCAGGAAGCTAAGGATAAGGAGGTCTATCAAAGTCCCTGCAATCAGCAATAAGGTGGCCGACATCCCGGCTGATGAATTCTCGTGGCGCAAGTATGGCCAGAAGCCAATAAAGGGATCCCCGCATCCTAGGTATAGCGAAATACTTGAATCATATTTATTTATCCCTTTATATACATTTGTCTGCGTATATAGTTGCATCGCACATGATGTCTGCACTTGCTCTTTGCTGGCCTTGTCATTTTGTTATGTTAGTAAACAAGTAGTAACAGTTGGTTTAATTTTCCTTTGTTCAGAGTTAGAGCTTATATATTCGTTTTTTTTTCTGTAGAACTAAGTATATATACCCATATCACTGGATGCATGATCTTCCAAAAAGTTTTCATCCACATGACTTACAGTAATTTTAAAAGTTGATAGCCCTGAATTAATGGGGTGACAATTCTAACCTTTCTAAGGCTAGATTTTATCCCCCCGCTGTTTAGGTAATACTAGATACCGCTTATAGCAAAGTGAGGTTCAGATATCCTTTCCAAAAGAAAGGGTTTCTTTTGTTTTCAATCAAGTCAGTGTAGTTTCATTCTCAAGTTTGCTATAAGCATACATGTAGTTAAAAAGAAACCTGTTCCAATTCTGGTAGTATGCCCATTGCGATCCAAGAAAGGTTACAGCTGACATCCTCTACTTCCCAGCCCCCACTTCACCTGCCTTGTTCTTTCTTCAAACAGGCCACTTAAGAATGTATGTGTGTGCATCATTGTGTTGCAGGGGTTACTACAAGTGTAGCAGCGTGAGGGGCTGCCCCGCGAGGAAGCATGTCGAGAGGTGCGTCGACGACCCCGCGATGTTGATCGTTACGTACGAAGGCGATCACAACCACACCCGAGCTGCGGCAGCCCAGCCACAGCCGGCCTGACCTTTTGGGCCTCCATCGTCGTCGCAGACCGCTTTCGATAGCCTCCGTTTTCTAGAGAAAGAGAAGAAAAAAAAAAGAAGAAGAAGAAGAAGAAGAGACTAGTCTGTACATACTCTTCTGTTCCTAACTGCTGAGGAGGAGGGGGTGGGGGAGGATGGTGATTCAGCTCTTTCAGGAGAATCCATGGCCAAAGGGATTTAATTTATCGCGTAGATTGTCGATTTAGCGGTGTTTCTCATCAATCAGACTCATAAATTTTGTAGACTTTTCCTCCTCTTTTTTTTTGCCCCTGTTGTCTCTGTGTCTGTTGGTCCTTAGGAGTGTGCTGTGCTGTGCTGTGCAGTGTAAGATTGGGCTGCAGTTATATGTCGGGGGTTGGTGTTACTGTAACCGTGCAAGGGGGTTGGAGAATGCAGTGCCTGTTAAAGTTGCGACACCTAGGATCTCACAAATGTACCCCTCGTCTGTCTTTCGATCAATTGGATTGGTGGATCGCCTGAGATTATACCTTTGACATGGCTTCCTGTTTGCCACAAGTGCTGTTTCCTTGCATGAATCCCTTTGTTGTTTTCCTGCATGAATCGTCTGTGCTTCTTGGTACTAACAGTGCGAGGAAACTTGGTACTATATTTTCTCCGCTTGTGTAAGTACATACATTCAATGCACTACTTGCACAAGGTTATAATATAATATAAGGGGCCGTCTATTTATCGGGTACTCCCTCCGTAAAGGAATATAAAAGCGTTTAGGTCACTACTTCAACATGTTTCATCAGTCAGTTTCATCAAAGGTCATTAGATCTTCATTCGACGACTGAAAATAGATCGGACACTATACATCTTCAACCTTCAACTTATTATTTTTCCTCATGCAGCCGCCGGCCAACCCAGGCCTAACTGCCCGCCTCCGCCTCGCCGCCCCAACCTCCCCCACTGCCATGCTGGGAAATTTCTTCGTCAGCATAATGCGTGGGGAAGAATCGCAACATGCACAACGCCAGTCTTGATTAACATTTTAAACTACTTGTTCAACAGCTTTTTCAAATGGTTGATTAACATTTTTATATACACGATCAATAAAATTCATCATTTCCTAATACATGGTCAACATTTTTTATATACACATTTAACATTTTTTAAATGCTTGATTAACATTTTCCAAATACTTGTTCAACATTTTTTCAAATGCTTGATTAACATTTTTATATACATAATCAACATTTTTTAAATATTTGTTCAACATTTTTCAAATACTTATTCAACATTTTTCAAATAGTTGTTCACATCTTTTAAATACTTCTTCAACATTTTTTATTTCGATTGCTTGCTCATCATTTTTATATAATCAGGCGCGTAGTGGGCTGGCCCATTTTGGTCGTTTAATTCAGTTTTGTGCGTTTCATGCTATTGCAACAGAGGGTTGGAGCTATTTTTTTCAAAAAAAATCTGAAAACTTGGGAATGACTTTTAAAAAAGGTTCATAATTTCAAAAAAAATGATTTGGATGAAAAAATTCCTAATTTTAAAGCATTCAAAACTTTAGAAAATGTTTGCGACTTTGTAAAAGTTTCTAATGTCAAAAAATGTTCATTAATTAGAAATAATCCTAAATCTTAAAAAAATGTTCACGGAATAGAAACAATTCTATTTATTTATTTATTTTTCACAAATTTCTATAAATTTTATAACTTCATGAAAGTGATTTTTTAAACACAAAGGCTCCGAATTTGAAAATGAAAAATTCAAAACCCCCCAAAGCAGGTAAAAAAAGAGAAAATCAGTTGGGGCATGGTGACCTTTCACAATACGGTGAAAAAACACCTAAAAAGCATAAATGGGCCGTCCCAATCAGATATAGCTTGCGAAGTGCTCGGCGGAATTTGTCTGCTATGCAACAGTGAGAATAAAATAGGAAACAAAGCGGGGGAGCAACTAATCAAAGGCACCCGCAGAGGTCACTTTGTAGGCCCTCGGAGCACACCAAGTGGTGCGCCCATACGCAGCCACACGTCGTCTGCTGGGCGCACCCTTGGGATTTCATTTTTTGTGCACATTTTTTTGTTTTTTAGGGTTGTATGGTTTTGGTGGCATTTTTTTTGAATGCTGTGATTTTTCGTGAGAAGCATAGTTGTACTTCCTAAAAAGAAAAAAAAAGCACAACATGTACTTGCATGAGAAGCATAATTATATTTCTCAAAAAGGGAAAAACATAGTTCTGCTTTCACGAGAAGTCCAGGAAGTGCTTCAACGAAAAGCACAATTGTGCTTTTTGAAGAGAAAAAGGCACAAATGTACTTCCTCAAAAAAAGGTAAAGCACAACTTGTGCTTCCACGAGAAGCAGAACTGTGTGTTTCGAAAATGGAAAAGTATAGTCTTTGCTTCCGCGAGAAGCATTATTGTGCTTCCGGATATAGTATTTTTTTTCCTGGACATGCATTATTGTGCATCATATGAGGGAAATACAAATGGACAGGCCGCTAGCAAGAGTAAACTAAAACATATCTTTTTGCATTTTAAGAAAATGCAAATCTTTCGAATTATTAAAAATACTTTAATAAAATATAAAAATATATTACATATATTTTCTAGTTTTGAATTGTTTTCGTACTTTTTTTTCATGTTTACCCCTTGCCATACTGATGTGGGAAGGAAGCTGCCACCGCTTGGGGCGCAACAGACATGCGGGAAGAAAATTTTACCTTTTGTATTTTAAGGAAATGCATGTACTTTAGATAGTTGAAAATATTGTACAAAAATACTAAATTTAAAATATTATACTCCCTCTGATCCATATTAATTCTCATTCATTTACTACAGTATTTTTTCGCAAAAAAGTACAGGTTGTACTAAATGGGAGTAGATTTATTTCATACCTTTGAAATTTATTCATACGATTTGTAAGCTTTTGTCATGTATAGTATATCAAATAGTATGCACAATAGGAGAGAAAAATATTATGTTAACCACCAAAAAGTGTGTAATTTCTTTAGTGTACTAATTTGAAAATATCTATGTATGTCAAAATAAACATCCATAACTATTAAAAAAACATTCACGATAGAAATTATTAAAAATATTTATGCAGTTTTGCCTGCTGCGGCTACCAGTAGCTGTGTTTTCCCACGACCTTTTGGTCTCGATTTCAAATCCCCGGCGCCATGTTTTTCTGGTTTGTACTGATGACATGTGGGAACCTTGTGCTAGGGTCTTTTCCATTAAAATAATTATTTCGAGTTTCTTTTGCAAAATAACATGACACACGCCTCATTCCCACTGTCCAGTCGCTGATAGTGGGTCCCATGCCACGCTGGCACGCCTCATTAGCATTGTTTTCATATCAAACGCAATTTGCACTGTATATGCACGCCCGAGGTAAGTTCTGGCACCCGTTCAATGTATACCACAAGTTTTACCACCAAAGTGACTTTTCTAGCCAAGTTTTACCACCGGTGGTGTAATTGACTCTCATTAGTTCTGCAAAGGACAACGCTTCTTGTTAGACTATAGCAAAGGGGAAAGAGATCCTATGGCTCAGTTCTATAGCATGGTGTCATTCCCAAAATTATCAATGCTTAAACTATATTTAGTGAAGGATATAAAAAGATCGCTAGTGTCAGTTGACACCAATGCCTATACCGGAGCTTCGTCCCCTACAGCTAATAAGTGCAGAGCAGATGAAGACTAGTGTTGGTTTATCCGCCGATGAACAAAAGCTTGATAAACTTAATAGAGCAAAAAAAGTAAATATTTAATAGCATCTGATTGAAGTGCCAGTTCTGTGATCTGGCACATGGAGTGTGTAAACCAGTTTGACCGACGATCCCAACATCATTTGTCTCTTTAAATCATGATTTAGCTCATCAATTTGCATTGATAACTTGTTGCGACATGCTCCACATGAAAAGTTTTTAAAGCTAGATATATCAGGCCAGTTCTGGCACCCGTTCAATGTATACCACAAGTTTTAGCATCAAAGTGACTTTTGTAGCCAAGTTTTACCACCGACGGTGTAATTGACTCTCATTAGTTCTGTAAAGGACAATGCTTCTTGTTAGGCTATAGCAAAGGGTGTCCCCGCAAAAAAAAAGACTATAGCAAAGGGTGAAGCTGGAAAAGAGATCCCATGGCTCAGTTCTATAACATGGTGTCATTCCCAAAATTAACAATGATTAAACTAAATTTAGTGAAGGATTTTAAAAAATTGCTAGTGTCAGTCGACACCAATGCCTATACCGGAGCTTCATCCCCTACAGCTAATAAGTGCAGAGCAGATGAAGACTAGTGTTGGTTTATCCGCCGATGAACAAAAGCTTGATAAACTTAATCGAGAAAAAAATGTGTAAACTATTTAATAGCATCAGATTGACGTATCAGTTCGGTGATCTGGCACATGGAGTGTGCAAACCAGTTAGACCAACGATCCCAACATCATTTGTCTCTTTAAATCATGATTTAGCTCATCAAGTCTCATTGATAACTTGTTGCGACATGCTCCACATGAAAAGTTTTTAAAGCTAGATATATCAGGGGAATATTCCAAAGAATATTGTGAAGAAACAATTTAGTGTGTGGAAAGTAATTAAGCTTGTAGTAACAATATGCTCTCTGTTCACAAACATAATTAAATTGAGAGTCTGCATTATATTATAACCTTGTTTTGAAGATGTCATCACTAGGAAGATTGTGTGTCAAATCATGTTTGTAGTACAATTATTCATAAGCCATCCAAAGCAACATAGTGATCCAGCTTGGTTTGATGTTAAAAAATTTACATGCCAATATTTTTTATTTTTTATTTGTGAAAATGATTAAGATCTATTATTAAAGTTCACGGAATTTCAAAGCACCTCAAACAGAATAAAAATTACGTTGAGATTCCGAGAGCACCGAACGACCACTACCGCCATCAGAACGACTCGCCAACGTGCCGTTGTCGCCGCTCCCATACTGGAGCCGGCTTGACCTTGTCAAGAACAACCGAGAAGTCTTCGTGCACGTCCCCTAATGACCAGAGGCTTGGAGCCGCAGTCGTCGTCGTTGAACCACTGAATAGATCTGAAACACCTGATACCATATCTCGCCACATAATGAGAAACCCTAACCTCACCGTTCTAAGGAGACGACAAGAATCTACGGCGGAGCTCCGTCGACTACGTCTACATGGACTAACTCGAAAAGGATCGGAGTCTGCAAGACAAACTCAAAGAAGAAGCGCCGCAATCCGCCCGAGTGCCGCACCTGCGAGGACTAAAAACTCTAACCTAAACTACTAACCGAAGCGGAGACACCGAGATTCCCCTCCCCGCCACCGGTCGCCGGAGCGGCAGGCAGATAGTATGCATATCCACGGGCTCGCCGGCAAAGTCTGGAGGGAAGACTTTACCCAAGCCGCAAGGGGACAGGGGAGGGGAAAATAAGGTGAATCTAGAAGACATGTTCATTTTTACATGGCAATATTTGGCATTGACCAAAATATTGGCTACTAATTGACTGGTTGGGTAGTACCCAACTTTGCATGGAGTTATTATTATTTTTGCAAGTCTTTGCCATTGCGAAACTTTTGAAGGCAAGCCAAACATACCACATACGCTTACTTGATGAAGTGGAAGAAGCTTACCAAACAAGCGTAGCTAGAATTTACCAATTTGTATTTTAATTGTCTGGATTGGCAGGGGCCACACAAACGCATACCCCTCTACCAAAAATTATGTCATCCATCCTCCCAATTGGGGAGATGGTAGAATAACACGCTCACCAAATGCAATTTGAGCCGTGGATCTAGGCCACGACCCTTCTTTATAAGTCGTCAGCCCCGTCCAGGTAGGGGTTTGCTGCATCGGTGACTTATGTGCTAGTTATATACAATTGATTTATCACCGCCGCCTCCTCTCACCAGCGAGGTGGTACTAAACCAAGCAAGAGCGTAGTGGAGAAGAAAAACATATCTTTTGTATTTTAAGAAAATTCAAATGTTTTGAATTGTTAAAAACACTTTAATAAAATATTAAAAATGTATTACATATATTTTCTAGTTTTGATTTTTTCATGCAATTTTGATTTTTTTTTTCATGTTTACCCACTGCCATCCTGATGTGGGAGGGAAGCTGCCACCACCTGAGGAAATTTTACCTTTTGTATTTTAAGGAAATGCATGTGTTTTAAATAGTTGAAAATATTGCAATAAAATACTAAATTTAAAACATTATACTCCCAATTTAATTGTCACTGATTTAGTACGGTACTTTTCCGCAAAAAAGTCCAGCTTGTACTAAATGGGAGTAGATTTATTTCCTAGTTTTAAAATTTATTCATACAATTTGGAAGATTTTGTCATGTATAGTATATCAAATAGTATGCATAGTACAAGAGAAAAATATTATGTAAACCACCAAAAAATGTGTAATTTCTTTAGGGTACCAATTTGAAAATATCTATGTATGTCAAAATAAACATCCATAACTATTTGAAAAACATCCATGATAGAAATTTTGGAAACAAAAGAAACAAGAAAATAGAAAAGGTGAACAAAAAGACCTGTTAAATGAGGCATTTAGAACTGAGTATTTAGCACCAACACGCGACACATTATTTATCGATTTTAAGAAGTGAATATTGGGTTGGCCGTTTTGGCTCCAGGGAGCATATGCTCCCAGATAAATAGCAAATTGAAAAAAATAATAAATAAAATTTAAACTTTCTGATTTCGTTGTAGATATTCTTGTTAGTGTAATAAGCATGCTTGACAAATTTCATGAGAAACAGGATAGTAGTGCTTTGTTGGTGGGAAAAATGTATAATAATTGTAGGTAGCATTTTGTATTCGTCCTGTTTTTTTTTTATTTTGCACAGGTCAAAATATTTAAGCTCCCCCCCCCCCCCCCCCTTTAAAAAAAATTGAAGGTAGCATCTGACTATGACAAAGAACACGCCTTATTTTTTCAGATTTTTTAAATATTTGTAAAATGCAAATTTTTATGCGCGGGAGCATATGCTCCCAAGAGCCGAATTGAATTTCCAGTTAATCTTCATCTTAAATGTAATAAATACAGGATGGGTGCTGCTTGATCTCCCTTGTTTATGGCGATTTATGAATTTCAAGAAGTTGGCACATCTAGATGTGCCTTACTTATTGCATATACTCCCTCCGTTCCCAAATATTTGTCTTTCTAGCCATCTCAAATGGACTACAACATACGGATGTATGTAGACATGTTTTAAAGTGTAGATTCATTCATTTTGTTCCGTATGTAGTCATTTGTTGAAATCTCTAGAAAGACAATTATTTAGGAACGGAGGGAGTATAAGTGATCCAATCACATTACAAAGAAAAAGAAAAAAGTAAAAAAAAAATGTTTGTGTGAATCTTCATATAAAATCAATGGTATATGACTTAGATGTGCAATATTTAGGGCACATCTAGATGTGCTTTAGCAATACATATATCTAGCATTGCTATCTTCCACTCCTTATTAAATGAGATGTATTAACACTAAAGACAGGCTTTGATCTCTCACATTAGACATTACCATCATATAAAGCATCAAGCACCATCAATACACAGTATCCGGCCCGGCACACATAACCACTAGCTTGAGAAGCTGAGATTGATGAGGGCCTTAAGGCCTTGTTTGACAGCAAGGGATTCCAGGGGATTTGGGAGGAGAGGATTCCAGGGGATTTGGTGAATCCCCCTCTTCCACCCAATCCCCTTGAAACCTCAAATCCCCCTCTGTACAAAACAATGTTTGCCAGGAAGGGATTGCCATATTGAATTAAAATGGTGTAAAACAGTTAAAAAACTGATCTTGCAACAGTTCTTCACATGAACAACATAATTCTCTTGACTTGGAATCAATATATCACATCAGCATGACTTAAAACCAAAAATGTCTCATAGGTTCTCGGCATTCATAAGTCCCAGGCAAGACATGCGTACATTCAAGCATGCTAAGAATACATAAGCATGCTGAACTATTTATGCAACATAGAGAAAAGCATCACTTGATGTTCTGTAGCGATTTTTAGAAGAAAGTACATGATAGGAGCATAAATTCCAACTACAAGTTAGCAGTAGCGCAGACACAAAAGCAACCGAGGAGACTCTCAAATAGACGATTTGAGGGACCCTGCAAACATCTCATTATCCTCTGCTTGTTCCACTTCTCAACCTGGTTCAGTGGGACCTGGAGGAAAACAAAATTCGTCTCAGCAAACAAAGAGACTTTTCCCTTGCATAAAACAACAACGATCAGGTATATTTCAAGGAATATTAAGAGCACAAAATACAAAATTAAAAAGAGAACAAAGGCAAGCTCCGTTCAACTTCAGAGGCTGTAGACTGTTTGCAAAGGGAAAATTACAATGAAGAAATAGTATGAATTATCCCATGGCCTTGTTAGAGCTACATCAAGAGGTACAGAACTACTTTTAAATTAAATCAAATAGTAATAAACACAAAAGCAAGGAATAGTATATCCAACTGACACTCATGAACAGACGATTTCTAGTACTATTATAGATAAACAAGGAAACTTTGTTAGAAACATCATCGTTGTTTCTTTATTGCCAAACAAGTTCGTTGTCGTTGGCTGCAGTGATTTGCATATGACCGCATACACAATTCGGAGCAAAGGTTGCATAACAGACCAAACCAAGATGAACTAACAAACAGGATCATAGCAATAACTACTCAAGAAAAAGGAGATCACACTAAGAACTGGACACCTGATAGACAAATTAAATAAGCACCGGTACTATTTCACGAGATAATGAACCCAAGCAGACTCATCCACCCCAACAAGAACCCAAGTAGCTGGCTGTCAAAATAAGAACATATCAGTGGCATGTAAGATGACATATAATCATTCATCAGACCCTCCCAATCAGTAACTAAAAATGAAACAGGAAAAATGAGGTATATTCCAACCAGGTTACATCATATCATATCTTTCAGTTCAGGCAATACTCCATGGTCTCTCTCTCTCTCTCTCACTAATCCAAGTGTTAGTACTATAACATAGTAGCATATCATTTATTATGATACAATAATGCTTCTAGCACTAAGAACTTGAGAAAGCAACAATCCAAGACAGAAATACAATTATGTGTATCAGCGGCAAGCATGACATACCCAAAACTAACCACATTCTGAAACCTACCATCCTTAGGGCCAAATTACACATGAATAAAGTAATCTACCAGCTTATGAACGCCGCACAAAGCCTGCCATGTTCTTGTACAGTCTAGTGTACAGGAACACTGATCTAGAACAACAAACATTGATTGGCATTAAAAGGAGAGTCATAGTCCAAGAGAGAAACATCTCAGCCGGATCACAGTCGTTGTCTGCAGAGATTTACAGATAAACGCGAGCTTGCGCAATAGATCGAATCAAGACAAAGCAACAAAAACACGATCATAGCAAGAACAAAGGGAGCTATTACAACAAGTCTGATCAAATAAAAACTTTCCATTGGTACAGAAATTCTGTAGCTGGTACATCTCCTGACTTCAATTGGCAGCCAATCATCTAATCAAAAGAAATTCTACAGCATGCCAATGACATTGGATCAAAACCTACGTCGACAGTTCGACTGAATTTTGTTTCCAGTGGCAATGTTTCATTGTGAGCCATACAACAAATCAGATGAAGTAATAATCTTACCCTGCAGAAATAATGAAGACCTATGCCAACAGTTTACGTATCCATGGATGATAAGGAGATGTAGAAGGTTCAGGGCAAGGAAATTGCTCGAGCACATCACAAGAGTTAAAAAAATAACCAATATGCTTCCTTCATATTTTTCAGAATATCCGATCGCTGGTTGATCTCCAAAGATCGTGGTACAAATTCATCTGGTACTTATCTTTGGAGCAACCTGGAAGAGAAGTGTGTGCCAAGAGCAACAATGTACAGAATCTCGATTGAGCTCCCTACAATGCAGCTGTCCAATAAATGGTACAACCGAACTGGTTTCTTCAGCAAAACTGCCACATGCTACAGAGCTAAACCACTGGACACACTTACATTTCTCCAAGTCTCCAAAATAAACATGACACGGCAACATCAGCAAACCAACCAAAAACTAACAGCATTCCACCAATTTCCATTGAGCAATGAACAGTAGTTCTAGATACACAGCAGCCAACTATAGTTTCTGAGATGCAAACATGCAATCTAAGAAGAGGTGAACTTGGTGATGGCCTTGGTGCCCTCGGAGATGGCGTGCTCGGCGAGCTCGCCGGGGAGGACGAGCCACCAGCCATGGCCGGGCGGATGGAAGGAACCTAGACGATGAGGGGAAAGGAGGGGACGCGAGGTGAGGGCTTACCATCGGGGAGAAGGCTAGTACGGCGGAGGAGGTACGCCGGCGTCGAGGCGTCGGCCAGCGTCGAGGCGTCGGCCGGCGGCGTGTTGAGGAGTCGGGCGGCGGTGTCTTGAGGAGGAGCCGGGCGGCGGCGGCGGCGTCTTGTCCAAATCCTCGAGGGGGGACTCGAGGGCTGAGAGCCGCGTGGAAAGGAGGGGTTCGGAGGGGGTTCAGAGGGATTGGGCCGTAAAAACCCTGCCTACCAAATGGGCCAACGGGGATCTGGGAGAATTCTGGGCCACGCGAGGAAATTCCGCTCAAAACCCCTCCGATCCGCTTCTACCAAACGAGGCCTAATGGGGAAGCTCCTCGCTGTCGCCACTGCCCTCGGCGCCGTCTTGATCATGTCAACCAGAGCCTACGCGAACCTGGAGGTGACGTGCGAGCAACTTGTTCTTGTTCGCTGAGCACTTGATCGACAAGTACGCCTACGCCGACGCCAAGAGTGCAGCTCGGGACGTACCCTCGGCCGTGCGCGACTGCAATCGGTACTTCCACGAAGCCGGGCTGGGGGCGCCGTTCTTGGAGCAGAGCGCACAGTGTGAGCAGTTGGGGATCATCTGTGGGGCCATCACCGACCTTTTGTGATTTTCGATGTGCATCAGGGGCCTAGAAAGAAACCAATTTATTGAGTAATAAAGGGTAATAATCTAATAATTTGATGTATGGAGCTTATTCAGTTTTGATCTCCTGCCTTCACGCCGTGAAATCCTTATACATTGTTATTAGTTCTGCTAAGAAGGACAAAGCTTCTTGCCAGACTAGCGAAGGGTGAAGCTGTCAAGCTGGAAAAGAGATCCTATGGCTCAGTTCTATAGCACGGTGTCATTCCCAAAATTAACCATGATTAAACAAAATTTAGTGAAGGATCTTAAAAAAATCGCTAGTGTCAGTTCACACCAGTGCGTATACTCGTCCCCTACAGCTAATAAGTGCATAGCAGATGCAGATTAGTGTTGGTTTATCCGATGATGAACAAAAGCTTAATAAACTTAATGGAGCAAAAACAAAGAAACAATATGTAAAGTAATTAATAGCATCAGATTGGAATGTCAGTTATGTGATCTGGCTCGCAGAGTGTGTAAACCAGTTAGACCTACGATCCCAACATCCATTGTTTCTTTAAATCATGTTTTGCCTCATCAAGTCGCATCGATAACTTGTTGTGAGATGCTCCACATGAAAAGTTTTTAAAGCTAGATATGTCAGGGGAACATTCCAAAGATATTGTAAAGAAACAATTTAGTGTGTGGAAAGTAATTAAGCTTGTAGTAACAATATGCTCTCTGTTCACAAATCCATAATTAAATTGAGAATCTGTATTGTAGTCTAGCCTTGATTTGAAGATAACATCACTAGGAACATTGTGTGTCAAATCATGTCTGTAGTGTTTTCACAAAAAAAAATTCATGTTTGCAGTACATATATTTTCATAAGCCATCAAAAAGAAAAATTGTGTTCTTGCTTGGTTTGATGTTAATTTTTTACATGCCAATATTTGGCATTGACCTAAGTATTGGCTACTAATTAACTGGTTGCAAAACTAAGTACCCAACTTTGAATAGAGTTATTTTTATTTTTGCAAGTCTTGCCATTGCAAAACTTTTAATGGCAAACCAAACATACCACATGCGCTTACTTGATGAAGTGGAAGCAGCTTGCCAAACACATGCATAGCTACAATTTACTAATTTTTAAATTTAAATTTTCTAGATTGGTAGGGGCCGCACAAAGACATACCCCTCTACCAAAAATTATGACGTCCATTCTCCTAATTGGGGATATGGTAAAATAACACTCACCAAGTGCAATGTGAGCCGTTAATCTAGGCCATAACCTTTCTTGGTCAGTTGTAAGCCCCGTCCAGGTAGGGGTATGCTGCAGCGGTGACCTATGTGCTAGTTATATACACTTGCTTTATTACCCCCGCCTCCTCTCACCAGCGAGGTGATACTAAACTAACCCAGAGCGTCGTTGAGCAGAAAATCCTATTCTAGCCGTTTGGTGGCCCCATTTCGTGCGCATTGATGGCCCAACCCACGTGCCGGCTTTTTACATATTATTATTATTATTATTATTATTATTATTATTATTATTATTATTATTATTATTATTTCTTTTTGTTATTTCCTCTTCATTTTTTTATCATTAATACTTTCTTTTCATATATTTTTGTTCGTCTTTCACCCTTTATTGTTTGGTATTTTTGTTTTTTACTTTATTTTATTAATCTTCTTTGCATAAATATGTGATTTTTTGATAATGTGAAAAAAAATCTATTTTTGCATGAATTGTGAGCAGTCGGGGATCATCTGTGCGGCCATCACTGACCTTTTGTGATTTTTGATGTGGATCAGGGGTGGAGACAGAAACCAATCTATTGGTTTATAAAGGATAATATAATGATTTGATTTATGGAGATTATTCAGCTCTGATCTCCTACCTTCACGCCATGATCTCCTTATTATTCGTTTTGCGTTGGTGTGACTTTTATCTCCTGCTCATTTCTCTCGAGTGGTTTCATCTCTACCAAAAGAATATACTATCACTTCTGCTTAGGTACACCCCTTAAATACATAGATGGTTCAGATCTCTCCATAGCCCTTCATAAAAAGGTTAGGGTGGTCTTTTTAAACAATACGTCATCCATGCTGATACGTGGCTAGTGTACATACTGCCAGTACATGGTGCTCTCAGCTTTTTTCTCTTTCCTTTTAAACTACAAAAAAGAGTGCGGGCGACATGAATCAAACTCATGACCACTGCGTTCAAAGAAAACTGCGCTAACTAGCTAGACATTTTAACGCTCGTGCCTATTTATTTTCTTCTTCTTACCTTCTTCTTCAGTTCAGAGAAGGCCCCGGTTTCGCTGGGCTGGCCCATTGTTCAACCGGTCTTTTTCCCACTATTTGTTTCTTTTTTGTTCGCTTTTTGTTTCTTTTTCACTTTTTCTTTTCTAAAAAATGATCGTACTTTTAATTGTTTTCTCAAAATTACAAGAAATGTTTGCGTTTTCAAATTTTGTTCAGAAAATACAAATTTCTGCATTTTCAGAAAATTTAATAAATATTTTTAAAAATGGTTTTGTCTTTCAAAATTGCTCAAAATGTCAAAACACAAACATTTAAAAATAGTAATTAACAAAAATTTGGACACGAATATTTTTTGAACATTTTTGTAAATCTCTAACAAATTTAAAACTAAAAGACATAAAAACACGAACTTAAATTCAAACCAATTTTTTTGAGTTTCCCTGTATATTTTTTGTATCTTTGTATATTTTGTTTTAAAAAACAGAAACATTTTTGAATTCTAATTTTTTTTAAAGTGCGAGCATTATTTAAAACTCCTCGAACATTTTTTGAATTTGTGAACAAATTTTGCATGGCCTTTTATGACTAATTCAAGTCAAGTTGTTTGAGTTTTGGACAAGTTTTGCATATTCTGAAGTTTTCTCGGTGAAAAAGACCGATAAATGCCCGGACGTGTTGCAACGTGCATACGGTGTCGGAGTCATTCAAACCAAGCATGTATGCCTAACATGGACATGCCAATCCGCTTGCAAAAGTTGTGGCCAGTCATGAGATTTTCCAAAAAATACCATGTTCAACAGGGAGTGTTCGGTTAGGCTAGATGGGTCCATTCAGGAGCACCTCGTTTCGCTACATTCCTTAAAGGGCCTCAATTTTTTCATGGCCTTGTATGACCAATTCAAGACACCATGTCAAATTGTTTGGGTTTTCACAAGTTTTGCATTTTCTGTAATTTTCTCGATTAGAAAAGGACAATAAATGACTGGACGTGTCGCAACTTGCATACTGTTTTGAAAGTCGTTCAAACCAGACCTGGATACCTACCATGGGCATGCCCACCTGCTTGCAAAAGTTGGGGTAATTTCAAGGATGCCCAAAAATAGACCATGTTCAACAGAGTGTGTTCGGGTAGGCCAAAAGGGTCCGTTTGAAAGTACATTGTTATTCGACATCTGTCCAATGGAACGAAATTTTTTGCATCAACTTCTTGACCAATTCAAGGCATCATGCCAAGTTGTTTGAATTTTTGACAAGTTTTGCATTTCTAGAGTTTTCTTAGTGAAAATGGGCCAACTCAGTCTCTCGAAGGTGCTCATAGGGGTAGGATGTGCGTGCATGCATTCATAGAAACCATTAGAGTTATAAAGGGTAATGGTCTAATAATTTGATGTATGGAGGTTATTCAGCTTTGATCTGTTGCCTTCACACCTGATACGGGCACGACGGAGGAGGTGAAGCCCAATTTCTGGACTCCACCAAGCTAGGCGTGTCATTGTTATTTTTAATAAGGGACAATTCCATTTCTCCCCCTAACTTGAACCCACACCTGGCATTTGCCCCTAATTTTCGAGTATGCTCAAAAATACCCCTCTTCCGTTTGGCACCGTTACAAAAATACCCTTTCGTGCCGTTTCCGTTCAGTCAAAGGGCTTTGACTGTCTCCTTGGCATTTCTGGGACAATTTTCCCCTCCTTACAGGTGGGACCCACAAGTAGAAAAAACAAAAATAATAATGAAGTCAATGTTAGACCAGCCAACAGGGACGGGTCAAATTAGACTTTGGGGGCCCACATGTCATTGTCTCTTTAATGTATTTACCTTTATTTTTATTATTTATTTATTGACAATAGGTATTAACCTTTATTAGTTAATATACTTAGAATAGAGGGCCCATGGGTCAGTGGCGCACACACACTTTTTTAGGGCAAGTGGCACAGACACACACTTAAGTACTTAACAGGAGGGTTAGCCTAAACAACTTTTTAACGACAGGGGCTAAATGCCGGCGGCGGCGCGTGCGTGAAGGCACAACGGCGACGTACACGAGGATGCCGGAGAGGTCTATGGGCTGCGAAGCTGTCCTGTGAGGCTGTGGGCGTGAAGCCGAACTGTGCCGAGGTGGCCAGAGCCAGTGGGCGGCCGGGAGGACAGGCAACAATGAGCTCGAGCAGCGGCGACGGGCGGCGCTCGACGCGAGAGGAGAAGAGAGCACGTTGACTCAGAAAATAGCGGCAAAGGGAGGATGGGATCACCTGGAGCATGACTGGGTGTTCGGGGACGGTGGGGAGACACTACAATGTTGGCTTGGACCTGCGCGGCGGCCGCCGGAGCATGCACTCACGGGGGGAGGTTCTTGGGAATGGGGAGAGGCTCGAGGGCGCACCACGACATCCGGGAGGTTGTCTCGGAGCTGATATACTTGGAGGAATCCACCTAGATTCATGGGTAGAGGAGATCAGGCGGCGGCCGCGCTCCACCGGAGTTGGGGAAGGCGAGAAGTGAGCCGTCGATTTGGGGTGCTTCGTCCGATTCATCCCGCTGGAAAATGAATCAGAAAGTGGTGGATCTAATGGGCATGATATAGAGGCTTGAGTCTGCTCTTGGTCGCCCGTGCGTGAGACGTTGCCGGCGACGACATGAACCTTGCGCCGATTTCGTCGTAGTGTTGGTTCCGTGGGCCGCCCACGTGCCCAACTATGGCCAATCGACAACGATTGCGCGGTGCTGAGCGCACCACGACCATGCCGGCGAGCCTGATGCTGGCCATGGCCGCCTGACGTTGGCCGCCGCCGGAGGTGAGCGATAGAGAGAAACAGAGAGGAACTAGAGGGAGAGATTTATTTTTCTTTTTGTTTTTTGGTTGGGTCCACCTGTAAGTGGGACAGAGGGGAAAGAGAGGGTTTTTCTACTATTTTCTTCTTTTTAGGGCAGGTCCCACCTGTAAGTGTGATACACTAATACACGAAGGGGCAAAATTGGCCAGAAGATGCCCCGTAGACGGTCAAACGTCTTTGACCAAACGGAAATGGTACGGAATGGTATTTCCATAAGGAGCTTTGACCGAAGAGGGGTATTTTTGAGCATACTCGAAAATTAGGGGCAAATGCCAGGTGTGGGTTCAAGTTAGGGGGAGAAATGGAATTGTCCCTTTTAATAATTGTGGCTTGGTTTTGGGCCTGTCCAACCAAGTCAGGTCGAGGCCCATTAGGCTGGGCGCCTCACCCCTCCATATAAGGAGCTGGGGCGCATTAGGTTTAGGGAGTTCAGAATTTTAGTCTAAAACTATCGAGTTGTGTTTTCTTGGTGAAGCATCCCTCCCGGGACGGCGATGCCGTTTATCTAATAAAGATTGCTGCGGAGATTCTTGTGTTCGTCAAGGATTATCGTGCTTTGGTTTGAGGCGTGGTGATCTTCATCACGTTGCTTGCTGGATTTGTTTCCTCATCTTCAGGTTACGTGGATTACTCCCGTGATTAGAAGTTCTTCTATTTAATTTTCTTGCGGTGAAAGATCGGGCTAAAACTATAGGATCATCACGTTGATCCTTATCAACACCATTAAATCCGTATACATTGTCATTAGTTCTACAAAGAAGGACAAAGCTTCTTGTCAGACTATAACAAAGGGTGAAGCTAGAAAAGAGATCCTACGGCTCAGTTCTACAACATGGTGTCATTCCAAAAATTAACAGTGATTAAACTAAATTAAGTGAAGGATTTTAAAAAATTGCTAGTGCTAGTTGACATGAGTGCCTATACTGGAGCTTTGTCCCCTACAATTATTAAGTGAGGAGAAGATGAAGATTAGTCTTGGTTTATATGATGATGAATAAAAGCTTGACAAACTTAACCGAGCAAAAGACAATCCCAACATTAGGTTGTAGTGCCAGTTCTGTGATCTGACACATAGAGTGTGTAAACCAGTTAGACCGACGATCCCAACATCTATTGTTTCTTTAATTCATGATTTGGCTCATCAAGTCGTATTGATAACTTGTTGTGACATACTCCACATAAAAAGATTATAGCTAGATATATCAGGGGCACATTCAAAAGAATATTGTGAAGAAACAATTTAGTATGTGGAAAGTAATTAAGCTTGCAGTAATAATATGCTACCTGCTCACAAACCAATAATTAAGTTGACAATCTACATTACAGTCTAGCCTTGTTTTGAATATGTCATCACTAGGAAAACTGTGTGTCAAAACATGTTTGTAGTACAGATATTCATAGGCCATCAAAAGGAACATTGTGGTCATGCTTGGTTTGGTGTTAAATTTTGACATGCCAATATTTGGCTTTGACCCAAATATTTTCTACTAATTGACTTGTTGCATAACTGAGTACTCAACTTTTCATAGAGTTATTATTATTTTTTGCAAGTCTTGCCATTGCAAAACTTTTGAAGGCAAACCAAACACACCACATACGCTTACTTGATGAAGTAGAAATAGTTTGCCAAACATGCATAGCTACAATTTACCAGTTTCTAAATTTGAATATTCTGGATTGGTAGGGGTCGCACACGCGCATACCCCCTCTACCAAAAATTATGACGTCCATTCTCCCAATTGGGGAGATGGTAGAACAACACGCTCACGAAGTGCAATGTGAGCCGTTAATCTAGGCCACGACCCTTCTTGATCAGTCGTAAGCCCCGTCTAGGTAGGTTGGTATGCTGCATCGGTGACCTATGTGCTAGTTATATACACTTGCTGTACCACCCCTACCTCCTCTCGCAGGCGAGGTGGTACTAAACCAAGCCAAACCGCCGTGGAGCAGAAAATCCTATTCTAGCCTTTTTGGTGGCCCCATTTTGCCTGCATTGATGACCCAACCCACGTGTGAGTTTTTTACTTATTTTTTCATCCTTTTGTTAATTTCCTCTTTATTTTTTCTCATTAATATTTCCTTTTCATTTATTTGCATTCATGTTTCACCCTTTATGGTTTGGTATTATTGTTTTTAACTTTTATTTAATTTATCTTTTTGGTGTAAATATGTGATTTGTTTAATATAAATAAAATATATGTAGATATGCCTGAATATTATTTAAATATATGATTTTTTAAATAAACAAACATATTGTGTATGGGGACATTTTAATTGAGATGGATTTTTACACACACAAATATTTTCCACTTTTTCGTGCTATATTATTTTTTACATTTTTGTTGAAATTTTGCCAAGTAAAAATATATTTCCCTGAAATAAAAAATAATCAATGTGACATACAATTGCCGACCTATATGAGAGATGCAATTCTGAAACTCTTAGTTCATTTAGTTCAACCAAACGAATCGAAAAGTGATCTTAGTTTTGAAAATTCAGTTCATTTATTTGACATAAGGACGGTTACATGGTATCCTAAATGTCACAAATTTGCAATAGCCCTTTGTAATGGTACATTTTTGGCTAATATGAATCATATGCTTCATGCATCACATGATTCTCTCAGTTATATGCGCATGTGACGAGTTAGTGCACCAAGCAAGAAATAAGTGTAAAATGAAAACCACAAAGTACTGTCGACGGGTGATTGCCGAGATCGGAGCTACAATGCAACTTCTAGATTACTCTACCGGTTCTTTTTTGTGTTCTTTTGTATATTTCTCCATTTCCTACTAATGTTGCCAATTTATCCTTTTGTACTTCAAGGGCCTAGTTGACTTCCCTTCTGTCCCTACCTGACACTATGAACATGAATAATAGATATCTATTGTACACGATGACCACAAGCCTTTTAAACTGACACACGTAGCCAACCATCATCGGTCAGGGTATGGGACGACGCGATTGTACCCCATATATGGACATCGTACCCGCGCACAACGCGGCCCAGGGAGGGGCACCACTCCCCCCTCGATTTGTCACATCGAGAGTCCTTGGTTTGCTCGGTGAGCCACCGCTATTGCCACTGTGCGCCTCAAACCCCGTCTTGGGGACTCCATGTGTAAGTGCATCTAGTGCCCCTTAGTGATTTTGGTGTATTGAAGACTTATAGGTTAAGGGACTAATGTGTTTATGAGTGTACACAGGTCTATAAGTCTATGAGGAGTTTGATATTTACAGAGAAAGTCGACCCCTAAAAATGAAGTTCTTCGTCTGAAGCCTTTGGTATTCTGAAGACTTTCTGAAGACTTTGAAAGTGAAGAAATTGGCGTGACCTTGAAGACATGGTATTCATTTGAGGAACATGAAGCGTGAAGACTTTTTTTTCATAGTTTCGTTTTCTCTTTCTTGAGTCATAGGAAACACCGTACTGTTAAAGGGGGCTGAGGAAATACTAAGGAAAAATTTCCATGTGATGCTCAACTCAAAATCCTACACCTACCAATCCCTTCGAGTGAAGCCATTGGAAATCTCATACAGTTCAGTCAATTTCTTGATGATAGAGACGAAGTTCTTACGGTCACGAGAATTTGTTCTGACCGAGGAGTTAGGAATTCGCCAGTCTGAATTGCCTACACGGTGAGGAACATGATAGCCCGAGGAATTTGAGAGTCAAATTTCCGACCGTTCTTTGTCTTCTTGCGCCACCTGTCCCAAAATATCTTATCTACCTAACGGTCATATCATTGAAGGGCATTTATGTCTTATCATGTCGGGCTGCTCCCTAGGCTATAAATAGCCGCCCCCTACAACCACTAGCTGGTTGGCTGCTCCGAGAGAAACTGACACTTGTCATTTGAGAGCATCCCATCCTCCGAGGACTTTGAGCGAAAATCACCGAGTGAGGAAAAACCCAAAACCAAACCCCTACAAACCCAAAGTGATTGAGCATCACTGAAGAGATTGATCTTGCGTGGATCCGACGCTTGTTACCTTTGAAGACTGTGCTTCTTCCAGACGGTTAGGTGTCATGGTCTAGAGCATCCAAGAGGAATTGTGGATCACCGAGTGACCGAGTCTGTGAAGGTTTGGAAGTCGCCTGAAGACTTACCACGAGTGATTGGACGAGGTCTCTGTGACCTTAGTTCAAGGAGAATACGGTGAGGACTTGGTGTCTGAGTTGCGTGCTCAGCGATCGGGTGTCCGGACTGTGTGTCCTCGAGTTTAAATACTCAGCCGCTCCAACCAGACGTACAAGCCGAGACAGCAGTTGGAACTGGTCTACCAAATCATTGTCTTCACCAACCTTCTGGTTCTATTTCCTCAACTCTTTCATTTCCTCATTAATGTGTTGAGTGTTTGTGCATATCTGTGTTTGAAGACTTTGATGAAGACTTTCTCAATTTCCTCAGTTCAATTTCTTGATCTGTTTGTCTTCATCTTGTGTTATCATGTGTTTACGCTTTCAGACTCTGTGCGTGTCTTCATTTCATCATGATGACCATGCCTCGATTCTGTTATGCTTACTTCGAGTACTTATTCCGCTGCAAGTAGTTCTTCGCTAAGGAATTTCCTCACCGCAAATTCCTCGATGAAGAATTCATAAAAATCGCCTATTCACCCCCCCCTCTAGTCGATATAACGCACTTTCAATTGGTATCAGAGCAAGGTACTCCCTTGTTCTGTGTGATTTTGGTTTAAACACCTGGAGTTTTAGTTATGTCGACCGTAGGTACGAATAAAGTGGCATGCCCTATCTTTGACGGTCATGATTATCCCAAGTGGAAGGCCATGATGAGGAAGCGCCTCATGGCTATGAACAGCGAGCTGTGGACCGTCACTGAGATTGGTCTTACCGATCTATGTAAGAAGGCAGGCGCTGATGACATTCGCAAGTACACTCGACTTGACATCATGGCGAAGGACATCATCTGTTCCTGCCTATCCCGAGATGAATTCAAGCGCATTATGCATCTTTGCAATGTGAAGCTTATCTGGGACCGAATCTCTGACGTCTATGAAGGTCATCGAACCCGTCATGATCCTTGGTTTGAGGACTTCAAGGAATCTCTCAAAACGATGACTCGAACCTGAATCATCATCTTCTGCATCATGTCTCATGGCAAAGGGTGACAAGGTAACCGAATGTTCCTCATCCGAGTTTAGTGACGATGAATCTGATGATGATGGATCTGATGATGATATTGAACCTAGTTATACCAAACTTGTTTGCATTGCCACTAAACAAAAAACGGCCTTGGAAAAGGTTCAAAACATGCAAGACAAAATTAATGATATGTTGGGTGAAGAAATGGATCGCACTAAAGCCCTGACTGAAAATCTTCAGAGACTTCAGTCTAGGTTTGACAGCCTTCAAGGTCATCATAACACTCTCTTATCTGATCTTGAGAAGCTAAGAGTGAGTCATGAAGATCTTCAGAAGGAGCATGATTCATTACTTGCTCAACAAATCAGCGCTTCTCAGGAAGAATTTGTTCCTCCATGCTTAAAGTGCATTGAACGTGAATCTGCTAATTCTTCACCTGAATGTTCAAATGCTTCAATTGTTACAAATTCTTCACCTGTCTCTGCTATCACTAATTCCTCATCTGAGGACATTGCTAGTATCACTAACGATGCAGGGCTGAAGGAATTGTACATGATAGGCATGTACAAAAGCCTCAAAGGGCATCAGACTCTTTGTGATGTGCTTAAAAAGCAGATCCTCAACAGGAACCCTAGGAAAGAGGGTATTGCCTTTGAAACTCAATGCTGATGGAACATATTGGAAGCCTGAGCAGTACCCCAAAACCTCATGGGTTGCTGCAAAGGGACCTCCAGTTAATCCATCTAACTTATCTGGCTTTACATGTGAATCTCCTCATTCTTCTGATGAGTCATTTGACTCCAACTATAAACTGTTCAAAAATCAGAATGGTGAAGTATCTGCTAGATATGTTGGCACTAACTGCAGGAACGGTTCTCCTATGAAGAAAATATGGGTTCCCAAGAAGTGCCTTGAAGGTCTTCAGGTGAATGTGCTCATGACACCACCTGTGAAGAATAGGAACCCCAGAGCAAACTCTTCATATGGACCAAATTCTTCATATGGATCCAAGTCCTCATACGGACCAAATTCCTCACGTGGATCAAATTCCTCAAAAGGATCAAAGTCCTCATATGATTATCATCGTGCTAACAACTCTGTTTCGCAGGGTAGAGCTAAGGGCTATGAATATGTGCATTATTCTTCAAACCATTATGTTCATAAGTCCTCGAAGAATTTCTCTGCTTATTCATATGCTTACCCTAACCCCTCATATGTGAAACGAAATGGATTGGCTTCTATGCCACCATTCTCATATGGAGCTCGTAGAGTGATGAACTCTTTGCCACCCCTTCAGATGTGGGTGGTGAAGAAAAAGAACTAATCTCTTCTGCAGGGTCAGGTCTCCAGACGTGCTTTAACGTCTGAAGAATTTGTTGGGGGCCTGACAAAATTGCCTGAAAGGACGCAGGCTAATCATGAAGAAATGAACTTTCATTTCACACGTCCTCATACTGCTATATCTGTTTTACTGCTTGATGAAATTCATCTGATGAAATTGATATCATATTCTTCACTGATGAAGTATATGAGATCGTAAGTTACACTAATTCATCTGCAGGATGATCAACCTAAAGCCAATGAGTGGGTCCTCGATAGTGGATGTACAAATCACATGGCTGGTGACAAGAACCTATTGATGGATGCTCCCTTATCACCGTCACATCTGAAGCATATCATCTTTGCTGACAAAGGCAAAAGTCAGGTATTGGGTCTAGGTAAGGTTGCGATCTCTAAGGACATACACATGGACAAAGTCATGCTTGTTGAGTCCTTAGGGTACAACCTCATGTCAGTCTCAATGCTTTGTGATCTTGATATGGTTGTTGTCTTTGGCAAGTATCGTTGTGTTGTGATTATGGAAGTGACAATTCCAAAGTCTTGAAGGCTTTAGGAGAGGAGACTTGTATATTGTTGATTTCTCTGGGACCACAACTAGCCGTGTGCCTACTTGCAAAAGCTTCGAAGGCTGGCTATGGCATCGACGACTTGGTCACGCAGGCATGAGGAATTTGCACACGCTTGCGAAGAAGAAGCATGTCATTGGCATTGAGAATGTCAAATTCCTCAAGGATCACTTGTGTGGAGCCCGTGAAGCTGGAAAAATGACCAAGGCCAAGCATCCAATGAAGACTATCATGACCACTACTCGTCCATTCAATTGCTTCACATGGACCTCTTTGGTCCTAATCATTACTCAGCAGTCACTAATGATGCATCTCTATATGGCTTTGTTATTGTTGATGATTACTCTCGTTACACATGGGTACACATTGTCACTTACAAACATGAAGTGCAGGAAGTCTTCAAACGATTTTCCTCGAGGGCTTCAACCAACTTTGGTGTGAAGATCAAGCACATCAGGAGTGACAATGGAACTGAGTTCAAGAATTCCGGTCTTGATGACTATCTTGATGAACTTGGTATTACTCATGAGTTATCTGCTCCTTATACTCCTCAGCAAAATGGCGCCGTGGAGCGCAAGAACAGAACTCTTATTGAGATGGCTTGCACTATGCTTGATGAATACAAAACGCCTCATCGTTTTTGGATTGATGCAATTGATATCGCGTGCCACATCATCAACAGAGTATATTTTCACAAATTCTTCAAGAAGACTGCCTATGAACTCCTCACTGACAAGAAACCCAATGTGAGTTATTTCAAAGTCTTCGGTGCTAAATGTTGGATTAGAGATCCTCATCACAATGCTAAATTTGCACCGAAAGCACATGAAGGTTTTATGCTTGGTTATGGAAAGGACTCGCACACCTACAGAGTCTTCAACAACGTTCTTCACAAGGTTGTTGAAACTGTAGATGTGCGGTTCGATGAAACTAATGGCTCGCAAAGAGAGCACCTACCTTCTGTGATAGATGAACCAGCACCTGAGGATTCTATCAAGTTCAAGGCGACTAAGGATGTCATTCCTACTGAAGAATCTGCTGAAGAATTCATTCGAGAACGCGAAGAACGTCGAGCTGATGCACCTGAAGATAATGCTGAAGAAAATGGTGCTAAAGAAAATGCTGATAAATTTCTCAACGACAACCAGCTCATCCTCACGTTGCAAAAGAAGTGCAAGTTGACAAGATCATCGATGACATTGAAGCACCAGGTCCTGTCACACGCTCAAAAGCTTCACATTTATCTAACTTCTGTGGGCACTATGCTTTTGTCTCTATCACAGAGCCCACTAAGGTAGATGAAGCATTTCTGGAGCCTGAGTGGATTTAGGCCATGCAAGAAGAATTACATCAGTTCGAGCTCAACAATGTCTGGGAACTGGTCAAACGCCCAGATCCTCGCAAGCATAATATCATTGGCACAAAGTGGATTTACCGCAACAAGCAAGATGAAAATGGCCTTGTGGTGAGGAAGAAGGCACGTCTTGTAGCTCAAGGCTACAGACAGGTTGAAGGAGTTGATTTCGATTAAACTTTTGCACCTGTTGCTAGACTTGAGGCTATTCACATATTACTTGCATATGCTAACCATCATGATATCACTTTATATCAATGGATGTGAAAAGTGCATTCCTCAATGGTAAGCTTGAGGAAGAAGTATATGTTGCTCAACCCCCAGGTTTTGAAGATCCAAAGAATCCTAACAAAGTCTTCAGACTCAACAAGGCCCTCTATGGCCTCAAGCAGGCCCCTCGGGCGTGGTATGATACTTTGAAGGAATTCTTCGTGAAGAATGGCTTCACACCCGGTTCACTCGACCCTACTCTATTTACTAAATCTTATGATGGTGAACTGTTTGTGTGCCAAATATACGTTGATGATATTATCTTTGGCTGTACTGACCAATGTTATAGTGATGAATTTGCCTATATGATGAGTGAAGAATATCAAATGTCTATTGAGAGTTGAAATTCTTCTTAGGTCTTCAAATTCGTCAACAACGCAATTGCATATTCATATCTCAGGAGAAATACCTCAAAGATGTTCTGAGGAAATTCGGCATGCAAGATTGCAAAGGCGTCAAAATTCCTATGCCCACAAACGGCCATCTATGCACTGATGAAAATGGTATTGACTTCGATCACAAGGTATACCGCTCCATGATTGGTTCTTTATTGTACTTATGTGCATCTAGGCCAGATATAATGCTTAGTGTTTGCATGTGTGCCCGATTTCAAGCTACACCGAAGGAATCACACCATAAGGCTGTGAAGCATATTCTTCGATATCTAGCTCACACACCAACACTAGGATTATGGTACCCCAAGGGCTCTACTTTTGATCTCATTGGATATTCTGACTCTGACTATGCTGGTGATCGTGTGGACCGCAAGTCAACATCTGGTACTTGTCATTTCCTCGGACGATCTTTGGTCTGTTGGTCCTCGAAGAAACAAAACTGCGTATCACTGTCTACTGCGGAAGCTGAGTACATTGCTGCTGGTTCTTGCTGTGCTCAATTGCTGTGGATGTAGCAAACTCTCAAGGACTACGGCATCAACGTGAAGAATGTTCCTCTCTACTGTGACAATGAGAGTGCCATCAAGATTGCTCACAACCCAGTTCAGCACTCGAAGACAAAGCACATTCAGATTCGTCATCATTTTCTTCGCGATCATGTGCTGAAGGGCGACATCTTTATTGATCATGTGAAGACTGAAGAACAGCTAGCCGATATCTTCACAAAGCCTTTGGATGAGAAGAGATTTAGTAAGTTGCGGTGTGAGCTAAATATCTTAGAATCTTCGAATGTTCTTTGAAAAGGACACTCATCCTGACACTTATGCAAAATTGATGACTTAGATGTGCAACACATGAAGAAACGTTTTTCTTCAATCAATGAAGAATAACACTCTAAGTGTGAATAAATTAATGAAGAATTTGATTCTCGAACCCTCGACAATTGTACGCGTGTCTGAAATCATCATTCTTATCTGATGGGACACGCCACCACCAAAGTTGAAAATCTTCAATTTGAGTTTTCCTCAGTTTTGAAATTCTTGAGTTCTTCAAATTCTTCAACTTTGCAAAATCTTCACTGTGTCCTTTGTCTTTCTTCATTGGCTATATATATATATATATATATATATATATATATATATATATATATATATATATATATATATATATATATATATATATATATATATATATATATATATATATATTTTATGTCCTCTACATTCACTTATGGCTATTTCTTCAAGTTGGATTTTCTGCTAAGTGAATGTGATCGGACCCTTCCCCCTCTATGCTATACTCAACCCAATCTATTCACAAATTCTTCATGTGCATTCTATTTGAAACTCGTTCAAAATCTTCACTGTGTCCTTGTCAGCTGAAGAAATTGCGAACGGAACTTTTAACTAATCTTATACAAATCTTCGGCTTTGCCGCTCAAACCGTTCCGTATCCCACGATAGACTTATCTATTCACCCATAATCTAACATGATCTCCACTTTTCAGTACATGGGTGACACATGTCAAGCGAATGGGAAGGGTCAGGGGCACGTTCGTCCTAAATCTTCGAGCGAACAGTTTTTCACTGCGACTATAAATACCCCCTCTTCCCTTCCTCACTTCCTTTACTTTGCTCGACCGCTCTCTCTCTCGCTCGAGCTTCTCAAACCCTAGCGCTTCCGCTACTCCATCGTCGCCGGTGAGGAAGAGCTTCACTGCCTCGACCTCGTCGCCGTCATTACTCGCTACCGCATGAAATCTTCACTCCCCCACCGCCGTAGCTGTCTTCCTCCGCCGAGTTAGGGCATGGAAGATCTGAACTGACGAGCTTCAAATCTACACTTCTCAGTTCGTCGTGTTCTTCACTTCGGGCAATTAAAAGTTACTTTTATTGCTCGCTTTGATTTTCAAGCCTTCCTGAAAATCTTCAAAGGTGTTTTATTCTTCAAATCCTCACACACAAAACACCTCACTAGTCATTTGTTCTTGATTCGTTTCCCTAAGCATCATTTTCTTCAAGATTCCTCAATTGTGTGGATCCTCGATATATACAACTCTGGAACCTAAGACAAAGAACGCTTAGTGAAATTCTTCAAGGCTCAACTGGTCAAATTCCTCAAACTTGTTCTTTTTGAAAAACCTTCTGAGAACGCATATGACCTCTCCAAATTCCTCGCAACTATACTCTGTTCATAGGTACTCATGTCCGCTGCTGAATCACTAGGTTCTCATCAACTTAACTCATTTGCAGCGTTCCTCGAAGAAAAGTTGCATACTTCTTCAGAGAATTCGATTGTTCAAATTCCTCAACTGAAGAATATGGCAGACGGTAAGAAGCCACAGAAAGGAGGAAAGAGGCCTGAGGTCATGACTGCTTTTGAAATACATGAGGACATCTATGCTGACTATTGCACACCTGATGAGGCCAAGTTCGGAAAGGAGAACAAAAATCAGCAAGGTGAGCATACACAGGATTGAAAGGAGATGGGCAAGAGAATGGAGGGAGTACAAGTATGTTACTCCAAAGTATATGAAGAAATTCACACTTAATCCTCCATGCCCAAGAGCTCCATTGGCACCTGGCCAAGAAGCTGACCCCACCAGCATCAAGCGTGGTGAGGATTTTCCTGGAGAATGGGCCAAACGTCAAGCCAAGTTGGCGAGACAAGCCAAAGAAGCAGTGAGGAAATTCAATGAAGAATCTGCTACTGCTGCTGCCACTGAGGCCCCTGTCAAGCCTAGAAAATCAATGGCAAAGAAGCCCACTCACAAGCCAAGTGTTTCACCAACTGTGCCCTCACGGCCAAATTCCTCAGCAATGCCCTCACGGCCAGAATCTTCAAAGCCCTCACGGCCAGTTCCTCATGCTGCTCCTGCTCCTCCCAAATCCTCAGCTCCTCCTCCAAAGTCCTCACTGCTCGGCAAAGTCCTCAAGACTGTACATCCGCCACGTGCCAAAGGACTGCAGGCATCTCTATTGCCTCTGGTGTCTCAAATGAGTTCCTCTCTCGCACCAAATTCTTCATCCGCCCCACTCTGCTGAAGAAAAAGGCAACGGTTGGACGAGGCCCTCGGCCAAGTCCGAAGAAGAAACAGGTTGACTTCCAAGTGCCATCTCACGATGAAGCTGATGATGATGAACTTGCAGAAATCATCAGAGACAGACAAGAAAGGGCCGCTAGAGCCAAAGGCACACCTGTGCCACTGCTTTTGGATCCAAGGGCGATCCTCGATTACATTGATCTTCTGCACAAGGATCCAGACACGCCTATGCCTGATTTTCATTTGACTCCTGGTCAAAGTAACATGCTGACCCATTTTATCACTGAAGAGAAATGGAAATTTGAGAAGGCTAGGCAGATCAAGAAGGCTTAGTTCAGGAAAGAGAAGTTCCTGAGGAAAAACGTTGTCAAAATGACAACTGATGATCTCCTCAAGATCTAGTCTGAAATCAAAGCCCTCAGCGATGACTTTGATGCTTACTATGCTAATTGGCAAGGAGCCAAAGTCAGATTTGTCAACCTGACTAAGAAGTTCACCAATGTTGCAGCTCCAACGCAACAAGACGTTACTCAGGCTGGAGCCTCTGCTCAGCCTACTGAAGAACATGCCAGCACCGCTGATGATTTTCAGTCTGCTGAAGAAAATGCTAGTTCCAGGCTGATGACTCCATTCCAGCCACGAAGAAATTGCCGTGGCATCCACTAGTGGTGCGCTGAAGAAATCGAAGAAGTCGAGGCAATCGCATCGATTGCCGAGGAAATTCAAACAGATTCCTCAACTCCTCCCGCGCCTACACCAACTCCTATCCTTCCATCTGCATCAGATGTGAAGAAGACCAAGGCTGCAGAGCGAGCTGTAGTGAAGAAAAGGAAAGCATCAGCTGCTTCAAATTCTTCAGCCCCGAAGAAAATGAAGCCTATGACCAGCTCGTTTGAAAATTCAATTGATGCTGTTCCAATTTCCACCATGCCATCAAAGGACCTTGTTCCTTTTGGTGAAGAATATGAGATCCCTAGCGGATCTGATGAAGAAAATCATTCTGCTGCTTCGTCAGAGAAGATTGATGAAGAAATTGAAGTGGATGCGATCCCTTCTACTCCTGTTGTATCCTCACCAATGCCTCAGTTCACAGCTGAAGAGGCTGGTGTTGAAGAAATTGAAGAATAAGATGTGGATATTGGAAGTACAACGCCAGTGATGAACGATGACTTTTGGGAAAGTCAGCATGCCAATTCTCCACTCTTCACCCCAATACAACAAATACCTCAGTCCCCTGCACCAAACGTTCAACTGGGCTCTGAAGAAACTCATCCCACCTCGTCTGTGCATGAAGAAATTCCAGCCACTAGTGCTGAAGAACCTGCTGCTGCTGATCCTTTGAACACGCAGACTGCATATGAAGAGGAACCAGAAAATCCTCAGCCTGAAGAACCTGAGATTGCGATTCCTGAGGTAGTGATGCAACTCACTGACACTCCTCTACCAAAACCAAAGGATCCATTCTCGCGCAAGCAAAAGTTCTAGGCTGAAGACTTCTTTGGCGAGCATATTTTCTTCACTTATTACAACCCTTATGATTCTGCTCGCATAAGGAAGAGGCGTTTCTGGACTGCTAGTCAAGCCAACTTTTATTCCTCTGTGCTATTCGACAAAGACAAAGTCTTCGATCATGCACACATTCCTCACGTGGACATGGAATCTCTGCCAGGCTTCGAGCCAGTCCTCTGTGTTCTTCATGATGCTGGATTGCTGAATTTCTGCACTGACATGTGTGATTGGAATGAAGAACTCATTCTTCAATTCTATGCGACGCTGCACATCACAGGAAATTCTGAAGATGTGAACTCATGGGTGCTGGACTGGATGTCAGAAAATACTCACTACAAGGCACCAACAACTGAATTGCTTCGTGCCCTCCCACTCAGTCCTCCCCTTGATGGTGCTCGTTGCATCTACAACGAACCTGAGCTTACAGATCATTACATGCAAGTGCTGATGAAGCCTTTGAAACCAGGGCAGGCACCTCGAACCAAATTCCTCGTCAAGGAATTACTGTATGTGCCTCGGACTGTCTATCACATTCTCATGAAGACAATGAGTCCTATCAAAGGCCACGACTCAAATGATGAAGAAGTCGATGGCATCATGAAGAATATGCTTTTCAATATCATTCATGGCGTTCCTTCAACTTCCATGATTTCTTCATGAGGACTCTCACGAATATTGCTATGTCACCATTTGAGCTGAAGCCTTATGCACCATGGATTATGAGGTTCATTAGGACAAGGTCTTCACTCAATTACAAGGCTGATACTCTGAACCACTGCAGCTACTTGCCTCCAATTGAAGTCCTCAAACGTACATTTTCCTCAGCTGATGACAAAGGCAAGGCAAGTGCTGTGATAGATGAAGGCATTCGTCCATTGGATGGTCAATTTTGCAAGGCTACATCCTACTCCACCAATGATGACTCTGCCACACATGACTCTGCTGCCAACAACTCTGCCAAGCAAAATCCTAAAGGCACAGCACCCAGGGTGATGACTGATCGTGAGTTACTCCTCAGTCTTCATCAGAAAGTTGATCGTAATCATAAATGGGTCAAGCGTTAGTTTGGTTCAATTCTTCACAACATGACCTCAACACACAATGCAGTGAAGAAAAACCAATACTACCTCCATGAAACCTTCAACCGTGCACTGGCTGTTCTATCTCATGTCTACAGTGAGAAGATCTCAAGAAAATGGGTCTCAAGGAAGAATTTGACTGGTCTGCACCTCCACCAAGAAATTCAAGAAGGTCAAGGTTCCTTCCTTGGTGGCAAGCTCCTATTCTTCATCGCGACGACATCGATGAAAATGAAGACTTGGGCGACAACTGCGGCAGGCCCTACTACGACAAACGACCCGACAACGCCGGGCGCCCTCCATCAACTTGATATTCTTCAAGGGCGTTAGTCCTCAGTTTCGATCCTTTTGATCATTCGATGACAAAGGGGGAGAAATTTGAGTTAGTCTTCAAGCGGGTCTATTATATGGGCGTTTTTCTGCTAAGTTACAACTCTCGCTCTTCTGAAACTTTTATTGGATCGAGTTGTAATCTTAAACCTGATGGTGCTCTGATACTTTTGATGTGTTCCTCTGCATGCTTATTCTTCGTTATATGTTAATACACGCATGCTGAATTACATCAGTCATCATATTTCATCATGCATTTCAAATTCTTCATATTATATGTCAAATGCGTGTATGAATTACAAGATATAGAGGGAGATCTCCATGATTCAACTCTTCATATGTGCATTGCCTCAAAAGCAAATTCCTCACTATGCACATCTTCAGGGGGAGTTCTTCTATATCTTGCAATCAAATTTCTCAATATTAGTATTTTACACTTCATGTGTTTATCCCCGTTGAAAACTTAACCTATATTGTCATCAATCACCAAAAAGGGGGAGATTGTAAGTGCATCTAGTGCCCCTTAGTGATTTTGGTGTATTGAAGACTTATAGGTCAAGGGACTAATGTGTTTATGAGTGTACACAGGTCTATAAGTCTATGAGGAGTTTGATATTTACAGAGAAAGTTGACCCCTAAAAATGAAGTTCTTCGTCTGAAGACTTTGATATTCGAAGGCTTTACAAGACTTTGAAAGTGAAGAAATTGGTGTGACCTTGAAGACTTGGTATTCATTTGAGGAACATGAAGCGTGAAGACTTTCATTTTCGTAGTTTCGTTTTCTCTTTCTTGAGTCATAGGAAACACGTCTCGTTAAAGGGGTCGAGGAAATACTAAGGAAAAATTTCCATGTGATGCTCAACTCAAAATCCTACACCTACCAATCCCTTGAGTGAAGCCATTGAAATCTCATACATTCAGTCAATTTCTTCATGGATGGGGCGAAGTTCTTCCAGTCATTGAGAATTTGTTCGATCGAGGAGTTAGGAATTCGCCAGGAATTGCCTACACATGAGGAACATGATAGCCCTGAGGAATTTGGGAGTCAAATTTCCGACCGTTGCTATGCTGCGCGCCAGCTGTCCCAAAATATCTTATCTACCTAACAGTCATATCATTGAAGGGCATTTATGTTCTATCATGTCGGGCTGCTCCCTAGGCTATAAATAGCCGCCCCCTACAACCACTAGCTGGTTGGCTGCTCCGAGAGATGCTGACACTTGCCATTTGAGAGCATCCCATCCTCCGAGGACTTTGAGCGAAAATCATCGAGTAAGGAAAAACCCAAAACCTAACCCCTACAAACCCAAAGTGATTGAGCATCACTGAAGAGATTGATCCTGTGTGGATCCGACGCTTGTTACCTTTGAAGACTGTGCTTCTTCCAGACGGTTAGGCGTCATGGTCTAGAGCATCCAAGAGGAATTGTGGATCGCCGAGTGACCGAGTCTGTGAAGGTTTGGAAGTCGCCTGAAGACTTACCACGAGTGATTGGACGAGGTCTGTGTGACCTTAGTTCAAGGAGAATACGGTGAGGACTTGGTGTCCTGTGCTGCGTGCTCAGCGACTGGGTGTCCGGGACTGTGTGTCCTCGAGTTTAAATACTCAGCCGCTCCAACCAGACGTACAACTGAGATAGCAGTTGGAACTGGTCTACCAAATCATTGTCTTCACCAACCTTACTGGTTCTATTTCCTCAACTCTTTCATTTCCTCATTACTGTGTTAAGTGTTTGTTCATATCTGTGTTTGAAGACTTTGACTGAAGACTTTTTCAATTTCCTCAGTTCAATTTCGTCACTCTGTTTGTCTTCATCTTGTGTTATCCTGTGTTTACGCTTTCTGTACTCTGTGCGTGTCTTCATTTCATCATGATGACCATGCCTGTATTCTGTTATGCTTACTTCTGAGTACTTATTCCACTGCAAGTAGTTCTTCGCTAAGGAATTTCCTCACCGGCAAATTCCTCAGTGAAGAATTCATAAAAATCGCCTATTCACCCCCCTCTAGTCGATATAACGCACTTTCACCATGCACCCCATCCGCGAGATGATCCCTTATCATGGCACGCACCCCAGACACCGCACCTTGGTCCGAGCAAATGTTTTGTCTGAGTAGCACACCCGTTAGGGGGCTCGAAAGGGAGCCCCCTCTTTCGTGTCGGTGAATTCAATTATGTTTGTGAATTTTAAAAATCATTTGCAATATTTAAAAATGTGAGTGAAGTTTAAAAAGTATTTGTGATTAAAAATGTTCATAAATTTGAAAAATGTTCATGAATGCAAAAAACTCTTGAACTCAAAAAATGTTGGTGATTTAAAAAAATCATGAATTAAAAATGTTTATGAATGCAAAAAATCTTCATGAATTGAAAAATGTTTAAGAATTCAAAAAACTACATGAATTAAAAAAATGCTCATGGATTTGTTCTAAATGTCCTGAATTTAGAAAATTTCCATCAATTCCAAAAATATTGAAGAATTTACAAAAGTGATGAATTCAAAAAAGTTTGCGAGTCATGAATTAAAAAATATTCAGGACATAAAATCATTTTTTTGGTGATTTTTTTCACATATTCCAAAAGGTTCACCAATTTAAAAGTTATCTATGAGTTCAAAACCGTTTTTAAATACAAAAAATGTTTGCAAATTCAAAAAATGCTCATGATTTTTAATGTACAATTTTAAATTTGTTCATGAATGTGGCAAATGTTCACGGATTTGAAAAATATTCGCAAATTGAAACAATGAAATAGAAAAATAAAATTATACAGTAAGCAAAAAAATAAAATATAAAGAAAAATGAAGACAGAAACAGGGAAAATAAAATACCAATCATAAACTAAAAACCAACTAAAAAGAAAAACCCGACCATGAAGCTTCTCAAAATTGGCTTGGAAGATTTCCAAAACCGGCCCGGATACTCGCTGGAAACTTCCGGAAACTGCCTATTCAAGGAAGGACGCTCTTTATTATTGGGTCAAGCTGCTCCGCGATCATTGTTAGTGAGCAGTAGGATATGGCTGGCCAAAAGCTGTATCTAGCCTTTGGCGAATGAGACCAGCAAACTTTACAAAATCTTTTGTCAATTTGTGTATGTCACCCATGCGCAAGGGCATTTCTCGTCAGCAGTGGCACACTAAACATTGGTATAGATAAGATGGGCTCATGTACACCAAAACATTAACCTACCTACCCTTTGACAAACAACGAAAATAATGCTTACTTGAGGATATATCTTACATGTGGAAAGCACTGAGTGTCAGAGTTGAATCCGGCAGATCCCTCGATAGGGTATCCCGATGTGGTGATCAACAAGTTAGAGGGTAATCAAGATACCGGATTTACCCAGGTTCAGATGCTTCATACGAGGTAAAACCCTACTCCTGCTTATGTTGTATTGATATAGGGGTGTACGGAGTACATGTTATGATTGAGGGACTAACTTGTAAAGTAATGTGTGTATTGACTAGCTTCGCCCTGGCTTATATATATACCAGGACCTCTAGCATTACACGGTCCTAGTCGGCCACATTGGTGGAGGAGAGCAGGACCCAGCTTCCTTATCTTTAACAACAAGTTCTCGAAATCTTCCTTCTATAGAGCCCATGGGCCGGCCTTGGGCCGACCTACTTTGGCCAACAACCGGAGAGGTGAGACATCGTTGGGCCGTAACACTATCACTGGCTGTGGGGAATACACCATGTTTCTAACTCGACCAGCTCGCCCAATTTTATAGGTAACTTTGGCATGCAATAGGTAACTTGGCAAGGTTTCTAGAAGCTCCTCGGTTTAACAAGTTTTCTACACTAAGAAGGAGGCCCATAGATGACAACAAGCTTTTCTCAAGCACATGATCGGTGGATGCATGAAGAAGAAGAAGAAGAAGAAGAAGAAGAAGAAGAAGAAGAAGAAGAAGAAGAAGAAGAAGAAGAAGAAGAAGAAGAAGAAGAAGAAGAAGAAGAAGAAGAAGAAGAAGAAGAAGAAGAAGAAGAAGAAGAAGAAGAAGAAGAAGAAGAAGAAGAAGAAGAAGAAGAAGAAGAAGAAGAAGAAGAAGAAGAAGAAGAAGAAGAAGAAGAAGAAGAAGAAGAAGAAGAAGAAGACTTCGACACCTTCAAAGATTTGGATGTATTTTTCATTTTCCGTGGGAGTGTTTTTAACAAGGGTTTTTGCTACTTCATACACTCCCTCCGTTCAATAATGTAGTGCATATATATTTTTTGAAAAGTCCAACCTCACAAACTTTGACCAAGTTTGTGGAGAAAAGCATTTACATCTAGAATGTCAAACATACATCATTAGATTCACCATAAGATGTAGTTTCATATTTTATATTTTTGGTATTGTAGATATAAATAGTTTTCTTTATAAACCTTGTCAAAGTTTGACTTTTCAAAAAATATATACACACTACATTATGAAACCGAGGGAGTATAATCTTTAACCTTTTTGCAAGAAAACACTTTGCATGGTTTTTGTGTCTTTAGTTTGACTGTGACAAAATTTCCAATGGTAGATGTGTTATCATACAGAACGAAGTTAGGGGTTCTCATAACTATAGTTATGTGTAAGATTCTGGGTTGTCATGAAAAATGTGCATGCGTGTTTGTAAACATCTTCATATGTAATGTGTTTCTTAAAATAAAATACACCGATGCTAAAAACTTGAATTTTTAAACATATTCATATGTAATGTGTTTCTTAAAATAAAATAGACCGGTGCTAAAAACTTGATTAGCAATCATACCTATAGACATGCGCGTAAGACTTTGAGTTGATAGAAGTAAGTTTAGGGAACGTCCAACGTCGCATCAGACCGCCGGTAAACATCCAGACCATGTGGTCCGGACACTTTGAGCTCTCCAACATAATCATGAAACATCCACGGATCAATCGCATGTCCGAATTCCCACAAACTGGAAGAAAACTTGGGGGAGGTTTGCGCACGTCTCGACAGCAACCACGTCAGACCCCGACAACCCCAGCCCACATAAAAACTCCATCTAGAGCCCCTTTCTCACTCCGTCCTGTTGGGGAACGTAGTAATTTCAAAAATTTTCCTACGCACACGCAAGATCATGGTGATGGCATAGCAACGAGAGGGGAGAGTATTGTCCACGTACCCTCGTAGACCGTAAGCGGAAGCGTTATGACAACGCGGTTGATGTAGTCGTACATCTTCACGATCCGACCGATCCAAGTACCGAACGCACGGCACCTCCGAGTTCAGCACACGTTCAGCTCGATGACGATCCCCGGGCTCCGATCCAGCAAAGCGTCGGGGATGAGTTCCGTCAGCACGACGGCGTGGTGACGATAATGATGCTCTACCGGCGCAGGGCTTCGCCTAAACTCCGCGACGATATGACCGAGGTGGAATATGGTGGAAGGGGGCACCGCACACGGCTAAGGAACGATCCGTAGATCAACTTGTGTGTCATGGGGTGCCCCCTGCCACCGTATATAAAGGAGCAAGGGAGATGGTGGCCGGCCTAGAAGGGGGCGCACCAAGGAGGAGTCCTACTCCCACCGGGAGTAGGATTCGCCCCCTTCCAAGTAGTAGGAGTAGGAGTCAAGGAAAGGGGGAAGAGAAGAGAAGGAAGGAGGGGCAGCCCTCCCCTAGTCCAATTCGGACTAGGCCTTGGGGGGGCGCCCAACCTCTCCCTCTCTTTCCCTAAAGCCCAATAAGGCCCATATACTCCCGGCGAATTCCGTAACTCTCCGTACTCAAAAATACCGAATCACTCGGAACCTTTCCGAACTCCGAATATAGTCGTCCAATATATCGATCTTTACGTCTCGACCATTTCGAGACTCCTCGTCATGTCCCCGATCTCATCCGGGACTCCGAACTCCTTCGGTACATCAAAACTCATAAACTCATAATATAACTGTCATCGAAACCTTAAGCGTGCGGACCCTACGGGTTCGAGAACTATGTAGACATGACCTAGAACTATTCTCGGTCAATAACCAATAGCGGAACCTGGATGCTCATATTGGCTCCTACATATTCTACGAAGATCTATATCGGTCAAACCGCATAACAACATACGTTGTTCCCTTTGTCATCGGTATGTTACTTGCCCGAGATTCGATCGTCGGTATCCAATACCTAGTTCAATCTCGTTACCGGCAAGTCTCTTTACTCGTAACGTAATACATCATCCCACAACTAACTCATTAGTTGCAATGCTTGCAAGGCTTAAGTGATGTGTATTACCGAGAGGGCCCAGAGACACCTCTCCGACAATCGGAGTGACAAATCCTAATCTCGAAATACGCCAACCCAACATGTACCTTTGGAGACACCTGTAGTACTCCTTTATAATCACCCGATTCGTTGTGACGTTTGGTAGCACCAAAGTGTTCCTCCGTAAACGGAGTTGCATAATCTCATAGTCATAGGAACATGTATAAGTCATGAAGAAAGCAATAACAACATACTAAGCGATCAAGTGCTAGGCTAACGGAATGGGTCATGTCAATCACATCATTCTCCTAATGATGTGATCCCATTAATCAAATAACAACATGTCTATGGTTAGGAAACATAACCATCTTTGATTAATGAGCTAGTCAAGTAGAGGCATACTAGTGACTATATGTTTGTCTATGTATTCACACATGTATCATGTTTCCGGTTAATACAATTCTAGCATGAATAATAAACATTTATCATGAAATAAGGAAATAAATAATAACTTTATTATTGCCTCTAGGGCATATTTTCTTCAGTCTCCCACTTGCACTAGAGTCAATAATCTAGTTCACATCATCATGTGATTCAACACTAATATTCACATCTGTATGTGATTAACACCCATAGTTCACATCGTCATGTGACCAACACCCAAAGGGTTTACTAGAGTCAATAATCTAGTTCACATCGCTATGTGATTAACACCCAAAGAGTACTAAGGTATGATCATGTTTTGCTCGTGAGAGAATCTTAGTCAGCAGATTACTGTCACATTCGAGCCGTATGTATTTTGCAAATATTCTATGTCTACAATGCTCGCACGGAGCTACTCTAGCTAATTGCTCCCACTTTCAATATGTATCCAGATTGAGACTTAGAGTCATCTGGATCAGTGTAAAAAGCTTGCATCGATGTAACTCTTTACGACGGGCTCTTTTATCACCTCCATAATCGAGAAATATTTCCTTAGTCCTCACTAAGGATGTTCTTGACCAATGTCCAGTGATCTACTCCTAGATCACTATTGTACTCCCTTGCCAAATTCAGAGCAAGGTATACAATAGGTCTGGCACATAGCATAGCATACTCTATAGAACCTATGATTGTGGCATAGGGAATGACTTTCATTCTCTTTTCTATTTTCTGCCGTGGTCGGGATTTGAGTCTTACTCAATTTCACACCTTTGCAACACAGGCAAGAACTTTTCTTTGACTGTTCCATTTTGAACTACTTCAAAATCTTGACAAGGTATGTACTTATTGAAAAACTTATCAAGCGTCTTGATCTATCTCAATAGATCTTGATGCTCAATATGTAAGTAGCTTTACTGAGGTCCTTCTTTGAAAATCTCCTTTCAAATACTCCTTTATGCTTTGCAGAATAATTCTACATTATTTCCGATCAACAATATGTCATTCACATATACTTATCAGAAATGCTGTAGTGCTCCCACTCACTTTCTTGTAAATACAGGCTTCTCCAAAAGTCTGTATAAAACCATATGCTTTGATCACACTATCAAAGCGTTTATTCCAACTCCGAGATGCTTGCACCAGTCCATAGATGGATCGCTGAAGCTTGCACATTTTGTTAGCTCCTTTAGGATTGACAAAACCTTCTGGTCGTATCATATACAACTCTTCTTTAATAAATCCGTTAAAGAATGTAGTTTTGACATCCATTTGCCAGATTTCATAAAATGTGGCAATTGCTAACATGATTCGGACAGACTTAAGCATCGTTACAGTTGAAAAAATCTCATTGTAGTCAACACCTTGAACTTGTCGAAAACCCTTTTTGTGACAAGTCGAGCTTTGTAGATAGTAACACTACTATCAGTGTCCATATTCCTCTTGAAGATCCATTTATTTAACATGGCTTGCTGATCATCGAGCAAGTCAATCAAAGTCCATACTTTGTTCTCATACATGGATCCTATCTCAGATTTCATGGCCTCAAGCCATTTCGCAGAATCTGGGCTCATCATCGCTTCCTCATAGTTCGTAGGTTCATCATGGTCTAGTAACATGACTTCTAGAATAGGATTACCGTACCACTCTGGTGAGGATCTTACTCTGGAAGACCTACGAGGTTTGGTAGCAACTTGATCTGAAGTTTCATGATCATCCTCATTAACTTCCTCACTAATTGGTGTAGGAATCACTGGAACTGATTTCTGTGATGAACTACTTTCCAATAAGGGAGAAGGTACAATTACCTCATCAAGTTCTACTTTCCTCCCACTCACTTCTTTCGAGAGAAACTTCTTCTCTAGGAAGGATCCATCTTAGCAACGAATAACTTGCCTTCGGATCTGTGATAGAAGGTGTACCCAATAGTTACCTTTGGGTATTCTATGAAGATGCACTTCTCCGATTTGGGTTCGAGCTTATCAGGTGAAAACTTTTTCACATAAGCATCACAACTCCAAACTTTAAGAAACGACATTTTAGGTTTACTGTTAAACCATAGTTCATACGGTGTCGTCTCAACGGATTTAGATGGTGCCCTTTTAACGTGAATGCAGCTGTCTCTAATGCATAACCCCAAAACAATAATGGTGAATCAATAAGAGACATCATAGATCGCACCATATCCAATAAAGTGCGGTTACGACGTTCGGACATACCATAACGTTGTGGTGTTCCAGGTGGCGTGAGTTGTGAAACTATTCCACATTGTTTTAATTGAAGACCAAATTCGTAACTCAAATATTCGTCTCCGTGATCAGATCGCAGAAACTTTATTTTCTTGTTACGATGATTCTTCTACTTCACTCTGAAATTCTTTGAACCTTTCAATTATTTCAGACTTATGTTTCATCAATTAGATATACCCATATCTGCTCAAATCATCTTGTGAAGGTCAGAAAATAACGATACTTGCCACGAGCATCAACACTCATTGGATCGCATACATCGATATGTATTATTTCCAATAAGTCAGTAGCTTGTTCCATTGTTCCGGAGAACGGAGTTTTAGTCATCTTGCCCAAAAGGCACGGTTCGCAAGCATCAAATGATTCATAACCAAGTGATTCCAAAAATCCATCTTTATGGAGTTTCTTCATGCGTTTTACACCGATATGACCCAAACAACAGTGCCACAAATTAGTTGCACTATCATTATTAACTTTGCATCTTTTGGCATCAATATTATGTATATGTGTATTACTATGATCGAGATCCAACAAACTATTTTCATTGGGTGTATGACCATTGAAGGTTTTATTCATGTAAACAGAACAACAATTATTCTTTGACTTTAAATGAATAACCGTTTTGCAATAAACATGATCAAATCATATTCATGCTCAACGCAAACACCAAATAACATTTATTTAGGTTTAACACTAATCCCGAAAGTATAGGGAGTGTGCGATGATGATCATATCAATCTTGGAACTACTTCCAACACTCATCATCACTTCCCCTTCAACTAGTCTCTGTTTATTCGTAACTCCTGTTTGAGTTACTAATCTTAGCAACCGAACAAGTATCAAATACTCAGGGGCTACTATAAACACTAGTAAGGCACACATCAATAACCTGTATATCAAATATACTCTTGTTCACTTTGCCATCCTTCTTATCCGCCAAATACTTGGGGTAGTTCCGCTTCCAGTGACCAGTTCCATTGCAGCAAAAGCACTTAGTCTTAGGCTTAGGTCCAGACTTGGGCTTCTTCACTCGAGCAGCAACTTGCTTGCCGTTCTTCTTGAAGTTCCCTTTCTTCCCTTTGCCCTTTTCCTTGAGACTAGTGGTCTTGTCAACCATCAACACTTGATGCTCTTTCTTGATTTCTACCTTCGTCGATTTCAACATCACGAAGAGCTCGGGAATCGTTTTCGTCATCCCTTGCATACTATAGTTCATCACGAAGTTCTAGTAACTTAGTGATGGTGACTAGAGAATTCTGTCAATCACTATCTTATCTGGAAGATTAACTCCCACTTGATTCAAGCGATTAAAGTACCCAGACAATCTGAGCACATGCTCACTAGTTGAGCGATTCTCCTCCATCTTTTAGCTATAGAACTTGTTAGAGACTTCATATCTCTCAACTCGAGTATTTGCTTGAAATATTAACTTCAACTCCTGGAACATCTCATATGGTCCATGACGCTCAAAACGCCTTTGAAGTCCCGATTCTAAGCCGTTAAGTATGGTGCACTAAACTATCAAGTAGTCATCATATTGAGCTAGCCAAACGTTCATAACGCCGCATTTGCTCCTGCAATAGGTCTGTCACCTAGCGGTGCATTAAGGACATAATTCTTCAGGCAGCAATGAGGATAAACCTCAGATCACGGATCCAATCCGCATCATTGCTACTAACATTTTTCAATACAATTTTCTCTAGGAACACATATAAAAACATAGGAAGCAAAAACATAGGGAAGCAACAACGCGAGCTATTGATCTACAACATAATTTGCAAAATACTACCAGGACTAAGTTCATGATAAATTAAAGTTCAATTAATCATATTACTTAAGAACTCCCACTTAGATGACATCTCTCTAGTCATCTAAGTGATCACGTGATCCAAATCAACTAAACCATGTCCGATCATCACGTGAGATGGAGTAGTTTCAATGGTGAACATCACTATGTTGATCATATCTACTATATGATTCACGTTCGACCTTTCGGTCTCCGTGTTCCGAGGCCATATCTGTATATGCTAGGCTCGTCAAGTTTGACCTGAGTATTCCGCGTGTGCAACTGTTTTGCACCCGTTGTATTTGAACGTAGAGCCTATCACACCCGATCATCACGTGGTGTCTCAACACGAAGAACTTTCGCAACGGTGCATACTCAGGGAGAACACTTCTTGATATTTAGTGAGAGATCATCTTATAATGCTACCGTCAATCAAAGCAAGATAAGATGCATAAAGGATAAACATCACATGCAATCAATATAAGTGATATGATATGGCCATCATCATCTTGTGCTTGTGATCTCCATCTCCGAAGCACCGTCGTGATCACCATCGTCACCGGCGCGACACCTTGATCTCCATCGTAGCATCGTTGTCGTCTCGCCAACTATTGCTTCTACGACTATCGCTACCGCTTAGTGATAAAGTAAATCAATTACATGGCGTTTGCATTTCATACAATAAAGCGACAACCATATGGCTCCTGCCAGTTGCCGATAACTCGGTTACAAAACATGATCATCTCATACAATAAAATATAGCATCACGTCTTGACCATATCACATCACAACATGCCCTGCAAAAACAAGTTAGACGTCTTTGTTGTTGCAAGTTTTACGTGGCTGCTACGGGCTGAGCAAGAACCGTTCTTACCTACGCATCAAAACCACAACGATAGTTTGTCAAGTTGGTGCTGTTTTAACCTTCGCAAGGACCGGGCGTAGCCACACTTGGTTCAACTAAAGTGAGAGAGACAGACACCCGCCAGTCACCTTTAAGCAACGAGTGCTCGCAGCGGTGAAACCAGTCTCACGTAAGCGTACGCGTAATGTCGGTCCGAGCCGCTTCATCTCACAATACCGCCGAACCAAAGTATGACATGCTGGTAAGCAGTATGACTTGTATCGCCCACAACTCACTTGTGTTCTACTCGTGCATATAACATCAACGCATAAAACCTGGCTCGGATGCCACTGTTGGGGAACGTAGTAATTTCAAAAATTTTCCTACGCACACGCAAGATCATGGTGATGGCATAGCAACGAGAGGGGAGAGTATTGTCCACGTATCCTCGTAGGGCCGTAAGCGAAAGCGTTATGACAACGCGGTTGATGTAGTCGTACGTCTTCACGATCCGACCGATCCAAGTACCGAACGCACGGCACCTCCGAGTTCAGCACACGTTCAGCTCGATGACGATCCCGGGCTCCGATCCAGCAAAGCGTCGGGGATGAGTTCCACAAGACGACGGCGGCGTGGTGGCGATAATGATGCTCTACGGCGCGAAGGCTTCGCCTAAACTCCGCGACGATATGACCGAGGTGGAATATGGTGGAAGGGGCACCGACACGGCTAAGGAACGATCCGTAGATCAACTTGTGTGTCATGGGGTGCCCCTGCCACCGTATATAAAGGAGCTAGGGAGGGGGTGGCCGGCCTAGAAGGGGGTGCACCAAGGAGGAGTCCTACTCCCACCGGGAGTAGGATTCGCCCTTCCAAGTAGTAGGAGTAGGAGTCAAGGAAAGGGGAAGAGAAGAGAAGGAGGAGGGGCGCAGCCCTCCTCCTAGTCCACCCGGACTAGGCCTTGGGGGCGCCCAACCTCTCCCTCTCTTTCCCCTAAAGCCCAATAAGGCCCATATACTCCCCGGCGAATCCCCGTAACTCTCCGGTACTCCGAAAAATACCCGAATCACTCGGAACCTTTCCGAACTCCGAATATAGTCGTCCAATATATCGATCTTTACGTCTCGACCATTTCGAGACTCCTCGTCATGTCCCCGATCTCATCCGGGACTCCGAACTCCTTCGGTACATCAAAACTCATAAACTCATAATATAACTGTCATCGGAACCTTAAGCGTGCGGACCCTACGGGTTCGAGAACTATGTAGACATGACCTAGAACTATTCTCGGTCAATAACCAATAGCGGAACCTGGATGCTCATATTGGCTCCTACATATTCTACGAAGATCTATATCGGTCAAACCGCATAACAACATACGTTGTTCCCTTTGTCATCGGTATGTTACTTGCCCGAGATTCGATCGTCGGTATCCAATACCTAGTTCAATCTCGTTATCGCAAGTCTCTTTACTCGTTCGTAATACATCATCCCACAACTAACTCATTAGTTGCAATGCTTGCAAGGCTTAAGTGATGTGTATTACCGAGAGGGCCCAGAGATACCTCTCCGACAATCGGAGTGACAAATCCTAATCTCGAAATACGCCAACCCAACATGTACCTTTGGAGACACCTGTAGTACTCCTTTATAATCACCCAGTTATGTTGTGACGTTTGGTAGCACCCAAAGTGTTCCTCCGGTAAACGGGAGTTGCATAATCTCATAGTCATAGGAACATGTATAAGTCATGAAGAAAGCAATAACAACATACTAAACGATCAAGTGCTAGGCTAACGGAATGGGTCATGTCAATCACATCATTCTCCTAATGACGTGATCCCATTAATCAAATAACAACACATGTCTATGGTTAGGAAACATAACCATCTTTGATTAATGAGCTAGTCAAGTAGAGGCATACTAGTGACTATATGTTTGTCTATGTATTCACACATGTATCATGTTTCCGGTTAATACAATTCTAGCATGAATAATAAACATTTATCATGAAATAAGGAAATAAATAATAACTTTATTATTGCCTCTAGGGCATATTTCCTTCACGTCCCTCCACCCTTGTTGTGTATCCGCGTAGTCTGAGACTTCCGTCACTGCTGTACTACCCACTCCGTCACCCAGGCCTTGTCGGACCTCTGCCAGCTGACTTCCATAAGCTTTCATGCCACCCTTGGTACGGCCACCGCTCAGGTACCATACACCCTTGTCGTCCATGACGGATACCACACCGGGCAAGTGCTCCGGCAAATGCCATATCCAATATTATTGACGTTTTTATTGTTTACTTTGAAGGAAACATGATGATTTGGGCCACATAGTACTTCTATGCCGAGTTCATGGATTCATCCTCGTCAGATGGGGACAAATATGAGGATGAAACGGTGATTGGGCATGTGGTTCTCGAAGATGCCAGCGTGCGGAGGAGCATGTTCTCAATTTCAAGGGGCATCGAGTTCTGAATCAGAAGAGGACATGAAGGCATATGATGTTGATTGATCACTACTTTGTCCTCGATGCGCTACTCGAGTCCTTTTTCCACCGTCGATTCCGGATGAGTTGAACTGTGTTCGATCGCCACTACAATGGTGTTCGGGCCTATGATGACTACTTCATCTTGAAGAAGGATGCCATTGGAAACATTGGATTCTCTGGTTACCAGAAGGTAACAACCTTGAGGATGCTTGCTACTTCCTCTGAACTAGGAAGTTGTGGGCCCCAAATCCAAGTATTTGTAGCAAAGAACAATTTTCCCTTAAAGTAGGTGACATTAAGGTTTATAACCAAAAAGAGTTTGAGAACACATACAATGATCATCAACTGCACACACAAATACAAAATTGCCTTGGACCCAAACAAAACTAGCGAAGTTGTCAGTCTCACTGTCTTAACTAGTTACAAGGATTAAAAGCACATGTGTGTGAAAGATTTAATTGTAACAAGAAAGTAAAATTAAGGAATAAAAAGATTGTTTGATTGAAGTTGAGAGAATATTTGAAGAAGATGGATCGTGATGCATAAGTTCACTAGTAGATTCTCTTCAAAAGAAAGCACCGTGTGGTGATCAAATTACAGTTGCGTACCGATTAAATTGCTATTTTTATAATTATGACTATCCATGGCATAATCAACATATGAGCATCACGTCCAAATAATTCTAGACAATTGCCCAACTGCATTTATAACTAATAATCCACCCGCTATCCAACTTGCATATGAAAGTATTAAGTAAAAATAGACTATTGCATTAAATATGATGACATGAAGTAGATGATATATTGTCTTCAGCCTGTGTTCAAAGGAAAACTACACAATCATATTTTTATCTCTAGTGGAAACAACACACTACAAGTATTTTCTACATTATGTTATTGCGGTAGATTACTTGTAAGATCGAACCCAAATATCATATAGAACTCCCTCATGTAGATCACCCCTCAAATTTGGCCAAACCAAAAAAGAATAGACCGGGGAGCATACATGAATAAGGGTTATGCAACAAACAAACCAAGTAGACCTAAAAAGATTCATGGATAAATCTGGTCATAAAGTGTCAATTCATCACACCACAAAAAACACACCAAGAGATTACACCAAATAGATCACAATCATATAGGGTAGCTCATGTTTTTTTAGAAAAGGAGGATGACCCCCGGCCTCTGCATCTGGGCGATGCATACGACCATTTTATTAATTATTCTCACAAGACCTTACAAAGTCATACAACAGCAAGACTAAAGCCACCGTCTAAGCAACAACTGTCGCTACACCCATCCAATTGATGAAGGGGCGCTGATAGCATGGACCTAATACCAAACAGACATTGCAGCCAAACCTAAACATCTAAGACATGAGGTCCCAACCAGGACTCCTACCTGGTATGGGGCACCTACCAGTCTGGCGCACTCCTCAACCAGGATGCCTGCCGGGTATGAGGCCGCCGCAGCCACCTGCCACGAGTCCATCTTCAGAGCTGTACTGTTGCATCTACCTTGCCAGGTCTCTCTGCCATCGGCGCCACCACGACGCCAGACAGCATCGTCCTCCTGCGCGAGTCCATCCTCCCACATCGAACTCCAAATCTGCACTGCTCCACGCCGTCAAGATCCGTCGTCATCAATGGATGGATGAAGCACCGCTCCACCAAAGAAACCGTCCGCTGGTCCTGCGAAGCAAGGCGCAACACCAAGTAGAAGGCCAAAGTCGCACCGCCACCACGCCACCAGTAGCCACGCCCCCAAGAGCTGTTCCCAGCCGCCGTCTTCAAGAAGGAACACGACACCAGGGTGCCGTCCACGCCCAGAACAGGGGAACAAAAGCTTCCGCCATAGCTCGAGGAGGAGGCGGAAGGGAGAGGATCCACCCCAAAGCCTCCAGGAAGGGGATCGGCGCCAAAGGCGACGACTTTGGGGAGGCCGCCGCGCCAGCCAGGGGTTTCCCCCAGACCCTCACCCGCATGCCAGATCTGGCAGGCCGGTAATAGGGGACGCCGAAAGCAGCCGCCAAGGACCGGTGCCAGCATGGATCGGGAAAGATCGGAGCAGGGGCAGATCTTCTACATGGAGCCATGACGGATTGCGAGGAGCCGCCACTGCGCCAACGTCCGCAGCCCCCACTCCGCCCGCATGGCCGTGGAAGGCTGCCCACCAGAGCCCGCCGGCTGCACCGCGCCCACCGGCCAGGGCCGCCGCCCCGGGGAACCAAGGCCCTCCAAAGGAGAGGAGGCGCCAGATCCCGCCGCCACCATCATTGGGGCCGAGCACCCGCGCCTCGGAGGCCCTCAGGCAGCGGTGGAGGAAGGGGAGGAGAGGGGGAAAACGCGGCGGCGGCGCTAGGGCTGGCCCCCGAGTCGCCTCAGAGGAGACTAGCTCATGTGCTGTTTGTATTGAGAAATATGGGAGAGAAACCAACTAGCTACTGTTATGGACCATAGTCGAAAGGAAACTGCTCACGGACGATGATGGCGGCCTCCAAGTTGATGAAGATGACCACCATAAAGAATTTCCCCTTCGACAGAGTACGAGAAAAGGTCTTCAGCGGAACAGAGAGATGCGGAGGGTAAAATACTAGGGTTAAAAATCCAGAGGTATTTTCAGGTATATATAGTGTCGCGGGCGTTGAGAGGTGGTGGATCAAAGGTCCAGGGGACCAAGCGGCGCGTGGGGGCTGTGGGGCTTCTTGTGGCCTTTGGAAGCTTCCATGAAAAAATACTTCAAGGAATTGAACTTTTAAAAAAACTTTTCTTTGGAAGCTTCTTGTGGCCTTCAGAAGCTTCTTAATGGACGATGTTGGAGATGCTCTGGCATCAGAGGCGGACCTGCGGAGAATACAGCCCACAAACCATACAAAAAACTTTTTCTAGAAGCGGTATTATGTAGTCCACACCTGTCGTGTCACTTGTACCTCATTCAGTCTGTAAGTCGTTCAAACCGCAGCGATGGACGAGACGTCGGCTTCAGTGAAAACTAATCTGGCCTGACCAGCTAAGTATATAGCTTACCTCTGCAAATGTACACCCGTACAAAGAGACAGGAATTGGATAATTTAATAAACTTGACCATCGGATGCATAGTTTAGCTTGACGGGTGCAATGTTCCAGAGAATCATTTTGACCCGCAGCATATAAGTAGGTACACGACGGTGAACCCCTGTTCACACTCCATTTTTTGTTGTTATTTTGCGAGATGTTCATGGATCACACGTCAGTTGGAGCTGGAGCTGTTCTTTTTGTATAAACCAATAATGCATATGATTTGTGTACCTTGTGAAATACAAATCATAGGCATTCCTCAACCACTGAACTGAACAGGATGTGTTTCACAAGGGAGTAATACGGACAACACCGCCCATGCATCACCTCCCTCGTGTGCGTGGGCAAATAATGCAGTGTGCAGTGTGCTTGCTTCTCTACTTGGAGGTGGGTGCACTTAGCACATGTATCGTTGATTCATTGGCTCATAGTTAGAGATGTGTACATCGAAATCATGCATGGCGCATCACATAGCTGGCCTAAATAAAGCAACGGCAAAAGTCAGGGACGCAAACGGCCCGGGTGGATGGTAAATAACCGACAGAAGGGGGCCTTGAAGGCGATTGAGTCAGCTAGTTCCAGCTAGTTATTTGATAACTTTCAGAAGCAGCGGTGACAAGTGGGGGCGGTAGCACGAAAGATTTTATTTTTGATGGTGCTCCTTGGGTATCGAGTCATGACTTTCAGGATGAAAATCTAAGGTGTGACCTTCATTAGTTGTGTCTGGCAATTGCATTGTTGAAGGTATTGTTTTGATAGCTCGGACTTTCTCCTGGATGAAAAACTAAGATATTGGATCGGGCTATTTACGACGGCGCTTATGCATTATTTTCTTCTTGAAGGCGTCACTTTTGGAGAACTTTTATATTTTTGGGTGTTGTCCTTGGTGCTGGTTTGTGTGGTGCTGCTGAGAGGAGTTGATCATTATGGCGAGGCCTTTTTTGTTTTTTTTTTTTGGCTGTGCGCATCCTGGATGTCTTTGAGATATCTTGTTGGTGCAGAGACTTTGCTATCTTCGCGATATTATTATATCCCATTTAAAAAAAACAAAACCTGTGAGATGTTGTTTTCGTAAATATACTTGGGTAGTTTGTAGTCCTCTGTGATTACATAACATAGTGCACATAGGTACTTTTTTTAAACAAGCTTTGCAAACTTTGATCAAGTCTGTAAATAAACTTTTACAATACAACAGGTTAATATGGGAGGGAGGGGGGGTTTTTTTTAATCTAATGGACCAAATCCATCCATACTACCCAACAATATGTGTAGTATAGAGTCAAAATATTAGAGAGTTGCGAGCTAAGCATAATTTAGATGGTTAGATTTCTTGTGGTAGAACCAACCCATTAGGGTTCCAAATCTTAGAGACTTGGCATTGATGGTCACAATTTTTATATTTATTTCGGGCTCTTCGATGATGTTTGTTCAGTGGACACAATGCAGCAAGGGAGAATAAGGACACACTTCCAGGCTTCCTTGGTGAAGATTAACTAAACCGGCTAATATTAACCATTAGATTAGGTTGACACTACACCTCTATGGTAAGTTGATTTTGTAAGAAGAAGAATGGTCGAAGGAGGAAGAAAACAAGAGGAAGAAGAAAGAAGGCCGGCTGTTGGATTTTTAATCTAATGATCTAAAATTTGATTTACTCGAAATAAATTTTTAGACGACTTACATATAGCATGTATACCAAAACTTTAGTATATACACAAATAATGCCTATGGTTCATATATTAACGCCTATGATTCATATCTGTCACTAGTGATGTGTACACCGGAATCATTGTCGGGTGGTAGGTTCGACATATGCCAACGGGTGGCTTATCATTGTGGGAGCCAATAAGACGTCGCCGGTGCCTGGAAATGGGATAAGGCGAAGACATGCACGCTGGCGAATCTTACCCAGCTTCGGGGCTCTCCGTGGAAATAACACCCCTACTGCTGCTCTACGGGGTCTCCGCATGATCACTAAGTTAACAAGTGGCTACAAGAGGCTCCTTGAGCTGTTCGGCGAGAGGAAGAAGAAGGGCTAGACTAGCTCTCCTCTTCCCCCTATGTGGTGTCTCAAACTCTAAGAGATCAACCCTTTGCTTGGGTGCCCTGGGGGGTTTATATAGGCCTACTCCCCAGGGGTACAATGGTAATCCGGCTGGGCGCGGGCCCTAGCCGTCAGTGTCTATGTTCGCCGGCTTCTCCGCCGGCTGCTGGGGCCCGCCGACTGGTGGGTCCCGCCGGCTGCCGGCTTTCTGGTCGACAAGCTGGTCCCACCGCTCGGGGGCCTTGTCGGGGGCGGGATACTGTTGCCTCACTCCTGATGATGAGGGCTTTCACGAAGTAAGCATGGCTATGATGCTACCGCTGGCGGCGATCACTGTAGCCTTACCTCGTCTTGTCTCCTTAATGAGGCGCCTCCTTCGAGGGAGGGAGCTAGCCGACTGTTGGGAACCGGCCTTGCCTCAGGCCGGCTAGGGGAGTCCGGGCTGCCTTCGGGCGTCTCTCTGACCGAAGGGGCCCGCCGCCCGTGGGCCGTTCTGACAGCTCGTCGTGGGTGACGTCATGGTCAACATGGCACAAAGGCTGCCACGGACGGGTGATGGCCGCCCCGTACAGCGCACTGTGACCACGCATGCTCCGGGATTCGGGGGTGGCAGGCTTTGCTGTAGCCATGCCCCGTCTCATCGCCGTTATGTGGGTGCAGAGTTTGAGGGTACGATCTTGGCCGCCTGCTAGGGGGCCGGGCTCTTGGAGTCGGCCTTCTCGTGGCCGGCTTCTTGGAGTCGGCCTTCTCGTGGCCGGCTTCTAGGAGTCGGCCCTCTAACGGCTTTCCTCCCGTGGGTTTAGGGTCGGGCCGCCTCTTGGTAGCCGGCTTGGGAGGTAGCCGACCAAGGGAAGGCGGCCCCATGCCTTGGATGCTGAAGGCTCGATCGGCCTGTAATTTTTCTGAAGAGCCGGGGGGAGCCGGCAAGGCTACCCGTGGTCATTTACTCCGGCAGTAGTCCCCGAAGCTGGTCGGGCTTCGAGGCAGAAGAGAGGAAGAGAAGCTCGATCAGCTTCCTATCCTGAAGAGCCGGCAGCTAGGAGCCGGCATCGATTAGGTGCGCCGTTTTTAGAAGGCTTGGCGGCTTGAAGGCGGGGACTAGGTGGTACGCGAGCCGAGTTGCACGCTGACCGTCCGCCACTTGTGTGCCACGTGGCTGCCGTCAGCAGGAAGGGCCTGCCAGCCCACGCGCGCGACAGGACGTCGCCGCAGGCCGGGGCCCGCCACTCCTAGTCCTCGGCCCAAGTGCAGATCTTTTGCGGCCCGAACGGACCGCTCACCTTCTAGCTGCAGTTTCTGCACGCCTTTAGGGCGCGATAATCGCGGGACGTGGGGGGAGTGGGCGCAGTTAATCCCATGTTCCCCCACGCTTCGCCTCCTCGGCTTCGCCGCGCGAGGCTATAAGTAGGGGGAGCGGTGGACGCTCGCACGCTCGCCCTCGCTCCATCCCTTCTTCTTCTTCTTCTTCCTCTTCTCCGCCACCGCAGTGCCTCGCCGCCGCGCTGCCCTTCCGCCAACCTTCTTGGCTCGCCGTGGTTCTGTCGCAGCGGGGTCGCACATCCTTTGCCGTCGCGCCTCTCCCGTTTCTTCCTCATTCCCATGGCGTTGTCCAGTTCTTGGGATGGTTCCAACGCCCATGAGGACCACATCGACCGGCTCGCAAGACACGGCGGCTGCCGGGCGCTGGTTACGTCGGCGACTCCGCCTGCGCCGGAGATCGAGGTCTCGCCGGTGCCGGAGGAGGACGAGCGGGTAATCTTCCGCCAGACCGCTTACGCTGCCTCGCCTGCCGGGCGAGCGGGTTCTTCTGCGCTTTCCTCGAAGTTTTACCATCTCCACCGCATCACCTCACCCCAACAGTGTGATGTTGTTGTCGGCCTTCGCCACTCTGCGAAGGTTTTTTTAGCGCCCTCCCCACCCTCGAGCTCGGGGAGTTCTTCCAATGCAAGCTCGGCACCGCTATCATGGACGTGCCACGCCGCGGCGGTGCCTTCGTCGCCATGCGGAGGTCAGCCGACAACAACCCGCTTCCGCCCATACCGCTGATCCAATCGGTGAAGCTGTGGCAGCAATCCTACTTTTACGTGAAGAACGTCGCCCCGCAAGGCGACTTTGTCAATCTGCCGGCTTACGTAGCCGGCCCGCCGGCTGGGAGGCAGCCCTCATGGTCCTACCGAGCCAGGACGCTGTCTCCGTCTGGGGCTGCTGCTGTCGCCCGACTCCGGGTGATGATCCAGTCGGAAGGCCTGGTCGGGGCCGACCTGGTAGCCGCCTTCGTGGAGCGCCGGGTGCTCCCGCTCCAAGGCCAACCACACATAATCTGCCAGATGAGCGACTGCTTCGACCCGAGCCGACTGAGCACCAAGGAGATGCCTCATGCTGAGGTATCTTACATGGTGAACTACATCTCCAACTGCAAGCTCACCGAGGGATGGCGGTACGGCAAGGAGCCGTACTCTCGAGCCGATCATCCGCCTACGGTAAGTTCCCCTCCTTTCCTTCTTCGCTTGTCGCCGGGCTCATAATGGCCGACTCTTGACCAGCAGGCTTGCTTTTAGCAGAGCCCTCTTCTTCGATCGGGGGTAGGGGCAGGGGCGGAGCGCCGCCTGCCCGACCGTGAGGCGGACGGCCTTGACAATCCGGACTTGGGGGCGGCCGCCATGGACGACACCGTCGTAGGAGGAGATGGTGAGGTGGGCGCCCCCGGCTCGGAGCCGGCTTCGGGGACTGGCCGGACGACGACGAGGCCGAAGTCATTTCGCGTCGTCCGCCGACGCCCGATCGTCAGGGCGCGGGATCATCTGCTGCGCCGGCTGCTCGGGGCGGCGCGCAGAAATGCCGGGGCGCGCCGACTCTCTTTGGTAGTCGGCCGAAGAAGCCCAAGGGTTCCGCGGCGGCGACCAAACGGACGAAGCGGCCGCGAAGGCGGCCCGCTTCCGCAAGGTGGTGAAGCAGCCGCAGGCGGTTTCGGCTTAAGTGTCGATTTTCCCACACCATTCTTTCTTCTCTTTGGTTGATATTCTTCTAAGCCCTTCTTCTTGACTTGCTGAACAGGCGCCACTCTCTCGAGTGGGTCCTGCCCGCCCATAGTCGGAATGGCGGAGGGTTCACAAGCTCCCGCCGCGTGGATCCCCGCGCCGATCTCCTGGAGGCGAAGGAGCATAACGCGCGGGAGGCGCGGGAGGAGCGGGAGGCGGAGGAGAGGAGGGCGGCTCGGGAGGCGACGGGGGAGTCGGCCAGGGCGCAGGCTGATGCGGCGGCCAAGGCTCAGACGGAGGCCGCGGCCGCGGAGAGGGAGGCGAAGGCCCTGCGCAATCAGCCTCCGTAGCTCATCATGCCCCTTCGTACCGTGGCTCCTGACATCCCCCGCTGGGAGGCAACCCTCATGGTCCTACCGAGCCAGGACGCTGTCTCCGTCTGGGGCTGCTGCTGTCGCCCGGCTCCGGGTGATGATCCAGTCGGAAGGCCTGGTCGGGGCCGACCTGGTAGCCGCCTTCGTGGAGCGCCGGGTGCTCCCGCTCCAAGGCCAACCACACATAATCTGCCAGATGAGCGACTGCTTCGACCCGAGCCGACTGAGCACCAAGGAGATGCCTCATGCTGAGGTATCTTACATGGTGAACTACATCTCCAACTGCAAGCTCACCGAGGGATGGCGGTACGGCAAGGAGCCGTACTCTCGAGCCGATCATCCGCCTACGGTAAGTTCCCCTCCTTTCCTTCTTCGCTTGTCGCCGGGCTCATAATGGCCGACTCTTGACCAGCAGGCTTGCTTTTAGCAGAGCCCTCTTCTTCGACCGGCGGCAGGGGCCGCGGGGCCGGAGCGTCAGTTCCTGCCCGACCGTGAGGCGGACGACCTTGACAATCCGGACTTGGGGGCGGCCGCCATGGACGACACCGTCGTAGGAGGAGATGGTGAGGTGGGCGCCCCCGGCTCGGAGCCGGCTTCGGGGACTGGTCGGACGACGACGAGGCCGAAGTCATTCCGCGTCGTCCGCCGACGCCCGATCGTCAGGGCGCGGGATCATCTGCTGCGCCGGCTGCTCGGGGCGGCGCGCAGAAACACCGGGCGCGCCGACTCTCTTTGGTAGTCGGCCGAAGAAGCCCAAGGGTTCCGTGGCGGCGACCAAACGGGACGAGGCGGCCGCAAAGGCGGCCCACTTCCGCAAGGTGGTGAAGCAGCCGCAGACGGTTTCGGCTTAAGTGTCGATTTTCCCACACCATTCTTTCTTCTCTTTGGTTGATATTCTTCTAAGCCCCTTCTTCTTGACTTGCTGAACAGGGCGCCACTCTCTCTCGAGTGGGTCCCTGCCGCCTCCATAGTCGGAACGGCGGGAGGGTCTACAAGCTCCCGCCGCGTGGATCCCCGCGCCGATCTCCTGGAGGCGACGGAGCATAACGCGCGGGAGGCGCGGGAGGAGCGGGAGGCGGAGGAGAGGAGGGCGGCTCGGGAGGCGACAGGGGAGTCGGCCAGGGCGCAGGCTGATGCGGCGGCCAAGGCTCAGACGGAGGCCGCGGCCGCGGAGAGGGAGGCGGAGGCCCTGCGCAATCAGCCTCCGTAGCTCATCATGCCCCTTCGTACCGTGGCTCCCGACATCCCAGTGCCCCCGTCGGAGGAAGCCGACCGCGACTGGCCGGTGATGGAGAGGAGGGAGGACGACGTGATCTTCCTGGAGGGGGAGGCGCCACAGTCGGCGCCGACTGGAGCGGGCCAAGGCGGCCGGCCTGCCGTGCTGCCCGAGCAGCCGGCTGGAGGCGAGCCGACTGTGGGGGCGGATCTTGTGGTTCAGTCGTCGTCTCGTCGGCGCGCGGGGGAGGCGACTTCAGCGCCGGAACCACAGAAAGCCGCGGGCGCCAGCTCGTCGGCCCAGGACCTGGAGGCGGCCAGCGCCAGCTCATCTGAGTGGACACCCGGCGGAGGGACGACCGAGCTGAATGTGGCGGCGCAGGAGGTCCGGAGCCGGCTTCAGGCCCAGGCCGCCGCGCTGAAGCGATACACCCAAGAGTTCCTCACGACGCGGACGGTCATTTGTGTGAGTGCTCCTGCTTCTCGTTGATTGTTTCTTGATTTCTTCCGTGGGGGCGCATCAGCGCACCCACTGGGTGTAGTTCTTATTCGCACCTCCGTCCTATTTGCAGGAATATCACAATCTCCGCGCGGCTGCCTTCAACTCCCAGGCCCAGGAGATGAGCCAGAAGACCGCCGACCTGACTGAGAGCCGGAGTAAGTGTTTTATTTTTTATCTCATGTGGGGGCGCGTCAGCGCACCCACTGGGTGTAGTCCCCGAGATTTGGGCCGACTGCTGAGCAGTCGGGTCGGATCTTTCCTGACGACTTCTTCCTTATTGCTTCTTTCTTCTTCTTCATATCTGCAGGGGCCAATGCTGACTTGAGGGAGCAGCTAGGCGGGGTCCAGACCGCCCTTCGCGCCAAGGAAGCCGAGTGCAACGCCTTAGCCCAGGAACGCGACCGCCTGGCCAAGAAACTGGCCGACCAGGAGGAGAGCCACAAGGCGGCCCTTAAGAAGGCGCGGGACAGCGAGGCCGCCCTTAAAGCCGAATATGAGACCGAGGCGGCAGGCTGGGCTGAGGCGAAGCAAGCTCTGAGCGAAGGCTACGGACGGGTCGAGGATTTGATCGATGGTAGGACGCCTTCCTTTTCGTCCCTTTGCTTGCCCTTTGTCATCTAATTTGTCTTCTGACTTTATGCTACTTTTTCTTCTTTGCGCAGATTACTTCCCCGGCTACTCCGTCGCCGCCTCCCAAGCCATCGAGGCCAACCGCGATGCACGCCGGCAGGCAAGGGTCGAGATCGCGCCGGATGCCAGCCAGACACTTGAGGAGCAGCTTCTGGCGATTCAGGCCCGACTGCAGCCGGCTCACCGCATGCTCCGCCGTCTTCAACGTGCCGGGGCGCAAGTGCTGGCCGCCCTCTGGCCTGGCGAGGCGGTTTCCTGCACCCCCAGTCGGACTGCCGACTGGCTGGAGGTTGCCGTCGGCCGCTTCGAGGCCTAGAAGGCTTCGCAGCTCGGTCCGCGCCAGCGGGCGCTGGAGTTCGCTCGAGCTCGGTATCCTGGCTGAGCTTGCCCCACCGAGCACCGGCGGCAGGAGGCCGATGAAGAGCTGGTGGAGGTGCGGCCGGCTATCATCCAACAAGGCCGGTGATCGCCGACATACTCGACACCGTTGTCTTTGCCCCTGAGGTGAATGATGACGGCATCGCTCAGCCGGAGGAGTGGTTCGGGTTGGAACCGGCAGGAGGTGAAGACTCGGCGGAGGAGATTGCTTCCAGCGACGAGGGCGAAGAGGACGAGGGGGAGGATGGCGAAGACGTCGTGCCAGACGGCGAAGCGACCAGCCAGCCTCAGCCTGATCGTGCCTCTAGCAACAAGGCGCGCGCAAGCGCGCCGTCTGCCAGAGGTGATGATCAGGCCGGGACTCGCTAGCCGGCCACTCCTCCAGCCGGCATTGCCGTCTCCACCAACCTGCCCGACTCGCCCGTCGTTCCGTTGGCCTGACCTGTCGTCTTTGCTTTCCTGCTTGTTACTCTTTGAACAACTTTCTATCAAATTTGCGCAGTTCCACCCACTGGGGGTGTATTCAAACTATGTTGAATGCTGGCCTTTCGAAGGCCTTTTGTGTAAATATAATCATGCATGTGTTTTGGCTTCCATTCATGTTTGCTTTTCATCCTTTCGGCTGTTTCCTTTGCCGCCTTCCCTTGGTCACCGCCTTCCCAGCCGGACAGCTGCTCTGCAGTCTGTGGCAGGACTTGGCCGCTTTGGGAAGGCAAGTACTCGAGCTTTCTTAGATTTGTAGCAGGGAGAACGGGAAGTCGGCCAGCCGGCTGCTCTGGCAGCCGGTCGGCAGGGGAGGGGGGGGGGGGAGCCGGCTTTCGCTATATAAGTTCGTTAGTCCTTAGCCGTTTTTCATGTGGGCATCCTTTCCTGCCTTTGACTCTTGCCAGCCGGAGAGCCGATTCTTCGAGCTGCGGCTTTCGACAAGAGAGGGCTTGGGTGCCGACACACTACTTGTCTGACTGCAGGTGGAACTTGGATATAACTTAAGGCGGCAAGTCCCCGGGCCGACTGGTCGAACCCGGTGCCGGACAAAAAAAATGAATGCAGTAACATAATCATAGGCATGATACTCATCGTTCATAGATAAAGGAGGGTAGTCCCCGAGTGTTCCTCGGGGGGCCCGTTGTCTCGTACTTAATACAAAAGGTAGTGTGGTACATATTGCATTTTAACTGTAAAATCTTTAGACGAGGTTGGCGTTCCATGGTCGTTCCGACTCCTTGCCGGAATCATCTCTCTTGCGTGCCTTCGCTTCGCGCGCCGATCGTAGTAGGAGTCGTTGCCTAATGCTCTGCTAATGACAAAGGGGCCTTCCCAAGGGGCCGAGAGCTTGTGCTGGCCGGCTGTTCGCTGGATCAGCCGGAGCACAAGGTCACCCTCTTGGAAGGATCTTGGCTTGACCTTCCGGCTATGGTAGCGGCGCAAACCCTGCTGGTAGATGGCGGATCAGCTGAGGGCTAACAACCGGCTTTCTTCCAGCAGGTCGACGCCGCCTTCTTGTGCTTCCTTGGCCTCCGCCTCCGTGTACATGGTGACCCGAGGTGAGTCGAACTCGATGTCAGTTGGGATGACGGCCTCGGCACCATATACAAGGAAGAAAGGAGTGAAGCCGGTTGATTTGTTCGGGGTAGTGCGCAGACTCCAGAGGACGGCCGGCAGCTCGTCGAGCCAACAGCCGGCCGAACGCTCCAATGGCACGACCAGTCGGGGCTTGATGCCGGAGAGGATGAGGCCGTTTGCTCGCTCAACTTGGCCGTTTGACTGCGGGTGGGCAACGGACGCTAAGTCCAGTCGGATGCCTTGTGTCGCGCAGAAACGTGCCAGTGCTCCCTTGGCAAAATTTGTGCCATTGTCGGTGATGATGTTGTGTGGCACGCCGTATCAGGTTGTGATATCCGCAATGAATGTTACGGCAGTCGACCCATTCAGTTTCTTGATTGGCTTCGCTTCAATCCACTTGGTAAATTTATCCACAGCGACGAGCAGATGTGTCATGCCGCCGCGTGCCGTCTTGAATGGGCCCACCATGTCCAGCCCCCAGACGGCAAAAGGCCAGGTGAGGGGGATGGTCTTGAGTGCAGAAGCCGGTAGGTGCTGCTTGGAACTGAAGACTTGGCACCCTTTGCAGTATTTGACTAATTCCTTGGCGTCGTCCAAAGCAGTCGGCCACAAGAAACCATGGCGAAAAGCTTTGGCGACGAGTGATCTTGAGGCTGTGTGGTGGCGGCATTTGCCTTGGTGAATGTCCTTGAGGATTGCTACGCCCTTCTTTGGCTCGACACATCGCTGGAAGACTCCAGTGGCGCTGCGCCTAACGAGCTCTCGGTTAACTATTTTGTATGCTCCGGCTTGGCGTTGGACTTGCCTTGCCGAGATCTCGTCAGTCGGCAGCTCTCTGTTTACCAGGAAGTTGAGGATGGGTTGGGCCCATGATGGAGCTGTGACTTCTTCTATTGCCAACACGGCTACTACGACCAGGGCGGGTGGGCTGGGTGGTGAGGAGCTGGAGTCGGCCACCGCCTGTTGTGTCGGTGCAGTCCCCGGGCCGACTGCCGTAGTTCCCGGGCCGGGCTCTGGAGTCCCCGGGCCGGGTGCGACTATGGCAGTCCCCGAGCCGCCTGTTGAAGTCCCTGGGCCGCCTATTGAAGTCCATGAGCCGCCTGTTGAAGTCCCCAGGTCGCCTATTGAAGTCCCCGAGCCGCCTGCTCGGTTCCCCAAGCCGGATCTGACTGCGTCGGGGCTAGGCGGTACGAAGATGGAGTCGGATTCCAGAGACGGCTTGATAGACGGCTTTAGGAGGCGTTGGAGAGAGACGCCGGTTGGTATAGCTTGTCGAGTGGAGCCTATTCGTGCCAGAGCATCTGCTTGTTCGTTGTCGGCTCGTGGCACGAGGAGGAACTCGCATCCTTCAAAGTACCCACTGATTTGCTGAACGAGGAAGCGGTAGCTCGCCATATTTGCGTCCTTGGCGTCCCAGTCGCCGGATGATTGTTGGACTACCAAATCTGAGTCGCCATAGCACAGGATCCAGCGAATGCTGAGTTCTTTGGCTAGCCGGAGCCCGTGTATGAGCGCCTCGTACTCGGCCACATTGTTGGAGGCGGCAAAATGAATTTGTAATGTGTATCTGAGTTTGTCGCCTTTGGGAGAGGTGAGGATGATGCCGGCTCCCAAGCCGGTGCGCATCTTGGACCCGTCGAAGTGCATCCGCCAATGAGTGGGGTCGGGGTCATGTAGGTACTTGGGTCTCGCCCGGACGAGGAAGTCGGCCAATGCTTGGGACTTGATGGCGGTGCGCGGCTGGTAGAAGATCGTGTAAGGGGTCAGCTCAATAGCCCATTTTGCCACCCGGCCGATGCATCCCGGCTGCCTATGATCTCAGCGAGCGGGGCAGTGCATACGACCGTGATGGGGTGCTCTTGAAAGTAGGGCTTGAGCTTCTTGGCGGCGAAGTACACACCATAGCACATCTTCTGGTAGTGCGGGTAGTTCTTCTTTGAGGTGGGAAGCACTTCACTTAAATAATACACCGGCCTCTAGACTGGCTGAGCTCGGCCTTCTTCCGGGCGTTGAACCAAGATAACGGTGAGCATGGGCTCTTTCTCAGTCGGCGCCGCCAAGACAGGCGGTGTGGCCATCATCTTCTTCAGCTCATGGAAGGCTTGGTCGGCTTGGTCGTTACACTCGAAATGAGTGGTCTTCTTCATGAGTCGGTAGAGGGGAGAGCTTTCTCTCCGAGCCGGCTGATGAAACGGTTTAGGGAGGCCAGGCATCTGGTAAACTTCTGGACGTCTCGTAGCTTGGTGGGAATCTCCATTCTCTCTATGGCCTTGATCTTCACTAGGTTGCATTCGATGCCGCGTTCGGAGACCAGGAAGCCTAGAAGCTGGCTGGCTGGTACTCCGAACACACACTTCTCGGGGTTGAGCTTGATCTGAAACCGACGCAAGTTTTCAAACGTCTCTTTGAGGTCTTCCAGCAAGGTGTCGCGCTTCTCCGTCTTCACCACAATATCGTCTACATAGACGTGGGCATTTCTGCCAAGTTGCTTGAGGAGACATTTCTGCATGCAATGCTGAAAAGTGGCACCGGCATTTCTCAAGCCGAATGTCATAGTCAGGTAGCAGAAAGCTCCGAATGGTGTGATGAAGGCGGTCTTTAGGCGGTCAGCTGGATCCAACTTTATCTAGTGGTAGCCTGAGTAAGCATCCAAGAAACTCAACAACTCGCATCCGGCTGTGGAGTCTATCACTTGATCAATCCTTGGTAGGGCGAAGGGATCTTTAGGACAGGCTTTGTTGAGGCTAGTGTACTCTATACACATGCGCCACTTTTTATTCTTCTTCAGCACGAGGACTGGGTTGGCAAGCCATTCCGGAAAGAACACCTCCATGATGAAGCCGACTGCCAAAAGCCGGGCTATCTCTTCTCCTACAATCCTTTTTTTCTCCTCTGATAGTCGGCGGAGGGGCTGCTTGACTGGCTTTGCATATGCTCGGACGTGTAGCTTGTGCTCGGCGAATTCCTTCGGGACATCCGGCATGTCTTTGGGGGACCATGCGAAGATGTCCCGATTCTCACGGAGGAAATCAACGAGCTCGCCTTCCTATTTGCTGTCCAAGTTCGCCCCAATGACGGCAAACCTTTCCGGGTTCTCTGGGTCCAGAGGTATCTTCTTCCTTTCTTTAGCCAGCTAGAAAGAACCTTGGGCCTCACATTCCTTGGGGTCAGGGGACAGGGCCGGCCGCTTGCCGGCCATGGCCACGACTCGATCCAGCATCTTATTCTCTTCAGTGATCACGAGGGACTCGGCCAGCCGGCTGCTGGCTGCTGCACACTCGGAGGATTTCTTGTAGTCGCCAGCTATGGTGATGATGCCCTTGGAACTCGGTATCTTCATCTTGAGGTAGGCGTAGTGGGGTACAGCCATGAACTTGGCCAGAGCAGGTCGGCCAAGCAACGCGTGGTAAGGGCTCTCCAAATCCACTACCTCAAACCATACTGCTTCTCGGCGGAAGTGATCCTTGTCCCCAAAGAGGACATCTATCTTGATCTTGCCGATTGGTGAGCAGGACAGGTCGGGTACAATGCCATGGAACACGGTCCGGCTTGGCATGAGCTGCTTCGTCTTGATGTTCAGCTTCTCCATGGTGTCACGATACGGTATGTTGATGCTGCTCCCGCCATCTATCAGCACGCGGGAGAAACGGGCAGCACGTCTGTCTGTTGCTAGGGTGACATCCAAAACCAATGCGTAAGAGCCGGGGGACTGCATCACCTCCGGGTGGTCGTCCCGGCTCCAGCTGATAGGCCTTTCTGACCAGTGCATGTACTCGGGGTTGTTGGAGGCGACCATGTTGACTTCTTGGTGCTGTCGGCGCCGGCTGCGCCGGTCATCGGGCTGGCTTGTAAAGACGACGTAGGCGGCATGCTCGTCGGGGAACTCGTCTTGAACGGCCCCGACTGCTGGTCGAGCAGCCGGCTGTTGAGGAGCCGGAGGCGGCTGACCAGCAGGCGGAGGCGGCACCAGCCCTTCGCCTTTGGTGATTCGGGTGAGCCAGTGGCATTTCTGGGTCGTATGGTTGGACGGCCAGCGCCCATTGTGGAACTTGCAAGGGCGCCGAGGGCTTGCTCGTAGGAGAAAGCCGGCTGCCAAGCTGGCCTACCGCCCTTCTGCTTCTTGGGCGCGGGCCGCCCCTCAGGTTGTTCGTCTTCGACTGTGGCCACCTGCCGATTGGTTGAAGGCGGCATAGGGCCCTTGCGCTTGTTGTCATTTTGGTACGGGCGTCGGCTGGAGTCCCCAGCCGGCGTCTTGGGAGCCGGATTGAGCAACTTCCCAGAGGCGTCTACCCGAAGCTCGGTCTTCATTGAAGAGTCGGCCGTGGCGTACTTGTCTGCTATGACCAGCAACTCGTCGAGGGTAGTCGGCTCGTCGCAGAGGAGCTTGTGCTTGAGGAGGGTGCCCTCTCAGCACCCGGCGGTGAAGTACTCTATGGCTTGAACCTCGTGCACCCCCTCGCAGGAATTGCGGAGCTCGGCCCAGTGCGTGAGGTAGTCGCGAGTTGATTCAGTGGGCTCTTGAACACATAAGGAGAGCTGTCGGGGCTTGGGAGCCCGCTTGTAGGTGCTGGTGAAGTTGCGGATGAAGGCTTCCGTGAAATCCAGCCAGCTGTTGATGCTGTAAGGCTTGAGGCTGTTGAGCCAGGTACGCGCCATGCCTTGGAGCATGAGGGGAACATACTTCACGGCAACACGCATGTTGCCGTTTGCTATGCTAACCGCAGTGGAGTAGTCGATCAGCCAATCTTCCGGCTTCACAGAGTCGTTGTACTTGGGCGTGTCTCTTGGGAGCGAGAACCCTTTAGGGAAGGGCTCGTCGCGGATGTGGGGGCCGAAGCAAGGCGGGCCGACATCGTCTTCTTCTTCTAGCGCCAAGGATCGCGCTAGGCGGTCGATACGATGGCGAGCGTCGTTCTCGCCGACTCCTTCGAGGCGACCTAGTCGGCCGCCGAGGGTCGGATGCGTGACAGGCGGCGGGGTGGGATATCTCTCCCCGCGAGGCAGAGGAGGAGGCGGGTTGCCTCGTCGCCCCACGGCTCGAGGGCGGCCTTCTACGTCGCGCTCGATGGAGATTCGAGTCCGGCTGCGGCTAGCAGCCGGCTCCTTTTCTTACTGGCGCGGTGTTGCCCGCAATGGGCGTCAGGACGCCGCGCCGCGTTTCTCGGCGTGGGGAGGGCTTCGGGCGACGTCGGCTTCATGCCGCTCTGCGGCCGCGTCGATCAGCTGCTGGATGCGTTTGGCCATGTAGGGGAGCTCGTCGGCCCCTAGTCCATTCAACTCGTCTACGGCCGTCTGGGCGGCGCGTAGGTTCTCGAGGGGCGTGGCGTAGACTGGGCGGTCTGCTCCCAGCATGTCGGCGATGGCTGCGCCACGTTTCTTGACGACGCCGACTCGGCTCGGCCCGTCAGGGGGCGGCGTGCCGAAGGCGGCGCGGTCGACTTCGCGCTGGTGAGCCTCAGTGAGGCGTCTCATGGAAGCTATCTTCTGGTCCTTCGCGATGAGGGCGAGGCGGCGTGCCTCAAGTGTCTCGGCGTCGTGGGCGTTCTCGCCAGAGGCGGCGCCGTGGCTGATGACCAGCACCTCAGTGATGGCGCTGCCACAGCTGTCGGCTCGAGGGAGCGGGTTGTTGAAGATCACAACGTTGGTGGGGAAGGCGTCGAGCGATGCCGTGTCGGAGTCGACAAGCATCGGGTCGGTGGAGCCAACCGACTCCAAATCCACAGCAGGCTCGCTGGAGACGTGGAGTTGGTCGAGGAGGCTGATGAGGTGGCTCTCGAGGCAGCCTGTGCCCGCGTCGGATGCAGGCTCTCGGAGATGCGAGCCTCGCCAAGAAGATCTGCGAGGCAGCTCGCCGCGCAGGCGTCAGCGATGCCTTGCAGCGTGTCGGGGCAAGCGTCATCGGGCGTGCCGGGCTGGCTACGCTCGCTGGGAAGGAAGAGTGTTCCCGTCCATAACAGGTCTCCGGACGATGGTGCACCTGGCCCACGGTGGGCGCCAAATGTCGGGTGGTAGGTGCGACATATGCCAACAGGTGGTTTATCATTGTGGGAGCCAATAAGATGTCGCCGGTGCCTGGAAATGGGATAAGGCGAAGACATGCACGCCGGCGAATCTTACCCAGCTTCGGGGCTCTCCGTGGAGATAACACCCCTATTGCTGCTCTGCGGGGTCTCCGCATGATCACTAAGTTAACAAGTGGCTACAAGAGGCTCCTTGAGCTATTCTCCGAGAGGAAGAAGAAGGGCTAGGCTAGCTCTCCTCTTCCCCCTATGTGGTGTCTCAAACTCTAAGAGATCAACCCTTTGCATGGGTGCCCTGGGGGGTTTATATAGGCCTACTCCCCAGGGGTACAATGGTAATCCGGCTGGGTGCGGGCCCTAGCCGTCAGTGTCTATGTTCGCCGGCTTCTCCACCGGCTGCTGGGGCCCGCCGACTGGTGGGTCCCGCCGGTTGCCGGCTTTCTGGTCGACAAGCTGGTCCCACCGCTCGGGGGCCTTGTCGGGGGCGGGTTACTGTTGCCTCACTCCTAATGATGAGGGCTTTGAAGAAGTAAGCATGGCTACAGTGCCGCCGCCTGGCGGTGATCACTGTAGCCTTACCTCGTCTTGTCTCCTTAATGAGGCGCCTCCTTCGAGGGAGGGAGCTAGCCGGCTGTTGGGAGCCGGCCTGAGGGGAGTCCGGGCTGCCTTCGGGCGTCTCTCTGACCGAAGGGGCCCGCCACCTGCGGGCCGTTCTGACAGCTCGTCTTGGGTGACGTCATGGTCAACATGGCAACAATGCCGCGCCGGACGGGTGATGGCCGCCCCGTACAGACACTGTGACCACGCATGCTCTGGGATTCAGGGGTGGCAGGCTGTAGCCACGCCCCGTCTCATCGCCGTTATGTGGGTGCAGAGTTTGAGGGTACGATCTTGGCCGCCTGCTAGGGGGCCGGGCTTTTGGAGTCGGCCTTCTCGTGGCCGGCTTCTTGGAGTCGGCCTTCTCGTGGCCGGCTTCTAGGAGTCTGCCCTCTGACGGCTTTCCTCCCGTGGGTTTAGGGTCGGGCCGCCTCTTGGTAGCCAGCTTGGGAGGTAGCCGTCCAAGGGAAGGCCGCCCCATGCCTTGGATGCTTGAAGGCTCAATCGGTCTGTAATTTTTCTGAAGAGCCGGGGGAGCCGGCAAGGCTACCCGTGATCATTTACTCCGACAATCATGCATAGTGCATCACCTAGCTGGGTTAAATAAAGCATGGAAAAAGTCAGGGACAAAAACAGCCCCCCCGGGATGAATGGTTACTACCCGATGAGATGATGTTTTCGTAAAGATACTTGGTGGGTTGTAATCCCGCTTTGATTTCCTAACATGGTGCATATAGATGTTTTTGAAGAACAAGCTTTGCAAACTTTGATTAAACTTATAGAAAAAGCCCTTTTACCATACAACAGATTAATATTGGGTGTTTATTTCTTATTATCATACTACCCAACCATATGTGTTGTATAGAGTCAAAATCATTAGGGAGATGCAAACTAAGTGTAGCTAAGATGATTAGATTCTTTGTGATGGAATCAGCCCAACATGGCTCGTCTCCTAGACTTGGTATTGGTGCTTGCATTTTCTAGATTTATTTCAGACTCCTCAACGATGTTCGTTCAGTGGACACAATGCAACAAGCGAGAATCAGGACACACTTCCAGGCTTCCACGGTGAAGATTAATTAGATCAGCTAATATGAACCATTAGATTAGAGTGACACTACACCTCTATGGTATGTCGATTTTGCAAGAAAAAAATGGTTGAGGGAGGAAGAAGAAAGAGGGCCGGCCGTTGGATCTTTAATTTAATGGTCTAGAAAATCGACTTACCCAAAATAAATTTTCAAACGACTTGCATATAGCATGTATACCAAAACGTTGCTTCCCATTGCAGTGTTTCAATTACAAGCGCAAATGACCCATATAAATTATGTTGGTAGTCTCGCGGGGTATCTAGTCTCAAGCTCATATGCTCCCTAGTAAACAGTAAAACTAAAAACTATAGTAAAAAACTCAAAAATATCTTAAAAAGTTTGGTGCAAACTTGGAAAAATGCTCTGGGTTTTTGGAAATTCTCATCCCGTAATAACATCCGTGAAAGTCGTGGTAAAAAAACAAAATCGACACTCCAAAAATTGCAATTTTCGGAAGACTTTTGGAGTGTTTTTTTTCATGACTTCCACGAACGTTATTTCAGGATGAAAATTTACAAGCACTGAGAACATTTCTCAAAATTTGCACCAAAACAATTTCAGATTTTTTTTCAATTTTTACTTTTTTTTGAGTTTATTGTTCATCCCGAGCTCAAATGAGCTCGGGACTAGAAGGGGACTTTTGATCTCCCACATCCTTCATTGGAGGTCCATGTAGTACAATGTAAAATTTGTGTGGAGGAGGAAGTGCATTTCGTTGTCTACTTACATGAGAGACGACGCCATATTTTTGTCAGATTAGCGGAGAGATGGTACTAATCGTCGTAAGCATTGCATTAAGTTTATGTGAGAACTCAAAAGGAACGTGCGTCGAACAGCTCGTAGAGAGTAAAACAGAATCAAAAGTGTGAACAGGGAACCCGACCGCCTTCTGTTGCGAGTCAAAACTAGATCACTCTGTGGAATATTTGGCGCTCGTCAAGCTAAGACTACCCACAATGGAAGTAACATATATAGTAACATCACACATATCTAAATAAAATAAATGATGTAGCAAACAATAAATGAAGAAAGAGAGGCATGTGGTAACATAGCTAGTTACTACTAGTATGAGTAGCATCACACATATCAAGGTAAGATGAGTCTATAGCTTAATAAATAAAGTGTTGCATGTTACCACACATATGTTACTCTCCAGTAGAGATACTAACATAGAGTAGTAACATGCGCTGATGGTCAAGTTAACTTATTCTGCGCCTGCCTGCCTGCGTGTCGTTAGACGAGGCGGAGAACGCTCATATAATTGAACGGCGTGTGCGTTTGCAGACGTAAGCTAGCCGGCCAGTTTGTTTTTCAGTGAAACTAATCAATGGAAACACAGCAGGGTTACGGTCTGAATGAATGACGGTAGCCTGGTTGACTGAATGAATAAGTTGCATAAGCAGAGATGGTGTGTGTGTGTCACCTTTTATTACTTTCTTTTTTTTTACAGAAAATAGACTTTATTCCTCAAATGATTGCCATATCGTTTACAAATAAGTGAGAAATAAAGTCACGATCGAAGAGTCTCAGAAACTGGAGGATCTAGCGTTGAAAAGAGTTCTTAGCTAATCCATTTCCTACCTCATTTGCTTGGCCATAACATTGCATGTATAAAACTTTCACGAAGTACATGACTAGCTGTTTGCATTCCATAACACTAGCCACATCCAGACCAACATAAGAGTCTGGTTGCTGTACTACCTCCACGACGAAGCTGCATGCAATCCAACTCAATGAGCAAACTGTTGCACCCGATTGTTGGAACATTTCGTTCCTAATAGTAGTCATCTCAGCCGAATCATTTTTTTTTTTTGCGGGTGATCTCAGCCGAATCGACACTACTAACATGAGGTTGCTGCCTCTAGGAACCATGTTGCTGCCGCTATGAAGTTCCCACGCTCATCATGAGCTACAACTCCAGTGGCACTAGAAAGAGTTTCAGCATGAAGGCGGAAAGGTGTGGCCGCATTCGGGTGTACTACACCCGAATTTTCAAATAACTGACAAAACACGTACCAAACATGATCCAAAAATTCTGTTTTTTTTCTGACATCAAACATGAACAAATGTTTTAGAGACTTGCAAAATTTCATCTACAAATAACATTCGAGGAGCTCTCACCAAAAATAACTAAATTACTGGTCAATCTTTTCTGCATTTTTGTGTACATCATTTTGTGCTTTTTGACAAGATCTCCTCAAATGTTATTTTGGGATGAAATTTTGTAATAACCTAAAACATTTGATCATGTCTCATGTCGCAAAATTTCAGAATTTTTGTATCATGTTTGATATTGATTTTATGGTTTTTCGTGAACTCAGGTGTAGTACACCCGAGAGTAGAAAATCCACTCTCGCCTCAAACACTGTGTCGACATTAACTTTGACAACACACTCTCTCAGTTTCTTCCAGATGTGAACATATTTTCGGATAGGCATTTAAGCATTGATTGTCTGATGTAATTTGTAGCTAATAAATGTTGTTCTATCATGTGTCTGGACAAGCTCTCCCTTGAAAAATTGGTGACGCTGCCACCAGATATAGTGGGCCGCCACAATCACAAGTTCCACCTTGGTAGCCCATCCCAGGTAGACTTTTTTTCTTTTGCGGAAAAGGTAGAGTTCAATCTAGCCAAAATCTCTGTAGTAATCGAGCCGGATCGGTCCTCAATAATAGATTTCTTGATAACTACTTTCAAACCAAGCTCTCGGTACATACATCCCTAGCCCAACAACAAGTAAACACAGTGATGTATATCCTCGACCCCGACCAAGCATGTAAGACTTTCCAAGCTAAGTGCTTAATTTTCCCCGGAACATTGAGACCTCGGATTTCCTTCCAGATGGTATTAATGTACACATTGCCCTGTCCATCAACACGTATCCATCGCTAGCCAAATTGATGCTTCAATTCTTTATGGTATGTTGACCGAACTGAGAAGTACTACCCGAATGGGTATAACTAATTCCATGCGACAAAAACGTCCATCATCTAAACATTGAGTGGAATTTTTAAGGCTGGTCATAGTGGGGAGTAACTTAGAGCATGCTTGGATACGTTTTAGTCCCATGATGACTAAAAGTAGTGGGACTAAAACTTGCTAGCTTCAGCCATGCTTGGATCCAAATACTAAAAAGACTAAAATCAAGTTAATGAGCATTTATTATGCTCCCTCTCCCCTAATCCTACCTGTCCCTCCCACCAACTCCTCCCCACGGTAGTTAGGCTCCCGCCAACTCCTCCAATTCTTTATCCGCCAACTGACTTTCACGGATAAAACTGTGCAAGGCCATACATGCAACAATAATTTTTGTTTGCTTGTGTAGAGGATAATTTTGTATTTTAAAAAGGATCCCCACTTATTTTTCAAGACTCCAAAAGAACGCTCAATGACATTGCATAGTCTAGAATGAGTGTAGTTGAAGTGCTCTTTTTTACCTCTCGGCATGGTGCCTTGATGGAACTCTTGGAAATGGTACTTTTGTCCCCTATATGGTGCAAGATAATCCGCCTTGTTGGGGTAGCCCGAGTCAACAAGATAAAATTTTCCTATTGATGGCAATGCATTTCAGTCAAAATCGATGTCAATGTATACACAATTCAATCATGTACTGAATGTGAAGTATGGTACCTGGAGGTGGATGAGGAAACTTGTGACTAAACCGGCTAAGGGCATCCTTGAAGGGCCTCATATCATGAACCGATCCAGGCCACCCGGCAAGAACGAAAGTGAATCTCATGTCGAAATCACATACAGCCGTAACATTCTGACTACAGTAGCCATGTCTGTTTAAGTACTGCGGAATCTTGGCAGGTGGCACCACAACTTGCATATGAGTCCCATCTATTGCCCCAATGCAGTCATTGAACCATGGATGCCACTGAGCATTTCTTAACCTTTCATGCACAACTCTGAATTCAGGATCTCGTGGCTTAATTATGTCAGCCGCAAGCTTAACCACACAATGCAATACCATGTCAAACTTCCTAACAACTGTCTCCATGGACCTTACAAAACCATTCTCACTCTGCCTAATGGACTGGCCATCTCCCACCATCCATAAAAACATAGCTAGAGCCTCAACTGATGACATCTTCTTAGTAGACTTCAGCCCATAAGAATCCACTAGCAAATTATGTAGTTTATGAAACACAGGTGGATACATCCTAAACATTTTATAGCAGTCTGTTCTGTGTCCCAGAGTTCTTAGTACCCATTCATAGCCGGACTCTTTAGCTTTTAAAATCCTCCTTTCCCCCTTATCCATGAAACGCTCAATGTAATATGAACCAGACATTTGGATGATCATACCTATATTGTTGAGCCTTTTCCGCCTCAACTGGAGTAGTGCCAGCACTCTATTTCTCCTTGCACCTTCCTCTTCCTCGTCACTAGAGTCCTCATCAATACTCTCCTCTTCACTGGACTCATCAATACTATCACCATCACTAGAGTCATCCTGCAACATATGAATTATGTTCAACACATAGTAATTAGGTGCACATAGCAATTCAAAACATAAAGGGTCCACATAGCAATTCAAAACATAAAGGGTCCACATAGCAATTCAACACGTAAAGGGTCCACATTAGCCTAACTCATCATAGGAAACATGACACAATAGGAGACACTGGATACATGACAACCTAGCTAACACTCATCTTCGTCATACATCTTCTTTGCTTTGCACCATCTCTTCAACCATAATAGCCTAGCTTCAGGGGTCTTCATGTTCTGGAAGACAAACATGTTGTGTTTGTCCTTGAATAAGTCACATGCTACAAAGTACTCAATTTACTCCTCTGCTGCCCCACACTCAATGGCAAGTTGCTGACATGTAGCTACTGCTACCTTAGGCTCCTCACTTCTCTTTGCCTTTTCTTTGCCTTGGTCGACAATTGCCTGCAATATAGTGTTTGATGTCTCAGCTTCCTTGTCCATTCTGGTGGTGATCTCCTTCAAAGTCCTCAAAAATGGACCCTTAGTTTTGCCATTCTCCATGTTCATTTTGATTTTCTTTAAAGGACTACTTGTTGTACTCCTAAAATCAACCGAGCTGGCACCCCTCTTGCGGGTACTGGTACTCATTGGGCTGCCATCCTCATCAACATCATCGTCGTTTGCCTTGGTATCATCTGTTGGCCCAGGTACGTAAGCAGAAGTACCATCCACTGCTACCTCATGAAACATCTCATGCAACAATCCAATGTACTCAGGGTTACCCTTTCTAAATTTCTTGAGATTTGGTCTACTCTGCAAAATAGTATTTGTACAACATTAGCATATGTCTCCATTGCTTATGTACTTGTCATTGAAAAAGCTTTAGTTGTCGTACCTTGATCTCCCTCTCCCACGAAGCTGTAGTTGATGTAACTTCTCCATGTTCGCCGCGGCCGCATCCGGTTTGTTGCTGCAACCATACCCAATCACTGTACACACCCTTCAGGTTCTGGATTTTGTTCTTCACTTCCCTCCCAGGATGCCACAATTTTGTCTTTTGATAATAATTCTCCTTAATATTTTTGTAACCCTGACTGGTCCAAACTTTAGCAGTAAAATTGCCATCCTCTATCTCCTCACAAGCTAACTCACACAAAATGTACGTATTTTCGTCGGTCCAATTAGCCTTGCTTTTTGGCCTATAAAAGAAATATGCAGAAGTAAACATCATAAATCTCTCTGTTTCAAAGAAATGGTGTGAGCAGAATTTCAAAGAAAATTGCATACCTTCCTATGCTGGTTCAGCGTGTTCTCGTCTTCATCTTCGTCTTCTTCGATGCCGTCATCATCATCCACTTGAATCGGCCCTACCTGCGGCTGCCTGCTGGTGCCCGCGCCATTTGAACCCCCACGACGTGCAGCAACTCGCACGGCAGCTATTGGGGAACGTAGCAAAAATTCTAAGTTTTCTACGCAACACCAAGATCAATCTATGGAGTAATCTAGCAACAAGGGGAAGGAGAGTGCATCTACATACCCTTGTAGATCGCTAAGCGGAAGCGTTACAAGAACGCGGATGAAGGAGTCGCACTCGCAGTGATTCAGATCGCGGTTGATTCCAATCTAAGCACCGAACAACGGTGACTCCGCGTTCAACACACGTACAGCCCGGGGACGTCTCTGTTGGAAATATGCCCTAGAGGCAATAATAAATAAGTTATTATTATATTTCCCTGTTCATGATAATCGTTTATTATCCATGCTATAATTGTATTGATAGGAAACTCAGATACATGTGTGGGTACATACACAACACCATGTCCCTAGTAAGCCTCTAGTTGACTAGCTCGTTGATCAATAGATGGTTACAGTTTCCTGACCATGGACATTGGATGTCGTTGATAACGGGATCACATCATTAGTAGAATGATGTGATGGACAAGACCCAATCCTAAGCCTAGCACAAAGATCGTAGTTCGTATGCTAAAGCTTTTCTAATGTCAAGTATCTTTTCCTTAGACCATGAGATTGTGCAACTCCCGGATACCGTAGGAATGCTTTGGGTGTACCAAACGTCCACAACGTTCGGGTGACTATAAAGGTGCACTACAGGTATCTCCGAAAGTGTCTGTTGGGTTGGCACGAATCGAGACTGGGATTTGTCACTCCGTGTAAACAGAGGTATCTCTGGGCCCACTCGGTAGGACATCATCATAATGTGCACAATGTGACCAAGGGGTTGATCATGGGATGATGTGTTACGGAACGAGTAAAGAGACTTGCCTGTAACGAGATTGAACAAGGTATCGGGATACCGACGATCGAATCTCGGGCAAGTTCAATACCGTTAGACAAAGGGAATTGTATACGGGATCAATTGAGTCCTTGACATCGTGGTTCATCCGATGAGATCATCGTGGAACATGTGGGAGCCAACATGGGTATCCAGATCCGCTGTTGGTTATTGACCGGAGAACGTCTCGGTCATGTGCGCATGGTTCCCGAACCCGTAGGGTCTACACATAAGGTTCGATGGCGCTAGGGTTATAAAGGAAGTTTGTATGTGGTTACGAATGTTGTTGAGTCCGGATGAGATCCCGGACGTCACGAGGAGTTCGGAATGGTCCGGAGGTAAAGATTTATATATGGAAAGTTTTTGTTCGGGTTCGGAAAAAGTTCGGGTTTTTCGATATAGTACCGGAAGCTTCCAGAAGGTTCGGAGGATTCGGAGGGGTCCGAGGTCCGGAAATTGTTCCACCACGTCCAATACAGTAGCATGGGCTGTAGGGGCGCCCTAGCCATAATGGGCCAGGGCACCAGCCCCCAAGGCCCATGCGCATGGGAGGGGGAAACCCTAAGGGGAGGGCCTCCACTTGACTTGGGAGGCACTCCTCCCCTCTTAACCGCCCCAAGTCCCATCTAGGGCTGGCCGCACCCCTGGGGTGGAAACCCTAAAGGGGCGCAGCCCCTTCCCCCTATATATACTTGAGTTTTTGGGCTGCCCAACACACATGAGAACTTCTCCTTTTGGTGCAGCCCTGCCTCTCCTCGTCCTCCTCTCCCTTGGTGCTTGGCGAAGCCCTGCGGGATTGCCACGCTCCTCCACCACCACCACGCCTGCCAGCTACTGCTGGATGGAGTCTTCCTCAACCTCTCCCTCTCTCCTTGCTGGATCAAGGCGTGGGAGACGTCACCGGGCTGTACGTGTGTTGAACGCGGAGGTGCCGTCCGTTCGGCACTAGGATCTCCGGTGATTTGAATCACGACGAGTACGACTCCATCAACCCCGTTCACATGAATGCTTCCGCTTAGCGATCTACAAGGGTATGTAGATGCACTCTCCTTCCCTCGTTGCTAGTTTCTCCATAGATAGATCTTGGTGACACGTGGGAAAATTTTGAATTTCTGCTCGTTCCCCAGCAGTGGCATCATGAGCTAGGTCTATTATGTAGATTCTTTGCACGAGTAGAACACAAAGTAGTTGTGGGCGTTGATGTTGTTCAATATGCTTACCGTTACTAGTCCAATCTTGTTTGACGGTATTGTGGGATGAAGCGGCCGGACCGACCTTACGTACTCTTCGTGAGGCAGGTTCCACCGGTGACATGCACTTGGTGCATAAGGTGGCTAGCGGTGCCGCCTCTCCACTTTAGTCGAACGGATTCGATGAAAAGGGTCCTTATGAAGGGTAAATAGCAATTGGCATATCACGTTGTGGTTTTGCGTAGGTAAGAACGTTCTTGCTAGAAACCCATAGTAGCCACGTAAAAAATGCAAACAACAATTAGAGGACGTCTAACTTGTTTTTGCAGGGTATGCTATGTGATGTGATATGGCCAAGAAGAATGTGATGAATGATATATGATGTATGAGATTGATCATGTTCTTGTAATAGGAATCACGACTTGCATGTCGATGAGTATGACAACCGGCAGGAGCCATAGGAGTTGTCTTAATTTATTGTATGACATGCGTGTCATTGAACAAACGCCATGTAATTACTTTACTTTATTGCTAACCGGTAGCCATAGTAGTAGAAGTAATAAGTTGGCGAGACAACTTCATGGAGACACGATGATGGAGATCATGATGATGGAGATCATGGTGTCATGCGGTGACGATGATGATCATGGAGCCCGAAGATGGAGATCAAAGGAGCAAAATGATATTGGCCATATCATGTCACTATTTGATTGCATGTGATGTTTATCATGTTTATGCATCTTGTTTACTTAGAACGACGGTAGTAAATAAGATGATCCCTTACAACAATTTCAAGAAGTGTTCTCCCTAATTGTGCACCGTTGCTAAAGTTAAATCGCTTCTAAGCACCACGTGATGATCGGGTGTGATGGATTCTTACGTTCACATACAGCGGGTGTAAGACAGATTTACACACGAAACACTTAGGGTTAACTTGCGAGCCTAGCATGTACAGACATGGCCTCGGAACACGAGACCGAAAGGTCGAGCATGAGTCGTATAGTAGATCGATCAACATGAAGATGTTCACCGATGATGACTAGTCCGTCTCACGTGATGATCGGACCGCGGCCTAGTTGACTCGGATCATGTAATCACTTAGATGACCAGAGGGATGTCTATCTGAGTGGGAGTTCATAAGATGAACTTAATTATCCTGAACATAGTCAAAAGACCTTTTGCAAATTATGTCGATGCTCGCGCTTTAGTTCAACTGTTTAGATATGTTCCTAGAGAAAATATAGTTGAAAGTTGAAAGTAGCGATTATGCGGACGAGAAAGCTTATGTCCTTAATGCACGCTCAGTGTGCTGAACCCCAAACGTCGTTTGTGGATGTTGTGAACATCGGACATACACATTTTGATAACTACGTGATAGTTCAGTTAAACGGTTTAGAGTTGAGGCACCAAAGACGTTTTTGAAACGTCGCGGAACATATGAGATGTTTCGAGAGCTGAAATTGGGATTTCAGGCTCGTGCCCACGTCAAGAGGTATAAGACCTCCACGATTTTCTTAGCCTGCAAACTAAGGGAGAAAAGCTCAATCGTTGAGCATGTGCTCAGATTGTCTGAGTGCAACAATCACTTGAATCGAGTGGGAGTTGACCTTCCTGATGAGATAGTGATGTTTCTCCAAAGTCATTGCCACCAAGCTGCTAGAAGCTTCGTGATGAACTATAACATATCAGGGATAGATATGATGATCCTTGAGCTATTCGCAATGTTCGGCACCGCGAATGTAGAAATCAAGTAGGAGCATCAATTGTTGATGGTTAGTGAAACCACTAGTTTCAAGAAGGGCAAGGGCAAGAAGGGATACTTCATGAAACGGCAAATCAGCTGCTGCTCTAGTGAAGAAACCCAAGGTTGAACCCAAACCCGAGACTAAGTGCTTATGTAATAAGGGAAACAGCCACTGGAGCAGAACCACCCTAGATACTTGGTAGATAAGAAGGTAGGCAAGGTCGACGGAAGTATATTGGATATACATTATGTTAATGTGTACTTTACTAGTACTCCTAGCAGCACCAGGGTATTAGATATCTGTTCGGTTGCTAAGTGTTAGTAACTCGAAATAAAAGAGCTACGGAGACTAGCTAAAGGTGAGCTGACGATATGTGTTGGAAGTGTTTCCAAGGTTGATATGATCAAGCATCGCACGCTCCCTCTACCATCGAGATTGGTGTTAAACCTAAATAATTGTCATTTGATGTTTGCGTTGAGCATAGACATGATTGGATTATGTCATGCATAATCTGTTATTCATTTAAGGAGAATAATGGTTACTCTGTTAATTTGAATAATACCTTCAATGGTCTAGCACCTAAAAGGAATGGTTTATTGAATCTCGATCGTAGTGATACACATTTTCATGCCAAAAGATATAAGATAGTAATGATAGTACCACGTACTTGTGGCACAACCATGTAAGTCATATTGGTATAAAACGCATGAAGAAGCTCCATGTTGATGGATCTTTGGACTCACTCGTTTTGAAAAGTTTGAGACATGCAAACCATGTCTATTGGTGTATCGCATGAAGAAACTCCATGCAGATGGATCGTTTGGACTCACTTGATTTTGAATCACTTGAGATATGCAAATCATACCACATGGGCAAGATGACTGAAAAGCCTCGGTTTCAGTAAGATGGAACAAGGTAGCAACCTGTTGGAAGCAACACATTTTGATGTGTGCAGTCCAATGAGTGTTGAGGCATGCAGTGAATATCGTTATGTTCTTACTTCACGGATGATTTGAGTAGATACTGAGTATATTTACTTGATGAAACACAAGTCTGAATTATTGAAAGGTTCAAGTAATTTCAGAGTGAAGTTGAAGATCATCGTGAGGATAAAATGTCTATGATATGATCATAGAGATGAGAATCTGAGTTACAAGCTTTGGCACGCAATTAAGACATTTGTGGAAATTGTTTCACAATTAATACCGCCTGGAACACCATAGTGTGATGGTGTGTCCGAACATCATACTTGCACCCTATTGGATATGGTGCGTACCATGATGTCTCTTATCGAATTACCACTATCGTTCATGGGTTAGGCATTAGAGACAACCACACTCACTTTAATAGGGCACCACGTAATTCCGTTGAGACGACACCGTTTGAACTATGGTTTGGAGAAACCTAAGTTGTCGTTTCTTAAAAGTTTGGGGCTGCGACGCTTATGTGGAAAAGTTTCAGGTTGATAAGCTCGAACCCAAAGCGGACAAAATGCATCTTCATAGGACACCCAAAACAGTTGGGTATACCTCCTAATTCAGATCCGAAAGCAATAAGGATTGTTTCTTGAATCGGGTCCTTTCTCGAGGAAAAGTTTGTCTCGAAAAGTTGAGTGGGAGGATGGTGGAGACTTGATGAGGTTATTGAACCGTCACTTCAACTTGTGTGTAGCAGGGCACAGGAAGTTGTTCCCGTGGCACCTACACCAATTGAAGTAGAAGCTTATGATAGTGATCATGAAGTTTGGATCAAGTCACTGACGTACCTCGTAGGGTGACAAGGATGCGTAGTACTTCAGAGTGGTACGCAATCCTGTCTTGAAGGTCATGTTGCTAGACAACAATGAACCTACGAGCTATGGAGAAGCAATGGTGGGCGCAAATTCCGACAAATGGTTAGAAGCCATGAAATCCGAGATAGGATCCATGTATCAGAACAAAGCATGGACTTTGGTGGACTTACCCGATGATTGGCAAGACATTGAGATGAATTGATCTTTAAGAAGAAGACGGACGTGGACGGTAACATCACCGTCTATGAAGATCGACTTGTGGCGAAGAGTTTTTCACAAGTCCAAGGAGTTGACTACGATGAGATTTTCTCATCCGTAGCGATGCTTAAGTCCGTCGGAATCATGTTAGCATAAGCTGCATTTATGAAATCTGGCAGATAGATGTCAAAATGAGTTTCCTTACCAGTTTTCGTAAGGAAAGGTTGTATGTGATATAATCAGAAAGGTTATGTCGATCCTAAGGATGCTAAAAGGTATGCTAGCACCAGCGATCCTTCTAAGGACTGGAGTAAGCATCTCGGAGTTGGAATGTGCGCTTTGATGAGATGATCAAAGATTTTGGGTATATACAAAGTTTATGAGAAACTTGTATTTCCAAAAAGGTGAGTGGGAGCACTATATAATTTCTGATGAGTATATGTTGTTGACATATTGTTGATCAGAAATGATGTAGAATTTTCTGGAAAGCATATAGGGTTATTTGAAAGTTGTTTTTCAATGGAAAACCTGGATTAGGCTACTTGAACAATAAGCATCAAGATCTATAAGATAGATCAAAATGTTTAATAATACTTTCAAATGAGCACATACCTTGACATAATCTTGAAAGTGTTCAAGATGGATCAGTCAAAGAAGGAGTTCTTGCCTGAGATGTAAGGTATGAAGTTAAGACTTAAAGCTCGACCACGGCGAAAAAGAGAGAAAGGGCGAAGGTGCGTCCCTATGCTTCGACATAGGCTCTATAGTATGCTATGCTGTGTACCGCACCGGAAGTGTGCCTTGCCATGAGTCAGTCAAGGGGTACAAGAATGATCCAGGAATGGATCATTGGACAGCGGTCAAAATTGTCCTTGGAGTAAATAAAGGACATGTTTCTCGATTATGGAGGTGATAAAGAGTTCGACGTAAAGGGTTACGTCGATGCAAGCTTTAACACCTATCCGAATGACTCTGAGTAGCAAACCGGATACGTATAATGGAGCAACCATCTGGAATAGTTTTCAAATGGAGCTTGGAAGCAGCATTTATAATATGACCTTGAAATTTGCAAAGCACACACGGATCTGAAAGGTTCAGATCCGTTGACTAAAACCTCTCTCACAAGCAAAACATGATCAAACCCCAGAACTCATTGAGTCTTAATCACATGATGATGTGAACTAGTTTAATGACACTAGTAAACTCTTTGGATGTTGGTCACATGGCGATGTGACCTATGAGTGTTGATCACATGGCGATGTGAACTAGATTATTGACTCTAGTGCAAGTGGGAGACTGTTGGAAATATGCCCTAGAGGAAATAATAAATAAGTTATTATTATATTTCCCTGTTCATGATAATCGTTTATTATCCATGCTATAATTGTATTGATAGGAAACTCAGATACATGTGTGGGTACATACACAACACCATGTCCCTAGTAAGCCTCTAGTTGACTAGCTCGTTGATCAATAGATGGTTACAGTTTCCTGACCATGGACATTGGATGTCGTTGATAACGGGATCACATCATTAGTAGAATGATGTGATGGACAAGACAATCCTAAGCCTAGCACAAAGATCGTAGTTAGTATGCTAAAGCTTTTCTAATGTCAAGTATCTTTTCCTTAGACCATGAGATTGTGCAACTCCGGACACCGTAGGAATGCTTTGGGTGTACCAAGCGTCCTGGCGTGGCGGGTGACTATAAAGGTGCACTACGGTATCTCGAAAGTGTCTATTGGGTTGGCACGAATCGAGGCTGGGATTTGTCACTCCATGTAAGCAGAGAGGTATCTCTGGCCCACTCGGTAGGACATCATCATAATGTGCACAATGTGACCAAGGGGTTGATCACGGGATGATGTGTTCGGAGCGAGTAAAGAGACTTGCTGTAACGAGATTGAACAAGGTATCGGGATACCGACGATCGAATCTCGGGCAAGTTCAATACCGTTAGACAAAGGGAATTGTATACGGGATCAATTGAGTCCTTGACATCGTGGTTCATCCGATGAGATCATCGTGGAACATGTAGGAGCCAACATGGGTATCCAGATCCGCTGTTGGTTATTGACGGAGAACGTCTCGGTCATGTGCGCATGGTTCCCGAACCCGTAGGGTCTACACATAAGGTTCGATGGCGCTAGGGTTATAAAGGAAGTTTGTATGTGGTTACGAATGTTGTTGAGTCCGGATGAGATCCCGGACGTCACGAGGAGTTCGGAATGGTCGGAGGTAAAGATTTATATATGGAAAGTTTTTGTTCGGGTTAGGAAAAAGTTCGGGTTTTTCGGTATAGTGCCGGAAGCTTCGGAAGGTTCGGAGGATTCGGAGGGTCGGAGGTCGGAAATGTTCCACCACGTCCAATACAGTAGCATGGGCTGTAGGGGCGCCCTAGCCATAATGGGCCAAGGGCACCAGCCCCCAAGGCCCATGCGCATGGGAGGGGAAACCCTAAGGGGAGGGCCTCCACTTGACTTGGGAGGCACTCCTCCCCTCTTAGGCCGCCCCAAGTCCCATCTAGGGCTGGCCGCACCCCTTGGGGTGGGAAACCCTAAAGGGGCGCAGCCCCCTTTCCCCTATATATACTTGAGTTTTGGGCTGCCCACACATGAGAACTTCTCCTTTTGGTGCAGCCCCTCTCCTCCTCCTCCTCTCCCTTGGTGCTTGGCGAAGCCTGCGGGATGCCACGCTCCTCCACCACCACCACGCCGTTGTGCTGCTGTTGGATGGAGTCTTCCTCAACCTCTCCCTCTCTCCTTGCTGGATCAAGGCGTGGGAGGCGTCACCGGGCTGTCGTGTGTGTTGAGCGCGGAGGTGCCGTCCGTTCGGCACTAGGATCTCCGGTGATTTGAATCACGACAATCGACTCCATCAACCCCGTTCACATGAGCGCTTCCGATTAGCGATCTACAAGGGTATGTAGATGCACTCTCCTTCCCCTCGTTGCTAGTTTCTCCATAGATAGATCTTGGTGACACGTAGGAAAATTTTGAATTTCTGCTACGTTCCCCAACAGTCTCCTCCTTCTTGATCCAGCAAGGGGAGAGGAGAAGTTGAGGGAGAACTCCGACAGCACGACGGCATGGTGGTGATGGAGCTCGTGGTTCTCCGGCAGGGCTTCGCCAAGCACCACGGAGGAGGAGGAGGTGTTGGAGGAGGAGAGGGCTGCGCCCGAGGAAGGTGCGGCTTCCTCTCTCTCTCACTATATATAGGGGAAGGGAGGAGGGAGGCACCTAGGGTTCCCTAGGGGAGGCGGCGGCCATAGGGGAAACCCTAGATGGGTTTTGGCGCCCACCCCTAGGAAACTTGCCCCCAAGCCGGGAGGGTGGCTGCCCTAGGGTGGCGCCCCACCCCTCCAGTTACGTGAGATGGGGTGGGAGGCGCTCAGCCCCTTAGTGGGCTGATGTGCCTCTCCCTTGTCCCATAAGGCCCCCAAAGCTTGTCGGGGCCTCCGAAACCCCTTTCGGACACGCTGGTCATCACCTGGTACCCCCGGAACAATTCCGGACTCCAATACCCTTCGTCCAATATACCGATCTTCACCTCCGGACCATTCCGGAGCTCCTCGTCATGTCCGGGATCTCATCCGGGACTCCGAACAACCTTCGGTAACCACATACTATTTCCCATAACAACTCTAGCGTCACCGAACCTTAAGTGCGTAGACCCTACGGGTTCGGGAACCATGCAGATATGACCGAGACGTTCTATGGTCAATAACCAACAGCGGGATCTGGATACCCATGTTGGCTCCCACATGTTCCACGATGATTTCATCGGATAAACCACGATGTCAAGGATTCAAGCAATCCCGTATGCAATTACCTTTGTCTAGCGTTATTGTACTTGCCCGAGATTCGATCATCGGTATGCCGATACCTTGTTCAATCTCGTTACCGGCAAGTCTCTTTACTCGTTCCGTAACATATCATCCCGTGATCAACCCCTTGGTCACATTGTGCACATTATGATGATGTCCTAACGAGTGGGCCCAGAGATACCTCTCCGTCACACGGAGTGACAAATCCCAGTCTCGATTCGTGCCAACCCAACAGACACTTTCGGAGATACCCGTAGTGCACCTTTATAGCCATCGCAGTTACGTTGTGACGTTTGGTACACCCAAAGCATTACTACGGTATCCGGGAGTTGCACAATCTCATGGTCTAAGGAAATGATACTTAACATTAGAAAAGCTTTAGCATACGAACTACACGATCTTTGTGCTAGGCTTAGGATTGGGTCTTGTCCATCACATCATTCTCCTAATGATGTGATCCCGTTATCAACGACATCCAATGTCCATGGTCAGGAAACCGTAACCATCTATTGATCAACGAGCTAGTCAACTAGAGGCTTACTAGGGACATGGTGTTGTCTATGTACCCACACATGTATCTGAGTTTCCTATCAATACAATTATAGCATGGATAATAAACGATTATCATGAACAAGGAAATATAATAATAATAACTAATTTATTATTGCCTCTAGGGCATATTTCCAACAGTCTCCCACTTGCACTAGAGTCAATAATCTAGTTCACATCGCCATGTGATTAACACTCACAGGTCACATCGCCATGTGACTAACATCCAAAGAGTTTACTAGTGTCATTAAACTAGTTCACATCACCATGTGATTAAGACTCAATGAGTTCTGGGGTTTGATCATGTTTTGCTTGTGAGAGAGGTTTTAGTCAAGGGTCTGCAACATTCAGATACGTATGTATTTCGCAAATCTCTAGGTCATATTGTAAATGCTGCTTCCACGCTCCATTTGGAGCTATTCCAAATGGTCGCTCCACTATACGTATCCGGTTTGCTACTCAGAGTCATTCGGGTAGGTGTTAAAGCTTGCATCGACGTAACCCTTTACGCCGAACTCTTTATCACCTCCATAATCGAGAAACATTTCCTTATTCCTCTAAGGATAATTTTGACGCTGTCCAATGATCCGTTCTGGATCATTCTTGTACCCTTGATGACTCATGGCAAGGCACACTTCCGGTGCGGTACACAACATAGCATACTATAGAGCCTATGTCTGAAGCATAGGGGACGACCTTCGTCCTTTCTCTCTCTTCTGCCTTGGTCGAGTTTTAACTCTTAACTTCATACCTTACAACTCAGGCAAGAACTCCTTCTTTGACTGATTCATCTTGAACACCTTCAAGATCATGTCCAGGTATGTGCTCATTTGAAAGTACCATTTAGCGTTTTTGATCTATCCTCATAGATCTTGATGCTCAATGTTCAAGCAGCTTAATCCAGGTTTTCTATTGAAAAACACTTTTCAAATAACCCTATATGCTTTCCATTATTTCTGATCAACAATATGTCAACAACATATACTCATCAGAAATTCTATAGTGCTCCCACTCACTTCTTTGGAAATACAAGTTTCTCATAAACTTTGTATAAACCCAAAATCTTTGATCATCTCATCAAAGCGTACATTCCAACTCCGAGATGCTTACTCCAGTCCTTAGAAGGATTGCTGGAGCTTTGCATACTTGTTAGCGTTTTTCAGGATTGTCAAAACCTTCTGGTTGTATCACATACAACCTTTCCTCAAGGATATCATCGAGGAAACAATGTTTTGACATCCTATCTGCAAGATTTCATAAATCATGCAGTAATTGCTAATATAATTTCAACAGACTCTTAGCATCGCTACGAGTGAGAAAGTCTCATCGTATTCAACTCCTTGAACTTGTCGGAAAATCTTAACGACAAGTCGAGCTTTCTTAATGGTGATACTTGCCATCATTGGCTGTCTTCCTTTTAAAATCCATCTGTACCCAACGACCTTACGACCATCAAGTATTTCTTCCAAAGTCATGGACCCTCTCTCGGATTTTATGGCCTCGAGCCATTCGTCGAAATCCGGGCCTACCATCGCTTCTCCATAGCTCGTAGGTTCATTGTTGTCTAGCAACATGACCTCTAAGACAAGATTGCGTACCACTCTGAAGTAGTACGCGTCCTTGTCGACCTACGAGGTTTGGTAGTGACTTGATCCGAAGCATCATGATCACTATCATCAACTTCCACTTCAATTGGCGTAGGTGCCACATGAACAACTTCCTGTGCCCTGCTACACACTGGTTGAAGTGATGGTTCAATAACCCCATCAAGTCTCCATCATCCTCCCACTCAATTCTTTCGAGAGAAACTTTTCCTCGAGAAAGGACCCGTTTCTAGAAACAATTACTTTTGCTTCCGGATCTGAGATAGGAGGTATACCCAACTATTTTTGGGTATTCTATGAAGATGTATTTATCCGTTTTGGGTTCGAGCTTATCATGATGAAACTTTTTCACATAAGCGTCGCAGCCCCAAACTTTTAAGAAACGACAACTTAGGTTTCTCCAAACCATAGTTCAAACGGTGTCGTCTCAACGGAATTACGTGGTGCCCTATTAAAGTGAGTGCGGTTGTCTCTAATGCCTAACCCATGAACGATAGTGGTAATTCGATAAGAGACATCATGGTACGCACCATATCTAATAGGGTGCAACTATGATGTTCGGACACACCATCACACTATGGTGTTCCAGGCAGTATTAATTGTGAAACAATTTCCACAATGTCTTAATAGCGTGCCAAAGCTCGTAACTCAGATACTCATCTCTATGATCATATCATAGACATTTTATCCTCTTGTCACGATGATCTTCAACTTCACTCTGAAATTACTTGAACCATTCAATAATTCAAACTTGTGTTTCATCAAGTAAATATACTCAGTATCTACTCAAATCATCTGTGAAGTAAGAACATAACGATATCCACTGCGTGCCTTAGCACTCATTGGACTGCACACATCAAAATGTATTACTTCCAACAAGTTGCTTTCTTGTTCCATTTTACTGAAAACAAGGATTTCAGTCATCTTGCCCATGTGGTATGATTTGCATGTTCTCAAGTGATTCAAAATCAAGTGAGTCCAAACGGTCCATTTGCATGGAGTTTCTTCATGCGTATACACCAATAGACATGGTTCGCATGTCTCAAACTTTTCAAAATGAGCGATTCCAAAGATCCATCAACATGGAGCTTCTTCATGCGTTTTATACCAATATGACTTACATGGCAGTGCCACAAGTAAGTGGTACTATCATTACTATTTTATATCTTTTGGCATGAAAATATGTATCACTACGATCGAGATTCAATAAACCATTCTTTTAGGCGCAAGACCATTGAAGGTATTATTCAAATAAACAGAGTAACCATTATTCTCCTTAAATGATTAACCATATTGCAATAGACATAATCCAATCATGTATATGCTCAACGCAAACACCAAATAACAATTATTTAGGTTTAACACCAATCTCGATGGTAGAGGGAGCGTGTGATGCTTGATCACATCAACCTTGGAAACACTTCCAACACATATCGTCAGCTCACCTTTAGCTAGTCTCCGTTTATTCCGTAGCTTTTATTTTGAGTTACTAACACTTAGCAACCGAACCGATATCTAATATCCTGGTGCTACTAGGAGTACTAGTAAAGTACACATTAACATAATGTATATCCAATATACTTGTATCGACCTTGCCAGCCTTCTCATCTACCAAGTATCTAGGGTAATTCTGCTCTTAGTGGTTGTTTCCCTTATTACAGAAGCACTTAGTCTCGGGTTTGGGTTCAACCTTGGGTTTCTTCACTTAGAGCAGCAGCTGATTTGCCGTTTCATGAAGTATCCCTTCTTGCCCTTGCCCTTCTTGAAACTAGTGGTTTCACCAACCATCAACAATTGATGCTCCTTCTTGATTTCTACTTTCGCGGTGTCAAACATTGCGAATATCTCAAGGATCATCTATCCCTGGTATGTTATAGTTCATCACGAAGCTCTAGCAGCTTGGTGGCAATGACTTTGGAGAAACATCACTATCTCATCTGGAAGATCAACTCCCACTCGATTCAAGTGATTGTTGTACTCAGACAATCCGAGCACAAGCTCAATGATTGAGCTTTTCTCCTTAGTTTGCAGGCTAAGAAAATCGTCGGAGGTCTCATACCTCTTGATGTGGGCACGAGCCTGAAATCCCAATTTCAGCCCTCGAAACATCTTATGTGTTCCACGATGTTTCAAAAAAGTCTTCGGTGCCTCAATTCTAAACCATTCAACAATACCGAACTATCATGTAGTCATCAAAACGTGTATGTCAGATGTTCGCAACATCCACAGAACACGTTCGAGGTCCAGCACACCGAGCGGTGCATTAAGGACATAAGCCTTCTATTGTCCGCATAATTGCTACTGTCAACTTTCAACTATATTTTCTCTAGGAACATATCTAAAACAGTAGAACTAAAGCGCGAGCTATGATATAATTTGCAAAGGGCTTTTGACTATGTTCAGGATAATTAAGTTCATCTAATGAACTCCCACTCAGATAGACATCCCTCTAGTCATCTAAGTGATTACATGATCCGAGTCAACTAGGCCGTGTCAAATCATCATGTGAGACGGACTAGTCATCATCGGTGAACATCTTCATGTTGATCGTATCTACTATACGACTCATGCTCGACCTTTCGGTCTCTTGTGTTCCGAGGCCATGTATGTACATGCTAGGCTCATCAAGTCAACCTAAGTGTTTCGCGTCTGTAAATCTTGCTTACACCCGTTGTATGTGAACGTTAGAATCTATCACACCCGATCATCATGTTGTGCTTCGAAACAACGAACTTTCGCAATGGTGCACAGTTAGGGGGAACACTTTCTTGAAATTTTAATGAGGGATCATCTTATTTACTACCGTCGTTTTAAGCAAATAAGATGCATAAACATGATAAACATCACATGCAATCAAAAAGTGGCATGATATGGCCAATATCATTTTGCTCCTTTTGATCTCCATCTTCGGGGCTCCATGATCATCATCGTCACCGGCATGACACCATGATCTCCATCATCATGATCTCCATCATCGTGTCTCCATGAAGTTGTCTCAGCAACTATTACTTCTACTACTATGGCTAACGGTTTAGCAATGAAATAAAGTAATTACATGGCGTTATTCAATGACACGCATGTCATACAATAAATAAAGACAACTCCTATGGCTCCTGCCGGTTGTCATACTCATCGACATGCAAGTCGTGATTCCTATTACAAGAACATGATCAATCTCATACATCACATATCATTCATCACATTCTTTTTTGCCATATCACATCACATCACATACCTTGCAAAAACAAGTTAGACGTCCTCTAATTGTTGTTTGCATGTTTTACGTGGCTGCTATGGGTTTCTAGCAAGAACGTTTCTTGCCTACGCAAAACCACAACGTGATATGCCAATTGCTATTTACCCTTCATAAGGACCCTTTTCATCGAATCCGTTCCGACTAAAGTGGGAGAGACTGGCACCCGCTAGCCACCTTATGCAATAAGTGCATGTCAGTCGGTGGAACCTGTCTCACGTAAGTGTACGTGTAAGGTCGGTCCGGGCCGCTTCATCCCACAATACCATCGAAACAAGATTGGACTAGTAACGGTAAGCATATTGAACAAAATCAACGCCCACAACAACTTGTGTTCTATTCGTGCATAGAAACTACGCAATAGATCTAGCTCATGATGCCACTGTTGGGGAACGTAGCAGAAATTCAAAATTTTCTACGCAACACCAAGATCAATCTATGGAGTAATCTAGCAACAAGGGGAAGGAGAGTGCATCTACATACCCTTGTAGATCGCTAAGCGAAAGCGTTACAAGAACGCGGATGAAGGAGTCGCACTCGTAGTGATTCAGATCGCGGTTGATTCCGATATAAGCACCGAACAACGGTGCCTCCGCGTTCAACACACGTACAGCCCGGGGACGTCTCCTCCTTCTTGATCCAGCAAGGGGAGAGGAGAAGTTGAGGGAGAACTCCGACAGCACGACGGCATGGTGGTGATGGAGCTCGTGGTTCTCCGGCAGGGCTTCGCCAAGCACCACGGAGGAGGAGGAGGTGTTGGAGGAGGGAGAGGGCTGCGCCAGGGGAAGGGTGCGGCTTCCCTCTCTCTCTCTCACTATATATAGGGGGAAGGGAGGAGGGGGTGGTGCCCTAGGGATCCCTAGGGGAGGGGCGGCGGCCATAGGGGAAACCCTAGATGGGTTTTGGCGCCCCACCCCCTAGGAAACTTGCCCCCCAAGCCGGGAGGGGTGGCTGCCCTAGGGGTGGCGCCCCCACCCCTCCAGGTTACGTGAGATGGGGTGGGAGGGGCGCTCAGCCCCTTAGTGGGCTGATGTGCCCTCTCCCCTTGGCCCATAAGGCCCCCAAAGCTTGTCGGGGCCTCCGAAACCCCTTTCGGACACGCTGGTCATCACCTGGTACCCCAGGAACAATTCCGGACTCCAATACCCTTCGTCCAATATACCGATCTTCACCTCCGGACCATTCCGGAGCTCCTCGTCATGTACGGATCTCATCCGAGACTCCGAACAACCTTCGGTAACCACATACTATTTCCCATAACAACTCTAGCGTCACCGAACCTTAAGTGTGTAGACCCTATGGGTTCGGGAACCATGCAGACATGACCGAGACGTTCTCCGGTCAATAACCAACAGAGGGATCTGGATACCCATGTTGGCTCCCACATGTTCCACGATGATCTCATCGGATGAACCACGATGTCAAGGATTCAAGCAATCCCGTATGCAATTCCCTTTGTCTAGCGGTATTGTACTTGCCCGAGATTCGATCGTCGGTATGCCGATACCTTGTTCAATCTCGTTACCGGCAAGTCTCTTTACTCGTTCCATAACATATCATCCAGTGATCAACCCCTTGGTCACATTGTGCACATTATGATGATGTCCTACCGAGTGGGCCCAAAGATACCTCTCCGTCACACGGAGTGACAAATCCCAGTCTCGATTCGTGCCAACCCAACAGACACTTTCGGAGATACCCGTAGTGCACCTTTATAGCCACCCAGTTACGTTGTGACGTTTGGTACACCCAATGCATTCCTACGGTATCCGAGAGTTGCACAATCTCATGGTCTAAGGAAATGATACTTAACATTAGAAAAGCTTTAGCATACGAACTACACGATCTTTGTGCTAGGCTTAGGATTGGGTCTTGTCCATCACATCATTCTCCTAATGATGTGATCCCGTTATCAACGACATCCAATGTCCATGGTCAGGAAACCGTAACCATCTATTGATCAACGAGCTAGTCTACTAGAGGCTTACTAGGGACATGGTGTTGTCTATGTACCCACACATGTATCTGAGTTTCCTATCAATACAATTATAGCATGGATAATAAACGATTATCATGAACAAGGAAATATAATAATAATAACTAATTTATTATTGCCTCTAGGGCATATTTCCAACAGGAGCAGCATCACCTCCCCCCGGCACCACGATGGCCTTGCCGCGAGCACCTGGTGCCCTCGCTACGGACAGACCTTGGCGAGGTGGACGACCTCGCAGCGGCAAGCCATCTGATCTTGCCCTCTGTGGGGGGAAACCTTGACCGGAGCCGCTGTCCCGTTGAAGGATATGCGTGTACATGGTCATGTCGGGGTATGAGGCGGCGCCGCAGTTGGCGTTCAAGTCAAGGTTCCCCAGGTCCATGCGCGGTGCGGCGACGTTCCTGGCCCTCTGAACGCGGCCGCAGGAACCATCACGCCGGAGACGAGGCGCCGTCAAGCCCCACCCTTCGCCGTCCATGGCCTCCGCCGCATCACCAGACGATTCCGTTTGAGACAAGAAATCGAACGGGGCGCCGTCCATGGCAGATTGATCTGAGACAAGACTCTCATCTGATTAATGGAAAAACAAGCACAAAACTGAAGAAATCGAACGGGAGCCGTCCATGGCGGATGGATCTTGGCCTTCAGTCTCACCTGGATAAGGAGGCGCGGCGGTAGGCCGAGCCGGCGGTGATAAGCGGAGGTGGAGACGGCCGCCGGCGCGTCCTGCGGGGGCCCGACACGTCCCGCAGAGGCCCAGGCGCGTCCTGCTTTCTTCCTCACACAACAGAACAGGGAGGGGGAGTGGAGCGCTCGCTGGGGAGGTGGAGACGGCCGCCGGCGCGTCCTGCTTTCTTCCTCTAAAAGGAGGGGAAGTGGAGCTCGATGGGGAGGTGGAGTGGAGCTCGATGGGGAGGCGAACAGAACAGGGAGCGGGGGGTGGAGTGGAGCGCTCGAGGGGGAGAGGAAGGAAAAGGAGGGGAACCGGCTGTGATAAAGAGATGAATTAAATGAGGAGAGAGAGGGCTAATCCATATTTTAGTAGGTTTCCTCTAATTAAAAAATTTTAGCCTCAAGACTAGTCCTAGCCTCTCTTTAGTCAGGCGTGCTTGGAACTTTAGCCTATAAAAGAGACTATTTTTAGTCAGACTAAAAATAGTCCCTTGAATCCAAGCACCCTCTTAGACTAGTAACATGCATATGTTACTAGTCTATGTTACTACCTCTATAGTGCATAGTATCATAGATTAGTATCATAGGTGGTCTCATTTATTGTCATGCATGACACATAGTAGCATCACATTTATTATGTTACGATATCTACCTATGTTACTATAACCATCTCTCTCTTCTTTAATTGCATGTCACATAAGCATGTTTGTGAGTCCCAAGTGCATAATACTACTTATGTTAACCCCACTATGGCCAGCCTAAGGATCCTCTGTACGCCCATTGGAGAAAAGATACCCTGGAGAAGTACTTCATCCCACTTTTCGGAGTGTGGGTCTATCAACTCTTAGGCTACTCATAGTGGGGAGTATCATGCAAATGATACTAGTCTATAATACTATCTTCATAGTGCATAGTATCATAGATTAGTATCATAATCGTTTTATTTATTGTCATGCATGACACATAGTAACATAACATTTATTATGATACGGTATCTACCTATGTTACTCTAATCCTCTTTTTTTTTAATTCTCTGCCACATAAGCATGTTTGCTAGTTCCAAGTGCATGATACCGGTTATGTTGCCCCCACTATGTCCAGCCTTAAAATAAACTCAAAAGTGTTGCACCTCTAGGTTGATTACTTTTCATGACACTTGTTGGGATCCATGGGTCACGCCAAGTATTTATTTATGAACCCAACCTAACACACTATATGCAGCCCCTTTAAAAGGTTTGTATGCTCGCTACAATGCTCTGCAAAGTCTATGAAGATCTCTTCGGTCCAGCCTTCAAAATATTACCATTTGCATAAAACTTAGCACTTAATACATGAACACATAAAGAGTCCGGGTTCTAGAGTAGTCGTCAACACTATTTTGCGAACATAGGAAGATTCAAATTATGAAGGTCTTTAAACCCCAAACTCCCTTTCTTCTTTGGAATGCACATCTTCCACCAAGAAAACCAGTGCCTCTTTTTCTTCTCTTCATTATCTCCCCATCAAAATCCAACAATAACATCGGTAATTGACATCTATATTTCTTTTGGTAACTTAGACACCGCCATAGCATATGATGGAATTGCTTGAGCTACAGATTTCAACAAAATTTCCATGAGCCTGCATATAGAGGTGTTATTTTCCTCCAACCCTCCAAAAGTTGACAGATTCTAAGGTGCTGAAAACAATCATTTTTGTCAACCCCCAACCATGGTAGGAAGGTCTAAGTATCCGATAGAGCTTCTGTTACTATGTTTAGCTCCTCGCAAACATCCTCTCTAATACCACCATTAGTATTAGGACTAAAGAAAATATTGTATTTAGCATTGCTCACGAGCTGCCCTGAGCTGCTGCGGTAGAGTGTCGCCTTTTATTACTTGCCGCAACAGCCCTTGCAATATGTTGTGTTGTCACCGGTTCTAACTGGGCCGGTACATATGAACACACTGGAAAGGGTGAGTTTAACTTGGTATGGATTGTGAAGCAACTTATAGTTGGATGGTTAGGAGGACAGTTCTATTCCTAGCCCATCAGGGTTGAAATCCCGAGGCTCGCATTTTTCTGCATTTATTTAAGTATTCCCAGCGATACGCGTTCAGTGGGAGGAGACGTTCTCATCGGCTACAAGGCGCTTATGGTGACTTCGTAAATCTCAGGTGATATGCCGGCTCAGTACCTCAAAAGTGCTAATAGGGATAGGGTGATGGATTAGTGTACGTTCATAAAGACGAGTGTATGCATGTATATATGAACGTTTGAATCTGTATTATGTTCAAAAAAGACTTGGTATGGATTAGTAGCAAAAAAGAAAAAGAAACATTGTACGGCCAGGTTTGGCCCACGCCACCATGGTTATGCAAGCCATTAGGGTCTTGAGATGCAAATCCGATATTGTAACGGCAACTTCAATCGTGGATGATCAAATTTGACGGCATTAAATGTCCACGGACGCAAATTGGGCTTAGCTTAGATGGTTAAGTTCCTTACGGTAGAATCAACCCATCAGGGTCAAGTTATAGACTTGCCACTGCAGCTCACATTTTTCTAAATTTATTTTAGCCTTTTTGGGATCTTTGTAGCGGAATAACATGTTCCCGTTGCTACGCAATGTCTGTAATGATTTCATCAATCTTCATAATAAAGTCCACAGACAGCATGTGCGATGCCAACTATCCAACCACAGGCACCAAATATCTGCCCATTTCAACTGGATGAAATGCACACGTCACATGAATCATGCCTTGCGGCGATCAGGATGTCAGTATACTTTTGTTTTCTTGTTGATCTGATTTATTGCTCCCTTGCCGAAGCTATTTCTGTTGTTTTTGCTGCGGCTTTCTTTGTTGCCTAGTTGTTCTTAAGGATGTTGTGATTCCTGCCTCTAGTGGCTTGCTTATTCTCAAGATGTTAGGCTCATCTCTTGCCTCAACTCTTCACTACTGGAATCACGTTGTATGCCGGGTACCACGAACACCCGGCAAAATCTTTGCCGAGGGTTGCACTGGGTAAAGGTCACCAGACATACACCTCTCGGGCAAACCGGAATTTGCCGAGAGGCAAAACACGGGCACTTGGCAAAGAGTTTGCCGATGTCAAACAGTGCCTCTCGGCAAAATAAAGTTGCTAATGTTAAACATGTAGTTGTGATCTAGGAAGTAGTTAGTATCTGTATATCTCCTGTAACAACTCATGTATATCCGGCTATGCCGTTGTGCCCTAGCGCACGTATATATAAACCCCCTCAGGCCACCGTATTGGGTGCGCCGATCCAATCTACCCTTCTTCTGTTTCACATGGTATCAGGCCCTCTCGCTTAACAGCATGATGGGTTCCCCTACTGCCTCTGCTTCCTCCTCCACCGCCCTAACCACCCTCTCGCTGCCGACTTCTTTCGGCGGCCCGCCTGCTTCCGCCGTGCCTACCCCTTCTGCTAGCTTGATCACAGCCAAGCTCACACCTCCAACTTTCTCTCATGGAAAGCTCAGATCCTTCCACCCCTGCGCATCGCCAACGCCACCGGCTACGTTGATGGCACCGAACAAGCTCCCGATCGGCTGCTTCCTGCCAATGACAAGGGGGTTCGTGCTCCCAATCCGGAGTACGCCACCTGGTTCCGCCAGGACCAGATCGTCCTCAGCTACCTCCTCGCCTCCCTCACCGACGAAGTTCTTCAACAGGTGATCAGGTTTGACACATCCCGTGCCATCTGGGAGCATCTCGAGGAGATGTACCAGACCCATTGTCGTGCCAGTATTGTGCAGATCAAGCTGGACATGGCGATCTTCAGAAAGGAAAACCTCTCCATGGCGGAGTACTTTGCCAAGATCCGCGCCAACGCCGACCAGCTTGCTGCCGTCGGCCGTGCCATGCGCGATGAGGACATCATCACCGCTGTCATCACTGGCCTCGACAGCGAGTATGAACCCCTCATCACCGCCGCCACAACCCGCCTCGACGTCATGACGCTCGGGGAGTTCTACTCTCACGCCATCACCTTTGAGCGCCGGCGTGAGTACAACGCGGCCCACCTTCGTCTCCAACCTGGCGGCTCCTCCGTCAACTACGTTGCTCGCGACAACACCAACCCCAACCGCGGCAACAACAACAACCCTAATCGCGGCAAGGGCAACTACCGCGGCAAGGGCCGTGGCAACTCTGGCGACCACGGCGGCTACAACAACAACGCCCGTGGTGGTGACCGCGGAAACCGTGGTGGCGCTGGCAATCGCCAGCAGAACGACTACGGTGGCAACCGCGGTGGTGACCGCAGTGACTATGCTGGTGGCGGTGACAACCGCGTCCAGTGCCAGCTCTGCCAAGGCCCCGGGCACTTTGCTTGGGAGTGCGGCCAGCGTTATAATCACGCGTTCCAGTCTCCACACTCCAAGATGGCGGGCCTTGCAGCTGCTTCTCCTCCGTCCATCCTTGGCGACCCCGCTTGGTTCACGGACACAGGGGCGACATATCACATCACCTCTAACCTGGATCGCCTTACCGTGAGGGAAAGTTATCCAGGGCGGGACCGCATCCATACGGCTGACGGCTCAGGTTTGCACATAGCTCATCGTGGTCATGCAATTCTTCCTACACCATCTGCCAACCTTCAACTTCGCAATATCCTTCATGTCCCTAATGCAGACAAGAATCTTCTTTCTGTTAATCGTCTTGCTGTTGATAATCATGCTTATCTAAAATACTATCCTACTCATTTTCTTATGAAGGATTTGATCACCAAGAAGGTACTTCTTCAAGGCAGATGTGAAAATGGGCTTTATCCCATTCGGCCATCTCGACCCCGTGCCTTGTCCTCCGTTAGGATCTCCGCTGAAGATTGGCACGCTAGGCTTGGCCACCCATCATCTCAAGTCGTCCAGCATGTTTTGGCTTCAAATAAACTCGTTTTGTCTAGTCGGTCTTTGACCAATGTGTGCAATGCATGTCAGCAAGGCAAAGCACATCAGCTTCCCTTTCCTAGGTCGTCAAGTGTTTCGTCTTTCCCTTTGGAACTAGTGTTTTCAGATGTGTGGGGACCTGCTAAGACTTCATCTAGTGGGTTCCAGTACTATGTTTCATTCATCGATGATTATAGTAAATTTGTTTGGATTTATCTCCTCAAACGAAAGTGTGATGTGTTTGATGTTTTTCGTGATTTCCTTGCTCATGTTGAACGCCTCCTTTCTCGTAAAATTCTATGTGTTCAATCTGACTGGGGCGGCGAATACGAGAAACTTAGCAACACATATTTTCGTCAACTTGGTATTGCACATCATGTATCGTGCCCACACACACATCAACAGAACGGTTCCGCTGAGAGGAAACATCGTCACATTTTTGACATGGGGTTGTCGCTCTTATCACATGCTTCTATGCCATTGCGGTTTTGGGATGAAGCCTACCTATCTGTGTGCTATCTTATCAATAGACTTCCTAGCCGTGTCATAGGAAAACTTAGTCCCATGGAAAAGTTGTTCCAACAAAAACCAGACTATGCGTCTCTTAGAACCTTTGGGTGCGCATGTTGGCCAAACTTGCGCCCATATAACACACACAAACTCGCTTTTCGCTCTCAACAATGTGTGTTTCTAGGATATAGCATCCGTCACAAAGGCTACAAATGCCTTCATGTTCCCACAGCCGGCATCTATATTTCACGTGATGTTGTGTTTGACGAGAAAATTTTTCCGTTTGCTCAAACCCAAACAGCTCCCGTGCCACCCCGTGTTGCAGAACATGCCATCCTCCTTTTTCCGCATGACCACATGAAATATTGCACTTCTGTTTCGGACGCTAATCTGGATGCAGGATCCCGTATGCCACAGACGATCCCAGGAGGAGGTACCCCAGGATCCCATGCAGATTCTGGCGCTGATCCCGAACGTGATCCGTTCTTGGATCCCGTGTCTCCAGACGGCGGAGGAGCGCTTTCTCCCTCCACGCGCGACAGCGACGCGCCCGCCTTCCCATTGGACCAGGTGTCCGACACGGGTGGGCCGCCCGCCCCACCCGCCCCTGTGCGGCGCACGTCGCCCCCCGCAGCGGGGCCCACTGTTGGGCCGGTTCCCGCCGCACCCGACACGCCTGCTTCCGCCGCCCGCGTGGCGCCCGTGTCTGCTGTGGGAGAACCTGGTGGTCAGCCGTTCCCGGTCGCAGGCGCGGGATCCCAGGTGGATCCTTCTGCTGTTGTGCCGACTGGATCTTCTGCGGCTTCCGGCACCTCTGCTCAGTTGGGACATGCCATGGTCACCCGGACCCACGATCACACGCGCCATGTCAAGCAACACACCGATGGCACCATCGTCTATGACCCGTCCAAGCGTGCTTTCCTGACTGTACGTGAGCCTACTGATTACCATGAGGCGCTACAGTCCCCAGGTTGGTACCAAGCCATGCAAGCTGAACTTGATGCGCTGCGTCAAAATGGCACTTGGACCCTTGTTGCTCCGTCACCCAACGTCAACATCATTGACTGCAAATGGGTCTTTAAGGTCAAGCACAAGGCAGATGGCTCAGTGGATCGCCTCAAAGCACGTCTTGTGGCGAAGGGATTCAAGCAACGGTACGGTCTGGACTATGATGACACGTTCAGTCCGGTTGTCAAACCTGTCACTGTGCGTCTGGTGCTTTCTCTTGCAGTTTCACGTGGGTGGTGCTTGCGGCAGTTACACGTCCAAAATGCTTTCCTTCATGGCATTCTGCAAGAAACGGTGTACATGCGTCAACCTCCTGGTTTTGAAGAGCCTTCTGCCCCTCGGTACGTATGCAAGCTTCAGAAAGCCCTCTATGGTCTTAAACAAGCTCCTCGGGCTTGGTACTCTCGGTTGAGCACTCGTCTTCAACAACTTGGTTTTCTGCCATCCAAGGCTGACACATCCCTCTTTGTCTTCAGTCGAAGAGGGGTCACCATGTTTATGCTCGTGTACGTCGATGATATCATTGTGGCCAGTTCCTCTCCCATTGCTACCACCAAGCTGCTTGCTGATCTTCAGGCTTCGTTTGCTCTTAAAGATCTTGGTCCTCTGCACTATTTTCTTGGAGTCGAGGTGACATCATCGCCAGGGGGACTTGTTCTGTCTCAACAGAAATATATTGGCGATATTCTTCACCGTGCGAACATGGAAAATTGCAAGATCTCTACCACGCCTATGTCTTCAAGTGAGAAAATCAGCAAGGAGAGTGGCACACCTCTTGGACAGGATGACAACACAAATTATCACAGTTTGGTTGGAGCCCTTCAGTACCTAACACTCACGAGGCCAGACATCTCCTTTGCGGTAAATCGAGTCTGTCAATTCTTGCATGCACCAACCATAGTACATTTTTCAGCAGCCAAACGCATTTTGCGATACTTGAAGTATACACGAGGTATGGGACTGTCTATACGGAAGTCTCCCTCCATGTTGCTGAGTTGCTTCTCAGATGCAGACTGGACAGGATGCAGTGACGACAGCAGGTCCACAGGAGGCTTTGCTGTGTTTCTTGGATCCAATCTGGTGTCTTGGAGTTCGAGGAAGCAAGTCACCGTCTCACGATCCAGCACTGAATCTGAATACAAGGCCTTGGCGAATGGAACATCGGAGGTAATATGGATACAGTCTGTTCTTGGAGAGCTTGGAGTATTTATGTCTCGGCCTCCAACTTTGTGGTGTGATAATCTAGGTGCTACCTACCTGTCGGCGAATCCGGTGTTTCATGCCAGAACAAAACACATAGAAGTGGACTTCCACTTTGTTCGAGAGAGGGTTGCGGCGAAGGCTCTTGATGTTCGATTCATCTCGTCGAAAGAACAGGTTGCAGATATATTTACTAAGCCACTGGCTGAGGCTCCGTTTGTATCAAATAGATGCAATCTTAATCTTCTAGTACGAAGTTAAGATTGAGAGGGATGTTAAACATGTAGTTGTGATCTAGGAAGTAGTTAGTATCTGTATATCTCCTGTAACAACTCATGTATATCCGGCTATGTTGTTGTGCCCTAGCGCACGTATATATAAACCCCCTCAGGCCACCGTATTGGGTGCGCCGATCCAATCTACCCTTCTTCTGTTTCACAGCTAACGGGCGACCGACGGGTACGGCGATTGCCACGTGGCGTCACTTTTCCAAGAGGGGCCCTCGGCAAAGACAGCCAATAGAAAACAAACACGTGCCAAGCACCTGCAATGTGGGTCCGCAAAACAGACCGAGCGCCAACTTTGCCGAGAGCAACCCTCTGCAAAGACGGCCAATAAGAAAGGGCCACGTGTCCAGCTCCGTGACTCCATGACTCTGTGTCGGCAACATGAGCTAGTTGCGATGAACATATTGTTGCCAAGCACGGCTCACGACATACCCAAGTCTGCCGAATGCCCGTAGTTTGACTCTCGGTGAAGAGCCTGGCACCCAACATATAGAGATATTCCAGTAGTGCTTGTATCTCTAACCAGGGCCTTCTGCTTTACCTTTTACTACCAGAGATGAATGCAGTACGTGGTACTATTCTTGTTAGACTACTCAAACTAGTGCTAATCGGACTCGACTCGTATGTTACTGCAAGATGGCATACAAGCCAAAAACGGCACGTAGGCATGTTTGGATTACTCCAACAACGGACTCCGCATTACGCCGCCCGTCGTTAGCTTGGAGCCCCACTAAGACCTTATACAATGAAAGGTGTTTAGAAAGATGTTTAAAAAAATAAATCGGGTTTTTCAGAAGCACCGGTGCCTATTTTTACAAAAAAGACGAAGCGTCTATCAGGTACAAATAAGCAATGATGCTTAAAAAAAACTTTAATTTATTTCTCTAAGCACATTTCGTAAGCATCCATTATACAAGGCCTAACTATCCGCCGGCATTGGTCGAGTTAACTTATCCTGCAACTGTCTACATGTCATTAGACGCGGTGTAGAAAGATCATATAATTGAACCGCGTGTACGCTTTTGCAGAGGTAAGCTAGCCGGCCACTTTTGTTTTTCAGTGAAAAACAAATCAAGGAAAACACATCAGGGTTACGGTCTGAATGATTGACCGTTGATTGGCTGACTGAATGAATTTTTCTAACTTTGCTGGTACAGATGAACACGATAGGAAGGGTGAGTGTTTTTATTGAGTCAAGGCTAATATATTTTCCTCTTTTAAAGTGTTAAGGATTGATTTCTATCATATACATAGTAAGAGAAATTCATACCTACAAACTAAAGGGTTCCAAAGTAATTTTCATACAGTACAATATCCTTTAGAATTCCTATGAAATTCAAGTAAACCAAAGGATGCCTAACTTGTGAACTTGTGGTACGGGTTAGTTGCAAAGAAGAAGAAACTCTACCCGGCCGCCACCGCCTCCTCCTCTCCCCCAAAAGCAAGCCTAGGGTCCCTAGGGGGTCCCTCCGACTCCCTTGGTACCGTTGCTGGCCTGCCTCGTCTCCGATTGCCATAGGGCACTAGTAGAAAAGGGCCAATCGTCCGGGCCGGTCCAGCCCATTAGTCCTGGTTCAATCGAGGCCGGGACCAATGGTAACGTGGACCCGGTTAAGTGAGCCCGAGGGCGGCCGGGCCACGTGGGCCATTGGTCCCGGTTCGTCTGGACCTATTGGTCCCGGTTGGTGGGACGAACCGAGACCAATGGGCCTCGCTCCTGGCCCACCATCATTGGCCCCGGTTGGTGGCTTAAACCGGGACCAAAGGCTGCCCATTAGTCCCAGTCCATGCCACCAATCGGGGCTAAAGGGTTGGTCCTCGTTGCGGTCAGAGTTTAGTCTCACCTCGCCAACTGAAGGGGAATAAGACTCTCATCCGATTAATGGAAAAAAAAGCACAAAACTGAAGAAATCGAACGGGAGCCGTCCATGGCGGATGGATCTTGGCCTTCAGTCTCACCTGGATAAGAAGGCGCGGCGGTAGGCCGAGCCGGCGGCGATAAGCGGAGGTGGAGACGGCCGACGGCGCGTCCTGCGGGGGCCCGACACGTCCTGCAGAGGCCCGGCGCGTCCTGCTTTCTTCCTCGCACAACAGAACAGGGAGGGGGAGTGGAGCGCTCGCTGGGGAGGTGGAGACGGCCGCCGGCGCGTTCTGCGGAGGCCCGACGCATCCTGCTTTCTTCCTCTAAAAGGAGGGGAAGTGGAGCTCGATGGGGAGGCGAACAGAACAGGGAGCGGGGGGTGGAGTGGAGCGCTCGAGGGGGAGAGGAAGGAAAAGGAGGGGAACCGGCTGTGATCAAGAGAGGAATTAAATGTGGAGAGAGAGGGCTAATCCATATTTTAGTAGGTTTCCTCCCATTAACAAATTTTAGCCTCAAGACTAGTCCTAGCCTCTCTTTAGAATAGAGGAAAAAGGAAAAAAATAAGAAGAGAAAATAGTTTATTTTTAGTTAGGAAAATAATAGAACTATAGTTAAACTACTTTATTTTACTATATATAGAAGTAGTTTGTTTTTAGTAAGTACTACTTTATTTATTTGTAGTAAGTGCTTAGTAGTTGAACTAGTTGATTTAATTAATAAAACTACTTTATTTAACTATATATAGAAGTAGTTCCCGCATCGACGTCGGCGATGCCTATCCCACATCCTCGTAAATAAATGCGACTCGGCGGTGGAGGCTTGCTTGATCAGGGCCATGTTCGGGACTGGGCTCCGCCGGGCTGGTATTGGGAGGTGCTACCTTCCGGGGGACATAGGTTGGTGAGGAGGCAGCCCGTTGTTGACCCGATCCTTGTTTGGTGGCGGTCGCGTGGGCGATCCACGGTGCGAGCTTCCGGACACCGCGGAGGTGGTACATCACCGTGTCGTGAGGAGGACGAGCACGTCCGTCGCTACATGGTTGCATTGGAGGCAGGTTCGACAATACACTGCACGTTCTTGAGGATCTCATTGGAGCTATGATCCTATGATGGTTCCTTATCTTTGGGTGTCCACCGCCAGCGTCGATACCGTCGGGCGCTACGGTTCTAGTTGTATTAGTGATGCTATATTAGTGATAATATTCGACGATGTACGAACACCAAGAGATGATGTGTACTTTTGCTTATAATTATTGAATCATGCTAATTTGAATACTACTTTATTTTATGATTTGGTTTTGCTTATTTTATGATTTGGTTTTGCTTATAATTGAATGCTCATATTGGATAAGTTCTCCTTCATTTGAATTATGAACATAGGCCGGAAATGTCGTACTCGGACGACGAAAACCGCCCGGGGCTGTGCGACTGGTGCCACGACGACCGAGGTATCTGCGACAGGTTCATTGAGCTGGACGAAGATCGGTGCTTCTCCATTAAGCTCGACGAGACCTTCGATGTTCATACGGTACGCAACGACAACAATAGTTTTTTTCATAATTAATCATGACTTCAACTATTTTAATCATGACAATATTTTTCATCTTTTCCAATTCGACTAGCTTATCCCATGCTTTGCAAAACGCTATGTCTTGGAGAGGATGGGTTTTGAAGACCATGAAAGTTTCGAAAGCAAAAAAATTATCCTAGGTACCCATCATGGTGTGGATTTTCGAGTAAAGCTGTACAATGCTCAGAGTGTAACCCATTTTGGTTACAAAATTTGGGAAGCACTTTGCAAGATGTATGGTCTTGATGAGGGTATGCTTGTCACCATGGATCTTTGTGATCCTGCAATCGAGCAAGAGAGACCTTCGATTTGGGTCCTTGTGGATACACCTCCAATTCTTCCCCATGTGAGCTTAACATAGTTATTAAGTAATTTATATTGTTTATTTCAAAATAGTTGACAGCTTATTTCCATTGACAAATTATTTTGATTGTTCAAAGAATGTGCGGAAGATGGTAGACAAAACCCACTACACCGATGGCTCCGAATTAACTTATAAGGAGAAAAATCATCTGATAGCATTTTGTAGAGATCTTGAGAATTACAATGTCTACAATCGAACTCCTCAACATTATGGTCAATCGTGCCACTAGTGCACGTGTTGAACTCTGATAACTACCATGGAGATACCCTGGTAAGATTTTTTACTATTACGACATCCGTGCATCTTTTGCATACTTCTAAAACTAGTACATCATTGCTAACTAAGAAGTTATTACTATGTTTTTCAACAGAGAATTCCAGAGGATTGTGTGCCTCATTTGATGTATGAGAATGGCAGCCTTCATGTTTTGAACATATATCCAGGTCATCCTCTGAATCTCAACTGTCCATACTGGATTTCTAAAAGAAGTGGAGACATGACAAACAAAGAATGGAAAAATGTATGGACAGTCGTAAGGAGCTTCTTGGAAGCAAAAAGCAGCGAAGGGCAAGAATTGGAGACAGGATGATCGCCATTCTTCATAATGGAGAGTCAGGGTCTATATTGTTTTATGCTATTTTACCTTAAGGGTGTTTAGGTCCTACCTGATACTGATGATCATGTGCTAAGAACAATTATGTAGGGTTGGGTTCGATGACTATGAGGATGTCGTATGACTTATTATTAATAACGAGTAGAAGTTGTATGATGATGCATGATTAGTAGGACTTGTTATTATATATAATGATGTATGATGCGAGCATGCATGAGCATGTTATATCAGCGGGTGAAATGAATATAGCAGCAGCGTTGATAAACCAAGGACGAAGATATAAGAAAGGACACTTCTCTCTTAGCTAGCTAATAACAACCTAAAAATAACCCCCAAAACCCCTAAAACAGCCGCTTTTCTAAAAAAAAACATGGCCTTTTGTCCCGGTTGGAGCCACCAACCGGGACCAAAGGCCCCCCTGACTGGGCTCGGCGGACCGGCCACGTGGAGGCACATCTGTCCCGGTTCGTGTTCGAACCGGGACTAATTGGTGGAGGTATTAATAACGACCCATTAGTCCCGGTTCATGAACCGGGACTAAAGGCCCTTACGAACCGGGACTAATAGGTGTTTTTCTACTAGTGGGGCCATGGGGGGCGTGGTGGATCCCTGCCTTTGCCAACGGCAGGGTTTCTTTTTTTAGATGTTTTTTAAAGTTTTGTTAGGGTTTGTGCCCTATTCAGGAAGGCGATACGGTGGTTGCTCCCAGAAGATGGATAAGATTCTTCCGGCCTAGCCCTCATTCCGGTGGTGCGTCTAGCATCATCGGTGGGGGTGTGTCTTCGATGAATCTGTCTTTGATGGATTTGCTCGGATCTGGTCGTCGGTTGTCTAAATTTGTGTGTCTTGAGGTTGGATCTTTCCAATCTACGCTACTATTCAACGGCGGCGGTTGTTGTTCTAGTGGCTTTTCCTATGAGGCATATAGCACGTTACAATAAGTTGTGCCCCGCTCTGGCGATGAAGAGGCGATGACGGTGGCGCGCCTTCGGCTCGCTTTAGTGCTCGTAATTGTTGCTAGGTTATGCATACTCCTTTAGAACTTCATATATATATTTAAAAAAGTTCTTCTTTTTGACTGTGTTCCCATCGGACGTATGTTACCTTTGCCACCACCCTTGCACCGGACCTTGCCCTCTACTGTCAGACTGCACACTGCACCTATGAAGCAAAAAGTGTCGGGCAGCCATCAATGCTCCTTTTTTGAGGGATATTGACAACAATGACACGCAATAACCTTCAGCCATCAATGCTTATCACTTTTGGACGACACGGTTATTTAAGCTGGTCGACACTCTCCTCGCACGGCAAGGTGGGACTAAACCTCATACCGCACGGGCTTTTTAACCTATAGCTATGTTTACACATGCTATCTGTAGATTTTCTAAATGCCTTCAGAAGCTTCTTGTGGCCTTCAGAAGCTTCTTAATGGACGATGTTGGAGATGCTCTGGCATCAGAGGCGGACCTGCGGAGAATACAGCCCACAAACCATACAAATTCTAGAAGCGGTATTATGTAGTCCACACCTGTCGTGTCACTTGTACCTCATTCAGTCTGTAAGTCGTTCAAACCACAGCGATGGACGAGACGTCGGCTTCAGTGAAAACTAATCTGGCCTGACCAGCTAAGTATATAGCTTACCTCTGCAAATGTACACCCGTACAAAGAGACAGGAATTGGATAATTTAATAAACTTGACCATCGGATGCATAGTTTAGCTTGACGGGTGCAATGTTCCAGAGAATCATTTTGACCCGCAGCATATAAGTAGGTACACGACGGTGAACCCCTGTTCACACTCCATTTTTTGTTGTTATTTTGAGCTGGAGCTGTTCTTTTTGTATAAACCAATAATGCATTTGATTTGTGTACCTTGTGAAATACAAATCATAGGCATTCCTCAACCACTGAACTGAACAGAATGTGTTTCACAAGGGAGTAATACGGACAACACCGCCCATGCATCACCTCCCTCGTGTGCGTGGGCAAATAATGCAGTGTGCAGTGTGCTTGCTTCTCTACTTGGAGGTGGGTGCACTTAGCACATGTATCGTTGATTCATTGGCTCATAGTTAGAGATGTGTACATCGAAATCATGCATGGCGCATCACATAGCTGGGCTAAATAAAGCAACGGCAAAAGTCAGGGACGCAAACGACCCGGGTGGATGGTAAATAACCGACAGAAGGGGGCCTTGAAGGCGATTGAGTCAGCTAGTTTCAGCTAGTTATTTGATAACTTTCAGAAGCAGCGGTGACAAGTGGGGGCGGCAGCACGAAAGATTTTATTTTTGATGGTGCTCCTTGGGTATCGAGTCATGACTTTCAGGGTGAAAATCTAAGGTGTGACCTTCATTAGTTGTGTCTGGCAATTGCATTGTTGAAGGTATTGTTTTGATAGCTCGGACTTTCTCCTGGATGAAAAACTAAGATATTGGATCGGGCGACGACAACGACGTTTGTGCATTATTTTCTTCTTGAAGGCGTCACTTTTGGAGAACTTTTATGTTTTTGGGTGTTGTCCTTGGTGCTGGTTTGTGTGGTGCTGCTGAGAGGAGTTGATCACTATGGCGAGGCCTTTTTTTTTTTTTTTTGGCTGTGCGCATCCTGGATGTCTTTGAGATATCTTGCTTGGTGCAGAGACTTTGCTATCTTCACGATATTATTATATCCTATTTAAAAAAACAAAACCTGTGAGATGTTGTTTTCGTAAATATACTTGGGTAGTTTGTAGTCCTCTGTGATTACATAACATAGTGCACATAGGTACTTTTTTTAAACAAGCTTTGCAAACTTTGATCAAGTCTGTAAATAAACTTTTACAATACAACAGGTTAATATGGGAGGGAGGGGGGGGGTATTTTTTTAATCTAATGGACCAAATCCATCCATACTACCCAACAATATGTGTAGTATAGAGTCAAAATATTAGAGAGTTGCGAACTAAGCATAATTTAGATGGTTAGATTTCTTGTGGTAGAACCAACCCATTAGGGTTCCAAATCTTAGAGACTTGGCATTGATGGTCACAATTTTTATATTTATTTCAGGCTCTTCGATGATGTTCGTTCAGTGGACACAATGCAGCAAGGGAGAATAAGGACACACTTCCAGGCTTCCTTGGTGAAGATTAACTAAACCGGCTAATATTAACCATTAGATTAGGTTGACACTACACCTCTATGGTAAGTTGATTTTGTAAGAAGAAGAATGGTCGAAGGAGGAAGAAAACGGGAGGAAGAAGAAAGAAAGCCGGCTGTTGGATTTTTAATCTAATGATCTAAAATTTGATTTACTCGAAATATATTTTTAGACGACTTACATATAGCATGTATACCAAAACTTTAGTATATACACAAATAATGCCTATGGTTCATATATTAACGCCTATGATTCATATCTGTCACTAGTGATGTGTACATCGGAATCATTGTCGGGTGGTAGGTTCAACATATGCCAACGGGTGGCTTATCATTGTGGGAGCCAATAAGACGTCTCCGGTGCCTGGAAATGGGATAAGGCGAAGACATGCACGCCGGCGAATCTTACCCAACTTCGGGGCTCTCCGTGGAGATAACACCCCTACTGCTGCTCTGCGGGGTCTCCGCATGATCACTAAGTTAACAAGTGGCTACAAGAGGCTCCTTGAGCTGTTCGGCAAGAGGAAGAAGAAGGGCTAGGCTAGCTCTCCTCTTCCCCCTATGTGGTGTCTCAAACTCTAAGAGATCAACCCTTTGCTTGGTGCCCTGGGGGGTTTATATAGGCCTACTCCCCAGGGGTACAATGGTAATCCGGCTGGGCGCGGGCCCTAGCCGTCAGTGTCTATGTTCGCCGGCTTCTCCGCCTCTTTGCCGGGCCTGTCATTGGTGGGTCCCGCCGGCTGCCGGCTTTACGTCGACAAGCTAGTCCCACCGCTCGGGGCCTTGTCGAGGCGGGTTCTTGTTGCCTCACTCGATGATGAGGGCTTTGTAAGTAAGCATGGCTCTGATGCCGCCGCCTGGCGGCGATCACTGTAGCCTTACCTCGTCTTGTCTCCTTAATGAGGCGCCTCCTTCGAGGGAGGGAGCTAGCCGACTGTTGGGAGCCGGCCTTGCCTCAGGCCGGCTAGGGGAGTCCGAGCTGCCTTCGGGCGTCTCTCTGACCGAAGGGGCCCGCCACCCGTGGGCCGTTCTGACAGCTCGTCGTGGGTGACGTCATGGTCAACATGGCAACAGTGCCGCGCCGGACGGGTGATGGCCGCCCCGTACAGCGCACTGTGACCACGCATGCTCCGGGATTCGGGGGTGGCAGGCTTTGCTGTAGCCATGCCCCGTCTCATCGCCGTTATGTGGGTGCAGAGTTTGAGGGTACGATCTTGGCCGCCTGCTAGGGGGCCGGGCTCTTGGAGTCGGCCTTCTCGTGGCCGGCTTCTTGAGTCGGCCTTCTCGTGGCCGGCTTCTTGGAGTCGGCCTTCTCGTGGCCGGCTTCTAGGAGTCGGCCCTCTAACGGCTTTCCTCCCGTGGGTTTAGGGTCGGGCCGCCTCTTGGTAGCCGGCTTGGGAGGTAGCCGACCAAGGGAAGGTGGCCCCATGCCTTGGATGCTTGAAGGCTCGATCGGCCTGTAATTTTTCTGAAGAGCCGGGGGGAGCCGGCAAGGCTACCCGTGGTCATTTACTCCGGCAGTAGTCCCCGAAGCTGGTCGGGCTTCGAGGCAGAAGAGAGGACGAGAAGCTCGATCAGCTTCCTATCCTGAAGAGCCGGCAGCTAGGTGCCGGCTTCGATTAGGTGCGCCGTTTTTAGAAGGCTTGGCGGCTTGAAGGCGGGGACTAGGTGGTACGCGAGCCGAGTTGCGCGCTGACCGCCCGCCACTTGTGTGCCATGTGGCTGCCGTCAGCAGGAAGGGCCTGCCAGCCCACGCGCGCGACAGGACTTCGCCGCAGGCCGGGGCCCGCCACTCCTAGGCCTCGGCCCAAGTGCAGATCTTCTGCGGCCCGAACGGACCGCTCACCTTCTAGCGGCAGTTTCTGCACGCCTTTAGGGCGCGATAATCGCGGGACGTGGGGGGAGTGGGCGCAGTTAATCCCACGTTCCCCGCGCCTCCTCGGCCGCGCCGCGAGGCTATAAGTAGGGGGAGCGGCGGACGCTCGCACGCTCGCCTTGCTCCATCCCTTCTTCTTCTTCTTCCTCTTCTCCGCCGCCGCAGTGCCTCGCCGCCGCGCTGCCCTTCCGCCAACCTTCTTGGCTCGCCGTGGTTCTGTCGCAGCGGGGTCGCACGTCCTTCGCCGTCGCGCCTCTCCCATTTCTTCCTCATTCCCATGGCGTTGTCCAGTTCTTGGGATGGTTCCAACGTCCACGAGGACCACATCGACTGGCTCCGCAAGACACGGCGGCTGCCGGGCGCGGGTTACGTGCGGACCCGCCTCGCGCCGGAGACGGAGGTCTCGCCGGCGCCGGAGGAGGACGAGCGGGTAATCTTCCGCTCGCACTGCCTGCGCGGCCTCGGCCTGCCGGCGAGCGGGTTCTTCCGCGCCTTCCTCGAGTTTTACCATCTCCAGCCGCATCACCTCACCCCCAATAGTGTGATGCTGTTGTCGGCCTTCGTCACTCTGTGCGAAGGTTTTCTTGGCGTCCTCCCCACCCTCGAGCTCTGGGGGGAGTTCTTCCAATGCAAGCTCGGCACCGTTACCGCGGACGTGCCCACGCCGTGCGGTGCCTTCATCGCCATGCGGAGGTCAGCCGACAACAACCCGTTTCCGCCCATACCGCTGATCCAGTCGGTGAAGCTGTGGCAGCAATCCTACTTTTACGTGAAGAACGTCGCCCCGCAAGGCGACTTTGTCAATCTGCCGGCTTACGTATCCGGCCCGCCGGCTGGGAGGCAGCCCTCATGGTCCTACCGAGCCAGGACGCTGTCTCCGTCTGGGGCTGCTGCTGTCGCCCGGCTCCGGGTGATGATCCAGTCGGAAGGCCTGGTCGGGGCCGACCTGGTAGCCGCCTTCGTGGAGCGCCGGGTGCTCCCGCTCCAAGGCCGACCACATGATCTGCCAGATGAGCGACCGCTTCGACCCGAGCCGACTGAGCACCAAGGAGATGCCTCATGCTGAGGTATCTTACATGGTGAACTACATCTCCAACTGCAAGCTCACCGAGGAATGGCGGTACGGCAAGGAGCCGTACTCTCGAGCCGATCCTCCGCCTACAGTAAGTTCCCCTCCTTTCCTCCTTCTCTTGTCACCGGGCTCATAATGGCCGACTCTTGACCAGCAGGCTTGCTTTTAGCAGAGCCCTCTTCTTTGACCGGCGGCAGGGGCCGCGGGGCCGGAGCGTCAGTTCCTGCCCGACCGTGAGGCAGACGACCTTGACAATCCGGACTTGGGGGCAGCCGCCATGGACGACGCCGTCGTAGGAGGAGATGGTGAGGTGGGCGCCCCCGGGGTCGGAGCCGGGTTCGGGGACTGGCCGGACGACGACGAGGCCGAAGTCATTCCGCGTCCTCAGCCGACGCCCGATCGTCAGGGCGCGGGATCATCTGCTGCGCCGGCTGCTCAGGGCGGCGCGCAGAAACGACGGGGCGCGCCGACTCTCTTTGGTAGTCGGCCGAAGAAGCCCAAGGGTTCCGCGGCAGCGACCAAACGGGACGAGGCGGCCGCGAAGGCGGCCCGCTTCCGCAAGGTGGTGAAGCAGCCGCAGGCGGTTTCGGCTTAAGTGTCGATTTTCCCACACCATTCTTTCTTCTCTTTGGTTGATATTCTTCTAAGCCCCTTCTTCTTGACTTGCTGAACAGGGCGCCACTCTCTCGCGAGCGGGTCCCTGCCGCCTCCATAGTTGGAACGGCGGGAGGGTCTACAAGCTCCTGCCGCGTGGATCCCCGCGCCGATCTCCTGGAGGCGACGGAGCATAACGCGCGGGAGGCGCGGGAGGAGCGGGAGGCGGAGGAGAGGAGGGCGGCTCGGGAGGCGACGAGGGAGTCGGCCAGGGCGCAGGCTGATGCGGCGGCCAAGGCTCAGGCGGAGGCCGCGGCCGCGGAGAGGGAGGCGGAGGCCCTGCGCAATCAGCCTCCGTAGCTCATCATGCCCCTTCGTACCGTGGCTCCCGACATCCCAGTGCCCCCGTCGGAGGAAGCCGACTGCGACTGGCCGGTGATGGAGAGGGGGGAGGACGACGTGATCTTCCTGGAGGGGGAGGCGCCACAGTTGGCGCCGACTGGAGCGGGCCAAGGCGGCCGGCCTGCCGTGCTGCCCGAGCAGCCGGCTGGAGGCGAGCCGACTGTGGGGGCGGATCTTGTGGTTCAGTCGTCGTCTCGTCGGCGCGCGGGGAGGCGACTTCAGCGCCGGAGCCACAGAAAGCCGCGGGCGCCAGCTCGTCGGCCCAGGACCTGGAGGCGGCCAGCGCCAGCTCATCTGAGTGGACACCCGGCAGAGGGACGGCCGAGCTGAATGTGGCGGCGCAGGAGGTCCGGAGCTGGCTTCAGGCCTAGGCCGCCGCGCTGAAGCGATACACCCAAGAGTTCCTCACGACGCGGACGGTCATTTGGGTGAGTGCTCCTTCTTCTCGTTGATTGTTTCTTGATTTCTTCCGTGGGCGTCAGCCCCACTGGTGTGTAATCCCGAGTTCGAGCAGCTCTTGGCGGCGGCTTGGAACTTCTTAGAAAACTTCGATGATGGTCTTGTTCTTATTCGCACCTCCGTCCTATTTGCAGGAATATCACAATCTCCGCGCGGCTACCTTCAACTCCCAGGCCCAGGAGATGAGCCAGAAGACCGCCGACCTGACTGAGAGCCGGAGTAAGTGTTTTATTTTTTATCTCATGTGGGGCGCGTCAGTACTCCTGCGGGTGTAATCCCGAGATTTGGGCCGATCACTGAGCGGTCGGGTCGGATCTTTCCTGACGACTTCTTCCTTATTGCTTCTTTCTTCTTCTTCATATCTGCAGGGGCCAATGCCGACTTGAGGGAGCAGCTAAGCGGGGTCCAGACCGCCCTTCGCGCCAAGGAAGCCGAGTGCAACGCCTTAGCCCAGGAACGCGACCGCCTGGCCAAGAAATTGACCGACCAGGAGGAGAGCCACAAGGCGGCCCTTAAGAAGGCGCGGGACAGCGAGGCCGCCCTTAAAGCCGAATATGAGACCGAGGCGGCAGGCTGGGCTGAGGCGAAGCAAGCTCTGAGCGAAGGCTACGGACGGGTCAAGGATTTGATCGATGGTAGGCCGCCTTCCTTTTCGTCCCTTTGCTTGCCCTTTGTCATCTAATTTGTCTTCTGACTTTATGCTACTTTTTCTTCTTTGCGCAGATTACTTCCCCGGCTACTCCGTCGCCGCCTCCCAAGCCATCGAGGCCAACCGCGATGCACGCCGGCAGGCAAGGGTCGAGATCGCGCCGGATGTCAGCCAGACACTTGAGGAGCAGCTTCTGGCGATTCAGGCCCGGCTGCAGCCGGCTCATCGCATGCTCCGACGTCTTCAGCGTGCCGGGGCGCAAGTGCTAGCCGCCCTCTGGCCTGGCGAGGCGGTTCCCTGCACCCCCAGTCGGACTTCCGACTGGCTGGAGGTTGCCGTCGGCCGCTTCGAGGCCTAGAAGGCTTCTGCAGCTCGGTCCGGCGCCAGGCGGGCGCTGGAGTTCGTCTGAGCCTGGTATCCTGGGCTAAGCTTGGCCCAGCTGAGCACCTGGCGACAGGAGGCCGATGAAGAGCTTGTGGAGGTGCGGTCGGCTATCATCCAGCGCGCTTCGGTGATCGCCGATTACACTGACACCAGTGTCTTTGCCCCTGAGGTGAATGATGACGGCATCGCTCAGCCGGAGGAGTGGTTCGGGTTGGACCCGGCAGGAGGTGAAGACTCGGCGGAGGAGATTGCTTCCAGCGACGAGGGCGAAGAGGACGAGGGGGAGGATGGCGAAGACGTTGTGCCAGACGGCGAAGCGACCAGCCAGCCTCAGCCTGACCGTGCCTCTAGCAACGAGGCGCGCGCAAGCGCGCCATCTGCCAGAGGTGATGATCAGGCCGTGACTCGCTAGCCGGCCACTCCTCCAGCCGGCACTGCCGTCTCCACCAACCTGCCCGACTCGCCCGTCGTTCCCTTGGCCTGACCTGCCGTCTTTGCTTTCCTGCTTGTTACTCTTTGAACAACTTTTTATCAAATTTGCGCAGTTCCACCCACTGGGGGTGTATTCAAACTATGTTGAATGCTGGCCTTTCGAAGGCCTTTTGTGTAAATATAATCATGCATGTGTTTTGGCTTCCATTCATGTTTGCTTTTCATCCTTTCGGCTGTTTCCTTTGCCGCCTTCCCTTGGTCACCGCCTTCCCAGCCGGACAGCTGCTCTGCAGTCTGTGGCTGGGGAAGGACTTGGCCGCTTTGGGAAGGCAAGTACTCGAGCTTTCTTAGATTTGTAGCAGGGAGAATGGGAAGTCGGCCAGCCGGCTGCTCTGGCAGCCGGTCGGCGGCGGGGAGCCGGCTTCGCTATATAAGTTCGTTAGTCCTTATCCGTTTTTCATGTGGGCATCCTTTCCTGCCTTTGACTCTTGCCAGCCGGACAGCCGATTCTTCGAGCTACGGCTTTCGACAAGAGAGGGCTTGGGTGCCGACACACTACTTGTCTGACTGCAGGTGGAACTTGGATATAACTTAAGGCGGCAAGTCCCCGGGCCGACTGGTCGAACCCGGTGCCGGACAAAAAAAATGAATGCAGTAACATAATCATAGGCATGATACTCATCGTTCATAGATAAAGGAGGGTAGTCCCCGAGTGTTCCTCGGGGGGCCCGTTGTCTCATACTTAATACAAAAGGTAGTGTGGTACATATTGCATTTTAACTGTAAAATCTTCAGACGAGGTTGGCGTTCCATGGTCGTTCCGACTCCTTGCCGGAATCATCTCTCTTGCGTGCCTTCGGCTTCTGCGCGTCGATCAGGTAGTAGGAGTCGTTGCCTAATGCTCTGCTGATGACAAAGGGGTCTTCCCAAGGTGCCGAGAGCTTGTGCTGGCTGGCTATTCGCTGGATCAGCCGGAGCACAAGGTCACCCTCTTGGAAGGATCTTGGCTTGACCTTCCGGCTATGGTAGCGGCGCAAACCCTGCTGGTAGATGGTGGATCAGCTGAGGGCTAACAGCCGGCTTTCTTCCAGCAGGTCGACGTCGCCTTCTCGTGCTTCCTTGGCCTCCGCCTCCGTGTACATGGTGACCCGAGGTGAGTCGAACTCGATGTCAGTTGGGATGACGGCCTCGGCACCATATACAAGGAAGAAAGGAGTGAAGCTGGTTGATTTGTTCGGGGTAGTGCGCAGACTCCAGAGGACGGCCGGCAGCTCGTCGAGCCAACAGCCGGCCGAACGCTCCAATGGCACGACCAGTCGGGGCTTGATGCCGGAGAGGATGAGGCCGTTTGCTCGCTCAACTTGGCCGTTTGACTGCGGGTGGGCAACGGACGCTAAGTCCAGTCGGATGCCCTGTGTCGCGCAGAAACGTGCCAGTGCTCCATTGGCAAAATTCGTGCCATTGTCGGTGATGATGCTGTGTGGCACGCCGTATCGGGTTGTGATATCCGCAATGAATGTTACGGCAGTCGGCCCATTCAGTTTCTTGATTGGCCGCTTCAATCCACTTGGTAAATTTATCCACAGCGACGAGCAGATGTGTCATGCCGCGCGTGCCGTCTTGAATGGGCCCACCATGTCCAGCCCCGACGGCAAAAGGCCGGTGAGGGGATGGTCTTGAGTCTGGCCGGCAGGTGCTGCTTGGGCGAAGACTTGGCACCCTTTTCATGATTTGACTAATTCCTTGGCGTCGTCCAGCGATCGGCGAAAGAAACCATGGCGAAAAGCTTTGGCGACGAGTGATCTTGAGGCTGTGTGGTGGCTGCATTTGCCTTGGTGAATTTCCTTGAGGATTGCTACGCCCTTCTCTGGCTCGACACAGCGCTGGAAGACTCCAGTGGCGCTGCGCCTAACGAGCTCTCGGTTAACTATTGTGTATGCTCCGGCTTGGCATTGGACTTGCCTTGCCGAGATCTCGTCAGTCGGCAGCTCTCTGTTTACCAGGAAGTTCAGGATGGGTTGGGCCCATGATGGAGCTGTGACTTCTTCTATTGCCAACACGGCTACTGCGACCAGGGCGGGTGGGCTGGGTGGTGAGGAGCTGGAGTCGGCCACCGCCTGTTGTGTTAGTGCAGTCCCCGGGCCGACTGCCGTAGTCCCCGGCCGGGCTCTGGAGTCCTCGGGCCGGGTGCGACTATGGCAGTCCCCGAGCCGCCTGTTGAAGTCCCTGGGCCGCCTATTGAAGTCCATGAGCCGCCTGTTGAAGTCCCCAGGCCGCCTATTGAAGTCCCCGAGCCGCTGCTCGGTTCCCCAACCGGATCGACCGTCGGGGCTAAGCGGTCTGAAGATGGAGTCGGATTCGAGGCGGCTTGATAGACGGCTTTAGGGGCGTTGGAGAGAGCGCCGGTTGGTATAGCTTGTCGAGTGGAGCCTATTCGTGCCAGAGCATCTGCTTGTTCGTTGTCGGCTCGTGGCACGAGGAGGAACTCGCATCCTTCAAAGTACCCATTGATTTGCTGAACGAGGAAGCGGTAGCTCGCCATATTTGCATCCTTGGCATCCCAGTCGCCGGATGATTGTTGGACTACCAAATCTGAGTCGCCATAGCACAGGATCCGGCGAATGCCGAGTTCTTTGGCTAGCCGGAGCCCGTGTATGAGCGCCTCGTACTCGGCCACATTGTTGGAGGCGGCAAAATGAATTTGTAATGTGTATCTGAGTTTGTCGCCTTTGGGAGAGGTGAGGATGATGCCGGCTCCCAAGCCGGTGCGCATCTTGGACCCGTCGAAGTGCATCCGCTAATGAGTGGGGTCGGGGGCCGGCGGTAGGTACTGGGTCTCGGCCCAGTCGACGAGGAAGTCGGCCAATGCTTGGGACTTGATGGCGGTGCGCGGCTGGTAGAAGATCGTGTAAGGGGTCAGCTCAATGGCCCATTTTGCCACTCGGCCAGATGCATCCCGGCTGCCTATGATCTCAGCGAGCGGGGCAGTGCATACGACCGTGATGGGGTGCTCTTGAAAGTAGGGCTTGAGCTTCTTGGCGGCGAAGTACACACCATAGCACATCTTCTGGTAGTGCGGGTAGTTCTGCTTTGAGGTGGGCAGCACTTCACTTAAATAATACACCGGCCTCTAGACTGGCTGAGCTCGGCCTTCTTCCGGGCGTTGAACCAAGATAACGGTGCTGACCACCCGACTGGTAGCGGCAATGTAAAGGAGCATGGGCTCTTTCTCAGTCGGCGCCGCCAAGACAGGCGGTGTGGCCATCATCTTCTTCAGCTCGTGGAAGCTTGGTCGGCTTGGTCGTTACACTCGAAATGAGTGGTCTTCTTCATGAGTCGGTAGAGGGGAGAGCTTTCTCTCCGAGCCAGCTGATGAAACGGTTCAGGGAGGCCAGGCATCCGGTAAACTTCTGGACGTCTCGTAGCTTGGTGGGAATCTCCATTCTCCCTATGGCCTTGATCTTCACTAGGTTGCATTCGATGCCGCGTTCGGAGACCAGGACGCCTAGAAGCTGGCTGGCTGGTACTCCGAACACACACTTCTCGGGGTTGAGCTTGATCTGAAACCGGCGCAAGTTTTCAAACGTCTCTTTGAGGTCTTCCAGCAAGGTGCCGCGCTTCTCCGTCTTCACCACAATATCGTCTACATAGACGTGGGCATTTCTGCCAAGTTGCTTGAGGAGACATTTCTGCATGCAACGCTGAAAAGTGGCACCGGCATTTCTCAAGCCAAATGTCATAGTCAGGTACCAGAAAGCTCCGAATGGTGTGATGAAGGCGGTCTTTAGGCGGTCAGCTGGATCCAACTTTATCTGGTGGTAGCCTGAGTAAGCATCCAAGAAACTCAACAGCTCGCATCCGGCTGTGGAGTCTATCACTTGATCAATCCTTGGTAGGGCGAAGGGATCTTTGGGACAGGCTTTGTTGAGGCTAGGGTACTCTATACACATGCGCCACTTTTTATTCTTCTTCAGCACGAGGACCGGGTTGGCAAGCCATTCGAAAGAACACCTCCATGATGAAGCCGGCTGCCAAAAGCCAGGCTATCTCTTCTCCTACAATCCTTCTTTTCTCCTCTGATAGTCGGCGGAAGGGCTGCTTGACTGGCTTTGCATCTGCTCGGACTTGTAGCTTGTGCTCGGCGAATTCCTTCGGGACATCCGGCATGTCTTTGGGGGACCATGCGAAGATGTCCCGATTCTCACGGAGGAAATCAACGAGCTCACCTTCCTATTTGCTGTCCAAGTTCGCCCCAATGACGGCAAACCTTTCCGGGTTCTCTGGGTCCAGAGGTATCTTCTTTGTTTCTTTAGCCGGCTGGAAAGAACCTTGGGCCTCACATTCCTTGGGGTCAGGGGACATGGCCGGCCGCTTGCCGGCCATGGCCACGACTCGATCCAGCATCTTATTCTCTTCAGTGATCACGAGGGACTCGGCTGGCCACCGCTTGGCTGCTTTGCACACTCGGAGGATTTCTTGTAGTCGCCAGCTATGGTGATGATGCCCTTGGAACTCGGTATCTTCATCTTGAGGTAGGCGTAGTGGGGTACAGCCATGAACTTGGCCAGAGCAGGTCGGCCAAGCAACGCGTGGTAAGGGCTCTCCAAATCCACTACCTCAAACCATACTGCTTCTCGGCGGAAGTGATCCTTGTCCCCAAAGAGGACATCTATCTTGATCTTGCCGATTGGTGAGCAGGACAGGTCGGGTACGATGCCATGGAACATGGTCCGGCTTGGCATGAGCTGCTTCGTCTTGATGTTCAGCTTCTCCATGGTGTCACGATACAGTATGTTGATGCTGCTCCCGCCATTTATCAGCACGCGGGAGAAACGGGCAGCACGTCTGTCTGTTGCTAGGGTGACATCAAAAACCAATGCGTAAGAGCCGGGGGACGGCATCACCTCCGGGTGGTCGTCCCGGCTCCAGCTGATAGGCCTTTCTGACCAATGCATGTACTCGGGGTTGTTGGAGGCGACCACGTTGACTTCTTGGTGCTGTCGGCACCGGCTGCGCCGGTCATCGGGCTGGCTTGTAAAGACGACGTAGGCGGCATGCTCGTCAGGGAACTCGTCTTGAACGGCCCCGACTGCTGGTCGAGCAGCCGACTGTTGAGGAGCCGGAGGCGGCTGACCAGCAGGCGGAGGCGGCACCAGCCATTCACCTTTGGTGATTCGGGTGAACCAGTGGCATTTCCGGGTCGTATGGTTGGACGGCTTCGCGCCGCTGTGGAACTTGCAAGGGGCGTCGAGGGCTTGCTCGTAGGAGAAAGCCGGCTGCCAAGCTGGCCTGCCGCCCTTCTGCTTCTTGGGCGCGGGCCGCCCCTCAGGTTGTTCGTCTTCGACTGTGGCCACCTGCCGACTGGTTGAAGGCGGCATAGGGCCCTTGCGCTTGTTGTCGTTTTGGTACGGGCGTCGGCTGGAGTCCCCAGCCGGCGTCTTGGGAGCCGGATTGAGCAACTTCCCAGAGGCATCTACCCGAAGCTCGGTCTTCATTGAAGAGTCGTCCGTGGCGTACTTGTCTGCTATGACCAGCAGCTCGTCGAGGGTAGTCGGCTCGTCGCAGAGGAGCTTGTGCTTGAGGAGGGTGCCCTCTCAGCACCCGGCGGTGAAGTACTCTATGGCTTGAACCTCGTGCACCCCCTCGCAGGAATTGCGGAGCTCGGCCCAGTGCGTGAGGTAGTCGCGAGTTGATTCAGTGGGCCCTTGAACACATAAGGAGAGCTGTCGGGGCTTGGGAGCCCGCTTGTAGGTGCTGGTGAAGTTGCGGATGAAGGCTTCCGTGAAATCCAGCCAGCTGTTGATGCTGTAAGGCTTGAGGCTGTTGAGCCAGGTACGCGTTGTGCCTTGGAGCATGAGGGGGACATACTTCACGGCAACACGCTTGTTGCCGTTTGCTATGCTAACCGCAGTGGAGTAGTCGATCAACCAATCTTCCGGCTTCACAGAGCCGTTGTACTTGGGCGTGTCTCTTGGGAACGAGAACCCTTTGGGGAAGGGCTCGTCGCAGATGCGGGGGCCGAAGCAAGGCGGGCCGACATCGTCTTCTTCTTCTAGCGCCAAGGATCGCGCTAGGCGGTCGATCCGATGGCGAGCGTCGTTCTCGCCGACTCCTTCGTGGCGACCTAGTCGGCCGCTGAGGGTCGGATGCGTGACAGGCGGCGGGGTGGGATATCTCTCCCCGCGAGGCGGAGGAGGAGGCGGGTTGCCTCGTCGCTCCACGGCTCGAGGGCGGCCTTCTGCGTCGCGCTTGATGGAGATTCGAGTCCGGCTGCGGCTGGCAGCCGGCTCCTTTTCTTGCCTGGCGCGGGTGTTACCCGCAGTCGGCGTTCGTGACGTCGCGCCGTGCTCTCGGCGTGGGGGAGGGCTTTCGGCGCGGACGTCGGCTTCATGCCGCTCTGCGGCCGCGTCGATCAGCTGCTGGATGCGTTTGGCCATGTAGGGGAGCTCATCGGCCCCTAGTCCATTCAACTCGTCTACGGCCGTCTGGGCGGCGCGTAGGTTCTCGAGGGGCGTGGCGTAGACTGGGCGGTCTGCTCCCAGCATGTCGGCGATGGCTGCGCCACGTTTCTTGACGACGCCGCCTCGGCTCGGCCCGTCAGGGGGCGGCGTGCCAAAGGCGGCGCGGTCGACTTTGCGCTGGTGAGCCTTAGTGAGGCGTCTCATGGAAGCTATCTTCTGGCCCTCCGCGATGAGGGCGAGGCGGCGTGCCTCCAGTGTCTCGGCGTCGGCGTCAGCCGGGAGAGGGACGGACAGGTCGTGCAGTGCCGCTTGCAGGGCGTCGTGGGCGTTCTCGCCAGAGGCGGCGCCGTGGTTGATGACCAGCACCTCAGTGATGGCGCTGCCACAGCTGTCGGCTCGAGGGAGCGGGTTGTTGAAGATCACGACGTTGGTGGGGAAGGCGTCGAGCGATGCCGTGTCGGAGTCGACAAGCATCGGGTCGGTGGAGCCAACCGACTCCAAATCCACAGCAGGCTCGCTGGAGACGTGGAGTTGGTCGAGGAGGCTGACGAGGTGGCTCTCGAGGAAGCCTGTGCCCGCGTCGGATGCAGGCTCGTCGGAGATGCGAGCCTCGCCAAGAAGATCGACGAGGCAGCTCACCGCGCAGGCGTCAGCGACGCCTTGCAGCACGTCGGGGCAAGCGTCATCGGGCGTGCCATGCTGGCTACGCTCGCTGGGAAGGAAGAGTGTTCCCGTCCATAACAGGTCTCCGGACGACGGTGCACCTGGCCCCACGGTGGGCGCCAAATGTCGGGTGGTAGGTGCGACATATGCCAACAGGTGGTTTATCATTGTGGGAGCCAATAAGATGTCGCCGGTGCCTGGAAACGGGATAAGGCGAAGACATGCACGCCGGCGAATCTTACCCAGCTTCGGGGCTCTCCGTGGAGATAACACCCCTATTGCTGCTCTGCGGGGTCTCCGCATGATCACTAAGTTAACAAGTGGCTATAAAAGGCTCCTTGAGCTGTTCGCCGAGAGGAAGAAGAAGGGCTAGGCTAGCTCTCCTCTTCCCCCTATGTGGTGTCTCAAACTCTAAGAGATCAACCCTTTGAATGGGTGCCCTGGGGGGTTTATATAGGCCTACTCCCCAGGGGTACAATGGTAATCCGGCTGGGTGCGGGCCCTAGCCGTCAGTGTCTATGTTCGCCGGCTTCTCCGCCGGCTGCTGGGGCCCGCCGACTGGTGGGTCCCGCCGGCTGCCGGCTTTCTGGTCGACAAGCTGGTCCCACCGCTCGGGGGCCTTGTCGGGGCGGGTTACTGTTGCCTCACTCCTAATGATGAGGGCTTTGAAGAGTAGCATGGCTCTGATGCCGCCGCTGGGCGGTGATCACTGTAGCCTTACCTCGTCTTGTCTCCTTAATGAGGCGCCTCCTTCGAGGGAGGGAGCTAGCCGGCTGTTGGGAGCCGGCCTGAGGGGAGTCCGGGCTGCCTTGGGCGTCTCTCTGACCGAAGGGGCCCGCCACCTGTGGGCCGTTCTGACAGCTCGTCTTGGGTGACGTCATGGTCAACATGGCAACAATGCACCACGGACGGGTGATGGCCGCCCGTCTGTATGACTGTGACCACGCATGCTCTGGGATTCAGGGGTGGCAGGCTGTAGCCACGCCCCGTCTCATCGCCGTTATGTGGGTGCAGAGTTTGAGGGTACGATCTTGGCCGCCTGCTAGGGGGCCGGGCTTTTGGAGTCGGCCTTCTCGTGGCCGGCTTCTTGGAGTCGGCCTTCTCGTGGCCGGCTTCTAGGAGTCGGCTCTCTGACAGCTTTCCTCCTGTGGGTTTAGGGTCGGGCCGCCTCTTGGTAGCCAGCTTGGGAGGTAGCCGGCCAAGGGAAGGTGGCCCCATGCCTTGGATGCTTGAAGGCTCAATCGGTCTGTAATTTTTCTGAAGAGCCGAGGGGAGCCGGCAAGGCTACCTGTGATCATTTACTCTGACAATCATGCATAGTGCATCACCTAGCTAGGTTAAATAAAGCGTGGAAAAAGTCAGGGACAAAAACAGCCCCCCCGGGATGAATGGTTACTACCCGATGAGATGATGTTTTCGTAAAGATACTTGGTGGGTTGTAATCCCGCTTTGATTTCCTAACATGGTGCATATAGATGTTTTTTAAGAACAAGCTTTGCAAACTTTGATTAAACTTATAGAAAAAGCCCTTTTACCATACAACAGATTAATATTGGGTGTTTATTTCTTATTATCATACTACCCAACCATATGTGTTGTATAGAGTCAAAATCATTAGGGAGATGCAAACTAAGTGTAGCTAAGATGATTAGATTCTTTGTGATGGAATCAGCCCAACATGGCTCGTCTCCTAGACTTGGTATTGGTGCTTGCATTTTCTGGATTTATTTCAGACTCCTCAACGATGTTCGTTCAGTGGACACAATGCAACAAGCGAGAATCAGGACACACTTCCAGGCTTCCACGGTGAAGATTAATTAGATCAGCTAATATGAACCATTAGATTAGAGTGACACTACACCTCTATGGTATGTCGATTTTGCAAGAAAAAAATGGTTGAGGGAGGAAGAAGAAAGAGGGCCGGCCGTTGGATCTTTAATTTAATGGTCTAGAAAATCGACTTACTCAAAATAAATTTTCAAACGACTTGCATATAGCATGTATACCAAAACGTTGCTTCCCATTGCAGTGTTTCATTTACAAGCGCAAATGACCCATATAAATTATGTTGGTAGTCTCGCGGGGTATCTAGTCTCAAGCTCATATGCTCCCTAGTAAACAGTAAAACTAAAAACTATAGTAAAAAACTCAAAAATATCTTAAAAAGTTTGGTGCAAACTTGGAAAAATGCTCTGGGTTTTTGGAAATTCTCATCCCGTAATAACATCCGTGAAAGTCGTGGTAAAAAAACAAAATCGACACTCCAAAAATTGCAATTTTCGGAAGACTTTTGGAGTGTTTTTTTTCATGACTTCCACGAACGTTATTTCAGGATGAAAATTTACAAGCACTGAGAACATTTCTCAAAATTTGCACCAAAACAATTTCAGATTTTTTTTCAATTTTTACTTTTTTGAGTTTATTGTTCATCCCGAGCTCAAATGAGCTCGGGACTAGAAGGGGACTTTTGATCTCCCACATCCTTCATTGGAGGTCCATGTAGTACAATGTAAAATTTGTGTGGAGGAGGAAGTGCATTTCGTTGTCTACTTACATGAGAGACGACGCCATATTTTTGTCAGATTAGCGGAGAGATGGTACTAATCGTCGTAAGCATTGCATTAAGTTTATGTGAGAACTCAAAAGGAACGTGCGTCGAACAGCTCGTAGAGAGTAAAACAGAATCAAAAGTGTGAACAGGGAACCCGACCGCCCTCTGTTGCGAGTCAAAACTAGATCACTCTGTGGAATATTTGGCGCTCGTCAAGCTAAGACTACCCACAATGGAAGTAACATATATAGTAACATCATACATATCTAGATAAAATAGATGATGTAGCAAACAATAAATGAAGAAAGAGAGGCATGTGGTAACATAGCTAGTTACTACTAGTATGAGTAACATCACACATATCAAGGTAAGATGAGTCTATAGCTTAATAAATAAAGTGTTGCATGTTACCACACATATGTTACTCTCCAATAGAGGTACTAACATAGAGTAGTGACATGCGCTGGTGGTCAAGTTAACTTATTCTGCGCCTGCCTGCCTGCGTGTCGTTAGACGAGGCGGAGAACGCTCATATAATTGAACGGCGTGTGCGTTTGCAGACGTAAGCTAGCCGGCCAGTTTGTTTTTCAGTGAAACTAATCAATGGAAACACAGCAGGGTTACGGTCTGAATGAATGACGGTAGCCTGGTTGACTGAATGAATAAGTTGCATAAGCAGAGATGGTGTGTGTGTGTCACCTTTTATTACTTTCTTTTTTTTAACAGAAAATAGACTCTATTCCTCAAATGATATCCATATCGTTTACAAATAAGTGAGAAATAAAGTCACGATCGAAGAGTCCCAGAAACTGGAGGATCTAGTGTTGAAAAGAGTTCTTAGCTAATCCATTTCCTACCTCATTTGCTTGGCCATAACATTGCATGTATAAAACTTTCACGAAGTACATGACTAGCTGTTTGCATTCCATAACACTAGCCACATCCAGACCAACATAAGAGTCTGGTTGCTGTACTACCTCCACGACGAAGCTGCATGCAATCCAATTCAATGAGCAAACTGTTGCACCCGATTGTTGGAACATTTCGTTCCTAATAGTAGTCATCTCAGTCGAATCTTTTTTTTTTGTGGGTGATCTCAGCCGAATCGACACTGCTAACATGAGGTTGCTGCCTCTAGGAACCATGTTGCTGCCGCTATGAGGTTCCCACGCTCATCATGAGCTACAACTCCAGTGGCACTAGAAAGAGTTTCAGCATGAAGGCGGAAAGGTGTGGCCGCATTCGGGTGTACTACACCCGAATTTTCAAAAAACTGACAAAACACGTATCAAACGTGATCCAAAAATTCTGTTTTTTTCTGACATCAAACATGAACAAATGTTTTAGAGACTTGCAAAATTTCATCTACAAATAACATTCGAGGAGCTCTCACAAAAAATAACTAAATTACTGGTCAATCTTTTTTGCATTTTTGTGTACATCATTTTGTGCTTTTTGACAAGATCCCCTCAATGTTATTTTGAGATGAAATTTTGTAATAACCTAAAACATTTGATCATGTCTCATGTCGCTTTCAGAATTTTTTTATCATGTTTGATATTGATTTTATGGTTTTTCGTGAACTCAGGTGTAGTACACCCGAGAGTAGAAAATCCACTCTCGCCTCAAACACTGTGTCGACATTAACTTTGACAACACACTCTCTCAGTTTCTTCCAGATATGAACATATTTTCGGATAGGCATTTAGGCATTGATTGTCTGATGTAATTTGTAGCTAGTACCTTAAACGATAAATGTTGTTCTATCATGTGTCTGGACAAGCTCTCCCTTGAAAAATCGGTGACGCTGCCACCAGATATAGTGGGCCACCACAATCACAAGTTCCACCGTTGGTAGCCCATCCCAGGTAGACTTTTTTTTTTTTTGCGGAAAAGGTAGACTTCAATGGCATTTCCTAACGGGCGCCTTAAGCGCCCGTTTCTTCTGTTGCCGCAAACGAGCGCATACCCCCGCGCCGCGCTGGGCCGGCCCGTTTTCTTCTTGTTCTTTCTGTTAAAAAACTGCAGCAAAAATCTTATTTTGCAAGTAAGGGTTCGAACTTGCAATCTCTCCGTTGAAACGGCAGCACACTAACCAACAGACCAACGCACCGATTGTGTACAGTTACTTATTTTCTTTCTTTTACGTAGGCCGTGAGAGCCCACCAAACCAGCTTTCGCTGCTCGCTTATTCCTGGGCGTTTTTTTTTTCTTTTTTTTTCTGGTTCCTTTTTTATTTTTCTTTTTTTCTTAAAATGCGAATTATTTAAAATTCGTGAAATTTTTAAAATTGAATGAACTTTTTCTCAAATTTGATGAAAATTTCCAAATTCCATGAATTTTTTAAAACGTGAACAATTATTGAGAACATGAACAAAAATTTATATACGACGAGTGATTTTCAAATATACACTGAACATTTTTTCGGTGTACGATGAACAATTTTTAACTACACAGCAAACATTTTTTGTGATATACATTGAAATAATGTAAAACATATTTATACATTTTTTGATATAAGATGAACAAATTTTATACATTGAACATTTTGTAATATAATCTGAACAATTTTAACTACACATTGAACAATTTTGTGATATGCGCTGAAAAACCATTTAAATACCCATTGAACATTTTTTATGTACACTGAACAATTTAAAATTGTGAATTTTTTCAAATTCGTTGAACTTTTTTAAAATTCGAATGTACTTTTTTGATATTTGTGAACTTTTTTAAAAATCAATGATTTTTTTAGTTCGTTAACCTTTTCAATTCGTGATTTTTTTTTAATCTGTGAACTTTCAAATTTCTTCTTAAAAAAATTTACGTTTTCCTAAATTTGTGCACAATAAATAGCGCGACTTTAATTATTCTTAACTCATTCGCGCGGAAAATATCCGTGAACGATTGGTTGCCCTAGTGGTTTGGCGATTAACTAGTACTGAACTACGCGTGGTCGAATCCTCACGGGAGCAACCTTTTTAGGGATTTTTTTTATGATATAGATAAGGCGTGTCGTGGGCCTGCCCAGCAGGCACAGCTGTGAGCCCCAGCTTCCTGAAACCCGCGCTTAAGGCGCCGGTTAGGAGCTCCCGACTTCAATCTAGCCAAAATCTCCGTAGTAATCGAGCCGGTCCTCAATAATAGATTTCTTGATAACTACTTTCAAACCAAGCTCTCGGTACATACATCCCTAGCCCAACGACAAGTAAACACAGTGATGTATATCCTCGACCCCGACCAAGCATGTAAGACTTTCCAAGCTAAGTGCTTAATTTTCCCCGGAACATTGAGACCTCGGATTTCCTTCCAGATGGTATTAATGTACACATTGCCCTGTCCATCAACACGTATCCATCGCTAGCCAAATTGATGCTTCAATTCTTTATGGTATGTTGACCGAACTGAGAAGTACTACCCGAATGGGTATAATTAATTCCATGCGACAAAAACGTCCATCATCTGAACATTGAGTGGAATTTTTAAGGCTGGTCATAATAGGGAGTAACTTAGAGCATGCTTGGATACGTTTTAGTCCCATGATGACTAAAAGTAGTGGGACTAAAACTTGCTAGCCTCACCCATGCTTGGATCCAAATACTAAAGAGACTAAAATCAAGTTAATGAGCATTTATTATGCTCCCTCTCCCCTAATCCTACCTGTCCCTCCCACCAACTCCTCCCCCACGGTAGTTAGGCTCCCGCCAACTCCGCCAACTGACTTTCACGGATAAAATTGTGCAAGGCCATACATGCAACAATAATTTTTGTTTGCTTGTGTAGAGGATAACTTTGTATTTTAAAAAGGATCCTCCACTTATTTTTCAAGACTCTAAAAGAACGCTCAATGACATTGCGTAGTCTAGAATGAGTGTAGTTGAAGTGCTCTTTTTTACCTCTCGGCATGGTGCCTTGGTGGAACTCTTGGAAATGGTACTTCTGTCCCCTATATGGTGCAAGATAATCCGCCTTGTTGGGGTAGCCCGAGTCAACAAGATAAAATTTTCCTATTAATGGCAATGCATTTTAGTCAAAATCGATGTCAATGTATACACAATTCAATCATGTACTGAATGTGAAGTATGGTACCTGGAGGTGGATGAGGAAACTTGTGACTAAACCGGCTAAGGGCATCCTTGAAGGGCCTCATATCATGAACCGATCCAGGCCACCCGGCAAGAACGAAAGTGAATCTCATGTCGAAATCACATACAACCATAACATTCTGACTACAGTAGCCATGTCTGTTTAAGTACTGCGGAATCTTGGCAGGTGGCACCACAACTTGCACATGAGTCCTATCTATTGCCCCAATGCAGTCATTGAACCATGGATGCCACTGAGCATTTCTTAACCTTTCATGCACAACTCTGAATTCAGGATCTCGTGGCTTAATTATGTCAGCCGCAAGCTTAACCACACAATGCAATACCGTGTCAAACTTCCTAACAAATGTCTCCATGGACCTTACAAAACCATTCTCACTCTGCCTAATGGACTGGCCATCTCCCACCATCCATAAAAACATAGCTAGAGCCTCAACTGATGACATCTTCTTAGTAGACTTCAGCCCATAAGAATCCACTAGCAAATTATGTAGTTTATGAAACACAGGTGGATACATCCTAAACATTTTATAGCAGTCTGTTCTGTGTCCCAGAGTTCTTAGTAAACATTCATAGCCGGACTCTTTAGCTTTTAAAATCCTCCTTTCCCCCTTATCCATGAAACGCTCAATGTAATATGAACCAAACATTTGGACGAACATACCTATATTGTTGATCCTTTTCCGCCTCAACTGGAGTAGTGCCAGCACTCTATTTCTCCTTGCATCTTCCTCTTCCTCATCACTAGAGTCCTCATCAATACTCTCCTCTTCACTGGACTCATCAATACTATCACCATCACTAGAGTCATCCTGCAACATATGAATTATGTTCAACACATAGTAATTAGGTGCACATAGCAATTCAAAACATAAAGGGTCCACATAGCAATTCAAAACATAAAGGGTCCACATAGCAATTCAACACATAAAGGGTCCACATTAGCCTAACTCATCATAGGAAACATGACACAATAGGAGACATTGGATACATGACAACCTAGCTAACACTCATCTTCGTCATACATCTTCTTTGCTTTGCACCATCTCTTCAACCATATGAGCCTAGCTTCAGGGGTCTTCATGTTCTGGAAGACAAACATGTTGTATTTGTCCTTGAATAAGTCACAGGCTACAAAGTACTCAATTGACTCCTCTGCTGCCCCACACTCAATGGCAAGTTGCTGACATGTAGCTACTGCTACCTTACGCTCCTCACTTCTCTTTGCCTTTTCTTTGCCTTGGTCGACAATTGCCTGCAATATAGTGTTTGATGTCTCAGCTTCCTTGTCCATTCTGGTGGTGATCTCCTTCAAATTCCTCAAAAATGGACCCTTAGTTTTGCCATTCTCCATGTTCATTTTGATTTTCTTTAAAGGATTACTTGATGTACTCCTAAAATCAACCGAGCTGGCACCCCTCTTGCGGGTACTGGTACTCATTGGGCTTCCATCCTCATCAACATCATCGTCGTTTGCCTCGGGTATCATCTGTTGGCCCAGGTACGTAAGCAGAAGTACCATCCACATCTACCTCATGAAACATCTCATGCAACAATCCAATGTACTCAGGGTTACCCTTTCTAAATTTCTTGAGATTTGGTCTACTCTGCAAAATAGTATTTGTACAACATTAGCATATGTCTCCATTGCTTATGTACTTGTCATTGAAAAAGCTTTAGTTGTCGTACCTTGATCTCCCTCTCCCACCAAGCTGTAGTTGTTGTAACTTCTCCATGTTCGCCGCGGCCGCATCCGGTTTGTTGCTGCAACCATACCAAATCATTGTACACACCCTTCAGGTTCTGGATTTTGTTCATCACTTCCCTCCCTGGATGCCACAATTTTGTCTTTTGATAATATTTCTCCTTAATATTTTTGTAACCCAGACTGGTCCAAACTTTAGCAGTAAAATTGCCATCCTCTATCTCCTCACAAGCTAACTCACACAAAATGTACGTATTTTCGTCGGTCCAATTAGCCTTGCTTTTTGGCCTATAAAAGAAATATGCATAAGTAAACAACCTAAATCTCTCTGTTTCAAAGAAATGGTGTGAGCAGAATTTCAAAGAAAATTGTATACCTTCCTATGCTGGTTCAGCGTGTTCTCGTCTTCATCTTCGTCTTCTTCGATGCTGTCATCATCATCCACTGGAATCGGCCCTACCTGCGGCTGCCTGCTGGTGCCCGCGCCATTTGAACCCCCACAACGTGCAGCAACTCGCATGGCAGCAGCATCACCTCCCCCCGGCACCACAACGGCCTTGCCGCGAGCACCTGGTGCCCTCGCTACGGACAGACCTTGGCGAGGTGGACGACCTCGCAGCGGCAAGCCATCTGATCTTGCCCTCTGTGGGGAACCTTGACCGGAGCCGCTGTCCCGTTGAAGGATATGCGTGTACATGGTCATGTCGGGGTACGAGGCGGCGCCACAGTCGGCGTTCAGGTCAAGGTTCCCCAGGTCCATGCGCGGTGCCGCGACGTTCCTGGCCCTATGAACGCGGCCGCCGGAACCATCACGCCGGAGACGAGGCGGCGTCAAGCCCCACCCTTCGCCGTCCATGGCCTCCACCGCAGCACCAGACGATTCCGTTTGAGACAAGAAATCGAACGGGGCGCCGTCCATGGCAGATTGATCTGAGACAAGACTCTCATCCGATTAATGGAAAAACAAGCACAAAACTGAAGAAATCGAACGGGAGCCGTCCATGGCGGATGGATCTTGGCCTTCAGTCTCACCTGGATAAGAAGGCGCGGCGGTAGGCCGAGCCGGCGGCGATAAGCGGAGGTGGAGACGGCCGACGGCGCGTCCTGCGGGGGCCCGTCATGTCCTGCAGAGGCCCGGCGCGTCCTGCTTTCTTCCTCGCACAACAGAACAGGGAGGGGGAGTGGAGCGCTCGCTGGGGAGGTGGAGACGGCCGCCGGCGCGTTCTGCGGAGGCCCGGCGCATCCTGCTTTCTTCCTCTAAAAGGAGGGGAAGTGGAGCTCGATGGGGAGGCGAACAGAACAGGGAGCGGGGGGTGGAGTGGAGCGCTCGAGGGGGAGAGGAAGGAAAAGGAGGGGAACCGGCTGTGATCAAGAGAGGAATTAAATGAGGAGAGAGAGGGCTAATCCATATTTTAGTAGGTTTCCTCTCATTAACAAATTTTAGCCTCAAGACTAGTCCTAGCCTCTCTTTAGTCAGACGTGTTTGGAACTTTAGCCTCTAAAAGAGACTATTTTTAGTCAGACTAAAAATAGTCCCTTGAATCCAAGCACCCTCTTAGACTAGTAACATGCATATGTTACTAGTCTATGTTACTACCTCTATAGTGCATAGTATCATAGATTAGTATCATAGGTGGTCTTATTTATTGTCATACATGACACATAGTAGCATCACATTTATTATGTTACGATATCTACCTATGTTACTATAACCATCTCTCTCTTCTTTAATTGCATGTCACATAAGCATGTTTGTGAATCCCAAGTGCATGATACTACTTATGTTAACCTCACTATGGCCAGCCTAAGGATCCTCTGTACGCCCATTGGAGAAAAGATACCCTGGAGAAGTACTTCATCCCACTTTTCGGAGTGTGGGTCTATCAACTCTTAGGCTACTCATAGTGGGCAGTATCATGCAAATGATACTAGTCTATAATACTATCTTCATAGTGCATAGTATCATAGATTAGTATCATAATCGTCTTATTTATTGTCATGCATGACACATAGTAACATAACATTTATTATGATACGGTATCTACCTATGTTACTCTAACCCTCTTTTTTTTAATTCCCTGCCACATAAGCATGTTTGCTAGTTCCAAGTGCATGATACCGGTTATGTTACCCCCACTATGTCCAGCCTTAAATAAACTCAAAAGTGTTGCACCTCTAGGTGTGATTACTTTCCATGACACTTGTTGGGATCCATGGGTCACGCCAAGTATTTATTTATGAACCCAACCTAACACACCATATGCAGCCACTTTAAAAGGTTTGTATGCTCGCCACAATGCCCTGCAAAGTCTATGAAGATCTCTTCGGTCCAGCCATCAAAATATTACCATTTGCATAAAACTTAGCACTTAATACATGAACACATAAAGAGTCCGGGTTCTAGAGTAGTCGTCAACACTATTTTGCGAACATAGGAAGATTCAAATTATGAAGGTCTTTAAACCCCAAACCCCCTCTCTTCTTTGGAATGCACATCTTCCACCAAGAAAACCAGTGCCTCTTTTTTCTTCTCTTCATTATCTCCCATCAAAATCCAACAATAACATCGGTAATTGACATCTATATTTCTTTTGGTAACTTAGACACCGCCATAGCATATGATGGAATTGCTTGAGCTACAGATTTCAACAAAATTTCCATGAGCCTGCATATAGAGGTGTTATTTTCCTCCAACCCTCCAAAAGTTAACAGATTCTAAGATGCTGAAAACAATCATTTCTGTCAACCCCCAACCATGGTAGGAAGGTCTAAGTATCCGATAGAGCTTCTGTTACTATGTTTAGCTCCCCGCAAACATCCTCTCTAATACCACCATTAGTATTAGGACTAAAGAAAATATTGTATTTAGCATTGCTCACGAGCTGCCCTGAGCTGCTGCGGTACTGTGTCGCCTTTTATTACTTGCCGCAACAGCCCTTGCAATATGTTGTGTTGTCACCGGTTCTAACTGGGCCGATACATATGAACACACTGGAAAGGGTGAGTTTAACTTGGTATGGATTGTGAAGCAACTTATAGTTGGATGGTTAGGAGGACAGTTCTATTCCTAGCCCATCAGGGTTGAAATTCCGAGGCTCGCATTTTCCTGCATTTATTTAAGTATTCTCAGCGATACGCGTTCAGTGGGAGGAGACGTTCTCATCGGCTATAAGGTGGTAAATCTCAGATAATATGCCGGCTCAGTATCTCGAAAGTGCTCATGGGGATAGGGTGTACGTATGTACGTTCATAAAGATAAGTGTATGCATGTATATATGAGCGTTTGAATCTGTATTATGTTCAAAAAAGACTTGGTATGGATTAGTAGCAAAAAAGAAAAATAAACATTGTACGGCCAGGTTTGGCCCACGCCACCATGGTTATGCAAGCCATTAGGGTTTTGAGATGCAAATCCGATATTGTAACGGCAACTTCAATCGCGGATGATCAAATTTGACGGCATTAAATGTCCACGGACGCAAATTGGGCTTAGCTTAGATGGTTAAGTTCCTTACGGTAGAATCAACCCATCAGGTTCAAGTTATAGACTTGCCACTGCAGCTCACATTTTTCTAAATTTATTTTAGCCTTTTTGGGATCTTTGTAGCGGAATAACATGTTCCCGTTGCTACGCAGTGTCTGTGATGATTTCATCAATCTTCATAATAAAGTCCACAGACAGCGTGTGCGATGCCAGCTATCCAACCACAGGCACCAAATATCTGGCCATTTCAACTGGATGAAATGCACACGTCACATGAATCATGCCTTGCGGCGATCAGGATGTTAGTATACTTTTCTTTTCTTGTTGATCTGATTTATTGCTCCCTTGCCGAAGCTATTTCTGCTGTTTTTGCTTCGGCTTTCTTTGTTGCCTAGTTGTTCTTAAGGATGTTGTGATTCCTGCCTCTAGTGGCTTGCTTATTCTCAAGATGTTAGGCTCATCTCTTGCCTCAACTCTTCACTACTAGAATCACGTTGTATGCCGGGTACCACGAACACCCGGCAAAATCTTTGTCGAGAGTTGCACTGGACAAAGGTCACCAGACATACATCTCTCGGGCAAACGGGAATTTGTCGAGAGGCAAAACACGGGCACTCGGCAAAGAGTTTGCCGATGTCAAACAGTGCCTCTCGGCAAAATAAAGTTGCTAACGGACGACCGACGGGTACGGCGATTGCCATGTGGCGTCACTTTTCCGAGAGGGGCCCTCGGCAAAGACGGCCAACAGAAAACAAACACGTGCCAAGCACCTGCAATGTGGGTCCGCAAAACAGACCGAGCGCCAACTTTGCCGAGAGCAACCCTCTGCAAAGACGGCCAATAGGAAAGAGCCACGTGTCCAGCTCCGTGACTCCATGACTCTGTGTCGGCAACATGGGCTAGTTGCGGTGAACATATTGTTGCCATGCACGGCTCACGACATACCCAAATCTGCCGAGTGCCCGTAGTTTGACTCCCGGCGAAAAGCCTGGCACCCAACATATAGAGATATTCCAGTAGTGCTTGTATCTCTAACCAGGGCCATCTGCTTTACCTTTTACTACCAGAGATGAATGCAGTACGTGGTACTATTCTTGTTAGATACTCAAACTAGTGCTAATCGGACTCGACTCGTATGTTACTGCAAGATGGCATACAAGCCAAAAACGGCACGTAGGCATGTTTGGATTACTTCAACAACGGACTCCGCATTGCGCCGCCCGTCGTTAGCTTGGAGCCACACTAAGACCTTGTACAATGAAAGGTGTTTAGAAAGATGCTTAGAAAAATAAACTGGATTTTTCGGAAGCACCGCTGCCTATTTCTACAAGAGAGACGCTTAGTTAAGTGTCTATCATGTACAAATAAACAACGATGTTCAAAAAAACTTTGTATTTCTCTAAGCACATTCCATAAGCATCCATTGTACAAGGCCTAACTATCCGCCGGCATTGGTCGAGTTAACTTATCCTGCAACTGTCTACATGTCATTAGACGCGGTGTAGAAAGATCATATAATTGAACCACGTGTACGCTTTTGCAGAGGTAAGCTAGCCGGCCACTTTTGTTTTTCAGTGAAAAACAAATCAAGGAAAACACATCAGGGTCACGGTCTGAATGATTGACCGTTGACTGGCTGACTGAATGAATTTTTCTAACTTTGCTGGTACAGATGAACACGATAGGAAGGGTGAGTGTTTTTATTGAGTCAAGGCTAATATATTTTCCTCTTTTAAAGTGTTAAGGATTGATTTCTATCATATACATAGTAAGAGAAATTCATACCTACAAACTAAAGGGTTCCAAAGTAATTTTCATACAGTACAATATCCTTTAGAATTTCTATGAAATTCATGTAAACCAAAGGATGCCTAACTTGTGAACTTGTGGTACGGGTTAGTTGCAAAGAAGAAGAAACTCTACCCGGCCGCCACCGCCTCCTCCTCTCCCCCAAAAGCAAGCCTAGGGTCCCTAGGGGGTCCCTCCGACTCCCGCCGGTACCGTTGCTGGCCTGCCTCGTCTCCGATTGCCATAGGGCACTAGTAGAAAAGGGGCCAATCGTCCAGGCCGGTCCAGCCCATTAGTCCCGGTTCAATCCAGAACCGGGACCAATGGTGCCATTGGACCCGGTTCGTGAGCCCCAGGGGCCGGCCGGGCCACGTGGGCCATTGGTCCCGGTTCGTCTGGACCTATTGGTCCCGGTTGGTGGGACGAACCGGCACCAATGGGCCTCGCTCCTGGCCCACCATCATTGGCCCCGGTTGGTGGCTTGAACCGGGACCAAAGGCTGCCCATTAGTCCCGGTCCATGCCACCAACCGGGGCTAAAGGTTGGTCTCGTTCTGCCGAGTTTAGTCTCACCTCGCCAATCAAGGGAATCGACCGGTTTGTAAGCCCTTCCCTCTCTGCCATATTGAGCTCCTCTGAAAATGAAAATAGATGCCCTTATATAGGGAATTTAGCCTAAATTCATATGAATTTCTCTTTAAATTTGTTATGAATTTAAGTTGAAATTCCTCTATAAGCGCATCTATGCTCATTTCTGAGTAGTTTTTATATAGTATTTTTTTCTTTTTGCTATATTTTTTATTTCTGAGTTGTAGTAAGTCATTAAAATAAGCATCTATGCTCATTTTTAGTAAAGTTAATCATAACTATTTTTTCTTCTTTTTATTTCTGAGTTGTAGTAAGTCATTAAAATAAGCATCTATGCTCATTTTTAGTAAAGTTAATCATAACTATTTTTTCTTATTTTTATTTCTGAATTGTAGTAAGTCATTAAAAATAAGCATCTATGCTCATTTTTAGTAAAGTTAATCACAACTATTTTTTCTATTTATTATTTAATTGTAATAAGTCATTAAAAATAAGCATCTATGCTCATATTTTAATAAAGTTAATCACGACTATTTTTTCTTCTATTTATTTTTGAATTGTAATAAGTCATTAAAATAAGCATCTATGCTCATTTTTTAGTAAAGTTAATCACAACTATTTTGTCTTCTATTTATTTTTGAATTGTAATAAGTCATTAAAATAAGCATCTATGCTCATTTTTAGTAAAGTTAATCACAACTATTTTTCTTCTATTTATTTTGAATTGTAATAAGTCATTAAAAATAAGCATCTATGCTCATTTTTAGTAAAGTTAATCACAACTATTTTTTCTTCTATTTATTTTTGATTTGTAATAAGTCATTAAAAATAAGCATCTATGCTCATTTTTTAGTAAAGTTAATCACAACTATTTTTTCTTCTATTTATTTATGAATAGTTTTTTATATAGTTTTTTCTTTTCTGCTATATTTATTTTTTCTATTTATTTCTGAGTTGTAATAAGTCATTAAAAATTAAAAAGATTTTAGTAAAGTTAACCACAACTATTTTTTTCTTCTATTTATTTCTGAGTAGTTTTTTATATAGTTTTTTTTCTGCTATATTTATTTTTCTATTTATTTCTGTGTGGTAATAAGTCATTAAAAATAAAAAAGAGGCGCAATGCTAGTTAATTCGCTTCAAGCCTTTCGGAATAGTGTAAACTGCACTGCACATAGCTCCGTGCAGTATACCCTATTCATCAAGGCTTGAAGCGAACCAACGTGCAGGTGAGCATTGAGCCTCTTCTTCATTGTCTCTGCACTCAGGGCTTATAAAGAGCTGCGAGTGCCTCTCGCTTAGCAGGTGGGACTAAAAAACAGCTGCAATAAAATAAATAAGTAAAGAAAAAAGTGCCTCCCATGGGCCCCCACGGCCTGGATACGACTCGAAACCCACCATGGGCCAGGATCCAGGCCCGCAGGTGGCCCAAGAGGGACCATCGTGCAAAGCAGTAGTAAGTAGGCCCGTAAGCTGCGGTGCGAGAGAGGCTTGAGAGGGAGCGGCGGTGGGGCTTATAAACCACTGCGCGCCTCTCTCGGCTAGCGAGTGGGACTAAACTTTCGTGCCGCACTATGGCAGCACAAAGGCCATTCGTCCGGTTCGTGGCTCCAACCGGACCAATGCCCACCTTTAGTCGGTTGGAGGCACCAACCGACCAAAGCCCTATGCTTCCCGCCTTTTCCGCTGCTGAAAAGAGGCATTTGGTCCCGTTGGAGCCTCAACCGGGACTAAAGGCATTGTCCCGGTTGTTGCCATGAACCGGGACCAATGATTTTCCTATATAAGCGGCACTCGCGAAAATTTGGTTCATTCCTTCTTCCCGCCGCCGCGACGCGTCCGGGCTGCCGTCCGTCTTCGCCTCGCCGTCGCCGTCGTCGCCCGCCGCGTCCCGCGCCGCATCGACGCGCCGCCGCCGCCCCGCCCAGCGCCCGTGCCCTGCCCCCTGCCGTCGCCGCCCTTGCCCATAACGCACCGCCGCCTCACCGTCGACCGTCACTCACGCCGCCCACCACCGCACGCACCTTGCCGTCGTCATCGCCGTCCCGACACGCGCCGTCGCCGTGAGCAAGTAATTTTTTGTTAGATTTTTTGTAGTTTCATAGATTTTTTGTTAGATGTGTAGTAATTTAGATGTGTAGTTCATAGATTTTTCTGTCAGATATTTTTTCATATTGTGTAATTAATTTGTTCATATTTTGTTAGATTTTTCTCTGTTAATAGATTTTTATGAAAAGATGTTTGTATGTTCATATATATGCATGTTTGTATATGTGTTCATATATATGCAAAGATCGAATATGTCAAATTTTGTTCATATAGAATTTTTATGATTTTTCCTGTTGTAATTTTGTTCATAGAATTTTAATGATTTTTTGTTCATAGTATTTTCTTTGTCAATCTATTGTGTATGTATAGAAAAATTGTGAATGATAGAAGTCATTTATGAATATGTTCATATTTAGAATAGAGGAAAAGGAAAAAATAAGAAGAGAAAGTAGTTTATTTTAGTTAGGAAAATAATAGAACTATAGTTAAACTACTTTATTTTACTATATATAGAAGTAGTTTGTTTTTAGTAAGTACTACTTTATTTATTTGTAGTAAGTGCTTAGTAGTTGAACTAGTTGATTTAATTAATAAAACTACTTTATTTAACTATATATAGAAGTAGCTCCCGCATCGACGTCGGCGATGCCAATCCCGCATCCTCGTCGTCGTCGACTCGGCGGTGGAGGCTTGCTTGATCAGGGCCATGTTCGGGACTGGGCTCCGCCGGGCTGGTATTGGGAGGTGCTACCTTCCGGGGGACGTAGGTTGGTGAGGAGGCAGCCCGTTGTTGACCCGATCCTTGTTTGGTGGCGGTCGCGTGGGCCAGTCACGGTGCCGAGGCTTCCGGACACCGCGGAGGTGGTACGTCACCGTGTCAACGAGGAGGACGAGCACGTCCGTCGCTACATGGTTGCATTGGAGGAAGGTTCGACAATACCGCACGTTCTTCGGATCTCACCGGAGCTATGATCCTATGATGGTTCCTTATCTTTGGGTGTCCACCGCCCGCGTCGATACCCGTCGGGCGCTACGGTTCTAGTTGTATTAGTGATGTTATATTAGTGATAATATTCGACGATGTACGAACACCAAGAGATGATGTGTACTTTTGCTTATAATTATTGAATCATGCTAATTTGAATACTACTTTATTTTATGATTTGGTTTTGCTTATTTTATGATTTGGTTTTGCTTATAATTGAATGCTCATATTGGATAAATTCTCCTTCATTTGAATTATGAACATAGGCGGAGATGTCGTACTCGGACGTTAAAACCGCCTGGGGCTGTCGACCGGTGCCACGACGACCGAGGTATCTGCGACAGTTCATTGAGCTGGACGAAGATCGGCGCTTCTCCATTAACCTCGATTTAGACCTTCGATGTTCATACTGACGCATACGCATTTACAATAGTTTTTTTCGTAATTAGTCATGACTTCAACTATTTTAATCATGACAATATTTTTCATCTTTTCCAATTAGACTAGCTTATCCCATGCTTTGCAAGACGCTATGTCTTGGAGAGGATGGGTTTTGAAGACCATGAAAGTTTCGAAAGCAAAAAAATTATCCTAAGTACCCATCATGGTGTGGATTTTCAAGTAAAGCTATACAATGCTCAGAGTGTAACCCATTTTGGTTGCAAAAATTGGGAAGCACTTTGCAAGATGTATGGTCTTGATGAGGGTATGCTTGTCACCATGGATCTTGGTGATCCTGCAATCGAGCAAGAGAGACCTTCGATTTGGGTCCTTGTGGATACACCTCCAATTCTTCCCCCGTGTGAGCTTAACATAGTTATTAAGTAATTTATATTATTTATTTCAAAATAGTTGACAGCTTATTTCCATTGACAGCTTATTTTGATTGTTCAAAGAATGTGCGGAAGATGGTAGACAAAATCCACTACACCGATGGCTCCGAATTAACTTATAAGGAGAAAAATCATCTGATAGCATTTTGTAGAGATCTTGAGAATTACAATGTCTACAATCGAACTCCTCAACATTATGGTCAATACGTGTCATTAGTGCACGTGTTGAACTACGGTAACTACCATGGAGATACCCTGGTAAGATTTTTTACTATTACGACATCCGTGCATCTTTTTGCATACTTCTAAAACTAGTACATCATTGCTAACTAAGAAGTTATTACTATGTTTTTCAACAGAGAATCCCAGAGGATTGTGTGCCTCATTTGATGTATGAGAATGGCAGCCTTCATGTTTTGAACATATATCCAGGTCATCCTACGAATCTCAACTGTCCATACCGGATTTCTAAAAGAAGTGGAGACAAGACAATCAAAGAATGGAAAAAAATGTATGGACAGTCGTAAGGAGCTTCTTGGAAGCAAAAAGCAGCGAAGGGCAAGAATTGGAGACAGGATGATCGCCATTCTTCATAATGAAGAGTCAGGGTCTATATTGTTTTATGCTATTTTACCTTAAGGGTGTTTAGGTCCTACGATCATCGATGATCATGTGCTAAGAACAATTATGTAGGGTTGGGTTCGATGACTATGAGGATGATGATCGTATGACTTATTATTAATAACGAGTAGAAGTTGTATGATGATGCATGATTAGTAGGACTTGTTATTATATATAATGATGTATGATGCGAGCATGCATGAGCATGTTATATCAGCGGGTGAAATGAACATAGCAGCAGCGTTGATAAACCAAGGACGAAGATATAAGAAAGGACACTTCTCTCTATTAGCTAGCTAATAACAACCTAAAAATAACCCCCAAAACCCCTAAACAGCCGCTTTTCTAAAAAAAACATGGACTTTTGGTCACGGTTGGAGCCACCAACCGGGACCAAAGGCCTCCCTGACTGGGCTCGGCGGACCGGCCACGTGGAGGCACATCTGTCCAGGTTCGTGTTCGAACCGGGACTAATTGGTGAAGGTATTAGTAACGACCCATTAGTCCCGGTTCATGAACCGAGACTAAAGGCCCTTACGAACCAGGACTAATAGGTGTTTTTCTACTACTGGGGCCATGGGGGGCGTGGTGGATCCCGGCCTTTGCCAACGGCAGGGTTTCTTTTTTTAGATGTTTTTTAAAGTTTTGTTAGGGTTTGTGCCCTATTCAGGAAGGCGATACGGTGGTTGCTCCCAGAAGATGGATAAGATTCTTCCGGCCTAGCCCTCATTCTGGTGGTGCGTCTAGCATCATCGGTGGGGGTGTGTCTTCGATGAATCTGTCTTTGATGGATTTGCTCGGATCTGATCGTCGTTTGTCTAAATTCGTGTGTCTTGAGGTTGGATCTTTCCAATCTACGCTACTATTCAACGGCGGCGGTTGTTGTTCTGGTGGCTTTTCCTATGGGGCATATAGCACGTTACAATAAGTTGTGCCCCGCTCTGGCGATGAAGAGGCGATGACGGTGGCGCGCCTTCGGCTCGCTTTAGTGTTCGTAATTGTTGCTAGGTATTCTACGGATATGTATGTAATTTTTATTATTTCTGATTGAAAAAGAATAGATTGGAGATTTTCCGGAAAAAGAAACTTTGCACGGCAGGGTTTGGCCTACGTCACGATGGTGATGCAAGTCATTGGGGTCTTGGTGCAAATCCGATATTATAAGCTCTTGCAAAAGGTACTGTATCACCTCAATACTATATTACTATCGGATTAAACACAATGCGCTTCACGAGCAAGAGCGCATGTGCGCGCGTACTTGGACGGTGGTCACCATGCATGGATCGCCTCCGTTGCATTGCATGTATCCGCGCGAATGATGTGCATGGCTAGAGATGGGAGTATCGGAATCAAATCATGGCGCAGGCCCCTGCCGGTCTCGCCAAAATCACGCAGTAGTTTACGCATACGCATGCCAGGACAACCGCCGGGGTCGATAGTTGTTACTGTCAGTAATGCCAGTGTATATGCATAGTTACTGTCTGATGCCATGTTGTTTTCATAGAAAAATGGAAAGCGTTTCGAGACGGCATCGGTTGTCATTTTCATATAATATTGGTATTTCTTGTATGTCGTGTGTGTTTTGGGCTTGTTGAGCTGTTCCCGCAGCAGTACCTCTGAACTTATCTGTTGTGTGTCTTGGGTGTGTGTTTCTGAACTAGTCCTTGTATCTGCTTTCGGCGGTTTGCTTTATTTATAAAGCGGGACGAAAGCCTTTTTGGTATAATATTTGTAGCACTTCCTGGCTTCCTGTTAATGGGTCTGGGTCGTGCTAATTAGGCCAACTCCAGCACATGACTCCACCGCGTCCAGCCTTTTTCGTTTGGAGTAAAACGGACAAACCAGACAGCCCAGCACGCGGACGCAAACGAACTTTTGTTTGTTTCCTGTCCGCTTTCGACCTATCCCCGGTCCAAATTTGGGCCGCTTTTGGGGTGATACGGACATCGCACGGATGGACGGGCCGTGTGCGCTTGTCCTCCCCTGGCCCGCCCGTCGGTGGCACAGGGACCCATTTTCTATCCGCCCCTCCCCCTCCAGCCGCACCCCCTCCACTCTTCTCCACTCTGCCCCTCGCCGACGCCGCTGCCATTGCAGCTGTTCAGCTCGGACGCGCGCTCGCCCAACCCCCTTCACCTCGACGCCCTGGAGCTACCCAACCACGGCGGCCTGATTAGCGCACCCCGCGACCGGATTTGGAGCGGATCGGGTCGTCTTGAGCTCGTCCGGATGTGGAAGGTCGCGCCGTGCCATGGACTGGCCGGGCACCGGCCGGAAGGCCCCGGAAAGGCCGCAAGGCCGCATGCAGGTAGTGGCTCCTCCTCTAGCCGCTCGGATCTACACCGTCGGTGGTCCGCCAGCAGATACACGAATGGCGGTCGGCCGGGCTCGGTGCTAGCCCAAAAAGCTCGTCGGCGCATCGTTGCCACTCATTAAGTGCGACGACTACCCAAAGAAGGTCGTACACTGCGTGTCTACAACGCTGGAACATTCCGAATGGGTGTTCATCAAGTGCTTAAACGACGGGGTATGTGCTACTTTAGCTTCGGTTGTGCTCTCGGATTTGACTAGTTATGCTAACTTAACATTTTATTGTGTAGAATGGATGCAAGTTTTGGTATTGGGAAGAAGAGTACATTGATATATTGATAGCGCGCAATTTAGTGGATGTTCGTGCACTTTTAGCTAGCATAGAGGCTAGAGATGAGATTAGTGCACTTGTTGCTAGAAAAGAGGCTAGACATGAGACTAGATGTGGGGAAGCAACACTACTTCTTTACACTCAAAGAAAAAAGCACGCAAGATCGAGCCTCCACGGATTAACAATGAGTGCATCGAGAAGGCATTAATCCAACTTACAGAAGCAGTTATGGAAGTTGGATATCTTCTAAAATATATTATTGTGGTTCTTGTTTTTTTGTCTTATTTTTCTAGTCAAAATTTGATGATGTTTTCCTATGTATCAAAAATCAATGATGAAAAAAAAATTATGAGCTTGCAAAGAAAATGTATGTGGACAAGATGCTGTCGGAATGTGTCCACGTATTAGGCGCACGGCTACTGCATTCGAAAAAGGCCAAAATACGACCTCATTGCCCTATCAAAACCGATAGAATCCGGAAAAATTGGACGTCTGTTTAGAGTCTTAGAGTCGTGCACTGGGTTGGCCTTACCCGCTGGGCAAGACAACGGCGGTCTCTTTCGGACAGGGGCGCCCTACCCGTGAATGCCGGCTGTGTCTGGGTACTACGTGAAGTGAAAGCGATTTTCCCTTTCACATTTACTCGTGGACTCACTTTTAGCATATTTTTTTACCACGTCAAAAAACTGAGTCGTCTCTCTCTTATTCTCACACACTGACACAGGCACAGGCTATCTTTTTCTCAATGCGAGGTAGACCTCGGTAGATAAACTGGTTTAACACAATCTACTAAGAAACAGAAAAAAGAACTGGTTAAACACAAAAGCTGCAGGGGAGGATAAGATACACGCGGATGGTAGGAGTTTGGAGCCCGCGTATTCGATGCGAGTTGGACGTACGTGCTGCCCGGAAAAGGAAACACGCTCCCAAAGGTTTTATATAAAAAAAAACAAGGTATACCTCATATGATATTTTCCCGAAAACCCCCCTCATATATATGATATAAACCTCCACAGAAAAGATAGTAAATTTGGCAATTTTGCAGTAAATGGTTGTCCTTCTACTATGGCGTTATTAATCGAGAGCCGTTTCATTTGTTTGGTAGTAAAAGCCAGCGCCGGTCTTGCTTAGTTCTCCTTTGGATCTCTGCTTCAGGGTCGCAGCTGTGCTGCCCTTGATGTGGGTGGTTGAGTTCTGACATGGATCTTCATATGTTTCTACACGGCCTATGCAGTGAGGGTTGGGTCGACGTTCGTCCACGGTGAAGTCAGAGCCGCTTGTTCGGGGATTAGGGATGGCGATGACACCTGTTTGGGGAGAACTGATGAAGATGATACCCGTGTGCTAGCTCGATGAGGCACTCTTTACAAAGGTGTATGTGGGATATCTATGTGTGCCGCTCACCGTTTGTCACGGTTTTCGCCCGGTTTTTCATTAATTAACCGAACAATTCTCTTCTGCTTAATTATTGGATGAGGCAAATGTTCTGCCTTCGTTTCGAAAAAAACTCAGATCAAACATGAGCATAAATTTGAAGTTGTGGAGCATGAAAGGGGTTCACATTTTTAAATCAGCACTGGCAATATCACCGAGTTTAAATTGCCCCGGCACTGGCAAAATAAAGAGAGTTTAAATTGCCAGTTCGTCACGTACGAAAAGCTAGCTCATACACAGCTTCATTCGAACTAGACATCATCTATACTCTGAGTTCTAGCTGGCCAAGCTAGATGATGATGGGCTAGAGTATCATTTATCTCTTATCTCTTACTAGGTGCCATGGGCCTTGTGCCATCTCTTTTTGTGGCCGTTCTTGCGTCTTTCCTGGATTTGGATTTTGGAGGTCCGTTGAGATTCCTTCCTCCGGGAAGGATGGGTTCCGTGAAGCTAGGCTCCAAGTTGGATGCTGCTCTTTCATGAGGCGAAGCCAATCAAAGTGTGCTAGCTAGTTCCTTTTGCCGCCCATGGTTGCCACTTGAGACATATATGATTCATGTACGTGCAAATTGGAAGCTTCGTAGCCAACATTAAACAGTTACATAAGACTCTCCCAGTCTTCTGTATTTGATCGATGGAAAGGCGTATTTCATTGGATGATTTGTTGATAATTTAGATTTCTGTTGCAAGCAAGCATGTTTAATTCATCTTATTTTCTGTATATATTACTCTAATTTTTTCTGAGGTTCTGAATAAAAAAAGCTTTTTAGGGGCATGCATAAAAAGCAGGGAAACATTAGAATCCTCTGATAACGGAGTTTTACGATTTACTATACATCGTCGGCCATCGGACCACTGTGGGCTGTGGCGACGGTAGTCTATTCGACCTTACTTACAGTAACACTATACTACTGTTGAGCTTAGAGAAGACAGCGTTGCACTACCCATCACACAGTGTTGCCAAGTTAACAGGTCGCTCTAAACTAATGGCCCCGCATCATGGGCTGCGTCACCATCGTGACGTGGGCCAACTCGGCCCCCCATCTCGCCCACTTGCCCCTACTCCTCAGGCCGCGCTTGGATTAGGTGTAAAATAATACAGAGGTGTTTTCTTTACACGTGTAATTTACCGGCCAGTGAGCAATTTCCGGTCGAGCGAGGCATGTATTTTTTACGGAAGTATTTGAAACGAAAACGCTGATCCAAACAGGCCCTCAAGGATTGCTATATATACCCCCTGCCAGCAGCAGCAGAGCAACTCACACCAGTCACCACCAATCACCACCAGCACTACCTCTACCATTGCGCGGCGCCTATCATAGGTGATACCCCTAGCTAGCAAGCTAGCCGCTGGAGAGTGAGTGACCGAGCTTTGGTAGTAACACGAAGACCGATGGACGAGCTCTACGTCCAGTCGCTGGTGCTGGCGGCCGTGGCAGTGGCCCTGCTGCAGGTGCTGAAGGGGTACCTGAACCCGATGCGGGAGAGGGCGCCGCCGGGGCCGTGGAAGCTGCCGGTGATCGGCAGCATGCACCACCTGCTGAACGTGCTGCCGCACCGCAAGCTGCGGGACCTGGCGGACGCGCACGGCCCGCTCATGATGCTGCAGCTCGGCCAGACGCCGCTGCTGGTGGTGTCCTCCAAGGAGACGGCGCGCCTGGTGCTCAAGACCCACGACACCAACTTCGCCACCCGCCCCAAGCTCCTCGCCGGCGAGATCGTCGGCTACGAGTGGGCCGACATCCTCTTCTCCCCCTCCGGCGACTACTGGCGCAAGCTCCGCCAGCTCTGCGCCGCCGAGATCCTCAGCCCCAAGCGCGTGCTCTCCTTCCGCCACATCAGGGAGGACGAGGTATTATTTCGATCAAGATTGAGACTTATGAATGAACAGCGTTTAGTTGGTCAGCTCGATTCGTGTTGACGCATGCATGCACACATATATGCAGGTGATGATGCGGGTGGAGCAGATCCGCGAGGCGGGGCCGTCGACGCCGGTGAACCTGAGCGTCATGTTCCACAGCGTGACCAACAGCATCGTGGCGCGCGCGGCGTTCGGGAAGAAGCGGAAGAACGCGGCGGAGTTCATGGCCGCCATCAAGTCCGGCGTCGGCCTGGCAAGCGGCTTCAACATCCCCGACCTCTTCCCGACGTGGACCACCCTGCTCGCCACCATCACCGGCATGAAGCGCAGCCTCCAGGGCATCTACACCACGGTGGACGCCATCCTGGAGGAGATCATCGCCGAGAGGAAGGCCGCCCGCGCCGACAAGATCAAGGCCGGCGCCGAGAACGTGGACGAGAACCTGGTGGACGTGCTCATCGGGCTGCAGGAGAAGGGCGGCTTCGGGTTCCACCTGGACGACAGCAGGATGAAGGCCATCATCCTGGACATGTTCGCCGGCGGCACGGGGACGTCCGCGTCGGCCATGGAGTGGGGGATGTCGGAGCTGATGCGCAACCCGCGCGTGATGAAGAAGCTGCAGGCCCAGATCCGGGAGGCGTTCAAGGGGAAGGCGGCGGTGACGGAGGCGGACCTGCAGGCGAGCAACCTGCAGTACCTGAAGCTGGTGATCAAGGAGGCGCTCCGGCTGCACCCGCCGGCGCCGCTGCTGGTGCCCCGGGAGAGCATCGACCACTGCGAGATGGAGGGGTACACGGTGCCGGCCAAGTCGCGCGTGGTCATCAACGCTTGGGCCATCGGCCGGGACCCCAAGTACTGGGAGGCCGCCGAGGAGTTCCAGCCGGAGCGGTTCGAGGACGGCGCCGTCGACTTCACCGGCAGCAGCTACGAGTTCCTCCCGTTCGGCGCGGGACGCAGGATGTGCCCCGGCTTCAACTACGGGCTGGCCAGCATGGAGCTCTCCCTCGTCGGCCTGCTCTACCACTTCGACTGGTCGCTGCCGGAGGGCGTGGTCGAGGTCGACATGGAAGAGGCCCCCGGCCTCGGCGTGCGCCGCCGCACCCCGCTGATGCTCCTCGCCACCCCCTTCGTCCCGGCCGCCGTCGCGTAGCCGCGTTTGGTTGCGTGCATGCATACGCATGCTGGCTTCGTGCCGACCTATCATCATGCACCTATCGGTGTGTGCCCGTCGGTCCCGTCCTCGTCTACTATATACCACACACGCGCGCTAGCAGCAGTAGGGTCTCGTACGTACGTTTGCTCCCGGGCCGGCCGCCTGCGTGCGCGCGCGTGTGTACGTGTATTTGTTTGAGTACGTTGCTTGTGTTGATGTGTGTGGTGTACGTGTGTCACGTGCAGTGTAACCATGGAGGCCCTAATAATTGAGGCCGATCGATCTGGCCGTACTGTATCTGCATGAATGATTGGATTGTTGTTACTCCCATATGGGAGTACGTACTGCTGTTGTTTGAGACATTATTCTGTTCTTTGTTTGTCCGGCCGGGGCCATATCGCATGTATCACCGTTTGGGGCTAATTATTTGTCCAATCTAGTATGCAGAGTAAAAATGATCGGAGGGGGTAAGAAAAAGTTGATGTCTGCATAATCCATCTTAGGTAAATTTGATAAATTTGACCTGTGGACAAAATCAAATCACAGAATGAACTGCTCGTGAAACTATTTCACGCGGCTGACCTTTTTGTGTGAGGCCCGACACGAAGGCGCCACAATATATTGTGTGGCACCTCACAAATAGGCGCTACACGCCTGGCCAGCGTTGCACCCCAAACTGCCTAAAAATTCCTAAGTCAATGTACAGAGCCTAAAAGCTAGGCGTTGCACTGTATAGTGTGGCGCCTAGCTCTCAGGCGATGCACTAGTGGTTGCACTACAAAATGAAGCAACCACTAGTGCAACGCCTAGAAGCTAGGCACTATACTGTATAGTGTGGCGCCTAGCTCTCAGGCGCTGCACACTGACTTCGTAATTTTCGTATCACATGGGTGCGATGCTGGTCAGGCGTGTAGCGCCTATCCGTGAGGCGTTGCACAGTGTAGTGTGGCGCCTTCGTGTCGGGCGTCACACAAAAAAGTCAGCCACGTGAAATAGTTTTATGGGCAGTTCATTCTGTGATTTGATTTCGTCTATAGGTCAAATTTGTCAATTTTGCCTCCATCTTAGTTCTTTTTAGGGGACGAATCCATCTTAGCTGAAAGTAGCTGAGTACAATGCAAAACATTCGATCGACCGTGCGTAATCAACATGCATGCAGACGTGGGCACATGGAGAGGTACAGCTACCTAGTTCAGTCAAGCTCGAGCGGCCCAGGGCCTCTAAAAGGAGTAGGCCTTGCGTGCATGCAGCTGGAGGATGACAATCACGAGGATGTATGGCCAGCAAGAGTACGAAAACCATCTGTATGGCCACATGGGCATAGGGATATGTATACCTGGACGTTGCACTGTTGCTATACAATTTTGGCCTTTTGGCAATGCATGATTGACATGATATTCGCCTCTGCCAAAAAAAAAAAGTTTTGCTATTATTTAGATACGTGAAAATAATTGTTGCGTTGATTACTTTTTTTTAGGAGAGCGGACCTCGTTGAAGAAGAAATAGTCCAACTATCTATCTTAGGAGGAAGCAGCAACCTTATTATCTATCTTAGAGGGAAGCAACAACCTTATTAACAATCTTAGGGTTGGGGGCAGGGATGCAGAGAGATCGCCGGAGTTGTGCACTGGTGGTGCGGGGCTTAGAGGGATGGTCGGGCAGCAGCCAACATGGCGGTGGGGGGAGGTCGAGAGGAGGGAGGAACGACGATAGCCGCCGGACACCAGGGGCGAAGTTAGGCGGTTAGGCTTGGATTGGCCGGTGGCTACATGAGAAAGAAGAACCTGGAGGTTGGAGATGAATAATGCCAGATCTGTTTTCAGCCGTTGGATGAAAATCTAGCGGCCTTAGATGAAAGTGACGAACGACACATGTTTTTTCAAGTACCTATTAAATAGAACGGAAAAACTATTTTCCTGCCGACTGGCAGTTAAGGATAGGCACGTACGATCCCGTTCCCCCCTCGCGATCCTTTTTTCCGTTTGCAGATCCCTTCCGTTCCCCAGCGCGATCATGTTTTTTTTTCCTGTTCACAGTTCCTTTTTTTTCTGCGCGATTCAGTGTTGTGTGGAAGAAAAAAATTGCTGGAGCAAGGATTTGAACTCTGGACGTCTACTGCTACCTGAAAGAGGTTAACCAACTGGGCTAACACTACTTGTTGTGAACTTGAACCCAACTGAATATTTTTATCCTTCTTTATTACGCATTGGGAAAAAGTATTATATCTTCTGATTTTTCATTTTTCACTAGTGCATCATGTACTGACTATAGTGGGAGAGGCATACATGTTTACATCAATTTTAAATACATTAAAAAGTATTTCACAAGGGGAAGAAACTGATGATTTAAGCACTGCCTAAATTACGTATAAACACTGTGGTAGTTTTGATTGGGGAAAAAGTTGTTGACAACACACCCTGGATTTTTTAAAAATAACATGATAATTTATAAAAGGTGGACCAGATAACTTACGTACCCAGGGCCTGGTAACTTTTGATCGAGGAATTCTTTTTGTCGAAACATACCCCGTTAACTTCTATGTAAATAGCATGGTAATTGACACACCACCGACTTGGTAACTTGCATAAAAACACCGTGATAGCTTCCATCTGGAAAAAATTATAAACATACTTCTAGTAATTTTTTGTGTAAATACCATAGCATGCCAGCCGGCCCGCAAGCCTTGAAACAGTTAAATACCAAACATTATGTTTTCCGACAGTCCCGATCGACTCGACATCTGTCGGGTAAGATGCTCGCGGTTGCGATGGAGCTCCCAACTGCCCGTCCCCCCGGGAAACCTGCTATTCAACTATGCATGCATCACCATTACCGCTCGCGCACCCCGACAACTTTTGTGATAAGTAGTACGATAACAGACACTTCGCAGATTCGATAACTTAGGTATAAACACCATGTAATTTTAACCAAAGAAAAATGTTGTTATAACCAAAGTAACTTTAACCCACGGGGGGTTAAAAAGTTCCCCGGGTAACTTTATATGTAAATAGCATGATAATTTACACACCGTAAACATGATAACTAACATACAAATATCGTGATAACTTTGACGCCAAGAAAACACCCCCCCCCCCATTTTAAATTTTCGTGTTAGTTGCATGATATTTAGTCACCGCAGTTCCGGTAACTTGCGTTCAAACACAATGATAACTTTGATCCGAAAAAGAAGTATTGAAAAGATACCCCGTAATTTTTGTGATACTTATATATCAAATATACGCACCGCAGACATGATAACTCAAGTATAAATATCACGTTTACTTAGACCGGGTACGCACCACAGACTTGATAATTTAGCTACAAACACTTTAGCTACAAACACCGCGGTAACTTTTGACCAAGAAAAAAAGTTGTTGACTACACCCCCCTTACAACTTCTGTATGGTAGCATGATAATATAACACCGCATACATGGTATCTTAGGTACAAACACTGCGATAACTTAGACACCGAAGGGAAATTTTGTTGAAAAATATAACCTCAATAATTTTTCGTAAATATCTTGATAATATAAGCTCCGCATTCCTGATAGCTTAGGTGCAAAAACTGCGGTAAGCTTTACCTGAAAAAGTATTGTTCAATGCACCCCGGTCCTGGAACTTTTCGCGAGGGAGGGGTGATGAAATACACCCCCGGTAACTTCTATGTGAATAGCACGGTAACTCACACATCGTAGACCTGATAACTAATGTGCCCCGGTCTTGGTAAATTTGGTAACCGGGTGAGGGGAGGGTGGTTGGTGAAATATACCCGTTGTAACTTTTTGTGTGAATAAAATGATAACTCACACATCGCATACATGATAACTTATGTGTGCCAGTCCTGGTAACTTTTTACAACGGCGAAGAAGGGTGGGGGAGGGTTGTTGATGAAATATACCTTCGGTAACCTTTTTATCAATAGCATGATAACTAACACATCATAGACCTGATAACTTAGGTATAAACAACGCGGTAACTTTAGACCCGAATAAAAATTTATTGAAACATACCCCGGTTACTTCTGTGCAAATAGCACGGTAATGTATGCATCCGGAGCTGATAACTTAGGTATAAATACCATGGTAAATTTGACCCAGGGGAAAGAAGCAAAAACACATCTCCGGTCAATAACATGTTAATATACATATAACATAAGTGATAACTTTAGGGAAAATTTTGACCAAAAAAGTGATCAAAACATGTCAACATGAGATCTAGTTTCGAAGTACTCATCGCGATGGATTTTTTTATGTGAGAAAGATTTTTCAATCAAAAACGACAGTTTGAGCTATAAAATATTCTACATTTTTTTAATAGGGAGAATTTCCAATGAGATCAGGTTTCCTGTGCTCTACTGCATTTGCATATGGAGGTAATGTTGGAGGAGCCATTTTTATGCACCGGTAATTTCCATGTAAACAGGATGGTAACTGGCGTACCACATAGGTGATAACTTATTTAGCCTAGGTCTGATAACTTTTGACCCGAAGAAAAAGCCATTGAAACATATCAACATGGGATCTAGTTTTGAAGGTTTCGTCGCGACGAATCTTTTATGTGAAAACAGTTTTTCAATCGGACCAACGGTTTGAGCTACAAAATATTTTAAATTTTTGCATTGGGAAGAATCTTTGATGACATCATCAATTTCGTTTTTTCTGCATGTATATGATTAGTAGCCGTTGATTAACTGCTAATGGATAGTGGACACGTAAGGAAAAAAAGAAAGAAAATAAGATGAAGCTAATGCATGCATGCAAGCTAGGGAGAAATTGTGCGGATCTATTGCTTAACTTCAGTACGTATGGAAGTTAGCACTGTCCTAAATAGAAATGGACAGTCCCAAACAAGCCAACATCCACTTTTGCCTGTGTTGGACGTGCTAGAAATTTTCCTTTTAACACGATATTTTAGAGCCCCATTCATTAAATCATTAAAAGTGGTAGAAGAGAATTGTCCGATTAGCTAACGACAATCTGCGCAAAAACAAAGAGCACACTGGCCGATCTGGCAGCCCACAAGGCCGGCACAAACTGCATGAGAGAGTTGCACTCTGAGGCCTCATTCAGTTTGGAGAAAACTAAAACATAGAAATTAGAAATAGTATAGGAATTTTATAGGATAACACTTGCAAGAAATAGTATAGCAATTGTCATCCTAAGAAATTGTCTTTGCATTGTTCCTACGTAAAAGATAAGCTTTGAGTGGAGTGTAGATTCCTTCAAAAACACAAGAAATGAGTAGTATTCCTACGAAATTCCCGTACGTGTTTCCTACCAACCGAATGCATGCATCTATAGGAATTTTTCCTCTAAAATTCTTGTTCCTATGTTTTTTCTACAAAAATCCTCCAAACCCAATAAGGCCTGGAATCTGGATTTAGACCGTTTAGTAAACAGAAGGAACCCTAGCTGCCGGTTGGATCGATCATAGGTCGACGTAACTAGCACTCTTATGGTTGGACCGATCTGGTATTAACATGTAGTACTACAGCGCTCTCCGGGGAATCATGCACTCCTGTCTCTGAAATAGACTCTGCCTTAGTTGTATGCATAGCAGACAAGTGCTCCATGTGTAATGCGTGCAGCTACAATCTTTCGGGCAAAGGATAGGCTTATACTATGCGGTGGTGCCCCGCGCCAACATCGAAAGAAATAATCGTAGTGCTATCTGTTTCCTCATGCGAACATATTTATTAATTGCTACACAATATATTTTGTACACCCAGAGTGCGACATGTCTAATGATACCAACATTTAAATAATATACAATGGTATCGATTCAAATGTTTGGTACAAACGATAACCAAAAATACAGAAATTTGGCATAGAGACAACATGGTATAATATACTCGCACCTAGACATGTAAAAGAAAAAAAATATGTTGAAAAAGAAGAGGAAAAGAGACATAGTATTCACAGTGGATGCAAAAAATGTGTACATTCATAGAACCGAGTGTATATACATCCTGTTTTGATTTTATGTGTCTTGTGTATTTTTGAATTTCGGCAAAAAAGTTCATCATGCCATACTTTACGTCATTATCATTTCCTAGATTTTTTTATCATTTATCCTACAATTTTTAAGATGCTGTAGTCATTCATCGGTAGCGCTAGATATGTTCTCCTATGCATATACATTTCAAGTATTCAACTTGAAAAAAGGCAGCTAAAAGAATCGACCACAAGACTCTATGAATCGTATGTGTGTGCGGGTGTGTGTGTTGTCCGCCCAGTCCAAAGAAGCATATTCAATTGTAATTTCCAAAACGTTATAAATGAACGTAATTGTACGGGAGAATCATGGATGGATCGAATATAATCATCGACTGCTGTTCTATATACTATTTGGCGATGCTGATGCACATGGCGAGTGCACATTGATTATTTCGGTCCACAGTTTAAACCAAGTACACGTTGCACGCGAAGAAGAAAACGTGCACGTTGCGCACGCGACAGTACAACACTTCGTTTTTATTTTGGCAAACTTGACCCTCCAAAGAAGGGCTCCCCGCACATTATCTCAAACACAGTACTCGAATTACATATAGACAACCCAATTGAGAGGGAAAAAAAAAGATGCAAGATAAGCCAGCAAGGACACGCACACCGACCGCCGTTGTTGGACGATCCACACGTAGGCTCAAGCACAAGGGTTGCTTCAGTCATTAGAATAGCTTCCACGTGCACGTCATCGTCGCTCATTTGAAGACGCCGGTGCTCTGGTTGCCACCAGCAAGATGACCACATCGCAAATATCCTGCGACGCACTCTAACGACCCATATTGGCTCGCAGGCTCTGCAACTACCATTGCGGCAAGGATTAAACCGAGGATCTCACCGACGCCATGAAGTAGGACGAAGCACATGCATCAACGACGAACAAGGGGTGGAAAACATACAAGATTACGGGTCTGGAGCCAAAGCAGAAGATTACCCTCTTGCTCCAGTCACCAACCATAGAGCCCTACAGTGGGTGGAGAAAGCAAAAAAAAGGGGCGAGAGCAATGTCCATGGGCACGTCGTACACCTTTGAGTGCCAAGAACCCAAGACGGGGCCTGATAACCCACGGTGTAGGGAATCAGTTGTAATCTTTTCGATAAGTAAGAGAGTCAAATTCAATGAGAATTTAAAGTTAGAACTAATATTCTTTCAAGTTCTATTTACCACTAGAACAACTCTATGCGCACTAAACGTTTGTTTTACCTGGAAACAAGAAATAAATTACTTTGCAGGTATGAACATGTAACTTTACAAGATAATAAAGAACGTGAAAATAAAAATTAGGTGTTGTTTAAATAGATAACAATAATATAAATATAACGAGGGTGAAAAAATGATGGTAGGACGTGCCGAATTGTCCTTGGGCAATTGATAACTAGACCGATAATCGTCATTGCAGTTTTATATGTGGGAGATACCTTTCCTAACACACTATTCTTTTCTTGGAATTTTATGCACTTATGATTGAAACTATTAGCAAGCATCTGCAAATACTAACAAGTTCATTAAGGTAAATCTAACTATAGCATTAAGTTAAATAAGCCCCCGTTCATCCCATATGCAACCACTCACGAACTGGGGTTCAGATTTCTATCACTCCCGCAGACCACCATAAGCAAATCTATCACATATTGCAACACCCTAAAGCGTAAAACCGCTCATATGATGGTTAGTCCAAACAATAATAAAACAAGTGGCCATTGGCACTGTATTAATAGGTTAGTCCAAATTAATAAAGATAATCTAAATTCTCGCCAAAAATATATATAAGTGGTATGATAATAGCATGAAACAATAAAAATTAAAGTTACATCAGAAACATATCACAACATCCGAAGGAAGTTAAAGGGCAATCAAAACTGAGGGACTCATGTTCACCAGCCAAGATCGACCTCGCCTAGATGCAAGAAATATAAAGGGGATCCTCATCTAGGAGAGAATGAACTGATGTGAACAGATAAACTAACCAACATGCGTCGTTCCTAGATCCATCTGCTCATGCATCGAGTATATCTGATCTATAAGATCCAGATCTAAGGCACAACAAATAAATCATCGGATTAGAGATGGATATGATCTTACCAATGAGGAGAACAAATGGAGAAAGCACGGGGATTTATTAGAGTAGAAAAAGGGAAGAGACTTGACCACAAACTATTGCCATTGCACTATGATTCAGAGGAATCTGAACAAATCTAGGCAACGCATCAACTAGGAGGTTGTTAGAGATGAAAATTTTGAACCAAGTCTAGAGGAATCATCATCAAAGATGACAATGAGCTCCACGCCGATATAGGCAAAAAACAAGGCTCGTAGGTTCCTACAGATCGACGAGCTTACCCAAAAACCGCCATAAGAGCATCTTCAGCCGCGCCCCCAACACGGCCCTCCCAAGGCGATTTTTTGCACCGGCGCTGAAAAAACGGCCCAGTCGCTCCCCCGAGAGCCCTTTTTCACCGGTTTGGGTCGAAGTTAGTGTCGGCGGACCCAGACCGAACCCGGCGCGCTGGGGGGCACCCGGGGGGGCCGGGGCGAGCGGTTTTGGCGCGAACGGGGGTGGGCCCGCCTAGTCAGCTAGACACGCCACTTCGTCGCCCTCGTCGCCTCGGTTCCCGCGGGAATCAATGCCAAGGCTGTCGCGCCGGTCAGCCTCCACTGATGCTCCATTGATGCCTCATGGGCGGCGCAGTGAAGGCGCCGCCGACGCGCGTCCCGCCCGCTCCCGCCACGCGTCGCCCGACATGCCGCCTCCCCGCCGCCCCGCTTGCGCTATAAAAGGCGCCCACTCCCTGCAGGTGAACACCACAACCCCCACCTTCCCGCCAACGAGCAAAGCAAAGATGGCCGAGAGGTCCCCAGGCGATGGCGCAGCGGCGAACGGCTTCAGCCGCCGACACCTCCAAGAGCCGGATGCGCGCCTCCTCTACGAGGCCGAGTACCCGACGCCCCATGACATGCGCGTGCCGAGGGCGTGGAGGCTGAGCGGGGGCGGCGTCCCGGTGCTGCCGGTGCTCGAAGGGGCGGCACGGCTGCTGCGAGGAGGGCGGCGTCATCATCCTCGACAGCGACGAGTAGGAAGAGGCCGGGCCGTCCAGCTCCCGGCCGCGCGTCGGCGACCCTGGGCAGGGTTGCAGCAAGGACGGGGGTGGCTTCGGCAGGGCGCGTGATGACGATGACGACGACGGCGGCGACTACACCCGCTTCTGCAGGCTTCTCGGCATGTAGATGGCAGGCAGTGGACGCGGGCAGTGGCGATTCCACTAGGGGGGCTTCAATAGGCTGAAGCCTACCCTCCAAAAATCATATTTCAGCTAAACATGCAACTTGAGAATTATACTGAGGTGTTTAACATGTAAACTGCAATGAATTTGCTCCGTAGACTTAGAAACTTGATGTTTTGAGCCTACCCTTCAATTTTGTGCAAGATTCGCCACTGGACGCGGGGTAGTGGCTAGCGGCGTAGTTTGGCTTAGTTGGCGTAGTTTGAATGTTTTTACTTTTTTGTACAAATTTCAATGAAATTTCGCCGAGTTCGTACCAGATCGCCGAGTTTGCACAAGTTTCTACATAATTTCGCCGAACTCAGGGCGATCTTGTGGGCGACGACTAGGGACCGAGCCGCCCCCAAGCGCCAAACTTGCGCTGGTTCGCCCCCGGGCGGCCTTTTTTGGCTGCCCTGTGGGGCCGAACGGCTGGAGATGCTCTAAAGGACATACATGAAAATAGCTACACCTAGACTACACAGGGGAATGGGACCCTCACCCTACTCGTCACCGACAAGCCGGGGAGGAGAGGGGAGGGGCCGTCGGAAAGGGATCTTCAGGAGTTGGAAGGGAGCAGGCGGAGAGAACGAGGAGAGAAAGAAAAGGGGGTGTTGCTCCGTTGATGCTCTCCTTGCATGACAGTACAACACTTCGTATATGATGAGTGGAGTACATACACTATGAGTGTGTTTGGTAGGGTGCATGAGCTCAAAAGTTTCCTATAGAACCCAATTTTGACTGTTTGGCAGGGTCTATAGGCTCACCTCGACCATGCCCATGTCATGCAAAAAAGCATCTCAGCCATGCTGAGTTGAGCATGCAAGATAGGGTGCATGGAGGCAGCCATGCTCGCCCTGACCCTGAAAAAATGTTCAGAATTTTAAAATTTGTAAATTCTCAAAAAATGTTCACAATTTCAATTTTTGTTTAAATTCTCAAAAAATGCTTAGAATTTCAAATTTTGTTAAATTCTCACAGAAAATCAGAATTTTGAAAACTAAATTGCCAAAAATGTTCAGAATTCCAAAGTTTGTTTAAATTTTTAAAAAATGTTCAGTATTTCAAAATTTGTTTAAATTTTCAAAAAAATCAGGATACGGAAAAATTTTAATTAAAAAAAACATAATTCCAAAATGTGTTTAAAATTTTGTTCATGTTTTTAAAATTTCTTCACCATTCAAAAAATTATGCGGAATTCAAAATTGTTCAACATGTCTAAACACATGCAGACTGCCAAACGAAGTCTCGACTCAGCATGTCTTAGCATATACACCACTACCAAACAGCAGCAAATACATGTAGTCGTCATGTCTAGAGTTAGCATGTCTCAAAGGGAAACAATAATGCTATGGTGGGAACTGCTACCAAACACATCCTATGAGATGTGAGGCCACACGTGGTTACGTACGTACAACACGACAATGTTCTTTTTGGGAATACAACAACGGTTTTTGTACATTTTGTACATGGGTCTTGCACACTTGACAAATTTCAGAAACTATTCAACAATAACAAAATTTGCTCGGGTTTTAACAAAATTTATTAGAATTAAAAAAATTGTTCACCCTTTTAAAAAATATCCAAAAGTTGAAAAAGTGTTTGTTGATATTTAAATGTTAAGAATTTCAAAAATTGTTCACAATAAATGTTCAAGAATCCAAAGTTTGTTCACATTTTTCTAAAAAATATTCCAATTTTGAAAAATTCTTTGCTTTTACGAAAAAATGAAATATGAAAAATTTAATGTGTCTTCAAGAGACGTTCACTTTTTTTAAAAAAAAATAACACGACTCGATTTAGTGTCTCGCTGATTACAGTAGTTGAGTCGTTACAGTCGCCATCGATAGGCACAGTCATGACATCCCCCTATGCGGGTGGCCGGATGCTTGAAGCTTAATGCATCGTATAGCTGCGCCCAAATGTAGAACCATCATGGCTCAACGCTCGCCATAGGCCAGCACAGTAGAGCAGTTTTGGGAAGGTTCTACAAGCCGGTTTTAGAACATTTTGCGCATTTCTGTCTTTCACTTCTCATGTCTTCTTTATTGGTTTCATCAGAAATTTAATTGTTTTCTCAATTGTTTTCTTTCATTTTTATTCATTCTTTATTTATATTTTTGTTTTTTGTGTTTTAGATTTTCAAATATTGAATAATTTTAAATACACGTTGAACATTTTTTGTATAGAACTTGAACATTTTTCAGGTACATGTTAAGCATTTTTGAATACATGTTGAACATCTTTCCAAAAATATATGTTGAGCGTTTGCAAAATACACACTGAATTTTTAATAAAATGTACAAACATGCATTTGAATATATTTTAAATGTCAATTTTTTTTGAAACGTGCAAACTTATTCTTGTATGTTGTAACATTTGTTTTAAGTGGCACGACCATTTTTTTATATGTTATTGGCATTCTGGTAAAAGTATACAAACAAATATGAAATCTTATGAATATTTTTTAAAATATCCTGAAACATGTCTTTAAACCTGTGAAAATATATAAATGTCATGAACAATGTTTGTATGGTACGAACGTTTTTCAAATTATGCAAGTATTTGTTTTAAACTTGTAGTTTCTTAAAGTGTAATGATCATATTTTAAAAATGCTTGAACATTTTCAACTGTCCTGGAACTTTTTTGAATGGTACTGACATTTAAAAAAAATGAGCAATCATTTTTTTACACAACGTGAACAGTTTTTAAATGCGCAGTTAATGTTTTCAGAAATTGAAGCAAGCTAATTTTTTTAAAGTATATACATTTAGAATATTAAAAAATATAAAAATAAAAGGCAGATTTGAATAGAATAAACTAGTTTGGCAAGGGAAAGAATTAACAAAGTGAAGCGGAGGAAGGAACTCTACTGAACTGGCCCATTCTTGTGACGCTTGAGGCACCTCACGTCAAGCGAGACATAGACAAGCCTTTGTGGTTTCCCTTATCTACTGAGGAGCCACAATATGTTTGTTCCACTCGTACTTATTGGGCTTGAACATTAAAGAACCATGTGTTACCGTGAGCTGAGGTCGGGAAGAGAAATCGCTAATACCTTTAGTCCTGACTAGCGGGATGACTTGTTGTCCTCTTCGACTGCAACTCTGAAGAAATCCAAGAGCCTAGAAAAATGACTACCCTTCAGAATGGGGAAACATAATAATACTCAAACTGATGTCGGATTTATCACACAACCTCTCTCTCTCTCTCTCATGACATGACATTGTTGGTTGAGTTGGGACTTGGGAGAGTAAAGACACATTTGAAGTGGAACGGTTGGGTTAGGGCGGATTTATGACACAACCCATCTCTCTCTCTCTCTCCTCTCTCTCTCTCTCTCTCTCTCTCTCTCTCTCTCTCCATCACCATCGGAGGTCGTTTCTCTTTGGGTTGAGGTTGGTACAAATGGTCGTTTCTCCATTTGAAAATTGTTCACGCGATTTTGAAAAACAATTCATGAATTTGATTTTTTTTCAAAAAAATGTTTGTGAATTTGAAAAACTTTCATGAATTTGGAAACACATTCATGATTTTGAAGAATGTCCGTTAATCCAACAAGTTCAAAAAACTATGTAAGGTTCACATGATTTTGAAAAACTATGCACGACCATTTTCAAATTAAAAAAATGTTCACATGAATTTGAAAATACTTATCAAATTTAAAATTGTTCATGCATTTTAAAATTTTCATGATTTTTAATATGTTCATTAATCCAGAAAATGTTCTTGAACTAAAAAATGTTCATGAGTTTAGAAAATGGTCATGTATTTAGAAAATGACAAATTGTAAACTACTCATGAATATGAGAAATATACAAAATAAGAAAATTGCTTGTGAATTAAAAAACTCAGGAGTTCAAAAATAATCATGAATTTAAGACATTCATTGATTTTAATGTTTTCATGAATTTGAAAAATGTTTACTTATCTAAAAGAAGTTTAAAAGTTTTAAAAGCGGTCACAATTGAAAAAATGTGCACGAATTTTAAAATAACCACCATTTGTAAAGTATTTAAGGTTTCAAAAAAGTATCATGAAGTAAGAAAAAACATAAAAACAAAGATAAAATAAATAAAAAGATAGGGAAAAAGAAAATCAAGAAGAAATAAAATCGGTTAAAAATCAAATATCAATTGAAAACCATAAGAAAAGAAATGGAAAAAACCCATATGTAAGGTTCCCAAAATCATGCGGGACGTTTTGCAGGAAAACAGTAGCGAACACTTCGGTGCGCTGGCCCACATTTTTTTCGTTTGGTAACGAGCGAACGTAAATTGCTGCTATAAGTGCTAGGTATTGCTGCTATAAGTGATGCATGTCATTTGTGGTTTATTTCTCACTCATATGCTCGTAACAAATTGCGCGGCCCTTTATAAAATTGCAACACTCTTTTCATTCTGCGAAGAAAGTATTGTTTTCTATTTTCTTGTATAGATGTCAAAAAGATATTAATTTCACTTATTAATTTATGTAATCTGTCTAAATATGTATACAGTGCCTAATGAATTAATAAGTGCAGTATCTATTCATGTAATTTATAAACTGTTCAATTTCTTAAATATTTATGAACGTTTTAAAAAGTTTTCAAATAATTTAGGAAACTTTCATGTGCTTTTGCGTTCATTTTTTCAATATTTTCTAATGAAATTTTAATTTTTTCACATTAAAAATATTCACATTGTTTTAAAAGTGTTTGTACATTATTTTTATTTAATAGATCTGAAACACCTGCTACCAAGTATCACCGCACAACGAAAAATCCTAACCTCATCGTTCCAAGGAGACGACGTGAATATATGCCAGAGCTCCGCCAACAACGTCCAAATGAACGAACTCAAGGAGGATCGGAGTCCGGAAGACCAACTTGAGGAGGGGAGGCAACTAAAGAAATCTAATCTAAACAACTAAACAGAGTGGAGGCAACGTGATCCCCTCCCCGCAGAGAAAACCTGAAAAGACAAGTTTATCCAGTCAATTAACGAAAAGCCGAACAAGAAGCATCACACACCTCTGAGCGGCACACAGATAATATCTCAGTCCGGAAATAGCACAGTCTTCGTCACTTGCAGCGTTTCGAGCAAACTTCAAGTAGTTTGCCCGGCCGTGTCAACACGATCTATTCTCATCATCTGACGACCAACGGAAGAGCGGACACGGTACTTTGCCAGGAAGCAAAACCCACATCGACGGCACCTTCGTTCCCCTCCTTCCCTCCCACAAATAGGCGGACGGGGACGACTCCTCTCCAGCGAAGCAAACCCCACCTCGATTCCTATTCTTCCTCCCCCCACCACTTTCCCCCAACCTCCCCCAGCCAGATTCCACCGCCAGCCGCGACCTCCCCCCGCCCCCCGCTCGCCATGCGCAACTCCGGCGCCACCGCCGCCTCGGCCCCTCCGGCCGCCGCCATGTACGCCTCCTACCCCGCGCCGCCCGCCTCCTCCGCCGGCTACGCCAAGATCCCCACCTACCCGCCGCCGCCCTCCTCCTCCTACCCCAACCCCAACCCCAGCCCCGTCCCGCCCGCTGCGCCCTCCGCCTCCGCCCCGGCCCCGATCCAGGACCCCACGGCGCCGCCCTCCTCGCTCGCCAAGGCGGCCGAGCTCGTCACGCGGTTCCGGGAGCAGGGCCAGGCGCTCATCGCCGCGCGCCGCCCCTGGGGGGAGGTCTTCCGCTCCCCCGCCTTCTCCAAGCCGCCCAACGTCGGCGAGGCCGCCTCCCGGATGCGCCGCAACACGGCCTACTTCCGCGCCAACTACGCGCTCGCCGTCCTCGCCGTCGTCGCCGCCTCGCTCCTCTGGCACCCCGGCACCCTCTTCGCGCTCCTCGCGCTCTGCGCCGCCTGGTTCTTCCTCTACTTCGCGCGCCCCGCCGAGGGCGCCCAGCCGCTCCGGGTCTTCGGCACCGAGTTCGACGACGGCACCGTCCTCGCCCTGCTCTCCGGGGTCACCGTCATCGCCATGCTCTTCACCGACGTCGGCTGGAACGTCGTCGGCTCGGTCATGATCGGGCTCGCCCTCGCGGGCGCGCACGCCGCGCTCAGGTCCACCGACGACCTGTTCCTCACCGAGCAGGAGGCGGCCGGCAACGGGCTGGTGGCCGCAGGCTTCAGCGCTGCTGGACCCATCTTGCCCACCTACGTCCGCATTGGTTGATTGTGCAGTCTCGCGTGGTGTGATGGTGCTTCAATCTTCTTTGTTGAACATTCTCGGTTTGTATTCTTGTTTGCAATTGTGCATTGGCAACTCTGGTTCATATATACGGCACAGTATCTATTGGTTTGTGTGTTGGCGTGTAAAAAAACTAGATTGGCTTGTGATCTTAGACTCAATAGTAAATTAGTAATGTGTGTAATCATGCTATGAACATATTATACACTTTTCATCTGGTAAAACTGTTATATTGATAATGACAATTGCCATCCTATTCTTTACTAGTTTGCTGTAACTGCAATTATTGATGTTCTTGTGCAATTTGCTTTGTGAATTTCGCCCACCTCCTTGTGATGGATCAGTCTCCATAATCCCGTGTTTCTAGATCTTAGATTGCCATGGCAGTGCAAAAATGCCCTTAACACATATGTTCCTAGATGATAGATTGATGTCATCAACACGTATGTTCCTGTGTTTCTAGATGATAGATTACCATGACAATGCAAAGGATGCCATCAACACAACAATTCTGTGTTTCTAGATGGTAGATTGCCATGACAATGCAAAAGATGCCATCAGCACAGCAATCTTGTGTTTCTAATGGCAGATTGCGATGGCAATGCAAAAGATACCATCAACACATATGCTCGTTTAGTCTCTTTATTAATGGTTTATAATGACCGCTGTAGGCTGCAGCTGAATGCATATTGTTGCTTTCCCTTCATTTGCCTTTCCTTGACTGAGCAGAGACGCCGGCAATGGGCTTATGACAGCCGGTATCAGTGCTCCTGTACCCATCCTGCCTAGCTACGTCTGTATTGGTTATTTGTGCATCGCCTGCATGGCATGATGATACCCAAGGCCCAGTGTTTGTTCAACATTCTTGGTGTTCTTTGCTTGCAGTTATGCATTGGCAATTCTGTTTATATATATAATGTGCAGTATCTATTGGTTTGTCTGTTGTCTGTTTAAAAAAGTTATTCCCTTGGTTCACTATTATAAGATGTTCTAGCTTTTTTTTCCTATGTAGACACGTTTTAGTGTGTTTGTTCATTAATTTTCTGTCTGTATGTAGTTCATATTGAAATATCCAAAACATCTTATAATAGTGAATGAAGGGAGTACTAGATCGGCTTCTGACCTTCAACTCATAGTAACATGTAATGAACATATTCCGCTTTTTTAAATCTGAATTGAGTTGGCAATTAGCAAGGTGGTGGTGTTTATTTATGAAAATGAAGGTGTTATGTGTTCATTGCCATCCGATTCTTGATTAGTTTGTCTGCAAATGCTAATGTTGACCTTATGATTTCTGCACCTCCTCTACACGATGTATGAATCTCCACAATCCTTTGTGATGCTCCTAGGATGTCCATGCAAACCACCTGTATATCTAGATGCTGGATTGCCATGGCAGTTCAAAAGATACCATCAACACTGTTCTTGTGTTCTCTCGTATGATATGATTGCTGCAGCTGGACTCTGCATATGTTGCCTTCCTTTCTTTCGCCTCCCTTTGTCGGTGCTATGGCCTGTATAATGATGTCGCTTCAGTGGATGTCATGTTAGTCGCGCCCCATCGCTGGAGATCATGTTGTCCAGAAACTTTGTTGTTATGATAATTGTTGGAATTTAGAAGGCTCCATTCGGGAATATGGGATCATCATTCTTGTGCTGCCACTTCTCGACGAGCATATGAATGTATTCCGAACGCTGCTCTGTTGTGCGTTATCTGTATCTGCATCGCAAAAGGAAGCAGTGTCGTTGGCTAGACTGAATCCAGCCGGCTGGTTTCAGTTTACGAAACTGCTCCACACGCGACACTGCAGTGCACAGATGCCCGATCTGTGCACGACCAGCAAATCCAGCGGTCAGTGCCCTTCCAATCCTAGGCATGTCCGACTGGATGTAATCGTCGTGCATGAATCGTCTGTTGTTTCGTCGTTCGCATAGCACTACTCTTCAGTTTATCCAAGTGTGAGATGAAGCTTCTTTCCTTTGTGCAGCTATATTCTGCTGGATATCAACCCTTCGGTTGGCCAGGCCAACGCGACGGCGACAACAGCAGCATCAGCTCGTCCGTGGCCTTCTTGGCGGCGGCGGCGTCGGCCATGGAGTCGATGGAGGAGAAGTAGTTGAAGCAGAGGCGCACATAGACGGGGATGGATCGGGAGCAGTCGCGAGAGACGCTCCCTAAAAACCTTATCGCCGCTCTCCCATACAGGATCTCGAACGACGGAGTTCCAGAGACACCTGCTTTCCCGACCAACCGTACACGCGGCCGTCAGGATGGGATCGTCGGAAGCAGCGCAGTGAAAGGAACAATAGATGACGGCTAGGGTTGCGCAAGGAGGGAGTGAGTGTCTGTCGGCGGCACTGGCCAACTCCTCCATTATATAGGCCGTCAGGTAGGGATAAAGCGCATAGGTGTGAGCTCGCTCAGCTCGTTCCCGCAACCCGCGATGCGTCGTGACGAGGCGTGGCGAGGCAGGCGCCAGAGGAGGAGCGCACGTGTACCACTCCTCTTTCCAAGCTCCCAATGGCAAGTGGTAGAATATCCCTTATAAAGGGGCCTCAACTACTTAGGTGGTGCCGAACTTCCCATCACCTGCCATACACCTACATGGGCCACAAGATTAACGAGGAATCATTGTTCATATGGGCCCAAGGCCCATCTATGATTCTGTTGGGGAACGTTGCATGGAAAAATAAAAAAAATTCTACGCACATGGAGATGCATAGCTATGAGAGGGGGAGAGCATCTACATACCCTTGTAGATCGCTAAGCGGAAGCGCTTATCAACGCGGTTGATGTAGTCGTACAACTTCATGATCTGTACCGATCAAGCACCGAACGCACGGTACCTCCGCGTTCAACACACGTTCAACTCGATGACGTCCTCGCCTTCTCGATCCAGCAAGAGAGGCGAAGTAGTAGATGAGTTCCGGCAGTACGACAACGTGATGATGGTGGTGGTGAAATTATTCCGTAGGGCTTCGCCAAGCACAAGGTTTTTGGACGGAGGACGAACTAGAGGGAGAGGGGGCGCTGGCACACGGCTTGGGATCCGTGGTCGTGGCACCCCTCCCCTCCTCTCATATATGTAGGTGGAGGGGGAGGGAAGGCAGCCCTAGGGTGCACCCCAAGGGGGCAGACGGCTGCCCTAGGCGCCCCCTTTCCTTCCTAAGGAGCGGAGGAGAAGGCAGGAGGGGGGCTGGCAGCTGCCACTAGGGCGCCTGCCTTAGGCGCCCCCTTTCCTTCCCTAGGGCCGGCGGCCATGAGGTGGGGGTGCGCCAGCCCCAAGTGGGCTGGTATGCTCTCCCTCATTGCCCCGTTTGGCCCAATAAGCTCTCGTGGCCTTCCAGAACTCCTTTCAGTAATCCGATAATACTCCGATGCATTCTGAAACCCTTCCCGAGACCAAATACTATCATCCGATATATCAATTTTTACCTCCGGACCATTCCGGAGCTCCTCGTCATGTCCGTGATCTCATCTGGGACTCCGAACAACATTCGGTCACCAACATACATAACTCATATAGTACTATATTGTCAACGAACATTAAGCGTGTGGACCTTATGGGTTTGAGAATGATGTAGACATGGCCGAGACGCTTCTTCGGTCAATAACCAACAACGGGACCTGTATGCTGAAAGGATCGATATGGTTGACTAGGGGGGGGGGTGAATAGGCAACTAACAATTTTAAGCCTTTCTTGACCAAATTAAACTTAGGATCAAAATAGGTTGTTTAGATGTGCAACTAGGAGAACAACCTATATGATGCAACAACAACAAGCACAGAAGCAAGCTAGGGAAACAACACAATATAAGCTTGCACAAGTAAAGGTAAGAAGTAACCAATAGCAGAGCCGGTGGAGACGAGGATGTGTTACCGAAGTTCCTTCCCTTTGAGAGGAAGTACGTCTCCGTTGGAGCGGTGTAGAGGCACAATGCTACCCAAGAAGCCACCAGGGACACCGTATTCTCCTCACGCCCTCACACTATGCGAGATGCCGGGATTCCACTATTGGTGCCCTTGAAGGCGGTGACCGAGCCTTTACAAACAAGATTGGGGCTATCTCCATAACTCAATTGGAGGCTCCCAACGAAACCACGAAGCTTCACCACAATGGAATATGGCTCCGAGGTGACCTCAACCGTCTAGGGTGCTCAAACACCCAAGAGTAACAAGATTCGCAAGGGATTCATGGGGGAAACAAATTTCTCTTGGTGGAAGTGTAGATCAGGGCCTTCTCAACCAACCCCTAAAGAATCAACAAGTTTGATTGGCTAGGGAGAGAGATCGAGTGAAAATGATCTTTGGAGCAACAATGGAGCTTGGGGGAAAAGAGGTAGGTCAACTTGGGGAAGAAGACCTCCTTTTATAGTGGGGGGAAACAATCCAACCGTTACCCCTACTTCAGCCCGCATAGAGCGGTACTACTGCTCAGTGGGGCGGTACTACCGCTGGTGCCAGCGGTACTACCGCGACCTCGAGCGGTACTACCGCGGTGACTGAGAGTAGAGGCCTCAAAGGGGGAACGGAAGGGAGAGAGAGGATTTGGGCGGCACTAGTAGCGGTGGTAGCCGCGGTACTACAACTCATGGGCAGTACTACCACTGCTACTACCGCTACTACTGCCGCACAACCCGACACGAGGAAAGCACCCTCGAATCGAGGCGGTAGCAGTGCCAACCAAGGACGGTACTGCCGCCGATGCACCCAAGCGGTACTACCACTGTAGATCAGCGGTACTGCAGCTTGAGGTCCATGGGCGGTACTATCGCTCTGGCGGCGGTACTACCGCTAGCACCTCACAACCTCAGCTTCGATGAAATCACAAACTCCAAGGAGAGGAAATGAGCTGGGGGTGCAAATATGAAGTGTACGTGTTGGTTCCACCCAAGCCTTTCCAATGCGGACCCCCTCTTGATAGTACAGTGTCTCCTACGACTCAAGCCCACCAAAACCAAAATGAAAGAGACTACACCGTCTTCACTTAAAGCTCCGAGGGGCAACGAATCATCTTGTGCCTAGACATGGGATATCTGAAATGCTCAATGCACATGATTAGTCCACAAAAGCATTGTCATCAATCACCAAAACCACATAAGGATAAATATGCCCTAACAGATGCCCATATTGGTTCCTACATATTCTACGAAGATCTTTATTGGTCGAACCTTTATGACAACATACGTAGTTCCCTTTATCTGTCGGTATGTTACTTGCCCGAGATTCGATCGTCGGTATCTCCATACGTAGTTCAATCTCGTTACCGTCAACTCTCTTTACTCGTTCTGTAATACATCATCTTGTAACGAACTCCTTAGTCACTTTGCTTGCAAGCTTCTTTTGATGCTGCATTACCAAGAGGGCCTAGAGATACCTCTCTGTCATATGGAGTGACAAATCCCAATCTCGATACACGCCAACTCAACAGACACCTTCGGAGATACCTATAGAGTTCCTTTATGATCATCCAGTTATGAAGTGACGTTTGATAGCACACACAATATTCCTCCGTTATCCGGGAGTTGCATGATCTCATGAAGGAATATGTATTTGACATTAAGAAAGCAGTAGCAAAAACTGAACGATCATATGCTATGCTAACGGATGTGTCTTGTCCTTCACATCATTCTCCTAATGATGTGATCCCATTATCAAGTGACAACTCATGTCTATGGTCAGGAAACCTAACCATCTTTTGATCAACGAGCTATTCCATTAGAGGCTTATTAAGGACATGGTATTTGCTTATGTATTCACACATGTATTTAAGTTTCCATTCAATACGATTATAGCATGAATAATAAACCTTTATCATGATTAAGGAAATATAATAATAACCACTTTATTATTGCCTCTAGGGCATATTTCCAAGAGTCTCCCACTTGCACTAGAGTAAATAATCTAGATTACATAGTAATGAATCTAACACCCATGGAGTCTTGGTGCTGATCATGTTTTGCCCGTGGAAGAGGTTTCATCAACGGGTCTACCACATTAAGATCTGTATGTACTTTGCAAATTTCTATGTCTCCATCCTTGACCTTTTGACGAATGGAGTTGACGCGTCGCTTTATGTGTTTGGTTCTCTTGTGAAACCTGGACTCCTTGGCTAAGGCAATTGCTCCAGTGTTGTCACAAAAGATTGTCATTGGACCCGATGCACTGGGTATTACACCCAGGCCGGATCTAAACTCCTTCATCCAGACTCCTTCATGGGTTGCTTTCGAAGCAGCTATGTACTCCGCTTCACATGTAGATTCTGCCACGACGCTCTGCTTAGAACTGCACTGATACGTCTCCAACGTATCTATAATTTTTTATTGTTCCATGCTATTATATTATCTATCTTGGATGTTATATATGCTTCATATGCTATTTTATATGATTTTTGGGACTAACCTATTAACCTAGAGACCAGTGCCAATTTCTGTTTTTTCCTTGTTTTTGAGTATCGCAGAAAAGGAATATAAAACGGAGTCCAATTGACCTGAAAATTTACGGAGATTATTTTTGGACCAGAAGAAGCCCACAGAGCATCTGAGATGAACCAGAAGAGTCCCGAGGCCACCACGAGGGTGGAGGGCGCGCCCTACCCCCTGGGCGCCCCTACCTCGTGGTTACCTCGTGGACCCCCCTGACTTGTTCCCGACGCCAACACCTCTTATATATCCCCAAACTTCCAGAACAGAACGAAGATCAGGAGTTCCGCCGCCGCAAGCCTCTATAGCCACCAAAAACCAATCGGACCCTGTTCCGGCACCCTGCCGGAGGGGGGATCCATTACTAGTGGCCACCTTCATCATCTCCGCGCTCTCCATGATGAGGAGGGAGTAGTTCACCCTCGGGGTTGAGGGTATGTACCAGTAGCTATGTGTTTGATCTCTCTCTCTCTCTCTCTCTCTCTCTCTCTCTCTCTTGTGTTCTTGATATGGCATGATCTTGATGTACCACGATAGTTGGATCTTATGATGCTTCTCCCCCTCTACCTTATTGTAATGGATTGAGTTTTCCCTTTGAAGTTATCTTATCGGATTGAGTCTTTAAGGATTTGAGAACACTTGATATATGTCTTGCATGTGCTTATATACGGTGACAACGGAATATTCACGTGATCCACTTGATGTATGTTTTGGTGATCAACTTGCGGGTTCGGTCACCTTGTGGACTTATGCATAGGGGTTGGCACACATTTTCGTCTTGACTCTCCGATAGAAACTTTGGGGCACTCTTTGAAGTTCTTTGTGTTGGTTGAATAGAAGAATCTAAGATTGTGTGATGCATATCATATAATCATACCCGCGAATACTTAAGGTGACATTGTAGTATCTAGGTGACATTAGGGTTTTGGTTGATGTGTGTCTTAAGGTGTTATTTTACTACGAACTCTAGGGATGTTTGTGACACTTATAGGAATAGCCCAATGGATTGATTAGAAAGAATAACTTTGAGGTGGTTTCGTACCCTACAATAATCTCTTCGTTTGTTCTCCGCTATTAGTGACTTTGGAGTGACTCTTTGTTGCATGTTGAGGGATTGTTATATGATCTAATTATGTTATCTTTGTTGAGAGAACTTGCACTAGTGAAAGTATGAACCCTAGGCCTTGTTTCGAAGCATTGCAATACCGTTTTTCTCACTTTTGTTACTTGCTACCTTGCTGTTTTTATATTTTCAGATTACAAAAACCTATATCTACCATCCATATTGCACTTGTATCACCATCTCTTCGCCGAACTAGTGCACCTATACAATTTACCATTGTATTGGGTTTGTTGGGGACACAAGAGACTCTTTGTTATTTGGTTGCAGGCTTGTTTGAGAGAGACCATATTCATCCTATGCCTCCCATGGATTGATAAACCGTAGGTCATCCACTTGAGGGAAATTTGCTACTGTCCTAAAAAAACTCTGCACTTGGAGGCCTAACAAAGTCTACAAGAAGAAGGTTGCATAGTAGACATCAAGCTCTTTTCTGGCGCCGTTGACGGGGAGGTTGGTGCTTGAAGGCATATCTTTAGATCTTGCAATTGAATCTTTTAATTTCTTGTTTTATCACTAGTTTAGTTTATAAAATAAAGCTACAAAAAAATGAAATTGAGGTTGCCTCATATGCTTCATCTTTTTAATGTCTTTCGTGAAAATGATGGAAAGGAAATTTTTGCTCAATTGCTAGAGGAAGAAGTCTATAAAATGTTTGGCACTAAATATTTGCATGATGAGCATGATTGCAATGTTGTTAGTATGAATTCTTTGAATACCCATGATGCTAATGATATGCAAAGCCACAAGCTTGGGGATGCTATGTTTGATGAAGATGATATTTTTTATCCCCCAAGTTTTGATGAGCAAATTTATTATGATATAGCATGACTCCTATTTATGATGATTATATTGATGAAAGTGGATTTGGAGAGGTCATGAATTTATTTAGTGATGAATCCACTATTTTGGAAGAGGTTCCAATTGATTATGAGAACAAAGTTGCTATCTATGATGATTATTGCGATGACATGTATGTTATAAAGAATAATGATAACTGATACGTCTCCAACGTATCTACTTTTCCAAACAATTTTGCCCTTGTTTTGGACTCTAATTTTCATGATTTGAATGGAACTAACCCGGACTGACGCTGTTTTCAGCAGAATTGCCATGGTGTTACTTTTGTGCAGAAATAAAAGTTCTCGGAATGACCTGAAACTTCACGGAGTCACGTTTTGGAATTAATACAAAATACTGGCGAAAGAATCAACAGAAGGGGCCCATGCCCTAGCCACGAGGGTGGGGGCGCCCTGCCTCGTGGGCCCCCTGGACCTCCACCGAGCTCAACTCCAACTCCATATATTCACGTTCGGGGAAAAAACAGGGAGAAGGATTCATCGCGTTTTACGATACGGAGCCGCCACCAAGCCCTGTTCTTCCTCGGGAGGGCTGATATGGAGTCCGTTCGGGGCTCCGGAGAGGGGAATCCGTCGCCATCGTCATCATCAACCATCCTCCATCACCAATTTCATGACGCTCACCGCTGTGCGTGAGTAATCCCATCGTAGGCTTGCCGGACGGTGATGGGTTGATGATATTTACCATGTAATCAAGTTAGTTTTGTTATGGTTTGATCCCTAGTATCCATTATGTTCTAAGATTGATGTTGCTATGACTTTGCCATGCTTAATGCTTGTCACTAGGGCCCGAGTGCCATGATTTCAGATCTGAACCTATTATGTTTTCATGAATATATGTGAGTTCTTGATCCTATCTTGCAAGTTATAGTCACCTACTACATGTTATGATCCGGCAAACCCCGGAGTGACAATAGTCGGGACACTTCCCGGTGATGACAGTAGTTTGAGGAGTTCGTGTATTCACTAAGTGCTAATGCTTTGGTTCGGTTCTCTATTAAAAGGAGACCTTAAAATCCCTTTGTTTCCATTAGGATCCCGCTGCCACGGGAGGGTAGGACAAAAGATGTCATGCAAGTTCCTTTCCATAACCACACATGACTATATTCGGAATACAAGCCTACATTATATTGATGAACTGGAGTTAGTTCTGTGTCACCCTATGTTATAACTGTTGCATGATGAATTACATCCGACATAATTATCCATCACTGATCCATTGCCTACGAGCTCGTTTCATATTGATCCTTGCTTAGTTACTTCTCCATTGCCACTGTTACGATTGCTACAAAACTGCTACTGTTACTTTTGCCACCGTTGCCGTTACTTCCATACTACTTTCCTACTAAATACTTTGCTGCAGATATTTAGTCTTTCAGGTGTGGTTGAATTGACAACTAAGCTGCTAATACTTGAGAATATTCTTTGGCTCCCCTTGTGTTGAATCAATAAATTTGGGTTGAATACTCTACCCTAAAAAACTGTTGCGATCCCCTATACTTGTGGGTTATCAAGACCTTTTTCTGGCGCCGTTGCCGGGGAGCATAACTCTATTCTCTGAGTCACTTGGGATTTATATCTGTTGGTCGCTATGAGGAATTTGAAAGATCAAATAACCAAGATTTTTCCCTCAACAATGAGGGGAGGTAAGGAACTGCCATCTAGCTCCGCACTTGATTCACCTTCTGTTTTGAGTAAACTTGCGACACCTACACCTACTATTGATTCTGATATGTCGCATGTTATTGATGATGCCACTTCTGCTATGCATGATGCTTATGATGATACTACTTCTCTGCTAGATAATGATGTGCCACTAGGTGAATTTCTGGATGAACAACTTGCTAGGGTTAGAGAGAATGAAATTACTGAAACTGATGATATTATTGAATCTGATGATGAAGACTCTCTCCCTACATATGAATTGCCTGTTGTACCTGAGGGTTATGTTATGGATGAAGAAACTTCTAGAGACTTTCTTGCTTGCAATGATAGAAATGATCTTAAGAAACTGTTAGCTAAGCTGAAAGAAAAGCCTTTGAATGCTAGAATGAAATATGACCCTGGTTTTGCTACTTCACCTATTTGTGTTACTGACAAGGATTATGAATTCTCTGTCGTTCCTGAGTTAATTACTTTGGTTGAATCTGATCCTTTCTATGGCTATGAATCTGAAACTGTTGTGGCACATCTTACTAAATTGAATGATATAGCCACCCTATTTACTCATGAGGAAAAAATTCGCTATTACAATATCCTTAAATTGTTTCCTTTCTCATTAAAGGGTGATGCTAAGATATGGTTTAATTCTCTTTCTCCTTGTTGTGTGCATAGTCCCCAGGATATGATTTACTACTTCTCTGCAAAATATTTTTCCGCTCATAAGAAACAAGCTACCTTAAGGGAAATATTTTATTTTGTGCAAATTTAAGAAGAGAGTCTCCCACAAGCTTGGGGGAGGCTTCTCCGGTTACTTAATGCTTTGCCTGATCATCCTCTCAAGAAAAATTAAATACTTGATATCTTTTATAATGGACTAACCGATGCTTCCAGAGACCACCTGGATAGTTGTGCTGGTTGTGTTTTCAGGGAAAGAACTGTTGAGCAAGCTGAATTGCTATTGAATAATATATTGAGTAATGATAATGATTGGACACTTCTTGAGCCAACTCCTAAGCCAACTCCAAAGAAAAGGGGTATTATTTTTCTCAGTCCTGAAGATATGCAAGAGGCAAAGAAATCTATGAAAGAAAAAGGTATTAAAGCTGAAGATGTTAAGAATTTACCACCTATTGAAGAAATACATGGTCTTGATAACCCGATACAGGTAGTAAAGGTAAATTCTCTCTATAGATTCGATAAGGGTGAAATCCCATCTACTAAGTTTGTTAGTCCATGCTTGGATGAGTTTGATAATTTTATGGTTAAACAAGAAGACTTCAATGCTTATTTTGGTAGACAATTGAAACGTAAGACTTATATGGTTGAACACTTGAGTGATTATATGTCTAGAGTTAAAAGTGATCTTAAGCTTATTAGTAAACATGCTTCCATGGTTACCACTCAAGTAGAACAAGTACTTAAGGCACAAGATGATTTGCTCCATGAGTTAAATAACAAGAACAATGATAATGCTGTTAGAGTTATGACTAGAGGTGGTAAAATGACCCAGGAACCTTTATATCCCGAGGGCCATCCTAAGAGAGTTGAGCAAGATTCTCAGAGCATTAATACTGATACACCTAGTCCTACTAAGAAAAAGAAAAAAAATAATGATAGGACTATGCATACTTCTAGTGAACCTGTTATAGACACACCTCAGAATCCCAATGGTATTTCTATTTCTGATGCTGAAACACAAACTAGTGATGAACATGAACCTAGTGTTGATAATGGTGTTCATGTTGATGCTCAACCTAGTAATAATAATGATGTAGAGATTGAACCTGCAGTTGATCTTGATAACCCACAATCAAAGAATCAACATTATGATAAGAGAGACTTCGTTGCTAAGTATATGAAAGATGCCGGAGGCTGAAATTTCCACCATGCTTGCTAATTGTACTTTTATAGGTGGAATACCAAAGAAACTAGGAGATCCAGGAGTACCAACTGTACCATGTTCCATTAAAAGAAACTTTGTTAAAACTACTTTATGTGATCTTGGAGCCTGTGTTAGTGTCATGCCTTTCTCTTTGTATCGTAGACTTGATTTGAATAAGTTGACACCTTGTGACGCCCGGGTATTCATGCTACAGTAATCCCATGCTAATCGTGCCATGACACCTCGGTTACTGTTGCTATCCTCGCAATAATTCGAAACCGTTCAAAGTTCAGATTCAAATTAATGACAACAATAAAAGTTTTCAAAAATTGAAACAAAAATGTTCGGTGGTGACCGAATATTACAAGGGTAATTATGTTGCAAAAAACACATTTTTATAAAATGGCTAAATGGTTTACAATGATTTAAACAGAAAAGAAAGTTAATAATAAAAAGTAAAAGATCAAAAAAAAAAAAAATAGAAAGCGAGAAAGGCCCCCCCGGCCAGTCGACCCCACTAGCCGGCCCATTCGGCCACAGGCCCAGCCGCCCCCTACCCCACTCTCTCCTTATCCCCCTCCCAGTGAGACCCCGAAACCCTAACCGCACTACCCCCACTCGCACCACTCTCCCCTCCGAAAATATCTCACCTCCCTCTCTCCCGATTGGATCGGGATCGAGAGGAGGAGGTCACCGACGCCTGAACGCCCCGCCGCCAGACGCCGCCACCTCGCGGACTCCTCCCGCTCCGCCGCTCGTCCCGTCGTCCCCCGACCTTCCCCAAAGACATCGCCCGTTCCCTACCGGCCCGTGAGCATCCCGCCCTCCCTCTCCTACTCACTCTCTCTCCGCACCCACCGGCCCTCCCGCTCGCAGAGCCGCGACCCGTCGCGCGTCTGCCGCCTGCCCTCTGTCGCGTCGCGCTCCACCGCCGTCACTGCGGCCGCGCCCCCGCCGGACGCGCGGGTCCGGCGCCCGGCGTCCACCCGGCACCGTGCCGCGCCCGTGACCCCTCTCCGGCTCCGCCATCGCCACTGCGCCGGAGCCCGCGCCGCCATGCCATCGCCGCTTCGTCCTCGGCCTCGTGCCGCCCGGCCCTTCGCCGGCATCGATGCCGCCGTCGCTCGGGTCCGCCCAGCGGCGCCAGCGCCCTGCGCCCATTCTGGCGGCGCCGTGCCCGCCGTGGCCGCCCGTGTTAACGCCGCTGCCCGCCATCGCCTCGGGCCTTTGCTGCCGGCGTGCTCGTTCGGCGACGCTTGCGCGCCCATCGGGCGCCCACGGCCACGGCCTTGCCCGACCCTCCTCGCCCGGCGATTTGGCGACGCCGGTCGGCGCCATAACGCCTGACCCGCCCGTAGTGCCGTAATCCGCTCGGCCCTGTGCCAATAGCGGTGGGGCCCATGCCCCGAGCGTTTTAATTAAAAAAAGAATTAAAAAAGTAATAAAAATAAAAAAATAGATAATAATAATTAAATTAATTAATTACTTAACAATTAATTAAGTTAATTAATCACAATTAGATTAACCTAATTAATTGTTAGTTAATTAATCAAACAATGATAGTGGGGCCCACCCCTAATTAATTATGATTAGTTTAATTAATCATTAATTAAAATGTGTCATCGACGGTGGGACCCATCGGTCAGTTGACCGATCAACTCTGTTGATTGTTGATGTCGACATGACATCATCTTGATATCATTATTTCATTTTCGAATTAACTAAATAAAAAATCAGAAAATGATTAAATCTTTAGAAAATCATATCTTTTAATCCGTAACTCGGATGAAAATACTTTCTACATGAAAGTTTCTCAGAACGACGAGACTTTTTCGGATACACAACCTGTTCGTCCGCCACACCCCCCTAACCTATAGAACTCGCAACTTTCCCCTTCCGGCTCCTCTGCCCGAAAACGCGAAACACCGGGAATACTTTCCCGGATGATTTCCCCATTCGTCGGTATCACCTACTACCGCGATTGGGCACCCCTAGCATAGTTGCTTGTCATGTCATGCATCGATATGCATCTGTTTGCATGGTATTCATTGTTCTTCCCCCTCTTCTCTCTGGTAGACTATGAGACCGACGCTGCTGCTGCCCAGTTCGACTACGGAGTTGACGGCCCCTCTCTCTTGCCAGAGCAACCAGGCAAGCCCCCCCCTTTGATCACCAGATATCGCCTACTCTTCTCTATACTACTCGCATTACAGTAGTGTAGCATGTTCTTGCTTTCGCTAATCCTATCTTCTTGCATAGCTTTGTCCTTGCTACTCTTGTTGTTACCTTTACCTGCTATCCTCTTGCTTAGTATAGGATGCTAGTGTTCCATCAGTGACCCTACACTCTTGTCCGTCGCCATGCTATACTCTTTGGGCTGTGATCACTTGGGAGGTGATCACGGGCATATCTATATACTTTACATGTTACATTACATGATATTGTTAGGAGATGGGGTGAAAGGACGGTGGCTCCATCCCGTAGAGGTGGGCACAGGTTTCGACGGCCCCGATTGTTACTTTGTGGCGGAGCGACAGGCAGGTTGAGACCACCTAGGAGAGAGGTGGGCCTGGCCTGATCGGCGTTCGCAGATACTTAACACGCTTAACGAGATCTTGGTATTTGATCCGAGTCGCTCTTGGCCTATCGCACTAACAAACTACGCGGAAGCAGTTATGGGCACTTTCGGCGTCGTGGTATCGGCGAAACGCCGTGGCGTCGGCGAAGGCGGCGGCGTGCCGGATTGGAACGTAGGCCTGCTCTTGTATTAAGGGGGCTAGTTCTGCTTCCGGCCGCCCACGCAACATGCAGGTGTGCTAAGGGCGATGGGCCCAGACCCCTGTGCGCTTAGATTTAGACCGGCGTGCTGACCTCTCTGTTGTGCCTAGGTGGGGCTGCGACATGTTGATCTTCCACGGCCGGGCATGACCCAGAAAAGTGTGTGCGGCCAAATAGGATCAAGCGTGTTGGGTTATGTGGTGCACCCCTGCAGGGAAGTTATTCTATTCGAATAGCCGTGATCTTCGGTAACAGGACGACTTGGAGTTGTACCTTGACCTTATGACAACTAGAACTGGATACTTAATAAAACACACCCTTCCAAGTGCCAGATACAACCCGGTGGTCGCTCTCTAATAGGGCATTGAGGAGGGGATCGCCGGGTAGGATTATGCTATGCGATGCTACTTGGAGGACTTCAGTCCACTCTCTGCTACATGCTGCAAGGCGGAGGCTGCCAGAAGCGTGTCTTCGACATGATTAGCTATCCCCTCTTATTACGGCATTCTGCAGTTCAGGTCCATGATATGGCCCTTTACGTATATCCATGCATATATAATGTAGCTCCTTGCTTGCGAGTACTTTGGATGAGTACTCACGGTTGCCTTGTTCCCCTTTCCCCTTTCTTTGCCCGTTGCTCCGACCAGCGATGGAGCCGGGAGCGACGCCACCGTCGATGGCGACTACTACACGGAGGTGCCTACTACTAAGTGCAGCCGGCGGCGGCGACCATGAGTAGTTAGGAGGATCCCGGGCAGGAGGCCTGCGCCTCTTCGATCTGTATCCCGTTTGTGCTAGCCTTCTTAAGGCAAACTTGTTTAACTTATGTACGTACTCAGATATTGTTGCTTCCGCTGACTCGTCTATGATCGAGCACTTGTATTCGAGCCCTCGAGGCCCCTGGCTTGTATTATGATGCTTGTATGACTTATTTTATTTTTAGAGTTGTGTTGTGATATCTTCCCGTGAGTCCCTGATGTTGATCGTGCACCTTTGCGTGTATGATTAGTGTACGATTGAATCGGGGGCGTCACAAGTTGGTATCAGAGCCGACTGCCTGTAGGAATCCCCTTTCCAACTCCTTGGCCGAAGTCGAGTCTAGACATTGCAAACTTTTACTAACATGGTTGTGTGTCTTACGGGCACACGTTGCCATTGGGTGGTAGTAGGATCTTTTATTCCTCGACCTATACTCTGGGACTCTGACATCTCTTCTATTCGGGTTAAACGATTTTACTAAATCTGACTCTAGGTTCTCGTAACTACTTCTCCCGGAGAGCCCCTTATCACAGATGATCTCCTCTCGCACTGTAAGATTTTGAAGATACTCTTGATCATTCACGAGACCCTTGTACCACTGCCTTTTAGTTCCTTGCATGAAATACCCATACGAGATAATTTCTCGCATTTACCGAGTATCCACTCATCCCCAGTTGATTCATGTATGTCACCAATCCTTGAAATATCATTCGATCTTCCGAAAATCTTGATCATCCTATTGCTCTTGAAATTCTTGATTGCTTGCATTATGGTTAATCCCATAAGTCTAGTAATCTTGTTGACATCCATTGCCATTGTCATTTTGAGTCCGTTGATTCGATTTGTTGCGAATGCTCGCAATCCTCAAACAGATCCTAAATTCATCCTTCCAGCTCGGACGTCGTTTTAATCATGAGCTGGTTCTCGCCAATTAAATTGTCGCCGATTGTGCCCCTAAGTCTATTGAACTTATCCATCCTTGATCGGGCGTCGCTTCGATCCTTAACTTTAAATCATAATTCCTTAGCAATTGAGCTCTAAGTTATTCAGTTGGTTCTATAATCCAATGTCTTTGTCTTGCTTCTTCCTCTGGTTGTGTGCCGATACCCACCCCAGATCCTTTGTTGGATTTTATCCGACAATGTCCTTCATATTGAATAACCTTGAGCCTTTCCTAGGATATATACCGCCTTTGGTAAATTGTATCCTCTGCTTTGTCAACCATGCTCTGCTATCGAGCTTGTGTTATTTACTCCTGAAGTTTGTGGAATATGTTCCTAAGAGGCCCCGATGGGTTGGACATATGCCTTCTCTAAACTGTGTGAACCCGGAAACTACTACGGGTCATACTCTACTAGTGTTATGTCAGATAAAATGTCAACACACAATTTCGTTGAAGGCGAGAAGTGGATGAAAGGTTATGCATTAAAGAAGTGGGAGTCGACCTTGAACTTTGTGTTCATGCCCATGGACACGATGTAGATCCTATCATAGAAGCTTCTTGTAATAATAACTATTTTCTTGATAAATATCATCTGGTATCTGTGAATTGATCCTTTGCAACCGTGGTTCCGCCATGATTGTTCTTCTTTGATCCATTTCTCGAGACAAGTTAAAGAACTTGTCTTCTGCAGCAATACCCTAGTCCAACCACTACCTTGATGCGTCGTCGAGTATTACCCCTGGTATCTCGAGATTATCATGGAACTGCATAACTTCTTATGGGTTCTTCATCAACTGTTATTTCTCACCGATTCCAATTTTCACGGGTTACGGGTTGTCGTCAACCAAGAACAACGATAAATGAATCAATTCCGCGCCGATTCAATAACTCTAAGTATTCTTCATTGCTTATGAGTTTATTAATCCTTCAAGTCATTGCTAGCCTGATCGGCTATATCATTATCGTGCAACTTTTTAACTGTGCTACCTGGCCCCTCTTTCCGGAGCATAGATTTAGATGGTAAGCTAATCTTCCGTGATCTTCCTCGTCATATCATTTCTCCTTGAACAGACTTGATTTTGAGTTTGTGTTGTACCCATGGTTCCAATAATCTTTCGCTTCATCATTCCTTTGACTCGATGTCATCGCTGATTGATTACATCTTCATGAAATCTCTCGACAAATGTGTCGTGATCATCATCAACCTTATGAGCTCTTCCAGGATATCAATCGGTTCATGAAGAGAAATACCATCCTTTCCTCGATGAGTCGTGTTATCATCGGCCACTTTATTGCCTTCCTCCAACACAAACTTGTTCATGTTTTGTGTTATACCTTCGTTGCTACCCAGCATTGTTCTTCTTTACATTGGAGTATTACCATCTTTTATGTCAAAAATGTTGTGGGATTTCACCACCTCTTAAGAAATTCTTGTTACAAAGATGCTTCTCGCCGTCACCATTCTTTTCTTGGCCCCGTGTTGAGTGAACTCTGTTGTGGAATTTGATATCTCTAGCAACCGTATTGTTTTGAAGTGAATAGCCGATAGTTTAGTTATCGAATCACCATTCTAACTTTGAGCGTCCTACTTCGTCCATATTTCCAGTGCATTTTGTTCAATATTTAATTGTGGAAATCCATCCTTTGGAAATCTTGATGAATTGTCGTTGAGTCCATCAGCCACATCCTCTTCCTCTCCTTGGTTTAATGATGAACTCTTGTTTCGGAACTCGCTCACACAGTTCAATTCCCGAGAATCTTACAATGTCATCTCGACAATTGGTGTTGCACCTTTCTTCTCAGGAATCGTGAGTCTGAGTTATCCTGCCACCTATCCGAACTGAATCTCGGTCTGATATGATGGTTGGAACATAATTCCAAGAGTTATAACGTTGGTCTTTATATGGCCCAGTAAGGTGATGTCATGCCTAGCATACCTAGCCGGAGGACCTATTGTTATAGTTTCCTTTTTGGCAAGGTTAGTCATTCTTTCGTGAGGAAATGGTAAGACTTATTCTATAAGTTGTTCCTGATGGATCCTTTTGTTTCCAAAGTCTGATCTTCACCTGTTCACCATGTCAATGCTACCTCGAAGCATGTCTGTGGTACTCTAATCATCGATAAGAACTTTGAAGCGCCATGCTAAATTTCCTTTATCAATTAGTCAAACACCCTTGTTTGGGTAATGTCATGAACTTCCTCTTCCCTAACCTAAATGGATTTCTACGTTATATCCTGTCATGGATATCATGCTCTGTTTGTCCTTGGGAAGGATATACCCTTGAAATATGTTTTTAAAGACATTTTCCTTTCCATTGCTCTGTTTAAATCTGGTAATCATATCCTCCTTTCCATTGTTTGGTTTAACCTTTCTTGTGATCTATATGATCTAAGCAGTAATATTCTCCTGCTTTTGTAAACACCTCGGTGTGCAACTCTGTCAGTAAGAACCTGTTACTATTATTGATGACATTCCGGTACCCACCATAGACGAGAACTTTGCCTAATGGTCCGCCTCGTTCAATGAGCAGGAAAATGGTTCTCTTCGTCCCTCGCCCTTGGTACCGATGTTGTTGCCGACATACTGACAGGCTATCATCTGGCATGCCTTGCTTACATGATCGTGCAATCGTCACCGCCCTTCCTACTTTTAAACCACATGGTGGGCCCATAACCCACAGTTCCACATGATCGAAACCTGACTCTCCTGTACACCTTGTTGACACAGTTATCCCTTGCTCTTGGTTTCGTAGGTAATTTGCGAGCCACCTTCCTAGTGCTCTATTCTGGTATCAGACACAATGCTTACTCTCGCTATTCTGAACCCCTTTCTCACTCTGGTTCAGACTTCGAGCAACTATCTATCCGCTTGGAACCTCTTATTGTACCTTCGTACCTTACTCTCGATGTATGTTATATGTTCAACTCGAGAGATAATCTTATGCTCATTCATGGGTTAACCCCAGATTGTTTCCCTCAAAAGCATATGTCATAGCTGAGCCGCCCCTTATCCTTTCGTAAGTACGATGGAGTTTCCGAAGAAGGATGACGTCTTCATCATGATGACATGAAGCAGAGAAATGGAGACATCAACGTAGTGGGTCGACCGCTTTGAGAAGAGCAACTATGACCGAGAAGAATCGTTAGAATTTCGTAACCAGAACTTCACCCCTTACTCCCTCTTAAATCTCGGGACGAGATTTCTTGTAGCGGAGGAGAATTGTGACGCCTGGGTATTCATGCTACAGTAATCCCATGCTAATCGTGCCATGACACCTCGGTTACTGTTGCTATCCTCGTAATAATTCGAAACCGTTCAAAGTTCAGATTCAAATTAATGACAACAATAAAAGTTTTCAAAAATTGAAACAAAAATGTTCGGTGGTGACCGAATATTACAAGGGTAATTATGTTGCAACAAACACATTTTTATAAAATGGCTAAATGGTTTACAATGATTTAAACAGAAAAGAAAGTTAATAATAAAAAGTAAAAGATCAAAAAAAAAAAAATAGAAAGCGAGAAAGGCCCCCCCGGCCAGTCGACCCCACTAGCCGGCCCATTCGGCCACAGGCCTAGCCGCCCCCCACCCCACTCTCTCCTTATCCCCCCTCCCGGTGAGACCCGAAACCCTAACCGCACTACCCCCCACTGCTTTCCTCTCCCCCCTCAAAATATCTCACCTCTCCCCTCTCTCCCCCGATTGGATCGGGATCGAGAGGAGGAGGTCACCGACGCCCGGAACGCCCCCCGCCGCCAGGACGCCGCCACCTCGCCGGACTCCTCCCGCTCCGCCGCTCGTCCCCGTCGTCCCCCCCGACCTTCCCCCAGCACACTTCTCCGTTCCCTACCGGCCTCGTGAGCATCCCCGCGCCCTCCCTCTCCTACTCACTCTCTCTCACCGCACCCACCGGCGCCCTCCCGCTCGCAGGCCGCGACCCGTCTTGTCTGCCGCGCTGCCCTCTGTCGCGTCGCGCTCCACCGCCGTCACTGCGGCCCACGGCCCCAGCTGGGCGCGCCGGGTCCGGCGCCCGGCGTCCACCCGGCACCCGTGCCGCGCCGTGACCCCTCTCCGGCTCGGCCATCGCCACTGCGCGCGGAGCCCAGCGCCCCCTGCTGTCGCCCGCTCGCCCTCGGCCTCGTGCCGCCCGACCCGCTCTCCGGCATCGATGCCGCCGTCGCTCAGGTCTGCCCGGCGGCGCCAGCGCCCTAACGCCCATTCTGGCGGCGCCGTGCCCGCCGTGGCCGCCCGTGCCAACGCCATGACCCGCCGTCGCCTCGGGCCTTTGCTCGCCGGCGTGCTGTTGAGGCGACGTCGCGCCCGTCGGCGCCCACGACCACGACCTTGCCCGCCCTCCTCGCCCGGCGATTTGGCGACGCCCGGTCGGCGCCATAACGCCCGACCGCCCGTGGCGCTGTAACCGCTTCGGCCCCTCTCACCAATAGCGGTGGGGCCAACGCCCCCAGAACGTTTTAATTAAAAAAAGAATTTAAAAAAGTAATAAAAATAAATAAATAGATAATAATAATTAAATTAATCAATTAATTAACGAATTAATTAAGTTAATTAATCGCAATTAGATTAACCTAATTAACTGTTAGTTAGTTAATCAAACAATGATAGTGGGGCCCACACCCCTAATTAATTATGATTAGTTTAATTAATCTGTTAATTAAAATGTATCACTAACCAGTGGGACCCACTGGTCAGGTTGACCAGTCAACTCTGTTGACTGCTGACGTCAGCATGACATCATGCTGATGTCATTATTTCATTTCGAATTAACTAAATAAAAAATCAGAAAATGATTAAATCTTTAGAAAATCATATCTTTTAATCAGTAACTCGGATGAAAATACTTTCTACATGAAAGTTCCTCAGAACGACGAGACGTTTACGGATATGCAACCTGTTCGTCCGCCACACCCCCCTAACCTATAGAACTCGCAACTTTCCCCCTCCGGCTCCTTTGCCCGAAAACGCGAAACACCGGGAATACTTTCCCGGATGATTTCCCCATTCGTCGGTATCACCTACTACCGCGATTGGGCACGCCTAGCATATATAGTTGCTTGTCATTTCATGCATCGATATGCATCTGTTTGCATAGTATTCATTGTTTCTTCCCCCTCTTCTCTCTGGTAGACTATGAGACCGACGCTGCTGCTGCCCAGTTCGACTACGGAGTTGACGGCCCCTCTCTCTTGCCAGAGCAACCAGGAAAGCCCCCCCTTTGATCACCAGATATCGCCTACTCTTCTCTATACTGCTTGCATTAGAGTAGTGTAGCATATTCTTGCTTTCGATTAATCCTATCTTTCTTTGCATAGCTTTGTCCTTGCTACTCTTTTGTTACCTTTACCTATCCTCTTGCTTAGTATAGGATGCTAGTGTTCCATCGGTGACCCTACACTCTTGTCCGTCTGCCATGCTATACTCTTGGGCTGTGATCACTTGGGAGGTGATCACGTGCATATACTATATACTTTAGACTGTTACATTACCTATGATCTTTGTTAGGAGATGGGGTTTGAAAGGACGGTGGCTCCATCCCGGTAGAGGTGGGCACAGGTTCTGACGGCCCCATTGTTACTTTGTGGCGGAGCGGCAGGCAGGTTGAGACCACCTAGGAGAGAGGTGGGCCTGGCCTGATCGGCGTTCACGAGATACTTAACACGCTTAACGAGATCTTGGTATTTGATCTGAGTCTGGCTACTAGCCTATCGCACTAACCAACTACGCGGGAGCAGTTATGGGCACTCGGCGTCGTGGTATCGGCGGCACTTCCGTGACGTCGGCGGCCGGCGGCGCGCCGGATTGGAACGTAGGCTTGCTCTTGTATTAAGGGGCTAGTTTACGCTTCCGGCCGCCACGCATAGCGTCTGGGTGTGCTAAGGCGATGGGCCCAGACCCTGTGCACTTAGGTTTAGACCGGCGTCTTGACCTCTCTGTTGTGCCTAGGTGGGGCTGCGGCGTGTTGATCTTCCGCGGTCGGGCATGACCCGAAAAAGTGTGTGCGGCCAAATGGGATCAAGCGTGTTGGGTTATGTGGTGCACCCTGCAGGAAGTTAATCTATTGAATAGCCGTGATCTTGATAACAGGGCGACTTGGAGTTGTACCTTGACCTTATGACAACTAGAACTGGATACTTAATAAAACACACCTTTCCAAGTGCGGATACAACCCGGTGGTCGCTCTCTAACAGGGCATTGAGGAGGGATCGCGGGTAGGATTATGCTATGCGATGCTACTTGGAGGACTTGATCCACTCTACGCTACATCTTTGCAAAGCGGAGGCTGCGAGCGTGTCTTCGACATGATTAGCTATCCCCCTCTTATTCTGGCATTCTGCAGTTCAGTCCACTGATATGGCCCTTTACACGTATATCCATGCATATATAATGTAGCTCCTTGCTTGCGAGTACTTTGGATGAGTACTCACGGTTGCCTTGTTCCCCCTTTCCCCCTTTCTTTACCCGGTTGCTCGACCAGGCGATGGAGCCCGGGAGCCAGACGCCACCGTCGATGACGACTACTACACCGGAGGTGCCTACTACTAAGTGCAGCCCGCTGACGACGACCATGAGTAGTTAGGAGGATCCCAGGCAGGAGGCCTGCGCCTCTTTCGATCTGTATCCCCGTTTGTGCTAGCCTTCTTAAGGCAAACTTGTTTAACTTATGTCTGTACTCAGATATTGTTGCTTCCGTGACTTCGTCTATGATCGAGCACTTGTATTCGAGCCCTCGAGGCCCCGGCTTGTATTATGATGCTTGTATGACTTATTTTATTTTTAGAGTTGTGTTGTGATATCTTCCGTGAGTCCTCGATGTTGATCGTGCACCTTTGCGTGTATGATTAGTGTCTGATTGAATCGGGGCGTCACAAGTTGGTATCGAGCCATTGCTGTGGAATCCCTTTCCAACTCCTTAGCCGAAGTCGAGTCTAGACATTGCAAACTTTTACTAACATGGTTGTGTGTCTTACGGGCACACGTTGCCATTGGGTGGTAGTAGGATCTTTTATTCCTCGACCTATACTCTGGGACTCTGACATCTCTTCTATTCGGGTTAAACGATTTTACTAAATCTGACTCTAGGTTCTCGTAACTACTTCTCCCGGAGAGCCCCTTATCACAGATGATCTCCTACTGCACCAGAAGATTTTGAAGATACTCTTCGATCATTCACGAGACCCTTGTACCACTGCCTTTTAGTTCCTTGCCGCAGAAATACCCATACAGATAATTTCTCGCATTTACCGAGTATCCACTCATCCCCAGTTGATTCATGTATGTCACCAATCCTTGAAATATCATTCGATCTTCCGAAAATCTTGATCATCCTATTGCTCTTGAAATTCTTGATTGCTTGCATTATGGTTAATCCCATAAGTCTAGTAATCTTGTTGACATCCATTGCCATTGTCATTTTGAGTCCGTTGATTCGATTTGTTGCGAATGCTCGCAATCCTCAAACAGATCCTAGAATTCATCCTTCCAGCTCAGACGTCGTTTTAATCATGAGCTGGTTCTCGCCAATTAAATTGTCGTCGATTGTGCCCCTAAGTCTATTGAACTTATCCATCCTTGATCAGAGCGTCTGCTTCTGATCCTTCGCTTTGTAAATCATAATTCCTTAGCAATTGAGCTCTAAGTTATTCAGTTGGTTCTATAATCCAATGTCTTTGTCTTGCTTCTTCCTCTGGTTGTGTGCCGATACCCACCCCAGATCCTTTGTTGGATTTTATCCGACAATGTCCTTCATATTGAATAACCTTGAGCCTTTCCTAGGATATATACCGCCTTTGGTAAATTGTATCCTCTGCTTTGTCAACCATGCTCTGCTATCGAGCTTGTGTTATTTACTCCTGAAGTTTGTGGAATATGTTCCTAAGAGGCCCCGATGGGTTGGACATATGCCTTCTCTAAACTGTGTGAACCCGGAAACTACTACGGGTCATACTCTACTAGTGTTATGTCAGATAAAATGTCAACACACAATTTCGTTGAAGGCGAGAAGTGGATGAAAGGTTATGCATTAAAGAAGTGGGAGTCGACCTTGAACTTTGTGTTCATGCCCATGGACACGATGTAGATCCTATCATAGAAGCTTCTTGTAATAATAACTATTTTCTTGATAAATATCATCTGGTATCTGTGAATTGATCCTTTGCAACCGTGGTTCCGGCCATGATTGTTCTTCTTTGATCCATTTCTCAGACAAGTTAAAGAACTTGTCTTCTGCAGAGCAATACCCTAGTCCAACCACTACCTTGATCTGTCGTCGAGTATTACCCCCTGGTATCTCGAGATTATCATGGAACTGCATAACTTCTTATGGGTTCTTCATCAACTGTTATTTCTCACCGATTCCAATTTTCCTGGGTTCTGGGTTGTCGTCAACCAAGAACACTGATAAGTGAATCAATTCCGCACTTCGATTCAATAACTCTAAGTATTCTTCATTGCTTATGAGTTTATTAATCCTTCAAGTCATTGCTAGCCTGATCGGCTATATCATTATCGTGCAACTTTTTAAGCTGTGCTACTGGCCCTCTTTCCGAGCATAGATTTAGATGGTAAGCTAATCTTCCGTGATCTTCCTCGTCATATCATTTCTCCTTGAACAGACTTGATTTTGAGTTTGTGTTGTACCCATGGTTCCAATAATCTTTCGCTTCATCATTCCTTTGACTCGATGTCATCGCTGATTGATTACATCTTCATGAAATCTCTCGAAAAATGTGTCGTGATCATCATCAACCTTATGAGCTCTTCCAGGATATCAATCGGATTCATGAAGAGAAATACCATCCTTTCCCTCGATGAGTCGTGTTATCATCGGCCACTTTATTGCCTTCCCTCCAACACAAACTTGTTCATGTTTTGTGTTATACCTTCGTTGCTACCCAGCATTGTTCTTCTTTACATTGGAGTATTACCATCTTTTATGTCAAAAATGTTGTGGGGATTTCACCACCTCTTAAGAAATTCTTGTTACAGTGATGCTTCTCGCCGTCACCATTCTTTTCTTGGCCCTCGTGTTGAGTGAACTCTGTTGTGGGAATTTGATATCTCTAGCAACCGTATTGTTTTGAAGTGAATAGCCGATAGTTTCATTATCGAATCACCATTCTAACTTTGAACGTCCTACTTCGTCCATATTTCCAGGTGCATTTTTGTTCAATATTTAATTGTGGAAATCCATCCTTTGGAAATCTTGATGAATTGTCGTTGAGTCCATCAGCCACATCCTCTTCCTCTCCTTGGTTTAATGATGAACTCTTGTTTGAACTTCGCTCACAGTTCAATTCGAGAATCTTACAATGTCATCTCGACAATTGGTGTTGCACCTTTCTTCTCAGGAATCGTGAGTCTGAGTTATCCTGCCACCTATCCGAACTGAATCTCGGTCTGATATGATGGTTGGAACATAATTCCAAGAGTTATAACGTTGGTCTTTATATGGCCCAGTAAGGTGATGTCATGCCTAGCATACCTAGCCGGAGGACCTATTGTTATAGTTTCCTTTTTGGCAAGGTTAGTCATTCTTTCGTGAGGAAATGGTAAGACTTATTCTATAAGTTGTTCCTGATGGATCCTTTTGTTTCCAAAGTCTGATCTTCACCTGTTCACCATGTCAATGCTACCTCGAAGCATGTCTGTGGTACTCTAATCATCGATAAGAACTTTGAAGCGCCATGCTAAATTTCCTTTATCAATTAGTCAAACACCCTTGTTTGGGTAATGTCATGAACTTCCTCTTCCCTAACCTAAATGGATTTCTACGTTATATCCTGTCATGGATATCATGCTCTGTTTGTCCTTGGGAAGGATATACCCTTGAAATATGTTTTTAAAGACATTTTCCTTTCCATTGCTCTGTTTAAATCTGGTAATCATATCCTCCTTTCCATTGTTTGGTTTAACCTTTCTTGTGATCTATATGATCTAAGCAGTAATATTCTCCTGCTTTTGTAAACACCTCGGTGTGCAACTCTGTCAGTAAGAACCTGTTACTATTATTGATGACATTCCGGTACCCACCATAGACGAGAACTTTGCCTAATGGTCCGCCTCGTTCAATGAGCAGGAAAATGGTTCTCTTCGTCCCTCGCCCTTGGTACCGATGTTGTTGCCGACATACTGACAGGCTATCATCTGGCATGCCTTGCTTACATGATCGTGCAATCGTCACCGCCCTTCCTACTTTTAAACCACACGGTGGGCCCATAACCCACAGTTCCACATGATCGAAACCTGACTCTCCTGTACACCTTGTTGACACAGTTATCCCTTGCTCTTGGTTTCGTAGGTAATTTGCGAGCCACCTTCCTAGTGCTCTATTCTGGTATCAGACACAATGCTTACTCTCGCTATTCTGAACCCCTTTCTCACTCTGGTTCAGACTTCGAGCAACTATCTATCCGCTTGGAACCTCTTATTGTACCTTCGTACCTTACTCTCGATGTATGTTATATGTTCAACTCGAGAGATAATCTTATGCTCATTCATGGGTTAACCCAGATTGTTTCCCTCAAAAGCATATGTCATAGCTGAGCCGCCCCTTATCCTTTCGTAAGTACGATGGAGTTTCCGAAGAAGGATGACGTCTTCATCATGATGACATGAAGCAGAGAAATGGAGACATCAACGTAGTGGGTCGACCGCTTTGAGAAGAGCAACTATGACCGAGAAGAATCGTTAGAATTTCGTAACCAGAACTTCACCCCTTACTCCCTCTTAAATCTCGGGACGAGATTTCTTGTAGCGGAGGAGAATTGTGACGCCCGGGTATTCATGCTACAGTAATCCCATGCTAATCGTGCCATGACACCTCGGTTACTGTTGCTATCCTCGCAATAATTCGAAACCGTTCAAAGTTCAGATTCAAATTAATGACAACAATAAAAGTTTTCAAAAATTGAAACAAAAATGTTCGGTGGTGACCGAATATTACAAGGGTAATTATGTTGCAACAAACACATTTTTATAAAATGGCTAAATGGTTTACAATGATTTAAACAGAAAAGAAAGTTAATAATAAAAAGTAAAAGATCAAAACAAACAAAAAAAATAGAAAGCGAGAAAGGCCCCCCCGGCCAGTCGACCCCACTAGCCGGCCCATTCGGCCACAGGCCCAGCCGCCCCCACCCCACTCTCTCCTTATCCCCCCTCCCAGTGAGACCCCGAAACCCTAACCGCACTACCCCCCCACTCGCACCACTCTCCCCCCCTCCGAAAATATCTCACCCCTCCCCTCTCTCCCCCGATTGGATCGGGATCGAGAGGAGGAGGTCACCGACGCCCGGAACGCCCCCCGCCGCCAGGACGCCGCCACCTCGCCGGACTCCTCCCGCTCCGCCGCTCGTCCCCATCGTCCCCCCCGACCTTCCCCCAGACACTTCCCGTTCCCTACCGGCCCGTGAGCATCCCGCCCTCCCTCTCCTACTCACTCTCTCTCACCGCACCCACCGGCGCCCTCCGCTCATGAGCCGCGACCCGTCTTGCGTCTGCCGCCGCCTGCCCTCTGTCGCGTCGCGCTCCACCGCCACTCACTGCGGCGCGCCGCCGGCCGCTGCCGTCCGACGCCCGGCGTCCACCCGCACCGTGCCGCGCCGTGACCCCTCTCCGCTCGCCCCGCCACTGCGCGCGGAGCCCGCGCCCTGCCCACATCCCGCTTCGCCCTCCGGCCTCGTGCCGCCCGACCCGCTCTCCGCATCGATGCCGCCGTCGCTCAGGTCCGCCCGGCGGCGCCAGCGCCCTAGGCCCATTCTGGCGGCGCCGTGCCCGCCGTGGCGCCCGTGCCAGTTAACGCGCCGTCGCCTCGGGCCTTTGCTCGCTGCGTGCTGTTCGTTCGCGACGTCGCGCCCGTCGGCGCCCGACCACGGCCTTGCCCGCCCTCCTCGCCCGGCGATTTAGTAACGCCATCGGCGCCATAACGCCGACCCGCCCGTGGCGCTGTAACCGCTTCGGCCCTCTGCCATAGCGGTGGGGGCAACGCCCCAACATTTTAATTAAAAAAGAATTTAAAAAGTAATAAAAATAAATAAATAGATAATAATAATTAAATTAATCAATTAATTAATGAATTAATTAAGTTAATTAATGCAATTAGATTAACCTAATTAGCATTAGTTAGTTAATCAAACAATGATAGTGGGGCCCACCCCTAATTAATTATGATTAGTTTAATTAATCATTAATTAAAATGTATCACTAACCAGTGGGACCCATGGTCAGGTTGACCGATCAACTCTGTTGATCTGCAGACGTCGACATGACATCATCTTGATGTCATTATTTCATTTCGAATTAACTAAATAAAAAATCAGAAAATGATTAAATCTTTAGAAAATCATATCTTTTAATCCGTAACTCGGATGAAAATACTTTCTACATGAAAGTTCCTCAGAACGACGAGACGTTTTCGGATATGCAACCTGTTCGTCCGCCACACCCCCCTAACCTATAGAACTCGCAACTTTCCCCCTCCGGCTCCTTTGCCCGAAAACGCGAAACACCGGGAATACTTTCCCGGATGATTTCCCCATTCGTCGGTATCACCTACTACCGCGATTGGGCACGCCTAGCATATATAGTTGCTTGTCATTTCATGCATCGATATGCATCTGTTTGCATAGTATTCATTGTTTCTTCCCCCTCTTCTCTCGGTAGAATATGAGACCGACCAGCTGCTGCTGCCCGGTTCGACTACGGAGTTGACGGCCCTCTCTCTTGCTAGAGCAACCAGAAAGCCCCCTTTGATCACGGATATCGCCTACTCTTCTCTATCTGCTTGCATTAGAGTAGTGTAGCATATTACTGCTTTCGATTAATCCTATCTTCGCTGCATAGCTTTGTCCTTGCTACTCTTGTTGTTACCTTTACCTGCTATCCTCTCGCTTAGTATAGGATGCTAGTGTTCCATCAGTGACCCTACACTCTTGTCCATCTGCCATGCTATACTCTTTGGGCTGTGATCACTTGGGAGGTGATCACGTGCATATACTATATACTTTACCTTGTTACATTACCTATGATCTTGTTAGGAGATGGGGGCTGAAAGGACGGTGGCTCCATCCCGGTAGAGGTGGGCACAGGTTCTGACGGCCCGATCGTTACTTTGTGGCGGAGCGACAGGCAGGTTGAGACCACCTAGGAGAGGTGGGCTGGCCCCGATCGGCGTTCGCAGATACTTAACACGCTTAACGAGATCTTGGTATTTGATCCGAGTCAGCTCTTGGCCTATCGCACTAACCAACTCTGTGGGAGCAGTTATGGGCACTCGGCGTCGTGGTATCGGCCGGCACTTCGTGACGCGTCGGCGATCGAGTGGCGCCGCGCCGGATTGGAACGTAGGCTTGCTCTTGTATTAAGGGGCTAGTTACGCTTCCGGCCACGCATAGCGTCTTGGTGTGCTAAGGCGATGGGCCCGCACCCCGTGCGCTTAGGTTTAGACCGGCGTGCTGACCTCTCTGTTGTGCCTAGGTGGGGCTGCGGCGTGTTGATCTTCATGCGTCGGGCATGACCCGAAAAAGTGTGTGCGGCCAAATGGGATCAAGCGTGTTGGGTTATGTGGTGCACCCTGCAGGAAGTTAATCTATTGAATAGCCGTGATCTTGATAATGTGGCGACTTGGAGTTGTACCTTGACCTTATGACAACTAGAACTGGATACTTAATAAAACACACCTTTCCAAGTGCCAGATACAACCCGGTGGTCGCTCTCTAACAGGGCATTGAGGAGGGGATCGCCGGGTAGGATTATGCTATGCGATGCTACTTGGAGGACTTCAGTCCACTCTCTGCTACATGCTGCAAGGCGGAGGCTGCCAGAAGCGTGTCTTCGACATGATTAGCTATCCCCCTCTTATTCTGGCATTCTGCAGTTCAGTCCACTGATATGGCCCTTTACACGTATATCCATGCATATGTAGTGTAGCTCCTTGCTTGCGAGTACTTTGGATGAGTACTCACGGTTGCCTTGTTCCCCCTTTCCCCCTTTCTTTACCCGGTTGCTGCGACCAGGCGATGGAGCCCGGGAGCCAGACGCCACCGTCGATGACGACTACTACACCGGAGGTGCCTACTACTAAGTGCAGCCCGGCGGCGACCATGAGTAGTTAGGAGGATCCTGTGCAGGAGGCCTGCGCCTCTTCGATCTGTATCCCGTTTGTGCTAGCCTTCTTAAGGCAAACTTGTTTAAGTTATGTACGTACTCAGATATTGTTGCTTCCGCTGACTTCGTCTATGATCGAGCACTTGTATTCGAGCCCTCGAGGCCCCGGCTTGTATTATGATGCTTGTATGACTTATTTTATTTTTAGAGTTGTGTTGTGATATCTTCCCGTGAGTCCCTGATCTTGATCGTACACGTTTGCATGTATGATTAGTGTACGATTGAATCGGGGGCGTCACACACCTACTGAAATCTCTTTGCAAATGGCCGATAAATCAACTGCTATACCCATCGGTATTTTTGAGGATGTGCCTGTTGTGGTTGCAAACGTTACTATTTTAACGGACTTTGTTATTGTTGATATTCCCGAGGACGACAGTATGTCGATCATCCTTGGTAGACCTTTTCTAAATACTGCAGGGGCCGTTATTGATTGCAACAAAGGCAATCTCACTTTTCATGTTAATGGTAATGAGCATACGGTTCACTTCCCGAAGGAACAACCTCAAGTTCATAGTATCAACTCTATTGGAAAATTTTCAGTTATTACTATTGGAGGTTTTGAATTCCCTCTTCCTACTGTTAAAAAGAAATATGATATTCTTATTGTTGGGGACATGCATATCCCCGTTGAGGTAACCTAGTGTTATTCAAAAATTCTCTGGTTTCATGTTATTCGGAAGAGGTTTGTTAACAAGACTTGACCAACCTTGTTAGTGGATTCCTTTTGTTGAGCATGAGATGGATGAAGTCAGAAAGCCCAACTCTCTGTACTCTCCTTTTACTTTCTGTTATTTAGTTTAAATGAAGCAAAAATAGTATTTTCCGTCTATTTTCTGAATTATTTGTGCAATAAAAAATACCCCGAAAATAAAGTTCTCCAAATGCCCTGAAAATTGAGTATGATTTTTTGTAGAATATTTGAGAATTTCTGGCACTTAGAACACACCAGGGGAACCCACCATTCTGTCACGAGGGTGGAGGGCGCGCCCTACCCCCTAGGCGCGCCCCTGCCTCGTGGGCCCCACGTGGCCCCCCTCCACTTATTCCAGCACCCACACATTTCGTCTTCCTCTAGAAAAAATCATCCCGTAGCTCAAACCCATGTTCTTGCTCATTTTGCTACCATTTTCGATCTCCTTGCTCAAAGCTCCATTCACAAAACTGCTTTGGGGGATTGTCCTTCGGCATGTGACTTCTCCAATGGTCCAATTTCTTTTCTAGTGAGCATATTATTGCTGCTGTGGTGACCCTGTTCTTGAGCTTGCATGTCAAATTTATATGGTCCAAAGTAGTTTTAATGCATGATATAGCCTCTAGGCACTTGTGGGACTAGTCGCTATCAATCTTGTTGAGTTTGGTTCACTTTTATTTTGGGTCACTAAAAATTTCAGAAATCTTTCAAAGGAAGAAGAATGTTTAGGAAAATGTACCAAGGTGGTTCTTCAAGGAAGCAAGCACCGAGGCTCGATACGTGAGCCAGACCTTGAACCACGAAGAGAAGCTCCAGTGCGGCCTTGCGAATGGCCGTCAGAAAAATTTATGATACAAGCAGGCTTCAAGGATGAAATTGATGCGTATGTGCGTAATGGTGATCTTGAGGACCTCGTATCAGATAAGTGCCATCAATATTATCACCTTACTGATTCCTTTTTGCGGAGGTTTAACTTTTCATCTAAGCGCAACACTCACACTATTCTATTTGACCTCTATGATAAACCATATACCATGGACCATGAAGATTTTAACACTGCTTGCAAAATCCCATAGTGGGGCATCTTTAGTGAACCTCACAAATCTGAATATAATGATTTCCTTGCTAGCATCACTGTGGAAGAAACTAGAAATATTACACAAGCTACCATAGGGAGCATTCATTTTCCTGCCATACATTACTTTGCTCTCTTTATAGGTAGATGCATTAATGGTAAGCATGAGCTTAGCCACATTTGCGTCCCAGATCTTAGTGTCCTCAAGAGTGCGGTATTAGGTGATAAACGATATAACTTGGGGGCCATTGTTGCACAGAGATTACATCTTAATGCTAAAGATGGAGATTTATTTGGTGGAATTTATGCAAATCGTTTAGCTGATCATCTTGGTGTATCCATAAGTGAAAATGATATTGAGTTGCCACCTGCTTTTCTAGATTATAATGCTATGGTTCACCATCAATTTCTTGAAAGGAACGAACAGTCCCTCCAGTACTGACTAATCTTTGACAGACAACATGCTGTCCATGTTACTCTTCCTGCTCCTGCCTTCTTTAACTTTCAGGAAAATGGGAGACGTTTTATAACTAGAGAGGAGGAAAATGAATATGAGAGGAAGATGGAGGCTGCTCGCCTCCATGCTACAACCCTTCAGGCAGTAGCTGTTGCATCTCAGTACAATCCCGACTACAACTTTGGATATCCGCTAGGCTAGCAGTGGCTTTAGACCAACTTAGGCCAAAAGCCTAAGCTTGGGGGAGTACCTATTTCTCACCGAGATTACATTCATGTTCACACACTCATTCTAGTTGTCGGTGTTCATACTCTTTCAACGATCAATTATAAATTGCCTTAAGCTGGTATGAAGAGTGTCAATGATCTATGGATCAAAAGTAATTCTTTTTGCCACTTAAGGGATGATTCCACGAGTCACCTCCTCTAAAATGTCTTGTTATGGTATCATGGCAATTCAACTCCTCGCTACATTGACAACCGTTCACCACCTTCTTAAGCGTGAACTTGTTGTTTACCTAGTGAACCCTCGTAATTTGTCTCACTCCATTCCTTCAGATGTATACTTCGTGTCTCAGCTTGAGAGATGTTTCCATGTCTCAATCCATGAGTTGATCCTAAGTTGTTCGATCTTCGAGGAGATCGATCCTTCTAAGAGTTTTCCTTGTCATCATGTTGAATGAAGATCTCGAAAGCAAAGATGTCAAGACCAAGATGATGGAATGAATCAACATCTTCGAGAAGGGCAAATGGATCATGAAGATTGTGATAGTTGTGACTCCCCTTTTTCTCTTACCTCACGTCTTGAATCTCGGGGCGAGATTCTTGTTTAGTAGGGGTGAGTTGTCACATCCCTAGCTTCTGGTTTGCTCTGAGCTAGCTAGCCATGTGTTGCATCATGTCTAAATTCTTTTAAAGTTGAAATGGGGATTGCCTAAACCCTAGCATTAAAGGAATTCACTAGGTTCACCTAAAATATTTTCAGTAAGTCCAAATGGCTTTTAAAAATGTTCATCATTTATGGAAAACACTGTAAACAGTAGCCAGAGGTGATGCACATTTTTCCATGACATATTTGGGCTCTGAATTAAATCTTATGGTATTTTCATTTGGGCATTTAAATACTATAAACTATTTTAAATGCTCAAATAATCCCAAACTGAAATGTTTACTGTAGGATATATTTCCAACAGTGGTCATGAGCAGTTGCATGATTTTTGGGATTGATTTAGAATTTTTAATAAAGCCACAAAGCTGCAGAAAAATAGAAAATAGGAATTAAAAGAGAAAGAGAGCAAACTCACCTGAACTTACCTCAGCCTACCTGCGCGGCCTGCTACTGTTGCCGGCCCAGCTGTGGCCCAGCTCACCAGGCCCTCCACCGTCTTCAACCTCCTGCCAGTGGGCAGGAGGGCGTGTGTTCCCCGCGCGCGTGCACGCGCTACGACCACCTCCTCTCTCCCTGCCTGCCTGGACCTCCCTCGCGTCGCCACGCATCTCCCTGGTCTCCCTCTCACTCTTCCTCGTGATTTTCCCCCTCCTCTGCTCTCTCTATCTCGCACGGCCGAACGCCGGCGCCGCGGCCGCTCACACCGCGCGCAGCCATAGCCACCCCGTGCCTCATCTCGTGACCACGAGCCCACCAATCCCTGTAGCACCTCCCCATCGAAGGAAGAGAGCCCGGACGGCCTCCATTGTATCCACTGTCGCCTTCTCCGCCATGTCCGCCGAGGATCTTCACCGTCGATTCGCCATCGTCGTCGCTCCCCCGAGCTCGCTGACCATCTCAAGGTGACCCCTCTGAGCCTCCGGTCGACTCCCCTCTTCTCCCCGCATCAATTTCGTCCTCTAGCCACCGTTCCCACCACGGCCGAGCTCCGCTGCCGCCTGCCATGTCACCTACCCCGCTGCGGGTCCTGCTCGTCGCTGCTGAGCGCGTCGGCGTGCTCCTGGAGCCTCCAGGAGGCTAACCCGCCACCTAGCCGCTCTCCTGTGCACCGCAGCCTCGCGCACGACCGAACCCGAGCTCCGGCCGCCGCCGCGAGCTCCGCTCCGGCGAGCTCCGACCTCCCCAGCTCCTCCCACCTGCTTCCCTGGATGCGGACGACGACGGGCTACGCCCCGGTGGTCTCCGCGCGTCCAGCCGCTGCTCGTAGCGCAAGTCCGGCGAGTCGCCGCCGCGTTGTTGGTCGCCGCCGGCCAAAACTCCGGCGGGCTGACATGGATGCTTAGTTAGGTTCTAATCACCACTCAATTAACTCTCTAGACACTGACAGTGGGCCCTGCTGCCTAATTAAGCCGCTAGTTAGATTTAAGTTAGATTAATTAACAAAACCAGCGGACCCACGCGTCAGGGCTGACTTGCTGACGTGGCCGTTAACCTGACCCCACCTGTCTGTGACTCTACGCAGCACTGGGTCACTGACTAGTGGACCCCACTGGTCAGGTTTGACCTGGACCAGCTGTTGTTGACTTGATTACGTCACACTGACGCAATGCTGACGCAATTAATCATTTACTGGATTTATTCTTATTCAGGAAATTCCAGAAATTAGTATAAACTTCTAAAATTCATAGAAAATCAACCGTAACTCCAAATCAAATAATTTATATATGAAAAATGATCAGAAAAATCCAATCTATCCATCTGTACCATTTTCATGCATGTTAGAACAACTTATAACTACTGTTTAGGACAAATCAAGTGAATGGCATTTTAATAACCATATGTGGAGTTTGAATTTGAGCCTTGGGTTCAAACCAACTACACTTAATTGTGTTGCTAGTTGCATTAGGCCAAATCACACTCATTTTTCCATGTCACATTCATGCATCATATTGTGGCATTGCATTGATTGTGTTCTTTCTCAGTTGCCGGTGTTTGTCCCCTCTCAGTAGACGATGTACCGACGATGAGTTCGATGACACCGATGAAGAACTATATTATCTTCAGAAGTGCCAGGCAAGCAAAACCCCCTTGTTCATTCCGATATAATCCCACTCTCTCGCTCCTGCTCTCTTTTACTGCATTAGGACAACAACGAATCATCTGTTACTTGCTGCGGTAGTTGAACCCCTTTATCCTCTGCATGACCTGTCATTGCCACAGTAAATAGATGAAACCCACTAGCATGAGTAGGAGTTGTTTGAGCCCTGATGTGCCTACTCATTCATGCTTGTTTGTCATGCCTGCTATTGCTTAGAGTTGAGTCAGGTCTGATTCATCGGGAATGAATTGGGATGGTGTGTGAACATGTCCTACTGTCTGTGAGCTAAGTGTGTGAACATGATTTGGTAAAGGTAGCGGTGAGAGGCCATGTAGGAGTACATGGTGGGTTGTCTCATTGCAGCCGTCCTCAGGAACTGAGTTCTGTGTTTGTGATCCATGAAACAGTTACTACCACACATTGGGCTCCGGGCACTCCAAGCTCTCTCGACTTATTAATCAACTTGATCTCTGTCCAGGAGTTGCAACTAGTTTCTAGTGTTTGTAGGATATGTGTTGAGGGCCGTGCGTAGCGCTGACCCTAGGGGTGGGATATGTTGCGGTAGATACACCGAGGCACGGTGTACCGGGACGCCCGTTTGGTGTCTCGGGAACCCTGCTCTCATCGTTTGGGGCCGTGAGCGACACCCCGGCCGGATCTCCTTGCGGATGGAACCCGAATAGGCGATAAACCTGGACTAGAGACTTGTGTGGTTAGTCAGGTCGTGGCCGACACCCTCGCTGGGCTTCCGCTTGAAGGTTGCCGAGTACATATCGTGTAAACGGCGATAAGTGGTGAGAGCGTGTGTGAAGAAGTACACCCCTGCAGGGTTAATATGATCTATTCGAATAGCCGTGTCCGCGGAAAAGGACTTCTGGGTTGCCTATAACAGTTCATAGACAAGTGAAAGTGGATACTCTAAAATGCGCAAGATAAGCGTGAGTGCTATGGATGGCGTTCTCGTAGGGAGACGGGATCGGATCCATAGTGGTGTATTGATATGGTGAATATGTGGACTCGTGTGTGCCACCTCAAAAGAGTTACTTGCAGTCGTAGTTCAGGATAGCCACCGAGTCAAAGCTGGCTTGCTGCAGTTAAACTCCACCACCCCCTTTTTATAATGATGCATATGTAGATAGTTACGATGTAAGTCTTGCTGAGTACGTTTGTACTCACGCTTTGCTTATTTTATGTTTTGCGAGAGACGTCGGTCTCGCTAGTAGTTCCGCTTGGACTTGACGCTTAGCTTGTTACCTCAGCTACGATCTTGTGCCCTCGGCAGATCTCGTAGATAGTCGCTTCTCAGCCTTTTCATTTGTAGATGTCGTACTCGGACATGTTAAGCTTCCGCCGTGTGTTTTGACTTGTATGCTCGAGTGTTGGATCATGAGACCCATGTTTGTAATATCTCGCTCCTCGGGCCTAATGAATAAATACTTGAGTCGAGAGTTATGTTGTGATGCCATGTTGTATGTACTCATATCGGGCATATTGTGTGTATGATTGAAATGCTTGGTATGAGTGGGATCCGACAATCTAGTTGTTTATCCTTGGCAGCCTCTCTTATGGGGAAATGTAGTCTAGTGCTTCCTGAGCGATAGTAGTCCGCTACAGCCCGGTTCACCGGAGTCCTGCTAGCCCTGCACTACTGCTCTGGACACTTGACTGGTCGGCATGTGTTTCACTTTGTTCCTGTGTCTGTCCCTTCGGGGAAATGTCACGCGGTGACATCCGGAGTCCTGCCTAGCCTGCTACAGCCCGGGTTATTTGAGTCCTGTTAGCCCAAGGCTACAGCCCGATTCACACGCTGGCGACCGACATGCTCGATGTGATTCATGTATGCCTGTCCCCATGGGTTAGTGCCGCTTTGGGTTCACGACTAGCCATGTCGGCCCGGGTTCTTTGTCATATGGATGCTAGCGACACTATCATATACGTGAGCCAAAAGGCGCAAACGGTCCCGGGCCATGGTAAGGCGACACCCGTGGGAATACCGTGCGTGAGGCCGCAAAGTGATATGAGGTGTTACTGGCTAGATCGATGTGACTTGGAATTGGGGTCCTGACATGTGAATATGGTTAGTTTGTGATCTTGCTGAAAACTTGAATGCTGGCTTTACATATTTGCAACAACAAGATCAAACAGAGTTTGTAAAAGTTTTTCTTTATCACTTTCAGTTTGTCAACTGAATTGCTTGAGGACAAGCAAAGGTTTAAGCTTGGGGGAGTAGATACGTCTCCAACGTATCTACTTTTCCAAACACTTTTGCCCTTGTTTTGGACTCTAATTTGCATGATTTGAATGGAACTAACCCGGACTGACGCTGTTTTTAGTATAATTGCCATGGTGTTATTTTTGTGCAGAAATAAAAGTTCTCGGAATGACCTAAAACTTCACAGACTCATGTTTTGGAATTAATAAAAAATACTGGCGAAAGAATCAATAGAAGGGGCCCCACACCCTAGCCACGAGGGTGGGGGCGCCCCCCTAGGGCGTGCCCCTTCCTCGTGGGCCCCCTGGTCCTCCACCGACCATAACTCCAACCCCATATATTCACGTTCGTGGAGAAAAAAATCAGGGAGAAGGATTCATCACGTTTTACGATACGGAGCCGCCGCCAAGCCCTGTTCTTCCTCGGGAAGGCTGATCTGGAGTCCGTTCGGGGCTCCGGAGAGGGGAATCCGTTGCCATCGTCATCATCAACCATCCGCCATCACTAATTTCATGATGCTCACCACCGCGCGTGAGTAATCCCATCATAGGCTTGCTGGACGGTGATGGGTGTCGGTGTCAAAACCGGCGGATCTTGGGTAGGGGGTCCCGATCTGTGCGTCTAAGGCTAATGGTAACAGGAGGCAAGGGACACGATGTTTTACCCAGGGTCGGGCCCTCTCGATGGAGGTAAAACCCTACTTCCTGCTTGATTGATCTTGATGATATGAGTATTACAGGAGTTGATCTACCACAAGATCGTAGAGGCTAAACCCTAGAAGCTAGCCTATGATGATTATGATTATGTCTCTAAGGACTAAACCCTCCGGTTTATAAAGACACCGGAGGGGGCTAGGGTTTACACAGAGTCGGTTACAAAGAAGGAAATATATTATCCGGATCGCCAAGATTGTCTTCCACGCAAAGGAGAGTCCCATCCGGACACGGGACAAAGTCTTGAGTCTTGTATCTTCACGGTCCAACAGTCCGACCAAAGTATATAGTCCGGCTGTCCGGATACCCCCTAATCCAGGACTCCCTCATTAGCCCCTGAACCAGGATTCAATGACGATGAGTCCGGCGCGCAGTTTGTCTTCGGCATTGCAAGGCGGGTTCCATCTCCGAATACTCCAAAGCACCTGTTGTAACGAACAGTGTCCGGCTTCCCATAAATGTTGTACTCCTCGGCTTCTGTGCTTCAATAATGGCCATCTCCACGTGTCGAGCGAATACGAGGAGCCGGGGAATTTTCGCATTTGCCACCTCGGCCCTGCAGGCAAACCATCTATTTGAAGGGACGGGGATCCTCAGATCCAAACCTCACCTTCTTCCCTTGAGCAAGCATCCAACAGAGCGCTCCTAGAAAAATCCATTCCAACATGGCCGGTCGCCGCAGCTCCTCTTCTCGCTCCCTTAGCTCTAAGCCAGGTGATTGGGAAGAGTGTTCTGTTCCCCATAGCCGTTTAGTGGAGTTGCAGACCCAAGGGTTTCTTCCACCGGCGTTCATGGTCCCCGTCGAGACGGACTAGCCACCTATGATGGCGGGGAGCAAGCGGAGAGATTTCCTAGCCCATCTCAGGGGGAGCGAGTATGCCTCATCCCATATTGGCTAAGAGGCACAGAGTTTCCAATTCACCCTTTCCTCCACGGGCTCCTGGAGTTCTATGGCCTCCAGCTGCACAACTTCACCCCCGCCTCCGTGCTGCACACCGCAGGATACGTTGCCCTTTGTGAATTATTTCTGGGCTGCGAGGCCCACTTCGGGTTATGGAAGAAGTTGTTATGCCTCGTCCCTCGCAACCAGGGGAATCCATATGTCAAGTGGGCGGAGCCGAAATATGGCGCGTCGCCGAGACCGGATACCTGTCCGGTACTCCCAAGAAGGCACCTGAAAACTGGCCCTCGGAGTGGTTTTATGTTGATGGCGTTCCCCTTCCGGATCCAGTCCGGACGGGCCTCCCTGATTTCAATAACGCTCCGCCGAAGGCACGCCGAAGTTGGCGCCCTCAGGGCCCCCAAGAGGAGGATACCAGAGAAGTACACTTCCTGATGAGCAGGATAAAGATACTGGCCAAATCAGGGCTGACAATAGTCGAGGTTATAGCAATATGCATAATGCGCAGCCACTTCAATATCGGGGGAAGCCCATGTGGCACTACAATGGGGAAGATGATGCCACCCGCTATGCTCGTAAATGTCCGGACTCCAGCACTGCTCTGGCGAGAATATTGTCCGATTTGTATAAAGGAGAAGAAGAAGAATTCCTTCGTATTAAACCGCGGGATGTATTTTCCATGTACAACCCCCCAAGCTGGGTAAGTCGTCACTCTTTCCCCCACTCTATTCATTCTGGCGCTCTTCATCAAAATCATTTTACCTCGATATTTCTGAGTAGGAACTAAGGAGGGCCGTGGAAGGATTCAACAGCCCCTCCCCGCAGCCAGAGGACCCTGGAAGGGCCTTCGATCTAGGACTTGAAGAAGATCCGGATATATCTGTGGAGCTTGTCAACGGGACATTTTATCAGGCCAGCTGCGATGGCGCCTCGGTGGCTATTATCGCCGACTATCCCGGACTGCTACCTGCATCGTGTGTAAGCAAAGTAAAAACCTTATCCTCTGAAGAGGACCCCCTTCTGATATCATGCCTCATGCATAAAATATCATATTTTTATAGAGACGATCATCGGAACGCGGCGCCGAGCCCCTGGGGGCTCGTCGGCAAAGGGCGTCCGGGTCAGGCAGGCTTAAGAGGAAGGTGGTTAGGGCCGAAATGCCGTTACAGAGGTACGGTAAAAACCTGCTCTGTGATTATTGTGCTTGAAATGTAACAGCGTCCTTTGTGTTCTAGCAGAAAGAGGAGTCGCCGAACTATATCCGGAGATCCTGCCGATCACGCCTCCACCAGCCGGATTCTAGAACCGGCTTCGAGAGAGGAGGCCACTGCGGGGCAGATGCCGAATTGTCCTCCGACAGAGGATGCGGATATGCTCTCCTCCACGAATTCCGAAGTAGAGAGTGCCATGAATCACCGGCGCCGACGGGCCGTACTTTGCAATAGCATCTTTTTCGAAGAGGCATTTAATGCTTTCAATTCGGGAGACGCATACATCCGAGCTGCTCAAGGCGGGCTTGCCCGAGTGACCGACCAGTATGCAAAAGATATACGGGTAAGGAAATTTGATAAGCATGTATAGCAGTAGCCCCTGAGACTTGAAACAGTTGGGACAACTGATTTAAGGATCATTTTATGCATAGTTTCTTGTAGATAAGAATACCCAATTGTCTCAAGAGCTGGAGGAGTGCAAGACCCAGCTGAGGGCCGCGGTTGCCAAACTAGAGGAATCCCAGAAGGCCTCATCTGGTAACATTTGTCTCAATAGAGAAATTTTAAAGGAATATACCAGTTAGCAATTGGCTTGCTTCATAAGTCTAACATAAAATTCTGCAGACAATCCCGGGACGAATCCGAAGATCGTAAAAGATAGAGAGTCGCATCTCCAAAGAAAGCTAAGGGCTGGAGAGCGTGTGCTTATGCAGGTTAGGCGGGAGAAAAAAATATCCAAGATGCCAACGTCCGGCTGGGCGTCGAATTATCAGATGTTCGAGCTCAGCTGGCGGACTCCGTAAAGGAGAACAGAAGGCTTCGTGGCAGCATTTATGGTAAGTGCCTAAATGAACTGTCGTACAGTTCGGCGAGGAAGCATATTAAAAGAGTTTATATCTGTAGGTATGTTGACGGGCCGTCCCGAAGAGGAGATGCCCGGATCCGCAGGCGATGTACTGCAAGACCTCTCACAGCTGCACGAACGAGTTCGGCAGGTGATGCAGGGTATTGCCCAGGCCTTGTGGCCATCCACTTCCCTGCCAAGAGGCATGGGGGAGCTTGTGGATATGCTCCAAGGAGCACGGCGGTGCTTCCGGTTGTGGAAGATGTCAGCCTGCCGACAAGGTGCAAGGGAAGCCTGGGCCATGGTGAAGACGCGCTACACCAAGCTTGACCCGAACCATATGGTCAAGTCGGATCAAGGGGCGATGGGCAAGAAATTCCCGTGAGTCTGGTGTATGACCAGGTAGCGTTAGCCGCAAAGTATTCCCAACAGGATTGTAAGCTAGATAGCCTGTTGGACGGTATAGAGGAAGAATATAGTCAGCCCAAGTGACTATGTAATTCAATGGACATATGTAGTCCCTAGCCGGATTAAAAATCATTTGTCATGGTGGACCTTTTTGCTTCAGCCCCCGGATCCGACAGTCCGGGGTGTATCCGAATACCCGCTCAGTTATGCAGAACCGGGGTATGCATGGAAACCAGGCGTAGGGGTCATAAGTGCTTGAACAAACAAGTACCCAACTAGTTATGTTATATTACATGGGTAGTAAGAAACATCTTCCAGGGAGAATAGTTCCGTTAGGGGTTCCTTTCCCTGGGTACGCATGCATCGATGTGCATGTACGGACTGCGAACAGAAACGCAGGATACAAAACTTCTGGGGGTTCATGTTGTAATGAACGAAAGAAACATATTTTGTTCACCGACCGAATATTCCCTTAAGAACGCTAGCTTTCGGCTTCACCCAGTCTGAGGTACACATCCGGCTGAACCGGCAGTAACAATCCCAGAGGTGCTCCCCTTATGCCCTAGCCGAATTAACGGGAACGTAGGGCATAAACACAAGAGCCAGGCAACCCAGCATGGCCACATCTTAAGTCATATCGATGCATATAATGGTGAAGAAAAGGCACATATGGAAAAAGAACGCACATGTGATAGGCAAGAAGCCATGAAAGTAATTATATTTAGCTTCCGTATAGGAAGCCCCCAGGTATTGTTTACACACATAGTGCGGACGGAGTGATCCGAGCATCCGCACTGTATTGAGTACTTTGTGTGAAGAAGGGAAAAAAGGGCGAGAAAGGAAAAAGGGGGAGGAGCATAATTAAAAGAGCGGGCGTAAGGAGACGAACACTGGGTTCGACACTTGGCATAGAATCTCCGGAGTCTTGCCACGTTCCATGGGTTCGGCTCGAGTCTGTTATCGGATGCATTACGCAGGCGGTACACTCCTCCAGTGAGAACTTTATCAATAATGAAGGGACCCGCCCACTTAGGTTTGAGCTTGTCCTTCTTCTTCTCTGGTAGGCGTAGAACAAGTTCGCCAATATTGTAAGTTTTGGCCCGCACTTTTCTGCTTTGATACCGTCGAGCCTGCTGCTGATAGAATGCAGAACGGGCTTTTGCGACGTCGTGCTCCTCCTCCGGGGCATCTAAGTTGTCTTGCCGATCTAACTCGGCTTCCTTCTCTTCGTACATGCGCACGCGAGGTGAGTCGTGGATTATGTCGCAGGGTAGTACTGCTTCTGCGCCGTACACCATAAAAAATGGTGTGTATCCGGTGGTGCGATTCGGCGTGATCCGCAGCCCCCAGAGTACGGAGTCGAGCTCCTCGACCCAGTGCATGTCCGATTCTGCCAAGGACCACACTAGTCTGGGTTTGATGCCTCTCATGATGAGATCGTTTGCACGTTCGACCTGGCCGTTTGTTTGGGGATGGTAGACGGAGGCGTAATCGAGCTAAATGCCCATGTTTCCGCACCATGTTTTCACTTCATCGGCTGTGAAGTTTGAGCCATTGTCAGTGATGATGCTGCAGGGGACGCCGTAACGGTGTACAACCCCTGATATGAAGTCTATCACTGGTCCGGATTCGGCCGTTTTCACTGGTTTGGCTTCTATCCATTTGGCGAACTTGTCCACCATGACCAATAAGTATTTTTTCTTATGGCTTCCTGCTACGTCTTGAGCTTGCGTTGGTTTTCCTCGAAGAGGAGAGGGTGATGCAGCAAGTGTAGCATAAGTATTTCCCTCAGTTTTGAGAACCAAGGTATCAATCCAGTAGGAGGCTCCTCAAAAGTCCCACGCACCTACACAAACAAACTAGGAACTCGCAACCAACGCAATAAAGGGGTTGTCAATCCCTTCACGGCCACTTGCGAAAGTGAGATCTAATAAAGATAGTATGATAAGATAAATATATTTTTGGTATTTTATGATATAGGTGAAAAAATTAAAGATGCAAATAAAAGTAGATTGAAAGCAAATATGATAAGAGATTGACCCGAGGGCCATAGGTTTCACTAGAGGTTTCTCAAGATAGCAGAAGTATTACGGTGGGTGAACAAATTACTGTCGAGCAATTGATAGAAAAGCGCATAGTTATGAGATTATCTAGGCATGATCATGTATATAGGCATCACGTCCATAAAAAGTAGACCGACTCCTGCCTGCATCTACTACTATTACTCCACACATCGACCGACTCCTGCCTGCATCTAGAGTATTAAGTTCATAAGAAAAGAGTAACGCATTAAGCAAGATGACATGATGTAGAGGGATAAACTCATGCAATATGATATAAACCCCATCTTGTTATCCTCGATAGGAACAATACAATACATGCCTTGCAACCCTTTCTGTTACTGGGTAAGGACACCGCAAGATTGAACCCAAAGCTAAGCACTTCTCCCATGGCAAGAAAGAACAATCTAGTAGGCCAAACCAAACTGATAATTCGAAGAGACTTGCAAAGATAACTCAATCATACATAAAAGAATTCAGAGAAGATTCAAATATTATTCATAGATAAACTTGATCATAAACCCACAATTCATCAGATCTCGACAAACACACCGCAAAAAGAGTTTACATTGAATAGATCTCCACAAGAGAGGGGGAGAACATTGTATTGAGATCCAAAAAGAGAGAAGAAGCCATCTAGCTAATAACTATGGACCCATAGGTCTGTGGTAAACTACTCACAACTCATCGGAGGGGCAAGGATGTTGATGTAGAAGCCCTCCGTGGTCGATTCCCCCTCCGGTAGAGTGCCGACGAAGGCTCCAAGATGAGATCTCGTGGATACAGAAGGTTACGGTGGTGGAAATTGTGTTTCGTGGTGCTCCTGGATGTTTTTGGGGTACGTAGGTATATATAGGAGGAAGAAGTACGTCGGTGGCCGCCCGAGGGGCCCACGAGATAGGGGGCGCAACCTCCTATCTCGTGGGGGCCTCGGGTGCTTCTTGACTTGCACTCCAAGCTCTCCGGATCACGTTCGTTCCAAAAATCACGCTCCTGAAGGTTTCATTCCGTTTGGACTCCATTTGATATTCCTTTTCTTCGAAATACTGAAATAGGCAAAAAACAGCAATATGGGCTGGGCCTCCGATTAATAGGTTAGTCCCAAAAATGATATTAATGTGTAAAATAAAGCCCATAAACATCCAAAAGGGGTAATATAATAGCATGGAACAATAAAAAATTATAGATACGTTGGAGACGTATCAAGCATCCCCAAGCTTAATTCCTGCTCGCCCTCGGTAGGTAAATGATAAAAGAGAATTTTGATGTGGAATGCTACCTAGCATAATTCATAATGTAATTTTATTTATTTTGGCATGAATGTTCAGATCCAAATGAATACAAAATAAAAGTTCATATTGATAAAAGAAATAGTAATACTTCAAGCATACTAATCAAAGTAATCCTGTCTTCTCAAAATAGCATGGCAAAAGAAAGTTCATCCCTACAAAATCATATAGTTAGGCTATGCTTCATTTTCGTCACACAAAGATGTTCCCCACTTCTATACCCCCGATGACAAGCCAAGCAATTGGTTCATACTTAAATAATCTCAAACTTTTTCAACCTTCACGCAATACATGAGCGTGAGCCATGGATATAGCACTATAGGTGGAATAGAATATGATGATTGGGATGGTGTGGAGAAGACCAAAAAGGAGAAAGTCTCACATTGACGAGGATAATCAACGGGCTATGGAGATGCCCATCAATTGATGTCAACATGAGGAGTAGGGATTGCCATGCAACGGATGCACTATCATATGCTTGGGTTCTCCATTCATCAAGTGAGCTAATATCAAATAACCTCTTCTCACCGGCAAGTTTGAAGTCATAATTGAGCTATTTAATAGCCCAATATGCCTTATGTTCAAGTTCAAGAGGTAAATGACATGCTTTTCCATAAACCATTTTATAAGGAGACATACCCATAGGATTTTTTGTATGCAGTTCTATAGGCCCATAATGCATCATCAAGTTTTTTGGACCAATTCTTTCTAGATATATTCACAGCCTTTTGCAAAATTAATTTGAGCTCTCTATTGCTCAACTCCACTTGACCACTAGACTGCGGGTGATAAGGAGATGCTATTCTATGATTGACATCATACTTAGCAAGCATCTTACGGAAAGCACCATGAATAAAATGTGAACCACCATCAGTCATAAGATATCTAGGGACTCCAAACCTCAGAAAAATAACTTCTTTATGATCAGCACTACTAGTTGGAATAGCTTCTATCCACTTAGTAACATAATCAACAACAACTAAAATATGTGTATAACCATTGGAGGCAGGAAAAGGTCCCATATAATCAAAGCCCCAAACATCAAACAATTCAATAACAAGAGAATAATTCATAGGCATTTCTTGACGTCTACTAATGTTACCTATTCTTTGACATTCATCACAGGACAAGACAAACTTACGAGCATCTTTGAAGAGATTAGGCCAATAAAAACCTGATTGTAGTACCTTGTGTGCAGTTCTATCTCCAGCGTGGTGTCCTCCATAAGATTCAGAGTGACACTTGCGTAGGATCTGTTCCTGTTCATGCTCAGGTATACAACATCTAATAACACCATCTACTCCTTCTTTATAAAGGTGTGGATCATCCCAAAAGTAATGTCTTAAATCATAAAAGAACTTTTTCTTTTACTGGTATGTGAAACTAGGCGGTATATATTTAGCAACAATGTAATTAGCATAATCAGCATACCAGGGAGCAGTACGAGAAGCATTGACAACCGCTAATTGTTCATCAGGAAAGCTATCATTAATTGGAAGTGGGTCATCAAGAACATTCTCTAACCTAGACAAGTTATCTGCAACGGGGTTCTCTGCTCCCTTTCTATCAATAATATGCAAGTCAAATTCTTGGAGCAGGAGAACCCATCTAATGAGTCTAGGCTTAGCATCTTTATTTTCCATAAGATATTTAATAGCAGCATGATCAGTGTGAATAGTAACTTTGGAATCAACAATATAAGGTCTAAACTTATCACATGCAAACACAACTGCTAAGAACTCTTTTTCAGTAGTAGCATAATTTCTCTGGGCAGTATCAAGAGTCTTACTAGCATACTGGATAACATTCAATTTCTTATCGACTCTTTGCCCTAAAACAGCACCGACAGCATAATCACTAGCATCGCACATAATTTCAAAAGGTAAATTCCAATCAGGTGGCTGAACAATAGATGCAGTGATCAAAGTTTTCTTAAGTGTTTCAAATGCTTCTACACAATCATCATCAAAGACAAAAGGAATATCTTTTTGCAATAAATTAGTCAGAGGCCTAGAGATTTTAGAAAAGTCCTTAATGAACCTCCTATAAAAACCAGCGTGACCAAGGAAACTTCTTATACCTTTTATGTCCTTGGGACATGTCATCTTTTCAATAGCATCAACCTTGGCTTTATCAACCTCAATACCTCTCTCGGAGATCTTGTGCCCCAAGACAATGCCCTCGTTAGCCATAAAGTGACACTTTTCCCAATTCAGGATGAGACTATGTGGCGACCGGTTTTCCGGGTATTTAAATTCCAGAAAAATAGCCGTCGTGCTCACCAGCCCCATGATTACTGTTAGCTAATGAGGCACCAACTTGATACAGAAATTCCAAGCAAAATACAAAATATGTGGTACAAGACCATTCTGGTCTGTGAGTACATCAAATGGTTTCTAGTGGTCGATGGCGGAAGTGGGTTGTGGATCATCAGGGTCTATGGGACTCCATTTCCCACAGGAACAGCTGACCAGGCTAACTTCTATCTTCGCGAGGCTACTATCTCCATTGCTTAGGTTCCGTGACTGACATCGCAACGCTCCTCTCCACGCAGGATATCTGGCCAAGACAATAGCCAGGGACAAGCCAGTGAGTACTTTGAATGTACTCGCAAACATTATGAACACATGTATAATATAAGTGACAAACACGCGCTGAAATGCTCTATGATCACATCGTCAGTCATAAAGTAAAATCTCTGATGCATGCAAGCAGATTATTAAAATGTAATAATGAATATGTAATGACGGAGCAGGAATAAAATGCACCATTCGGATGTCTGAAGCGACGTCTCGAATTGATGGTAAAGAACAAGCATGCCTCAGTCGGGCGTCTGAGCGACACCACATAAATGGGCTTATAAATGAAGTAAATAACAAGCAATGCCACAGTCGGGCATCTCAGCGACACCACATAAAGGGCATAAAAATAAAATAAAAGCAATGCCACAGTCGGGCGTCTTAGCGACACCACATAAAGGGCTTTAAAATAAATGCCACAATCGTGCGTCTGAGCGACACCACATAAAGGGACTTATAAATAAAGTAAATAACAAGCAATGCCACAGTCGGGCGTCTCAGCGACACCACATAAAGGGCTTAAAATAAAATAAAAGCAATGCCACAGTCGGGCGTCTTAGCGACACCACATAAAGGGCTTTAAAATAAATGCCACAGTCGGGCGTCTGAGCGACACCACATAAAGGGCTTATAAAAGAAAATAAAATAAAAGCAATACCACAGTCGGGCGTCTGAGCGACACCACATAAAGGGCTTATAAATAAACACAGTGAATATCCAGGAGGTAGAACCATCCCAGGGATACTCAATAATTCAAATAATATAACGGGTTAGTCCATAACAGAAATAATGATCATAGTTGTCATAAGTCACAAGTCACGATTCATTGTTCGGGTTTAACATTTTCTACTCTGAAGACCGACACCTGACCCATCCCAGACTGTAATCCTTAACCAAGGACACGGCTTTACGAATAGGTTTAATCTCTGCAAAGGGTGTACTCTTTACCCACGAGTAACAGATTTCTTTAGTCCATCAGGACTAATTCCGTCTACGGTCTTTTAGTTGAAAACACACCTAACTTGCACACACCAGCTTAACTTACCGGTGTCTGGAATCACCCATGACACTTGTTAAGAAAAACTCTAAGTGGGGAGGCTACAACCTCGCGTAGCATGGGATCAAATTTATATCGCGCGCTCTAAGGGGTGGCCTCCCCTCTCGGTCTCAACCGGAAACACCCATGCCCCCGGACCAGGTGGCCTGCCTACCAGCTACAACCGGTATCTTCCACCATGGCCTCTCTGTACGGTGTGTGCTAGAAAGGGGTTGACGACTGACTGAACCGTATCCTACTTGTTGTAGAGACAAGTGGTAGTACGAAACAAGTATGGGGGTTACCGGAACAAGACTCGATCTACGGTCGACTCAGGAAGTTCATAAATTCCCTGCATGACATGTGTCACAAATATATATCAAGCAATAGCATCAACATTCATTATACCTTACTATGCCATACCGGATATAACCGCCTTGACGGAGACCGGCGACAAACTCATGCCTACCGAAGGCAGAGGTTTTTCCTGGATTCCTCCCGGTATGCATGCAAGGCATATGAGGATGATTACCAATACAAGTGTGTTCATTCCCAACAGTATGGAAATCACTAATATGCATCCATGCAAAATGATCATATCACATGAAATAACGAGCATCAATGAGGTGGTGTTATAAACGTGTCGGCTAACACACCAAAAGTATTATTCCGGCGTTCAGAATGCTTGCCTTCAAGGTGTGGAAAGGCAGGGTGCACTCCAAAACTTTTGAAAGTTTTCTCCTCCCCTCCAAAAGTCCTATTTTCAAAAATATTCAAACAACACATACTTTAAAAACAGCACAAAAAAGTTGTCTGAATTTTTTTCAAATAAATCTTAAATAAACTAGGTCAAATTTGAGAGAGGTAGGAAAAAGAATCAACTCATTTGAAGTTGTATTTAAAAAGTTACAGCCTTTCAAAGTTTTGATCAAAATCTGTTATTTAAATTAAAATAGAAAAAGAAAACGATTCGAATAAACACGTACACGTCGAAAGCGTATTCGGGAAGTACGCTTCCACTCATCCAGCATGGACGGCGCGGGGAGTCACTGACAGTGGGTCTAGGTGGCCCACTAGTCAGGTTTGACTAGTGCACGCACGTGTTGCCTCCTCCGGCCGAAACAGAGGCGGAGCTCCGACGAGGCTCGCCGGCGAATGACGGTGCCGTTCGGAAAATGGAGGCCATCTGCTGGCTCAGGGGATCAAGACGGTCACTCCAGTGGTCGTTTTGGACTCAGGGGTGGACGGAGCTGCCGACGGCGAGCTTCGCGGCGGACGGTGGCCGTCGGGCAAAGTGGTTTTGGGGCTGCGGTGGTTCCTGATCAAGATCGAGCAGGGGGAAGGGTTCACGGGAGGAAGAGAGAGCTTCTGGTGGAGAGAGTGGAGAGGGGGAGGTCCTGGTGGCGCCGGAATGGCCGGAGCTGTGGCGGCGGCAGGAGTTGCCGGGGATGGAGAAGAAGACCTCCCCGGGTCGATTGCGAGCTAGGGAAGCGCCATTGGGGTGGCCTGAGGTTGCCCGCGTGCGGGGATGGGCTTGGGGCTTCCTTAAATAGGCGAGTCGAGGCGGTTCAGTGGCGGCCGCGGATAAGGTCGCCGGCGACCGTCTTTCTATAGCTTGGGCGACGTGGCGGCGACGTGTGCTATAGGACAAGCTTGTGGATGAGCTCGCACTGCTCCAGGAGGCAGGTAGCGAGTGCTGGCGGCTTGGGCGGCACCGACCTAGCCGAGACGCGCTGCGGACGCCGGCGTGCCTCCAAGGGCTCTGACGCCGGTGCTGTAGGGCATCAGGGGCTGCTTGGCGTGATGCGGGGAGAAGGTTAGTGAGTGGCGTGGCTCCGCAGGGCGGTGGCAACCCAGGGGTGCGACGCGTCGGCTCGGGCGCGGCACGTGCAATACGCGTGCTCTGCTCGCGCCCAGAGCACGCACGGGACGTGCTCGACGAAATGCTATGGCATGCTAGGGGGCTCTAAATCACAAGAGGGTTAGCAGGGTGGGGTTATAGGTTAGGGCAAAACTATTGGACATGCTGGTCTGGTCAGGGGATTAAGTTCACAGTGTAAACAAAAACTCATGTCAAAACACATCATGCCCATAAGGTGTTTGACAAAATGCCAAGGGCACTTAGGCATTTCTTGGCGTGGCCAAAACTTCCTGAGTGGGGTCTCTTTACATGAAAGAGAGGGTGGTAAGGTTAGTTTGTCCAAAGCACAAACTTGCTAGTGCAAGTTTTGCAAAACTGCAATTCTGGACAGGAAGCAAATGGCATTGTTGCAAGCACTTAGAACCATCCAATGGGTCCACTCTCCTGGACTTAAGGGTTTGGCAAGGAGGGATACTAGTAGGAAAAGGAATCAAGGATCAAGGAGCAACTAAAAAGGTGGTTGCTGTACAAGACCTCAAGTTGGACCAGAATAGAAAAGAGGATGATTCACTCAGTTTTTCCAAAGAACATCATTAGGTTATTGCATAAAGTGGAATAGTATGCTCCTACTAACATCCCAAAATTTTGGTTGAAGTTTTAAAGAAATATTTGAATAGGTTGTAGTGTAAAAATGCTCTCTGGACCAGATTTGAAAATATGGTGTAGAGCTCAAAATATTCAATGGGCAGAAGATATTTTTGCACAAAAGTGGTTCAAATACTCCATATGACATCTCCAAATTTTTGTGGGATTTTTGAATGAATTTATAAAAGGGTTGTAGTACAAATGGGACCATAAAACTATGGGAAACCATTTTTCAAGAAAATAAAGATCAGGAAGAATATTATATAATTAATTCTTCTGATAAAAGAAAATATTTTCTTGAGAGGGTAAACAAGTCCAATATCATAAGTGAAAGGTTTTCAACTTAGGGAACAACTCCAAGATAACCAAGAAAAGAATGGTTCTGAAATCAAGAAAAACCAAGAAAAAGGGAAGTTAAATTTCCTGGCAAGATTTTAATTAACAAAACAAGGTTAAAATTTTTTGGGGTGTCAGAACACTACCCCCCTTAAGAAAAATCTCGTCCTCGAGATTTGCTAAGAGTTACCTCTATAGAAAAAATGCATTAAAACAAAAGCGGCTATAGTGAGAGGGCAATAAGTGGTGCAAAAATACAGTGTGGAACACTGGCGTGGAAAAATCTACGGTTAGGAGCAAAAATGAGAGATTTCTACGCTGGATATAGATTTAGAATAAATTCTAAATCTCAAAATACGCTGGTCGCACCCGAGAGCATAGTGCTCTTCTCTGGCTGACAGGTGGACCCGGGCCCACTGTCAGCCTCTTCTTCTTCCTCTGGCTCTTTCTTCTTCCTCTCTCCAGCGTGCGTTCCCGCGCTTTCTCCACTGGCGACGCCTAGCGCGTAGGGCATCTAGGCTGTACTGCGGTAGTGCGCGGCGTGCTAGCTGCCGGTGCAGCGTGCACTCACTTCACGGGCCAGTGCGCTGTCGGCACTGCTCGAGGATTCGCCTCCGAACACCGGCGATCGGGCGACGAGCGGCGCTGGTGGACCTCGCCCACCGTACACCGAGCTCGAGCTATAAAACGGCCGAGGTGTTCTCCTCTTTTCCTCACACCTGGCCTCGTTTCTCCTCCTCCTTCCTTCTCCTCTGTTTTCGTTTGCCGAAGCTTGAGGCGAGGCTCTAATGGCAGCGGTGGTGCCGGACTGGTACGTGATCCTGTTGTGCGGAGGGCTGGTAGCGGTGCTGGGGCTCTCCGTGCTCCTGTGCGCGATGATCCTCGATGATCGTCGTGATGCTGCTGCTCGCGTGTTGGCTCTCTGCGGTGGTGGTGATCACGAGGAGTAGGTGGGGTGTGTCGGGCGCTGACTGTTGTCGGGAGGTGCTCAGTTAGATGTAACACCGTTGCAAAAAATTTCCAAGCAGTGTGTGTGTGATCGAGTAGTTGTGGTTGTGAGTCTGCTGCCATAGTGCTGTGGGAAATAACAAAATAATCCATGCAAGGCTACTATTTAAAACGGAGGCACGACGACAGGCGACGTCTATTACAAGGTCACACGATTACAAGGCGAGGATACACTGGAACTCGACACCACTTGGGTGACTTAGTCTACCTCGTTTACATCCAAGCGGGCGTGTCTTGTGGATGTCGAGGCTTCTCCACGGGTCTCACCGTCGGAATTAGCTGGAGAGGGTTGAGGGGCTGCAGGCTCGGGGTAGTGATGATGACCATCGCGGGGATTGTTGACCACAACCCCGTTGGAGTGTGCTCCCAAAAGGCGACGAAGCACTTCTGGGGTCATCAAAGCACCTTGGTTGATGGATGGGGCTGACCTCAGGGTCTCGATCGGGTGTCCGAACAACACGACTGGGTTGTCGGCGTCGGGCTCGTTTCCTTCTCTCGCCGGGGCTCGACGAACTAGCTCTCCACGAGCTGCGATCAGATCAATGGTGATTTGATCGAACAGTTCCTCCAGTGCACCTACATAGCGCACTAGGTGCAACAATGCAGGATCCGTCTCGTGATCTCCATTGGCAACTTGGGGTGGTCTACCATACCCTTCACGCCTAGGGTAGTAGTGGAACGAGCGACGGTTAACTCTGGGCGACAGGTGCCTGAGATGAACTATAGCTTCTCGAGAAGCTAGTTGGATGGCTTGTGGCTCAAAGGAAGTTGTTCTTCCGGTGAACCTGTAGGGGCGCTCGGGTGCTAGACCCCTACCGTAAATGTGTACAATGGCCCAGAATTGACGGCTCTCACCGCTCATGGGTCCTGGATACACAACATATTCTGGTGGCTCTTCTAACGCATAGGCACGACGAGTGAGGTTTGCGAGTATGGTCACAAAGCCTCCAAGGTTGGTTGCCGTGGTCTCATTGTGCACGACGGGGCCAGGCAATGTGGCTCGGTTTGGGGTAGAGGTTGTGCGGTGTTGGGTTGAGGCGAGCGTGCCCTTTTTATAGAAAAAGGGGACGAAGTCTTCCTTCGCACGCTTGCGAATAAGACACCTTGGGTGCTGGTCACTGGTGCGCGATAGACATGCTAGGTTGATAGGTTGGGCACCGACTGCCAAAAGAGGTCGGGTCACTGTGTGGCTATCTTGCACGAGAAGCTTGGCTGGGGTTCGGTTATGGTCTGGTGGGTTGGTTTGCCTAAGTTTATTGACCTGGCTAAGATAGGATTAGCCAATGGTCAGCCTGCCTCTGATACCAAGTCTGTGGCGACCGATTTTCCGGGTATTTAAATTCCAGAAAAATGGCCGTCGTGCTCACCAGCCCCAGGATTACTGTTAGCTGATGAGGCACCAACTTGATACAGAAATTCCAAGAAAAATACAAAATATGTGGTACAAGACCATTCTGGTCTGTGAGTACAACAAATGGTTTCTAGTGGTCGATGGCGGAAGCGGGTTGTGGATCATCAGGGTCTATGGGACTCCATTTCCCACAGGAACAGCTGACCAGGCTAACTTCTGTCTTCGCGAGGCTACTATCTCCATTGCTTAGGTTCCGTGACTGACATCGCAACGCTCCTCTCCATGCAGGATATCTGGCCAAGACAATAGCCAGGGACAAGCCAGTGAGTACTTTGAATGTCCTCGCAAACATTATGAACACAGGTATAATATAAGTGACAAACACGCACTGAAATGCTCTATGATCACATCGTCAGTCATAAAGTAAAATCTCTGATGCATGCAAGCAGATTATTAAAATGTAACAATGAATATGTAATGACGGAGCAGGAATAAAATGCACCATTCGGATGTCTGAAGCGACGTCTCGAATTGATGGTAAAGAACAAGCATGCCTCAGTCGGGCGTCTGAGCGACACCACATAAAGGGGCTTATAAATAAAGTAAATAACAAGCATTGCCATAGTCGGGCGTCTCAGCGACACCACATAAAGGGCTTAAAAATAAAATAAAAGCAATGCCACAGTCGGGCGTCTTAGCGACACCACATAAAGGGCTTTAAAATAAATGCCACAGTCGTGCGTCTGAGCGACACCACATAAAGGGGCTTATAAATAAAGTAAATAACAAGCAATGCCACAGTCGGGCGTCTCAGCGACACCACATAAAGGGCTTAAAAATAAAATAAAAGCAATGCCACAGTCGGGCGTCTTAGCGACACCACATAAAGGGCTTTAAAATAAATGCCACAGTCGGGCGTCTGAGCGACACCACATAAAGGGCTTATAAAAGAAAATAAAATAAAAGCAATGCCACAGTCGGGCGTCTGGGCGACACCACATAAAGGGCTTATAAAAGAAAATAAAATAAAAGCAATGCCACAGTCGGGCGTCTGAGCGACACCACATAAAGGGCTTATAAATAAACACAGTGAATATCCAGGAGGTAGAACCATCCTGGGGATACTCAATAATTCAAATAATATAACGGGTTAGTCCATAACAGAAGTAATGATCATAATTGTCATAAGTCACAAGTCACGATTCATTGTTCGGGTTTAACAGTTTCTCCTCCGAAGACCGACACTAAGACCGACACCTGACCCATCCCAGACTGTAATCCTTAACCAAGGACACGGCTTTACGAATAGGTTTAATCTCTGCAAAGGGTGTACTCTTTACACACGAGTAACGGATTTCTTTAGTCCATCGGGACTAATTCCGTCTACGGTCTTTTAGTTGAAAACACACCTAACTTGCACACACCAGCTTAACTTACCGGTGTCTGGAATCACCCACGACACTTGTTAAGCAAAACTCTAAGTGGGGAGGCTACAACCTCGCGTAGCATGGGATCAAATTTATATCGCGCGCTCTAAGGGGTGGCCTCCCCTCTCGGTCTCAACCGGAAACACCCATGCCCCCGGACCAGGTGGCCTGCCTACCAGCTACAACCGGTATCTTCCACCATGGCCTCTCTGTACGGTGTGTGCTAGAAAGGGGTTGACGACTGACTGAACCGTACTTGTTGTAGAGACAAGTGGTAGTACGAAACAAGTATGGGGGTTACTGGAACAAGACTCGATCTACGGTCGACTCAGGAAGTTTATAAATTCCCTGCATGACATGTGTCACAAATATATATCAAGCAACAACATCAACATTCATTATACCTTACTATGCCATACCGGACATAACCGCCTCGACGGAGATCGGCGACAAACTCATGCCTACCGAAGGCAGAGGTTTTCCCGGATTCCTCCCGGTATGCACGCAAGGCATATGAGGATGATTACCAACACAAGTGTGTTCATTCCCAACAGTATGGAAATCACTAATATGCATCCATGCAAAATGATCATATGACATGAAATAACGAGCATCTTCGAAATGAGGTGGTGTTATAAACGTGTCGGCTAACACACCAAAAGTATTATGCCGGGGTTCAGAATGCTTGCCTTCAAGGTGTGGAAAGGCAGGGTGCACTCGAAAACTTTTGAAAGTTTTCTCCTCCCCTCCAAAAGTCCTATTTTCAAAAATATTCAAACAACACATACTTTAAAAACAGCACAAAAAAGTTATCTGAATTTTTTTCAAGTAAATCTTAAAATAAACTAGGTCAAATTTGAGAGAGGTAGGAAAAAGAATCAACTCATTTGAAGTTGCATTTAAAAAGTTACAGCCTTTCAAAGTTTTGATCAAAATATGTTATTTAAATTAAAACAGAAAAAGAAAACGATTCGAATAAACACGTACACGTCGAAAGCGTATTTGGGAAGTACGCTTCCACTTATCCAGCGTGGACGGCGCGGGGAGTCACTGACAGTGGGTCCAGGTGGCCCACTAGTCAGGTTTGACTAGTCCACGCGCACGTTGCCTCCTCCGGCCAAAACAGAGGCGTAGCTCCGGCGAGGCTCGCCGGCGAATGACGGCGCCGTTCGGAAAACGGAGGCCATCTGCGGGCTCAAGGGATCAAGACTGTCACTCCGGTAGTCGTTTGGGACTCAGGGGTGGACGGAGCTGCCGGCGGCGAGCTTCGCGGCGGACGGTGGCCGTCGGGCAAAGTGGTTTTGGGGCTGCGGTGGTTCCTGATCAAGATCGAGCAGGGGGAAGGGTTCACGGGAGGAAGAGAGAGCTTCTGGTGGAGAGAGTGGAGAGGGGGAGGTCCTGGTGGCGCCGGAATGGTCGGGGCTGTGGCGGCGGCAGGAGTTGCCGGGGATGGAGAAGAAGACCTCCCCGGGTCGATTGCGAGCTAGGGAAGCGCCATTGGGGTGGCCTGAGGTAGCCCGCGTGCGGGGACGGGCTCGGGGCATCCTTAAATAGGCGAGTCGAGGCGGTTCAGCGGCGGCCGCGGATAAGGTCCCCGGCGACCGTCTTTCTGTAGCTTGGGTGACGTGGCGGCGACGTGTGCTATAGGACAAGCTTGTGGATGAGCTCGCACTGCTCCAGGAGGCAGGTGGCGAGTGCTGGCGGCTTGGGCGGCACCAACCTGGCCGAGACGCGCTGCGGACGCTGGCGTGCCGCCAAGGGCTCTGAAGGCGGTGCTGTAGGGCGCCAGTGGCTGCTTGGCGTGATGCGGGGAGAAGGTTAGTGAGTGGCGTGGCTTCGCAGGGCGGTGGCAACCCAGGGGTGCGACGCGTCGGCTTGGGCGCGGCACGTGCAATACGCGTGCTCTGCTCGTGCCCAGAGCACGCACGGGACGTGCTCGAAGAAATGCTATGGCATGCTAGGGGGCTCTAAACCACAAGAGGGTTAGCAGGGTGGGGTTATAGGTTAGGGCAAAACTATTGGACATGCTGGTCAGGTCAGGGGATTAAGTTCACAGTGTAAACAAAAACTCATGTCAAAATAGATCATGCCCATAAGGTGTTTGACAAAATGCCAAGGGCACTTAGGCATTTCTTGGAGTGGCCAAAACTTCCCGAGTGGGGTCTCTTTAGATGAAAGAGAGGGTGGTAAGGTTAGTTTGTCCAAAGCACAAACTTGCTAGTGCAAGTTTTGCAAAACTGCAATTCTGGACAGAAAGCAAATGGCATTGTTGCAAGCACTTAGAACCATCCAGTGGGTCCACTCTCCTGGACTTAAGGGTTTGGCAAGGAGGGCTACTAGTAGGAAAAGGAATCAAGGATCAAGGAGCAACTAAAAAGGTGGTTGCTGTACAAAACCTCAAGTTGGACCAGAATAGAAAAGAGGATGATTCACTCAGTTTTTCCAAAGAACATCATTAGGTTATTGCATAAAGTGTAATAGTATGCTCCTACTAACATCCCAAAATTTTGGTTGAAGTTTTAAAGAAATATTTGAATAGGTTGTAGTGTAAAAATGCTCTCTGGACCAGATTTGAAAATATGGTGTAGAGCTCAAAATATTCAATGGGCAGAAGATATTTTTGCACAAAAGTGGTTCAAATACTCCATATGACATCTCCAAAGTTTGGTGGGATTTTTGAATGAATTTACAAAAGGGTTGTAGTACAAATGGGACCATAAAAGTATGGGAAACCATTTTTCAAGAAAATAAAGATCAGGAAGAATATTATATAATTCATTCTTCTGATAAAAGAAAAGATTTTCTTGAGAGGGTAAACAAGTCAAATATCATAAGTGAAAGGTTTTCAACTTAGGCAACAACTCCAAGATAACCAAGAAAAGAATGGTTCTGAAATCAAGAAAAAACAAGAAAAAGGAAAGTTAAATTTCCTGGCAAGATTTTAATTAACAAAACAAGGTAAAAAAATTTGGGGTGTCACAGACTAGTGTCTTCGCATCTCTGCAAAACTCGATCAAGGTTGCTCAAACAATCATCAAAGGAGGATCCATAGACGGAGAAGTCATCCATGAATACCTCATAAATATTTTCACAAAAATCAGAGAATATAGCCATCATGTATCTTTGAAAGGTAGCAGGTGCATTACATAAACCAAAAGGCACACGTCTATAAGCAAAAGTACCAAAAGGGCAAGTAAAAGTAGTTTTAGATTGATCCTTCGCTGACACAGGTATTTGAGAGAAGCCAGAATAACCATCTAGAAAGCAAAAATGTGTGTGTTTGGATAGCCTTTCTAGCATTTGATCAATAAAAGGTAAAGGGTAATGATCTTTCTTAGTAGCTTTATTCAACTTACGGAAATCAATTACCATCCTATAACCTGTAATAATTCTTTGCGGGATCAATTCATCTTTATCATTAGGAACAACGGTAATACCTCCCTTTTTAGGGACACAATGAACAGGGCTTACCCATTCACTATCAGAAGCTGGATAAATAATACCTGCCTCAAGGAGCTTTAGTATCTCCTTTCTTACCACTTCCTTCATCTTGGGATTTAATCGTCTTTGAGGATCTCTAACTGGGTTGGCATCTTTCCCCGCTGAAATTTTGTGCTGACATAATGTGGGACTAATGCCCTTAAGATCATCCAGAGTATATCCAATAGCAGCTCGGTGCTTCTTCACAATTTTCAATAATTTTTCTTCTTCTTTCTCTGAAAGGTTAGCACTAATAATAACAGGATATATTTCTTTTTCATCAAGATAAGCATACTTAAGATTATCAGGTAATGGTTTGAGTTCAAACACGGGATCACCCTTGGGTGGAGGGGGATCCCCAAGAATTTCAACGGGAAGGTTATGTTTCAGCATAGGTTCCTGTTTAAGGAACACTTCATCTATTTCCTCCCTTTCCTTCATAAACATATCGTTTTCATGGTCTAGCAAATATTGTTCTAACGGATTAGTTGGAGGAACAACAATGGAAGCAAGACCAATAATCTTATCCTTACTAGGTGGTTCCCTTTCACGAGGTTGTCTACTAAACTTAGCGAAATTAAACTCATGAGACATACCATCTATGGCAACAGTAACAATATTCCTTTCACAATTAATCTTAGCACTAGCAGTATTCAAGAAGGGTCTACCAAAAATAATGGGACAAAAATCATCTTGTGGGGAAGCAAGAACAAGAAAATCAGCAGGGTATTTAACCTTCCCACACAAAACTTCGACATCTCTAACAATCCCAATAGGTTTAATGGTATCCCTATTAGCAAGCTTAATAGTGACATCAATGTCTTCTAATTCAACGGGTGCAATGTCGTGCATAATTTCTTTATAAAGATCATAAGGTATCGCACTAGCACTAGCACCCATATCACATAAGCCGCGATAACAATGATCTCCTATTTTAACAGAAATAACAGACATGCCTACAACAGGTCTAGGAGTCTTAGTGTCAGGTTTAGCAATATTAGCAGTCTCACCCAAGAAAGAAATAACATGCCCATCTAAGTCCTCATCCAAGAGATCTTTAATCATAGCAATACCAGGTTCAACATTAATTTGCTCAGGAGGTGTATAAGTCCTAGTATTACTCTTACGAACAACAGTCGAAGCTTTAGCATGATCTTTTATCCTAACAGGAAAAGGAGGTTTTTCAACATAAGCAGTAGGAACAATAGGATCACTATAGGTAATAGTCTTCTCTTCGACTGTAATAGGTGCAACTACTTTTACTTCAACAGGAGGATTATATTTAAACCACTTCTCTTTAGGGAGATCAACGTGAGTAGCAAAAGTTTCACAAAAAGTAGCTACTATCTCAGAGTCAAGTCCATACTTAGCGCTAAATCCACGAAAAGCATCGGTATCCATAAAAGATTTAACACAATCGAACTTAGGTGTCATACCTGACTCCTTACCATCGTCAGAACCCCAATCTTCAGAGTTGCGTTTAATTCTTTCCAATAAGTCCCATTTGAAATCAATAGTCTTCACCATATAAGAACTAGCACAGGAAGTATCGAGCAGGTTGCGATTATCAAGAGAAAGCCGAGCATAAAAATTCTGAATAATCATTTCCCGAGGGAGCTCATGATTGGGGCATGAATATAACATTGACTTAAGCCTCCCCCAAGCTTGAGCAATGCTTTCTCCTTCGCGAGGCTAGAAATTATATATGTAATTACGATCACGATGAACAAGATGCATAGGATAGAACTTCTGGTGAAATTCCAACTTCAATCGCTTATAATTCCAAGATCTCGTATCATCACATAGCCTATTCCATGTCAATGCATCTCCCTTCAAAGATAGAGGGAAGACCTTCCTTTTGACAACATCATCGGGAATACCTGCAGGCTTAAATAATACACAAACTTCATCCACAAAGATAAGGTGTAAATCGGGATGCAATGTTCCGTCTCCTGCAAATGGATTAGCTAGCAGTTTCTCTATCATACCCGAAGGAATCTCAAAGTGAATATTTTCATAAGGTTCAGTAGGTTGAGGAGCAACTCTTTGCTCTTCTGGTTGGGGTGAAGATACCCCAAACAAGCCCCTCAAAGGATTAGTTTCCATAGTGACAAGTAACAGAAAATTTCAGCACACTATATAAATGTTTCCTTACCAAGTTCTACTCACCAAAAGCGCTACACTCCCCGGCAACGGCGCTAGAAAAGAGTATTGATGACCCACAAGTGTAGGGTATCTATCGTAGTCCTTTCGATAAGTAAGAGTGTCGAACCCAACGAGGAGCAGAAGGAAATGATAAGCGGTTTTCAGTAAGGTATTCTCTGCAAGCACTGAAATTGTAGATGATAGATAGTTTTGTAATAAGATAAATAGTAACGAGCAAGAAATAAATAAAGTAAGTAAAGTGCAGCAAGATGGCCCAATCCTTTATGTAGCAAAGGATAAGCCTGGACAAATTCTAATAATGATAAAGGAGCTCCCGAGGACACATTGGGAATTATCGTCAAGCTAGTTTTCATCACGTTCATATGATTCGCGTTCGGTACTTTGATAATTTGATATGTGGGTGGACCGGTACTTCGGTACTGCCCTAACTTGGGCAAGCATCCCACTTACAATTAACCCCTATTGCAAGCATCTGCAAATACAAAAAGGAGTATTAAGGTAAACCTAACCACATCATTAAACATATGGATCCATATCAGCCCCTAACGAAGCAACGCATAAACTAGGGTTTTAGCTTCTGTCACTCTAGCAACCCATCATCTACTTATTACTTCCCCATGCCTTCCTCTAGGCCCAAATAATGGTGAAGTGTCATGTAGTCGATGTTCACATAACACCACTAGAGGAAAAGACAACATACATCTCATCAAAATATCGAACGAATACCAAATTCACAGGACTACTAATAGCAAGACTTCACCCATGTCCTCAGGAACAAACGTAACTGCTCACAAAGCATATTCATGTTCATAATCAGAGGAGTAATAATATGCATAAAGGATCTGAACATATGATCTTTCACCAAGTAAACCAAATAGCATCAACTACAAGGAGTAATCAACACTACTAGCAACCCACAGGTACCAATTTGTGGTTTTGATACAAGATTGGATACAAGAGATGAACTAGGGTTTTGAGATGAGATGGTGCTGGTGAAGATGTTGATGGAGATTGACCCCTTCCCGACGAGAGGATCGTTGGTGATGATGTTGGTGATGATTTCCCCCTCCCGGAGGGAAGTGTCCCCGGCAGAACAGCTCTGCCAGATCCCTAGATTGATTCCGCCAAGGTTCCGCCTCGTGGCAGCGGAGTTTCGTCCCGTAGGCTTGCCCACGATTTTTTCCAGGGTAATTGTGATGATATAGCAGAAGATGGACGCCGGAGGCCCACCAGGGGGCCCAGGAGATAGGGGGCGCGCCCTATGGGGGCGCCCACCTGTCTCCTGGACAGGGTGTGGGCCCCCTGGCCTATTTCTTTCGCTCATAAATTCTTATTAAATCCAAAAAGATGTTTCGTGGAGTCTCAGGACTTTTGGAGCTGTGCAGAATAGGTTTCCAACGTTTTCTCCTTTTCCAAATTAGAATTCCAAATTGCAAGCATTCCCCTCTTCATGGTAAACCTTGTAAAATAAGAGAATAGCCATAAGTATTAAGATATAATGTGTAATAACAGCCCATAATGCAATAAATATTGATATAAAAGCATGATGCAAAATGGACGTATCATAATACAATTTCTATGCTTGTGCATCATGAAAATAATGCTTTATGTGATGGTTATATTGTTGAATTCATTCATGATGCTTCAGAAAATTATTATGAGGGAGGAATATATGCTTGTAGGAATTGCAATAATATCAAGTTTCCTCTCTATGTGTTGTAAGTCTTGAAGTTATGTTTATTTTGCCTTCCTATGCTAGTTGATTCTTGTTCCCATAAGTTGTTTGCTCACAAAATCCTTAGGCATAGGAAGTGGGTTAGACTTAAATGTGTTAGTCATATGCTTCATGATGCTTCCATTATGTTTCAATTCTTATCTTTCAAGTGAGCATCATTGAAATCGTCATGCCTAGCTAGAAAGGCATTAAAGAAAAGTGCTTGTTGGGAGACAACCCAATATTTACCCTTAATGTTTTTGTGTGTTCACATGATTAAGCTACTGTAGTAATCATGTTTTATAGCTTTTTTTTTAATAAAGTGCCAAGTAAAGCCTTTGGGATAGTGTGGACGATAGTTGACTTGATTCTGTGCAAAAATAGAAAATTTTGAGCTCAATCCAGGAAATTTTAAAATTCACTGGAATGTGCTTTTGATATGAATTTTTTACAGAAGATTGATATACAAATTTCCTAGTTTTTCCTAATTTGTCAGAATTTTTGGAGTTACAGAAGTATGGAAAGTTTCCAGATTACTACAGACTATTCTTTTTTAAACAGATTCTATTTTTCATGTGTTGTTTGCTTATTTTGATGAATCTATGAGTAGTATCGGAGGGTATGAACCATGGAGAAGTTGGAATACAGTATACATAACACCAATATGAATTTAGAATGAGTTCACAACAGTACCTAGGTGGTGATTTATTTTCTTATACTAACGGATCTCATAAGATTTTCTATTGAGTTTTGTGTTGTGAAGTTTTCAAGTTTTGGGTAAAGTTTCGATAGACTACGGAATAAGGAGTGGCAAGAGCCTAAGCTTGGGGATGCCCAAGACACCCCAAGGTAGTATTCGAGGAATACACAAGTAACTAGGGGATGCCCAAGACACCCCGGATGGCATACCCTCTTTCGTCTTCGTCTATCGGTAAATTTACTTGAGGCTATATTTTTATTCACCACATGATATGTGTTTTGCTTGGAGCGTCATTTTCTTTTATTAGTATTTTCTTGCTGTTATTCAGAGACATGTTTTATATCTTTTAGATCAATAAAAATGTCAAGTATAGCCTTTACCATGCTTATTTTACAAGTCTATATGTTGCTGTTTGAAAACAGAACGTTTGCTGTTATGTTTTGAATATTGGTGAATAGTCAGAACATGATAAAATCTTGAAATTTTTACACAATGAATAAAAACAAAGTTTCTACAGTGTGGTAATTTTTCAGAATTTTTGGAGTTAGGAAAGTATGATTACTCTTGCATTCTTTACAGACTGTCCTGTTTAGACAGATTGCTGTTATGTTTGCATTGTTTGCATATGTTTGCTTGTTTAATGATTCTATTTGAGGATAGGAGTGTTAAATATGCAGAGGAATTTAGTAGGAAATATCGAATAATAATTTTAGTGATTTTATATAGTAGAGAATGATAAGGTTATTGCGTTGATTTATACTAACTTATCTCACGAGTTCTTGTTGAGTTTTGTGTGGATGAAGTTTTTAAGATTTAGGGAAACTGTGATATGAGAGGAATTAAGGAGACACAAAAGCTCAAGCTTGAGGATGCCCAAGGCATCCCTAATTAATATTTCAAGAAGTCTCAAGCATCTAAGCTTGGGGATGCCCCGGTTGGCATCCCACCTTTCTTCTTCAACAACTATCGGTCAGTTTTGGTTGAGCCTAAATTTTTACTTCTTCACATGATATGTGATATCCTTACAATGCCATTTTATTTTGTTTTTCTTGCTGTTTGAATAAAATATTGAGATCTGAAATTCTTAAATGTTATAGAGTCTTCACATAGTTGCACAATTATTTGACTACTCATTGATCTTAACTTATATCTTTTGGAGTAGTTTGTCTTTGCTCTAGTGTTTCACTTATATCTTTTTAGAGCACGACGATGGTTTTATTTTTAAGAAATTGATGAACTCTCATGCGTCACTTAAATTATTTTGAGTCTTAAACAACATGGTAATTTGCTTTGGTTATGAATTTAGTCCTAATATGATAGGCATCCAAGAGGGATATAATAAAAACTTTCATATAAAGTGCGTTGCCTACTATGAGAAGTTTGATTCTTTATGATTGTTTTGAGATATGAGGATGGTGACATTAGAGTCATGCTAGTGAGTAATTGTGGACTGTAGAAATATTTGTGTTGAAGTTTGGGATTCCCGTAGCATGCACGTATGGTGAACCGTTATGTGATGAAGTTGGAGCATGATTTATTTATTGATTGTCTTCCTTATGAGTGGCGGTCAGGGATGAGCGATGGTCTTTTCCTACCAATCTATCCCCCTAGGAGCATGCGCGTAGTACTTTGTTTTGATGACTAATAGATTTTTGCAATAAGTATGTGAATTCTTTATGAATAATGTTGAGTCCATGGGTTATATGCACTCTCACCCTTCCACCATTGCTAGCCTCTCTAGTACCGCGCAACTTTCGCCCGTACCATACACCCACCATACCTTCCTCAAAACAGCCACCAAACCTAACTATTATGGCATTTCCATAGCCATTCCGAGATATATTGCCATGCAACTTTCCACCATTCCGTTTATTATGACACACTTCATAATTTTCATATTGCTTTGCATGATCATGTAGTTGAAATCGTATTTGTGGCAAACCCACCTTTCATAATTTTCATACATGTCGCTCTTGAGTCATTGCACATCCCGGTACACCACCGGAGGCATTCATATAGAGTCATATTTTGTTCAGTATCGAGTTATTATTCTTGAGTTGTAAGAAAAGAAAAGTGTGATGATCTTCATTATTAGAGTATTATCCCAGTGAGGAAAGGATGATGGAGACTATGATTTCCCCACAAGTCGGGATGAGACTCCAACGAAAAATAAAATAAAAATAAAGAAAGAGGCCAAAAAGAGAAGGCAAAAAAAAAAAAAAAAATAGAGAAAAAGAGAGAAGGGGCAATGCTACTATCCTTTTACCACACTTGTGCTTCAAAGTAGCACCATGATCTTCATGATAGAGAGTCTCCTATGTTGTCCCTTTCATATATTAGTGAGGATTTTTCATTATAGAACTTGGCTTGTATATTCCAATGATGAGCTTCCTCAAATTGCCCTAGGTCTTCGTGAGCAAACGAGTTGTAAGCACACCACTTAGTTTATTTTTGAGCTTTCATAAACTTATAGCTTTCATAAACTTTTGATGTGAGACTATACCCCTCTTTTTGTCTTCTCCACAACCACCATATTGTATTCCACCTATAGTGCTATATCCACGGCTCACGCTCATGTATTGCGTGAAAGTTGAAAAAGTTTGAGATCATCGAAAGTATGAAACAATTGCTTGGCTTGTCATCGGAGTTGTGCATGATTTAAATATTTTGTGTGATGAAGATGGAGCATAGCCAGACTATATGATTTTGTAGGGATAGCTTGCTTTGGCCATGTTATTTTGAGAAGACATGATTGCTTTATTAGTATGCTTGAAGTATTACTGTTTTTATGTCAATATTAAACTTTTGTTTTGAATCTTATGGATCTGAACATTCATGCCACAATAGAGAAAATTACATGGATAAATATGTTAGGTAGCATTCCACATCAAAAATTCTGTTTTTATCATTTACCTACTTGAGGACGAGCAGGAATTAAGCTTGGGGATGCTTGATATGTCTCCAGCGTATCTATAATTTTTGATTGTTCCATGCTATTATATTATCTATCTTGGATATTTTATATGCTTTTTATATGATTTTTGGGACTAACCTATTAACCTAGAGCCCAGTGCCACTTTCTGTTTTTTCCCTTGTTTTTGAGTATCACTGAAAAGGAATATCAAACGGAGTCCAATTGACCTAAAAATTTACGGAGATTATTTTTGGACCAGAAGAAGCCCACGGAGCATGAGAGATGAACCAGAAGAGTCCTGAGGTCACCATGAGGGTGGAGGGCACACCCTACCCCCCATGGGCGCGCCCCTAGCTCGTGGCTACCTCGTGGACCCCCCTGACTTGTTCCCGACGCCAATACCTCTTATATATCCCCAAACTTCCAGAACAGAATGAAGATTGGGAGTTCCGCCGCCGCAAGCCTCTGTAGCCACCAAAAACCAATTGGGACCCTGTTCCGGCACCCTGCCGGAAGGGGGATCCATTACTAGTGGCCATCATCATCATCCCTACGCTCTCCACGACGAGGAGGGAGTAGTTCACCCTCGGGGCTGAGGGTATGTACCAGTAGCTATGTGTTTGATTTCCCTCTCTCGTGTTCTTGATATGGCATGATCTTGATGTACCGCGAGCTTTGCTATTATAGTTGGATCTTATGATGCTTCTCCCCCTCTACCTTCTTGTAATGGATTGAGTTTTCCCTTTGAAGTTATCTTATTGGATTGAGTCTTTAAGGATTTGAGAACACTTGATATATGTCTTGCATGTGCTTATCTGTGGTGACAATGGAATATTCTTGTGATCCACTTGATGTATGTTTTGGTGATCAACTTGCGGGTTCTGTGACCTTGTGAATTTATGCATAGGGGTTGGCACACATTTTCGTCTTGGCTCTCTGATAGAAACTTTGGGGCACTCTTTGAAGTTCTTTGTGTTTTTTGAATAGATGAATCTGAGATTGTGTGATACATATCGTATAATCAATACGCGCGGATACTTGAGGTGATGCGTGTCTTAAGGTGTTATTTTACTACGAACTCTAGGGATGTTTGTGACACTTACAGGAAAAACCCAATGGATTGATCAGAAAGAATAACTTTGAGGTGGTTTCGTACCCTAAGGTGGTTTCGTACCCTACAATAATCTCTTTGTTTGTTCTCCGCTATTAGTGACTTTGGAGTGACTCTTTGTTGCATGTTGAGGGATTCTTATATGATCTAATTATGTTATATTTGTTGAGAGAACTTGCACTAGTGAAAGTATGAACCCTAGGCCTTGTTTTGAAGCACTGCAATACCGTTTTTGCTCACTTTTGTTACTTGCTACCTTGCTGTTTTTATATTTTTAGATTACAAAAACCTATATCTACCATCCATATTGCACTTATATCGCCATCTCTTCGCCTAACTAGTGCACCTATACAATTTACCATTGTATTGGGTGTGTTGGGGACACAAGAGACTCTTTGTTATTTGGTTGCAGGGTTGTTTGAGAGAGACCATCTTCATCCTACGCCTCCCACGGATTGATAAACCTTAGGTCATCCACTTGAGGGAAATTTGCTACTATCCTACAAAACTCTGCACTTGGAGTCCCAACAACGTCTACAAGAAGAAGGTTGCGTAGTTGACATCATGCACCAACTGACAACTCCACCATTCTATATAAATATGTATCCGGTTTGTGACTTATAGTCATCCGGATCTGTATCAAAGCTAGCATCGATGTAACCCTTTACGATGAGCTCTTCGTCACCTCCATAAATGAGAAACATATCCTTTGTCCATTTCAGGTACTTCAGGATATTCTTGACCGCTGTCCAGTGATCCACTCCTAGATTACTTTGGTACCTCTCGGCCAAACTAATGGCAGGGCAGATATGAGCTCTGGTACACATCATGGCATACATAATATAACCTATGGCTAAGGCATAGGGAATGACTTTCATTCTCTCTCTATCTTCTGCTGTGGTTGGACTTTGAGTCTTACTCAATTGCCAATTTCACACCTTGAAACACAGGCAAGAACACTTTTTTTGACTGGTCGATTTTGAACTTTTTTAGAATTTTGTCAAGGTATGTGCTTTGTGAAAGTCTTATTAAGCGTCTCGATCTATCCCTATAGATCTTGATGCCCAATATGTAGGCAGCTTCATGGAAGTCTTTCATTGAAAAATTCTTATTCAAATATCCTTTTATGCTATCCAGAAATTCTATATCATTTCCGGAGGGGGCCGGCGGCTGCCACTAGGTGCCTGCCTTAGGCGCCCCCTTTCCTTCCCTAGGGCCGGCGGCCATGAGTTGGGGGCACACCAGCCCCATGTGAACTGGTGTGCTCTCCCTCGTTGGCCCGTTTGGCCCAATAAGTGAAGGAAATATGCCCTAGAGGCAATAATAAAGTTGTTATTTTATATTTCCTTATTCATGATAAAGGTTTGTTATTCATGCTAGAATTGTATTGATCGTAAACTTAAACACATGTGTGAATTCATAAACAAATACCGTGTCCCTAGTGAGCCTCTACTAGACTAGCTTGTTGATCAAAGATGGTTAAGGTTTCCTAACCATGGACATGTGTTGTCATTTGATAACGGGATCACATCATTAGGATAATGATGTGATGGACAAGACCCATCTATTAGCTTAGCATAATGATCGTTCAGTTTATTGCTATTGCTTTCTTCATGCCAAATACATGTTCCTTTGACTATGAGATTATGCAACTCCCGGATACTAGAGGAATACCTTGTGTGCTATCAAACGTCGCTTCGAGTATCGGTAAGGAACACATCATCTTTACATGCGTGAGGATTTACATGCATGAGGATTTACTTGCATAAAGACTTACTACCCTTAACATCATTATTAATACTCAATTTAATTCTTTAACTAGCATGCCCCCATATTATCACCTCAATATCGCAAAACTATTGCAAGGAATCAAATATATCATATTCAGCGATCTACAAATTTTATGTAGGATTTTATGACTAACCATGTGAATGACCAATTCATGTTAACTCTCAAAATAGCTATACTGTTGGGGAACGTCGTATGGAAAAAAAATTCTACTTGCGTGTTACTTGCGTAAAGACTTACTACCCTTAACATCATTATTAATACTCAACTTTAATTCTTTAACTAGCATGCTCCCGTATTACCACCTCAATACCGCAAAACTATTGCAATGAATCAAACATATCATATTCAGTGATCTACAAGTTTTATGTAGGATTTTATGACTAACCATGTGAAGACCAATTCATGTTAACTCTCTAAATAGATATATACTGTTGGGGAACGTTGCATGGAAAACAAAAAAATCTACGCACATGCAAGATCTATATATGGAGATGCATAGCAACGGGGAGTGAGTCTATGTACCCTCGTAGACTGTAAGCGGAAGCGTTTAGTAACGCAGTTGATCTAGTTAAACTTTTCGCGATCCAGCCAATGAAATACCGAACGTACGACACCTCCACATTCAGCACACGTTCAGCTCGGTGACATCCTCGCCTTCTTGATCCATCAAGACGACAAAGTATTGGATGAGTTCCGGCAGCACGACGGCGTGGTGATGGTGATGGTGATGCTATCTCCGTAGGGCTTCGCCTAAGCACTACGAAAATATGACCGAGGGACGAAATAGTGGAGAGGGCGCCACACACGGCTAAGAGATTGTTGTCATCTATGTGTGGCGCCCCTCCCACATATATATGGGTGGGGGGGGGGGGAGGGAGAGGGGAGGCAGCCAGGAGGTGCCCCAAGTGCGGCCGAATCCCACTTGGGCTCCTACCCCTAGCCGCGCCCCTTCCTTCTTTTGCCTGCGGGGGGAAGGCGGGAGGAGGTGGCGCCCCCTTTCCTTCCTCCTAGGTGGAGGGAAGGAAAGAGGGGCTACTCATCCCTCCTTTCCATCCCTAGGTCCGACAGCCAAGGGCAGGGGTGCGCCAGCCCCTTGTGGGCTGGTGTTTCTCCCCCTCTTGGCCCATAAGGCCCATTAACCTCCCGGGGCTGCCCGGAACCCCTTCCGGTGATCCAATGACTACCCAGTGCACTCTGAAACTCTTCCGGTGTCTGAATATCATCATCCTATATATCAATCTTTACCTCCGGACCATTCCGAAGCTCCTCGTCATGTCCGTGATCTCATCCGGGATTCCGTACAACATTCTGTCACCAAATCATATAACTCATATAACACTATATCGTCAATGAACGTTAAGCGTGCAGACCCTATGATACGTCTCCAACGTATATATAATTTTTGATTGTTCCATGCTGTTATATTATCATTCTTGGATGTTTTACAAACATTTTATAGACATATTATATCATTTTTTGGTACTAACCTATTGACATAGTGCCCAGTGCCAGTTGCTGTTTTCTGCATGTTTTTACATCGCAGGAAATCAATATCAAAGGGAGTCCAAATGCAACGGAACTCCTGGAGGAATTTTTTTGGGCCAGAAGAAATCCAATGGGCCAAGGAAGCACCTGAGGGGCTGCTCGAGGTGAGCGGCACCCACCAGGGCACGCCAGGAGGCCCTGGCGCACCATGGGGGGGGGGGGGTTGTGCCCACCGCGGGTGCCCCCCAAACAGCCTCTTTGCTCTATAAATACCACAATATTCTAGAAACCCTAGGGGAGGTGACGAAATATTGATCCAGCCGCCGCAGAGTCCAGAACCACCGGGTCCAATCTAGACACCGTCATGGAGGGGTTCACCACTTCCATTGGTGCCTCTCCTATGATGCGTGAGTAGTTCTTTGTAGACCTACGGGTCCGTAGTTAGTAGATAGATGACTTCCTCTCTCTCTCTCTCTCTCTCTCTCTCTCTCTCTCTCTCTTGATTATCAATACAATGGTCTCTTGGAGATCCATATGATGTAAGTCTTTTGGCGGTGTGTTTGTTGGGATCCGAGGAACTTTGAGTTTATGATCAGATCTATGTTTTTATCCATGAAAGTTATTTGAGTCTTCTTTGATCTCTTATATGCATGATTGCTTACAGCCTCGTATTTGTTCTCTGATATTAGAGTTTTGTTTGGCTAACTTGATCTATTTATCTTGCAATGGGAAGAGGTGCTTTGTAGTGGGTTCGATCTTACGGTGCTTGATCCTAGTGACAGAAGGGGAACCAACATGTATGTATCATTGCTACTAAGGATAACAAGATGAGATCTATATCCGCCGCAATAGATAAACGGATCTCATCTACATCATGTCATCGTTCTTATTGCATTAATCAATTTCTCACTAACTTAATACACTAGATGCATGCTGGATAGCGGTCGATGTGTGGAGTAATAGTAGTAGATGCAGGCAGGAGTCGGTCTACTAATCTTGGATGTCATGCCTATATAATGATCATTGCCTGGATATCGTCATGATTATTTGAAGTTCTATCATTTGCCCAACAGTAATTGTTTTCCCACCGTTTGCTATTTTTCTCGAGAGAAGCCACCAGTGTAACCTACGCCCCCCGGGTCTCTCTTCATCATATTTGCCTTTGCGATCTACATTCTCTTGCATTTAGTTTCAGATCTATTAAACCAAAAATACAAAAATACCTTGCTGCAATTTATTTGTTCCGCGATCTATTTATCCTATCTACCACTTCTTACCTCACGTTATTTGCCTACTTGAGGCGCCGTACCCGAAAGGAATTGACAACCCCTTTAACCCGCCGGGTTGCGCGTATTTGTTATTTGTGTGCAGGTGATGTTTACGTGGTGTGAGGAGGTTCTCCTACTGGTTCGATAACCTTGGAATCATCACTGAGGGAAATACCTACCGTCGCTATACTTCATCATCCTTTCCTCTTTGGGGAAATATCGACGTAGTTCTAGCAGACATCAAAAGGAATTTCTGGCGCCGTTGCCGGGGAGGATCTTCAACATCAACCAGGTTCCTAATCATAAATCTCATCTCCTCGCAATTTACATTATTTTCCATCTGCCTCTCGTTTTCCTCTCCCCCACTTCACAAATTTGCCGTTTTATTCGCCCTCTTTTTCGTTCGCCGTTTTCTCGTCAGATCTTTTATTTGCTTGAACTTGTCACCATGAGTGACTTTGGTACGGTAGAAACAGATGACGGCCTAACTCCTAAAATGGAGCGTTCGGGTAACTGGATGCCAAAACTTTTGTTTTGGGGCAAGGGAATTTTATGGGAAAATAACATATCCAAGAATTTTTCAATTGTGTCGGAAAATTAAGTCTTGATGATATTCCTATACTTAAAATGACTAAATCTTATGTGGAAGGTATTTCGGCACTTGTTCTGAAACTTGAAACTAGATTTATTCGTACTCATCCTACCATGCAAAGATTTTTTTATGAGTTGCCCGTTATAAAGGATCCTAAAGCTAAAACGTTAGCCACTCTTGTTTTCATGAATGAATTTGACTACATAATACGGGAAGCTAGGGAAATCTTTGATTTTTATGGCATGAATCGTGAAAAACCCATGATTGATGAAATTCTTTATAATAGTGATTATGCTTTGAGACACTTGCTTGTAGATAACCAAATCTGTCATGACAATCTTAAAAAGCAAGTCCCCGTTTTAAATATGATCCAACAAGTTTTTAACGATGTGAATCAACACTATTCTTGGATCACGGCCGGAAATCAAAGGGGTTATGATAAGAAGCAACTTGATAGTGATAAGGTTTCCATGGATAATGTGTTTTATGTCTTATTTACAAAACCTCCCGACACAAATACCTCCAAAGGAAACAAGGATAAGAGTGACAAAACTTAGATCCTACGCGTTAGGCCTAGCTAGGGGCGTAAAACGATAGCGCTTGTTGGGAGGCAAGCCAATGAATAAAATCTATTTTTGCTTTTGCTTTCTATTCTTGAGTGTTAGCACAATTATTCTACTGTTATGATTGTGTGTTTTGTGTTTTAATTAGTGTTTGTTCCAAGCAATACCTTTGGGAAGACTTGGATGAAAGTTTATTTGATCTTGCTGAAAAACAGAAACTTTTGAGATCACGAGATTCATTGTCATTTTTTTACCGAAGAGTGATTTTAAGTTGATTCCTTTTAAAGAGGATTAATAGACAAATTCCTCACGTCCACAAATTTATTTCATAATTTTTGGAGTTACATAAGTATTCGAAATTATCAGATTTCTATAGACTGTTCTGTTTTTGACAGATTCTGTTTTCTTTGCGTTGTGTGGTTGTTTTGATGATTCTATGGTTTTCTTTGATGAATGTTTACCATAGAAAAGTTCAAATACAGTAGATATAATGCAAAAACAAAATAAGAATAGGTTTTCTACAGTATTTATAGTAGTGGTTTGGTTTCTTATACTAACGGATCTCACGAAGTCTTTGTTTGAGTTATGTGTGATTGAAGTTTTCAAGTTTTGGGTTATCTTACGATGGATGAGGGAATAAGGATAAGCAAAAGGCTAAGCCTGGGGATGCCCGAGGCACCCCAAGATAATATTCAAAGAAGTAGCAAGCAAGTAAGCTTGGGGATTCCCCCGAGTGGCATCCCCGCTTTCTTCTAACAACCATCGGTATTTTACTTGAAACTATATTTTTATTCGTCACATGATATGAGTTTTGCTTGGAGCGTCTTGTATGATATGAGTCTTTGCTTGTTTTGCTTTATGTTTTAAGTGTTGAATCCTTGCTTTACACACACTTTTAAGAGAGCCAAAAATTATGCTATGCTTGCTCCTATGCTTGACTTAAATTCCATGGACTTGCTCGAGTACTTCACTTATATCTTTTTGAGAACGATGTGCTTTGTTAATTTTGAAGAAATGCTCCCATGCTTCACTTAGATTTATTTGGGAGTTTGTAAATTTTTAAGAAATTCTCTCTTGCTTCACTTACATTATTTTGAGAGAAATAAAAAAAAATGCTCATGATCTTCACTTATATTTGTTTGAGCTTATCAAAAGAAACATATGAAAATAGTCCCAAAGTGATAGATATCCAAGGAGGATATAATAAGAACTTTCACGAAGATCATTGGACAAAATAAACTTGATTCTTAGTAATGGTTTTGAGATATGACGATATGATATGTGAGTCATGTTGATGAGTAATTGTGCTTTAGTGAGAATATTGATGTTAAGGTTTGCGATTCCCTATGCAAGCACGAAAGTCAATAGTTACGCAATGAAATTTATATCCTACTTTTGGTGCATTATTCTGTGTTAATTATGCTTAATGCTTGGGTACAAGATTTTTCTCTTTTTGGTTGGTCGCTTCTCAATCTTTTTGCTAGCCTTCATTTTGCACTAAGTATGATCATTACTTGTGCATCCAAAACCCTTTAAACCAGTTTTGCCTTATGAGTCCACTATACCTACCTATATGCGGTATTTCCATGCCATTCTAAGCAAATTTGCATGTGCCATCTCTAATATTCAAAATAAATTTCTCTTTTGTGAGCTCTAGTACTCGCAAGGCGGTAAAGGGTAGCCAATATTTTCCATGCTAGATGCGTTATTCTCACGATGAGTGTTTATTCACTTGTCATTGCACGAGAGTACGACAAAGGTACTAGGGATGCCCAGTCCCGAAATGAATAAACTAATTTACTTTATGTTGTCAAATAATAGTTTCCTTGGAAAGTGTTGGTATGGAGGGCACCCGTGGATACGGTTAGCCATGGAAAGTGAAAGTTATGGTGGAAAAAGGAATAAACTTTATTTTCTGTTTGGGAACCGCCTATGATGTATCTAGCATGGAAAGTGTTGGGATGCTTTGCTACCTCTTGAGCACTGCGTTGGTTTTCCCTTGAAGAGGAAAGGGCGATGCAACAAAGTAGCGTAAGTATTTCCCTCAGTTTTTGAGAACCAAGGTACCAATCCAGTAGGAAGCTACACGCAAGTCCCTCGTACCTACACAAACAAACAAGAACCTCACAACCAACGCGATAAAGGGGTTGTCAATCCCTTCACAGCCACTTGCGAAAGTGAGATCTGATAGGGATAATAAGGTAAGATAAATATTTTTGGTATTTTTGTGATATAGATTGAAAAGTAAAGATTGCAAAAAAAAAAGTAGATCGGAAACTTATATGATGGAAAATAAACCCGGGGGCCATAGGTTTCACTAGGGGCTTCCCTCAAGATAGCATAAGTATTATAGTGGGTGAACAAATTACTGTCGAGCAATTGATAGAAAAGTGCATAGTTATGAGAATATCTAGGCATGATCATGTATATAGGCATCACGTCCGCGACAAGTAGACCGACTCCTGCCTGCATCTACTACTATTTCTCCACACATCGATTGCTATCCAGCATGCATCTAGAGTATTAAGTTCATAAGAACAGAGTAACGCATTAGGCAAGATGACATGATGTAGAGGGATAAACTCAAGCAATATGATATAAACCCCATCTTTTTATCCTTGATGGCAACAATACAATACGTGCCTTGCTGCCCCTGCTATGACTGGGAAAGGACACTGCAAGATTTAACCCAAAGCTAAGCACTTCTCCCATTGCAAGAAAGATCAATCTAGTAGGCCAAACCAAACTGATAATTCGAAGAGACTTACAAAGATAACCAATCATACATAAAAGAATTCAGAGGAGATTCAAATATTTCTCATAGATAAACTTGATCAAAAACCCACAATTCATCGGGTCTCGACAAACACACCACAAAAAGAGTTACATCGAATAGATCTCCAAGAAGATCGAGGAGAACATTGTATTGAGATTCAAAGAGAGAGAAGAAGCCATCTAGCTAATAACTATGGACCTGAAGGTCTGTGGTAAACTACTCACAACTCATCGGTGAGGCTATGGTGTTGATGAAGAAGCCCTCCATGATCGATTCCCCCTCCGGCGGAGCGTCGGAAAAGGCTCCAAGATGGGACCTCGCGGTTACAGAAGGTTGCGGCAGGGGAAATAGGGTTTCGTGGTGCTCGTGGATGTTTTGGGGGTATGGTGATATATATAGGTGAAGGAAGTCGGTCAGGGGAGCCATGAGGGGCCCATGAGGGTGGGGGGCGCGCCCACCCCCCTAGGGCGCGCCCTGGACCCTCGTGGCCGCCTCGTTTGCTTCTTGACGTCCACTCCAAGTCTCCTGGATTGCGTTTGTTCCAAAAATAACTCTCCCGAAGGTTTCATTCCGTTTGGACTCCGTTTGATATTCCTTTTCTGAGAAATACTGAAATAGGCAAAATATAACAATTTAGGCTGGGCCTCCGGTTAATAGGTTAGTCCCAAAAATGATATAAAAGTGTATAGTAAAGCCCATAAACATCCAAAACAGGTAATATAATAGCATGGAACAATAAAAAATTATAGATACTTTGGAGACGTATCAAGCATCCCCAAGCTTAATTCCTGCTCGTCCTCGAGTAGGTAAATGATAAAAACAGAATTTTTGATGTGGAATGCTACCTAGCATATTTCGCAATGTAATTTTCTTTATTGTGGCATGAATGTTCAGATACAAATGATTCAAGATAAAAGTTCATATTGACATAAGAGTAATAATACTTCAAGCATACTAACAAAGTAATCATGTCTTCTCAAAATAATATGGTCAAATAAAGTTATCCCTAAAAAAATCATATAGTCAGGCTATGCTCTATCTTCATCACACAAAATATTTAAATCATGCACAACCCCGGTTTTAGCCAAGCAATTGTTTCATACTTTAGTATTCTCAAACTTTTTCAATCTTCACGCAATACATGAGCGTGAGCCATGGACATAGCACTATATGTGAAATAGAATGGTGGTTGTGGAGAAGACAAAAAAAGGAGAAGATAATCTCACATCAACTAGGAATATCAACGGGCTATGGAGATGCCCATTAATAGATATCAATGTGAGTGAGTAGGGATTGCCATGCAACGGATGCACTATAGCTATAAATGTATGAAAGCTCAACAAAAGAATCTAAGTGGGTGTGCATCCAACTCGCTTGCTCATGAAGACCTAGGGCAATTTGAGGAAGCCCATCATTGGAATATACAAGCCAAGTTCTATAATGAAAAATTCCCACTAGTATATGAAAGTGACAACATAGGAGACTCTATCATGAAGATAATGGTGCTACTTTGAAGCACAAGTGTGGAAAAAGGATAGTAACATTGTCCCTTCTCTCATTTTTTTTATTTTGGTGGGCTTCCTTGGCCTGTTATTTTTATTTGGGCTTCTTTGGCCTCTTTTATTTTTCATAAAGTCCGGAGGCTCTTCCCGACTTGTGGGGGAATCATAGTCTCCATCATCCTTTCCTCACTTGGGACAATGCTCTAATAATGAAGATCATCACACTTTTATTGATTTACAACTCAAGAATTAGAACAAAATATGACTCTATGTGAATGCCTCCGGCGGTATACCGGGATATGCAATGAATCAAGAGTGAAATGTATGAAAGAATTATGAATGGTGGCTTTGCCACAAATACGATGTCAACTACATGATCATGCAAAAGCAATATGACAATGATGAAGCATGTCATAATAAATGGAACGGTGGAAAGTTGCATGGCAATATATCTCGGAATGGCTATGGAAATGCCATAATAGGTAGGTATGGTGGCTGTTTTGAGGAAGGTATATGGTGGGTGTATGGTACCGACGAAAGTTGCACAGCACAAGAGAGGCTAGCAATGGTGGAAGGGTGAGAGTGCGTATAATCCATGGACTCAACATTAGTCATAAAGAACTCACATACTTATTGCAAAAATCTACAAGTAATCAAAACAAAGTACTACACGCATGCTCCTAGGGGAAGTGTTGGTAGGAGTTAACCATCACGCGATCCCGACCTCCGCACATAAGGAAGACAATCAATAAATAAGTCATGCTCCAACTTCATCACATAACGGTTCACCATACGTGCATGCTATGGGAATCACAAACTTTTAACACAAGTATTCCTCAAATTCACAACTACCAATTAGCATGAATCTAATATTACCATCCTCATATCTCAAAACAATCATCAAGCATCAAACCTCTCATAGTATTCAATGCACTTTATATGATAGTTTTTATTATACCTATCTTGGATGCTCATCATATTAGGACTAATTTTATAACCAAAGCAAATACCATGCTGTTCTAAAAGACTCTCAAAATAATATAAGTGAAGCATGAGAGGTCAACAATTTCTACAAAATAAAATCACCGCCGTGCTCTAAAAAGATATAAGCGAAGCACTAGAGCAAAATTGTCTAGCTCAAAAGATATAAGTGAAGCACATAGAGTAGTCTAACAAATTTCGAATCATGTGTGTCTCTCCCAAAAGGCGTGTACAACAAGGATGATTGTGGTAAACTAAAAAGCAAAGACTCATATCATACAAGACGCTCCAAGCAAAACACATATCATGTGGCGAATAAAAATATAGCTACAAGTAAAGTTACCGATAGACGAAGACGAAAGAGGGGATGCCTTCCGAGGCATCCCCAAGCTTAGGATTTTGGTTGTCCTTGAATTACCTTGGGGTGCCTTGTGCATCCCCAAGATTAGGCTCTTGCCACTCCTGAAAGCACAAGTGCTCCCTGGGTGATTTTGGTAATTTATGTCAACATATCTCTTGTTGGACTAATACTTTTACCTAGTATGTTTCAGATAAGTTCAACAATGGAGTGGCATGGACTAGAGGATGTGGAACCCCTTCAAGATGCTAAGGACAACGGATTGGCTCAAGCTCCAAGCACAAGAATCAACTCTTTCTATTTTAGTGATCCAAGATCACATTGAGTCTATAGGAAAAGCCAATACTATCAAGAGGGGATGAGGTGTTGTCTAATGGCTTGCTTGCTCAAAGTGCTCAGTGATATGCTCCAAAGCCCTCAACCACTTTCTCACATCCACATATGACCCAAACCAAAAGTCCAACTCGGCCCTTCCGATTCTTTGTATCCGGCGCCACCGAGTTCAGATGTCATAGCCACTGCCACAAACCCTAGTCAAATCAGTCTCACCGATAGGGATCTCGGTCTCACTGAGATGGGATTGTAATCTCTCTGTGTATGTCCATTACCAAAATCGGTCCAACTGAGTTTGTGTAATCGGTCCTACCGAGATTACAATGCAAACTCTCTGTTCCTCTTCGTAACATTTCGGTCCAACCGAGATGAGCGAATCGGTCCCACCGAGTTTGCCTGACCAACTCTCTAGTTAGCTTATTATCAAAATCGGTCCCACCGAGTTTGAGTAATCGGTCTCACCGAGATTACGTTATGCCCTAACCCTAACCATATCGGTCCCACCGAGTTGACTTGTCGGTCCCATCGAAAATCCTAACGGTCACATTATTTGCTAAATCGGTCCGACCGAGTTTGACGATTCGGTCCCACCGAGATTGGTAAGTTGTGTGTAACGGTTAGATTTTGTGTGGAGGCTATATATACCCCTCCATCCACTCTTCATTCATGGAGAGAGCCATCAGAACATGCCTACACTTCCAACATACATTTTCTGAGAGAGAACCACCTAGACTTGCGTTGAGGTCAAGATATTCCATTCCTACCATATGAATCTTGATCTCAAGCCTTCCCCAAGTTGCGTTCCACTCAAATCTTCTTTCCACCAAATTCAAATCCTGTGAGAGAGAGTTGAGTGTTGGGGAGACTATCATTTGAAGCACAAGAGAAAGGAGTTCATCATCAACACACCATTTGTTACTTCTTGGAGAGTGGTGTCTCCTAGATTGGCTAGGTGTCACTTGGGAGCCTCCGACAAGATTGTGGAGTTGAACCAAGGAGTTTGTAAGGGCAAGGAGATCGCCTACTTCGTGAAGATCTACCCTAGTGAGGCAAGTCCTTCGTGGGCGACGACCATGGTGGGATAGACAAGGTTGATTCTTCGTGGACCCTTTGTGGGTGGAGCCCTCCATGGACTCGCGCAGCCGTTACCCTTCGTGGCTTGAAGTCTCCATCAACGTGGATGTACGATAGCACCATCTATCGGAACCACGGCTCAAAAATCTCCATGTCTCCAATTTGCGTTTGCACACTCCAATCCCATCCCTTTACATTCTTGCAATTTGCATGCTTTACTTTCCGCTGCTCATGCTCTCTTTGCATGCTTGCTTGATATGTACTGTGATTTTTAAACTTGTGCCAAAACTCCACTTCAACTTAAGGAAATTAAAAACTGCAACTTTTCTTGCTTAGAGTCTATTCACCCCCCTCTAGACACCTCTTCTCTATCCTTTCAATTGGTATTAGAGCTTTGGTCTCCATTGCCTTGGTTTAAACACCATTGGAGGAAGATGGATGAGTCTACTTTGGGGAGTCTTAGATATAGAGTGCCTATACTTGATGGAGAGTATTTTCATGAGTGGAAAAATGAGATGCTTGTGATTTTCAATGAATATCATTTGAACAAGTACATTGCTAGCCCTTGTGCACCTCATGATGATCCTATGCATCCTACCCTTGTTGAATCTATTGACATGATTGACAATCTTAGAACTGTTAACCTTATCACTAGATGCTTGCCTAGAAACTTGATTGGATGTTAGCCTACTCTTGAGTGTGCCTACACTATATGGAAATTTCTTGAGGAACGTTTTCCAAACTATTCCTTGAAAAATCTAGATGAAATTCTCCATAAGTCTATTGCCTTGAGTAAGATGAATTCCAATGATCCCATGTTTTGTGATTGTCTATTTGAGCTTACAAATCTTATGCGTGCCAAAGGAGATGTTGGAATCATTAGCAATATTATTTCCAAAGCTACTAGAATTCATAGAGAAGATCATTGTCAAACTCACTCTAACGAATCACCCTCTCTAGGAATTGATCCATCACATGACGATGTTGAACATGGATACTATGATGAGGATGATGATAGTGACTTTGATCTTGATGATGCAATGAGACACTTTGGTCTTATGGCAAATCTTCGGGGATATATGGCAGGAGGAAAGGAATGGGTTCTTGATAGTGGATGTACGGATCACATGACTGGAGATAAAGATATTTTTTGTGAGCTTGCTGAAAATGACAGCCCTCGAAAGTATGTCACTTTCGGTGACAACTCAAAGGGTATGGTGGTTGGCCTCGGTAAGGTGGCCATATCACATAATAGCTCCATACAAAATGTCATGCTTGTTGAATCTCTTGGATACAATTTACTTTCAGTATCTAGACTTGCTGATTTCGGTTTTAATGTCCTATTTACTGAAGTAGATTGCCAAGTGTTTCGTAGAGATAATCATAAAATGGTCTTTGCCGGTATACGTAGAGGTGATCTTTACATTGTTGATTTCACTGAAAAGGCTCAACCTAGAACTTGCTTCATCGCTAAATCCTCTAAAGGTTGGTTATGGCATATACGATTAGGTCATGTGGGCATGCGAAACCTTGATAATCTTATTAAAGGAAATCATATCCTTGGCGTTAACGATGTCATATTTGATAAGGATAGACTTTGCAGCGCTTGTCAAGCAGGTAAACAGGTTGGAGGAAGGCATCCCGTGAAGAACATCATGACCACAAGGAGGCCACTCGAGCTACTTCACATGGATCTTTTTGGTCCCAATGCCTAAAAAAGTCTCGGTGGAAATTCTTTTGGTCTAGTTATAGTTGATGATTTTTTAAGATTTACGTGGGTGTTCTTTCTCGATGATAAATTGCAGGTCCAAAAGATCTTCAAAAACTTCGCTAGGAAGGCCCAAAATCAATTGAAGTGAAGATCAAGAAGGTTCGCAGCGACAACGGAACGAAGTTCAAGAACACAAATGTGGACACCTTTTTTGACGAAGAAGGGAATTCACATGAGTTCTCGGCTACGTACACACCTCAACAAAATGGAGTTGTTGAGAGGAAGAAGCGGAAGCTCATCGAAATGGCGAGAATGATGCTTGATGCGTACAATACGACGAAGCATTTTTGGGCGGAAGCGGTTGAGACAGCTTGTCACACAACAAATCGCTTGTATCTTCACAAGCTACTCGGCAAGACGGCATATGAGCTTCTCACCGGTAACAAACCCCAAGTTGGATACTTTCGAGTATTCAGCTCAAAGTGGTACATTGTTGATAAGCATCATTGACGGTGTCCTGGACTAGGGGGTACTCACCACGTCGTCTCTCGATCAGTTGGATTGGGCCGAGGACCCCAATGGCCGTTTACTCATGGGCCAGTACGGACAGTTGCCGCATACAAGGAAGATTCCACAAGACTTGGCGATCAAGACAAGGACTCCTCCCCACCGGTGTATTCGGCTAGGACTCTTGTTATCCTAGGCCTCTGGTGCATTATATAAACCGAGGCCAGGCTAGTCGATAGACATATACAACAATCATACCTTAGGCTAGCTTCTAGGGTTTAGCCTCTCTGATCTCGTGGTAGATCTACTCTTGTACTACCCATATCATCAATATTAATCAAGCTGGAGTAGGGTATTACCTCCATCGAGAGGGCCCGAACCTGGGTAAAAACATCGTGTCCCTTGTCTCCTGTTACCATCCGCCTAGACGCACAGTTCGGGACCCCCTACCCGAGATCCACCGGTTTTGACACCGACATTGGTGCTTTCATTGAGAGTTCCGCTGTGTGTTCGGCAAAAGGTCGATGGCTCGCCTGCAGATCAACTGCGACTTGCATCTTCGCCACCGCTCGACCGGTTACCTTGGTTCGACCAAGGACTGCGCCTACCTCCGATCGTCATGTTCGGATGAGGGCCTTCATCAACATCAATTCCGATCTCTATCAAGATCATGGAGGAATCATCCAGGAGCCCGGGACTCAACGTCAACATTGCCCTCGGGCGATCAGTCTTTTTTTTCGGACAGCGGACTTGTGTCCGCCGCCACCGCCTCCTCAAGCGTCGTTTTAACGACTGCTTCGGCGGAATTGTGCGGAATTGAGTCTACAACAACCCTGGAAAATTTCATCGAGTTCCAATGGAGGAATCTCTGGCAATCTTCGATATACCGGAGCCGCATTGAATCTGGAAGAGAATCTGGACGAGTTTAGGGCGTGGTGTCCAGCTTCTAGCTCAGACTTCCTTTGGAAGATCCAACCGTTGATCGGCTGCGGAATTCCTATATCTACCACCCCTCAAAATTTCAGCTCGATCCGACCGTCCAAACTCCGGGAACCTTCCGATTAGTGCATCACTTTTCGGATCTGCTTTTGCGCGAAAACGAATCCGACCCGAGTTCGTCTTTTTTATGAACGGGATTTCGGACATCATTTTTGAAGGAAGTTTTGTATGGGGTGTTGTGTTTTGTTTCCGAACACATCCCACTATCTTCAATATCATGCTGGTGTTAAACCAGTCCGGCAATATTGCTCCACGGCTGCCGACCTACGCTAGACACGTCGTCACTTTGTTGAGCCGAGCTCAACTTCTTCGGATCATCATCTCGGCAAGCCGAACAAGAGTCCGGCATCGCGAAGGATAAATCATCACCAACATCGCCGCCCCACGGATTACACGGAGCGGGCATACCGGCATCGCCACATGGTCGCTTCATCAAGCCGGCATCGACCACGCCATGACCTGCATCGGCAGGGCCGCACTATTGCTTCTTCAAGCTGGTGTCCATCACGCCGACCTACTTCGACATCTCGGCTGGACCGGGGGCTTCGCCATCTCTTCATCAACCTACTCCGGACACTTCGGCGTCACTACCTGACCAGCTCCGTCACGTTAGCTGGACCGAGGGCTTCGCCTCGGCAAGCCAACCTTTGCCAGCATTGCCATGCCGTCGTTTTATCGCCCATTAGGCAATGGGTTCACGGATCGAGTCCCAATTTGGGAAATCACCTTCCTTCGGGTTACTACAACAAATAAACCAGGTGCTATTAATCCTAGTATTTTTTGTTTGTTTGGGTTCATTTTTTCCAAGGAATTATTACTCTGGTTTGTCCATCATATGTACACAGGTCTATCAAGTGGTGGCCGCATTATCGACGGTCGCATGATGGTTCGGTCAGTTTCCGTACATAGTCCGGCGAACGCCGCATCCCGAACTCGAACTGACCTGTGAATTCAGGCCTTGCCATGCCTTTACCGCATCACGCCGCCGCCCTGCATCGACATTGACTTCGGCGTCAGGCCATATTTGTTTTATTCCTCACTTTGCATAAATTATTTGTTATGCAACGATTTTTTTTATTATTACTATTATCTCCGGTTTGCACTATTTTTTGTGCACAGGAAAATGACCCAGCCGGACTATATCCTTTGGCGTCACCTCGGCTGGACGGGGGGCTTCGTCAACACTTCATTACCCCATGTCGGGGACTTCGGCATCACCCTGCCGTCCTGCATTGACCGTTCAGAGTGCCGAGCTCTTTGCTCCGCCACCTCGGGACCGGCTTGGGGGATGGAACCTTGTCCCGCATCAAGCTCGGACCGCGTCATCAGTAGCGAACACATTAACAAGCTAAGTTTCCTTCATGCTTAAAGTTTTAAATTTTTAACTTGTGTTCGGCTCGACCAAGCATTATACTTTTTTGAAAAAAAGTTGCTTGTAAAATTTCCTTGTCCAAACTTTGTTTGTGACGCGCAAATTCAAATACCCCGTTTACATGGGGGCTTCCTTCATGAAGCTTTTTTCCTCTTGCACATTATTATACTTGTACGGCTTCATTCCTTGTTCGTGTATTACGCCACAATATGCACCATATTGACTTAAGTGATTTGCAAGCTGGTTTGCCTTGCTCCTGTGTTTACCCCTACGTTCCCGATTGTTCGGCTAGGGAGTAAAGGGAGCACCTCTGCGATTGTCACGATCGGGTCACCCGAGCCGGATCTCAAACTGGGTGAAGCCGAAAGCTAGCGCTCTTACTGTTTTCAATAATGGTCGGCACACAACGGAACTCATGAGTACAAAAAATATATTGCACAAGTCTCATATTAACAATGAGCACCGAAGAAAGGTATCGGTGTGGCGACCGGTTTTCCGGTTAATATATTCCAGAAAATGGCCCTTGTGCTCACCAGCCCCAGGATAACCGTTAGCTGATGAGGCACCAACTTGATACAGAAATTCCAAGCAAAATACAAAGTATGTAGTACAAGACCATTCTAGCCTATGTGTACAACAATATGGTTTCTAGTGGTTGATGGCGGAAGCGGTTTGTGGATCATCAGTGTCTATAGGACTCCAATTCCCACAGGAACAGCTGACCAGGATAACTCCTATCTTCGCGAGGCTGCTATCACCGTTGCTTATGTTCCGGGACTGTCGGCACGGTCGCTCCTCTCCGTGCAAGGGAATCTGGCCAAGACAATAGCCAGGGACAAGCCAGTGAGTACTTTGAATGTACTCGCAAACATTTTGAACACAGGTATAATATAACAATAACATGCTGAAAATATCTTATGCTCATGACGTCAGTCACAAAAGATAAACAAAACTCTGATGCGTGCAAGCATGTTATTTGTGAATATGCAATAACATGGTAGTATTAAAATTATGAAATAAATAACATAAAGGACTTTAAAAGAAATGCCACAGTCGGGCGTCTTAGCGACACCACATAAAGGGCTTTAAAAGAAATGCCACAATCGGGCGTCTTAGCGACACTACATAAAGGGCTTTAAAAGAAATGCCACAGTCTGGCGTCTTAGCGACACCACATAAAGGGATTTAAAAGAAATGCCACAGTCGGGTGTCTTAGCGACACCACATAAAGGGCTTTAAAAGAAATGCCACAGTCGGGCGTCTTAGCGACACCACATAAAGGGCTTTAAAAGAAATGCCACAGTCGGGCGTCTTAGCGACACCACATAAAGGGCTTTAAAAGAAATGCCACAATCAGGCGTCTTAGCGACACCACATAAAGGGCTTTAAAAGAAATGCCACAGTCGGGCGTCTTAGCGACACCACATAAAGGGCTTTAAAAGAAATTCCACAGTCGGGCGTCTTAGCGACACCACATAAAGGGCTTTAAAAGAAATGCCACAGTCGGGCGTCTTAGCGACACCACATAAAGGGCTTTAAAAGAAAACACAGTGAATACCCAGGAGGTAGAACCATCCCAGGGATATTCGATAATACCAAAAATATCACGGGTTAGTACACATCAAAAATAATAATCATAAATATCACAAGTCACAATCGTGATTCCCGTTCTGGTTTAACAGTTTCACCTCCGAAGACCGACACTTGACCCATCCCAGACTGTAATCCTTAACCATGGACACGGCTATTCGAATAGGCTTAATCTCTGCAGAGGGTGTACTCTTTGCCCACAAGTAATGAATTCCTTTAGTCCTCAAGACTAATTCCATCTACGGTCTTTTAGTTGAAAACACACCTAACTTGCACACACCAGCTTAACTCACATGTGTGTGGAATCACCCACGACACCTGTCAAGCAAAACTCTAAGTGGGGAGGCTACAACCTCGACGTAACATGGGATCACAAAATTTATACCGCGCGCAAACTGGGGAGCTACCCCCTTCGGCTACAACCGAAACACCCATGCTCCCGGACCTGGTGGCATGACTACCGGATGCCTCCAGTATCTTCCACCATGGCCTCTCTGTACGGTGTGTGCTAGGAAAGGGGTTGACAACTTACTGAACCGTACCCTACCTTTGGCAGGGACAAGTGGCAGCACGAAACAAGTATGGGGGTTACCGGAACAAGACTCGATCTACGGTCGACTCAGGAGGTTCAAATATTTCCTGCATGATTAGCATAACAAATACATATTCTTCAACCAACAGATAGAAACATCACGCGACATACCCCCTCATGCCATACCGGACACGACCGTCTCGACGGAGGACTAGGGACAAGAACGTGTCTACCCAAGACAGAGGCCTTCCCGGCTTCCCTTCCGGTATGCATGGAAGGCATATGACGGTGATTTCCATCGCAACCATATCAACTCCATCAGCATAAAAGTCATTAAAATGCACTCATGAGTAGGATCACACCCTCACATAAAATGACGCATGCTCGAGTCGGGGTGGTGTTGTCACCGAGTCAAACAACACATACAAAAATTACACCAGGGTTCAGAATGCTTGCCTTCAGGTCATGGGAAAGGCAGGGTGCATTCCAACACATCTTGAAATCTTCAAAAATCCTATTTAAAAGAATATATATGAATTAACACACAAAATCAAAGCAGCACAAAACGTTGTTTTGAAGAATTCTCAAATAAATCTTAAAATAAACTAGACAATATTTGAGAGAGGTAGGAAAAAGAATTTATTTATTTGGAGTTGTATTTAAAAAGATACAACCGGTCAAAGTTTGGTCAAAAATCTGTTATTTAAATAAGAACAGAAAAGAAAACGTTTCGAATATATATACGTACACGTCGAAGGCGTACTATGGAAATGCGCTTCCACTTAACCCACGTGGACTGGGGCGGGTCACTGACAGTGGGTCCAGGGGGCCCACTAGTCAGGTTTGACCAGTCCATCCCTCCTTCTTCTTCCTTCGCCCGAACAGAGGCGAGGCGACGGCGATCAACGCTGGCGAATGGCTGCTCCCCGCGGGCTCCAGAGAGTCGAGATGGATTCGCAAGACTGGGGCGGTCCTCCCGGTGGTCGTTGGGTCGGCGGGAGTGGAGGGAATCGCCGACGGTGAGCTTCGCGGTGGAGGCCTCGGGAGCAAAGTGCTTTTGTGGCTGTGGTGGTTCCCGATCAAAAGCGAGTTGGGGAAAGGGTTCACGGGAGGAAGAGAAGGCTCCTGGTGGAGAGAGTGGAGAGGGGGAGGTCCTAGTGGTGCCGGAATGGCCGGGGCGGTGGCGGCGGCAGGAGTTGCCGGAGACGGGGAAGAAAACCTCCCCGGGTCGATTGCGAGCTGGGGAAGCGCCATTGAGGTGGCCTGAGGTTGCCTGTGTGCGGGAACGGGCTCGGGGCTCCCTTAGATCGGCGAGTCGAGGCGGTTCGGCGGCGGCCGCGGATAAGGTCGCCGGCGACTGTCTTCTGTAGCTGCCGGGCAACATGGCGAGGTTGGGGATGGCGGCAGGAGCTAGCGGACGAGCGGCTACTGCTCCAAGGGCGAGCTGGCGAGCGGAGACGGCTTGGGCGGCGCTGGCTAGTGCAGGAGCTGTCGGGCGGCGGTGGCGGCTAGTCCTTGGCCTGCCGGAGACGCGGCGAGGGTCTGCTTGGCGTTTTGCGGTGAGGAGGGGAGCGTGTGGCGCGGCTCTGCAGAGCGGTGGCGAACCAGGGGGCGACGCGTCGGCTCGGGCGCACGTGCGGGCCAAACGCACGCTCTGGGCGCGCCCAGAGCACGCCCGGGACGTGTTCGATGAAAAGCCAGGGTAGCCTAGCGTGCTTGAGCGGGCTGGCAAGTAACAGGGCTAGTTTAGGGTTAGCAAGGGGATCAAGGGACATGGTGGATAGGTCAGGGGCTCAAGTTCACAATGTAAACTTGAAATCATGCCAAATCTGGATATGCACTCAGGGTGTTTGACAAAATGCCAAAGGCACCTAGGCAGTACTTGGGGTGGCCAAATTCTCCAGATCAGTGTCTCTGTTGGTGTATGAGAGGGTGGTGAAGTTAGTTTGCAAAAAAGGAGAAACTTGCTAGTGCAAGTTTTGCAAAACTACACTTCTGGATAGGGAGTAAATGGCATCATTGCATGGACCATAAGTGTTCCAAAGAGTGCATGCTCCTGGACTTAGGGGTTTTGCAGGGTTGACTACAAGCATGAGAAAGCACAAGGTCACTTGAGCAAGAAAGAATGGGGTTGCAGTAGAAAACACAAGTCTGGTCCAGAATGAAAAAGAGGTTGATTCACTCAATTTTTTTCAAAGGACAACACTATGTTTTTGCATAAAGTTGGATGGCATGCTACCACTGACATCCCATAATTTTGGTGGAGGCTCTGAGGAAATATTTAATTAGGTTATGTGCAAAAGTGTCCACTGGACCAGAGTTGAAAAACAGGTGTAAAACTCAAGATATGCAATGAAATAACTATATTATTGCACAAAAGTGATTTAGAGACATCACATGACATCTCCAAATTTTGGTTGGAATTTTAAGTGAATCTATCAAATGGTTGTAGTTCAAAAATGGCCATATAAACTTGGAAAACCATTTTTCAAAAAATAAAGATCAAGCAAATTAATTAAGTAATAAGTTCTACTAATAAAGGAAAAGTTTTCCTTGAGAGGTTAAACAAGTCCAATAACATATTTGAAAGCTTTTATTTTGGGAAAAACTCCATAATAACTAGAGAGATAAATGGTCCAAAAATCAAAAGAGAGCCCAGAAAATAAAAATTTATTTCCTGGCAAAATTTTAATTAACAAAACAAGGCTAAATTTTTTGGGGTGTCACAACACTACCCCCCTTAAGAAAAATCTCGTCCTCGAGATTTGTTAGGAGAGGTTTTGAAAAACAAATACCCCACTGTTACGTGTCTTTGCAAGCATGGTACGCGCTCGAGCGGAGGTGAGTCTGCTGCCGTGGTGCTGTGTGAAATAAAGTACTCCACGGCGTGAGGAGATATACGATGCAGCAACTCAGGGAAAAGAAATCTCGCTCCAGGATTCTTTTCGCGGTTACACAGGTTAATCACGAAGAAAAACTACTCATATAAGCAGGAACTAAATACTCGACTCGTCGCACAAATTCGAGGTACCATGCATAAGTTACAACGTAATAATAAATGCTGAAATAACACACACAACAGTGACGTCTAAAATGATAATGGTAACTGTACAGGGTCTCGAGGAAAAGTCTCTGGCAATGGAATACACTCCTCTTCTATCGGAGGAAGTGGATTGACCAGTCGATGTATGTGTCTCTCCGGGTCGGGCCTTAGTGGTCTGCCGATGGCAATCTGAGGATTCAAATCAGCGAGACTCTGGAGATAATCCATCACTCGCTGGTTCAAATGCTCTTGAGCGATGATGTAGTGGATAAGGTTGGCTAGCACTGGGTCTCTCTCAATCCGCCCACCGGGAAAAGATGTTACTCCTCCGGGCGTTGCACGGCTCGGAAAGTAATAATATCCTCGTTCGCGGGCGTAGGGTACCGTGAATCGAAGACGAGCAATCGCTTCGTTCGCAGCAGCTGCTATGGCCAGGCGTGGGGTTGGCATAGATTTCCCCACGAAGGAGACCTCCGTTGGATCTTGGTTGGGGTCTATGGGAGGGATGTGTACTGCTGCCCAATATTCCGAGGTGGAAGGGGTGATTCTCGATTTGAACAGCTCGTACTGGCGTGGCTGGGTAGAACCCATGGTACTGCAGGTAAAGTCCGACAATATTTTGACAAAGCTACCTGGGGTTGCATCTGGGGTTCTCCGATAAATACTAGGGCTCAGCATGGCAAGAAATGGTTGTGAGAGTGGTGCACGAGGTGAGGGTTGCTGGGTAAGGTCACAAGGTGGCCATTCTTATATAGCATCTAGGTTGGTTTGTTTACCGGGGTGAAAGGTAATAAATATGCCAGATCACCTCCAAAGGTCGGGGTCAGTGTCAGAGATACACATATCTCATAAAGAGACGTGTTACTGTGGCTGACGTCGGGGTTGGTTTTGGTAGCTGTGCCCGGAAAATGTGCAACTATGCGCTGACAAAACACGCAAGGCTACTATTAAAACAGAGGCACAACGACAGGCTGCGTTAATATACAAGGTCGCACGATTAGAAGGGGATACACTGGGACTCGACACTACTCGAGTGACTTAGTCTACTTCGTTTACATCAAAGCGGGCGTTCCTTGTGGATGTCGAGGCTTCTCCACGGTTCTCACCGTCGGAATTAGCTGGAGAGGGCTGAGGGGCCGCAGGCTCGGGGTAGTGATGATGACCATCGCGGGGATTGTTGACCACAACCCCGTTGGAGTGTGCTCCCAAAAGGCGACAAAGCACTTATGGGGTCATCAAGGCACCTTGGCTGACGGCTGGGGCTGACCTCAGGGTCTCGATCGGGTGTCCAAACAGCACGACTGGGTTGTCGGCGTTGGGCTCGTTCTCTTCTCTCGCCGGGGCCCGACGAACCAGCTCTCCACGAGTTGCGATCAGATCAATGGTGATTTGATCGAACAGTTCCTCCAGTGCACTTACATAGCGCACTAGGTGCAGCAATGCAGGATCCGTCTTGTGATCTCCGTTGGCTACTTGGAGTGGTCTACCGCACCCTTCACGCTGGGTAGTAGTGGAACAAGCGACGCTTAACTCGGGCGACAGTGCCTGAGATGAACTATAGCCTCTCGAGCAGCTAGTTGGATGGCTTGTGGCTCAAAGGAAGTTGTTCTTCCGGTGAACCTGTAGGGGCGCTCGGGCACTAGACCCCTACCGTAGATGTGTACCGTGGCCCAGAATTGATGGCTCTCACCTCTCAGGGGTCCTTGGTACACAACATATTCGGGTGGCTCTTCTAACGCATAAGCACGACGGGTGAGGTTTGCGAGTATGGTCACAAAGCCTCCAAGGTTGGTTGCTGTGGTCTCGTTGTGCACAACGGGAACAGGCATTGTGGCTAGGTAAGGGAAGAGGTTGTGCTGTGCTGGTTGAGGCTAGCGTGCCCTTTTTATAGAAAAGGGGACGGAGTCTTCCTTCGCACGCTTGCGAATGAGACATTTTAGCCATCGGTCACTAGTGTGCGATCGACAGGCTAAGCCGATAGGTTGGGCACCGACTGCCAAAAGCGTTGTGTCACTGTGTGGCTATCTTGTGCGAGAAGCTTGGCTGAGGTTTTTCTTATGGCTTGGTGGGTTGGTTTGCCGAGGTTTATTGACCTGGCTAAGATAGGATTAGCCAATGGTCAGCCTGGCTCTGATACCAAGTTTGTGGCGACCGTTTTTCCGGTGAATATATTCCAGAAAATGGCCCTTGTGCTCACCGGCCCCAGGATAACTGTTAGCTGATGAGGCACCAACTTGATACAGAAATTCCAAGCAAAATACAAAATATGTAGTACAAGACCATTCTGGCCTATGTGTACAACAATATGGTTTCTAGTGGTTGATGGCGGAAGCGGTTTGTGGATCATCAGTGTCTATAGGACTCCAATTCCCACAGGAACAGCTGACCAGGATAACTCCTATCTTCGCGAGGCTGCTATCACCGTTGCTTAAGTTCCGGGACTGTCGGCACGGTCGCTCCTCTCTGTGCAAGGGAATCTGGCCAAGACAATAGCCAGGGACAAGCCAGTGAGTACTTTGAATGTACTCGCAAACATTCTGAACACAGGTATAATATTACAATAACATGCTAAAAATATCTTATGCTCATGACGTAAGTCACAAAAGATAAATAAAACTCTGATGCGTGCAAGCATGTTATTTGTGAATATGCAATAACATGGTAGTATTAAAATTATGAAATAAATAACATAAAGGACTATAAAAGAAATGCCACAGTCGGGCGTCTTAGCGACACCACATAAAGGGCTTTAAAAGAAATGCCACAGTCGGGCGTCTTAGCGACACCACATAAAGGGCTTTAAAAGAAATGCCACGGTCGAGGCCTTAGCGACACCACATAAAGGGCTTTAAAAGAAATGCCATAGTCGGCGCCTTAGCGACACCACATAAAGGGCTTTAAAAGAAATGTCATAATCGGGCGTCTTAGCGACACCACATAAAGGGCTTTAAAAGAAATGCCACGATCAAGCGCCTTAGCGACACCACATAAAGGGCTTTAAAAGAAATGCCACGATCAAGCGCCTTAGCGACACCACATAAAGGGCTTTAAAAGAAGTGCCACAGTTAGGCGTCTTAGCGACACCACATAAAGGGCATTAAAAGAAATGCCACAGTCGGGCGTCTTAGCGACACCACATAAAGGGCTTTAAAAGAAATTCCACAGTCGGGCGTCTTAGCGACACCACATAAAGGGCTTTAAAAGAAATGCCACAGTCAGGCGTCTTAGCGACACCACATAAAGGGCTTTAAAAGAAATGCCACAGTCGGGCGTCTTAGCGACACCACATAAAGGTCTTTAAAAGAAAACACAGTGAATACCCAGGAGGTAGAACCATCCCAGGGATATTCGATAACACCAAAAATATCACGGGTTAGTCCACATCAAAAATATTAATCATAAATATCACAAGTCACAATCGTGATTCCCGTTCTGGTTTAACAGTTTCACCTCCGAAGACCGACACTAAGACCGACACTTGACCCATCCCAGACTGTAATCCTTAACCATGGACACGGCTATTCGAATAGGCTTAATCTCTGCAGAGGGTGTACTCTTTGCCCACAAGTAACGGATTCCTTTAGTCCTCAAGACTAATTCCATCTACGGTCTTTTAATTGAAAACACATCTATAGAGACTCGGCGAGGGTCTGCTTGGTGTTTTGCGGTGAGGAGGGGAGCGTGTGGCGCGTCTCTGTAGAGCGGTGGCGAACCAGGGTGCGACGCGTCAGCTCGGGCGCACGTGCGGGCCAAACGCACGCTCTGGGCGCGCCCAGAGCACGCCCGAGACGTGTTCGATGAAAAGCCAGGGTAGCCTAGCGTGCTTGAGCGGGCTGGCAAATGTGAGGCTAGTTTAGGGTTAGCAAGGGGATCAAGGGACATGGTGGATAGGTCGGGGCTCAAGTTCACAATGTAAACTTGAAATCATGCCAAATCTGGATATGCACTCAGGGTGTTTGACAAAATGCCAAAGGCACCCAGGCAGTACTTGGGGTGGCCAAATTCTCCAGATCAGTGTCTCTGTGGGTGTATGAGAGGTTGGTGAAGTTAGTTTGCAAAAAGGAGAAACTTGCTAGTGCATGTTTTGCAAAACTACAATTCTGGACAGGGAGTAAATGGCATCATTGCATGGACCATAAGTGTTCCAAAGAGTGCATGCTCCTGGACTTAGGGGTTTTGCAGGGTTGACTACAAGCATGAGAAAGCACAAGGTCACTTGAGCAAGAAAGAATGGGGTTGCAGTAGAAAACACAAGTCTGGTCCAGAATGAAAAAGAGGTTGATTCACTCAATTTTTTTCAAAGGACAACACTATGTTTTTGCATAAAGTTGGATGGCATGCTACCACTGACATCCCATAATTTTGGTGGAGGCTCTGAGGAAATATTTAATTAGGTTATAGTGCAAAAGTGTCCACTGGACCAGAGTTGATAAATAGGTGTAAAACTCAAGATATGCAATGAAATAACTATATTATTGCACAAAAGTGATTTAGAGACATCACATGACATCTCCAAATTTTGGTTGGAATTTTAAGTGAATCTATCAAATGGTTGTAGTTCAAAAATGGCCATATAAACTTGGAAAACCATTTTTCAAAAAATAAAGATCAAGCAAATTAATTAAGTAATTAGTTCTACTAATAAAGGAAAATTTTTCCTTGAGAGGTTAAACAAGTCCAATAACATATTTGAAAGCTTTTATTTTGGGAAAAACTCCATAATAACTAGAGAGATAAATGGTCCAAAAATCAAAAGGGAGCCCAAAAAATAAAAAATTATTTCCTGGCAAAATTTTAATTAGCAAAACAAGGCTAAAATTTTTGGGGTGTCACAATCGGTGGGGGTACTATTTTCTTCTAAGATGCTTCTTACACTTTATCAATAATATAACATAAGTTCCCTGAGCGCGCTTTGTCTGTTACAGCCTTATGACCTGATTGCCTGGTTATTGGAAACACCGTCGAGATTCTCGACAGATGGAGTACATAACACTTTTCGGTCCTTGACCGAAGAGGGAGAAGCCGACGGTCGGTTAAGATGCGTTTAAAGTTCGGTTGAACGTAGATATGATATAAGTACTTCGGTACATAGAATCATTATTTTACCCAAGTCACTTGGGGGCTCTTATGTTTTTTTGAGCCGTTTTATAATAAGTGTTTTTCTTCTTAGTCGTTGCAGAGTTTTTATTATTATTTATCACTCCTTTTCTCGACACGAGTGTGCGGTTGAAGGAAATATGCCCTAGAGGCAATAATAAAGTTATTATTTATTTCCTTATTTCATGATAAATGTTTATTATTCATGCTAGAATTGTATTAACCGGAAACATAATACATGTGTGAATACCTAGACAAACATAGTGTCACTAGTATGCCTCTACTTGACTAGCTCGTTTATCAGAGATGGTTATGTTTCCTAGCCATGGACAAAAGAGTTGTAATTTGATTAACGGGATCACATCATTAGGAGAATGATGTGATCGACTTGACCCATTCCGTTAGCTTAGCACTTGATCGTTTAGTATGTTGCTATTGCTTTCTTCATGACTTATACATGTTCCTGTAACTATGAGATTATGCAACTCCGTTTACGGAGGAACACTTTGGTACTACCAAACGTCACAACGTGAATCGGGTGATTATAAAGGAGTACTACAGGTGTCTCCGAAGGTACATGTTGAGTTGGCGATTTCGAGATTAGGTTTTGTCACTCCGATTGTCGGAGAGGTATCTCTGGCCCTCTCGGTAATGCACATCATTATAAGCCTTGCAAGCAATGTGACCAATGAGTTGGTTACGGGATGATGCATTACGAGCGAGTAAAGAGACTTGCCGGTGACGAGATTGAACTAGGTATTGGATACCGACGATCGAATCTCGGGCAAGTAACATAACGATGACAAAGGGAACAACGATGTTGTTATGCGGTTTGACCGATAAAGATCTTCGTAGAATATGTAGGAGCCAATATGGGCATCCAGGTCCCGCTATTGGTTATTGACCGAGAATAGTTCTAGGTCATGTCTACATAGTTCTCGAACCCATAGGGTCCGCACGCTTAAGGTTTCGATGATGCTTATATTATGAGTTTATGAGTTTTGATGTACCGAAGGAGTTCGAGTCCCGGATGAGATCGGGACATGACGAGGAGTCTCGAAATGGTCAAGACGTAAAGATCGATATATTGGACGACTATATTCGAGTTCGGAAAGGTTCGAATGATTCGGTATTTTTCGAGTACCGAGAGTTACGGGAATTCGCCGGGAGAAGTATTGGGCCTTATTGGGCCTGCGGAAAGAGAGAGGGCTGCCTAGGGCAGGCCGCGCCCCCATGGCCTAGTACGAATTGGACTAGGGAGGGCCGCACCCTCCTTCCTTCCTTCTCTCTTCCCTTCCTTGTCTCCTACTCCTAATACATGGAAGGACTCCTAGTTGGACTAGGAAGGGGGAATCCTACTCCCGGTGGGAGTAGGACTCCCCATGGCGCGCCCCTCCTAGGGCCGGCCTCCTCCTCCCTCCCTCCTTTATATACGAGGGCAGGGGGCACCCCATGAACACACAAGTTAATCTACGTGATCGCTCCTTAGCCGTGTGCGGTGCCCCCTCCACCATATTACACCTCGGTCATATCGTCATGAGCTTAGGCGAAGCCCTGCGTCGGTGGAGCATCATCATCGCCACCACGCCGTCGTGTTGATGGAACTCATCCCGACGCTTTGCTGGATCGGAGCCCGGGATCGCCATCGAGCTGAACGTGTGCAGAACTCGGAGGTGCCGTGACGCTCGGTACTTGGATCGGTCGGATCGTGAAGACGTACGACTACATCAACCGCGTTGTTATAACGCTTCCGCTTACGGTCTACGAGGGTACGTGGACATACACTCTCCCCTCTCGTTGCTATGCCATTACCATGATCTTGCGTGTGCGTAGGAAATTTTTTGAAATACTACGTTCCCCAACAGTGGTATCCGAGCCTGTTTTTTTGCGTTGATGTCATATGCACGAGTAGAACACAAGTGAGTTGTGGGCAATATAAGTCATACTGCTTACCAGCATGTCATACTTTGGTTCGGCGGTATTGTGAGATGAAGCGGCCCGGACCGACATTACGCGTCAGACGCTTACGCGAGACTGGTTTCACCGCCGAGCACTCGTTGCTTAAAGGTGACCGGCGGGTGTCTGCTTCTCTCACTTTAGTTGAACTGAGTGTGGCTACGCCCGGTCCTTGCGAAGGTTAAAACAGCACCAACTTGACAAACTATCGTTGTGGTTTTGATGCGTAGGTAAGAACGGTTCTTGCTCAGCCCGTAGCAGCCACGTAAAACTTGCAACAACAAAGTAGAGGACGTCTAACTTGTTTTTGCAGGGCATGTTGTGATGTGACGTGGTCAAGACGTGATGCTATATTTTATTGTATGAGATGATCATGTTTTGTAACCGAGTTATCGGCAATCGGCAGGAGCCATATGGTTGTCGCTTATTGTATGAAATGCAAGCGCCATGTAATTGCTTTACTTTATCACTAAGCAGTAGCGATAGTCGTGGAAGCAATAGTTGGCGAGACGACAACGATGCTACGATGGAGATCAAGGTGTCGCGCCCGGTGGCGATGGTGATCATGACGGTGCTTCGGAGATGGAGATCACAAGCACAAGATGATGATGACCATATCATATCACTTATATTGATTGCATGTGATGTTTATCCTTTATGCATATTATCTTGCTTTGATTGACGGTAGCATTATAAGATGATCTCTCACTAAAATTATCAAGAAGTGTTCTCCCGAGTATGCACCGCTATGAAAGTTCTTCGTCTTTGAGACACCACGTGATGATCGGGTGTGATAGGCTCTACGTTCAAATACAACGGGTGCAAAACAGTTGCACACGCGAATACTCAGGTTAAACTTGACGAGCCTAGCATATAACAGATATGGCCTCGAACACGGAGACCGAAAGGTCGAGCGTGAATCATATAGTAGATATGATCAACATATTGATGTTCATTTGTTGAAACTACTCCATCTCACGTGACGATCGGACATGGTGTAGTTGATATGGATCACGTAATCACTTAGAGGATTAGAGGATGTCTATCTAAGTGGGAGTTCTTAAGTAATATGATTAATTGAACTTTAATTTATCATGAACTTAGTCCTGGTAGTATTTTGCAAAATTATGTTGTAGATCAATAGCTCGCGTTGTTGCTTTCATATGTTTGTTTTGATATGTTCCTAGAGAAATTATGTTGAAAGATGTTAGTAGCAATGATGCGGATTGGATCCGTGATCTGAGGTTTAGCCTCATTGCTGCACAGAAGAATTATGTCCTTAATGCACCGCTAGGTGACAAACCTATTGCAGGAGCAGATGCAGACATTATGAACGTTTGGCTAGCTCAAAAGGATGACTACTTGATAGTTTAGTGCACCATGCTTAAACGGCTTAGAATCGGGACTTCAAAGACGTTTTGAATGCCATGGACCATATGAGATGTTCCAGGAGTTGAAGTTAATATTTCCAGCAAATACCCGAGTTGAGAGATATGAAGTCTCCAACAAGTTCTAAAGCTAAAAGATGGAGGAGAATCGCTCAACTAGTGAGCATGTGCTCAGATTGTCTGGGTACTTCAATCGCTTGAATCAAGTGGGAGTTAATCTTCCAGATAAGATAGTGATTGACAGAATTCTCTAGTCACCATCACTAAGTTACTAGAACTTCGTGATGAACTATAGTATGCAAGGGATGACGAAAACGATTCCCGAGCTCTTCGTGATGTTTAAATCGGCGAAGATAGAAATCAAGAAAAACATCAAGTGTTGATGGTTGACAAGACCACTAGTCTCAAGGAAAAGGGTAAAGGGAAGAAGGGGAACTTCAAGAAGAACGGCAAGCAAGTTGCTACTCGAGTGAAGAAGCCCAAGTCTGGACCTAAGCCTGAGACTAAGTGCTTTTGCTGCAATGGAACTGGTCACTGGAAGCGGAACTACCCCAAGTATTTGGCGGATAAGAAGGATGGCAAAGTGAACAAAGGTATATTTGATATACAGATTATTGATGTGTATTTTACTAGTGTTCATAGCAACCCTCGGTATTTGATACTGCTTCGTTGCTAAGAGTAGTAACTCAAACGGAGTTGCAGAATGAACAAAAACTGGTTGAAGGGAAGTGACGATGAGTGTTGGAAGTTGTTCCAGGATTGATATGATCATCATCGCACACTCCTATACTTTCGGGATTAGTGTTAAACCTAAATAAATGTTATTTGGCGCTTATGTTGAGCATAAATATGATTTGATCATGTTTATTGTAATACGGTTATTCATTTAAAGTCAAAGAATAATTGTTGTTCTGTTTACATGAATAAAACCTTCAATGGTCATACACCCAATAAAAATAGTTTGTTGGATCTCGATCGTAGTGATACACATATTCATAATATTGATGCCAAAAGATGCAAAGTTAATAATGATAGTGCAACTCATTTGTGGCACTGCCGTTTAGGTCATATTGGTGTAAAGCGCATGAAGAAACTCCATGCTAATGGGATTTTGGAATCACTTGATTATGAATCACTTGATGCTTGCGAACCGTGCCTTTTTGGCAAGATGACTAAAACTCCGTTCTCCGGAACAATAGAACGAGCTACTGACTTGTTGGAAATAATACATACCGATGTATGCGATCCAATGAGTGTTGATGCTCGTGGCAAGTATCGTTATTTTTCTGACCTTCACAAGATGATCTGAGTAGATATGGGTATATCTACTTGATGAAACATAAGTCTGAAATAGTTGAAAGGTTCAAAGAATTTCAGAGTGAAGTGAAAAATCATCGTAACAAGAAAATAAAGTTTCTGCGATCTGATCGTGGAGATGAATATTTGAGTTACGAGTTTGGTCTTCAATTAAAACAATGTGGAATAGTTTCACAGCTCACGCCACCTGGAACACCACAACGTTATGGTGTGTCCGAACGTCAGAATCGCACTTTATTGGATATAGTGCGATCTATGATGTCTCTTACTGATTTACCAATATAGTTTTGGGGTTATGCATTAGAGACAGCTGCATTCACATTAAAAGGGCACCATCTAAATCCGCTGAGACGACAACATATGAACTGTGGTTTAGCAAGAAACCCAAGTTGACGTTTCTTAAAGTTTGGGGCTGCGATGCTTATGTGAAAAAGTTTCATCCCGATAAGCTCGAACCCAAATCGGAGAAGTGCGCCTTCATAGAATACCCAAAGGAAATAGTTGGGTACACCTTCTATCACAGATCCGAAGGCAAGATATTCGTTGCTAAAAATGGATCATTTCTAGAGAAGGAGTTTCTCTCGAAAGAAGTGAGTGGGAGGAAAGTAGAACTTGATGAGGTAATCGTACTGCACCCTTATTGAAAGTAGTTCATCACGTAAATCAGTTCTGTGACAAATACACCAATTAGTGAGGAAGCTAATGATATTGATCATGAAACTTCAGATCAAGTTACTACGTAACCTCGTGGGTCTTCCAGAGTAAGATCCACACCAGAGTGGTGTAGTAATCATGTTCTGGAAGTCATGTTACTAGACCATGATGAACCTACGAACTATGAGGAAGCGATGATGAGCCCAGATTCCGCGAAATGGCTCGAGGCCATAAAATCTGAGATATGATCCATGTAAGAGAACAAAGTATGGACTTTGATTGACTTGCTCAATGATCAGCAAGCCATGTTAAATGAATGGATCTTCAAGAGGAAGACGGACACTGATAGTAGTATTACTATCTACCAAGCTCGACTTGTTGCGAAATGTTTTTAACAAGTTCAAGGTGTTGAATACGATGAGATTTTCTCACTCGTATCGATGCTTAAGTCTGTCTGAATCATGTTAGCAATTGCCACATTTTATGAAATCTGGCAAATGGATGTAAAAAATGCATTCCTTAATGGATTTATTAAAGAAGAGTTGTATATGGTGCAACCAGAAGGTTTTGTCAATCCTAAAGGTGCTAACAAAATGTGCAAGCTCCAGCGATCCATCTATGGACTGGTGCAAGCATCTCAGAGTTGGAATATACGCTTTGATAAGTTGATCAAAGCATATAGTTTTATATGGACTTACGATGAAGCCTGTATTTGCAATAAAGTGAGTGGGAGCACTACAGCCTTTCTGATTAGTATATGTGAGTGACATATTGTTGATCAGAAATGATGTAGAATTTTTCTGCAAAGCATAAAAGGAGTGTTTTAAAGGAGTTCTTTAAAACGAAAAAAAACCTCAGTAAAAGCTACTTACATATTGAGCATCAAGATCTATTGAGATAGATTAAGACGCTTGATAAGTTTTTCAATGAGTACATACCTTGGCAAGATTTTGAAATAGTTCAAAATGGAACAGTCAAAGAAAGAGTTCTTGTCTGTGTTGCAAAGGTATGAAATTGAGTAAGACTCAAATCCCGACCACAGCAGAAAATAGAAAGAGAATGAAAAGTCATTCCCTATGCCTCAGTCATAGGTTCTATAAAGTATGCTATGCTATGTACCAAACCTATTATATACCATGCTCTGTATTTGGCAAGGGAGTACAATAGTGATCTAGGAGTAGATCACTGGACATTGGTCAAGAATATCCTTAGTAAGGACTAAGGAGATGTTTCTCGATTATGGAGGTGATAAAAGAGTTTGTTGTAAAAGTTACATCAGTGCAAACTTTTACACTGATCCAGATGACTCTAAGTCTCAACCTGGATACATATTGAAAGTGGGAGCAATTAGCTAGAGTAGCTCCGTGCAGAGCATTGTGGACATAAAATATTTGCAAAATACATACGGCTCTGAATGTGACATACCCGTTGACTAAGCTTCTCTCACGAGCAAAACATGATCACACCTTAGTACTCTTTGGGTGTTAATCACATAGCGATGTGAACTAGATTATTGACTCTAGTAAACCCTTTGGATGTTGTTCACATGATGATGTGAACTATGGGTGTTAATCATATACAGATATGAATATTGGTGTTAAATCACACGGCGATGTGAACTAGATTATTGACTCTAGTGCAAGTGGGAGACTGAAGGAAATATGCCCTAGAGGCAATAATAAAGTTATTATTTATTTCCTTATTTCATGATAAATGTTTATTATTCATGCTAGAATTGTATTAACCGGAAACATAATACATGTGTGAACACATAGACAAACATAGTGTCACTAGTATGCCTCTACTTGACTAGCTCGATTATCAGAGATGGTTATGTTTCCTAGCCATGGACATAAGATTTGTAATTTGATTAACGGGATCACATCATTAGGAGAATGATGTGATTGACTTGACCCATTCCGTTAGCTTAGCACTTGATCGTTTAGTATGTTGCTATTGCTTTCTTCATGACTTATACATGTTCCTGTAACTATGAGATTATGCAACTCCGCTTACGGAGGAACACTTTGGTACTACCAAACGTCACAACGTAATCGGGTGATTATAAAGGAGTACTACAGGTGTCTCCAAGGTACATGTTGAGTTGGCGTGTTTGAGATTAGGTTTTGTCACTCCGATTGTCGGAGAGGTATCTCTGGGCCCTCTCGGTAATGCACATCATTATAAGCCTTGCAAGCAATGTGACCAATGAGTTGGTTACGGATGATGCATTACTGAGCGAGTAAAGAGACTTGCCGGTGACGAGATTGAACTAGGTATTGGATACCGACGATCGAATCTCGGGCAAGTAACATACCGATGACAAAGGGAACAACGTATGTTGTTATGCGGTTTGACCGATAAAGATCTTCGTAGAATATGTAGGAGCCAATATGGGCATCCAGGTCCCGCTATTGGTTATTGACCGAGAATAGTTCTAGGTCATGTCTACATAGTTCTCGAACCCGTAGGGTCCGCACGCTTAAGGTTTCGATGACAGTTATATTATGAGTTTTGATGTACCGAAGGAGTTCGGAGTCCCTGATGAGATCGGGGACATGACGAGGAGTCTCGAAATGGTCGAGACGTAAATATCGATATATTGGACGACTATATTCGGAGTTCGGAAAGGTTCCGAATGATTCGGGTATTTTTTGGAGTACCGGAGAGTTACGGGAATTCGCCGGGGAGAAGTATTGGGCCTTATTGGGCCTTGCGGGAAAGAGAGAGGGGCTTCCTAGGGCAGGACGCGCGCCCCCCATGGCCTAGTCTGAATTGGACTAGGGGGAGGGGCCGCACCCCCTCCTTCCTTCCCTTCTCTCTTCCCCTTCCTTGTCTCCTACTCCTAATACATGGAAGGACTCCTAGTTGGACTAGGAAGGGGAATCCTACTCCCGTGGGAGTAGGACTCCCATGGCGCGCCCTCCTAGGGCGGCCTCCTCCTCCCTCCCTCCTTTATATACGGGGCAGGGGCACCTCATGAACACACAAGTTGATCTACGTGATCGTTCCTTAGCCGTGTGCCGTGCCCCCCTCCACCATATTACACCTCGGTCATATCGTCGCGGAGCTTAGGCGAAGCCCTGCGTCGGTGGAGCATCATCATCGTCACCACGCCGTCGTGCTAACGGAACTCATCCCCGACGCTTTGCTGGATCGGAGCCCGGGGATCGTCATCGAGCTGAACGTGTGCAGAACTCGGAGGTGCCGTACGTTCGGTACTTGGATCGGTCGGATCGTGAAGACGTCACTACATCATCAACGTTGTTATAACGCTTCCGCTTACGGTCTACGAGGGTACGTGGACATACACTCTCCCCTCTCGTTGCTATGCCATCACCATGATCTTGCGTGTGCGTAGGAAATTTTTTGAAATTACTACGTTCCTCAACAGCGGTCACTAGCAGGGGAGCCTAATTTCTCTCCCAAAACCGCTAGAGTTTAGTTTTCTAAACTGGCCTAATGAGAAGTACTCCGCCTTCGGGATGGGAGACTGAAGCCGTAGGCTGACCCACTTGAAGTCTTGAGATAGGATGTGTCATGTTAAAGCACGGCAGAAGCACGTTTTTTTTTTCTATAGACCAATTTTCGGATTGGCACCGAACACTTGATCTTGTTCGGACGTCATGTTTTTACTGAAGTTTTTTGGTTTTCAAAGCTTTTGGCACTTTTTAACTATTTGTGTGTTTTCAGCACAAGTCTCGCAGTGCAACGCCGGACACCTTTAGAGATTCGGCAAAAACATTCTCGGATATTGCTATATATGCATCAGTTTCGAATTGTGTCTTCGGTAAATAGTTGGGTTGCCCGGCTCCCGCACTTGCCTCCTATGTTCCGCTTTGTTCGGCTAGGTGTGCAAAGGGAGAACCACTGCGATTGTGCTTCCAGCTCGCATTGTCAAGCACCTCAGTGGAGAAAGCCGAAAACTGACTGTCACAATAGGTGTAAACTGGTCAGCGATCCGATGACTATATTAAATGACGAGCCGTTCATAAAATTGGCCGAAGTGTTTCCGGCTTGACTTCGACTGTCGCCGAACACTACCGGGGGCTAGTAACTGGCCTCCCAAACTAAATCCTCAATATTTTGCTCTTACATTGGAGCTGAGTTTTCATGATCATGCTTAGCATAACAACCCAAAGAAAGGAACCGATAGCGGGAATATTTTCTTTGGAAGACATTTCTTCTGTTAAACAGTAATATAACATATCTCTCTGCGTACCTTTGTTTATAAAACCGTATGGCCAGATTGCCTTGTTTGTCGTAAATCTTTGCCCTCATAAAGGCTTTATAAAGTAGGACAAACACTCCTCGGCTACTGGCCAAGGAGGTTGAAGCCGATGGTCGGTCAACAAAGTTTTGTACAATGCGGACCCGAGCATTAATGACATAAAGTACTTGGATACATTGAGTCATTACACATAATTTGTGATTTTACTATGGATATCGATCCTTAATTCGGCCACCCGTGCCCTCATTAAGGCTCGGGGGCTACTGGGCTTCGGGCTTATTATTTACAAATATTAAAGGGGGACATCAATCCCCTGATCTCGTGTTGCACCCCGACCAGTGTCTCGGGTGCTACTGCATTGCCTGTTCTATGCAGAAAATTTGAAGTGCAATACAGTTTCCGAGGAGATTTTGATCCTCAGGTTGGTCGGCCGCACCCAACCTGAGTCTTGAGGACTGAGCACGCCGCTTTTGTGTCCCAAAGTATTCTGCGAGCTAGGACTTGATCCTCGACCGATTTTGCAAATCAACCCGAGTCTCAGCTGCTCTGAGGATCAGCGGTCTTATGTCATCCTTCATGTGCATCTCGGTTTTAGACCGATACCCACCTTGAGGGCTACGGCTATGTATCTCGGCAGAGAATAAATTGCACCAATCAAAATATTGACAAAATCGCCCACATTCGGGTGGTGCACCACCTCGGAAGCAGTCCGCATAAAGCTCGGACGCTAGTGGCTGGCTCCATGGAGGGCATCTCCGGCATTAAGCTCGGCTAAACTCCTTCAAACTTCTTTGAACCAAGGTGATTTACGACACCTCGGATATAGTCCGGCGTTGAAGCTCGGATACAGTATGGAGTTGGAGCTCGGATACATAGTCCGACGTTGGAGCTCGGATACATAGTCCGACGTTGGAGCTCGGATTCATTCCGGCGTTAGAGCTGGGAAGCAGTCCGACATTGGTGCTCGGCTGCAAAAGATACCTCGAATGCAGTCCGGTGTTGGAGCTCGGACGCAAGAGGACACTGCCGCCCGGGAACAACTTCAAACCCGAGGTGTGGCGTAAAAATAACAAGGCATTGATAAAGGCCGGAAACTTAAAGGGGCTCCTCGGATACCCGACGTGTAAACTCGTCGAATGCATTTCGGCGATCCTCAAGATCAAAGATGAGAAGATTTGTTGAACCAGTTTTCAAGACCGACGACCGAAGATGAAGAACAGTTCGGAAGAATCGAGGAGCGTCCCTATCTTGAAGACCGGTTCAGGGGGCTACCGACGGTGTCCTGGACTAGGGGGTACTCACCATCTCGTCTCCCGATCAGTTGGATTGGGCCAAGGACCCCCATGGCCGTTTACTCATGGGCCAGTCCGGACAGTTGCCGCATACAAGGAAAATTCCACAAGACTTGGTGATCAAGACAAGGACTCCTCCCCGCCGGCGTATTCGGCTAGGACTCTTGTTATCCTAGGCCTCTGGTGCATTATATAAACCGAGGCCAGGCTAGTCGATAGACATATACAACAATCATACCATAGGCTAGCTTCTAGGGTTTAGCCTCCCTGATCTCGTGGTAGATCTACTCTTGTACTACCCATATCATCAATATTAATCAAGCAGGAGTAGGGTATTACCTCCATCGAGAGGGCCCGAACCTGGGTAAAAACATCGTGTCCCTTGTCTCCTGTTACCATCCGCCTAGACGCACAGTTCGGGACCCCCTACCCGAGATCCGCCGATTTTGACACCGACAATCATCGTTCTAAATTTGCTCCTAAGTCTCATGAAGGTTTCCTACTTGGTTATGGCTCAAACTCTCACACTTACCGTGTCTACAATAATTTCACCCGAAAGGTTGAAGAGATGGTAGATGTGAAGTTTGATGAATCTAACGACTCGCAAGTAGAGCAATTGCCAATTGATGTAGGAGACAAAGACCCCTCGGAAGCAATCCAAGACTCGTCTAATGGCAAGATTCGTCCAACGAAGGTGAAGGAGTTTACCTCGTCCGTCCAAGTGGAACCTTCGACCTCACGACAAGGTGAACCAAGAGTTGATACGGAAACATCCACAAGTGGGACACACCAAGATGAAGAAAACGAGGAAGTACACCAAGATGAACGTCAACAACCTCCTTCTCCACCATGACAAGAGAATGACAATGTCAACAATGAAGAAGGCCAAGAAGAAGAACAAGATGAAGATGTTCCACCTAGATCCAAGCAAAAGCTTTAACGAGTTCGAGCAAGAGTTGCCGAAGACCATCCCATCGAGCAAATCTACAATGATATCCAAACCGGGAGAATCACTCGCTCTAAAACTTGTTTAGCTAACTTTTGTGAACACTATTCATTCATCTCTATCATTGAACCTATGAAGGTTGAAGAAGCATTGGAAGATCCGGATTGGATAAACGCCATGCATGAAGAGCTACACAACTTTGAGAGAAATCAAGTTTGGACATTGGTTGAGAAGCCTGAAAACAACCACAACATCATCAAATGGGTGTTTCGCAACAAGCAAGATGAAGATGGACAAGTAGTTCGCAACAAAGCACGCCTCGTCGCCCAAGGCTACACTCGAGTCGAAGGTATGGACTACGGTGAGACATATGCCCCCATTGCTAGACTTGAGTCCATTCGCATCTTACTTGCCTATGCTAATCACCATGATATCAGCTTGTACCAAATGGATATTAAAAGTGCTTTTCTAAATGGTGAAATAGAGGAGGAAGTTTATGTTAAGCAACCTCCCGGCTTTGTTAATCCTAAGAAACCTAATCATGTTTACAAACTTCACAAAGCTCTTTATGGTCTTAAACAAGCTCCTAGAGCGTGGTATAAATGCTTGACCATGTTCCTTATTGAAAAAGGCTTTGAAATTGGAAAAATTGATTCTACTCTTTTTACTAAAAGGGTTAATGGAGAACTTTTTGTGTGCCAAATCTATGTTGATGATATTATATTTGGTTAAATTAACCCTCACTTTAGTGAGAAGTTTGGAAAGCTAATGTCAGAGAAGTTTGAGATGTCTATGATGAGTGAACTCAAATTCTTTCTTGGTTTGCAAATCATGCAAACTAAGGAAGGCACCTTTCTCTCTCAAACAAAGTACACCAAGGACTTATTCAAGAAGTTCAATATGCAAGAATGCAAAGGTATGACTACACCCATGCCTACTAGTGGACATCTTGATTTGACCAAAGATGGTGAACCGGTTGATCAAAAGGTTTATCGCTCTATGGTTGGTTCATTGTTATATCTATGTGCTTCACGTCCCGATATTATGCTAAGTGTGTGCATGTGTGCACGATATCAAGCCGCCCCTAAAGAATGTCATCTTAAGGCTGTGAAAAGGATAGTGAGATACTTAATTCACACACCAAATTTTGGCATTTGGTATCCAAAGAGGGCCTCTTTTAATCTTGTTGGCTACTCCGACTCGGACTATGCCGGCGACAATGTTGATAGGAAGTCCACTTCGGGTACTTGTCAATTTCCTGGTAGATCTCTTGTGTCTTGGTCTTCCAAGAAACAAAACTCGGTATCCTTATCCACCGCCGAAGCGGAATACATTGCCGCTGGTTCATGTTGTGCTCAATTACTTTGGATGACCCAAACTCTTAAATATTATGGGATATATGTGTAACATGTTCAATTGCTTTGTGACAATGAAAGTGCTATCAAGATTGGTCACAATCCCGTGCAACACTCTCGAACTAAGCATATTGAAGTTCGCCATCATTTCATTCGAGATCATGTTGCCAAAGGGGACATTAATCTTAAACATGTTCGCACCGATAAGCAATTAGCGGATATCTTCACTAAACCACTTGATGAGAAAGTGTTTTGCAGGTTAAGAGGTATATTGAACATCATTGATGCTTCAAACTTGGAGTAGGAACTCCATTTGGATACATGCAAGGCATGAGCCTATGGCTAATCCTTGATATTTCTCTCATGATGATAATCTTATGTCTTGGATATATTTGCACCTTGCATGTTATCTAACCCGTGTAGGTACTTGGATGAATCTAAATCTATGATATTGCAACTCACTCACATCTTGAGCAATCTCTACATCACCAAGTCTCTACACAATGGTGGTTGAAGACAAGGAAGCACGAAACCATTCAAACATATCATTTGACAAATTTGAGTATCATGATTGTCATTTTGGATACACAAGTGCTCTTCCTTGCAAAAACTAACCCATGTAGGTAGATGAACTCAAATTCCAAAGTGGTGCTCCCAACTCTTGATGAGCTAGATCAACCTTGAGCAACCCACATAAGTTCAACTACATGATCACGATCAACACCACCATCCAAGGTATGTTATTCCATCTTAGAGAAGCTTTACTCCAAGTTATGAGTCAAAGCTACTCGACAAGATGTGAATACACCAAGATGCTTAAACGAAAAATGGTAACCCCATTTTGAGCTTAAATGATGAGTATGACCCATGATCAAGTGATCTCACTTGACTCCTAAGTCAATATACTCTAACATAGGTGACTTTGTCGCCGACCAACTCTAGATGAAGTTTTGTTGTGTTCTTTTCTGTGCTCTTGCATTTGTCTCATGCATATTTGTTTCCCCTTTCAAAAAAAACTTCATCTAGATTTCTTTTCTGTTTCTATTTGTTCTGCATTCCCTTTATCCAATTCATTGCAAATCTTTCAGATAATTCCTTGACAATCCTTGTGAGATCTTACTTGTCTAGTGAGTTGAGGTGACAAGTGTTTTCTCTGCGATGAACTGGATCTCACCGGTCTGATGCCTTCGGTCCAACCGAATTCTTTCGGTGCAACCGAAGCTCACAACTCGGTGCCACCGATTTCACTACAGGAAAGACAGCTTGCCACTTGTTCTTGCATTCTTTTTTGATCCAGCTTCACTCAATGGTTCTTGTCCTCTACCAGGATCACATTCAACTTGCTGCTTTATTCTGTGACTCAAGGACCAAACCCATTTGTAACAAATATCCAGAAGAACCCTTCTTGGAAATTGATGTCAAAGGGGGGGGGGGAGAGAGATCACATCAAAGCTTAATCATATCTATAGGGGGAGAGAATACTCAAAGGGAGAGAAGACCCAAGATGCTTGGTATTCAAGAGGAGAGAAGTCACATGTCTTCAAGAGGGGAAAGACATGTTTGTTTGCATTATCTCCGATTATTTTGTTTGAGCTCTGATTTTCTGTTCCCTATCTTCTCCCAGTATCCCATGCTAGATTCAGGGGGAGCAAGACATCTAAGGGAAGGAAATCCTTAAATTCATTGCACATCTTTACCTTTGGGGACATGTCTATATTCAATGTGGTACTTAGTACACCTTCTCTACATGTCATCCCAGTCTTGGTTCTCTTGTGGTTTCTTTTGTCTACTCTGGCCAGTAGGTGTATCTATGTTATCTAACCTTGTTTACGCAGGTTCATTTCTTCCTAAGCCAACTCAAGACCACAAAGTAAGTATATGCATCACAGTCATGTGTATGAGGTTTTCTTGCTGATGTACATATTGTTTGCAAGAAGGACTCATGAGCGTAAAGGTACATTTCCCATATTCACATCTTTTGCACTGATGCATATAGCCAAGATACATGTAACACATTGCTTACTCTGTCATTCTTATGCATTCACATGCTCCTATATTCCATATTTACATGATTGCATACATGTAGGGGGAGCCTATGCATGTTACATGTATTTCCAAAGCTTTACTTGTTATTCTCTATATCTTTATCTAAAGCTTTGATGTATGTTGTCATCAATTACCAAAAAGGGGGAGATTGAAAGCACAAGTGCTCCCTGGGTGATTTTGGTAATTTATGTCAACATATCTCTTGTTGGACTAATACTTTTACCTAGTATGTTTCAGATAAGTTCAACAATGGAGTGGCATGGAATAGAGGATGTGGAACCCCTTCAAGATGCTAAGGACAAAGGATCAAGCTCCAAGCACAAGACTCTACTCTTTCTATTTTAGTGATCCAAGATCACATTGAGTCTATAGGAAAAGCCAATACTATCAAGAGGGGATGATGTGTTGTCTAATGGCTTGCTTGCTCAAAGTGCTTAGTGATATGCTCCAAAGCCCTCAACCACTTTCTCACATCCACATATGACCCAAACCAAAAGTCCAACTCGGCCCTACGATTCTTTCTATCTGGCGCCACCGATTTCATATGTCATAGCCACTGCCACAAACCCTAGTAAAATCGGTCTCACCGATAGGGATCTCGGTCTCACCGAGATGGGATTGTAATCTCTCTGTGTATGTCCATTACCAAAATCGGTCCAACCGAGTTTGTGTAATCGGTCCTACCGAGATTACAATGCAAACTCTCTGTTCCTCTTCATAACATTTCGGTCCAACCGAGATGAGCGAATCGGTCCCACCTAGTTTGCCTGACCAACTCTCTGGTTAGCTTATTACCAAAATCGGTCCCACCGTGGTTGAGTAATCAGTCTCACCGAGATTACGTTATGCCCTAACCCTGAACATACGGTCCCACCGAGTTGACATGTCGGTCCCACCGAAAATCCTAACGGCCACATTATTTGCTAAATCGGTCTGACCGAGTTTGATGATTCGGTCCCACCGAGATTGGTAAGTTGTGTGTAACGGTTAGATTTTGTGTGGAGGCTATATATACCCCTCCACCCACTCTTCATTCATGGAGAGAGCCATCAGAACATGCCTACACTTCCAACATACATTTTCTGAGAGAGAACCACCTACACTTGTGTTGAGGTCAAGATATTCCATTCCTACCATATGAATCTTGATCTCTAGCCTTCCCCAAGTTGCTTTCCACTCAAATCTTCTTTCCACTCAAATCTTCTTTCCACCAAATTCAAATCCTGTGAGAGAGAGTTGAGTGTTGGGGAGACTATCATTTGAAGCACAGGAGCAAGGAGTTCATCATCAACACACCATTTGTTACTTCTTTGAGAGTGGTGTCTCCTAGATTGGCTAGGTGTCACTTGGGAGCCTGCAACAAGAATGTGGAGTTGAACCAAGGAGTTTGTAAGGGCAAGGAGATCACCTACTTCATGAAGATCTACCCTAGTGAGGCAAGTCCTTCGTGGGCGACGGCCATGGTGGGATAGATAAGGTTTCTTCTTCGTGGAACCTTCGTGGGTGGAGCCCTCCGTGGACTCGCGCAGCCGTTACCCTTCGTTGGTTGAAGTCTCCATCAACGTGGATGTACGATAGCACCACCTATCGGAACCACGGCTCAAAAATCTCTGTGTCTCCAAATTGCGTTTGCACACTCCAATCCCATCCCTTTACATTCTTGCAATTTGCATGCTTTACTTTCTGCTGCTCATATTCTCTTTGCATGCTTGCTTGATATGTATTGTGATTGTTAAACTTGTGCCAAAACTCCACTTCAACTTAAAGAAATTAAAAACAGCAACTTTTCTTGCTTAGAGTCTATTCACCCCCTCTAGACACCTCTTCTCGATCCTTTCAACTCCTTATTCCATAATCCATCAAATCTTTACCCAAAACTTGAAAACTTCACAACACAAAACTCAACAGAAAATCTCATGAGCTCCGTTAGTGCAAGAAAGAAAACCACTACTTTAAGGTACTGTAATGAACTCATTATTTATTTACATTGGTGTTAAACCTACTGTATTGCAACTTCTGTATGGTTCATACCCCCTGATATTAGCCATAGATTCATCAAAATAAGCAAACAACACACGAAAAACAGAATCTGTCAAAAACAGAACAGTCTGTAGCAATCTGTAACTTTTGAATACTTATGGAACTCTAAAAAACCTACAAAAATAGAAAGTCCTAGGAAATTTTTATATTAATCTTCTGCAAAACGAATCAACTAAAAATCACGTTTTTGTGATTTATTAAAAAATTTCTCGTGCGTGCAAAGTTTCTGTTTTCCAGCAAGATCAAATTAACTATCACCCAAGATGATCCTATAGGTTCTACTTGGCACAAACACTAATTAAAACATAAAACCACATCTAACCAGAGGCCAGATTAATTATTTAATACTAAACTGGAGCAAAAAGTAAAGAACAAAAATAAAATTGGGTTGCCTCCCAACAAGCGCTATCATTTAACGCCCCTAGCTAGGCATAAAAGCGAGAATAGATCTAAGTATTGCCATAATAATAAGATAAATCACGAAAACTAATATCATATTCCCTACGTTCAGCAGCAAGTTTTCTTTGTGGCTAGCAAAAGTAATTAAAAGGGCTAAATTTAATGGGACAGAAGTCCCCAAGATCAAGCTCGGGAGGTATGGGTTCCTCCTTCGGTCCCTCATATTGCACAACCAATTCATCATTATAAGCATTCTTTTGGCAGAAAGTCATGAGCCTATGCTCAAGAGAAAATCCTAACCCATTGTTTTGAATAGCAAAATCATTATTAATTTCAGAAATTCTATCAACTAGAACATCGGTAGGAACCTTTTTTCTAAGGTTTTCATTAAAAGCAACATGATCTAAAGATTGTAAACGCATTATGTCCTCTTGATTGAAGAGTATTGCCTCTATGGGAGGACGGCCAACGTCCACCCTATAGTGCGCAAAAATTTCTTTGGCTTCTTGTATTATAAATCTGAACTCATGTGCCAAAAAGATAGTAGCTGCACGCTTAACAGAAGAATGCTCAATATTGGAAAATTCTAGGAAAATCCTTTGTATGCAAGGATGCATATGCATAAACTGTCTTCCAAGTTCAACTATAAGCAAGGGCATAGCATCCTCAAGACTACTAGTTATATGAAGAATAGATCCACCCATAGCGGGCAAAGCACCGGCACAAGTAAAGAAATCTTGAATAACCCCTTTTCCAATAATATTAACACTACCGATTCGAAACCTTTTAGTATGTAAGATGGTGGTTCTTCAACAGGATCATCAAAAGCATCAAAGTTTCCCATGTTATTACTATTGTCCTTATCAACGATAACCTCCCCAGTTTTAGACATAGCGGCAGTAAATGCGAGGAGCAAGCGAAAAAGAGGCGAACGGGAAAGAAAGGGCGAATAAAACGGCAAGGGTGAAGTGGGGGAGAGGAAAACGAGAGGTAAATGGCAAATAACGTAATGCAAGGGAGATGAGTTTGTGATGGGTCCTTGGTATGTCTTGACTTGTGCGAAGACCTCCCCGGCAACGGCGCCAGAAATCCTTCTTGCAACCTCTTGAGCACTGCGTTGGTTTTCCCTTGAAGAGGAAAGGGTGATGCAGAAAAGTAGCGTAAGTATTTCCCTTAGTTTTTGAGAACCAAGGTATCAATCCAGTAGGAGGCTACACGCAAAGTCCCTCGTACCTACTAAAACAAACAAGAACCTCGCAACCAACGCGATAAAGGGGTTGTCAATCCCTTCACGGCCACTTGCGAAAGTGAGATCTGATAGAGATAATAAGATAAGATAAATATTTTTGCTATTTTTGTGATATAGATTGAAAAGTAAAGATTGCAAAATAAAGTAAATCGGAAACTTATATGATGGAAAATAAACCCGGGGCCATAGGTTTCACTAGTGGCTTCTCTCAAGATAGCATAAGTATTACGGTGGGTGAACAAATTACTGTTGAGCAATCGATAGAAAAGTGCAAAGTTATGAGAATATCTAGGCATGATCATGTATATAGGCATCACGTCCACGACGAGTAGACCGACTCCTGCCTGCATGTACTACTATTACTCCACACATCGACCGCTATCCAGCATGCATCTAGAGTATTAAGTTCATAAGAATAGAGTAATGCATTAGGCAAGATGACATGATGTAGAGGGATAAACTCAAGCAATATGATATAAACCCCATATTTTTATCCTTGATGGAAACAATACAATACGTGCCTTGCTGCCCCTGCTGTCACTGGGAAAGGACACCACAAGATTGAACCCAAAGCTAAGCACTTCTCCCATTGCAAGAATGATCAATCTAGTAGGCCAAAGAAAACTAATAATTCGAAGAGACTTGCAAAGATAACCAATCATACATAAAATAATCCAGAGGAGATTCAAATATTTCTCATAGACAAACTTGATCATAAACCCACAATTCATCGGATCTCGACAAACACACCGCAAAAATAGTTACATCAAATAGATCTCCAAGAAGATCGAGGAGAACATTGTATTGAGATTCAAAGAGAGAGAAGAGGCCATCCAGCTAATAACTATGGACTCGAAGGTCTGTGGTAAACTACTGACAACTCATCGAAGAGGTTATGGTGTTGGTATAGAAGCCCTCCGTGATCGATTCCCCCTCCGGCGGAACACCGGAAAAGGCTCCAAGATGGGATCTCGCGGGTATAGAAGGTTGCGATGGTGGAAATAGGGTTTCGTGGTGCCCCTGGATGTTTTCGGGGTATGGTGATATATATAGGCGAAGGAAGTCGGTCAGGGGAGCCACGAGGGGCCCACGAGGGTGGGGGCGCGCCCACCCCCCAGGGCACGCCTTGGACCCTCGTGGCCGCCTCGTTTGCTTCTTGACGTCCACTCCAAGTCTCCTGGATTGCATTTGTTCCAAAGATAACTCTCACGAAGGTTTCATTCCGTTTGGACTCCGTTTGACATTCCTTTTCTGCGAAACACTGAAATAGGCAAAAATACAACAATTTGGGCTGGGCCTCCAGTTATTAGGTTAGTCCCGAAAATGATATAAAAGTGTATAGTAAAGCCCATAACATCCAAAATGGGTAATAGCATGGAACACTCAAATATTATAGATACATTGGAGACGTATCATGGTCCAAGTCGTTTTCGTTGGTAGGAAAAGTATGCCTCTAAAAAATAAATTTTATCTCTTAATTTAAGCTTTGAGCTCTATCACCTCTACAAATCCCTACTTCCCTCTACGAAGGGCCTTTCTTTTACTTATGCAATTTTATTTCTGAATCTGAGTCTCCATCTTCTCTTATAAAGAACCAACTAAGGGGCACTATGATCATATTTGAGCATTGGGTGTAGCTAATATTCGAGTATGTCTCATGAATGGATCAATGATTGAGCATGATGGGCTAGGGATAACTTGCTTTAGTGTTGATATTTTGAAAGACATGGTTGCTTGTTGGTATGCTTGAGTATTCAAGTCTTCATGTCAAAACTAGACTATTGCTTTGAATCATATAAAAGTCCATATGTCCATGCTATAAAGAAAAGAATCTGATGAACATGTTAAGCAGCATTCCACATCAAAAATTCTGTTTTTATCATTTACCTACTCGAGGATGAGCAGGAATTAAGCTTGGGGATGCTGATACGCCTCCAACGTATCTATAATTTTTTATTGTTCCATGCTGTTATATTATAATTCTTGGATGTTTTACAATAATTTTATAGTCATTTTATATGATTTTTTGGTACTAACCTATTGACATAGTGCCCAGTGACATTTATGTTTTCTGCATGTTTTTTACATCACAGGAAATGAATATCAAACGGAGTCCAAACGCAACGCAACTCCTGGAGGAATTTTTTTGGGCCAGAAGAAAGCCAATGGGCCAAGGAAGCACCTGAGGGGCTGCTCGAGGTGAGTAGCACCCACCAGGGCGCGCTAGGGGGCCCAGGCACGCCCTCGGGGGGGAGGGGGGTGCCCACCTCGGGTGCCACCCGAACCGCCTCTTTGCTCTATATATACCAAAATATTCCAGAAACCGTAGGGAAGGGTATGAAATATTGATCCAGCCGCCGCAGAGTCCTCAACCACCAGATCCAATCTAGACACCGTCATGGAGGGGTTCACCACTTCCATTGGTGCCTCTCCTATGATGCGTGAGTAGTTCTTTGTAGACCTACGGGTCCGTGTTTAGTAGCTAGACGACTTCCTCTCTCTCTTGATTATCAATACAATGGTCTCTTGGAGATCCATATGATGTAAGTCTTTTGGCGGTGTGTTTGTTGGGATCCGATGAACTTTGAGTTTATGATCAGATCTATGTTTTTTATCCATGAAAGTTATTTGAGTCTTCTTTGATCTCTTATATGCATTATTGCTTATAGCCTCGTACTTCTCCGATATTTGGGTTTTGTTTGGCCAACTTCATCTATTTATCTTACAATGGGAAGAGGTGCTTTGTAGTGGGTTCGATCTTACAGTGCTTGATCCCAGTGACAGAAGGGGAACCGACACGTACGTATCGTTGCTACTAAGGAGAACAAGATGAGATCTATATCTGCCGCAATAGATAAACGGATCTCATCTACATCATGTCATCGTTTTTATTGCATTACTCCGTTTTCTCATGAACTTAATACACTAGATGCATGCTGGATAGCGGTCGATGTGTGGAGTAATAGTAGTATATACAGGTAGGAGTCGGTCTACTAATCTTGGATGTGATGCCTATATAATAATCATTGCCTGGATATCATCATGATTATTTGAAGTTCTATCAATTGCCCAACAGTAATCATTTTCCCACCGTTTGCTATTTTTCTCGAGAGAAGCCACTAGTGTAACCTACGGCCCCCGGGTCACTCTTCATCATATTTGACTTTGCGATCTAATTTCTCTTGCATTTATTTTCAGATCTATTAAACCAAAAATACAAAAATACCTTGCTGCAATTTATTTGTTCTGCAATATATTTATCCTATCTACCACTTTTTACCTCACGTTATTTGCCTACTTGAGGCGCTGTACCCGAAAGGGATTGACAACCCCTTTAACACGTCGGGTTGCGAGTATTTGTTATTTGTGTGCAGGTGCTGTTTACGTGGTGTGAGGAGGTTCTCCTACTGGTTCGATAACCTTGGTCTCATCACTGAGGGAAATACCTACCGTCGCTATACTGCATCATCCCTTCCTCTTTGAGGAAATACCGACATAGTTCTAGCAGACATCAGCCCACGGGTTCGAGAACTATGTAGACATGACCGAGACACCTCTCTGGTGAATAACCAATAGCGGAACCTGGATGCCTACATTGGTTCCTACATATTCTATGAATATCTTTATCGGTCGAACCATTATGACAACATACGCAATTTCCTTTGTCTGTCGGTATGTATTTGCCCGAGATTCGATAGTCGGTATCTTCATACCTAATCCAATCTCGTTACCGGCTAGTCTCTTTACTTGTTCCATAATACATCATCTCGTAACTAACTCGTTAGTCATTTGCTTGCAAGCTTATTATGATGTGTATTACCAAGAGGGCCAGAGATACCTCTCCGATACCCGGAGTGACAAATCTCAATCTCAATCCATGCCAACTCAACGAACACCTTCGGAGATACCTGTAGAGCATGTTTATGATCACCCAGTTATGTTGTGACGTTTGATAGCACACAAGATATTCCTCCGATATTTGGGAGTTGCATGATCTCATGGTCGAAGGAACATGTATTTGACATTCAAGAAAGAGTAGCAATAAACTGAACGATCATATGCTAAGCTAACGAATGGGTGTTGTCCATCACATCATTCTCCTAATGATGTGACCCCGTTATCAAATGACAAGACATATCTATGGTTAGGAAACCTTAACCATCTTTGATCAACGAGCTAGTCTAGTGGAGGCTTACTAGGGACACTGTATTTGTTTATGTATTCACATATGTATTTAAGTTTCCGGTCAATAAATTCTAGCATGAATAATAAACCTTTATCAGGATTAAGGAAATATAATAATAACCATTTTATTATTGCCTCTAGGGCATATTTTCATCATTCTCCCACTTGCACTAGAGTCAATAATCTAGTTCACATCGCCATGTGATTAACACCCATAGTTCACATCGCCATGTGACTAACACCCAAAGAGTTTACTAGAGTCAATAATCTAGTTCACATTACCATGTGGTTAATACCCAAAGAGTAGTAAGGTGTGATCATGTTTTGCTTGTAAGAGAATTTTAGTCAACGGGTCTGCCAAATTCAGATCCGTATGTATTTTTGCAAATTTCTATGTCTACAATGCTCTGCATGGAGCTACTGTAGCTAATTGCTCCGACTTCCAATATGTATCCAGATTGAGACTTATAGTCATCCAAATTGGTGTCAAATCTTGCATCGACATAACCTTTTATGGTGAACTCTTTATCACCTCCACAACCGAGAAACATTTTCTTAGTCTTCTTAGGTAACTAAGGATAATTTTTACTCGACCGTTGTCCAGTTATCCACTCCCTGGATCACTATTGTACCCCCTTGCCAAACTCATGGCAAGGCACACAACATGTCTGCTACAGAGCATGGCATAATTTATAGAACCTATGGTTGAGGCATAGGGAATGACTATCATTCTCTCTCTATCTTCTGCCGTGGTCGCGCTTTGAGTCTTACTCAACTTCACACCTTGCAACACAAATAAGAACCCTTTCTTTGACTGACCCATTTTAAATTTCTTCAAAAACTTTGCCAAGGTATGTGCTTTGTGAAAGTCCTATTAAGCGCCTCGATCTATCCCTATAGATCTTGATGCTCAATATGTAAGTGGCTTCACCAAGGTCTTTCATTGAAAAATCCCTAATCAATTATCCTTTTATGCTATCCAGAAATTCTATATCATTTCCAATCAGTAATATGTCATCCACATATAATATCAGAAATGCTACAGAGCTCCCACTCACTTTGTAGTAAATACAAGCTTCACCGTAAGTCCGTATAAAATCATGGGAACCGCTAGGCATCAGACTACTGATCCTAGCGCTTCCATCGGACTAGTCAAACACCGTTAGATTAGTTGGTTCTGTTTGTTGGATTAGTACTTACAACGTGAGCCTGCTTCCATGTGTTTGCTTCGTACAACTAATTGTAGCTTAAAATCACGTTGGTTCTGTTCATTGGGTACACTACATTTTCACGTGATCTTCTCCTCGGCCTAAATGCACCAAAAATCATGACAGGCTGCACCAAAAATCACGCGAGACTGAAACCATAATTCTATTTATTTCGTGTATTATTTTTCTTCCATAACTCTCGTACTTCAGAATACCCTCTACTCACGGAAATTTATCTAACATTTATATCCAGTGTAGCTTAATTTCTTCGATCTAACAAAACTTGAGAATTTGTCAAAGTGTAACTAAAATGTGCTTTTATCTATCAAGAAAAAAGGGGGAAAAGCTTCATATAATTTTCTATTGGTCCAAAGGAAATTTGCCTCGACGTAAGAATATTTATACCATGTGCTGACATAATATTTGCTTCCATCCAGAGAAGAAATGCTTCCGTTAGTCCTGAAATGTGCTTCAATATGACATGTTGATGTGTACTACGCAACCTTCTTCTTGTAGACATTGTTGGGCCTCCGAGTGCATAGGTTTATAGGACAGTAGCAAATTTCCCTCAAGTGGATGACCTAAGGTTTATCAATCCGTGAGAGGCGTAGGATGAAGATGGTCTCTCTCAAACAGCCCTGCAACCAAATAACAAAGAGTCTCTTGTGTCCCCAATACACCAATACAATGGTAAATTGTATAGGTGCACTAGTTTGGTGAAGAGATGGTGATACAAGTGCAATATGGATGGTAGATATAGGTTTTTGTAATCTGAAATTATAAAAACAGCAAGGTAGCAAGTGGTAAAAGTGAGCGAAAACGGTATTGCAATGCTACGAAACAAGTCCTAGGGTTCATACTTTCACTAGTGCAAGTTCTCTCAACAATGATAACATAAATAGATCATATAAAAATCCCTCAACAAGCAACAAAGAGTCACTCCAAAGTCACTAATAGCGGAGAACAAACGAAGAGATTATTGTAGTGTACGAAACCACCTCAAAGTTATTCTTTCCGATCAATCCATTGGGCTATTCCTATAAGTGTCACAAATAATCCTAGAGTTCATAGCAAAATAACACCTTAAGACACACATCAACAAAAACCCTAATGTCACCTAGATACTCCAATGTCACCTCAAGTATCAAGTATCCGCGGGTTTGATTATATGATATGCATCACACAATCTTAGATTTATCTATTCAAACCAACACAAAGAACTTCAAAGAGTGCCCCATAGTTTCTACCGGAGAGTCAAGACGAAAACTTGTGGCAACCCCTATGCATAAGTTCACAAGGTCACAGAACCCGTAAGTTGATCACGAAAACATACATCAAGATACCATAACGTGGAGGCACAATTATGAAAAAAAATATGAAGCAAATTATACACAACGAGGAAGCACAACTGTGTTGCGTATGGAGCAAATCGTACACGATGATGAAGAACAAGCATGATATAAACGAAGCATGGAAATTTAGAAAGCACCATACCAATGCAATCTCAATATATTTTGTGCAATTTTTCACGCCCACTGCCATTGATTCTAGTCGACGAGACTATGAACGAGGCATAAAAGACCAGCGAAAAATGTCAGTTGCTGATCCACACCGCCGATCGACTAGTGAGGGTACGACACCAACGGCTGGGTGGCGCTCCAACGTGGAAAGATGGGGGCTCATCGGGTTGGGGCATTGGAGAAAAACTAGGGCGACACAGGAGAGAAGAATGGTGCGTCGTCGTGTATCCAGAGCTCGGTGGCGCCGTGGATCAGAAGTAGCGGAGGCGATGATGCATTCCACAGGAGAAAATGATGCTGTGTATTGGGAGACATGGGGGATGAAGCTCTCCGTCCATTCATTGTGGGATGATTAATGCTTACATAATGGGCAGCGAGATTAGTGGAGACATGAGAGTTTTTGTACGAGGAAAACGACCAGTTAATATAATATTTGTTGGAAGGTCTCAGCCGTGTGATGAAAGAGAAATCAATGGCTCTGGACTAGTCTGGCGATTGGAATATATCAGATGTCTGGCACAAAGTGTTTCCCTAAAATCATATCCTTTGATCACCTCATCAAAGCGTATGTTCCTACTCCGAGATGCTTACAGTAGTCCTTAGATGGATCGCTTGTTGGGGAACGTAGTAATTTCAAAAAATTTCCTACGCACACGCAAGATTATGGTGATGGCATAGCAACGAGAGGGGAGAGTGTATGTCCACGTACCCTCGTAGACCGTAAGCGGAAGCGTTATAACAACACGGTTGATGTAGTCGTACGCCTTCACGATCCGACCGATCCAAGTACCGAACGCACGGCACCTCCGAGTTCAGACACGCTCAGCTCGATGACGATCCCCGGCTCCGATCCAGAAAGCGTCGGGGATGAGTTCCACAAGACGACGGCGCAGTGACGATGATGATGCTCCACGGCGCAGGGCTTCGCCTAAGCTCATGACGATATGACTCTACGGTGCAGGGCTTCGCTTAAGCTCCGCGACGATATGACCGAAGTGGAATATGGTGGAGGGGGCACCGCACACGGCTAAGGAACGATCCGTAGATCAACTTGTGTGTCATGGGGTGCCCCCCTGCCCCCGTATATAAAGGAGCAAGGGGGTGCGGCCAGCCCTAGGAGGAGGCGCGCCGGAGGAGTCCTACTCCCACCGGGAGTAGGACTCCCCCCCTTCCTAGTTGGATTAGGACTTGGGGAGGGGAAGAGGAAGGGGCGCCGCCTCTCCTTGTCCTATTCGGACTAGGGGAGGGGCGCGGCCTGCCCCGGCCGCCCTCCTCTTCTCCCTTATGGCCCATTAAGGCCCATTGACCCCGGGAGGGTTCTGTAACCCCGGTGTTCCGTAAAATCGATTTCACCCGAACTATTCAAGTCCAAACATAGGCTTCCAATATATCGATCTTTATGTCTCGACCATTTCGAGACTCCTCGTCATGTCCGTGATCACATCCGGGACTCAACAAACTTCAGACATCAAAACTTATAAACTCATAATAAACTGTCATCGTACGTTAAGCGTGCGGACCCTACGGGTTCGAGAACTATGTAGATATGACCTAGAACTATTCTCGGTCAATAACCAATAGCGGAACCTGGATGCCCCTATTGGTTCCTACATATTCTTCGAAGATCTTTATCGGTCAAACTGCATAACGACATACGTTGTTCCCTTTGTCATCGGTATGTTACTTACCCGAGATTCGATCGTCGGTATCCAATACCTAGTTCAATCTCGCTTTCCGCAAGTCTCTTTACTCGTTCCGTAATACATCATCTCACAACTAACTTATTAGTTGCAATGCTTGGAAGGCTTATGTGATGTGTATTACCGAGAAGGCCTAGAGATACCTCTCCGACAATCGGAGTGACAAAACCTAATCTCAAATACGCCAACCCAACATGTACCTTTGGAGACACCTGTAGTACTCCTTTATAATCACCCGATTCGCCAGGACGCTTGGTAGCACCAAAGTGTTCCTCCGTAAACGGAGTTGCATAATCTCATAGTTACAGGAACATGTATAGGTCATGAAGAAAGCAATAGCAATATACTAAACGATCAAGTGCTAAGCTAACGGAATGGGTCATGTCAATCACATCATGCTCCTAATGATGTGATCCCATTAATCAAATAACAACACATGTCTATGGTCGGAAACATAACCATCTTTGATTAATGAGCTAGTCAAGTAGAGGCATACTAGTGATTGTATGTTTGTCTATGTATTCACACATGTATTATGTTTCCGGTTAATACAATTCTAGCATGAATAATAAACATTTATCATGATATGAGGAAATAAATAATAACTTTATTATTGCCTCTAGGGCATATTTCCTTTAGTATCCCACTTGCACTAGAGTCAATAATCTAGATTACACAGTAATGATTCTAACACCCATGGAGTCTTGGTGCTGATCATGTTTTGCTCGTGGAAGAGGCTTAGTCAACGGGTCTGCAACATTCAGATCTGTATGTATCTTGCAAATCTCTATGTCTCCCACTTGGACTTGGTCCCGAATGGAATTGAAGCGTCTCTTGATATGCTTGGTCCTCTTGTGAAATCTGGATTCCTTTGCCAAGGCAATTGCACCAAAGATTGTCACAGAAGATCTTCATTGGTCCCGATGCACTAGGTATGACACCTAGATCGGAAATGAACTCTTTCATCCAGACTCCTTCATTTGCTGCTTCCAAGCAGCTATGTACTCCGCTTCACATGTAGATCCCGCCACGACGCTTTGTTTAGAACTGCACCAACCGACAGCTCCACCGCTTAATAAAAATACGATCCGGTTTGCGATTTAGAATCGTCCGGATCGTGTCAAAGCTTGCATCGACGTAACCATTTACGACTAGCTCTTTGTCACCTCCATATACGAGAAACATATCCTTAGTCCTTTTCGGTATTTCAGATGTTCTTGACCGCTGTCCATGATCCACTCTGGATTACTTTGGTACCTTCCTGCCAAGCTTATTGCTAAGCATACGCCGTGTCTGGTACACAACATTGCATACATGATAGAGCATATGGCTGAAGCATAGGAACATCTTTCATTTTCTCTCTATCTTCTGCTTGTGGTCGGGCATTGAGTCCGACTCAATTTCACACCTTGTAATACAGGTAAAAATCCTTTCTTTGCCTGATCCATTTTGAACTTTTTCAAAACTTTATCAAGGTATGTGCTTTGTGAAAGTCCAATTAAGCGTCTTGATCTATCTCTATAGATCTTGATGCCCAATATGTAAGCAGCTTTACCGAGGTCTTTCATTGAAAAACTTTTATTCAAGTATCCTTCTATGCTATCCAGAAATTCTATATCATTTCCAATCAACAATATGTCATCCACATATAATATCAGAAATGCTACAGAGCTCCCACTCACTTTCTTGTAAATACAGGCTTCTCCAAAAGTCTCAGATAAAACCATATGCTTTGATCACACTATCAAAGCGCTTATTCCAACTCCGAGAGGCTTGCACCGACCATAAATTGATCGCTGGAGCTTGCACACTTTGTTAGCACCCTTTGGATCAACAAAACCTTCTGGTTGCATCATATACAACTCTTCTTCTAGAAATCCATTCAAGAATGCAGTTTTTACATCCATTTGCCATATTTCATAATTATAAAATGCAGCAATTGCTAACATGATTCGGACAGACTTAAGCATCGCTACGGGTGAGAAAGTCTCATCGTAGTCAACCCCTTGAACTTGTTGAAAACCTTTCGCAACAAGTCGAGCTTTATAGACAGTTATATTACCATCAGCGTTAGTCTTCTTCTTAAAGATCCATTTATTCTCAATGGCTTGCCGATCATCGGGCAAGTCAACCAAAGTCCATACTTTGTTCTCATACATGGATCCCATCTCAGATTTCATGGCTTCCAGCCATTTTGCGGAATCTGGTTACGATTACGACGTTCGGACACACCATTTCGTTGTAACATCCCAATTTTATTAAATTTGGAGGTTAATAGAATCATTCAATGCATATCATATTTCTTTGCATTTTGGAGTTTTTAAAAACATTCAAATAATATTTTTCCACTCGAGAAAAACAAATGAGAGGGGATAAGATGACTTCCTCAAAATATAAAAGAGTGGGAAATTTTATTTTGAATATTATTTGAAGTTTTGGAGTTTGTTGGTATTTGGTTTATTTGCAAAAAAATGCATTAATTACATTATATTTTAAAAATGTTCTGTGCTTAAGTTAATGTTCATTAGGTTCTAAATATTGTATAGTTATTTTAGAAATTATTGTGGTATTTTTATTAATTCATTTGAATTATTTAGGGCCACTTTAGTGTTCGGTGTTTAAAAAAAACGCACACACACAACCTGGACCGTGGCCAGCTCGGCCCAGGAGCACCCCACAGGCCAGCGAGGCCAAGGCCCAGCCACAGCTCTAGGGCAGCCAACGGCAACGCCAGAGGCCAGGCCAAGACGCACGAGCCGCCTGGCCTCCCTTTCGCTCGCGCTGCCGCCGCTTCGTGTGGGACCCGCACCCTGTGTCGTCCCTAACCTCCCGCAGACCTCGCTTGATAGCACGCGCTTTACGCACACACCAACCCGCCGGCGAAGCTCTAGGGATAGAGCTTATCCTCGCTCCCGAGCCCTCTCTCCGCCTATAAGAAGCCCTCGACCCCTCTCTCCATTCTCGCCACTCCACGTCGCCCTCGCTCCTCGCAACCACCGCCTTTGCCGCGTTGGATCTCGCCGAGCCGAGTATCTCGCCGAGTCTTCCGTCGCCAGACTCCCCTACCTTCACTTTGTTTCATCAATCTTCATTACTCGCCGAGGCGCATCTTGTTGACATGTTTTTGCCGCCTAGGTCTCGCCGAACCGCCGCCTCGACGACCTGCGTCCTCGCCGGAGCGCCGGAGCCGCCGCCCTCTACCTCGCTGCCCCGGGCGCCCCGACCACCACCGACCCCACCACCGGACCGCCCTCGCCACGCCCGTCCTCCCCGACACCTCCGCTGCCGCCAGGACCCGCCGCCCCGTCACCGCCCGACTCCGGCGCCGCTGTCGTCGTCGTCGTCGAGGTAAGCGAACCGTTCGCTCGCTGTTCGTTAGTTTTTTTTTATTTTTTTTCTCTAGATCGGTTTAGTTTAGTGTTTTTTTATCGGTTCATCCGGTTTAGATTAAACCGATCTCGGTTTTAGTTTTTTTCTAGCCGCGGTAGCCGTTTTACTTAAGTAGCGGTCGTTCGCCGTGTACGCTTCCGCAGCGAACGCTGCCAGCCACCCGCAGCCCGCCACGTGGCCAGGGGCCTGCATGTAGTAAATTTAATTTTCTGTTTCACTGCTTAGTCCCTAGAAATCACAGGTTAGTCCCTGAGCTTAGATTAACCATAACTTTTTAACCGTAGATCCAAACTCGATGAAACCAGCGGCAAATTCTTCGTATTGTTTAGACCTATCCAGTGGTATCCTTTTTGCAAACTTTTGTCAGATTCAAATTTTAATTTATTCAGATTTGAATTCAAACTTCAAATGGCCATATCTCTCAAACCGTAGCTCCGATTAAGTTGATTCTTTTTGCACTTTGTCACCGTAGACAAACCCTATCACCGGGAACTTTGTCACAATAATTTTCACACAATAGAATCTGCCTATTAATATTTTACTAGTATGCATAGTATGCACTATAGTTCACATCACTTATTGAACCATGTGCCTATGTTGTTTTGCACCTAGAAAATTTTCATGCTAGTTAAGTGTGATGTTTGTTCATTTGGTTTTTCCGAGACTTCGCTTTGCATGTTCTTTCCGGTTCTCTAGAATGTTTGCTTATGTTTGTTTATCTTCTTTGCGGTAGATTGCGGTCTGTGCGAAGCAGAATATTATCAGTCTTTAGAATTCAACCAGCAGTACCAAGGCAAGTTGCATCTTGATCATATTTCATTACCTATGTTTTTATTATGCACGTAGTTCTTTGCAGTAGGACTGCATGATAGAAATTGATGCCGCATGACTATGCTTTTCACCCAGTAGTTCATTGAGGTAGGTCTGAACCTTATAACATTGTCGCCATCGTTTTACATTATGTTGCTTCGCTAAGTAGACGTGGATTGGGGAGTGATCATTGTAAAGTATGAGTGACAATGTAGTAAATAGGACCTAAGATAATTAATGAACTACCTGGGCGGAAACTTGTTGGAATGGTGGCGGCAAAGCAATGGGGCACATGGGAAATCCATGGTGGTGCACCACTAGTGGACCGTCCTTCGAGCTCAAAGAGATCAATCGTATTCTCATGTCTAGAAGCTTACGTGTGCAGCCACAAGCCAATATGGGCTCTGCTTAGTTGAGTAGTTAGTGTGCCCCTTCCGGATGGGCTAGCGAGATGTAGAATGATGTAGGTGTACCGCCTATCCGTGGGTTAAGGGGAACATTTTCGAAAGACTATGTCTCGATCTTCCGATCATGGAGGTGGTCGAGTCTTGTGGGGAAAAGTGCGCAATCTCTGCAGAGTGTAAAACCTAATCGATTAGCCGTGTCCCCGGTTACGGACAAGTTGAGCATCTAGTAGTGGAAATGGCGGGAGATCTCCTCACCTTTAATTAAACAGTTGGGATTTAAATGAAACTTGGGAACGGATGGAGTTGGGTTGCCAACTCACCCTATGCAAATGTGTAGTAGTAGAATAACATCTTTTCTAATAGGGAAAAACTAGCTTTATGCAAAAACTAAACTTAGAGCTTTCCACCAGCCAAATTGCATGTACAAATAGTCTCTTTACACTTGTGATGTGACTTGCCAGTACATTCAATGTACTGACCTATATGGCTGCAACTTATCACGTTGCAGATATATCCGACGAGGATTAAGGTGCGATAGGTCGATGTTCTACACTCAACCTTGCTCGTGGAGTTGGACTCATTTACTACTTTGCTTCCGCAGATTTGTTTATTGGCTCTATGCCCTATTTTGTAATAAATGTATTGCTCCCGGACTATCGATGTAATAAAGAGATGTGTGTTATTTCTGTTATTTCATCGAGTCTTCGTGTGTGCTAGCAAGTCGATCCAGGACTAGCACGGTAAGCCACGAGACTTCGACTCTTACCGAGTCGGGTCGCTACAAGATGGTATCAGAGCACACGTTGACTGTAGGACGCGACCCCTAGAAAATGGAAAAGCCATAGGATAAAAAACTTTATTTTTTCACTTTCCCTATATATCCTTTGGTCTCGTACCGTCTTTACTTCAGTACTAATTTCTTCCCTCTTTCAAAATGTAGATGTCGTCCGCCATTGTCGAGTTCGAGCAGCCCGATGAGACCATGCCCTTTGGACGGCAGCTGATGAAGATAGTGAAGCACCTGAAGATTGGGCTTCCCACCTTTAATGGAACCTTCACCGCCACCTTGCCCGAGGAGACACGTTGGAGGATCGATGCCCATATCCCCGGACGCATCCTCGAAAACCGCACCAAGCCCATTGATTTCGGTGGATACTGCAACATGGGGCTTGGGCAGGGCATCGCTGCTCACATTGCTCTCGGGCGCGTTCGGGAGGAGTATGACAAAGACCTCAAGAGGTCCTCCTTCGTGATGTACGGACGCCGCGACGCAAATGGAGATGTGGTGCGTACCCTGGAGGACGAGACGATAGCATCCCATATCCAGGACATGGAGGATCACATTCGTATGATGGAGCTGGAGTTGTCTGACAACATGATCGTCATCAAGAACCTCATGACCCGCAAGGCCGATCTCGAGGAGGAACTCTAGGACGCTCGCATCAAGCATGAGGGAGAGCTGGACGCACTGCAGGAGAAGATCGGCGACCTGAAGCTTGAGCTTGAGGAGGCCGAGGACAAGCTGGATGAGGGAGAAAACATCCAGGAGGATCACTCTTATGGAGATTTCATCAGCCAGGACAAGGACCAGGATGATGAGCTTGGAGATGACGACACAGACAGTGATGCAAGGACACCTGATGTCCACATGGTTGACTGGTCCTCATCCGATGAGAGTTAGATCGTATACCACCATGAGAGTTAGAAATTCGATTTCGTTATCCGATTAGTTTTATCTCATTTGTGAGACCTTGTCAAATCTTGTGACATGGCTTACCTTAGGTTTGATTGTTCTTGTGGACCTCTTGATTGAAATTGAATTGGAGTGAGTTGAAGTTTTATTGCTATCATGTGCATATGGGTAGTGTGATTTTACTCACTAGGCCTTATTCTATTCTAACCTCTCATCCACTCTAAACCCATCGATGCCTCCAAGACGTGACCACAGGTTCAACTTTTCACGGAGCTCACGAATTGATCCAACAGCAGAATGCTCTTATGCAGATGCTCATTCGTAACTGAACCGCACCAACCACAACAACAACCCACCGCCGCCACCCCCAGTTGACAGTCTTACCCGTTTTCTGAGGCTGAACCCACCCGTGTTCTCCAGCAGCACGGAGCCGATCGTCGCAGATGACTGGCTCCGCAAGATAGGAAGGGAGCTAGCCACGACAGGATGCAATGATGCTGAGAAGGTGAAGTTTGCCGCCCATCAGCTGGATGGCCCGGCCGCTGCTTGGTGGGAGAACTACACCACCACATACCCCTTGGAGAGTGTGACTTGGACTCAGTTCCAGCAGGCGTTCCGCACTGCTCATGTCTCAGCTGGAGCCATGAGTCTGAAGAAGAAGGAGTTCCGCAGCTTGCGCCAGGGAGGACGCACGGTATCTCAGTATGTTGATGAGTTCAGTAAGTTGGCCCGTTATGGCCCAGAGGACGTGGCCACTGATGCAGCCAAGAAGGAGAAGTTTCTGGAGGGACTGAACGATGAGTTGGGAGTTCAGTTGACTGTGGCGACCTTTGCGAACTATCAGGAGTTGGTTGATAAGGCTACCATTCTCGAAGGCAAGCACCAGCAGATGGAGAATCGTAAGAGGAAGTACGGTCATGGGAAGTATAACTCGAGCTCAACGAAACCCGCTACAGCCCGTACTCAGGAAGTTCTGGATCAGGCACTAGCAAGTTTGGAGGGAATCATCATAACCATGGAGGTCAACCACCATGGTCACAAGCATGGCAATGGCAATGGCAATGGAGGGAATGGCAATCAGCAGCATTTCAACTCTTCTACACCAATGAAGAAAGATCTGAGTCACATCACTTGCTTCAAATGCAAGAAGACAGGCACTACTCCAATGAGTGTCCCGAGCAGCGTAATGGGAATGGAAATGGGAATTCGGAGGCAAGAAACCTAATCCTTTCACTAAGGGCATGTGAATCATGTCAATGTGGAAGAGGTCTATGAGCAGCCCGACGCAGTGATTGGTAAGTTCTTGGTCAATTCATTTCCAGCACTCATTCTTTTTGACACTGGTGCATCGCATTCATTCATATCAAGGGGATTCGTGGATAAACATAAGTTGCCTACCGTAGCTCTTAAGTCACCCATTCTAGTGAGTTCCCCAGGAGCCGAGTCTATGGCTAGTCAGGGATGTTTCCAGTTGCCTTTGAACATAGGGGGACATATTTTTTCCATGGATATGATCATACTAGAGTCACAAGGGTTGTATGTAATCCTAGGGATGGATTGGATGTCCAGGTATGAGGGAAACATTGATTGTGCTAGTAGATCGATTTTTCTCACCACCCCGGAGAAGAAGAGGATCAAGTATGTATCCAGGCTTAAGCCTAAGAGGACTCAGGTGAACTCTCTTACGGGAGTTGTCCAGGAAGAAGTACCAGTGGTGAAGGATTATCCCGATGTATTTCCGGAGGAGTTACCGGGTATGCCGCCAGATCGGAGATTGAGTTTTGATTGAGTTGCTGCAGTGCAGGGCCTATCTCCAAGAGGCCGATCGGATGCCCGCTAATGATTTGGAGGAAGTCAAGAAACAGATTAAGGAGTTGCTAGAGAAAGGGTATATTCGCCGAAGTTCATCACCTTGGGGAGCCCCACTTTTAGTGGAGAAGAAGGATGGAACCTTGAGGATGTGTGTGATTACCGCTCTTTGAACGAGGTGACCATCAAGAACAAGTATCCCCTACCGATGATCAATGACTTGTTTGACCAGCTAGAAGGAGCTAGTGTTTTCTCCAAGATCGATCTTCGATCGGGTTATCACCAATTGAAGATCCGTGAGAAGGATATACCCAAGACCTCTTTTACCACAAGGTATGGGCTTTATGAGTATACAGTCATGTCCTTTGGTTTGACTAATGCCCCTGCCTATTTTATGAGCATGATGAACAAGGTGTTCATGGAGTTCTTGGATAAGTTCGTTGTGGTATTGATTGATGACATATTGGTTTTCTCCAAGAATGAGGAGGAACACGCTGAACATCTGCGCTTGGTTTTGGAGAAACTTAGAGAACATCAACTTTATGCCAAGTTCAGCAAGTGTGAGTTTTGGCTCAAGGAAGTCGGATTCCTTGGACATGTTGTGTCAGGTGAAGGGATTGCAGTGGACCCTACCAAGGTAGAGTCAGTCACAGAATGGAATGCACCCACCACAGTCGGCGAGATTCGCAGTTTCCTTGGACTTGCTGGATATTACCGGAGATTTATTGAAAATTTCTCCAAGATTGCAAGGCCCATGACAGCGTTGTTGAAGAAGGACACCAAGTTCGTTTGGACTGAAGAGTGTGAAGCCAGCTTTCAAGAGTTGAAGAAGCATTTGGTTACAGCCCCAGTGTTAATCCTGCCTGACGTACACAAGGACTTTCAGGTGTATTGTGATGCTTCACATCAGGGACTTGGAGGTGTTCTTATGCAGGAGGGAAAAGTTGTAGCTTATTCTTCATGACAGCTTCGACCTCATGAGTTGAACTATGCCACGCATGATTTGGAGTTAGCAGCCGTAGTGCATGCACTCAAGACATGGAGACACTATCTTATTGGGAATCGTTGTGATGTTTACACGGATCACAAGAGTTTGAAGTACATTTTCACGCAGAACGAGTTGAATCTCCGGCAAAGGAGATGGTTGGAACTTATAAAGGATTATGACATGAGTCTGCATTATCATCCAGGAAGAGCCAATGTTGTGGCGGATGCTTTGAGCCGTAAGAGTTATGTTAATACCCTTACAGCAGGAGGTTTACCTCAGGAGTTATGTGATGAGCTTAGAGACCTTCAGTTGGAAATAGTTCCACGAGGTTATGTTGCCAAGACTCGAGGTACAGTCCACCTTGTTGGGAAAAATCAGAGAAGCCTGTGGTTGGACCAAGGTATTGCTGAGATAAAGGAAATGATGAGCAAAGGAAAGCAAAAGGATTCCGTGAGGATGAAAATGGAACCATATGGTTTGAGCAACGGATTTGTGTACCCCATGATCCAGAGATCAGGAAGTTGATTCTTCAGGAGGCTCATGACTCACCATATTCGATACACCCAGGCAACACCAAGATGTATTTGTACTTGAAGGAAAGTTTTTGGTGGGACGGTATGAAGAGAGAGATTGCCGAGTATGTGGCAATATGTGATGTATGTCAGAGAGTAAAGGCGGAGCATCAGAAACCAGCAGGTTTACTTCAGCCGTTGCCGATACCTGATTGGAAATGGGATAAACTTGGTATGGACTTTATCACGGGGTTACCCAGGACCCGTTCAGGTTATGATTCCATTTGGGTGATAGTGGATCGTTTGACCAAGGTTGCTCACTTCATTCCAGTGAAGACCACCTATACAAGTGCTAAGCTGGCAAAGATATATATGACCAGGATCATATGTCTGCATGGTGTTCCGAGGAGCATCGTATCAGATAGAGGAACGCAGTTTACCTCAAAGTTTTGGAAGAAGTTACACGAAACTTTGGGTACCAGGCTAGAGTTCAGTACAGCCTTCCATCCGCATATTGATGGGCAGACAGAGAGAGTCAATCAGATTCTGGAGGACATGTTGAGAGCTTGTGCGCTAGACTATGGGTCTAGTTGGGATGATAACTTACCCTACGCAGAGTTTTCGTACAACAATAGCTATCAAGCCAGTTTGCAGATGGCCCCTTTCGAGGCATTGTATGGGAGGAAATGCAGGACACCTTTGATGTGGAATGGAGTTGGAGATCGCAAATTGTTTGGACCTGATTTGATCAGGGATTCTAAGGAGAAGGTCAAGTTGATTCGTGACAGACTTAAGATAGCTCAATCAAGGCAGAAGAGCTATGCCGATGCTAAACGCAAGGAAGTGATCTACGAAGTGGGAGATAGAGCATATCTTCGAGTGTCTCCACTTCGAGGTATTAAGAGATTTGGAGTCAAAGGAAAGTTAGCCCCACGATTTGTGGGACCATCTGAGTTCGAACGTAGAGGAGAGGTTGCATACCAGTTGGAATTACGGAGGCTTTGTCAGAGTTCATGATGTGTTTCATGTTTCCCACCAAGAAGTGTCATGCAAAGATGGCAGATATTCCTTTGAGGGATACAGTGCCACTCGAGGCAATTCAGTTGGAGAGCGATCTGACTTATGAGGAGAAGCCGGTTAAGATTCTTGAGACTGCAGAGAGAATCACTCGTACCAAGATCATCAGGTTCTGCAAGGTTCAAAGGAGTCACCACACCGAGGAGGAAGCCACTTGGGAACTAGAGGAAGATCTTAGACAGACCATCCACACCTTTTTGTTGGTTAACCCGAATCTCGAGGACGAGATTCATCTTAAGGGGGGTAGGTTTGTAACATCCCAATTTTATTAAATTTGGAGGTTAATAGAATCATTCAATGCATATCATATTTCTTTGCATTTTGGAGTTTTAAAAATATTCAAATAATATTTTTCCACTCGAGAAAAACAAATGAGAGGGATAAGATGACTTCCTCAAAATATAAAAGAGTGGGAAATTTTATTTTGAATATTATTTGAAGTTTTGGAGTTTGTTGGTATTTGGTTTATTTGCAAAAAATGCATTAATTACATTAGGAAAATATTTTAAAATGTTCGTGCTTAAGTTAATGTTCATTAGGTTCTAAATATTGTATAGTTATTTTAGAAATTATTGTGGTATTTTATTAATTCATTTGAATTATTTAGGGCCACTTTAGTGTTCGGTGTTTAAAAAAACGCACACACACAACCTAGACTGTGGCCAGCTCGGCCCAGGAGCACCCCACAGCCAGCCGAGGCCAAGGCCCAGCCACAGCTTAGGGCAGCTAACGGCAACGCCAGAGGCCAGCTGCCCCGCGCACGACGCACGAGCCGCCCGCTCCTCCCTTCGCTCGCTGCTGCCGCCGCTTCCAGGTGGGACCCGCACCCCAGGTCGTCCCTAACCTCCCGCAGACCCACTGGATAGCACGCTTTGCGCACACACCCGAATCCGCCGCCAAGCTCTAGGATAGAGCTTATCCTCGCCTCCCAGCCCTCTCTCCGCGCCTATAAGAAGCCCTCGACCCCCTCTCTCCATTCTGCCACTCCACGTCGTCCCTCGCTCCTCGCAACCACCGCACTGCTGCGTTGGATCTCGCCGGAGCCGGAGTATCTCGCCGAGTCTTCCGTCGCCGTGACTCCCTACCTTCACTTTGTTTCACAATCTTCATTACTCGCCGAGGCGATCTTGTTGACATGTTTTTGCCGCTTAGGTCTCGTCGGAACCGCCGCCCGACGACCTGCGTCCTCGCCGGGCGCCGAGCCGCCGCCCTCTACCTCACTGCCCAGGCGCCCGACCACCACCGACCCCACCACCGACCGCCCTCGCCACGCCTGTCCTCCCGACACCTCCGCTGCCGCCAGACTCCGCCGCCCGTCACCGCCCGACTCCGCGCCATTGCCGTCGTCGTCGTCGAGGTAAGCGAACCGCTCGCTCACTGTTCGTTAGTTTTTTTTTTCTCTAGATCGGTTTAGTTTAGTGTTTTTTTATCGGTTCATCCGGTTTAGATTAAACCGATCTCGGTTTTAGTTTTTTTTTCTAGCCGCGGTAGCCGTTTTACTTAAGTAGCGGTGCGTTACATTATGCGCTTCATAGCTGAACGCTGCCAGCCACCCGCAGCCCAACCACGTGGCCAGGGGCCTGCATGTAGTAAATTTAATTTTCTGTTTCACTGCTTAGTCCCTAGAAATCACAGGTTAGTCCCTGAGCTTAGATTAGCCATAACTTTTTAACCGTAGATCCAAACTCGATGAAACCAGCGGCAAATTCTTCGTATTGTTTAGACCTATCCAGTGGTATCCTTTTTGCAAACTTTTGTCAGATTCAAATTTGAATTTATTCAGATTTGAATTCAAACTTCAAATGGCCATATCTCTCAAACCGTAGCTCCGATTAAGTTGATTCTTTTTGCACTTTGTCACCGTAGACAAACCCTATCACCGGGAACTTTGTCACAATAATTTTCACACAATAGAATCTGCCTATTAATATTTTACTAGTATGCATAGTATGCACTATAGTTCACATCACTTATTGAACCATGTGCCTATGTTGTTTTGCACCTAGAAAATTTTCATGCTAGTTAAGTGTGATGTTTGTTCATTTGGTTTTTTCCGAGGCTTCTGCTTTGCATGTTCTTTCTGGTTCTCTAGAATGTTTGCTTATGTTTGTTTATCTTCTTTGCGGTAGATTGCGGTCTGAAGCGAATATTATCGATCTTTAGAATTCAACCAGCAGTACCAAGGCAAGTTGCATCTTGATCATATTTCATTACCTATGTTTTTATTATGCACGTAGTTCTTTGCAGAGGACTGCATGATAGAAATTGATGCCGATGACTATGCTTTTCACCCGATAGTTCATTGAGGTAGGTCTGAACCTTATAACATTGTCGCCATCGTTTTACATTATGTTGCTTCGCTAAGTAGACGTGGATTGGGGAGTGATCATTGTAAAGTATGAGTGACAATGTAGTAAATAGGACCTAAGATAATTAATGAACTACCGGCGGAAACTTGTTGGAATGGTGGCGAAATGCACATTAGAACGCATGGGAAATCCATGGTGGTGCACCACTAGTGGACCGTCCGCCAGCTCAAAGAGATCAATCGTATTCTCATGTCTAGAAGCTTACGTGTGCAGCCACAAGCCAATATGGGCTCGGCTTAGTTGAGTAGTTAGTGTGCCCCTTCCGGATGGGCTAGCAGATGTAGAATGATGTAGGTGTACCGGCCTATCCGTGGGTTAAGGGGGAACATTTTCGAAAGACTATGTCTCGATCTTCCGATCATGGAGGTGGTCGAGTCTTGTGGGGAAAAGTGCACAATCTCTGCAGAGTGTTAAAACCTAATCGATTAGCCATGTCCCCGGTTACGGACAAGTTGAGCATCTAGTAGTGGAAATGCCGGGAGATCTCCTCACCTTTAATTAAACAGTTGGGATTTAAATGAAACTTGGGAACGGATGGAGTTGGGTTGCCAACTCACCCTATGCAAATGTGTAGTAGTAGAATAACATCTTTTCTAATAGGGAAAAACTAGCTTTATGCAAAAACTAAACTTAGAGCTTTCCACCAGCCAAATTGCATGTACAAATAGTCTCTTTACACTTGTGATGTGACTTGCCAGTACATTCAATGTACTGACCTATATGGCTGCAACTTATCACGTTGCAGATATATCCGACGAGGATTAAGGTGCGATAGGTCGATGTTCTACACTCAACCTTGCTCGTGGAATTGGACTCATTTACTACTTTGCTTCCGCAGTATTTGTTTATTGGCTCTATGCCCTATTTTGTAATAAATGTATTGCTCCTGGACTATCGATGTAATAAAGAGATGTGTGTTATTTCTGTTATTTCATCGAGTACTGTGTGTGCTAGCAAGTCGATCCAGGGACTAGCACGGTAAGCACAGAGACTTCGATTCTTACCGAGTCGGGTCGCTACATTAGTTGTGGTGTTCCGGGTGGCGTGAGTTGCGAAACTATTCCGTATTGTTTCAAATGTAAACCAAACTCGTAACTCAAATATTCTCCTCCACGATCAGATCGTAGAAACTTTATTTTCTTGTTACGATGATTTTCCACTTCACTCTGAAATTCTTTGAACTTTTCAAATGTTTCAGATTTGTGTTTCATTAAGTAGATATACCCATATCTGCTCAAATCATCTGTGAAGGTCGAAAATAACGATACCCGCCGTGCCTCAACATTCATTGGACCACAAACATCAAGATGTATGATTTCCAACAAATCAGTTGCTCGCTCCATAGTTCCGAGAACGGCGTTTTAGTCATCTTGCCCATGAGGCACGGTTCACAAGTACCAAGTGATTCATAATCAAGTGATTCCAAAAGCCCATCAAGATGGAGTTTCTTCATGCGTTTTACTCGATATGACCCAAACGGCAAGCCACAAATAAGCTGCATTATCATTATCAACTCTGCATCTTTTGGTTTCAACACTATGAATATGTGTATTACTACTATCGAGATTCAATAAAATAGACCACTCTTCAAGGGTGCATGACCATAAAAGATATTATTCATATAAATAGAACAACCATTATTCTCGACTTAAATGAATAACCGTCTCGCATCAAACAAGATCCAGATATAATGTTCATGCTTAACGCCGGCACCAAATAACAATTATTTAGGTCTAAAACTAATCCCGATGGTAGATGTAGAGGTAGCGTGCCGACCGCGATCACATCGACTTTGGAACCATTTCCCACGCGCATCGTCACCTCGTCCTTAGCCAATCTTCACTTAATTCGTAGTTCCTGTTTCAAGTTGCAAATATTAGCAATGAACCAAGATCAAATACCCGTACTATCTGCGAGTGTTAGTAAGGTACACATCAATAACATGTATATCACATATACCTTTGTTCACCTTGCCATCCTTCTTATCCGCCAAATACTTGGGGCAGTTCCGCTTCGAAAGTCGGTCTGCTTGCGGTAAAACACTCGATTTCAGGCTTAGGTCCAGACTTGGGTTTCTTCTCTTGAGCAGCAACTTTCTTGCTGTTCTTTTGAAGTTCCCTTCTTATTCCCTTTGCCCTTTTCTTGAAACTAGTGGTCTTGTTGACCATCAACACTTGATGCTCTTTCTTGATTTCTACCTCCATGCTTTTAGCATTGCGAAGAGCTCGAGAATTGTCTTGGTCATCCCTTGCATATTATAGTTCATCACGAAGCTCTTGTAGCTTGGTGGCGTGATTGGAGAATTCATCAATGACACTATCATCCGGAAGATTAACTCCCACTTGAATCAAGTGATTATTATACCCAGACATTTTGAGTATATGTTCACTGACAGAACTATTCTCCTCCATCTTGCAGCTATAGAACTTATTGGAGACTTCATATCTCTCAATCTGGGCATTTGCTTGAAATATTAACTTCAAACTCTTGGAACATCTCATATGCTCCATGACGCTCAAAACGTTGTTGAAGACCGGTTCTAAGCCGTAAAGCATGGCACAATGAACTATAGAGTAGTCATCGACTTTGCTCGCCAGACGCTCACAACTTCGGCGTTGCTCTGCAGCAGGCTCGCACCCAGCGGTGCTTCCAGGACGTAATTCTTCCGTAGCAATGAGGATAATCCTCAAATTACGGACCCAGTCCGTGTAATTGCTACCATCATCTTTCAACTTTGCTTTCTCAAGGAACGCATTAAAATTCAACGGAACAACAAAGACGAGCCATCTATCTACAAGAAACATAAACAAGCAAAAATACTATCGGTACTAAGTTCATGATAAATTTAAGTTCAATTAATCATATTAAAACTCCCACTTAGACAGACATCTCTCTAGTCATCTAAGTGATTACGTGATCCAAATCAACTAAACCATAACCGATCATCACGTGAGATGGAGTAGTTTTCAATGGTGAACATCACTTTGTTGATCATATCTACTATATGATTCACGCTCGACCTTCGGTCTCCGTGTTCGAGGCCATATCTGTTATATGCTAGGCTCGTCAAGTTTAACTTTGAGTATTCGCGTGTGCAACTGTTTTGCACCCGTTGTATTTGAACGTAGAGCCTATCACACCCGATCATCACGTGGTGTCTCAAAGACGAAGAACTTTCGCAACGGTGCATACTCGGGAGAACAATTCTTGATAATTTTAGTGAGAGATCATCTTATAATGCTACCGTCAATCAAAGCAAGATAAGATGCATAAAGGATAAACATCACATGCAATCAATATAAGTGATATGATATGGCCATCATCATCTTGTGCTTGTGATCTCCATCTCGAAAGCAATCGCATGATCACCATTGTCACCGGTAGCGACACCTTGATCTCCATCGTAGCATCGTTGTCGTCTCGCCAACTATTGCTTCTACCACTATCGCTATCGCTTAGTGATAAAGTAAAGCAATTACATGGCTTTTGCATTTCATACAATAAAGCGACAACCATATGGCTCCTGCCATTGCCGATAACTTCGTTACAAAACATGATCATCTCATACAATAAATATAGCATCACGTCTTGACCATATCACATCACAACATGCCCTGCAAAAACAAGTTAGACGTCCTCTACTTTGTTGTTGCAAGTTTTACGTGGCTGCTACGGGCTGAGCAAGAACCGTTCTTACCTACGCATCAAAACCACAACGATAGTTTTTCAAGTTGGTGCTGTTTTAACCTTCGCAAGGACCGGGCGTAGCCACACTCAGTTCAACTAAAGTGAGAAAACAGACACCCGCGGTCACCTTTAAGCAACGAGTGCTCAAGCGGTGAAACCAGTCTCGCGTAAGCGTCTGGCGTAATGTCGGTCCAGGCCGCTTCATCTCACAATACCGCTGAACCAAAGTATGACATGCTGGTAAGCGGTATGACTTATATCGCCCACAACTCACTTGTGTTCTACTCGTGCATATGACATCAACGCATAAAACCAGGCTCGGATGCCACTGTTGGGGAACGTAGTAATTTCAAAAAAAATTCCTACGCACACGCAAGATCATGGTGATGGCATAGCAACGAGAGGGGAGAGTGTATGTCCACGCACCCTCGTGAGACCGTGGCGGGCGTTATAACAACGCTGTTGATGTAGTCGACGCGTCTTCACGATCCGACCGATCCAAGTACCAAACGCACGGCACCTCCGAGTTCAGCACACGTTCAGCTCGATGGCGATCCCGGGCTCCGATCCAGAAAGCGTCGGGGATGAGTTCCACAAGACCGACGGCGTGGTGGCGATGATGATGCTCCACCGGCGCGGGGCTTCGCCTAAGCTCCGCGATGATATGACTCTAGCGGCGCAGGGCTTCGCCTAAGCTCCGCGACGATATGACTCTACCGGCACAGGGCTTCGCCTAAGCTCCGCGACGATATGACCGAAATGGAATATGGTGGAGGGGGGCACCGCACACGGCTAAGGAACGATCCGTAGATCCACTTGTGTGTCATGGGGTGCCCCCCTGCCCCCGTATATAAAGGAGCAAGGGGGGGTGCGGCCAGCCCTAGGAGGAGGCGCGCCGGAGGAGTCCTACTCCCACCGAGTAGGACTCCCCCCTTTCTAGTTGGATTAGGACTTGGGGAGGGGAAGAGGAAGGGGCCGCCCCTCTCCTTGTCCTATTCGGACTAGGGGAGGCGCGCGCCTGCCCCGCCAGCCCTCCTCTTTTCCCTTATGGCCCATTAAGGCCCATTGACCCCCCGGGAGGGTTCCGGTAACCCCCCGGTGTTCCGGTAAAATCCCGATTTCACCCGGAACTATTCCGAAGTCCAAACATAGGCTTCCAATATATCGATATTTATGTCTCGACCATTTCGAGACTCCTCGCCATGTCCATGATCACATCCGGGACTCCGAACAAACTTCGGTACATCAAAACTTATAAACTCATAATAAATTGTCATCGTAACGTTAAGCGTGCGGACCCTACGGGTTCGAGAACTATGTAGATATGACCTAGAACTATTCTCGGTCAATAACCAATAGCGGAACCTGGATGCCCATATTGGTTCCTACATATTCTTCGAAGATCTTTATCGGTCAAACCGCATAACGACATACGTTGTTCCCTTTGTCATCGGTATGTTACTTACCCGAGATTCGATCGTCGGTATCCAATACCTAGTTCAATCTCATTTCCGCAAGTCTCTTTACTCGTTCCGTAATACATCATCTCACAACTAACTTATTAGTTGCAATGCTTGCAAGGCTTATGCGATGTGTATTACCGAGAAGGCCTAGAGATACCTCTCCGACAATCGAGTGACAAAACCTAGTCTCAAATACGCCAACCCAACATGTACCTTTGGAGACACTGTAGTACTCCTTTATAATCACCCGATTCGTTGTGACGCTTGGTAGCACCAAAGTGTTCCTCCGTAAACGGAGTTGCATAATCTCATAGTTACAGGAACATGTATAGGTCATGAAGAAAGCAATAGCAATATACTAAGCGATCAAGCGCTAAGCTAACGGAATGGGTCATGTCAATCACATCATTCTCCTAATGATGTGATCCCATTAATCAAATAACAACACATGTCTATGGTCAGGAAACATAACCATCTTTGATTAATGAGCTAGTCAAGTAGAGGCATACTAGTGACTGTATGTTTGTCTATGTATTCACACATGTATTATGTTTCCGGTTAATACAATTCTAGCATGAATAATAAACATTTATCATGATATGAGGAAATAAATAATAACTTTATTATTGCCTCTAGGGCATATTTCCTTCATCGCTGGAGCTTGCACACTCTGTTAGTACATTTAGGATCGACAAAACCTTCTAGTTGCATCATATACAACTCTTCTTTAAGAAATCCATTAAGGAATGCAGTTTTCGACGTCCATTTGCCAGATTTCATAATTATAAAATGCGGCAATTGCTAACATGATTCATACAGACTTAAGCATCGCTACGGGTGTGAAAGTCTCATCGTAGTCAACTCCTTGAACTTGTCGAAACCCGTTTGCCACAACTCGAGCTTTATAGACAGTGATATTACCACCAGTGTCTGTCTTCCTCTTGAAGATCCATTTATTTCCGATGGCCCGCCGATCATCGGGCAAGTCCACCAAAGACCAAACTTTGTTCTCATACATGGATCCTATCTCAGATTTCATGGCCTGAAGCCATTTTTCGGAATCTGGGCTCGTCATATTTTCTTCATAGTTCGTAGGTTTGTTGTTGTCCAACAACATGACTTCCAGGATAGGATTGCCGTACCACACTGGTGCGGAACGTGTTATGCTCGACCTATGAGGTTCAGTAGTAACTTGATCTGAAGTTTCATGATCATGATCATTTGCTTCCTCTATGGTTGGTGTATGCATCACAGAAAAGGATTTTTCTGATGTACTACTTTCCAATTTGAGAGAAGGTACAACTACCTCATCAAGTTCTACTTTCCTCCCACTGACTTCTTTTGAGAGAAACTCGTTCTTTAGAAAGGACCCATTCGTAGCAACAAAGATTTTGCCTTCGGATCTGTGGTAGAAGGTATACCCAATAGTTCTTTAGGGTATTGTATGAAGACACACTTCTCCGCTTTGGGTTCGACTTATCAGGCTGAAGCCTTTTGACATAAGCGTCGCATCCCCAAACTTTTAAGAAATGACAACTTAGGTTTCTAGCTAAACCACAGTTCATACGGTGTCATCTCAACGGATTTAGACGATGCCCTATTTAACGTGAATGCGGTTGTCTTTAATGCATAGCCCCAAAACGATAGTGGCAAACCGATAAGAGACATCATAGAACGCACCATATCTAATAAAGTACGGTTACGATCTTCGGACACACCATTACGCTGTGGTGTTCCAGGTGGTGTGAGTTGTGAAACTATTCCAAATTGTTTTAAAAAAAGGCCAAACTCGTAACTCAAATATTTGCCTCCGCGATCTGATCATAGAAACTTTATTTTATCGTTACGATGGTTCCCACTTCACTCTGAAATTCTTTTAACTTTTCAAAAGTTTCAAACTTGTGTTTTTTCATCAAGTAGATATAACCATACCTACTCAAATCATCTTCGAAGGTGAGAAAATAACGATACCCGCTGCGTGCTTCAACACTCATCGGACCGCATACATCGGTATGTATTATTTCCAATAAGTCATTAGCTCGCTCCATTGTTCTGAAGAACGAAGTTTTAGTCATCTTGCCCATGAGGCATGGTTCACAAGTATCAAATGATTCATAATCACGTGTTCCCAAAAGTCCATCCACATGGAGTTTCTTCATGCGCTTTACACCAATATGACATAACGGGAGTGCCCCAAGTATGTTGCACTATCATTATCAACTTTGTATATTTTGGCATCGATTTTATTAATATGTGTATCACTACGATCGAGATTCAATAAACCATTTACATTGGGTGTATGACCATAGAAGGTTTTATTCATGTAAACATAACAACAATTATTCTCTGACTTAAATGAATAACTGTATTGCAATAAACATGATCAAATCATATTCATGCTCAACGCAAACACCAAATAACATTTATTTAGGTTCAACACTAATTCCGAAGGTAGAGGGAGTGTGTGATGGTGATCATATCAACCTTGGAATCATTTCTAACATACATCGTCACCTCACCCTTAACTAGTCTCTGTTTATTCTACAAGTCCTGTTTCGAGTTACTAATCTTAGCAACTGACCAGTATTAAATACCCAGGGGCTACTACAAATACTAGTAAGGTACACATCAATAACATGTATATCAAATATACCTTTGTTCACTTTGCCATCCTTCTTATCCTCCAAGTATTTGGGGCAGTTCCGCTTCTAGTGACCATTCCCTTCGCAGTAGAAGCACTCAGTTTTAGGGTTAGGTCTAGCTTTGGGCTTCTTCACGGGGTTGACAACTTTCTTGCCATTCTTCTTGAAGTTTCCTTTCTTTCCCTTGCCCTTTTTCTTGAAACTACTGGTCTTGTTAACCATCAATAGTTGATGCTCTTTCTTGATTTCTACCTTCGCCGATTTCAACATCGTGAGGAGCCCAGGAATCATTTTCGTCATCCCTTTCATATTGTAGTTCATCACGAAGTTCTAGTAGCTTGGTGATAGTGACTAGAGAACTCTTTCAATCACTATCTTATCTGGAAGATTAACTCCCACTTGATTCAAGCTATTGTAGTACCCGGACATTCTGAGCACAAGCTCACTGGCTGATCTATTCTCCTCCATCTTGTAGGCAAAGCACTTGTCCGAGGTCTCATACCTCTCGCCATGGGCATAAGTCTGAAATACCAAGTTTAGCTCTTGGAACATCTCATATTCTCTTAGGCGTTCAAAACGTTTTGAAGTCATAGTTCTAAGCCATAAAGCATGGCGCACTAAACTATTAAGTAATCATCATATCGAGCTTGCTAAACGTTCGCAACGTCTATATCTGCTCCTGCAATAGGTCTGTCACCTAGCGGTGCATCAAGGACATAATTCTTCTGTGCAGTAGTGAGGATAATCCTTAGATCGCGGACCCAGTTTGCATTATTTCAACCATCATCTTTCAACTTAGTTTTCTCTAGGAATATATCAAAAATAGGGGAGCTATACCGTGAGCTATTGATCTACAACATAGATATGCAAAAAACTATTAAGACTAAGTTCATGATATATTACGTTTAATTAATCAAATTACTAATGAACTCCCACTTAAATTAACATCCCCCAAGTTATCTAAGTGATACATGATCCAAATCAACTAACCCATGTCCGATCATCATGTGATATGTGGTAGTCATCAATGGTGAACATCTCTATCTACTATATGACTCACGTTCGACCTTTCGGTCTCTAGTACTCCGAGACCATGTCTGTACATGCTAGGCTTGTCAAGTTTAACCCAAGTATTCTGCATGTGCAAAACTTTCTTACACCTGTTGTATGTGAATGCAGAGTCTATCACACCCGATCATCACAAGGTGCTTCGAAAACGATCAAATTTAGCAACGGTGCATACTCGGGGAGAACACTTTTATCTTGAACTTTAGTGAAGGGATAATCTTATAATGCTACCGCCGTTCTTAGAAAAATAAGATGCATAAAGGATAAACATCACATGCAATCAAAATACGTGACATGATATGTCTATCATCATCTTGTGCTTTTGATCTCCATCTCCAAAGCATCGTCATGATCTCCATCATCACCGACTTGACACCTTGATCTCCATCGTTGCGTTGGGGTCGTCTCGCCAACTATTGCTTCAACAACTATTGCCAACACATAGTGATAAAGTAAAGCAATTACATGGCGCTTAAAGATTGACACATAGGTCATACAATAAATAGACAACCCTAAGGCTCATGCCGGTTGTCGATATTACAAAACATGATCATATCATACATCAACATATATCATATGATATCTTGACCATATCAAATCACAACATGCCCTGCAAAAACAAGTTAGGCGTCCTCTACTTTGTTGTTGCAGGTTTTACATGGCTGCTACGGGCTTCTAGCAAGAACCATTCTTAACTACGCAAAAACCACAACTATGATTTATCAAGTTTGCTGTTTTAACCTTCTTCAAGGACCGGCCGTAGTCAAATTTGATTCAACTAAAGTAGGAGAAACAGACACCCGCCAGCCACCTTTATGCAAAAAAAGTTGCATGTCAGTCGGTGGAACCGGTCTCATGTGCATGGACATGAAAGGTTGGTCCGAGCCGCTTCATCCCACTATACCGCCGAATCAAAATAAGACATTGGTGGTAAGCAGTATGACTATCACCGTCCAGAAATCTTTGTGTTCTACTTGTGCATATCATCTATGCATAGACCTGGCTCGGATGCCACTGTTGGGGAACGTTGCATGGAATTTTTTTCTACACACACGCAAGATCTATATATGGAGATGCATAGCAACGAGGGGAGAGTGAGTCTACGTACCCTCGTAAACCATAAGCCGAAGCGCGCGTTTAGTAACGCGGTTGGTGTAGTCGAACCTTTCGCGATCCAACCGACCAAGTACCGAACGTACGTACCTCCGTGTTCTGCACATGTTCAGCTCAGTGACGTCCTCGCCTTCTCAATCCAGCAAGACGACAAATTAGTGGATGAGTTCTGGCAGCACGATGGCGTTGTGACAATGATGGTGATGCTATCTCCGCAGGGCATCACCTAAGCACTACGAACATATGACCGAGGGACGAAACCATGGAGAGGGGCGCCGCACAAGGCTAAGAGATTATCGTCATATATGTGTGGCGCCCCCTCCCACATATATATAGGTGGGGGGGAGAGGGAAGGTAGTCAGTAGGCGCCCCAAGTGGGCTGAATCCCACTTGGGCTCCTGCCCCTAGCCGCGCCCCCTCCTTGTTTTGCCTGCGGGGGGAATGGCAAGAGGAGGTAGCGCCCCCCTTTCCTTCCTCCTAGGTGGAGGAAAGAGGGGCTAGCCCTCCCTCCTTTCCATCCCCAGGGCCGGCGGCCAAGGGCAGGGGCACGCCAACCCCTTGTGGGCTGGTGCGTCTCCCCATGTTGGCCCATAAGGCCCATTAGCCTCCCGGGGTTACCCGGAACCCCTTCCGGTGATCCGATGACTACCCGACGCACTCTGAAACACATCGTCCTATATATCAATCTTTACCTCTGGAACATTCAGAGCTCCTCGTCATGTCTGTGATCTCATCTGGGACTCCGGACAACATTCGTTCACCAAATCATATAACTCATATAACACTATATCCTCAACAAACATTAAGCGTGCGGACCCTACGTGTTTGAGAACTATGTAGCGATGACCGAGACACCTCTCCGGTCTATAATAAATAGCGGAACCTTGATGCCCATATTGGTTCCTACATAACCTACGAAGACCTTTATCGGTCGAACCATTCTGATAACATACACAATTTCCTTTGTCTATACGTATGTTACTTGCCCGAGATTCGATCATCGGTATCTTCATACCCACTTCAATCTCGTTACTGGCAAGTCTCTTTACTCGTTCCATAATACATTATCTCGTAACTAACTCCTTAGTCATTTTCTTGCAAGCTTATTATGATGTGTATTACCGAGAGGGCCCAGAGATACCTCTCCGATACTCGGAGTGACAAATTCCAATCTCAATCCATGCCAACTCAACAAACACCTTCGGAGATACCTGTAGAGAATGTTTATGATCACTTAGTTACATTGTGATGTTTGATAGCACACAAGGTATTCCTCTGGTATTCGAGAGTTGCATGATCTCATGGTCGAAGGAACATGTATTTGACATTCAAGAAAGCAGTAGCAATAAACTGAATGATCATATGCTAAGCTAACGGATGGGTCTTGTCCATCACATCATCTATCTATCTATACCTATACTAATTAGGAACTTCCTAGAAATTCCTACGTTAATCAGTAAATACGAGCCGTTTATCTGGCGGGACCGAATTATTATGGTGTAAATCAATCTGAATAGTCCGCTGTAGTTCAATCTGAAGAGTCCTCAGGAAAAAAAAATGTTAAAAAGCCCAACCCACGCACACAATAATCTAGCACAACTCAAGCCGTCCGATGAAGTTTCTCATGGGAGTCCAGCTGAACTATCCCACATGCACTCCTCCTTTATACGAAAAAAACATATGAGTCGCTATCTCTCCCAACATCTCTTCTCCTAGCGCTACTCTTCCTCCCCTGGCCGACACTACTTTTCCTCCTCTGCCGCTGCCCCTCCATCTCCTCCTTTGATGTTGTCATATACTTCAAGGTATGATCCGAACTCCATATAAAACTACATGGCCCAATCCAATTTTTCCTCAATCCTCTTCTCTCCAATCTTCAAATCTTATTCAAGTTTTTAGATCCTAGATGGCTGATGCATCAGATGTGGCGATGTATCCATGATAGTTTGAAAAAGGAGGGCACCATCCATACTTGAGGTTGTGTAGTGGATGAATTACGTTGGATTGGGGGCACCACAGATCACACCCCAAACCTATTCGAGTTGGATTTGCAGAAGATGGCCGCATGACAGCCCTCGCTGATCGTAGGTCTATGACGATGAGCTTCCTTTTGGCAGTTTCCCAATGATAGGTGAAGCAATAGGGCATGCAGGCATGTGAGAAGTGGGCCACAAGTACTGGTCGGCGGCAGGTTCATTGTCCGCTAATTCTTGGTTTGGTCTGCAGAAGTACACACAGGTATGTATGTCCTGATGAAAACAAAGTTCTTCTCTCTTTTTTTATATAGGACAGTTTCACTCTTTAGGGGAAAGTTCTTTTTTAAACAGCACACAAAGTTAATGACGTGAATCTGTAGGTTCCTTCCACATGCATCCTCAAACCTATTGTATGATTATTACTGGACTACGCACCATAGCATGTATCTCCGCGCAAAGATTAGGCAAGCTATGTTGGTTTTTGATCGCTAGACCAAAATACCGGAGCAACTGCAGACGTACGTGCAAGCTAGCAAGCAAACTAGCAGCTTGATTGATAAACAGTGCACACACACGTCCAGCCTCCAGAAGCTAGCTAGACTTAGATCGATTCGACGGAACTCACGTGAACTTGGCAATACGGAAAACTGATCGATGGATTATAGCCGAAGGCTCTTGACGTGCCTTGCTTTATTGCTTTTTCGTTGTGATTACAGGGCTGGGGTACACGCATATATATATGCATAAGATAGACTACTACTAGCTATCCGTCTCGGTATAGTATTGCTAATCCTAATCGGTTTATACAACACTAACCAAACTAGGACACACATGGACGTGCCGTCCAATCTTAGATTGTGCTTAACTCTAACATTCACCCCCTTAAGCACGACATCCTCATTTCGACCTGGATCCCAAATGCGACTTCTACTACCCATAGGTATTGCCTTCGTCGTTCCTTGTAGAATCCCAGTCACCGACTTTGCCATTGTCGGCTCATCTATAGCTTGATGCCAACGGTCCTTCTTGATCACGTCTTCAACCTTCATCTGTTCTTCGGTGCTTGGTAGACTGTCTTTTGCATCCTTAAGGGGACATTCTTTGAACCCGTGTGAGACCAAACTTCGGTCTAACAGTGAGTTCCAAACTCTTGGCGCTTGCTTCAGCTCGTAAAGTGCCTTCTTGAGCTTGTAAACTTTTCCGTCTTCGCCTTTCTTCTCGTAGCCGAGGGGTTGTTCCACGTACACTTCTTCTTTGAGGTCGCCGTTGAGGAAAGCGGATTTAACATCCACATAATGAACCTTCCAATCCTCTTGTGCTGCCAAAGCTAGGAGCACTCTCACCGTCTCGATTCGAGCAACCGGTGCAAACACCTCCTCATAGTCAACTCCTTGACGTTGTACGTAGCCCTTTGCGACGAGTCTTGCCTTGTGCTTCACAATGGCACCCTTCGTGTCCTTCTTCAACTTGTAAACCCACTTCAAACCTATGGCCTTTTGGTTCGAAGGTCGGGTTACCAAAGTCCACGTGCCATTGCTCTCGATCGACTTCATCTCCTCATCCATGGCGTGCGCCCAACTTGAACTTTTGCTCGCCTCTACGAAGTTCGCCGGCTCCTCAACTCCGAGTAAACACAAATCGGAGTACTCTAGTGTAACTGGCTTTGCGTACTTGTAGACTTTCTTGAGGGTCTTGTAGCGACGAGGCCCGGAAGAATCCGTCGTGGCTTGCGAAGGAGGCGATACAAATTGTGTCGGCGTCGATGCACTTGAGGAAGACGGTGGAGTCTCGAGCGTGGTAGATGCCGGGTCGTTGGCATCCGCGTCGTTGGCGTAGTCGTCGTGATCGTGACCATCATCTTGATTGTCATCATCACTATGCGCCTCATTGTCGAGATCTCCGTCTGTGTCGTGCGCGTCGTTGTCGCTATCACCTTGCGACCCATGCGCGTCGTCGTCGGTGTCGGCACCATGGTGATCACTGCCATTGCGGTCACTTTGGTTGTGCGTCTTGCCAACCACCTGGATGTCTTCCCCTACATCATCATCAGCTGGAAATTCAACTGTGAATATATTGCTGTTTGGAGCATCGTCGGCTGCTGCGCTCCAATTCCACGCTTGGTTTTCCTCAAACACGACGTCACGTGAAATCCGTAGACGCTTGGTTCGTGGATTGTAGAAGCGGTATGCCTTGGTGCCGGAACTCCTCTCGTATCCGATGAACACCATCTTGGTGCTACGATCGGCAAGCTTTGAGAGATGCGGCTCCGCCGTCTTCACATGCGCCACGCACCCGAACGTCCGTAGATGAGACACATTCGGTTTACGTCCGTAAATTGCTTCATACGGAGTCTTGCCGATCACCGCCTTCGTTGGAGCCCGGTTGAGAAGATAGACCGCCGTCGAGACAGCTTCTCCCCAAAAAGTCCCCGACAAGTTCTTGCTCTTGAGTAAACTTCTCGCCATGTCAACGACAGTTCGATTGCGCCTTTCAACAACACCGTTCTGCTGTGGCGTATAAGGTGCCGTGAGGAACCTTTTTATGCCAATCTTCTCGCAGTAGTCGTTGAACTCGTTTGACGTAAACTCTCCGCCGCGATCTGTCCGTAGAGCGCGAACCTTCAGCTTGTGTTCCATCTCCGTTGCAGCCTTCAGCTTTTTGAACGCTTCAAACGCCTCATCTTTAGATCGTAGGAGAACGACCCACATGTATCTCGAGTAGTCATCTACCATAAGGAAGAAGTACTTCTTTCCTCCGTGAGTTGCTGGGGTGATAGGGCCACATAGATCACCATGGAGCAGCTCGAGTGCATCACTTGCACGATAGGTAGACTGAGCAGGGAACGGCCTGCGGTGCTGTTTTCCAACTAAGCACCCATCACATACTCGATCAACATGGTCGATAAACGGCATCCCAGATACCATCTCCATCTTTGACGTCTTCTTCAAGGCGTGGAAGTTAACGTGTCCAAATCTAGCATGCCATAACCACGAATCATCATCACTCTTGGCGAGCCAACACTCCGGTTGAGATTGATCAAGATTGAGGATATAGAGCCTGTTCCGCGTGCGATTCACACGCGCTAGCATATTTCGGAGGTTGTCAAAGATCGTCATCACTCCGTTCTCGATATCCACCTTGCATCCATTCTCGTCAAGTTTCCCGACAGAGATGATGTTGTTTCGAAGCCGTGGGATGTAGTACACTCTGGTGAGTATGCGATGTTCTCCTGTGAGACCCTCGAAGAGGACAGAACCTTGCCCGCAAATCTCCACATTTGAACCATCACCGAACTTGACCGAGCCTTGAACATCATATTCTAGCTCGAGGTACTTCTCCTTGCACCCGTCATGTGGTTCTCGGCACCGTGTCGAGATACCACGACACGCTCGCTCCCGGATAACTTTGGTGTTACTTTTTCTCATGAAGTAGCACTTTCCGGATTGGTTTCACAACCGCTGTTTGGACGAGATCACAGACTTTGGCCATTAGAAGACCTGGACGTTCGTCTTCCTGCTTCGCCAAATTTGCCTTGATCTCCCTCTTGTTAGGCTCCACGAGATCACAAACTTCGGCCATCAGAAGACCTGGACGTTCGTCTTCCTGCTTCGCCAAATTTGCCTTGATCTCCCTCTTGTTAGGCCCCGGACAATCCTTCGCAAAGTGACCCATCTCGTTGCAGTTATAGCACTTGACCTCGGACATATCCAAGTTCCGTGTCTTCCGCTCTTTAGATCGGTCCGCCTTACCACGACCTTGTGGCTTGCCTTTTCCTTTGCCTTCTTCGGTTTGTCCGCCGCGCTTTGCGTTGCTTGAGCCTTCGCCAACGTTGCGCCTTCCTTTGCTACTTGGGGACTCCCAATCTGCGCGTAAGTACATGAGTTGGTCATCGCCTCCTCCTTTGCCTTTCAGACAACCACGAGCATTCTCTTCCCATGTCCGCAAGCGTCCAATCGCCTCCGTTATGGTCATGTCGTCGATGTCGTAAAGCTGCTCGAGCGTGCCGATGATGTACGTGAATTTATCAGTCACCGAACTGAAAAACTTCTCCACAATCTCGGTCTCCTCGAGCTTTGCACCAAGCGCCGCGATCTCTCCCACCAATGTAGTCGACGCGCATGGCATAGTCGTTCACCGATTCAGTTTCCTTCATCTGCAACTTGTGAAATTGGCGCTTCAGCACTTGTGCCCGAGCCTTGGTAACGCGATCTTCTCGATCCTCATCTCTTTGAGTGCGTTCCACGCCTCTCTTGCTGTCTCGAACTCCGCCAATGTCATCAGCACGGAATCCGCACAGATCGGGCTATGGCGGCCATGGCACCTTCGTCGCACTCCTTGTCGACGCTGCCGTCGTGATGGCCTCCCACACTCGAAGGGTTCGGAGAATGATCTTCATCTTCACCGCCCACACACCATAGTTGGCGCGGTGAGCATCGGTAATGGATGGGGATGTTGCGATCGCTTTGTCACGTTGGAGCCGCCCGTTCCGCCACCACTTGTTGCTGACTTGCCGCCCTTCTTCACATTGTCGTCTTTCTTGTTCGCCTTGGAACCGCCGTTGCCGGACTTGACCGACTCAGCGTCGCTGTCCGTCATCGTAGATCGTAGATCGTCGAGGCTCTGATACCAATTGTTGGTTTTTGATCGCTAGACCAAAATACCGGAGCAACTGCAGACGTACGTGCAAGCTAGCAAGCAAACTAGCAGCTTGATTGATAAACAGTGCACACACACGTCCAGCCTCCAGAAGCTAGCTAGACTTAGATCGATTCGACGGAACTCACGTGAACTTGGCCATACGGAAAACTGATCGATGGATTATAGCCAAAGGCTCTTGACGTGCCTTGCTTTATTGCTTTTTCGTTGTGATTACAGGGCTGGGGTACACGCATATATATATATGCATAAGATAGACTACTACTAGCTATCCGTCTCGGTGTAGTATTGCTAATCCTAATCGGTTTATACAACACTAACCAAACTAGGACACACATGCACGTGCCGTCCAATCTTAGATCGTGCTTAACTCTAACAAGCTAAACAGTTTGGTGTTCCGAATCTGCCGCCTTCCCTCCCCTGTCATAGCAAGTTGCTGCCCTTCCTGGAGGATGTCTTTAATGAATGCTGAGCATGTCGCTTGACTGTTGGTACAAGCATTACGTTTATAAATAAAGAAGTTACGTGTGATTCTCTTCGTACTGGCCTTGGCGACGAGTAGGTTGACCTATATCTTGCAAAGTTAATGGAAATTATAACTGTAGTCATGTTGATACTCCATGTGGTGGCAGCTTCTGGAGGTGCAGACATCGGAACACATTAATCGCCATCCACTTGCATGTCCAACCGAGTGATACCTGTAGCTGGCGTTCATGAAGTAAATGTCATTGGTCCTGACAGCGGCAACTTGCAGGTCTGAACTCTGAACATGCTCGCCCAGCCATTGTTCCCAATAGTAACTTTCCACTAACCATTTATATCTTTATTGTAGAGAGTTGGGATTTCTCATCTTATATCCAAATACACAGCACCAAACACGCACATACTGACATACCTAAGCAACTATAGGAGCGTACATCTTTATCAATTGCTAGAATTTATGTAGGCCATAATAATAATTGTGTATCTGCCAAATTTCTACCGAATTAAGCAACAAGCCTCGACTATCCGTTGAGCTGATTTATGTGCTGCATATGGAAAATCAAAGAGAAGCAGACAACAGGTAACTTCTAACAATTACTGTTCACGAAACTTGATGACTGAACATCAAACTATTAGCTGATGTTATTTTTTACCCAAGCCTAGCTTAAGTATGATGATATTTTTTCCTCTCGATGAGAATCATTACTTGTAAATTATTTTGCATGAATTTGGTATATAGTAAAATTATATTTCAGTAATCTTTTGCTGGTAAGAGGTCAGAATGGTTCTTTGGTATATAAAAGAATAGAAAATTACATATTGTTGGATTCATTCACTTGGACAACATTTTATTTTTCTACCTTTTTGTGGAAATAATTGTACTGTTAGGAAAAGCTGAATTAAAAATATTCCCTCAGACACATGAAGAGTTTGACACGTTTTTCATCAAATTGTAGCCTTTAGGCTAAATTCAAGAAACCATCACATGCTTATAGCATCATGCAAAAATAACTATTTTTTTAGAAAAATATGTTAAATTAGACAATCCCAAACAATGTAGAGTTTGAAAATATTTTAACCAGTTAGAGAGAAAAGTAACATGAAGTACCCATCTCTATCCGTTTCATGTTAAGTGTGTTTATTCTTACTTATTTCTAGGAAAGATCTCTCCTACATTGCTTATGTTTTTTCTTGCTTATTAGAAAAATTCACCAAATTAAAAAATCCTGAATGATCTCTCCTAAATTACTTATGTTTGTCTTACTTATTTCTTATATTCTTTCGAGGAACAAATTGATGTTATCATCCAGGATATGATATTTATTCCATAAAAAAAATACTACATATTTTGCGCACAGTCATCTGACATGTGCTTATACTGGGACGCGGAGGAATTGATCCCGGGCACCAGTGATCCCGGATGAACAGTAAAATCTGAAAAAATAGTAAAAGAATTCAAAAAAATCTGTACTTTGTTGTCAAGAAACTTTGATGTTTTTTCTACATGCGTGCCAATTTTCGTGATGAAATGACATTTGTGGAGGTGTCAGCAAAAAAAAACAAAATCATGCTCCACAAAAACTGTTTTTGGAAGCATTTTGAAGCATCGATTTTGTTTTTTTTTTGCAGAGACCTGTATGAATGTCATTTTGTCATGAAAATTTGTACGCATGTGAAAAATATATCAATGTTTGTTACCAAAAAAATTCAGATTTTTTTGAACTTTTTAATTTTTTTTGTTTGTACTGTAGCAAAGGGTGCCTGTGAGCTCGAGCTCACAATAGCACTTTCGCTTATACTGATACTATTATATATTTTTGTATTATTTGTTTACTACCTTCGGTTCCCTCTTCCATTGGCATTTGCTTCAGTTTTTCTTGAGTAATAGTTGCATCTAAAATTGATAGCATTCCTTAAGGTATTTAGGCCACAAATGAAAGACAAATAAAGGTATTTAGACGAGTAAGTAGGTATACTATACATTGTGTGGTGCATACGATGATTCCAGATTTATAATGAAGTAACCAGGTGAGCCATAATTAAAATCATATCATTTGGTGCTAAAACGACTGTAAAAACACTATACCTGAATTGGAAAATCATGAATGCATATAGATCTATCTGAAATATAATATTTTTTCAATGTTTTCCATGGCCAACAAGATATTTCGTAACAAATACAATTTATTTTTCCCTACAGAGGCAAATAATGGTGTTCTTACTATAAAGTAACATCTCAAAAGAGTTCTTAAAATGCCATAACTCTTCTCCACAAATGACCCCTATTTTACATATCTCAAATCGTTACAAATGTCCACCTAAAAGAAATCTTACCAAACTAATAGTCGCATTATTAGTCTCATTTCATGGTTTTAAACAACTAGCCGTGCAGATGCACAGGTTGACTACTAGTTCTCCTAATGATGTGAACCCGTTATCAAATGACAACACATGTCTATGGTTAGAAAACATTAACCATCTTTGATCGACGAGCTAGTCTAGTAGAGGCTTACTAGGGACATGGTATTTGTTTATGTATTCACACATGTATTTAAGTTTCTGGTCAATACAATTCTAGCATGAATAATAATACACCTTTATCATGATTAAGGAAATATAATAATAACCATTATATTATTGCCTCTAGGGCATATTTCCATCATATAAGTGAAGCAAGAGAGTTTAATTCTTTCTACAAAAGTCTTGCCCAAGATCTAACAAATATAAGTGAAGCAAAAGAGCATTCTACAAATAACATTTTTTTCTATGTAGAGAAACAGGCATCCATACTTCAAATGATATAAGTGAAGCACACGAAGCATTCTATAAAACCATACTCAAAAGATATAAGTGAAGTGCAAAGAGCATTATATAAATCAACCAAGGACTATCTCATACCAGCATGGTGAATTATTAAAAGAAAAATAGAAAGCACACGTTGCTCCAAGAATTTATGCATATCATGTGACGAATAAAAATATAGCTTCATGTAAAATTACCGTCGGTCATTAGAAGAAAGAGGGGATGCCTTACGGGGCATCCCCAAGCTTAGTTTCTTTAGAGTCCTTGAATATTACCTTGGGTGCCTTGGGCATCCCCAAGCTTAGGCTCTTGCCACTCCTTATTCCTTCATTCATCGTAATCTCACCCAAAACTTGAAAACTTCAGTCATACAAAACTTAACAAAACCCTCGTGAGACCCGTTAGTATAATAAAGCAAATCACCAGTTTAAGTACTATTGTAAACCCATTCATATATTATTTTTACATTATAGCTACTATATTCTAACTTCTTCATGGCTTATACCAATGATAAAATCCACAGTTCCATCAAGACACGCAAAACAATGCATCAAAAACATAATCTGTCAAAAATAGGACAGTCTGTAGCAATCTGAACATTTACCATACCTATGTAATTCAAAAATTCTGAAACATTATGAAAAAATAAACAATTTGCATAGTAGTACTGTGTAAAAATTTCAGAAACATTTGACGTTCTAGTAAAAAATGAAAAATCACTCACTACAGCCAAAGTTTCTGTTTTTGCACTGCACAAACCAAACAAACAATCTAATCATCCTAAAGGCAAATCTTGGCACATTATTTTTATAACAAATGGATTTGTACAAGGGGATAATTATTTTGTTGAAAAGTTTCTGTAATTCAAGATTTGCAAAGTTTCCATGGGCATGAACAAATTTCAAGGAGCTCCCCTACTTCAACGGTGCTCGTCCTTCTTACTTTCACTTTTCTTTTTGAAAAGTTTCAGGTTCCTCACTTTATTTTCTAAAACCTTTTAAAAGCACTCAACAGAAATAAATGACTCTCTAAAACTTCCGGGTAGTCTCCCTGGCAGCGCTTTCTTTAAAGCCATTAAGCTAGGCATATAGTGCTCAAGTAATGGATCCACGCGGTTCCCAAGGTCAAAACCAATTTTAATTAGCAATGAGTTGTAATTTAGTATTGAGCACAAAGTATTATATATCATGCAAACAAAAAGTCTAACTCTCTTCCTATGCATCAGCATGTCATAAAAGAACAAATCATGCACACATAGTAAAGGCCGATACATAGCATAAACAATTTCTTGCAATTTTATCATATTGAAAACATAGAGATGCGGAGATGTAGTTCCTCTCTCATAATAATTGCAAGTAGGAGCAACAAGCACATGCATATTATATTTATCAAAATCATCATGTGCAATACTAGAACGCAACCTATCAATATAGTCCTTAATAAGTGTCGGAGTAAATGACCACGGGTAGCCTAGCCGGCTCCCCCTGGGACCTCTGAAAAAATTACAAGCCAATCAAGCCAATTAAGCCATCCAACATCCAAGACGCAGGGCCGCCTTCCCCCGGCCGGCTGACCCTCAGGCCGGCTGTCAGGAGGCGGCCCGGCCCCAAGATATACAGGAAGAAGGCCACAAGAGGGCCGGGTCCCAAGGAGCCGGCTACTGGAGGGCCGACTCCGCGGAGCCGGCCACGAAAAGGCCAAGTCCAAGAAGCCGGCCCCCCAGCGAGCGGCCAAGGCCGCACCCTCAAAATCTGCGCCCACATAACAGTGATGGAACGGGGCATGGCTACAGCAAAGCCTGCCACCCCCGTTTCCCGGAGCACGCATGGCCACAGTGTGCCGTACGGGACGGTCATCCCCCGTCCGGCGCGGCGCTGTTGCCAGGCTGACCATGACATCAGACACGATGGGTTGTCAGTACGACCCACAGGCGGCGGGCCCCTCCTGTTAGAGAGATGCCCGAAGGCAGCTCGGCCTCCCCCAGTCGGCCTGAGATGTGGCCGGCTTCCCATAGCCGGCTTACTCCCTCCTTCGAAGGAGGCGCCTCATTAAGGAGACAAGAAGAGGTGAGGCTACAGTGATCGCCGCCAAGGCGGCGTCACTGTAGCCATGCTTACCAAAGCCATAGTCATCAGGATTGAGGCAACAGTAACCAGCCCCCGACCAGGCCCTCGGCGATGGGGCCAGCCTGTCGACCAAGAAGCCGGCAGCCGGCGGGACCCACCAGCCGGCGGGCCCCAGCGGCCGGCAGAGAAGCCGGCGAGCGTAGACACTGACGGCTAGGGCCCGCGCCCAGCCAGATTACATTTGTACCCCTGGGGGTAGGCCTATATAAACCCCCAGGGCACCCATGCAAAGGGTTGATCTCGAAGAGTTTTAGACACCACACAGAGAGAAGGGGAGAGCTAGCCGTGCCCTTCTTCTTCCTCTCACCGAACAAATCAAGGAGCCTCTTGTTCATCTAGTGATCATGCGGAGACCCCGCAGAGCAGCAGTAGGGGTGTTATCTCCACGGAGAGCCCCGAAGCTGGGTAAGATTCGTCGGCGTGCATGTCTACACCTCATCCCGTTTCCAGGCACCGGCGACGTCTTATTGGCTCCCACAATGATAAGCCACCCGTTGGCATATGTCGCACCTACCACCCGACATTTGGCAGCCACCGTGGGGCCAGGTGCACCGTCGTCCGGAGATCTGTTCTGGACGGGAACCTTCTTCCTCCCCGGCGATCGTAGCCAGCCCGGCACGCCCGATGGCGCTTGCCCGACAGCGCCGCAAAGCGTCGGCCGACGCCAGTGCGTGAGCTGCCTCGCCAATCTTCTTGGCGAGGCTCGCATCTCCGACGAGCCCGCCTCCGACGCGGGCACAGGCTGCCCCGAGAGCCACCTCGTCAGCCTCCTTGACCAACTCCACGTCTCCAGCGAGCCTGCTATGGACTTGGAGTCGGTCGGCTCCACCGACCCGATGCTTGTCGACTCCGACACGGCATCACTCGACGCTTTTCCCACCAACGTTGTGATCTTCAACGACCCGCTCCCCAAGCCGACAGCTGTGGCAGTGCCATCACCGAGGTGCTGGTCATCAGTCACGACGACCCTCTGGCGAGAACGCCCACGATGCCCTGCAAGCGGCGCTGCACGACCTGTCCGCCCCTCGCCCGGCCGATGCCGACGCCGAGGCCGTGGAGGCGCACCGCCTCGCCCTCCACGCAGAGGGCCAGAGGATAGCTTCCATGAGACGCCTCACTGAGGCTCACCAGCGCGAAGTCAATCGCGCCGCCTTTGGCACCCCACCCCCCGATGGGCCGAGCCGACTCGGCGTCGTCAAGAAACGCGGCGCAGTCATTGCCGACATGCTGGGAGCGGACCTCCCGGTCTATGCCACGCCCCTCGAGAATCTACGCACCGCCCAGGCGGCCGTAGAAGAGCTGAACGGGCTAGGGCCCGACGAGCTCCCATATATGGCTAGGCGCATCCAGCAACTGATTGGCGCGGCCACAGAGCGGCATGAAGACGGCGCCCGCGCCGAAAGCCCTCCCCCGCGCCGAGAGCACGATGCGACGTCACGCACGCCGACCGCGGGCAACACCCGCGCACGGCGAGAAAAGGAGCCGGCTGCCAGCCGCAGCCGAACCCGGATCTCCATCGAGCGCGAAGCAGAAGGCCGTCCTCGAGCCGTGGAGCGGCGAGGCAGCCCGCCCCCTCCTCCGCCTCGCGGGGAAAGATATCCCACTCCGCCACCTGTCACACATCCGACTCTCATCGGCCGACTAGGCCGCCGCGAAGGCGTCGGCGAAAACGACGCCCGCCACCGGATCGACCGCCTAGCGCAATCCATGGCATTGGAAGAAGAAGACGATGTCGGTCCATGTAACATCCCAATTTTTATTAAATTTGGATGTTAATAGAATCATTCAATGCATATCATATTTCTTTGCATTTTGGAGTTTTCAAAAATATTCAAATAATATTTTCCCACTCGAGAAAAACAAATGAGAGGGGATAAGATGACTTCCTCAAAATATAAAAGAGGTGGAAATTTCATTTGAATATTAGTTGGAGTTTTTAGAACTTATTTGGTATTTATTTGATTTGCAAAAAGTGCATTAAATGCATTAGGAAAATATTTTCAAATTCTTCTATGGTTGAATAAATGTTCATTGTGCTCTAGATATTCCAAGGTAATTTTAGAAATTATTGTGGTATTTTTATTAATTCATTTGAATTATTTAGGGCCACTTAGTGTTCGGTGTTTTAAAAAAAACGCACACACACAACCTGGACCGCGGCCAGCTCGGCCCAGGAGCACCCCACAGGCCAGCGAGGCCAAGGCCCAGCCACAGCGCTAGGGCAGCCAGCGCCGCACGCACGAGCCGCCCGCTCCTCCCTTCGCTCGCTGCTGCCGCCGCTTCCAGGTGGGACCCGCACCCCAGGTCGTCTCTAACCTCCCGCTCTTCCCACTGGATGAGCACGCACACGCCAAGACTCCAACCCAGGCGAAGCTCTCGGGATAGAGCTGATCCCTCGCTCCCGAGCCCTCTCTCCGCGCCTATAAGAAGCCCTCGACCCCCTCTCTCCATTCTGCCACTCCTTGTCGTCCCTCGCTCCCCGCAACCACCGCACTGCCGCGTTGGATCTCGCCGGAGTTTTCTATCGCCGTAGACACCCCTACCTCCACTTTGTTTCTGTCAATCTCCATTACTCGCTGAGGCGCACCTTGTTGACATATTTTTGCCGCCTAGGTCTCGCCGGAACCGCTGCCCGACGACTGCGTCCTCGCCGAGCGCCGAGCCGCCGCCCTCTACCTCGCTGCCCAGGCGCCCGACCACCACCGACCCCACCACCGACCGCCCCGCCGCGCCCCTCCCGACACCTTCGCTGCCGCCAGACCTGCCGCCTCACCGCCACCGCCTTGGCCGCCACCGCCGCTGTCCTCAGACGTCGTCGTCGTCGTCGAGGTGAGCGAACCGCTCGCTCGCTTTTCGTTTCAGTTTCCTTTTTTTTTTGTTTTTTTTCTAGATCGGTTTAGTTTAGTGTTTTTTTTTATCGGTTCATCCGGTTTAGATTAAACCGATTAGTTTAGATAAACCGATCTCGGTTTCAGTTTTTTTTTCTAGCCGCGGTAGCCGTTTTACTTAAGAAGCGGTCGTTCGCCGTGTACGCTTCCGCAGCGAACGCTGCCAGCCACCCACAGCCCGCCACGTGGCCAGGGGCCTGCATGTAGTAGATTTTAATTTTCTGTTTCACTGCTTAGTCCCTAGAAATCACAGGTTAGTCCCTGAGCTTAGATTAGCCATAACTTTTTAACCGTAGATCCAAACTCGATGAAACCAGCGGCAAATTCTTCGTATTGTTTAGATCTATCCAGTGGTATCCTTTTTGCAAACTTTTGTCAGATTCAAATTTGAATTTATTCAGATTTGAATTCAAACTTCAAATGGCCATATCTCTCAAACCGTAGTCTGATTAAGTTGATTCTTTTGCACTTTGTCACAGTAGACAAACCCTATCACCGGGAACTTTGTCACAATAATTTTCACACAATAGAATCTGCCTATTAATATTTTACTAGTATGCATAGTATGCACTATAGTTCACATCACTTATTGAACCATGTGCCTATGTTGTTTTGCACCTAGAAAATTTTCATGCTAGTTAAGTGTGATGTTTGTTCATTTGGTTTTTTTCCGAGACTTCTGCTTTGCATGTTCCTTCTGGTTCTCTAGAATGTTTGTTTATGTTTGTTTATCTTCTTTGCGGTAGATTGCCCGGAGTGCGAAGCAGAATATTATCAGTCTTTAGAATTCAACCAGCAGTACCAAGGCAAGTTGCATCTTGATCATATTTCATTACCTATGTTTTTATTATGCACGTAGTTCTTTGCAGTAGGACTGCATGATAGAAATTGATGCCGCATGACTATGCTTTTCACCCAGTAGTTCATTGAGGTAGGTCTGAACCTTATAACATTGTCGCCATTGTTTTACATTATGTTGCTTCGCTAAGTAGACGTGGATTGGGGAGTGATCATTGTAAAGTATGAGTGACAATGTAGTAAATAGGACCTAAGATAATTAATGAACTACCTGGGCGGAAACTTGTTGGAATGGTGGCGAAATGCGATGGGGCACGCATGGGAAATCCATGGTGGTGCACCACTAGTGGACCGTCCTTCCAGCTCAAAGAGATCAATCGTATTCTCATGTCTAGAAGCTTACGTGTGCAGCCACAAGCCAATATGGGCTCTGGCTTAGTTGAGTAGTTAGTGTGACCCCTTCCGGGATGGGCTAGCAGATGTAGAATGATGTAGGTGTACCAGCCTATCCGTGGGTTAAGGGGGAACATTTTTGAAAGACTATGTCTCGATCTTCCGATCATGGAGGTGGTCGAGTCTTGTGGGGAAAAGTGTGCAACCTCTGCAGAGTGTTAAAACCTAATCGATTAGCCGTGTCCCCGGTTACGGAGAAGTTGAGCATCTAGTAGTGGAAATGCCGGGAGATCTCCTCACCTTTAATTAAACAGTCGGGATTTTAAATGGAACTTGGAAACGGATGGAGTTGGGTTTGCCAACTCATCCTATGCAAATGTGTAGTAGCAGATTAACATCTTTCTAATAGGGAAAAACTAGCTTTATGCAAAAAACTAAACTTAGAGCTTTCCACCAGCCAAATTGCATGTACAATTAGGTTCTTTACACTTATGATGTGACTTGCCAGTACATTCAATGTACTGACCTATATGGCTGCAACTTATCACGTTGCAGATATATCCGACGAGGATTAAGGTGCGATAGGTCGATGTTCTACACTCAACCTTGCTCGTGGAGTTGGACTCATTTACTACATTGCTTCCGTAGTATTTGTTTATTGGCTCTATGCCCTATTTTGTAATAAATGTATTGCTCCTAGATTATCGATGTAATAAAGAGATGTGTGTTATTTCTGTTATTTCATCGAGTACTGTGTGTGCTAGCAAGTCGATCCAGGGACTAGCACGGTAAGCACAGAGACTTCGACTCTTACCGAGTCGGGTCGCTACAAGATGGTATCAGAGCACACATTGACTGTAGGACGCGACCCCTAGAAAATGGAAAAGCCATAGGATAAAAACTTTATTTTTCACTTTCTCTATATATCCTTTGGTCTCGTACCGTCTTTACTTCAGTACTAATTTCTTCCCTCTTTCAAAATGTAGATGTCGTCCGCCATTGTCGAGTTCGAGCAGCCCGATGAGACCATGCCCTTTGGACGGCAGCTGATGAAGATCGTTAAGCACCTGAAGATTGGGCTTCCCACCTTTACTGGAACCTTCACCGCCACCTTGCCCGAGGAGACACGTTGGAGGATCGATGCCCATATCCCCGGACGCATCCTCGAAAACCGCACCAAGCCCATTGATTTCCATGTGGATACTGCAACATGGGGCTTGGGCAGGGGCATCGCTGCTCACATTGCTCTCGGACGCATTCGGGAGGAGTATGACAAAGACCTCAAGAGGTCCTCCTTCATGATGTACTGGACGCCATGACGCAAATGGAGATGTGGTGCGTACCCTGGAGGACGAGACGATAGCATCCCATATCCAGGAAATGGAGGATCACATTCGTATGATGGAGCTGGAGTTGTCTGACAACATGATCGTCATCAAGAACCTCATGACCCGCAAGGCCGATCTCGAGGAGGAACTCCGGACGCCAGACGAGCATGAGGGAGAGCTGGGCGACTGCAGGAGAAGATCGACGACATGAAGCTTGAGCTTGAGGAGGCCGAGGAGAAGCTGGATGAGGGAGAAAACATCCAGGAGGATCGCTCTTATGGAGATTTCATCAGCCAGGACAAGGACCGGGATGATGAGCTTGGAGATGACGACACGAGCAAAGGTGATGCAAGGACACCGATGTCCACATGGTTGACTGGTCCTCATCCGATGAGAGTTAGATTTTATACCACCATGAGAGTTAGAAATTGATTTACGTTATCCGATTAGTTTTATCTCATTTGTGAGACCTTGTCAAATCTTGTGACATGGCTTACCTTAGGTTTGATTGTTCATGTGGACCTCTTAATTGAAATTGAATTGGAGTGATTTGAAGTTTTATTGCTATCATGTGCATATGGGTAGTGTGATTTTACTCACTAGGCCTTATTCTATTCTAACTTCTCATCCACTCTAAACCCATCAGATGCCTTCAAGACGTGACCCCGGGTCCAACTTTCCGCCGGAGCTCACGCAATTGATCCAACAGCAGAATGCTCTTATGCAGATGCTCATTCAGAACCAGAACCAGAACCAGAACAACCACAACAACAACCCACCGCCGCCACCCCCAGTTGACAGTCTTACCCGTTTTCTGAGGCTGAACCCACCCGTGTTCTCCAGCAGCACGGAGCCGATCGTCGCAGATGACTGGCTCCGCAAGATAGGAAGGGAGCTAGCCACGGCAGGATGCAATGATGCTGAGAAGGTGAAGTTTGCCGCCCATCAGCTGGATGGCCCGGCCGCTGCTTGGTGGGAGAACTACACCACCACATACCCCTTGGAGAGTGTGACTTGGACTCAGTTCCAGCAGGCGTTCCGCACTGCTCATGTCTCAGCTGGAGCTATGAGTCTGAAGAAGAAGGAGTTCCGTAGTTTGCGCCAGGGAGGACGCACGGTATCTCAGTATGTTGATGAGTTCAGTAAGTTGGCCCGTTATGCCCCAGAGGACGTGGCCACTGATGCAGCCAAGCAGGAGAAGTTTCTAGAGGGACTGAACGATGAGTTGGGAGTTCAGTTGACTGTGGCGACCTTTGCCAACTATCAGGAGCTGGTTGATAAGGCTACCATTCTCGAAGGCAAGCACCAGCAGATGGAGAATCGTAAGAGGAAGTACGGTCATGGGAAGTATAACTCTGGAGCTCAACAGAAACCTCGCTACAGCCCGCACTCGGGGTTACGGATCGAGCACTAGCAAGTTTGAGGAATCATCATAACCATGGAGGTCACATTCAGCATGGGGGAAATGGACCCAACCACCATGGTCACAAGCATGGCACTGGCAATGGCAATCAGCAGCATTTCAACTCTTCTACACCAATGAAGAAGGATCTGAGTCACATCACTTGCTTCAAATGCAAGAAGACAGGGCACTACTCCAATGAGTGTCCCGAGCAGCAGAATGGGAATGGAAATGGGAATTCTGGAGGCAAGAAACCTAATCCTTTCACTAAGGGGCATGTGAATCATGTCAATGTGGAAGAGGTCTATGAGCAGCCTGACGCAGTGATTGGTAAGTTCTTGGTTAATTCATTTCCAGCACTCATTCTTTTTGACACTGGTGCATCGCATTCATTCATATCAAGGGGATTCGTGGATAAACATAAGTTGCCTACCGTAGCTCTTAAGTCACCCATTCTAGTGAGTTCCCGAGGAGCCGAGTCTATGGCTAGTCAGGGATGTTTCCAGTTGCCTTTGAACATAGGGGACATATTTTCCCACGGATATGATCATACTAGAGTCACAAGGGTTGGATGTAATCCTAGGGATGGATTGGATGTCCAAGTATGAGGGAAACATTGATTGTGCTAGTAGATCGATTTTTCTCACCACCCCGGAGAAGAAGAGGATCAAGTATGTATCCAGGCTTAAGCCTAAGAGGACTCAGGTGAACTCTCTTACGGGAGTTGTCCAGGAAGAAGTACCAGTGGTGAAGGATTATCCCGATGTATTTCCGGAGGAGTTACCGGGTATGCCGCCAGATCGGGAGATTGAGTTTTTGATTGAGTTGCTGCCAGGTACAGGGCCTATCTCCAAGAGGCCGTATCGGATGCCCGCTAATGATTTGGAGGAAGTCAAGAAACAGATTAAGGAGTTGCTAGAGAAAGGGTATATTCGCCTGAAGTTCATCACCTTGGGGAGCCCCAAAGATTTTAGTGGAGAAGAAGGATGGAACCTTGAGGATGTGTGTGATTACCACTCTTTGAACGAGGTGACCATCAAGAACAAGTATCCCCACCGATGATCAATGACTTGTTTGACCAGCTAGAAGGAGCTAGTGTTTTCTCCAAGATCGATCTTCGATCGGGTTATCACCAATTGAAGATCCGTGAGAAGGATATACCCAAGACCGCTTTTACCACAAGGTATGGGCTTTATGAGTATACCGTCATGTCCTTTGGTTTGACTAATGCCCCTGCTTATTTTATGAGCATGATGAACAAGGTGTTCATGGAGTTCTTGGATAAGTTCGTTGTGGTATTCATTGATGACATATTGGTTTTCTCCAAGAATGAGGAGGAACACGCTGAACATCTGCGCTTGGTTTTGGAGAAGCTCAGGGAACATCAACTTTATGCCAAGTTCAGCATGTGTGAGTTTTGGCTCAAGGAAGTCGGATTCCTTGGACATGTTGTGTCAGGTGAAGGGATTGCAGTGGACCCTACCAAGGTAGAGTCAGTCACGGGATGGAACGCGCCCACCATAGTCGGCGAGATTCGTAGTTTCCTTGGACTTGCTGGATATTACCGGAGATTTATTGAAAATTTCTCCAAGATTGCAAGGCCCATGACAGCGTTGTTAAAGAAGGACACCAAGTTCGTTTGGACTGAAGAGTGTGAAGCCAGCTTTCAAGAGTTGAAGAAGCGTTTGGTTACAGCCCCAGTGCTAATCCTGCCTGACGTACACAAGGACTTTCAGGTGTATTGTGATGCTTCACGTCAGGGACTTGGAGGTGTTCTTATGCAGGAGGGAAAAGTTGTAGCTTATGCTTCACGACAACCGACCTCATGAGTTGAACTATGCCACGCATGATTTGGAGTTAGCAGCCGTAGTGCATGCACTCAAGACATGGAGACACTATCTTATTGGGAATCGTTGTGATGTTTACACGGATCACAAGAGTTTGAAGTACATTTTCACGCAGAAGGAGTTGAATCTCCGGCAAAGGAGATGGTTGGAACTTATAAAGGATTATGACATGAGTCTGCATTATCATCCAGGAAAAGCCAATGTTGTGGCAGATGCTTTGAGCCGTAAGAGTTATGTTAATACCCTTACAGCAGGAGGTTTAACTCAGGAGTTATGTGATGAGCTTAGAGACCTTCAGTTGGAAATAGTTCCACGAGGTTATGTTGCCGCACTCGAGGTACAGTCCACCTTGTTGGGAAAAATCAGAGAAGCCCAGAAGTTGGACCGAGGTATTGCTGAGATAAAGGAAATGATGAGCAAAGGGAAAGCAAAAGGATTCCGTGAGGATGAAAATGGAACCATATGGTTTGAGCAGCGGTTTGTGTACCCCATGATCCAGAGATCAGGAAGTTGATTCTTCAGGAGGCTCATGACTCACCATATTCGATACACCCAGGCAACACCAAGATGTATTTGGACTTGAAGGAAAGTTTTTGGTGGGCCGGTATGAAGAGAGAGATTGCCCAGTATGTGGCAATATGTGATGTATGTCAGAGAGTAAAGGCGGAGCATCAGAAACCAGCAGGTTTACTTCAGCCGTTGCCGATACCTGATTGGAAATGGGATAAACTTGGTATGGACTTTATCACGGGGTTACCCAGGACCCGTTCAGGTTATGATTCCATTTGGGTGATAGTGGATCGTTTGACCAAGGTTGCTCACTTCATTTCAGTGAAGACCACCTATACAAGTGCTAAGCTGGCAAAGATATATATGACCAGGATCGTATGTCTGCATGGAGTTCCGAGGAGCATCAGTACGATAGAGGAACGCAGTTTACCTCAAAGTTTTGGAAGCGCATTACGAAACTTTGGGTACCGAGCTAGAGTTCAAGACAGCCTTCCATCCGCAGATGATGGGCGCATGAGAGAGTCAATCAGATTCGGAGGACATGTTGAGAGCTTGTGCGCTAGACTATGGGTCTAGTTGGGATGATAACTTACCCTCGCAGAGTTTTCGTACAACAACAGCTATCAAGCCGGTTTGCAGATGGCCCCTTCGAGGCATTGTATGGGAGGAAATGCAGGACACCTTTGATGTGGAATGGAGTTGGAGATCGAAATTGTTTGGACCTGATTTGATCAGGATTACGAGGAGAAGGTCAAGTTGATTCGTGACAGACTTAAGATAGCTCTGTCAAGGCAGAAGAGTTACACCGATGCTAAACGCAAGGAAGTGATCTATGAAGTGGGAGATAGAGCATATCTTCGAGTGTCTCCACTTCGAGGTATTAAGAGATTTGGAGTCAAAGGAAAGTTAGCCCCACGATTTGTTGGACCATACAGAGTTCTGGAACGTAGAGGAGAGGTTGCATACCAGTTGGAATTACCAGAGGCTTTGTCAGGAGTTCATGATGTGTTTCATGTTTCCCACCAAGAAGTGTCATGCAGAGATGGCAGATATTCCTTTGAGGGATAAAGTGCCACTCGAGGCAATTCAGTTGGAGAGCGATCTGACTTATGAGGAGAAGCCGGTTAAGATTCTTGAGACTGCAGAGAGAATCACTCGTACCAAGATCATCAGGTTCTGCAAGGTTCAGTGGAGTCACCACACCGAGGAGGAAGCCACTTGGGAACGAGAGGAAGATCTTAGACAAGACCATCCACACCTTTTTGCTGGCCAACCCAAATCTAGGGGACTAGATTCATCTTAAGGGGTAGGTTTGTAACATCCCAATTTTTATTAAATTTGGATGTTAATAGAATCATTCAATGCATATCATATTTCTTTGCATTTTGGAGTTTTCAAAATATTCAAATAATATTTTCCCACTCGAGAAAAACAAATGAGAGGGATAAGATGACTTCCTCAAAATATAAAAGAGATGGAAATTTCATTTGAATATTAGTTGGAGTTTTAGAACTTATTTGGTATTTATTTGATTTGCAAAAGTGCATTAAATGCATTAGGAAAATATTTTCAAATTCTTCTATGGTTGAATAAATGTTCATTGTGCTCTAGATATTCCAAGGTAATTTTAGAAATTATTGTGGTATTTTATTAATTCATTTGAATTATTTAGGGCCACTTAGTGTTCGTGTTTTAAAAAAGCACACACACACAACTGGACCATGCCAGCTCGGCCAGAGCACCCCACAGGCCAGTGAGACCAAGGCCCAGCCACAGCGCTTAGGGCAGCCAGCGCCCAGCGCCACAAGACGACGAGCCGCCCGCTCCTCCCTTCGCTCATTGCCGCCGCTTCCAGTGGGACCCGCACCCAGTCGTCTCTAACCTCCCGCTCCTCCCAGCTGGATGAGCACGCACACGCAAGACTCTCGAACCCGCCGGCGAAGCTCTCGGGATAGAGCTTATCCTCGCTCCCGAGCCCTCTCTCGCCTATAAGAAGCCCTCGACCCCTCTCTCCATTCTGCCACTCCACGTCGTCCCTCGCTCCCATAACCACCGCCTTTGCCGGTTGGATCTCGCCGAGCCGGAGTATCTCGCCGAGTTTTCTGCCCGTGACACCCCTACCTCCACTTTGTTTCGTCAATCTCCATTACTCGCGAGGCGCACCTTGTTGACATATTTTTGCCACCTAGGTCTCGCTGAACCGCCGCCCGACGACCTGCGTCCTCGCCGGGCGCCGGAGCCGCCGCCCTCTACCTCGCTGCCCGGGCGCCCGACCACCACCGACCCCACCACCGACCGCCCCGCCGCGCCCGTCCTCCCGACACCTTCGCTGCCGCCAGACCGCCGCCCGTCACCGCCAGCGCCAGCCCGCGTTGTCTGTCGTCGTCGTAAATGCGTCAGGTGAGCGAACCGCCGCTTCGCTTTTCGTTTCAGTTTTTTTTTTTTTTTAGATCGGTTTAGTTTAGTGTTTTTTATCGGTTCATCCGGTTTAGATTAAACCGATTAGTTTAGATAAACCGATCTCGGTTTTAGTTTTTTTTCTAGCCGCTGTAGCCGTTTTACTTAAGCGGCGGTCGTCATTGCGTGTACGCTTCATAAGCTAACGCTGCCAGCCACCCACAACCCGCCACGTGGCGGGGGCCTGCATGTAGTAGATTTTAATTTTCGATTCACCGCTTAGTCCCTAGAAATCATAGGTTAGTCCCCGAGCTTAGATTAGCCATAACTTTTAACCGTAGATCCAAACTCGATGAAACCAGCGGCAAATTCTTCGTATTGTTTAGATCTATCCAGTGGTATCCTTTTTGCAAACTTTTGTCAGATTCAAATTTGAATTTATTCAGATTTGAATTCAAACTTCAAATGGCCATATCTCTCAAACCGTAGCTCCGATTAAGTTGATTCTTTTGCACTTTGTCACAGAGACAAACCCTATCACCGGGAACTTTGTCACAATAATTTTCACACAATAGAATCTGCCTATTAATATTTTACTAGTATGCATAGTATGCACTATAGTTCACATCACTTATTGAACCATGTGCCTATGTTGTTTTGCACCTAGAAAATTTTCATGCTAGTTAAGTGTGATGTTTGTTCATTTGGTTTTTTCCGAGACTTCTGCTTTGCATGTTCTTTCTGGTTCTCTAGAATGTTTGCTTATGTTTGTTTATCTTCTTTGCGGTAGATTGCCCGGAGTGCGAAGCAGAATATTATCAGTCTTTAGAATTCAACCAGCAGTACCAAGGCAAGTTGCATCTTGATCATATTTCATTACCTATGTTTTTATTATGCACGTAGTTCTTTGCGTAGGACTCCATGATAGAAATTGATGCCGATGACTATGCTTTTCACCCATGAGTTCATTGAGGTAGGTCTGAACCTTATAACATTGTCGCCATCGTTTTACATTATGTTGCTTTGCTAAGTAGGCGTGGATTGGGGAGTGATCATTGTAAAGTATGAGTGACAATGTAGTAAATAGGACCTAAGATAATTAATGAACTACCCGGCGGAAACTTGTTGGAATGGTGGCGAAATGCGATTAGAACACGCATGGGAAATCCATGGTGGTGCACCACTAGTGGACCGTCCGCTCAGGCTCAAAGAGATCAATCGTATTCTCATGTCTAGAAGCTTACGTGTGCAGCCACAAGCCAATATGGGCTCGGCTTAGTTGAGTAGTTAGTGTGACCCCTTCCGGATGGGCTAGCAGATGTAGAATGATGTAGGTGTACCGGCCTATCCGTGGGATAAGGGGGAACATTTTCTAAAGACTATGTCTCGATCTTCCGATCATGGAGGTGGTCGAGTCTTGTGGGGAAAAGTGCGCAACCTCTGCAGAGTGTTAAAACCTAATCGATTAGCCGTGTCCCGATTACGGACAAGTTGAGCATCTAGTAGTGGAAATGCCGGAGATCTCCTCACCTTTAATTAAACAGTGGGATTTTAAATGGAACTTGGAAGCGGATGGAGTTGGGTTTGCCAACTCATCCTATGCAAATGTGTAGTAGCAGATTAACATCTTTCTAATAGGGAAAACTAGCTTTATGCAAAAACTAAACTTAGAGCTTTCCACCAGCCAAATTGCATGTACAATTAGGTTCTTTACACTTATGATGTGACTTGCCAAGACATTCAATGTACTTGACCTATATGGCTGCAACTTATCACGTTGCGGATATATCCGACGAGGATTAAGGTGCGATAGGTCGATGTTCTACACTCAACCTTGCTCGTGGAGTTGGACTCATTTACTACTTTGCTTCCGCAGTTATTTGTTTATTGGCTCTATCCCTATTTTTGTAATAAATGTATTGCTCCTGGATTATCGACGTAATAAAGAGATGTGTGTTATTTCTGTTATTTCATCGAGTACTGTGTGTGCTAGCAAGTCGATCCAGGGACTAGCACGGTAAGCACAGAGACTTCGACTCTTACCGAGTCGGGTCGCTATAGTCCACCTTGCTTCGGCCCCCGCATCCGCGACGAGCCCTTCCCTAAAGGGTTCTCGCTCCCAAGAGACACGCCCAAGTACAACGGCGCTGTGAAGCCGGAGGATTGGCTGATCGACTACTCCACTGCATTCAGCATAGAGAACAGCAACAGGTGCGTTGCCGTGAAATACGTGCCCATCATGCTTCGGGGCACGATGCGGACCTGGCTCAACAGCCTCAAGCCGTATAGCATCAACAATTGGCTAGACTTCACCGAAGCCTTCATCCGCAACTTCACTAGCACCTACAAGCGGGCTCCCAAGCCCAGGCAGCTCTCCTTGTGTGTACAAGGACCCACCGAGTCGACTCGCAACTACCTCACGTGTTGGGCCGAGCTCCGCAATTCCTGTGAGGGGGTGCACGAGGTTCAAGCCATAGAGTACTTCACCGCCGTGTGCCGAGAAGGCACCCTCCTCAAGCACAAGCTCCTCTGCGACGAGCCATCTACCCTCGACGAGCTACTAGTCATAGCGGACAAGTACGCCACCGCCGACTCCTCGATGAAGATCGAGCTCCGGGTGGACGCCTCCGGGAAGGTACTCAACCCGGCTCCCAAAACGCCGGCTGGCGACTCCAGCCGATGTCCGTACCAGAACGACAACAAGCGCAAGGGCCCAATGCCGCCTCCAACCAGTCGGCAGGTGTCGGTGCGGGGACGACACCTATGGGATCACAAGAATCCCTACTACGGTTGTGGGGCGCGGGGTCGTGAGAAGAGCAGATCAAACAGATAGCACACGGGTTCTTTATCCAGGTTCGGGCCGCGAGATGCGTAAAACCCTACTCCTGCTTTGGTGGATAGTTTATCTGTGTTCTTGAGCTAGCTATGGGGCGTGAGGAGCTCCAAAAAGCCGAATCCTTCTCCTGGTCGCCTTGGGCCTCCTTTTATAGGGAAAGGGGTTGCCACAGTGGCACACAGGAGGTGGAAAGGGTACAGTCATACAAGTTTATCCCTCGCATTACATGACAAGGCTCCATCAATGCGTCTTGCTTAGGTGTCCTTGCTTTATCGGGGACGGGGGGAAGCCCAGTCTCGTCCGTCGCCGCTCCCTTTCGTGTTGACACGCGCCATGGCCAGCGGTGCCTGTGGTGCCATGTAGGCAGGCAGGCAGCTGAGGTGGCGCAGTGGTGGGTCTCCACGAAGGTTCGCTTGCCGCCACGCAGGTGCCTGTCCAACTGGTTGGGTCGGCAGCTGCATGGGGGAGGCTTGATTGGCGCGGGCCTGATGGTGGCCCTATGTGTGTCCTTGGCAGGGGCCTTGTCGCAGCCCCGGCAAGGGTCTTGTCGGGGCCCCGACAAGGGTCTTGCCGCGGCGCCTGCTGTCATCCTCGGCAAGAGCAGCTCTTGCCGGGGGCCTTGTGGTCCTCCTTGGCCGGGATCCCGCCAAGGGTCATCGTCTTCTGTACTATGTATCTGATCTTTGAATATCTTCACAAAGATCTGCATGCCACCACGGAGATGTCTCCCGAATCCTTTGCCCCGTGGGGGGCAGTGGACTCAAAAGTGATCCGCTCCGTGGGCGTGGGGCGAGCCGCCCCGGCAAGGGCCTTGCTGGGTTTTCTAAAACCGCCCCCCGGCAAGGATCTTGCCGGGGGAGTCTGCTTCGTCCCCTTTGCTTTTTGTGGTCTTGGTCTTGGCGTCGTTCTGCTCCTTTCGAGCTTCGGCTTTACCTTGGCTCACCTTCCTTGCCTTGCTTAGTGTGGCGGTGCCTGCGGCTCAGACTGCCCGTGCACAGTTAAAAGGTGTACCCCTCTTTTTGTACACCGACAGGAGCCCCCGGGCCTAGGCCACACGTAAGCGCAATCGCGTCGTTGGGCTAGGCCCAAAAGCGGTCTGTGCAGGCAGGGTGGTTTTACAGTAAGTCTTTTGCACGCTGCGCTTCCCATGCCTCCGGCGCGTGGCTTGGCATGGGGAGGCGTGCGTGACGTGGGCAGCATGCGTGGGGCTGAGCTCTGCACGCATCGTCCGTCATGATTAATCTGAAAGGAGGCCCGCATTTTCCCCATAAGAAGGAATAACCCTTGGTAGCGCTGCTCACTTTCACCTCTTCTCGTACCTTTTCCAATCTCAGAGCCGCGTTTCCTCTCTTCCTTCCCTCCTAAGCTTTGCCGTCGCTGCTGTCGCTGCTTCGCCACCCTCCTTCCTTGCTCCTCTAGACTTCTTGGCATCCATGGCGCCCAAATCCGCCAAGGGCAAGGGGTGGCTAAACTCTGGGACCGTGGAGCCGCCGGAGGCGCTATTGTCGAGGGACGGACGAAGTCTGCCTTCTTCATCCTCTCGTCGATTTGTGTTCATGATCTCCTGGCCTGCTTCAAGCCCTTATGGGGAGTGAAGACGAGGGGAGAGAATTCGGGGCACCCGGCGACGCGCATCATTCCTGCCGCCTGCGCTGATCCTGCCCCAAACCGGTATCCCTTTTTCGTTGATTACCTTTCTTGCGGGTTATGCCCCCCCATTTTCCGATTTCTTCGCATCATGCACACCTTGGCTTTTCGCCTTTTGATTTCACTCCGAATGCGGTGGCATGCTTGGCTCTCTTGGCGCATCTTCTGAAGGCTTTGCGGAGTGCATCCCAACACGGCACTCTTTTGCCATTATTTCTCCCCTCGAATCCAGCCCGGAGGCGCCGTCTCCGGATGTATCGCCTGGATCTCAAGATCCAAGGGGGCGTACCCAGAAGGCGCCATGAAGGAGAAGTGGGATGAATGGCGTGGCCGGTGGTGCTGGATCGAGGACGAAGACCCGCCATAATTCGGCAAGGTCCGTCGAACGCCGTCGGTCCGCAGCAGCGACTGGGGTGATGTCGATGCTACCGACGGGAGGCTCACCGTCGCCACCACCAGGATCCTCCGGCTGACCCAGGCGGGGCTCACCCTGGAGATGATCGGGGCGGACTTCATTCGCCGCCGGATCGCCCTGTTGCATAACAAGGGGAGGCCAGCCTGGCTTTTCATGAACCCGGCCGACATTATGCGGCTCCATACAGCCTCGACCACAACTTCACGGTGATGGGGCATGCCCACTTCGCCAGCCGCTTTTCCAGCTTTCGAAGTGGGTCGCGGCAAGATTGAGCGGACGGCAAGACCGCGAGGGCTGCCGCAAAGGTCGGCAAGGCCCTCAAGGTCGTTCTTCAAGTTGCCGGTGAGGTGGTCCTGTTGTGCAATAACTCACGCCCGGTCGAGATCATTGCTATGATGCCGTTACGCAATGAACGGCCCTATCGAGCTGGCGGAGCCGGCGGAAGCGGCGTCAGCAGTTCTTGACTCCTTGGTCGAGGTGTACGTCAATCTTGACGTCGGCGGTGGCTTGTCATGGACACCACCGGCGGAGTGGACTACATCGCCACTAGGGCGAGGCGCAACTTGCCATGGAGGCCGGCAGCCGGGTGTGGAGGACAAAGCGCGACAGGCTGCGGAGGAGGCGATTCACCTTGTGGCGGCGGCCACCGTGGAGGTCAGCAGCCCGATGCTGGATCTCCGCTTATCGAGGACGCTTGACGGCGAGTCGTCGTCGTCGGAGGAGGACGTGGCGGCGGGCTCGGCGCCAACCAGGGAAGAGCGAAGTCCTGGCGGGCTGGCTCCGGCGAGCGGTCCGGCCCGCAGAACTCGCGGCATCAATTGACCACGGAGGAGGTCCGGGCGCCCACGAGGCCCGCGATGGCGTGAGGGGCTGGCGAGGGCCGCTGAGAAGAAGTTGACGGCCCCTTCCTCATCCAGGCGCGTACAAACCCCGCCACCCTCTTCGCCTCCTCCGCCATGCGTCGATTCAGATGATGATGTGGAGCTCCCTTTTGATCTCGGGTCCCTCAGCCTGGAGAGGAAGAGGAAGCTGGTGGAAGAGGAGGAGACGGACGACGAGTAAGTACTCCATTCCTCACTATTATTTCCACTTCCCCGAATCGGGTCGCTTGTCTTGATCCATTTTTGCTTTTGCAGGGAGACGAAGACGTTGGCCCAGAGGGCTAAGAGGGCGAGGACCTTGGCGAGCGATCAGCCCCCGGCTGGGGCTTCAGAGACACCAATGGTGGTGCTGAGAAGCCCGGACAGCAGCCCCCGGCGCAGCCCCCAGCGTAAGTTCTTCACCCTCTTCCTACTCGACATGTGGTAGGCGCTCGATGCCACGATGCTGACCTTGCCGGGTTTTGCAGGAGGGGAGCGGCAGCACGAGGAGCCACAGAGGGCTGCTCCTAACACACCACCCCCATCGACTACGCTGCCGCGGGGGGCGTCCCCGGCAAGGGCACCAGGCACGGAGCCTACACCCATGGAGGAAGAGGGGAACTTGGGCAATGGTGACTCTGCAGCGGCGCCAAATGCTGGCGGAGAGGGACTTACCTTCCTGACACAGCGGTGAGTCGCTTGTCCTTCATCTCTGTTTTTCCTTATTCTTTTCTTGGCTTCATCACCCCATTGCTGCCAGGCCCTGTTTCAGAGACACGGAGGGCGTGGACACGGTTGTGGGAGACATTCTTTGAGGAGGCGGCGGAGGCCAGCGGGATTGCTGCCGAGGAGGCCGCCAGGATCTTGTGCAAGCTACTGTTGTGAAGCCGCCAAAGGTGCTTTGCCGAGGGCGCCGCTGCGAGCCGCCAAAGCGTCCGTGAAGAGTTTCTACCGGCGCCCGATAGTGAACTCTTTGGCGGGGCGGCAAAACCTCCGCCGAGGAAGAGGCGGCGGTGACCAGCCTCCCTCTTCCTCAACCTCGGGCCACAGCAGATATCACGAAGGTGGCGGCGATCTTTTCGTCCATCTCCGGAACGTCAAGCGGCGCGCCCGCGAAGGGAAGCCTTGGGCGGCGAGGTGCTTGCCGCCACGGGCTTGAGTGGTTGATGAGCGGGCGTTGGTGGCGGCGGTTCTCGAAGAGCAGCTTTTCCGCGCCATGGGGCCGACTTCCGGAGCTCAAGTGCTCTACCGTGCCGCTGGACAAGATCAAGGCAGGATGGCAGCGGTGGACAACGCGAGGTGGATTTCAAAAGCGCAGCGTCGGCGAGAACGCAGACCTGGTTCCACCAGACTCGCGAGGAGCGAAGGGCCTTTCGGGAGGAGTTGGCCAAAGCGACGTGGAGCTCACCATGAGAATGGCCGACATCGAGAAGGCTCGGGAAGAAGCGGTGAACTTGGCGCAGCGGCGAACCCGCCCGGAACCAGCATCAAGCCGCCTTGGATTCCCGGAAGAGGACCTCCCGCGCGTGGTGCGGCAACGCTTAACGCTCATGCGTAAGGATGAGGAGCTCGAGGCCCTTGTCGCAGCGGACCCACGAGCTGGAAGCGAGAGGCACAAGGAGGCACTCGATGCAGTGCTCGGCCCATGCGGCAAGGCAAAGGAGCTGAAGCGGAGCGGGACGAGCTGAAGGAGCAGGCCCTCAAGCTGTCCGGGAGAAGAACACGCTCAACCGCGCCTTGATAGGCGCAAGGAGCGATCATCAGCGGGGCGGGGAGCTCTCCGGCGCGCAAAACCCCATCGAGACCTCAAGCTAAACTGGAGGGTCTCGAGAAGATCTTGTCGGCGGCGGGGCTCGGGAGGAGACCTTGACCAGGAGCCTCGAGGAGGAGAAGCAGCTGCGGGCAACGAGGCCGCCTCCCACCAGGAATATGTGGTGGGTGAGAACAAGTGGATCAGCCATCCGGAGGTCATCGCCGGCGAGGTCACCTCGCAATTGCCTACCATGGGGTTGCCAAGCGTGAGGTACCCGAGCGCAGCCAGGACCGTCAACGCCAAGCTGACCCAGTTCTTGAAGCGTCCTCGAGCCTTGGCCTATCTCCCTCCAACAGGGCGGCCACGCCGTCTGAGGAGGCCCGCGACTTCTGCCGAGGGTTGTGACCAAGGTCCTCACCAAGGTGGCGCATGGAATCCCAACCTTGACTTGGCGGCCTCGATGAAGAGCTTGCGGATGGTGTTGACCTCACGGTGCTCAAGGAGCGCATCAAGCCCATCACCAACGGCATCAACGAAATCAAGAGGGTGGAAAGCCAGCGCCGGGATTGAGCATCCCGTTCTTCTTCGCCGCGGCAGGTTCCCGACCAAGACAAATTTTATCTTTAGTTAGAACCGCAGCTATGACGTGATGTAATATAAAATTGAAGTACTCTTAATTTTCTTGCACGTTATTTCCCCGCTCAATTCCTCTTTGTATGTGTGCCCCTCGTCGATCGGGTAGGCTTGCCGGCGTGAAAGCCCCTAGCGGCGTCTTGGGAATGATCCCGAGGCTCTTTGGCACGCGTGCTGCGGACGAGCCACCTTTCCGTTCCAAACGCGGCGCCCGAACTGTCGAGCTTGACTCGAGTCGAGAATCGAGGCGTTGTCGATCGCGGAAGGTTACTCGCCATTCTCGGCGCAGCCGCTTGAGCTGTTGAGCGCATCTCGAACAGGGCAAGGGCGTTGCCGATCGTGGGAGAGCCCATCAAGTCGCGGGTTTCTCATACAAATGCATGACATCTCCGGGGGGGGGGGGGGGGATAACCTCAAATAAGAAGGGTAGCACAAATAAGGAGTCAGTGCAACTTAGCTTCTGTTGGCGATCACTCGAGCGTCGATCTTCTGGCCTCCTTTCTTCTTCCAGGATCGCGAAGATGAAGGAGTGTCGGGCTAACTGCTAGAGCTGATTCTCACAACTGCGCCCCCTACCTGGCGTGCCAAAGATGTCGGTGTGGGGCGACACCTATGGGATCACAAGAATCCCTACTACGGTTGCGGGGCACGGGGTCGTGAGAAGAGCAGATCAAACAGATAGCACACGGGTTCTTTATCCGAGTTCGACGCGAGATCGTAAAACCCTACTCCCTGCTTTGGTGGATAGTTTATCTGTGTTCTTGAGCTAGCTATGGGGCGTGAGGAGCTCCAAAGCGAATCCTCCTCCCGGTCGCCTTGGGCCTCCTTTTATAGGGAAAGGGATTGCCACAGTGGCACACAGGAGGTGGAAAAGGCAGTGATCATCTGAGTTTATCCCTCGCATTACATGACAAGGCGCCATCAATGCGTCTTGCTTAGGTTTCCTTGCTTTATCGGGGACGGGAGAGCCTGGTCTGTCTCGTCGTCGCTCCCTTCAGGTTGACACGCATGCAGCCAGCGGTGCTGTGGTGCCATGTAGGCGTGCGGGTACCGAGGTGGCGCGATGGTGGGTCTCCGAAGGTTCGCTTGCCGCCACGCAGTGCCTGTCCAACTGGTTGGGTCGGCAGCTGCATGGGAAAGCTTGATTGGCGGGCCTGATGGTGGCCCTGGTGTCCTTGGCGAGGCCTTGCCGCAGCCCCGCAAGGGTCTTGCTGGGGGACGGCAAGGCTCTTGCTTGGCGCCTCTTGTCATCCCCTGCTAGGCTCTTGCCGGGCCTTGTCAGTCCTCCTTGGCGGGGGTCCCGCCAAGGGTCGTCATCTTCTCGTAGTATGTATCTGATCTTTGAATGTCTTCACAAAGATCTGCATGCCTACGGAGTGTCTCCCGAATCCTTTGCCTGTGGGGGTAGTGGACTCAATGGTGATCCGCTCTGCATGGTGGGCGAGCCCATACAGCAAGGGCCTTGCTGGTTGCTAAAACCGCCCCGGCAAGGATCTTGCTGGGGAGTCTGCTTTGTCCCCTTTGCTCTTTGTGGTCTTGGTCTTGGCGTCGTTCTGCTCCTTTCAAGCTTCGGCTTTACCTTGGCTCACCTTCCTTGCCTTGCTTAGTGTGGTGGCGCCCGCGGCTCAGACTGCCCGTGCACAGTTAAAAGGTGTACCCCTCTTTTTGTACACCGACAGTAGGTGGCCACCGTCGAAGACGAACAACCTGAGGGGCGACCCGCGCCCAAAAAGCCGAAGGGCGACAGGCCGGCTTGGCAGCCAGCTTTCTCCTACGAGCAAGCCCTCGATGCCCCTTGCAAGTTCCACAGCGGCGCGAAGCCGTCCAACCATACGACCCGGAAATACCACTGGCTCACCCGAATCACCAAAGGTGAAGGGCTGGTGCCACCTCCGCCAGCTGGACAGCCGCCTTCGGCTCCTCAACAGCCGGCTGCTTGACCAGCAGTCGGGGCCATCCAAGACGAGTTCCCCAACGAGCATGCCGCCTACGTCATCTTTACAAGCCAGCCCGAAGACCGGCGCAGCCGGCGCCGACAGCACCAAGAGGTCAACACGGTCGCCTCCAACAACCCCGAGTACATGCACTGGCAGAAAGGACGATCAGCTGGAGCCGGGCCGACCACCCAGAGGGGATGCCGTCCCCGGTCTCTTATGCATTGGTTCTGGAGGCAACCCTAGCGACAGACAGGCTTGCTGCCCAATTCTCCCGCGTGCTGATAGACGACGGGAGCAGCATCAACATCCTGTACCGCGACACCATGGAAAAGCTAAACATCAAGGCCAAGCACCTCATGCCAAGCCGGACCGTGTTCCATGGCAGTGTACCCGGCATGTCCTGCTCACCAATCGGCAAGATCAAGATAGATGTTCTCTTTGGAGACAAGGAACATTTCCGCCGGGAAGCGATCTGGTTTGAAGTGATGGACCTTGAGAGCCCCTGTCATGCACTGCTTGGCCAACCTGCTCTGGGCAAGTTCATGGATGTACCCCACTATGCCTACCTCAAGATGAAGATGCCGAGTACCAAGGGCATCATCACCATAGCCGGCGACTACAAGAAATCCTCCGAGTACGCTGCAGCCAGCAGCCGGCTGGCCGAGTCCCTTGTGATCGCTGAAGAGAAGAGGATATTGGACCGAGTCGTGGCCATGGCCGGCAAGCAGCCAGCCCTGTCCCCCGACCCCAAGGAATGTGATGCCCAAGGGTCTTTCCAGCCGGCCAAGGAAACAAAGAAGATACCTCTGGACCCGTAGCACCTGTAAAGGTTTGCCGTCATCGGGCGAACCCGGACAGCAAATAGGAAGGCGAGCTCGTCGATTTCCTCCGTGAGAATCGGGACATATTTGCATGGTCCCCCAAGGACATGTCGGGTGTTCCGAAGGAATTCGCCGAGCACAAGCTACACGTCTGAGCGGACGTAAAACCAGTCAAGCAGCCCCTCCGCCGGCTGTCGGAGGAGAAGAGAAGGATTGTAGGAGAAGAGATAGCCCGACTCTTGGCGGCCGGCTTCATAATGGAGGTGTTCTTTCCGGAGTGGCTTGCCAACCCGGTCCTCGTGCTGAAGAAGAATAACAAGTGGCGCATGTGTATAGACTACACAAGCCTTAACAAAGCCTGCCCCAAAGATCCTTCTTCCCTACCAAGGATTGATCAAGTGATAGACTCCACACCGGATCACGAGCTGCTGAGTTTCTTGATGCCTACTCGGCTACCACCAGATAAAGTTGGACCCAGTGACCGCCAAGACCGCCTTCATCACGCCATTCGAGCTTTACATTGCGACTATGACATTCGGCTTGAGAAATGCCGGTGCCACTTTTCACCGTTGCATGCGAAATGCCTCCTCAAGCAACTTGGCAGAAATGCCCACGCCTATGTAGATGATATCGCAGAAGAAGGCGGAGAAGCGGCACCTTGCTAGAAGACCTCAAGGAAACATTTGAGGACCTGCGCTCGTTTCAGATCAAGCTCATGTTAGGGAACGTAGTAATTTCAAAAAAAATCCTACGCACACGCAAGATCATGGTGATGGCATAGCAACGAGAGGGAGAGTGTATGTCCACGCACTCGTGAGACCGTAAGCGAAGTGTTATAACAACGCGGTTGATGTAGTCGACGCCTTCACGATCCGACCGATCCAAGTACCGAACGCACGTCACCTCCGAAGTTCAGCACACGCTCAGCTCGATGACGATCCCGGCTCCGATCCAGCAAAGCGTCGGGGATGAGTTCCACAAGACGACGGCGTGGGACGATGATGATGCTCCACCGACGCAGGGCTTCGCCTAAGCTCCACGACGATATGACTCTACCGGTGCAGGGCTTCGCCTAAGCTCTGCGACGATATGACCGAAGTGGAATATGGTGGAGGGGCACCGCCTGCACGGCTAAGGAACGATCCGTAGATCAACTTGTGTGTCATGGGGTGCCCCCGCCTCGTATATAAAGGAGCAAGGGGCGGCCAGCCCTAGGAGGAGGCGCTGAGGAGTCCTACTCCCACCGAGTAGGACTCCCCCTTCCTAGTTGGATTAGGACTTGGGGGAGGGGAAGAGGAAGGGGCGCCCCCTCTCCTTGTCCTATTCGGACTAGGGGAGGCGCGCGCCTGCCTGGCCGGCCCTCCTTTCTCCCTTATGGCCCATTAAGGCCCATTGACCCCGGAGGGTTCCGTAACCCCGGTGTTCGATAAAATCCGATTTCACCCGAACTATTCCAAGTCCAAACATAGGCTTCCAATATATCAATCTTTATGTCTCGACCATTTCGAGACTCCTCGTCATGTCCGTGATCACATCCGGACTCAACAAACTTCGCACATCAAAACTTATAAACTCATAATAAACTGTCATCGTAACGTTAAGCGTGCGGACCCTACGGTTCGAGAACTATGTAGACATGACCTAGAACTATTCTCGGTCAATAACCAATAGCGGAACCTGGATGCCCATATTGGTTCCTACATATTCTTCAAGATCTTTATCGGTCAAACCGCATAACGACATACGTTGTTCCTTTGTCATCGGTATGTTACTTACCCGAGATTCGATCGTCGGTATCCAATACCTAGTTCAATCTCGCTTCCGCAAGTCTCTTTACTCGCTCCGTAATACATCATCTCACAACTAACTTATTAGTTGCAATGCTTGCAAGGCTTATGTGATGTGTATTACCGAGAAGGCCTAGAGATACCTCTCCGACAATCGGAGTGACAAAACCTAATCTCAAATACGCCAACCCAACATGTACCTTTGGAGACACCTGTAGTACTCCTTTATAATCACCCAGTTACGCCAGACGCTTGGTAGCACCAAAGTGTTCCTCCGTAAACGGAGTTGCATAATCTCATAGTTACAGGAACATGTATAGGTCATGAAGAAAGCAATAGCAATATACTAAACGATCAAGTGCTAAGCTAACGGAATGGGTCATGTCAATCACATCATTCTCCTAAATGATGTGATCCCATTAATCAAATAACAACACATGTCTATGGTCAGGAAACATAACCATCTTTGATTAATGAGCTAGTCAAGTAGAGGCATACTAGTGACTGTATGTTTGTCTATGTATTCACACATGTATTATGTTTCCGGTTAATACAATTCTAGCATGAATAATAAACATTTATCATGATATGAGGAAATAAATAATAACTTTATTATTGCCTCTAGGGCATATTTCCTTCAGTCTCCCACTTGCACTAGAGTCAATAATCTAGATTACAAAGTAATGATTCTAACACCCATGGAGTCTTGGTGCTGATCATGTTTTGCTCGTGGAAGAGGCTTAGTCAACGGGTCTGCAACATTCAGATCCGTATGTATCTTGCAAATCTCTATGTCTCCCACTTGGACTTGGTCCCGAATGGAATTGAAGCATCTCTTGATATGCTTGGTCCTCTTGTGAAATCTGGATTCCTTTGCCAAGGCAATTGCACCAGATTGTCACAGAAGATCTTCATTGGTCCCGATGCACTAGGTATGACACCTAGATCGGAAATGAACTCTTTCATCCGCACTCCTTCATTTGCTGCTTCGAAGCAGCTATGTACTCCGCTTCACATGTAGATCCCGCCACGACGCTTTGTTTAGAACTGCACCAACCGACAGCTCCACCGCTTAATAAAAACACGATCCGGTTTGCGATTTAGAATCGTCCGGATCGGTGTCAAAGCTTGCATCGACGTAACCATTTACGACTAGCTCTTTGTCACCTCCATATACGAGAAACATATCCTTAGTCCTTTTCGTATTTCAGGATGTTCTTGATCGCTGTCTAGTGATCCACTCTGATTACTTTGGTACCTTCCTGCCAAGCTTATTGCTAAGCATACGCCAGTCTGGTACACAACATTGCATACATGATAGAGCCTATGGCTGAAGCATAGGAACATCTTTCATTTTCTCTATCTTCTGCTGTGGTCGGGCATTGAGTCGACTCAATTTCACACCTTGTAATACAGGTAAAAATCCTTTCTTTGCCTGATCCATTTTGAACTTTTTCAAAACTTTATCAAGGTATGTGCTTTGTGAAAGTCCAATTAAGCGCCTTGATCTATCTCTATAGATCTTGATGCCCAATATGTAAGCAGCTTCACCGAGGTCTTTCATTGAAAAACTTTTATTCAAGTATCCTTTATGCTATCCAGAAATTCTATATCATTTCCAATCAACAATATGTCATCCACATATAATATCGAAATGCTACAGAGCTCCCACTCACTTTCTTGTAAATACAGGCTTCTCAAAAGTCTCAGATAAACCATATGCTTTGATCACACTATCAAAGCGTTTATTCCAACTCCGAGAGGCTTGCACTGACCATAAATTGATCGCTGGAGCTTGCACACTTTGTTAGCACCCTTGATCAACAAAACCTTCTGGTTGCATCATATACAACTCTTCTTCTAGAAATCCATTCAAGAATGCAGTTTTACATCCATTTGCCATATTTCATAATCATAAAATGCAGCAATTGCTAACATGATTCGGACAGACTTAAGCATCGCTACGGGTGAGAAAGTCTCATCGTAGTCAACCCCTTGAACTTGTCGAAAACCTTTCGCAACAAGTCGAGCTTTATAGACAGTTATATTACCATCAGCGTCGCCTTCTTCTTAAAGATCCATTTATTCTCAATGGCTTGCCGATCATCGGGCAAGTCAACCAAAGTCCATACTTTGTTCTCATACATGGATCCCATCTCAGATTTCATGGCTTCCAGCCATTTTATGAATCTGGGCTCACCATCGCTTCTTCATAGTTTGTAGGTTCTCCATGGTCAAGTAACATGACTTCCGAATAGGATTACCGTACCACTCGTGTGGATCTTACTCGGTTGACCTCACGGTTCAAGAGAAACTTGATCTGAAGTTTCATGATCAATATCATTAGTTTCCTCACTAATTGGTGTAGTTGTCACAAGAACCGTTTCTTGTGATGAACTACTTTCCAATAAGGGAGCAGATACTGATTATCTCATCAAGTTCTACTTTCCTCCCACTCACTTCTTTCGAGAGAAACTCCTTTTCTAGAAAGGATCCGAATTTAGCAACGAAAATCTTGCCTTCAGATCTGTGATAGAAGGTGTACCCAACAGTCTCCTTTGGGTATCCTATGAAGACACATTCTCGATTTGGGTTCGAGCTTATCTGGTTGAAGTTTCTTCACATAAGCATCGCAGCCCCAAACTTTAAGAAACGACAACTTTGGTTTCTTGCCAAACCACAGTTCATGAGGTGTCGCCTCAACGGATTTTGATGGTGCCCTATTTAACGTGAATGCGGCCGCCTCTAAAGCATAACCCCAAAACGATAGCGGTAAATCAGTAAGAGACATCATAGATCGCACCATATCTAGTAAAGTACGATTCACGTTCGGACACACCATTTCGCTGTGGTGTTCCGGTATGGTGAGTTGCTAAACTATTCCGCATTGTTTCAAATGTAAACCAAACTCAGAACTCAAATATTCTCCTCCACGATCAGATCGTAGAAACTTTATTTTCTTGTTACGATGATTTTCCACTTCACTCTGAAATTCTTTGAACTTTTCAAATGTTTCAGATTTGTGTTTCATTAAGTAGATATACCCATATCTGCTCAAATCATCTGTGAAGGTGAGAAAATAACGATACCGCCGTGCCTCAACATTCATTGGACCACAAACATGAGTATGTATGATTTCCAACAAATCAGTTGCTCGCTCCATAGTTCCGGAGAACGGCGTTTTAGTCATCTTGCCCATGAGGCACGGTTCGCAAGTACCAAGTGATTCATAATCAAGTGATTCCAAAAGCCCATCAAGATGGAGTTTCTTCATGCGTTTTACTCGATATGACCCAAACGGCAAGTGCCACAAATAAGTTGCATTATCATTATCAACTCTGATCTTTTGGTTTCAACACTATGAATATGTGTATTACTACTATCGAGATTCAATAAAATAGACCACTCTTCAAGGGTGCATGACCATAAAAGATATTATTCATATAAATAGAACAACCATTATTCTCTCGACTTAAATGAATAACCGCCTCGCATCAAACAAGATCCAGATATAATGTTCATGCTTAACGCCGCACCAAATAACAATTATTTAGGTCTAAAACTAATCCCGATGGTAGATGTAGAGGTAGCGTGCCAATCGCGATCACATCGACTTTGGAACCATTTCCCACGCCGATCGTCACCTCGCCCTTAGCCAATCTTCGCTAATCCGTAGTTCCTGTTTCGAGTTGCAAATATTAGCAATGTAACCAGATCAAATACCTGTACTATCATGAGTGTTAGTAAGGTACACATCAATAACATGTATATCACATATACCTTTGTTCACCTTGCCATCCTTCTTATCCGCCAAATACTTGGGGCAGTTCCGCTTCAAAGGTCCAGTCCGCTTGCAGAAAAACACTCGGCCTCAGGCTTAGGTCCGACTTGGGTTTCTTCTCTTGAGCAGCAACTTTCTTGCTATTCTTTTGAAGTTCCCTCTTCTTCCCTTTGCCCTTTTCTTGAAACTAGTGGTCTTGTTGACCATCAACACTTGATGCTCTTTCTTGATTTCTACCTCCGCGACTTTTAGCATTGCGAAGAGCTCGGAATTGTCTTGGTCATCCCTTGCATATTATAGTTCATCACGAAGCTCTTGTAGCTTGGTGGCGTGATTGGAGAATTCTGTCAATGACACTATCATCCGGAAGATTAACTCCTAGTTGAATCAAGTGATTATTATACCCAGACATTTTGAGTATATGTTCACCGACGTAACTATTCTCCTCCATCTTGCAGCTATAGAACTTATTGGAGACTTCATATCTCTCAATCCGGCATTTGCTTGAAATATTAACTTCAACTCTTGGAACATCTCATATGCTCCATGACGCTCAAAACGTCGTTGAAGACCCGGTTCTAAGCCGTAAAGCATGGCACATCGAACTATAGAGTAGTCATCACTTTGCTCGCCAGACGCTCACAACTTCTCGGCGTTGTTCTGCAGCAGGCCTCGCACCCAGCGGTGCTTCCAGATAATTCTTCCGTGCAGCAATGAGGATAATCCTCAAGTTACGGACCCAGTCCGTAATTGCTACCATCATCTTTCAACTTTGCTTTCTCAAGGAACGCATTAAAATTCAACGGAACAACAAAGACGAGCCATCTATCTACAAAGAAACATAGACAAGCAAAATACTATCAGTACTAAGTTCATGATAAATTTAAGTTCAATTAATCATATTAAAAACTCCCACTTAGATAGACATCTCTCTAGTCATCTAAGTGATTACGTGATCCAAATCAACTAAACCATAACCGATCATCACGTGAGATGGAGTAGTTTTCAATGGTGAACATCACTATGTTGATCATATCTACTATATGATTCACGCCGACCTTCGGTCTCCATGTTCCGAGGCCATATCTGTTATATGCTAGGCTCGTCAAGTTTAACCTGAGTATTCCGCGTGCGCAACTGTTTTGCACCCGCTGTATTTGAACGAGAGCCTATCACACCCGATCATCACGCGGTGTCTCAAAGACGAAGAACTTTCGAACGGTGCATACTCGTGGAGAACACTTCTTGATAATTTTAGTGAGAGATCATCTTATAATGCTACCGCCAATCAAAGCAAGATAAGATGCATAAAGGATAAACATCACATGCAATCAATATAAGTGATATGATATGGCCATCATCATCTTGTGCTTGTGATCTCCATCTCCAAGCACCGCCATGATCACCATTGTCACCGGCGCGACGCCTTGATCTCCATCGTAGCATCGTTGTCGTCTCGCCAACTATTGCTTCTACGACTATCGCTACTGCTTAGTAATAAAGTAAAGCAATTACATGGCTTTTGCATTTCATACAATAAAGCGACAACCATATGGCTCCAGCCAGTTGCCGATAACTTCGGTTACAAAACATGATCATCTCGTACAATAAATATAGCATCACTTTTGACCATATCACATCACAACATGCCCTGCAAAAACAAGTTAGACGTCCTCTACTTTGTTGTTGCAAGTTTTACGTGGCTGCTACGGGCTGAGCAAGAACCGTTCTTACCTACGCATCAAAACCACAACGATAGTTTGTCAAGTTGGTGTTGTTTTAACCTTCGAAAGGACCGGGCGAGCCACACTCGGTTCAACTAAAGTGAGAGAAACAGACACCCGCCGTCACCTTTAAGCAACGAAAGTGCTCTAAGCGGTGAAACCAGTCTCGCGTAAGCGCACGCTGTAATGTCGGTCCGGGCCGCTTCATCTCACAATACCGCTGAACCAAAGTATGACATGCTGGTAAGCGGTATGACTTATATCGCCCATAACTCACTTGTGTTCTACTCGTGCATATGACATCAACGCATAAAACCAGGCTCGATGCCACTGTTAGGGAACGAGTAATTTCAAAAATTTCCACGCACACGCAAGATCATGGTGATGGCATAGCAACGAGAGGGAGAGTGTATGTCCACGCACTCGTGAGACCGTGAAGCGGAAGCGTTATAACAACGCTGTTGATGTAGTCGACGCCTTCACGATCCGACCGATCCAAGTACCGAACGCACGGCACCTCCGAGTTCAGCACACGTTCAGCTCGATGACGATCCCCGGGCTCCGATCCAGCAAAGCGTCGGGGATGAGTTCCATCAGCACGACGGCGTGGCGATGATGATGATGCTCCACCGACGCAGGGCTTCGCCTAAGCTCCGCGACAATATGATTCTACCGGCGCAGGGCTTCGCCTAAGCTCCGCGACGATATGACCGAAGTGGAATATGGTGGAGGGGGGCAGCGCACACGCCTAAGGAATGATCCGTAGATCAACTTGTGTGTCATGGGTGCCCCCGCCTCAGATATAAAGGATCAAGGGGGTGCGGCCAGCCCTAGGAGGAGGCGCGCTGAGGAGTCCTACTCCCATCGGAGTAGGACTCCCCTTCCTAGTTGGATTAGGACTTGGGGGAGGGGAAGAGGAAGGGGCGCCGCCTCTCCTTGTCCTATTCGGACTAGGGGGGGGCGCCTGCCCCCTGGCCGGCCCTCCTCTTCTCCCTTATGGCCCATTAAGGCCCATTGACCCCGGGGGGTTCCGTAACCCCGGTGTTCCAGTAAAATCGATTTCACCCGAACTATTCAAGTCCAAACATAGGCTTCCAATATATCAATCTTTATGTCTCGACCATTTCGAGACTCCTCGTCATGTCCGTGATCACATCCGGACTCGAACAAACTTCGTACATCAAAACTTATAAACTCATAATAAACCGTCATCGTAACGTTGCGTGCGGACCCTACGGGTTCGAGAACTATGTAGATATGACCTAGAACTATTCTCGGTCAATAACCAATAGCGGAACCTGGATGCCCATATTGGTTCCTACATATTCTTCAAGATCTTTATCGGTCAAACCGCATAACGACATAATGTTGTTCCTTTGTCATCGGTATGTTACTTACCCGAGATTCGATCGTCGGTATCCAATACCTAGTTCAATCTCGCTTCCGCAAGTCTCTTTACTCGCTCCGTAATACATCATCTCACAACTAACTTATTAGTTGCAATGCTTGCAAGGCTTATGTGATGTGTATTACCGAGAAGGCCTAGAGATACCTCTCCGACAATCGGAGTGACAAAACCTAATCTCAAATACGCCAACCCAACATGTACCTTTGGAGACACCTGTAGTACTCCTTTATAATCACCCAGTTACGCCAGACGCTTTGGTAGCACCAAAGTGTTCCTCCGTAAACGGAGTTGCATAATCTCATAGTTACGAGGAACATGTATAGGTCATGAAGAAAGCAATAGCAATATACTAAACGATCAAGTGCTAAGCTAACGGAATGGGTCATGTCAATCACATCATTCTCCTAATGATGTGATCCCATTAATCAAATAACAACACATGTCTATGGTCAGGAAACATAACCATCTTTGATTAATGAGCTAGTCAAGTAGAGGCATACTAGTGACTGTATGTTTGTCTATGTATTCACACATGTATTATGTTTCCGGTTAATACAATTCTAGCATGAATAATAAACATTTATCATGATATGAGGAAATAAATAATAACTTTATTATTGCCTCTAGGGCATATTTCCTTCAGCTCAACCCCGAGAAATGCGTGTTCGGAGTGCCAGCCGGCCAGCTTCTAGGCTTCCTGGTCTCCGAACACGGCATTGAATGCAACCCAGTAAAGATAAAATCCATTGAGAGAATAGAGATTCCCACCAAGCTGCAAGACGTCCAGAAGTTTACCGGGTGCCTGGCCTCCCTGAACTGCTTTATCAACCGGCCTGGAGAAAAGGCTCTCCCCCTCTACCGACTCATGAAGAAAACCACTCACTTCGAGTGGAACAACCAAGCCGGCCAAGCTTTCCATGAGCTAAAGAAGATGCTGGCCACGCCACTTTGCCTTGGCGGCGCCGACCGAAAAGAGCCCATTCTCCTCTATATTGCCGCCACCAGCCGGGTGGTCAGCACCATCATCGTGGTCCAGCGCCCAGAAGAAGGCCGAGCTCAGCCAGTCCAGAGACCGGTGTATTACTTAAGTGAAGTACTGTCCACCTCGAAGCAGAACTACCCGCACTACCAGAAGATGTGCTATGGCGTGTACTTCGCCGCCAAGAAGCTCAAGCCCTACTTTCAAGAGCACCCCATCACGGTCGTATGCACCGCCCCGCTCGCCGAGATCATAGGCAGCCGGGACGCATCCGGCCGGGTGGCGAAATGGGCCATTGAGCTGGCCCCTTACACGATCTTCTACCAGCCTCACGCCGCCATCAAGTCCCAAGCATTGGCCGACTTCCTCGTCGACTGGGCCGAGACTCAGTACCTGCCGCTGGCTCCCGACTCCACTCATTGGCGGATGCACTTCGATGGGTCCAAGATGCGCACCGGCTTGGGAGCCGGCGTCATCCTCACCTCTCCCAAAGGCGACAAGCTCAGATACACATTGCAAATTCACTTTTCCGCCTCCAACAATGTGGCCTAGTACGAGGCGCTCATACATGGGCTCCGGCTAGCCAAAGAGCTCGGCATCCGCTGGATCCTGTGCTATGGCGACTCGGATTTGGTGGTCCAGCAGTCATCTGGTGTCTGGGACGCCAAGGACGCAAACATGGCAAGCTACCGCTTCCTCATTCAGCAAATCAGCGGGTATTTTGAAGGATGCGAGTTCCTCCACGTGCCACGGGCCGACAACGAGCAAGCAGATACCCTGGCACGAATAGGCTCCACTCGACAAGCTATACCAACCGGCGTTTCTCTCCAACGCCTCCTCAAGCCGTCTATCAAGCCATCTCCAGAATCCGATTCCATCTTCATGCCGTTTAACACCGACGCAGCCGGATCCGGCTTAGGGAACCAAGCAGGCGGCCCGGGGACTTCGATAGGCGGCTCGGGGACTGCCATAGTCGCACCCGGCCCGGGACTTGAGAACCGCCCGGGACTACTGAGTCGGCCGGGATCTGCATCAACACCACAGGCTGTGGACAACTCCAGCTCTTCACCACCCAGCCCACCCGCCCTAGCTGCGTGAGCCGTGTTGGTTATAGAAGAAGTCACAGCTCCATCATGGGCTCAGCCCATCCTCAATTTCTGGTAAATGCAGAACCGCGGTGGACGAGATCACGGCAAGACAAGTCCAACGCCGAGCCGGAGCATATACAATTGTTAACAGAGAGCTCGTCAGACGCAGTGTCACTAGAGTCTACCAGCGCTGCGTCGAGCCAGAGAAGGGCATAGAAATCCTCAAGGACATTCACCAAGGCGAATGCGGCCACCACGCAGCCTCAAGATCACTTGTTGCCAAAGCTTTCCGCCACGGATTCTTTTGGCCGACTGCTTTGGACGACGCCAAGGAGCAGGTCAAGCATTGCAAAGGGTGCCAAGTCTTCAGCTCCAAGCAACACCTGCCGGCTTCGGCACTCAAGACCATTCCCCTCACCTGGCCTTTTGCGGTCTGGGGACTGGACATGGTGGGCCCGTTCAAGACGGCGCGTGGCGGCATGACACATCTGCTCGTCGCCGTGGATAAATTTACCAAGTGGATCAAAGCAAAGCAGATTAAGAAGCTGAATGGGCCGACTGCCATGACATTCATTGCAGATATTACAACTCAGTACGGCATGCCACACAAAGATCATCATCGATAACGGCACGAATTTTGCCAAGGAGGATTGGCACGCTTACGCACGACGCAGGCATCCGACCGACCTAGCGCCCATTGCCCACCCGCAGATCAAACGGCCTCATCCTTTCCGCATCAAGCCCCGACCGGTCGTGCCCATCGAGCGTTCGGCGGCTGCTCGCCGACGAGCTGCCGGCCGTCCTCTCGAGTCTGCGCACTACCCGAACAAGTCAACGGGTTGCTTTTTCTTCCTTGTACATGGTGCCGAGGCTGTCATCCCAACCGACATCGAGTTCGACTCGCCTCGGTGACCATGTACACGGAAGCGAGGCCAAAGAAGCACGAGAGGGCGGCATCGACTGTTGGAAGAAAGCCGCTGTTAGCCCTCACCGGTCCGCCATCTACCAGCAGGGTTTGCGCCGCTACCACAGCCGAAGGTCAAGCCAAGATTCTTCCAAGAGGGTGACCTTGTGCTCCGCTGATCCAGGAACAGCCGCCAAGACAAGTTCTCGGCCCTTGGGAAGGCCCTTCGCCATCGCAGAGCATTGGGAAACGACTCCTACTACCGATCGACGCACGTAAGCGAAGGCACGAAAGAGAGATGATTCCGGCAAGGATTCAGAACGACCATGGAACGCCAACCTCCTCCGAAGATTTTTCAGTTAAAATGCAGTATGTATCACGCTACCTTTTGTACTAAGTATGAGACAATAGGCCCCCCGAGGAACACTCGGGGACTGCCACCTTTTATCTATGAATGACGAGTATCATGCTTATGATTTTGTCATTACACTCTTCCCTCGTCCGGCAACGGGTTTCGACAACTCGGCCCGGGGACTGGCCGCCTTGAGTTATATTCAAGTTCCACCTGCAGTCAGACAAGTAGTGTGCCGGCACCCAAGCGCTCTCTTGTCGAAAGTCGCAGCTCGAAGAACCGACTGCCCGGCTGGCAAGAGTCAAAGGCAGGAAAGGATGCCCACACGAAAAACGGCTAAGGACTAACGAACTCGTATAACAAAAGTTGGCTTCCTCCCATCGCTGACCGGCTACCAGAGTAGCCGGCCAGCCGGCATCCCATATCACCTTGCCACAATCCAAGAAATCTCAAGTACTTGCCTTCCCACAAATGGCCAAGGTCCTCCCCAGCCACAGACTGCAGAGCAGCTGTTCGGCTGGGAAGGCGGCGACCAAGGGAAGGCGGAAAAGGAAATAGCCTAAGGATAAAAAGCAAATTTGAATGGAAGTCAAACACATGCATAATTATATTTACACAAAAGCCTTCGAAAGGCCGGCATTCAACATAGTTTGAATACACCCCTAGTGGGTGGAACTGCGCAAAATTAATAAAAAGTTGTTCAAAGAGTAACAACAGGAAAGCGAGAGCAGCAGATCGGGCCAAGGGAGCGATAGGCGAGTCGGGCAGGTCGGCGGAGGCGGCAGTGCTGGTCGGAGGAGTGGCCGGCTGACGGGTCTCGGCCTGATCATCACCTGGCAGGCGGCGCTTCGCGCGCGCCTCGTTACTGGAGCATGATCAGGCTGAAGCTGGCTGGTCGCTTCACCGTCGGGCAAGGCGTCTTCGCCGCCCTCCCCTTCTTCGTCTTCGCCTTCGTCGCTAGAAGTGATCTCCTCCGCCGAGTCCTAACCTTCCGCCGGGTTCAGCCCGAACCACTCCTCCGGCTGGGCGACGCCGTTGTCGTTCACTTCAGGAGCAAAAATGCTGGTGTCGGTATATTCGGCGATAGCCGAGGCACGCTGGATGATAGCCGGCCGCACCGCCACCAGCTCCTCGTCGGCCTCCTGCCTCCAGGTGCTCAGCTGACGCAAGCTCAGCCCAGGATACCAGGCTCGAACGAACTCTAGCGCCTGCCTAGCGCCAGACCGAGCAGCGGAAGCCTTCCAGGCCTCGAAGCGGCCAACCACAACCTCTAGCGAGTCGGCAGTCCGACTGGGGGTACGGGGAATCGCCTCGCCAGGCCAGAGAGCGGTCAGCACTTGCGCCCCCGCACGCTGAAGACGATGGAGCATCCGGTGAGCTGGCTGCGCAGGGTCTGGATCGCCAAAAGCTGCTCCTCAAGCGTCCGGCTGGCAACTGGCTCGATCTCAACCCCTGCTTGTCGGCGTGCCTCGCGGTGGGCCTCGATGGCTTGGCTGGCGGCGACGGAGTAACCGGGAAAGTAATATGCGCGAAGAACAAAGAAACAACACAAAAATCAGAAGATAAACAAGAAGGCCAGGGGTGAAAAGGAAGGCTGCTTACCGTCGATCAGATCCTCAACCCATCCATAGCCCTTGCTCAGTGCTTGCCTCGCTTCAGCCCAGCCCGCCGCCTCGGTCTCGAACTCGGCCTTAAGGGCAGCCTCGCTGTCCTGCGCCTTCTTCAGGGCCGCCTTATGGCTCTCCTCCTGGTCAGCCCGTTTCTTGGCCAGGCGGTCGAGTTCCTGGGCCAAGGCGCTGCATTCAGCCTCCTTGGCGCAAAGGGCAGTCTGGGCCCCGCCTAGCTGCTCCCTCAAGTCGGCATTAGCCTCTGTAAGCATGGATAGAAAGGAAAAAGCAATAAGTAAGAAGTCGTCAGGGAAGATCCGAACCGACTGCTCAGCAGTCGGCCCGAATCTCGGGGCCCCCACATGAGATAAAAGAAACTAAGCACTCACTCCGGCTATTGGTCAGGTCGGCGGCCTTTTGGCTCAACTCCTAGGCCTGAGAGTTGAAGGCAGCCGTGCGGAGATTGTGATATTCCTGAAAATCAGACGGAGTGCGAATAAGAATAAGATTGCCGCAAAGGCCTGCTAAAAGTTCCAAGCCGCCTACTCAGCAGCCGACTCGAAACTCGGGGACTACACCCAGTGGGTGCGCTGACGCGCCCCCACGGAAGAAATAAAGAAAGAAATCGACCAAGGCCAGAAGACTCACCCGGATGACCGCTTGCATAGCAAGAAACTCCTGGGTGTACCGTTGCAGCGAGGCGGCTTGGGTCTGAAGCCGTCGTCGGACCTCCTGCGCCGCCACGTTCAGCTCGGTCGTTCCGCCGCTGGGCGTCCATTCGGACGTGCTGGCGCTGGCCGCCTCCAGGTCCTGAGCCGTCGAGCTGGCGCCGACTGCACCACAAGATCCGCCCCCGCCGCCGACTCGCCCTCAGCCGGCTGTTCAGGCGCCGCAGCAGGTCGGCCGCCTTGGCCCGTTCCAGTCGGCACCGACTGTGGCGCCTCCCCCAAGATGGTCACGTCATCCTCCCTCGTCTCCATCACCGGCTGGTCGCGGTCGGCTTCCTCCGACGGGGGCACGGGGATGTTGGGAGCCACAGCGCGGAGGGGAACGACGAGCTGCGGAGGCTGATTGCGTAGGGCCTCCGCCTCCCTCTCCACGGCCGCGACCTCTGCCTGAGCCTTGGCCGCCGCGTCGGCTTGCGCTTCGGCCGACTTCTCCTTCGCCTCCTGGGCGGCCCTCCGCTCCTCCGTTTCCCGCTCCTCCCGCGCCTCCCGCGCGTTCCGCTCCGTTGCCTCCATGAGGTCGGCGCGGGGATCCATGCGGCGGGAGCTCGAAGACCCTCCCGTCGGTCCGACTATGGAGGCGGCGTCAACCCGTTCGAGGGAAAGCGGCGCCCTGACCAGCAAATCAAGAAGAAGGTTCAGAAGAGCCTCAACCAAAGAAGATAACAAGAAAGCTGGAGACGTTCAACACTTACGCCGAGACCGCCTGTGGCTGCTTCACCACCTTGCGGAAGCGGGCCACTTTCGCGGCCGCCTCGTCCCGCTTGGTCGCTGCCGTGGAGCCCTTGGGTTTTTTCGGCCGGCTACCGAAGAGACCCGGCCCGGCCCGATGCTTTTGCGCGCCACCCCGAGCAGCTGGCCCGGCAGAAGGTCCCGCGCCTTGGCGATCGGCCGCAGGATGGCGGCGCGGGATAGCCTCGGCTTCATCATCATCCGGCCAGCCCCCGAAGCCGGCCGCGAGCTCTGGGCCGCCTGCCTCTCCGCCGGCTCCGCCTATGGTGTCGTCCATAGCGGCCGCCCCCAGATCTGGGTCATCAGGGTCGTCCACCGTGCGGTCGGCCATAAATTTGCGCTCCGGCCCTGCATCCCCGGCCGCCGATCGAAGAAGGGGTTCTGCTCAAAGACAAGCTGACTAGTCAAAAGTCGGCCGTCATGAGCCCGACAACAAAAGAAGAAGAAAAGAAGGAAAACTCACCACAGGCGGGGGATCAGCCCGAGAATACGACGCCTTTCCGTACTGCCACTCCTCGGCGAGCTTGCAGTTGGAGATGTAATTCACCATGTAATACACCTCGTCGCGAGGCATCTCCCTGGTGCTCAGCCGGCATGGGTCGAAGCGGCCGCTCATCTGGCAAATCATGTGCGGTCGGCCTTGGAGCGGGAGCACTCGGTGCTCCACAAAGGCGACGACCAGGTCGGCTCCGACCAAGCCCTCCGATTGGATCATCACCCGGAGCCGGGTGATGGCGGCGTTCCAGGCGAGGGAGAGCGACCGGGCACGGAAGGACCAAGACGGCTGCCTCCCAGCCGGCGGGCCGGCTACGAAGCCGGCAGATTGACGAAGTCGCCTTGCGAGGCGACGTTCTTCACGTAGAAATATGATTGCTGCCAGAGCTTCACCGACTGGATCAGCGGGATGGGCGGAAAGGGGTTGTTGTCGGCTGACCTCCGCATGGCGATTAAGGCGCCACAAGGGGCGGGCACACCCGCAGAGACGGTACCAAGCTTGCACCGGAAGAACTCCCCGAAGAGCTTAAGGTGGGGAGAACGCCAAGAAAACCCTCGCACAGGGTGACGAAGGCCGACAGCAGCATCACCGTGTTGGGGGTCAGATGATGCGGCTGGAGGTGGTAGAACTCGAGGAAGGAGCGAAAGAACCCGCTCGCCGGCAGGCCAAGGCCGCGCAGGCAGTGCGAGCGGAAGATTACCCGCTCGCCCTCCTCCGGCGCCGGCGAAACTTCCGCCTCCGGCGCGAGGCGGGTCTTCACGTAGCCCTCGCCCGGCAACCGCCGCGTCTTGCGAAGCCAATCAATATGGTCCTTGTGGATGTTGGAGCCGCCCCACGAGCTAGAAAGCGCCATGGGAGCAAGAGGAAGCGAGAGAGGCGCGGCGGCGTAGAGCATAGCAACGCTGCAGAGGAGCCGCGGCAGACCAAGAGGGTCGATGGCGGAGCGGCGCGGTGGTGAGGGCGCTGCAGCGGTGGAAGAAAGGAGAAGGAGGCAGAAGGAAGGGTGGAGCGAGGGCGAGCGTGCGAGCGTTTGCCGCTCCCCCTCCCCTACTTATAGGCTCGTGCGGCGGAGCCGAGGAGGCGACGCGTGGGGGAACGTGGGATTAACTGCGCCCCCTCCCCCCATGTCCCGGGATTATTGCGCCCTAAAGGCGTGCTGAAACCGCCGCGGGAAGCGAGCGGTCCGATTGGGCCACAGAGGATCCGCACATGGGCCGAGGCCTAGGTATGGTGGGCCCCAGCCTGCGGCAACGTCCCGTCGCGCGCGTGGGCTGGCAGGCCTTTCTGGCCACGTGGCGCGCAGGGTGGTGTGCGGTCAACGCGCGATTCGGCTCGCGTTCTCACCTTCTGGCTGCGGAACTTCCCGAAGACGGCGCACCCGCTCAAGGCCGGCTCCTAGCTGCCGGCCCCTCAGGATAGGAAGCTGATCGAGCTTCTCGTCCTCCTTTCAGCCTCGAAGCTCAATCAGCTTCGGGGACTACTGTCGGAGTAAATGACCACGGGTAGCCTAGCCGGCTCCCCCTGGGACCTATGAAAAAATTACAAGCCAATCAAGCCAATTAAGCCATCCAACATCCAAGACGCAGGGCCGCCTTCCCCCGGCCGGCTGACCATCAGGCCGGCTGTCAGGAGGCGGCCCGGCCCCAAGACATACAGGAAGAAGGCCACAAGAGGGCCGGCTCCCAAGGAGCCGGCTACTGGAGGGCCGACTCCAAGAAGCCGGCCCTCCAGCGAGCGGCCAAGGCCGCACCCTCAAAATCTGCGCCCACATAACAGTGATGGAACGGGGCATGGCTACATCAAAGCCTGCCACCCCCGTTTCCCGGAGCAGGCATGGCCACAGTGCGCCGTACGGGACGGCCATCCCCCGTCCGGCGCGACGTTGTTGCCATGCTGACCATGACATCAGACACGACGGGTTGTCAGTACGACCCACAGGCGGCGGGCCCCTCCTGTCAGAGAGATTGCCCGAAGGCGGCTCGGCCTCCCCTAGTCGGCCTGAGCTGTGGCCGGCTTCCCATAGCCGGCTTACTCCCTCCCTCGAAGGAGGTGCCTCATTAAGGAGACAGACGAGGTGAGGCTACAGTGATCACCGCCAAGGTGGCGGCACTATAGACATGCTTACCCCGACAAAGCCCTCGTCATCAGGATTGAGGCAACAGTAACCAGCCCCCGACCAGGCCCTCGGCGATGGGGCTAGCCTGTCGACCAAGAATCTGGCAGCCGGCGGGACCCACCAGCCGGCGGGCCCCAGCGGCCGGCGGAGAAGCCGGCGAGCGTAGACACTGACGGCTAGGGCCCGCGCCCAGCCGGATTACATTTGTACCCCTGGGGGGTAGGCCTATATAAACCCCCCAGGGCACCCATGCAAAGGGTTGATAACGGAGAGTTTTAGACACAACACAGAGAGAAGGGGAGAGCTAGCCGTGCCCTTGTAGGACCTTGAGAAGAGGTGTCTAGAGGGGGGGTGATTAGACACTAAGTACCAAAGTTGCAGTTTTTAAGTTTCTTTAAAGTTTGAGTGGAGTTTAGGCACAAGTTTAACATTCACAACATATAGCAAGCAAGAATGCAAAGAGTATATGAGCAGCAGAAAATAAAGCATGCAACTTGCAAGAATGTAAAGGGAAGGGATTGGAGGATTCAAACGCAATTTGGAGACACGAATGTTTTTGGCGTGGTTCCGATAGGTGGTGCTATCGTGCATCCACGTTGATGGAGACTTCAACCTATGAAGGGTAACGGCTGCGTGAGTCCACGGAGGGCTCCACCCACGAAGGGTCCACGAAGAAGATAACCTTGTCTATCCCACCATGGCCGTCGCCCACGAAGGACTTGCCTCACTAGCGGTAGATCTTCACGAAGTAGGCGATCTCCTTGCCCTTACAAACTCCATGGTTCAAATCCAAAATCTTGTCGGAGGCTCCCAAGTGACAGCTAGCCAATCTAGGAGACACCACTCTCTAAGAAGTAACAAATGGTGCGTTGATGATGAACTCCTTGCTCTTGTGCTTCAAATGATAGTCTCCCCAACACTCAACTCTCTCTCATAGGATTTGGATATGGAGGAAAGAGGGTTTGAGTGGAAAGCAATTTGGGGAAGGCTAGAGATCAAGATTCATATGGTAGGAATGGAATATCTTGGCCTCAACACATGAGTAGGTAGTTCTCTCTCGAAATAGGATCTTTGGGAGTGTAGGTTCACCGATGGCTCTCTCCACGAATGAAGAGGAGGTGGAGGGTATATATAGCCTCCACACAAAATCTAACCGTTACACACAATCTACCAATCTCGGTGGGACCGAATCGTTAAACTCGGTCAGACCGATTTAGCAAATAATGTGACCGTTAGGGTTTTCGGTGGGACCGGAATGAAACTCGGTGGGACCGATTCGGTTAGGGTTAGGGCATAATGTAATCTCGGTAAGACCGATTACACAAACTCGGTGGGACCGATTTTGGTAATAAGCTTTCCAGAGAGTTGGTCAGGCAAACTCGGTTTGACCGATTATCAAACTCGGTGGGACCGATTTTGATAATAAGTTAACCAGAAAGTTTGCATTGTAATCTCGGTAGTACCGATTGCTCAAACTCGGTGAGACCGATTTTGATAATGGACATACACAGAGAGATTACAATCCCATCTCGGTGAGACCGAGATCCCTATCGGTGAGACCGATTTGCCTAGGGTTTGTGGCAGTGGCTAAGACATCCAAACTCGGTGGCGCCGGATAGAAAGAATCAGTGGGGCCAAGTTTGACTTTAGGTTTAGGACAAATGTGTGGAAGTGGGAAAGTAGTTGAGGGTATTTGGAGCATATCACTAAGCACTTTGAAGAAAGAGGCTCATTAAGCAACACCTCATTCCTCCTTGATAGTATTGGCTTTTCCTATAGACTCAATGTGATCTTGGATCACTAAAATGTAAAATGAAGAGTCTTGAGCTTGAAGCTTGATCCAATCCTCTGTCCTTAGCATCTTGAAGGAGTTCCCACATCCTTTAGTCCATGCCACTCCATTGTTGTACTTATCTGAAACATACTAGATAAAAGTGTTAGTCCAACAAGAGATATGTTGTCATTAATTACCAAAACCACCTAGGGAGCACTTGTGCTTTCAATCTCCCCCTTTTTGGTAATTGATGACAACATACATCAAAGCTTTAGATAAAGATATAAAGAATAGAAAGTAAAGCTTTGGAAAGACATGTAACAAGCATAGGCTCCCCCTACATGTATGCAATCATGTGAATATGAAATGTAGAAGCATGTGATAGCATAACCATGATAGAGCAGGCAATGTGTTACATGTATCTTGGCTATATGCATCAGAGCAAAAAGTATTAAAGAGAATACCTTCATGCCCATGAGTCCTCCAAACAGTATGTACATTAGCAAGAATTCCTCATACACATGATTGTGATGCATATACTTACCTTGTGGTCTTTATATGTGGCAAGGAAAACGAGTTTTGATGATCGAGCTAAAGTTCCTGTTATGAAATTGGTGGCTCTCCCTCAAGAAGTGGTATGCTTTGGTCGGGATCCTTGAGAAATACTTTCTACTTAAGTAAAGATCTCTCTTGATTCGATTGGACCTCTCTCTATCTCCAAATGATAACAAATCGAAGGGTCTTCTCGTAATGGGTTTGGTCCTTGAGACACAGAACAAAGCAATAAGATCTCACAAAGATTTGCAAGGAATTAATGCTGAAAGATATGCAAGGAATTAGATTTGCAAGAAAATGCAAGGAATTAGATGCAAAAATGCAGAAAACAGAAATCTAGATGATGTCTTTTTGAAAGGGGAAACACAAATGCATGAGACAAATGCAAAACTCAGAAAAGAACACAGGAGAACTTCATCTAGAGATGGTCGGCGACAAAGTCACCTATGTTAGAGTATATTGACTTAGGAGTCAAGTGAGATCACTTGATCATAGGCCATACTCATCGTTTAAGCTCAAAATGGGGTTGCCATTTTTCGTTTAAGCATCTTGATGTATTCACATCTTGTCGAGTTGCTTTAACTCATGACTCGGAGTAAAGCTTCTCTAAGATGGAATAACATACCTTGGTTGGTGGTGTTGTCCATGTAGTTGAACTTGCGTCGATTGCTCAAGGTTGATGTAGCTCATCAAGAATTTGGAGCACCACTTGGAATTTGAGTCCATCTACCTACATGGGTTAGTTCTTGCAAGGAAGAGCACTTGTATATCCAAAAATGACAATCATGAAACTCAACATAGAATTTGTCAAAGGATATGTTTGAATGGTTTCGTGCTTCCTTGTCTTCAACCACCTTGTGTAGAGACTTGGTGATGTAGAGATTGCTCAAGATATGAGTAGGTTTCAACCTCATGGAATTTGATCCAACCAAGTACCTACATGGGTTAGATAACATGCAAGATACAAATATATCCAAGACATAAGTTTTTCATCATAAGAGAAATATCAAGGATTAGTCATAAGCTCATGTCTTGCATGTATCCAATGGAGTTTCTACTCCAAGTTTGAAGCATCAATGATGTTCAATTCTCCTCTTAACCTGCAAAACACTTTCTCATCAAGAGGTTTAGTGAATATATCCGCTAATTGCTTTTCGGTGCGAACATGCTTAAGATCAATGTCACCTTTAGCAACATGATCTCGAATGAAATGATGACGAACTTCAATAGGCTTAGTTCGAGAATGTTGCACAGGATTATGACCAATTTTGATAGCACTTTCATTATCACAAAGCAATGGAACATGTCTCACATATATCCCATAATCCAAAGTAATTGAGTACAACATGAACCAGAGGCAATATATTCAGCTTCGGCGGTGGATAAGGATACCGAGTTTTGTTTCTTGGAGGTCCAAGACACAAGAGATCTACCAAGAAATTGACAAGTACCCGAAGTGGACTTTCTATCAACCTTGTCTCCGGCATAGTCCGAGTCGGAATAGCCAACAAGATCGAAAGAGGCCATCTTAGGATACCAAATGCCAAAATTTGGTGTATGGATTAAGTATCTCACTATCCTTTTCACGGCCTTAAGATGACATTCTTTAGGGGCAGCTTGATATCGTGCACACATGCACACACTTAGCATAATATCGGGACGTGAAGCACATAGATATAACAATGAACCAATCATAGAGCGATAAACCTTTTGATCAACCGGTTCACCATCTTTGGTTAAGTCAAGATGTCCACTAGTAGGCATGGGTGTAGTCATACCTTTGCATTCTTGCATATTGAACTTCTTGAATAAGTCCTTGGTGTACTTTGTTTGCGAGACAAAAGTACCTTCCTTAGTTTGCTTGATTTGCAAACCAAGAAAGAATTTGAGTTCACTCATCATAGACATCTCAAACTTCTCCGACATTAGCTTCCCAAACTTTTCACTAAAATGAGGGTTAGTTGAACCAAATATAATATCATCAACATAAATTTGGCACACAGAGTTCACCATTAGAGTAGAATCAATTTTCCCAATTTCAAAGCCTTTTTCAATAAGGAACTTGGTCAAGAATTTATACCATGCTCTAGGAGCTTGTTTAAGTCCATAAAGAGCTTTGTGAAGTTTGTAAACATGATTGGGTTTCTTAGGATTGACAAAGCCGGGAGGTTGTTTAACATAAACTTCCTCCTCTATTTCACCATTTAGAAAAGCACTTTTAATGTCCATTTGGTACAAGGTGATATTATGGTGATTAGCATAGGCAAGTAAGATGCGAATGGACTCAAGTCTAGCAACGGGGCCGTAAGTCTCACCATAGTCCATACCTTCGACTTGTGTGTAGCCTTGGGCGACGAGACGTGCTTTGTTGCGAACTACTTGTCCATCTTCATCTTGCTTGTTGCGAAACACCCATTTGGTACCGATGATGTTGTGGTTATTGTCGGGCTTCTCAACCAATGTGCAAACTTGGTTCCTCTCAAAGTTGTGTAGCTCTTCATGCATTGCATTTATCCAATCTGGATCTTCCAATGCTTCTTCGACCTTCATAGGTTCTATGCTAGAGATGAAAGAAGAGTTTTCACAAAAGTTAGCTAAACGAGTTTTAGAGCGAGTGATTCTCCCGGTTTGAATATCATTGTAGATTTGCTCGACGGGATGGTCTTTAGCAATTCTTGCTCGAACTCGTGAAAGCTTTTGCTTGGGTCTTCGTTGAACATCTTATTCATCTTGTTCTTCTTCTTGGCCTTCTTCATTGTTGGCGTTGTCGTTCTCTTGTCGTTGTGGAGAAGGAGGTTGTTGACGTTCATCTTGATGCACTTCCTCGTTTTCTTCATCTTGGTGTGTCCCACTTGTGGATGCTTCCGTATCAACTCTTAGTTCACCTTGTCGTGAAGTAGAAGTTTCCACTTGGACGGACGAGGTACTCTCCTTCACCTCCGTTGGACGGACCTTGCCAATAGGCAAGTCTTGGATTGCTTCCGAAGGATCTTTGTCTCCTACATCAATTGGTAATTGCTCTACTTGCGAGCCGTTAGATTCATCAAACTTCACATCTACCGTCTCTTCAACCTTTCGGGTGAAATTGTTGTAGACACGGTAAGTGTGAGAGTTTGAGCCATAACCTAGTAGGAAACCTTCATGAGACTTAGGAGCAAATTTAGAACGACGATGCTTATCAAGAATGTAGCACTTTGAGCCGAATACTCGAAAGTATCCAACTTGGGGTTTGTTACCGGTGAGTAGCTCGTATGCCGTCTTGCCGAGTAGCTTGTGAAGATACAAGCGATTTGTTGCATGACAAGCTGTCTCAACCGCTTCTGCCCAAAAGTGCTTCGGCGTCTTGTACTCATCAAGCATCGTTCTCGCCATTTCGATGAGCGTCCGGTTCTTCCTCTCAACAACTCCATTTTGTTGAGGTGTGTACGTAGCCGAGAACTCATGTGAAATCCCTTCTTCGTCAAGAAAGGTGTCCACATTTGCGTTCTTGAACTCCGTTCTGTTGTCGCTGCGAACCTTCTTGATGTTCACTTCAAATTGGATTTGGGCCTTCCTAGCGAAGTTTTTGAAGATCTTTTGGACCTGCGATTTATCATCGAGAAAGAACACCCACGTAAATCTGGAAAAATCATCAACTATAACTAGACCAAAAGAATTTCCACCGAGACTCTTGTAAGAGATGGGACCAAAGAGATCCATGTGAAGTAGCTCGAGTGGCCTCTTCGTGGTCATGATGTTCTTCACGGGATGCCTTCCTCCAACATGTTTACCTGCTTGACAAGCACTGCAAAGTCTATCCTTATCAAATATGACATCATTAACTCCAAGAATATGATTCCCCTTAATAAGCTTGTCAAGGTTTCGCATACCAACATGACCTAATCGTCTATGCCATAACCAGCCTTTTGAGGATTTAGCAATGAAGCAAGTTTTAGGTTGAGCCTTTTTAGTGAAATCAACAATGTATAGATCACCTCTACGCACACCAATAAAGACCATTTTATGATTATCTCGACGAAACACTTGGCAATCTACTTCAGTAAATAGAACATTGAAACCGAAATCAGCAAGTCTAGATACTGAAAGTAAGTTGTAACCAAGAGATTCAACGAGCATAACATTTTGTATGGAGCTATCATGTGATATGGCCACCTTACCGAGGCCAACCACCTTACCCTTTGAGTTGTCACCGAAAGTGACATACTTTCAAGGACTATCATTATCAGCAAGCTCACGAAACATGTCTTTATCTCCGGTCATGTGATCGGTACATCCACTATCAAGAATCCATTCCTTTCCTCCTGACATATATCCCCGAAGATTTGCCATAAGACCAAAATGTCTCGTTGCATCATCAAGATCGAAGTCACTATCATCATCCTCATCATAGTATCCATGTTCAACATCGTCATGTGGTGGATCAAATCCTAGAGAGGGTGATTCATTAGAATGAGTTTGACAATAATCTTGTCAATGAATTCTTATAGCTTCAGAAATAATGTCACTAATAATACCAACATTTCCTTTGGCACGCATAAGGTTTGTAAGATCAAATAGACGATCACCAAACATAGGATCACTAGTATTCATTTTGCTCAAAGGAATAGACTTATGGAGAATTTCATCTAGATTTTTCAAGGAATAATCTGGTAATCGTTCCTCAAGAAATTTCCATATGGTGTAGGCACACTTAAAAGTAGGCAAACATCCAATCAAGTTTCTAGGCAATCCTCTAATGATAAGTTCAGCAGTTCTAAGATTCCTAACCATGTCAATTGACTCATCATGGGTTGGATGCATAGGATCAACATAAGGTGCACAAGGGCTAGCAATGTACTTGTTAAAATGATATTGATTGAAAATAACAAGCATCTCATTTTTCCACTCACGAAAATACTCTCCATCAAGAATAGGCACTCTATGTCTAAGAATCCCCAAAGTAGACTCATCCATCTTCCTCCAATGGTGATTAAACCAAGGCAATGGAGACCAAAGCTCTGATACCACTTGTAGGACCTTGAGAAGAGGTGTCTAGAGGGGGGTTATTAGACACTAAGTACCAAAGTTGCAATTTTTAAGTTTCTTTAAAGTTTGAGTGGAGTTTAGGAACAAGTTTAACATGCACAACATATAGCAAGCAAGCATGCAAAGAGTATATGAGCAGCGGAAAATAAAGCATGCAACTTGCAAGAATGTAAAGGAAAGGGATTGGAGGATTCAAACACAATTTGGAGACACGGATGTTTTTGGCGTGGTTCCGATAGGTGGTGCTATCGTACATCCACGTTGATGGAGACTTCAACCCACGAAGGGTAACGGCTGCGCGAGTCCACGGAGGGCTCCACCCACAAAGGGTCCACGAAGAAGATAACCTTGTCTATCCCACCATGGCCGTCGCCCACGAAGGACTTGCCTCACTAGCGGTAGATCTTCACGAAGTAGGCGATCTCCTTGCCCTTACAAACTCCTTGGTTCAACTCCACAATCTTGTTGGAGGCTCCCAAGTGACACCTAGCCAATCTAGGAGACACCACTCTCCAAGAAGTAACAAATGGTGCGTTGATGATTAATTCCTTGCTCTTGTGCTTCAAATGATAGTCTCCCCAACACTCAACTCTCTCTCATAGGATTTGGATCTGGAGGAAAGAGGGTTTGAGTGGAAAGCAACTTGGGGAAGGCTAGAGATCAAGATTCATATGGTAGGAATGGAATATCTTGGCCTCAACACATGAGTAGGTAGTTCTCTCTCGAAATAGGATCTTTGGAAGTGTAGGTTCAGTCTGATGGCTCTCTCCACGAATGAAGAGGAGGTGGAGGGGTATATATAGCCTCCACACAAAATCTAACCGTTACACACAATCTACCAAACTCGGTGGGACCGAATCGTTAAACTCGGTCAGACCGATTTAGCAAATAATGTGACCGTTAGGGTTTTCGGTTGGACCGGAATGCAACTCGGTGGGACCAATTCGGTTAGGGTTAGGTCATAACGTAATCTCGGTAAGACCGATTACACAAACTCGGTGGGACCGATTTTGGTAATAAGCTTTCTAGAGAGTTGGTCAGGCAAACTCGGTTTGACCGATTATCAAACTCGGTGGGACCAATTTTGATAATAAGTTAACCAGAGAGTTTGCATTGTAATCTCGGTAGTACCGATTGCTCAAACTTGGTGAGACCGATTTTGATAATGGACATACACAGAGAGATTACAATCCCATCTCGGTGAGACCGAGATCCCTATCGGTGAGACCGATTTGCCTAGGGTTTGTGGCAGTGGCTAAGACATCCAAACTCGATGGCGCCGGATAGAAAGAATCAGTGGGGCCGAGTTTGACTTTAGGTTTAGGACAAATGTGTGGAAGTGGGAAAGTAGTTGAGGGTATTTGGAGCATATCACTAAGCACTTTGAAGCAAGAGGCTCATTAAGCAACACCTCATTCCTCCTTGATAGTATTGGCTTTTCCTATAGACTCAATGTGATCTTGGATCACTAAAATGTAAAATGAAGAGTCTTGAGCTTGAAGCTTGAGCCAATCCTTTGTCCTTAGCACCTTGAAGGAGTTCCCACATCCTTTAGTCCATGCCACTCCATTGTTGAACTTATCTGAAACATACTAGATAAAGGTGTTAGTCCAACAAGAGATATGTTGTCATTAATTACCAAAACCACCTAGGGAGCACTTGTGCTTTCAGCCCTTCTTCTTCCTCTCACCGAACAGCTCAAGGAGCCTCTTGTAGCCACTTGTTCATCTAGTGATCATGCTGAGACCCCGCAGAGCAGCAGTAGGGGTGTTATCTCCACGGAGAGCCCCGAAGCTGGGTAAGATTCGCCGACGTGCATGTCTACGCCTCATCCCGTTTCCAGGCACCGGCGACGTCTTATTGGCTCCCACAATGATAAGCCACCCGTTGGCATATGTCGCACCTACCACCCGACAATAAGCGCAAACTTCTCTGATATAGTGTAGTTGTGAGAATTCAAAAAGATAATATGACTATCATGCGTGGGTGCAATAGCAAAAATTTCATTCTTAACATAAGGAACTATATCAAGTTCATCTCCATAAGCATAATTCATATTGGCATCATGGTCGTAAGCATAGCAAGCATCAAGTCATCAAAAAGGGATATTTCAAATGAATCAAAGGATCATAGCAATTACCATGGCATTCATCCTTCGGTACGCACGAAGGTAAATTAAACAATGTATGGGATAAAGAGTTACTCTCATTAGAAGGTGGGTACGGGTGATCAATCCGCTCTTCCTCCTTTTGTTCTTCGCTCTCCTCCTCATCTTTTTCATCTAATGAGCTCACAATGTCATCAATTTCTTCTTCCATAGTTTCCTGCAAAATATTAGTTTCATTTTGGACAGAGGAGACTTTCTCAATAAACTCATTAATATCAACATTATATTAATAATTTTCGTAGCAATATTTAAGTATAGAAAAAATTTAGGTCTGTAAACATCATCATCATAATTTTCACACTTTTCAAACAAAGATTCAATTTCATAAGCACCCTTAAAATCAATGAATTCTTCAGTTTGTTCCACATCATAGTAATCATATATACCATTAGCATAAGAAACTAAGGTTTCATTATCATTAAATTTAAATGAAAAGGGAAGGTGTGGAGCCTTCATCCTAGAGCAACAAGTATAATCATATCTCCGGCATAAATTCCAAGCATACCAATGCAACATATGAGTTTGATCCCATAACAGTTTCCCTTTTTAAGTATTCACGTTGATCCATCGTGTCTCCCATTATCAAGTTGAATGGGGTTTTCTCAGGATTATCAAAGTAGTGTTTAATAATTTTCACATAACGAGCATCGACGGTTTTAGGAGGTTCCCCATCTCCATGAGTAGCAAGTACACCTAATTTTTTTGGTATTTCGTGTTCCACATCCATAACTAAAGATATAGAACAACTTAGAACATCAAACAAAATCTACTTAGTGATAAAGCAAACAAGAACACACGAGAATATTCACCCCATGCTATTGCTCGCCGGCAACGGCGCCAGAAAAAGGTCTAGATAACCCACAAGTATAGGGGATTAGTTGTAGCCTTTCTTGATAAATAAGAGTGTCGAACCCAACGAGGAGCTAAAGGTAGGATTTGTATTCCCTTCAAGTTCTATCGACCACCGATACAACTCTACGCACACTTAAAGTTCGCTTTACTTAGAACAAGTATAAAACTAGAAGTACTTTGTAGGTGAACTAGGATAGGTTTGCAAGATAATAAAGAACGTGGAAACAAAAGTTAGGTGTTGTTTAAATAAAGAAACAATTAACTTAGTATAACGAGTGTGGCTTGGCAGTGGTACGATTTGCAGAATTGTCCCTTAGCAATTGACTACGACACTAGACCGATAGCAAGTTTTATGTGGGAGAGGCCACTACTAGCATGTTATCCCTTACTGGGGATTCTATGCACTTATGAATGGAACTATTAGCAAACATCCGCAACTACTAACGTTCATTAAGGTGAAACCTAACCATAGCCCTAAGATATATTGGTCCCCCTTCAATCCCGTATGCATCAATTTCTATGCTAGGCTGAAGCTGTTGCGGCTGAGGCAAACAAGCGGGCGGATGGTTTTATGCCTTGTCCATGTGCTGGCTGTAAGAATGGTCGCAATTACTCTACGTCAAGAACCATTCACGTCCACCTGTTTGAGTCCGGTTTCATGCCCCACTATAATGTTTGGACCAAGCACGGAGAAAGAGGGGTTATGATGGAAGACAATGAAGAAGAAGAGGACGACGACAGCTATCCTGGCCATGGGTTCCCTGAATACGATGATACAACAATGGGGGAAGAAGCTGAGTCGGTAATGCGGGAAGAAGCTGGGCCGGCAATGCGGGAAGAAGCTGAAGAAGAGGCATCAGATGAGCCCGTTGATGATCTAGGTCGGGCCATTGCCGATGCAAAGAGAAACTGCGCAAGTGATTTGGAGAAGAAGAAGTTGCAGCGCATGTTAGAGGATAACAAAAAATTGTTGTACCCGAATTGCATAGGTGACAAGAAAAAGCTGGGAACCACACTGGAATTGCTGCAATGGAAGGCAGAGAATGGTGTATCTGACAAGGGATTTGAAAAGTTACTGGTAATGATAAAGGATATTCTTCCAAAGGACAACGAATTGCCCGAGAGTACGTACGAAGCAAAGAAGGCTGTGTTCCCTCTAGGGTTAGAGGTGCAGAAGATACATGCATGCCCTAATGATTGCATCCTCTATCGCGGTGAGTATGAGGATTTGAACGCTTTCCCGGTATGTGGTGCATTGCGCTATAAGATCATCCGCGATGAGCATGGTGATGTCGAGGGCGAGCGCCCCAGGAAGAAGATTCCTGCCAAGGTGATGTGGTATTCTCCTATAATACCACGGTTGAAACGCTTGTTCCAAAACAAAGAGCATGCCAAGGCGATGCGATGGCACAGAGAAGACCGTAAGAAAGACGGAAAGTTGAGAGTACCAAATGACGGTCGCGATGGAGAAAAATCGAAAGAAAGTACGGGAAGGAGTTTGCAGATGACGCAAGGAGTGTATGGTTTGGTCTAAGCGCAGATGGCATTAATCCTTTTGGGGAGCAGAGCAACAACCATAGCACCTGGCCTGTGACTCTATGTTTGTATAACCTTCCTCCTTGGTTGTGCATGAAGCGGAAGTTCATTATGATGCCAGTGCTCATCCAAGGCCCTAAGCAACCCGGCAACGACAAAGACGTATCACTTCTCAACATAGTGGGATTGCAGAAGTGTAATTTAGTAGCTCGATATTCAAGATAGCATCATCCTTACCAAGATCTTTGATCTCAAAGTTATGAGATAGAAAAGCCTTGACCTACTCAATTACTTTCAGGTTGGTCCCAAATATCAGTATGTTATCTACATACAGACAAAGTATAACTCCTTCGCCCCCATCATGGTGATAGTGTACACATTTGTCAGTTTCATTAACAACAAAGACAACGGATGTCAAAGTTGTATTAAAATTCTAATGCCATGGCTTAGGCACTTGTTTCAAGCCATACAAAGATTTCAATAGCTTGCAGACCTTTCTTTCCTGACCATTTACCACCAAGCCATATAGCTGTTGCATGTAAATTTCCTTGTCTAGCTGTCCATTAAGGAAATTCGTCTTAACGTCCATCCGATGAACGAGAAGACCCTGTGAGGCAACCAACGGGAGTAACACTCAAATGGTTGTCAGTCTAGACACACAAAGAGAGTAACGCTCGAATGGTCGTCAGTCTAGCCACATGTGAGTAAATATCAAAGAAATCTTCTTCTTCTTTCTGGGTATAACCCTTGGCCACAAGCCTAGCCTTGTACTTCTCAACAATATCATCGGGCCTAAGATTATTTTTGAACACCCACTAACATCCCAATAGCTCACAACCATAAGGACTATCAGTGATCTCCCATGTCCCATTAGCGAAGATGGAGTCCATCCCGCCAAGGACCGCACCATTCCAGTAGTCAGCATCTAGTGATGCATAAGCTTATGAAATGGATGTGGGAGTGTCGTCCACGAGGTACACGAGGAAATAATCACTGAAGGACTTTGCAGTCCTCTGTCTCTTGCTCCTAATAGGAGCTTCCTCGTCATCCTCAGTGGAATTTTCATCACTTTTGTGTTCATAATATTCCATCAGAATGACAGGTTCAGGAGTCTCATAGATTCCAGTTTAGAAGTGCTTATTATATCTCTCAAGGGGAAAACACAAAGAATGTAGCACCTTTAGGCTCCATGATCATACCGACCTTCACATCATGTACATCAGATTTCACCACTAGAAATCTATAGCTAGAGGCAGACTCCTGGCACTTATCACTCCTATTTTTTAGTCTTGCTTATCTTTATCTTATCATAGCCCAGAAAAATCCATTCCACAGTCTTTGGTCCAAATTTACGCTTTTTGGTTATCGGCACGTTGACTTTCGCCAAACTGCCCCAAGTGCGCAAGTAGTAGAGTGTATTTTTTTTTTATTTTTTCCATTGCTCATAGGGAGTAGTCTCATTATCCTTCATGAGAACTTTATTCAGGACATGACATGATGTCAATACAGCCTCCCCCATCATGCCTTGGATAACCCGACGTATCTAACATGGCATTAACCAAATCTGCTAGAGAGCGGTTTTCTGTTCGACAACCCCATTTAATTGGGGTGAATAGGGAGTCATCCTCTCATGAAGAATACAATGATCCATACATAATAAATCGGACTCATTAGAAAAGTACTCTCCACCATAATCAGACTGAACCCGTTTTATTTTCTTTTCAAGTTGGTTCTCAAGTTCTGCCTTATAGATTTTAAAGTAGTGTAGAGCCTCTTACTTAGTGCTATTTAACAAATACACATAGCACAATCTAGAATCATCAATCAAAGTCATGAAATATATTTTTCCACCTTCAGTCAACACACCATTCATCTCACGAGATCTAAATGTATGAGTTCTAGTGCTGCCAGGTATCTCTTCTTCGCAGGCTTGTGGCGCTTACGAGGTTGCTTACATTGCACACACGCATGTCACTTAGAGCTTTTGGCTAAAGTGAAACTCGGGATTAGATCCATCTTAGCCAGCTGCGTCATACAACCGAAATTAATGTGACAAAGACGTGAATGCCAAACCTCAGATTCATTCACGCTAGAATGAATTTGGTTGACTTAATTACAAAATTTGCTAGGGAAAGGCAGAACAAACCTCCACAATCATATCCTTTTCCAAAAAATATTCCATACTGAGATAAGCCTACTTTATTGGACTCGAATACTAACTTAAACCCTTCTTTACATAGAAGGGAGCCACTAACAAGATTCTTGTTGAGGCGGGGACATGTTGCACGTTCTTTAGTTGCTTGATCTTTACCGAAGGGAACTATAGATCTACCGTGCCAACACGATGAACAGAAGCATGCGAGCCATTACCCATCAGGATAGATCAATCTCGTGTGACCTGGTAAGAAGAGAACAATGACACATCAACACACACATGAATATTGCCCCCTGTGTCAACCCACCAATTGGTGGACTGACAAACTGAAGGTACGGTAAACAAATTACCATACCCAGTTGCACCATCACTGTTGCTCATAGTCATATTGACAGACTTGGAGTCCTGTCCTGGCTTCTTGTACTAGCTTGGGCACTTGCTTGTCCAATGTTCCACTGAACCATAAGTAAAGCACCCATCTTTTTTTGTCTTTCTTATTACCCTTCTTCTTAAAGGTAGTATTTTGCTGGACAGTGTTATTTCCATTGAACTTGTGGAAATTCTTCTGCACCCTATTAGCGCTAGAAGAACCCTCTGCCCCTTTCATGTGTGATTCCTTTGCTCTCAAGTTCTACTCAACACTTAGATGGCCGACGACATCCTCAACAGAGAATTCACGTCTCAAGTACTTGAGAGAAGTAACAAAGTTACTCCATCCAGGAGGGAGTTTTGCAATAATGCAACTCTCGATAAACTTGTCTGATAACCCACACTTCAAGAGCTCCAGCTCCTTAGAAATGCACTGTATCTCATGGGCCTGGTCCAATACACAACAGTTATCAACCATCCCGTAATCATGGAACTACTCCATAGCATACAGTTCGGTTCCAGCATCGGTTGCGCCGAACTTAACTTCGAGCGCATCCCAAAAGTTTTGGCAACCCGCATAAGTATATATGCGTCAACCAACTTGTCTCCAATCACACTCAAAACTGCTCCCACAAAGATGGTGGTTGCTTCCCTAGACGCCTTCTCCTGTTCAGGAGCAATCCTTTCCGCTGGAGGCACACCACCAACCCACAACACGTTCATCGCTGTGAGCCATAAGGTGGTGCTTGTCTGCCAGTGCTTAAAATGCGTTCCAGTAAACTTTTCTGATTTTAATATCGCGGAAAAGCCTTGAATCAAAAAGTGCCTAAAATAAGATTTTTCGAATGCTGGATATATTAGCACGTAATCGATCTAATCCACGAGTAGAAAATAAATATGTCAATCATAGTATGCAACTCATACCAATACCTAAGCATGTGAGCATGTATAATATATAGAACCGAAACATCTATAAACACTACATATATGGCTAGCACATGAATGAGCAAATAGGGGATGGACGAATCATACCCTCCAGTTGGCTAGGCCAAGGCGGCGGCAACAACAGCCTTAGCGTCATCCGATGTCCTTCTTGGCGGCGAGGTCGTCGTCCATGGGTCTATACAGGGGAAGTAGTCGAAGCGGAGGTGGACAGGGACGGGGACAGATCGGGAGCAGTCGCGTTAAGACGCTCCCCAAAAATCTTGTCGCCGTTCTCCTGGGAACGATCTCCAACGACGGGTTTCGGAGGCATCTGCTCTCTCGACCAACATGCATGTGGTCGTCGGAATGGGATCGCCGGAAGCAACACAGTGAAAGGAACAGTAGATGACAACTAGGGTTGCGTAAGGAGGGAGTGAGGGTGCGTTTGGTTGAATTGTCCGTATAGGTTGTTGGTCAGCTCACCTGGCTAGCTCAACTCGGCATTGCCAACCTTGCCTTGGCTACACATTTGGTAGATTATGGTCAACGGCGGGGGTTTGGTGTAGAATTTTTTGCGCAGTCGATTTTGCCGTCAAAGGCGAGCCACTCCCAGCAAAGCAAGGTTTTTCTCGCCCTGCTGGCCTCCAAAAGTTAGATTATATTTGTGGAAACAAATGCCTAACCTGGCTTAGCAAGGCTAATGCCATACTTGCTAGTGTCTGTCTGGCCAACTCCTCCATTATATAAACCGTCGGGTAGGGAGTCCTGGGCCTGGGCTTAGGCCCACAAACGGGTTGACGCACCTATGGACGAAGCTGCCTTGTGTGCATTGGGGTCAATTGACCACATTGAAATTATAAAACCCTTCACAAATTTAATACTAGTCATTGTTCATTCATAGAAGATGACCCCACTATTATAGACATGACCCCATAATTTTTTTCTAGCTTCATCAATGCACGCACCCCTGGGAAGGGTCGCACCCCCACGAGAAGAGCGCATAGGTGTGAGCTCGAATCGGCTCATTCCCGGAGGAGCGCGCGTGTACTACTACGCTTCCCCCCTCCTTTATATACGAGGACAGGGGGGCACCCCAAAGCACAACAGACAATCTCTTATCCGTGTGCAGTGCCTTCCTCCACAGTTTAACACCTCGGTCATATCGTCGTAGTGCTTAGGTGAAGCCCTGCGACGGTAACTTCATCATCACTGTCGCCACGCCGTCGTGCTGACGGAACTCTCCCTCGTTCTCAACTGGATCAAGAGCACGAGGGACATCATCGTGTTGAACGTGTGTTGAACACAGAGGTTGCGTACGTTCGGTACTTGGATCGGTTGGATCGTGAAGAAGTTCGACTACATCAACCGCGTTACTAAACGCTTCCGCTTTCGGTCTACGAGGGTACGTGGACACACTCTCCCGTCTCGTTGCTATGCATCTCCTAGATAGATCTTGCGTGATCGTAGGATTTTTTTTTTAAATTACTATGTTCCCCAACAAATTGACCCCAATGAAATTAGAAAACCCTTCACAAATTTAATACTAGTCATTGTTCATTCATAGAAGATGACCCCACTATCATAGACATGACCCCATCGATGTTTTTCTAGCTTCATCCCTGCACGCACCCCCATGAGAAGAACGCATAGGTGTGAACTTGGATCAGCTCATTCCCGAAGAAGCGCGCTTGTACCACACTACCACTACTCTTTCCAAACTTTCATTGACAAGTGGTAGAGCAGCCCTTATAAAAGAGTCTCAACTCTCCTCAAATAGCAAGCTTGTACTTCCTCCGTAAAGAAATATAAGAGTGTTAGATCACTCTCTTATAATTCTTTAGGGAGGGAATACTAAACTTTACATTGGCCTTAAGATTAGCCAAGAATCATTGTTCTTATGGGCCCAAGGCCCATATATGATTCAGCATATTCCACCATTTTTGACGTTGCGGTAGGGTGTCCCGCGGTCAAATATGCAGATGATTGACGGTATTGCATTGCATACGCACATTTCCCCTTGTTCCCTAGAGAAATGAGAAGGGAAATCTGTTGTCGTCGTTCGTCGAGACAAAAGATGGTAGAATCATGACCTTTTCCTACAGGCACTCGCAACACGGCCGAGAAACTAAACTGCTCGTCACAAGGGAAATTTTCCTTTTATCACGTGAGGCGTAAAAGTTTATTCTCTTTTCTTTCTTGAAGAAGAAAGATACACTGCGAGAAACAAAGCTAAGCTTGAGCAATTTGTTTGTAGCAAATGTCAACTCGTTTATCACCGATGTTCCTCACAGCGCATGCGTATCCTTCTCTCTGGAAACATCACAATTTCATTCCGCATATGGTAGCTACTGACCAAGCCGCTGATATAGGGCTTTCAGAAAAATGCTTACCTAGCTTGACCTCCTCTAGACCGGCTGGCTCCTGGCACAAGGTGATCCAAATAAGCTTCTGATCACAGAGTCTATAAGGCGGAGCTCTAGCCCAGAGCTCTGTAATATATTGATTTGCTGGGGCGAAAGTAAAATTACCACAAACACAGGAACAATCTTGTCTGCAAATTCTTGTCATAACTGTAGACCAAAAATGTAGTCATGGTAACGTTTCAGGTTTTACTCTAGCAAGTCTACTGCCATCGCTAACCTATTTCCGTCGCCCCTCTCTCTTTACACGGTCCATTAAGAGAATGAGAAATATGCAGGTATATATGAATATATATCCTAGCTAGGCCGACTGGTGGATGACGAGCATGAGCAGACCATGGAGACGGAGGGGCTAGCAGCAAAAGGGACCTGGATGCCCGTCTAGCTAAGTGTTGCAATGACATGGGAGGGAGGCTGCTTTCTTGGTGCAGCTAAAGGGCTTGGACGCCAGGCACCGCCGGTAGTGCAGCTCCATCACAAACTCATTCGCCGGAGCACCCACCGGCCTCTGGACCCTCCGCTTCGGCTTGCGGCTCAGCCACTGCTTGAGTAGGCCGTGCAGCGTCGTCGAGGGGCAGACCGGCTTACCATGACATAAGATCTCCACCTGCATTTCACACAAGTATACAGACAGGGGGTCAGGCCAAATAGCACATTCAACAATGTCCATATGCAAACATACTTTCTCCGCTTACACGCGCGACAAGAAAAATGATACTAATTGGTGCAAATAAATCGTATACTATATATGCCACCATCCAAATCTACAAATGCAGCAAGGTGGTGGTTCCTTTAATGGAAAATCAGTGGGGGTGTGGTGGCCCCTTCATTATTTCTGAGTAATAAAATCTACATTGCAGCAAACTGGAGATTTATTGATGATCTAATTCTAATGCTTGGAAGCAACCACCTTGACAAGAGGCTCCAGACAACAATCAAAATCGAAGCACAAAGACATCTAAAATGCTCACCTTAACGTCACTTGCTAGCTCAAGTTTTATCATAATGAGCTGCAAGATGGAGGAGACCAGCACAGTTCCATCTCTGAAACAAGAAGAAAAATCCATATTAAACAGAATGTATTAAATTCTTGGAATTGAGTCGCGTGTTAGCTGAATTGCTGGAAGGGATGAACGAAAAAAAGCATGCAGGATTTTCGGATGAAACATCCTCTCCAATGCTGATAAAAATTGTTATTCTAGACACTTCACCTTCATATTTTGAAATGAAGGAAATAACTCTTGCTGATACCATAGCACAGTTGCTACTACTCCCTCCGTTCGGAATTACTCGTCCAAGAAATGAATGTATCTAGATGTTTTCTAGTTGTAGATACATCCATTTTTGTGACAAGTAATTCCGAACGAAGGGAGTAGTAGAAAACATAACATGAAAAGGGGCATCAGCGCACTGCGCCATCTAAAATTCTCAAGCTGGAAAAAACCCTTGAGCAATCTATGCTACAAATAAGAGGATACTAAGTGAAGTATGAGAGGCCTCTATCATTGTTGACAAAGAAACTCGAAGATTAATGGGGAACTCACTTAATTCTGTAGAAATTATTTTCTAGCTGAGGCAGCCGTTTAGCTTCTGCCCTGCAAAACAGTTTTCATTTTGATGTGAGGACGCAAAAAACACGGTCCATCAGAATTAATACGAATAATGAATATGCTGCAATCTTACTGGTTGGGTGAAGTCACTAGTGAAAACCAGACTGGGGCAGTTATTCCATCATCCGAGTCTGCTTCTGGGCTTTCCCTCCGACTATCCTCTGTGGCTGTTTTGTTTTTCCGACTTTCCCCAGATAACTTAATGTTTGTGACTTCTTCGCGCTTGCCACGACTAAGCTCCGTAAGGGCTTATGAAGCTCTTCATTGTCAATCGTCTCGCGATTCTTGCCATCTTCAGAAATATCTGCACTATTCTGTTTGGGATGGAAGTGTAGTCAGAATAAGCAAATGTTACAAGACAATCGGCATCAAACTTGCATATGAAATTATGTGCTGGTAATACTTTAGTAGTACCTTGGTTGATTTTGGTGCTGAGGCTATCTCCGTCTTCTGACTATGGTCTTCCAATTTGTTTGGCAATTTACCGACAGAAAACAAATGGGACATGAATTTCCTTCTTGCAGCTCTCTGTCCTGTCAGAGTAGGTTGTGTTGCCATCTTTTTGGTTTCAACCAAGGAAGAAATGGACCTCTCTTTTATCTTTGCTGGCAGTGTAATAGTTGGAGCCTCTGAAGCGTCAACTTCTGCCTTAGGTGGAAACGCATGGTCCCTGATAGCCTGAATTTTTGGATCATCCCTTCAAACAAGGAAACAATCAATCATGTTAGGTAGCAGCATATAGTAGAGTACCTGAGTCGAGATCACAGGAAAAGTAATAATAAGTGGCTGGAATTCTAAGCTTTTGTTTCACAAAACAAGTATGTATGTATACATAGATAGTTTCTTCTATAGATACATTCTAAGCTTTTGCTTCACAAAAAAACAAGTTTCGGCTGGTTATTAGTGAGAGTTTACACTTGTAATTACACTTGTATTGCATAACTCCGCTGGTGTACTTATACATAGACTTAAAGAAATTGAGAACTGACAAGTTGAAAAAACAATGCTGTAGATAACTATATAGATAACCTTGTTATTTTAACAATTACTTACCTGAGTTTCTCTTCAGGAGCAATCCCAAGAGCAGCATTGCATACGGGGCAGGATTCGATCCCCTCCTCATCTATTTTCTTCATGATACAATCCCGGCAAACTGCTTACAAAAAGACGGTCACAAGAGGAACTCCACAGGCAGGCATGCAAGTTTAGTGCAGAGATTTGAAAGAACCGTTTTTTACGTGCTCGGCAAATGAAAATAATATTAGGAGTAAATAGCTAGTAGCAACAATGCAATAAGATTAGATACTTGACTTGCATCCAGATTGAGAGCGCAGGTGCAGCACAGATTGGGGCTTATCAATCAAGTGGTGCAGCCACATTTTATTTAAGAATAATCATCCTCCTGGCCTCTACAACATGTGGTGCAGCCACTTTGTCAAAGAAAAAAGTGGGGCAGCCACATTTTATTTAAGAATGTGAAGCGCGGCTATACCAAAATCATAGAACTGAAATACTTCCCCAATACAAATAACTATAAGACAGCACGCCACTAGTGCTCCGCTCTGGTCGGCAATGGTGAGCAGTTGACGTTTGCGTTTGAAGCCGGGTTAGTGAGTGTGATCCTTCTCGAATTACCCCGTTCCCGTACGTCACCCCTCCCTCTCTTTGAGTGGTGTGGTCAGGTGTGGCAACCAGACGGCGGCCAACGCTCAAGGCCATCCGCCTTGCTCGGTTAGATGATGATTGAAGCCGGCGACCTCCCTCCCCCTGTCGACCCTTGGTGATCTTTGAAGCTGGGTACGGTGGTGTTGTTGTGGTGCTGGTGTGATGTTCTTGTGTGCTGTGCTGTTGTGGGTTTCTGTGCTTAGTCTGGGATTTGTAATGTGTCTTCTTCTTCATACATGAAATGAAATGCAATTCCGTTGATTTTTGTAAAAAAAGAAGACAACAGCCAGTGCAGTGCAGAATGCCTCTTCAAACGGACACAACATTTTGATCACAGCCAGTGCAGTGCCGAATGCCACTGCCACCATCTACAAGCTCCCCCGCACCATTACCGAAATTCCTGCAGGCCGAGAGCACGGGCGAAGAACTACCGCAGACCGAGAGCACGGCCAACAGGCCAGGTTAGATTGATGTTTCCCCTCTCCTCTTAACTCTAAACCCCATCTCCGTTGCCATGGCTCCGCAGATGTGCGACGTTCGGGTCCAACTCCAGCCCAGCGCCGTGTTGTATGTGGTCAACTGCGAGCTGGCAGTGGAGCTGGTCTACGTACGATGACATCGGCGACAGCGGTGCGTGCATCGTCTGTGCTTGCGCGAGCCCATCGCCAAGGCCACCGCGGCGTCTACCAACTCCCACTCGTCTGATTCCGCCAGCCCACCGCCGCGGCCGCGCGGTGGCCGCGCCGCCCGGACATTCACTTGGTGGAGGAATTCGTCGTAGGCGGAGGCGGAGGAGGTTGGCAAGGGTCGAAGCGGCAATTCCTATTGGAAAAAAGATCGGGATGTCATGTCAACGATCGCGATTTCGCCTCGGACGCCTGCCTGGTGCCTGTAGCGGACACCAACTTTGAACCACGGCCCCGCTCGGTGGCTGCGGCACGGGGTTTCTCCGGAGTAGCTCCGGCTCGCGCTACCGGAGAGGAAACGTCTCGGCCGCAACGGCCAGACCGCGGCGCACGCAATCAAAAGGCTCGACCGCCACGGCCGGACCACAGCGGAGGCAATCAAAAGGCTCGGCAATGACAGCGTCGCCTCCGGCGCACTTCTGGATCAGATCAGGAGGTCGCATCAAACGTCAACCAGGCAAGCACCGACCAAGAGACTGTCAGACGGGACAGGGAGAGAAAGCAGACAGACGGGACGGCAGCGCGACGCGACGGCTACGCGAGGTCGCGAAGAAGACGCTACGGCGCAGGAAGAAGAGGTCGCGAAGAAGACACGAAAGGGGGGAGGACGAAACGAAACCGTAGAGGCGGCGGAAGCGGGGTAGAACCGTAGAAGAGAGAAGAGAACTCACATGTGTGGCCGCACTCGGCGAAGGCGCTGGCCTCCCGGAAGTATCCCTTGCAGAGCGGGCACGTCAAGAGCGCATCGAGCGCCGCCCGCGGCACGCGAGATACCCCCGGCTCCATTTCTCCGCCGCCCGCAACCACCTCCGCCACCACCTTCTCCTCTCCTCCTCGACGACCTCCTCGTCAGAACTCGGGGACCGGGAGGCGCAGAATCAGCAATAAACGGTGCGGGGCGATGGAATCGAGGGCTTTGGTCGGCCGGGAGAAGGGAGAGGCGGCGGCGGAGCTCCGGCGAGTTGCGAAGTTTAGTGTTTTCCTATTCTGCTGTATTTTTTGGTGGATATGTAGAAATATATAGAAGGCTAGCTGTGGGAGGGGCGCGATAGAAATAGAAGGCTGTGGGGTGGGAGGGACCCAGCAGAATTTCTAGGTCTAGCCTGTCAGGCGAGAGAAGCGCAAAACCCTGGAGACACCATGCTATTTATTGCACTTTAATGAGTTACCAAAAGTAGTTCCAAAATTTTAAAGCAATTACATTATGTGACAGCTAGCTCATGACAACCCATTTCAATAATAATTACTTTATGATAATGATGATAAATACTCCCTCCGTCTGAAAATACTTGTCATCAAAATAAATAAAAGGGGATGTATTTAGATGTATTTTAGTTTTACATACACCTAATTTTGTCCATTTTGATGACAAGTTTTTCCGGACGGAGGGAGTATTCACTTGTACGGGTAAATAATGATTTTTGAATACCATATTATGCACGAGTAAGTAGCGAATTAGGCAAAAAAAAAAGAGAAGTATGTTCGGGCAAGACGATTGAGCATATGAAGCGTCTGTACGTGAAGTATGCCGGGAAAATGAGGGGATAGGCCAGGCAAGACCATTGTGTAGCTATGAGACACTACCAGTCAATGTGACTTTATGCTAGTATATCTCTTCCTGACAAAGGCAGTACTTGTTTACTGAGGTGCCTTATTTACTCTGCGCAACCTTAATGTTTTTTAAACAACAATAGATTTTATTCCATCAACAACATTTTACAGAGAGTAGTGTGAAATGTCTCACATTTGACATGTTGAGAATATCACTCGCAATACAAGGTCATGTGTCTGAAGAGAGACATTGGAGAGCTATAGGCCTATTTTTAAGTTTGATCGCTAACTTTGCCTGATGATGATCTTTAACATTAAAACACGTGTTGATGTGCAATACTCTGTCGTGGATAAAAGATGGCGACGCCTAAGTAGAAGGAAGAATGGGCCTTATGTCCCAGTGACCTATGCCTTTGAATATGGAACTCGCCGCCGCTGCTGATGCAAGTACAGAATAATCAGTGTAGTACTGTGGTTCCAGGATATGAAGAGTATCTACTATCATTGTGGCAAAGAGTAGTCCATATGCTTCATCATGTAGAGAGGATGACACCGAGGGAGACATGGCGGAAACTTGCAGCTTTTGACAATGACCATTTCCTCCAAGTTGGATGATCACACCAATACCTGGCGGAGAAGGTTGCATATTTTCCTCATCGCAGAAGATTCCTTGACCTGAAATTAAAGATGGAGCTTGTGTGGCTATTGGCTGCTGTACTACAACAGTTGTTGAGTTTTGATCATGTCCTGCCATCACATCCTCAATTTTTGGCCCATGTAAGATTGCATTAGCCACCAGGTATACCTGCGATGGTTGAAAAAAAATTCTACCAAACAGGGCATCATTTCGTGCTTTGCAAAGGCACCACAAGAAAGTCAATACACTAGTTGCCTTAATATGTGGATGAGTAGAATCCAGTAAAACCTTAATCATTTGAAAGAAACTGAAGGAGAGTGCATGGAGGAAAACCAGGGGGACCCACTTGCTAGAGAGATACCAGAAGGGGGAGACATATTACGGACATGTGGCATCATCCATAGAGTTCTCTGGTGTTATACGAAATCTATGTATTTTGTACACCATCATGGCGGCTGACAACTGAACAACCACTTCCTCTCTATGAACAATTGCATCAGGGAAATTCAGATTAGTTCGGTGACCTGGCTATTCACTACAATCTTAACATGTTAACTCAAGGTCCGGGATTGGGTTCAATGACGCCTATGTTGGATAGAAATAATGAATGAATATTAGAGCAACTTTAACCAATCCCCTATAATCGGTTAGAGGAGTGGAAATTTCGGTTTACTCCTCTAACCGACACCTAGCTAATCTCTTTTAATCTTTAGAGGAGTAATTTTTTACGGAGTTACTAAATCTCAGTCGATTGAGACTTCGCGAAGTCTCAGTCGATCAGTCAGCCGTTGGATGCTTTGCTCGCTTGAAGATTCGTGATGGGCGTTTTGTCCCTAGTTTCGGCCTGTCTAAGGAGGGAACTGGCCCGTTTTCTTTCATTTTTTCCTCGAACTGTCATGCCGTGTGAGTGTTTGCTTTTGTGGGCTGGGTAGATGGGCTTTTTTGTCCATCATTTTGTTTTTTCTGTCTTATTTTTTGGGCCGCAATAGAGGAGGGGAACAGACAGTTAAGCGTCAGCACTCAGTCCGCTTCGTCTCTCTCCATTCCCCTGTCTCAAATCCAAAGAACTCCGCAGGGGAAGAAGAGTCCAAGACTTCTTCGATGACAGATCAGCGTGTTCCTCCACGCCCAGCGAGTGAGGATGGTCGATGCTGCTGGTGGAGTAAGTTATCCCATCTTTCTCTCCATCTTTTTTGTCTGTTTTTTGTTGGCGCTACACCATAGATCCGAGGGTGATGCGTGTGGTTTTGAATTATTTGGATCAAGTATAGATTAGTAGCTTCAAGCAGAGAATCGCCCACATTATTTTTAGCCTTTTTCATGTTCCTCTTTTTTCAAGTAGTGGTATGCAGGTATGTAGGCATCCATACATTTGTAGATCCGAATGTAGATTCGGTTATTTTTCTTGGACAGATGATGAATACAGTTTGTAGTGGCATTCTTTGTTTTATAGTGTAGACGTGGGGTGGGTTTTCTTTATTTTCCCCTAGTAGATATGAGGGCAGATACTTGTAGGATGTTTTTCTTTTCTTTTTTGACAGTTGTTTCTGTACGTTCATCGTGAATCACTATATTGCAATCCATTTTTCATATAGTGATTAATATGGTCTTTGATAGAACCATTGTTTTATGTCTGCAAACTAACGAAAATATGGTTTTTGCTCACCAGCTGCTAATGCCAATGATAAATCATCATTATCATCAAATCCATTTTCAGAAGCATGCTAGTTTCACACTGAAGTCATTAGCTGAATATGTATGTTTTTTATATTTTATTTTCTACTCACCAGCACAACTTTTGTTGGTGCTTTTTTTAGGTGCACAAGAGATTGTTTGCGGTGTTTGTCTGATCCCTTGCAACTATGAGAGCAGGGGAAGTGGCTTCTGCATGTATTTCTGGAAGGAGTTAAAAACGCAGGGGTATCTCAGCAACCTCTGTTCCATTTTTCATTTTTTTTTTCATTTTTTGATCTTTGTTTCTTTTTTAGTTTCTATTCACCAGGGCAAAATATACTGCCTTTCATCTTTTTTCCAGAAGGTTGACCCTTCTCCCTGATTGTGAAACAGAGGGGAGCCCCTAGCTAGCTAGTTTTGTTGACATTTTTGTTCCTGTAGATGTTCTTGTAGACTTTAACTAGCTAGCCCCTAGCTACCTAGTAAGTGATTGTAGATTGGCTTCTGATGTGTACCTTGTTCCTGTATATTTTCATCTTGTTCCTGTATTCAGTCATGCCTAGGAAGATATGGTAGATTAGACTGATTAGGTTGCAGCAGCTCGACACTTACTTGCTATGTTTCCTTCCTTCCTTCACCAATCCAGTGCCAGCAACTTGTTGATGCTCCATAGAATATATTTTTACTAGCAAGGAACATATATGCAAGCACTCTTATTCATCACTGCTCAATATATCAGGCAGGCTCAATCATTGTTTTTCATATATATTCACAATATTTTATCCAGCGTGTTAAGCTCTTCCTGTGTGGTTAAAGAGCAGAAACACACTAACTAGCAGAATAAGGATATTATAGGTCTCAGAATAATATAGGGATTTTTTTTGTCCATGATATATAGCCATGAGAATGCCGCTAATGATTTTCATTTTATTAGTAATTTTTTCCTAGCAGTTCTTTTGTTAGTGGTTGCAGCTTGGCTTACTTCCAGAAACCATGATCGGTACAATTCATGGTTTACTTGCTAGATCTTTTAACTGTTATTGCACTGATATGGCTGGTACAACCTTTAAACAGGTTCATGTTCAAGAATTTAGTCCTATCTTTTTTAGCCAAGTGATCTTTAATCTTGTCAGTGAATTTTTTTTTACAGTGTGCAAAAGCTTTGAAAATCATAGCCACACACACACACTACAAGCGAACCTGTTTTTCATTGTTGAGTTGCCTGCAAGACATTCTTTTTGGGAGTCTATGTTTTGTTCAGCTTTGATTGCTGGGCTGGATGTACTGGTCAGGAACCAGCCTGAGTTGTGAAACTAGATGTTGTGTATGAATATTGATTTTCACTTCTAGCGGCCCCTTTTTTTTAGTATTTGGCTTAGTTGTAGGAAGTGTTGTTTAGTTTATGTTTTTTGAGCTTAGTGATCTTTTTTTTCCTTGTTTGTGGATTTTATTTTTATTTTAGCTTGTGCAAAAGCTTGAAATCATAGCCGCAGACACACTGCAAGTGAAACTATTTTGTTGTTTTGAGTTGTTTGTAAGATGATCAAGAAGAGCATATGAGTGTATGTTTTCTTACTAGTCTATATGTAGTACATGTTTTTGAGTCATCAATCAATGTAGTTAACTTTTTCGTTCTTGCTTTTTTTCAACCAAATAGGTTGTGCCATGCAATGAAAGGGTTCGTTTCAACAACATGACAGGGAGAGGCTGATGTTCAACACAAGCAAATAAACGTACACTGTAAAGTGTCACAAGGGCCCGAATAGAGTTCAATCTATGGGAGAGGATGGAAAAAGTTTTTTGCGGACAACAAGCTGGAGAAGGGTCTCACGAGGTTAGATGTTGAATTTGGGGAGCATGGTATGTATCCTTTCTTTCACTTTTTACTCTTTTTTTGTTCATGTGATTTTTGTTTGTTCCTTTCAAATTTTTGCTTGGATATGTACAAGTAAGAATCCAAGTATATAATGTGAATCTGAAATGGAAAGGGGGTGGGTGGGGGAGGGGACAATGTGAATCTGAACTGAAATTACATAAGTGAAACTATAATGAATTGACATTTGTTTTGTAAGTAGGCGGCAATGGACCGTGGGGGGAGGGGGAGGGGGGAGGGAGGGAGTTGCATGTTCGGTACTAGGGGCTTGCAACTGTAAGTGTCGCCCGCGACTACAATTACATGTCTCCTGACCAACCGCAACTAGGCTTGTGTTTGATGGAGAGGGAGGGAGTTGCATGTCCTACAGTAGGCTTGTAACTGCATGTGTCACCCTCGCCCGCAACTGCATGCCTACGCACCCGACTACAACTATCCTTGTGTTTTTTGTCAGAGAGGGGAGGCGGCAGTTGCATGTCCAACAACAGGCTTGCAACTGCAAGTGCTGCCCTCAACCGCAACTGCATGCTCACACACCCCGACTGCAATTGCATTCCCACACACCCGAATGCAACTGACATTTGTTTTGTAAGTGGACGGCGGGAGAGGGGTGTGAGTTGCATGACTTGTAACTGCAAGTGTTGCCCTCGACTGCAACTGCATGTCTCCTTCACGACTCCAGCTAGCCTTGTGTTTTTGTCCGGGAGTAGAAGGCAGTTGCACGTCCAACAGTAGGCTTTCAATTGCAAGTGTCGTCCTCGACCACAACTGCATGCCTACACACACGACTGCAACTGCATGGGCACACACCCGACAACAACTGGCATTTGTTTTGTAAGTGGGCTATAGGAGAGGGTTGGGAGTTGCATGTCGTACACTAGAGTTGCAACTACAAGTGTCACCCTTGACTCCAACTGCATTTCTCTTTCCCAACTGAAATTGGCCTTGTGTTGTTGTCGGAGAGGGAGAAGGGGTAGTTGCACATACGTAGTAGGATTGCAACTGCAAGTGCCACTCTCGACCGCAACTGCATGCCTACACACCCGAATGCAACTGCATGCCCACACACCTGAATGCAATAGATATTTTTAGTTGCATGTCCGATAGTAGGCTTGCAACTGCATGTGTCACCCTCGCCCGCAACTACATGCCTACACACTCGACTACAACTGACCTTGTGTTTTTTCCGGAGGGGGGGATTGCATGTCCAACAGTAGGCCTTCAACTGCAAGTGCCTCCCTCCACCACAAATGCATGCCCACACACACCGAATGCTATTGACATTTGTTTTGTAAGTGGACGGCGTAAGAGGGGTGGGCGTTGCGTGTCCGATACTAGACTTGCAACTGCAAGTGTCTCCCTCGACTGCAACTGCATGTCTCCTTCACGACTGCAACTTGAAGGAAATATGCCCTAGAGGCAATAATAATGTTATTATTTATTTCCTTATATCATGATAAATGTTTATTATTCATGCTAGAATTGTATACATAATACATGTGTGAATACATAAACCTCAGAGTGTCACTAGTATGCCTCTACTTGACTAGCTCGTTAATCAAAGATGGTTATGTTTCCTAACCATGAACAAGGAGTTGTTATTTGATTAACGGGATCACATCATTGGTTGAATGATCGATTGACATGACCCATTCCATTAGCATAGCACCTGATCGTATAGTTTGTTGCTAGTGCTTTTCTTCATGACTTATACATGTTCCTATGACTATGAGATTATGCAACTCCCGTTTGCCGAGGAACACTTTGGGTGCTACCAAACGTCACAACGTAACGGGTGATTATAAAGGTACATTACAGGTGTCTCCGAAGGTACATGTTGGGTTGGCATATTTGAGATTAGGATTTGTCACTCCGATTGTCGGAGAGGTATCTCTGGGCCCTCTCGGTAATGCACATCACATAAGCCTTGCAAGCATTGCAACTAAATGTGTTAGTTGTGAGATGATGTATTACGGAACGAGAAAAGAGACTTGCCAAGATGTGAGATTGAACTAGGTATTGGATACCGACGATCGAATCTCGGGCAAGTAACATACCGATGACAAAGGAACAACGTATGTTGTTATGCGGTCGACCGATAAAGATCTTCGTAGAATATGTAGGAGCCAATATGGGCATCCAGGTCCGCTATTGGTTATTGACCGAGAGGTGTCTCGGTCATGTCTACATAGTTCTCGAACCCGTAGGGTCCGCACGCTTAACGTTTCGATGGCGGTCATAATGAGTTTATAAGTATTGATGCACGAAGGTTGTTGAGTCCCGGATGTGATCACGGATATGACGAGGAGTCTCGAAATGGTCGAGACATAAAGATTGATATATTGAAGCCTACATTTGGACATCGGAAAGGTTCCGAGTGAAATCGAATTTATGAGATGCGGAGGTTACCGGAACCCCCCGGGAACTACATGGGCCCATAGTGGGCCTTGGAGGAAAGGAGAAGGGCCAGCCCTAGGTGGCCGCGCGCCCCCCCCCTTCCCCTAGTCCTATTAGGACTAGGAAAGGTGGGCCGGCCCCCCTCTCTCTCTCTCCCCTACCCGGAATCCTATTCCAACTAGGATTGGGGGGGGAGTCCTACTCCCGGAGGGAGTAGGACTCCCTTGGTGCGCCTCCTCCTCTTGGCCGGCCACCTCCCCCTTGGCTCCTTTATATACGGGGGCAGGGAGCACCCCAAAACACACAAGTTGATTTCCTTAGCCGTGTGCGGTGCCCCCTTCCACCATATTCCACTTTGGTCATATCGTCGCGGAGCTTAGGCGAAGCCCTCGGGAGAGAAGTCATATCGTCGCGGAGCTTAGGCGAAGCCCTGCGTCGGTGGAGCATCATCATTGTCACCACGCCGTCGTCTTGACGGAACTCATCCCGACACTTTGCTGGATCGGTCCGGGATCGTCATCGGGCTGAGCGTGTGCAGAACTTCGGAGGTGCCGTCGTTCGGTGCTTGGATCGGTCGGGTCGTGAAGGCGTCGACTACATCAACCGCGTTGTTATAACGCTTCGCTTTCGGTCTCACGAGTGCGTGGGCGGACACTCTTCCGCTTCGTTGCTATGCCATCACCATGGTCTTGCGTGATCGTAGGAAAATTTTTGAAATTACTCGTTCCCCAACGGTGGCATCCGAGCCAGGTTTTATGCGTTGATGTCATATGCACGAGTAGAACACAAGTGAGTTGTGGGCGATACAAGTCATACTACCTACCAGCATGTCATACTTTGGTTCAGCGGTATTGTGAGATGAAGCGGCCGGACCGACATTACGCGTGCGCTTCGCGAGACTGGTTTCACCGCTGTGAGCACTCGTTGCTTAAAGGTGATGGCGGGTGTCTGTCTCTCTCACTTTAGTTGAATCGAGTGTGGCTACGCCCGGTCCTTGAGAAGGTTAAAGCGGAGTCTATTTGACGAAATATCGTTGTGGTTTTGATGCGTAGGTAAGAACGGTTCTTGCTCAGCCCGTAGCAGCCACGTAAAACTTGCAACAACAAAGTAGAGGACGTCTAACTTGTTTTTGCAGGGCATGTTGTGATGTGATATGGTCAAGGCGTGATGCTATATCTTATTGTATGAGATGATCATGTTTTGTAACGAGTTATCGGCAATGGCAGGAGCCATATGGTTGTCGCTTTATTGTATGAAATGCAAGCGCCATGTAATTGCTTTACTTTATCACTAAGCAGTAGCGATAGTCGTAGAAGCAATAGTTGGCGAGGCGACAACGATGCTACGATGGAGATCAAGGTGTCGCGCGGTGGCGATGGTGATCATGGCGGTGCTTGGAGATGGAATCACAAGCACAAGATGATGATGGCCATATCATATCACTTATATTGATTGCATGTGATGTTAATCCTTTATGCATCTTATTTTGCTTTGATTGACGGTAGCATTATAAGATGATCCCTTACTAAATTATCAAGAAGTGTTCTCCTGAGTATGCACCGTTGCGAAAGTTCTTCGTCTTTGAGACACCACGTGATGATCGGGTGTGATAGGTTCTACGTTCAAATACAACGGGTGCAAAACAGTTGCACACGCGAATACTCAGGTTATACTTGACGAGCTATGCATATAAGATATGACCTCGGAACACGGAGACCGAAAGGTCGAGCGTGAATCATATAGTAGATATGATCAACATATTGATGTTCACCATTGAAACTACTCCATCACACGTGATGATCGGTCATGAAGTAGTTGAAATGGATCACGCAATCACTTAGAGAATTGGAGGGATATTTTTCTAAGTGGGAGTTCTTAAGTAATATGATTAATTGAACTTTAATTTATCATGAACTTAGTCCTGGTAGTATTTTGCAAATTATGTTGTATATCAATAGCTCGCGTTGTTGCTTCCCTATGTTTTTATATGTGTTCCTAGAGAAAATTGTATTGAAAGATGTTAGTAGCAATGATGCGGATAGGATCCGTGATCTGAGGTTTATCCTCATTGCTGCGCAGAAGAATTATGTCCTTGATGCACCGCTAGGTGACATACCTATTGCAGGAGCAGATGCGGCGTTATGAGCGTTTGGCTAGCTCAAAATGATGACTACTTGATAGTATAGTGCACCATGCTTAACGGCTTAGAATCGGGACTTCAAAGGCGTTTTGAGCGTCATGGACCATATGAGATGTTCCAGGAATTGAAGTTAATATTTCAAGCAAATACCGAGTTGAGAGATATGAAGTCTCCAACAAGTTCTATAGCTAAAAGATGGAGGAGAATCGCTCAACTAGTGAGCATGTGCTCAGATTGTCCGAGTACTTCAATCGCTTGAATCAAGTGGGAGTTAATCTTCCGGATAAGATAGTGATTGACAGAATTCTCTAGTCACCATCACTAAGTTAGTAGAACTTCGTGATGAACTATAGTATGCAAGGGATGACGAAAAAGATTCTCGAGCTCTTCGCGATGCTAAAATCGGCGAAGGTAGAAATCAAGAAAAACATCAAGTGTTGATGGTTGACAAGACCACTAGTCTCAAGTAAAATGGCAAAGGGAAGAAGGGGAACTTCAAAAGGAACGGCAAGCAAGTTGCTGCTCGAGTGAAGAAACCCAAGTCTAGACCTAAGCACGAGACCGAGTACTTTTGCTGCAATGGAACTGGTCACTGGAAGCGGAACTACCCCTGAATATTTGGTGGATAATAAGGATGGCAAAGTGAACAAGGTTATATTTGATATACAGATTATTGATGTGTATTTTACTAGTGTTCATAGCAACCCCTCAGTATTTGATACTGGTTCAGTTGCTAAGAGTAGTAACTCGAAACGGGAGTTGCAGAATGAACAGAAACTAGTTAAAGGGGAAGTGACGATGAGTGTTGGAAGTAGTTCCAAGATTGATATGATCATCATCGCACACTCCCTATACTTTCGGGATTAGTGTGGAACCTAAATAAGTGTTATTTGGTGTTGAGCATAAATATGATTTGATCATGTTTATTGCAATACGGTTATTCATTTAAGTAAGAGAATAAATTGTTGTTCTGTTTACATGAATAAAACCTTATATGGTTACACACCCAATGAAAATGGTTCATTGGATCTCGATCATAGTGATACACATATTCATAATATTGAAACCAAAAGATGCAAAGTTAATAATGATAGTGCAACTTATTTGTGGCACTGCCGTTTAGGTCATATTGGTGTAAAGCGCATGAAGAAAACTCCATGCTGATGGGCTTTTGGAATCACTTGATTATGAATCATTTGATGCTTGCGAACCGTGCCTTTTGGGCAAGATGACCAAAAACTCCGTTCTCCGGAACAATGGAACAAGCTACTGACTTATTGGGAATAATACATACCGATGTATGCGATCCAATGAGTGTTGATGCTCGTGGCAAGTATCGTTATTTTCTGACCTTCACAAGATGATTTGAGCAGATATGGGTATATCTACTTGATGAAACATAAGTCTGAAATAGTTGAAAGGTTCAAAGAATTTCAGAGTGAAGTGGAAAATCATCGTAACAAGAAAATAAAGTTTCTACGATATGATCGCAGAGGAAAAATATTTGAGTTACGAGTTTGGTCTTCAGTTAAAACAATGTGAAATAGTTTCACTACTCACGCCACAGAACACCACAGCGTTATGGTGTGTCGAACGTCAGAACTGTACTTTATTTTAATATGGTGCGATCTATGATGTATCTTACCGATTTACCACTATCGTTTTGGGGTTATGCATTAAAGACAGCTGCATTCACGTTTAATAGGGCACCATCTAAATCCGTTGAGATGACACCGTATGAACTATGGTTTAGCAGTAAACCTAAGCTGTCGTTTCTTAAAGTTTGGAGTTGTGATGCTTATGTGAAAAAGTTTTCACCTGATAAGCTCGAACCCAAATCGGAGAAATGCGTCTTCATAGGATACCCAAAGGAGACAGTTGGGTACACCTTCTATCACAGATCCGAAGGCAAGATTTTTGTTGCTAAATTCGGAAACTTTTTGGAGAAAGAGTTTCTCACGAAAGAAGTGAGTGGGAGGAAAGTAGAACTTGATGAGATAACTGTATCTACTCCCTTATTGAGAAGTAGTACATCACAGAAAACAGTTTCTGTGACACCTACACCAAATAGGGAGGAAGCTAATGATGATGATCATGAAACTTCAGATCAAGTTTCTACAGAACCTCAGAGATCAACGAGAACAAGATCCGCACCGGTGTGATACGGTAATCCTGTTTTGGAAGTCATATTCTTGGAACATGATGAACCTACGAACTATGAAGAAGCGATGGTGAGCCCAGATTCCACAAAATGGCTTGAGGCCATGAAATCTGAGATGGGATCCATGTATGAGAACAAAGTGTGGACTTTGGTTGACTTGCCGATGATCGGCAAGCCATTGAGAATAAATGGATCTTCAAGAGGAAGACGGACACCGATAGTAGTGTTACTATCTACAAAGCTCGACTTGTCGCAAAAGGTTTTTGACAAGTTCAAGGTGTTGACTACAATGAGATTTTCTCAATTGTAGCGATGCTTAAGTCTGTCTCGAATCATGTTAGCAATTGCCACATTTTATGAAATCTGGCAAATGGATGTCAAAACTACATTCTTTAATGGATTTATTAAAGAAGAGTTGTATATGATGCAACCGAAGGTTTTGTCAATCCTAAAGGAGCTAACAAAATGTGCAAGCTCCAGCGATCCATCTATGGACTGGTGCAAGCATCTCGGAGTTGGAATAAGCGCTTTGATAGTGTGATCAAAGCATATGGTTTTATACAGACTTTGGAGAAGCCTGTATTTACAAGAAAGTGAGTGGGAGCACTACAGCATTTCTGATAAGTATATGTGAATGACATATTGTTGATCAGAAATAATGTAGAATTATTCTGCAAAGCATAAAGGAGTGTTTGAAAGGAGTTTTTCAAAGAAAGACCTCGGTGAAGCTGCTTACATATTGAGCATCAAGATCTATAGAGATAGATCAAGACGCTTGATAAAGTTTTTCAATGAATACATATCTTGACAAGATTTTGAAGTAGTTCAAAATGGAACAGTCAAAGAAAGAGTTCTTGCCTGTGTTACAAGGTGTGAGATTGAGTAAGACTCAAAACCCGACCACGGCAGAAGATAGAAAGAGAATGAAAGTCATTCCCTATGCATCAGCCATAGGTTCTATAAAGTATGTCATGCTGTGTACCAGATCTGTTGCATACCCTACCACTAAGATTGGCAAGGGAGTGCAATAGAGATCTAGGAGTAGATCAATGGACATCGGTCAAAATTATCCTTAGTAGAATAAGGATATGTTTCTCGATTATGGAAGTGAAAAGGTTAGTCGTAAAGGTTACGTCGATGCAAGTTTTAACACTAATCTAGATGACTCGAGTCTCAATCTAGATACATATTGAAAGTGGGAGCAATTAGCTAGAGTAGCTCCGTGCGAGCATTGTAGACATAGAAATTTGCAAAATACTTACGGCTCGAATGTGACAGACCGTTGACTAAAATTATCTCACAAGCAAAACATGATCACACCTTAGTACTCTTTGGGTGTTAATCACATAGCGATGTGAACTAGATTACTGACTCTAGTAAACCCTTTGGGTGTTGGTCACATGTCGATGTGAACTATGGGTGTTAACCACATATAGATGTGAACTATTGATGTTAAATCACATGGCGATGTGAACTAGATTATTGACTCTAGTGCAAGTGGGAGACTGAAGGAAATATGCCCTAGAGGCAATAATAATGTTATTATTTATTTCCTTATATCATGATAAATGTTTATTATTCATGCTAGAATTGTATTAACCGGAAACATAATACATGTGTGAATACATAAACCTCAGAGTGTCACTAGTATGCCTCTACTTGACTAGCTCGTTAATCAAAGATGGTTATGTTTCCTAACCATGAACAAGGAGTTGTTATTTGATTAACGGGATCACATCATTGGTTGAATGATCTGATTGACATGACCCATTCCATTAGCATAGCACCTGATCGTATAGTTTGTTGCTAGTGCTTTTCTTCATGACTTATACATGTTCCTATGACTATGAGATTATGCAACTCCCGTTTGCCCGAGGAACACTTTGGGTGCTACCAAACGTCACAACGTAACTGGGTGATTATAAAGGTACATTACAGGTGTCTCCGAAGGTACATGTTGGGTTGGCATATTTCGAGATTAGGATTTGTCACTCCGATTGTCGGAGAGGTATCTCTGGGCCCTCTCGGTAATGCACATCACATAAGCCTTGCAAGCATTGCAACTAAATGTGTTAGTTGTGAGATGATGTATTACGGAACGAGAAAAGAGACTTGCCAGTGACGAGATTGAACTAGGTATTGGATACCGACGATCGAATCTCGGGCAAGTAACATACCGATGACAAAGGGAACAACGTATGTTGTTATGCGGTCTGACCGATAAAGATCTTCGTAGAATATGTAGGAGCCAATATGGGCATCCAGGTCCCGCTATTGGTTATTGACCAGAGAGGTGTCTCGGTCATGTCTACATAGTTCTCGAACCCGTAGGGTCCGCACGCTTAACGTTTCGATGACAGTCATAATGAGTTTATAAGTATTGATGCACCGAAGGTTGTTCGGAGTCCCGGATGTGATCACGGATATGACGAGGAGTCTCGAAATGGTCGAGACATAAAGATTGATATATTGGAAGCCTACATTTGGACATCGGAAGGTTCCGAGTGAAATCGAAATTTATGGAGTACCGGAGGTTACCGGAACCCCAGAACTACATGGGCCCATAGTGGGCCTTGGAGGAAAGGAGAAGGGCCAGCCCTAGGTGGCGCGCTTCCCCTTCCCTAGTCCTATTAGGACTAGGAAAGGTGGGCCGGCCCCCCCTCTCTCTCTCCCCTCCGGAATCCTATTCCAACTAGGATTGGGGGAGTCCTACTCCCGAGGAGTAGGACTCCTTAGCGCGCCTCCTCCTCTTGGCGCCACCTCCCCTTGGCTCCTTTATATCTGGGGCGAGAGCACCCCAAAACACACAAGTTGATTTCCTTAGCCGTGTGCGGTGCCCCTTCCACCATATTCCACTTGGTCATATCGTCGCGGAGCTTAGGCGAAGCCCTGCGCGGGAGAAGTCATATCGTCGCGAGCTTAGGCGAAGCCCTGCGTCGGTGGAGCATCATCATTGTCACCACGCCGTCGTCTTGGGCTGAGCGTGTGCAGCCTTGCCGTATCGGTGCTTGGATCGGTCGAGAGGCGAGACTACATCAACAGCGTTGTTATAACGCTTCCGCTTGGTCACGAGGCGTGTCTTCCCGATATGCCATCACCATGGTCTTGCGTGATCGTAGGAAAATTTTTGAAATTACTACGTTCCCCAACACAACTGGCCTTGTATTTTTGTCAGAGAGAGGGGAGGGGGGCAGTTGCACGTCTGATAGTAGGCTTGTAAATGCAAGTGTCACCCTCGACCACAACTGCATGTCTACACACCCGACTGCAACTGCATGGCCACACACCCGAATGCAACTGTCATTTTTTAAGTGGACGACAGGAGAGAGATGGGAGTTGCATGTCCGATACTAGACTTGCAACTTCAAGTGTCGCGCCCACTGACATTTTTGTTTTGTCAGTTGGCGGTAGTGGAGGGGCGAGAGAGGGTGATTGGCAGTTCCATGCCCGACACTAGACTTGCAACTGCAAGTGTCATCCCCGACCACAACAGCATGTTTGACACTAGGCTTAGAACTACAAGTGCCACGCTCGACTGCAAATTGCTAGTGTTTGTCCTCGACTGCAAATGCATGTCCCCATACGACCCGCAACTAACTTTGTGTTTCGGTCGAAGGGCAGCAAGAGAGGAGGGGGAGGGGAAGTTATCAACATGTTTATTTAGCTTTTTTTTATTTTCTAAATCAGATACAAAGTACAAAGTTATTTTCCATGCACATAATCAGATACAAAGTAAGCTTGTTTTTTTAATAACTGAGAAGTAAAATCAATTGTTTTGTTTTTTTTTTTTTCTCAATTCTATGGAATGTGGCCTCGGGCTCAACATCTTCTATAGATCTCCCCACAATATTGTTTGAGTTCCGAGACAAGCACACACAGAGAGAGAGAGAGAGAGAGAGAGAGAGAGAACAAATGAGGAAGGAGGCCTCATCAAATGAGGAAGGAGGCCGCATCACTGGGGCACACACATATTAGATGTCCACGGCGGAAGTCATTGGCGACGAGATGCTTGGCCACGCCGGTGTGCCTCCAGGCTCCTTGCGATTTTGTTGCGAAATAGCTTTCTGGCGAGAGTTGCAAGCATAGAGGAGCTAAATTTTTAGCGATTTGAGGGGGCGATTTCGTGTTTTTGGCGCGAGATTTGTACCTTCTGATGTGAAATGGAGGAAGGATTTTGTATACGCGGGGCTGATGAGCAAGGTGTCTGGGATCGAGTGGGAGATTTTGTGGGGGACGGGGGCGAAGTGCGACGCATTTTCATATGCCTATAGTGGTGAGCTGTATGTATTATAGTAGTAGTAGCAGCTGCTTGAAGAGTCAAACATGATTATGTTTGATGCAATTGGGTTCATTGCTAACCTGAGCAGCTAGAGGTTTTTTTTGTTGGTTTTGATTGTAACCTTTTTTTGTACAGATGAGTAATGTTTGATGGACTTCCACTTCAGTTTTTTTTTGTCACAGCCATATTGCATGACCAGGTTTGGATTTGAATTGAATTGCGGCTGCTGAAATCTATCCAAAACCTGATGCATGTAGGCATGAATTTGGATTTGAATGGCTCAATGACAATTTCTTTAGAGTAGGTTCACGTTTGTGTCCACGCGCGCTTTATTATTTTGCTGTTATTTTTGCCCTTTTTTTTAACAATTACTAAAGTTATCTATATTTCTGAAATAGAGTTGAGAACATGTCAGCTAAATACAGTGGATCACAACACACTCCCGGGGATATACGAGGATCCGTGAGCATTTTTTGTGTTAAAGTTCATTTCGAATGATTTTGTTGTCAGAATTCGTGTGAAGTTTCCAAGATTTTGCTTTTTGGTTGCACATATGAGTTCAAATGCTTTTATCAGTTACCTTGTAATCCAACATTTTTTTCAGCTGGACTATCAGATGGCAGTAGATGACCATGTGTGTGCGCGTGTTGGCCTCGATGTTCTATAGGAAGATTCTATTTGTTGAAGCGAGCTAGACAAGTTTGTGCTCTTTTGTGCACAATGTAGAGTAGCTGGTGAGGTTTGTTTGTCCTGTGTAACCTAATAAAATGTGTTCTGGCAACCAATAACTGTTTCAAGTTTTTGTTGTCGTGATTCCATTATTACCTGCATTCTATTCATGTGATGTATGTTGGTGGTTCTTTTTTTTGCGGCTAAAACCATTGATGAAAGGAACTAATTAAAACTGTGTGATGTTGCCAAAATTATCAAAGTACCTTTGGCCATTGCGTCTAAACTTGTCAATGAAAGTGGCTATAATGTTCGCCCAGTTCCTAGCCTTAGTTTACTGCCTTTTTTTTTGTTGTCCACTCCCCTTGTTTACAACACTAAGGTCTCGTATACATTTGTGAATACAGCAGCACACGGGCACTGACATGGATGACGAAGGAAGTGACCCTGAAAATGACTGAGACAACAGAAATGCAGAAGGTTAGGAAGTTACAAATCATTGTCTTGAAGATCCAAAGTTAGAAGAGAGAGGATATCATGTAGAAATCACTGACACGGATGCATCAAGCGGTTTACCCTTTTGGGGAAGTTGCTGGTTCGTAACATTTTTCTGTATATAATCATATTTTTTCTTCTTCTGAGTTCTAGTTGATACAGGCAATTAAGTAGCTAGCATAGCAAATTTACTGGCTGCATTGCCGTGGCTCTGTATTCTTTGCTGAAGTTTTAACTAAGCTACTACATGAAGTTTGTTAACTAGCTAATTAATACAGGGAAGTTAACTGTCGAAATCACCGATGCCTATGTACTCTTCTTCATACTAGGAAGAGGGCATCTGCAAGTTGCTAGCTAACTTAGGTCTGAAACATCCATAAGTTGCTCTGAACAACTCCAGGAACAGTGGACAGCACGGTTAAGTTAGCTAGCCCTGAACACCATTTATTCTGAAAAAAACGTGAAACATAAAATAGTGTGATGACATGAGGCACACAAAGTTTGTTTGTGTGTTGTGTAAGCCTCCGCACCCTCCTCAGGCCCATCACGGGGGAAATTAAAACCCAGCACGGAGGGAGGCAGAACGGGCCAAATCTGATATACGTGATGTCAGCTGACTGGGATTTCACAAAGTCTCAGTCGACTGAGACACGTAGACAGTCCCATTTTTTTATTCCACGGTTTTCCGAGAAGTAAATATGCTCGATCAAGCAGGTCCACAGAATAAATCTCGTAAAACTGTGGGCATGGGGAGGGCGGATTCGGGAGACACTCGGCGCCTCAGCGGTCCAGCTAGCCTAGTCAAACCCGAGGCGCTTCTACAGGTCGTAGTATCACTTTTGCCTTTTCTCATGTGTGGTCGGTGGCGCGTTGCTCATGTGGTTATCATCGTCGTCGCTCGTCGTGGATACGCATAGCAATTGTTGGAAAAAAATGCGTAAGCCAACTGTAAGGGATTTGTTAGAACGACACTTTTGTAGAGGAGAAAATGTACTCCTCTAAGGGCATCTACAGCTGACGCCTCAAACCTACCTCATACGCCCGATCACTATCCCGTCGCGAAATTTCAACCTAGACAGGTGCCTCATACGGGCCTCAAATGGCCAGACTGACCGACACCCCTCATATCCAACCCTAATATGGGGCGGATATGGAGGTTTCCGGGCATGCCTGCCACGTCAGACCCGACAGCCTAACCCCACCGCAAATTGCACCAAATCCACCTCAAGACCTGCTGGATCCATTTGTTTCTCCTCTCTTCTTCTTTCTCCGTCACGCTCAAGACGGACGGGACGGAGAAAGAAGAAGAGAGGAGAAACAAATGGGGCGGTCTGCAGCCGTGGGGTCCAAATGGTCCGGCAGAGTAGTCTTCTCTCCTGTCCTCGCTGTGGGGGACGTCGTCGTCGGTCCAAATCCAATCGTGGTACGTCCGGCAACTCTTTGGCTCCACCTTGCGCTTGATGTGTTTGACACATTGTCTGAATTTTTTTTTGTGATTTTATTAGGAAAATGATGGATTCTGATTCTTCATCGGACGAGGAGTTTCATTTGCTCAGTTTCTCTTTGCATCTGCAATGGCCCGACCAAGATCATCAGTGGGCTCATCTGATGCCTCTTCTCCAGCTTCTTCCCGCATTGCTGGCTCAGCTTCTCCTCCCATTGTTGTACCATCGTATTCAGGGAACCCATGGCCAGGATAGTTTTCGTCCTCCTCTTCTTCTTCATTGTCTTCCATCATAACCCCTCTTTCTTCGTGCTTGGTCAAAACAATAGAGTGGGGCATGAAACCGGACTCAAACAGGTGGATGTGAATTGTTTTTGACTTAGAGTAATTCTGGTCATACTTACAGACAGCACATGAACAACACATAAAGCCATCCACCCGCTTGTTTGCCTCAGCCGCAATCCGAAAAGTATGCATGCCTTTAATGAACTGGGGAGAGCATCGGTCATCATACATCCATTGCCGGCTCATCTTCATTACACAACACTGAAAAGACCAAATTAATTCAAGTTCATACATATAGTTCATACACACTTATTCTCATAAAACAACATACAAACTCTCTAGTTAAAGCATTTAAATGTAACAACAAATGCGATCAAGATCGCAACTAAGGTAACAATTGATCCAACAGCATACTGATATCAAGCCTCACTATCAATGGCATATTTTCTAATCTTTCTAATCTTCAAGCGCATTTTCTCCATCTTGATCTTGTGATCATCGACGACATCGGCAACATACAACTTCAGTTTCATCTTCTCTTCTTCAATTCTTTTCAACTTTTCTTTCAAATAATCGTATTCTTTTTCAACTAAATTTAACCTCTCGACAAGAGGGCCGGTTGGAGTTTCCTGTTCACATACCTGCTAGATAAAAATATCTATGTCAACCTGATGGGCATAATTTGTCATAAATACGAAATGCAACAAGTAGTTATAAAAGAGATTATACCATATCCGACTCATAAACCGGACGAGGGCCGACGGGGACGGATATCAAAACCATGCCACTATGTATAACAAACAACGTACGGGTAAGAAAATTACACAAGTAACTATATATCTAAATAACACAAACATGATTTTTTTTATAAAAATTAAGAATAAGAGGCTCACCACGGTGGTGCCGACGACGGGACGGTGCGGGCGATCGATGGTGGTTAGGACGGGGACGGGAAGGCACTAAGTAAACCACACCTACATATGCAAACTAAGAGTTAATTTGAGCTCAAATTGCATATAAATCAAATAAACTACCACATATAATCACTCCTAAATAAAACCCACAAATCACTAAACTTATAAAGCATTACAAGAGCTAATCTAGGAATGAGAGATAAAAGGGCAATGTCGGTAACCTTTGTGATCACTTGGATGGATGGGGGGCCTTCAAATTTTGACAAAATTTAGGCAAAATGAAAGATGAGCTCGAGCTTTGGGGAAGAACAGAGAGGAGGTGAAAGGGGAAGAATAAAGCAAGCTCGATCGCGGGCTGGACGAAGGGTTTATATAGAAAACCTTTAGTCTCGGTTTAGGGCACAAACCGGGACTAAATGTGAGCTTCTAGTACCGGTTCGTGCCACGAACCGGGACTAAAGTGCCTGGTGGGGCCCCAGACTGACACCAGCCTGCCACCACCCCTTTAGTCCCGGTTCGTGCCACAAACCGGTACTATAGGTTCAACACAAACCGGGGCTAATGATGCCCGCCCGCCTAGCCGTTGGAACCGGCACTAATGGTCACATTAGTGCCGGTTCATTTACAAATCGGGACTAATCTATCTCATGTAAAGTTGGTTTTCTACTAATGGCAGGCACACAAGTTTCATATAGAGATTTAAAAGACAAAAACTTTACGCGATCGACAAGCGAAAACAACATTAGGGATAAACTAGCACATATGCCCCTGCGTTGCAATGGGAGAGAAAACACCATATACTTGAATTTAGTGAAAAATTTATGTGCAAGCAGAATTATGTGCTTCCTCATAAATCCCATTTCAAGATTTTATTTTGATTGTTCTTTTGGTTGATCTCCATAGGGATATTGGGGAGTGGGGACCACTCCTCACCCTCGTTTTTTTGACAAGGGGAATATTAATATCGCGAAGATACCAATTACACCCGGCCTCTACATGTACAAGATTTCGCAAAGACATCCAGGATGCACACAACCAAATGAAAAAGAAACAAAGATCCCACCACAGTGATCGACTCCTCTCAGCAGCCGCACACAAACCACCACCAAATACAACACCCGGAAAACATGAAAGGTCTCTAAAAGTAACGCCTCCAACAAGGAAACAATGCACAAGCACCATCGTTGCCCGATCTAGATCTTAGGTTTCCACCCTGGAGAAGTCCGAGTTCTCAAAACAATTCCTTCAACAAGGCAATTGTCAGGCACAACCAATGAAAGCCAGACCTTAGTTTTCACCCTGAAAGTCTTGGCTCGGCGCCCAAGGAACACCACGAAAAATGAATTCCTCCGGTGTTGCCACCCCCACTTAACACCGCTGCTCCTGAGGTTTATCTAACACCAAGCTAACTCCTTCGCCTCGAAGGCCCCGCCCGTTTAACCGATCCTCCAGTCTCGACCACCATGAACTTCTCCGCTGTTGTATCGACCATGAAAATCGAGAAGCCAACATGTCTCAAGGTGTCATCAACCAATAGAGCTTCGCGCCACGTCCTCAGAACCTCGTAGGCTGATATGGACGTACACGACGAGAATCTAACCGATCCAAATATCCTGAGCAAGATCTCCGGCGGCCGTTCCAGAACATGTGGATGGCCAGATCAAGAAAGACTGATCATGCAGGTCGTTGCCATGATGCGAGAAGAGCACGAGGACCGCCTCCTTATGCGTGCAAAAACCAGCATGCCCCCACACCGCCTAGAAGAGCAGTCGAGAAGAAAACGGCCGCAGCGCCTCCACGCGCGTAGCTCCACCCAGAGCAGCCCAGCCGGCTTAAATCGGATCCGCTACATGTGCAGCCGTCAGCATGGATGTAGCAGCGGTGCGCCGCCCACCTCCACCTCATCACTCCGTCTCTAAGCCCCGGCCTCCAAGACCGCTCTCCTTTACACCGCCGCCACCGCCCCATCATCGCCCATGGAGCGCCGCCACGATGCACTCCTCTGCCCTCCGTCATTTGGCGAGAAGGGCGCCGCCACCGCCGCCGGCCGGGAGGAGTTTTCGGCAAAAGTAGTTGCAGGTGCTAGGATCGAAGCACCACTCCTCACCCTCTGCCGACTGATCCTTCGGGAGGCTTGTTGATTTAAACTCGCAACCATATTTAAATTGATGTGTTCAGTTATAACGAGGTGAAACGGGAGTGTGTAATAGCCAAACGAAGCTTCTCTATGTGCATGATCGTGAGCTATCTCAGTTGGACGCAACCTTTGAAACTCGACAACGGGTGAGTCACGCGAGATGATCGCGAGAATCGGACCGACGAAAAGATTAGTTGGGTCCCATGACGGACAAAAACATTAGGTTGGTCCCATGACGGATGAAAAATATGTGTACGACAATCTTAAATTAGCAGCAAGAATTCCTTCCACCTGTGAGTATTCATAGCTCAAACTAATTTCCAAAAAATCCTAGGCATGAATCAAGCTAGCGTTGGTGAGTATTTGTGCTGTACAAACCTGCCATCCATATATTCGGACTGTTTTTTTCCAGAACTATGAGTTGTTATTAATTCCCTTGTGCTTGTTTATTCGTTTGGAATGTGACCCAATTTCAGGGTGATTTTAAAGTGCCTTTGGTCAGAGACTGAACCAGCCTCATCAACCGAGCTATGCCTCTCCGTCGCCGACGACCCCCATCCTGTGTCGTCTTCTCCCCTGCGGTCCTGCCCATCCTGTCTCCTCCCTCCAGGGGTACCTATAAGTCCACCAGCCGCTGCCACACCACCTCAACCGAGTCATCCACCTGCCCCGCACCACATATATCTCTTCCGCCACAGGGCCTTCCTAATTTTATTCCCACGTTATTCTCTCTTTTTGTCAAGTCTCCAGGCTGCTTGTTGACTCGTACAACTGGTCTGTATATAAATTGGTGAGAATTAGTGCAAAGGAGCAAGGTGGGACTAATTAGTTAGGACAAAAACATTGATTTCTAACATTGGTAGAGGGTTCATTTGGTTATCTCCTCAGAAGTGCAAGGAGAGGTCCTGAGTTTGAATTCATTAGGGGCCGACTATTTTTCCTGCTATGAAAAATAAAGGCGCGGAGCCAGGCTTGGCCCTATCTATGTGTGGCCTCGCTGGCTGGGCCGATCTTTTTTTTTGCAGACATCATGAAAGCGGAAGGCATTGTTGGTAGGTTTCCAAAAATAAACAGAACACATAACGTTACCATAGGAGAGATTTAGTGTCTTTTTAAATCTCAGCCATCAATATTTATGATGAATTTAAAATCAACGGATATAAAAGGGCGACGTATGAAGAACTATGAAAGCCTCCGTCCTTTAATATTAGGTAAAGATTAGTTAGTAGCAACCATTCAACAAGACAAATCTGACAAATTGCTAAATGTTGGAACCTCATACTGAAAGAATAAATTAGTTACCGCTATGGAAATGTCGCCTCATACTGAAAGAATAATCCGACTAATTGTTAAATGTTGGTACAAAAGTCTATACGCAATTAGGCATGGTAATTTACAAATGAAATTCAACCTAAATTCAAAATACATAATAAGGTAGAAATTGGCGTAGCTATTTGATATCCAGCCCATAACAGTGAATTTGTGGTGACGGGTAACCAATGTGATTGTAATACACGTCACAATGTATCGACATGCAGGTTTAGCTCTAATAAACAGATGTTTATGGATTCATAAACAAGGTCGAAAGGAGTGCAATACATGAGCTATAATTTTGCATGGTGATCCATCACCCACAATTCCTTCAGTCTTCTGTAGTCACAAACCAAGGTCAATAATACTCTTAGCGGAAGAAAGGTTCAATCATTCTTTTTAAACTATTTTTTTGACAACTTATATATTTTTAACCATCCTTGTGACGATGCTTCATAGCGGTAAATTTAGTGAAATAACAGTTTGTTTGGCGTTAAATACCTGGCTGACGAAAATTACAAAACAAGATTTTGTATTTCATATATTGGCTACAAACTTTATTGAAACTCAAAATTGCACACAATAGACTGCCATGGTTTCGGTGTTAATATAAGAATATGCAAACCACAAATTAATTTAACAATGTTGAACAAATTTAACCGCACAAATATGTGGATAAACCCACTAGTTTATATAACACAGAGGAAGACCATGCACTGGGATGTAACTGTGGCGAGTGAAATGACAACTATACATGAAGTTTATAGGGAGATTTATCTGCAATGTTAGTCCGTATTGGTTAGCAGGTATAAATATAAAATTGTAATGTCACTTAAATTAGGCATATGGGAGTCCACACAATTAATTATTTTTGGGCATTTGTAGTAGCCGATGATATTCAAATATCCCTTAGACGAATGCTATGCCATACAATGTGATATGATCAGATAATAAGTACAATAAATGAGCTAGCATAACAGCGAAAGCAAAAATAAATGTACTCTCTCCGTAAAAAACGCTTTTATATTATGGGATGGAGGGAGTACTATATTATGGGCAGGGTACAAATAGCAGTAAATCTGAACATTAATTCAGAGCTACACAAAACTGATTTAATAAGCCAGATAAAAGACAGTGTTTCATCATATGTAATTCAAGCTTCCACTACAATGGGAATTAGGAAGCATCAAATGATTCTATAATGTGAACACTTAAGACAGACAGTGGGCAGCCGTCCATTGAAACCTGTACACTTTCTATCTCGAGAAATTGGTTACAGGCTTATAGCTCAAATGCTCAATGCTTCATCATATGTAATTCAAGCTTCCACTACAATGGGAATCAGAAAACATTCCACAAATGTTCAAGTCGGCAAAACTGGCATAACTTACTAACACAACTTTTCTACATATTTTATTTAGAAAGCAAAAGTCCGCTAGTATTTTCATACAATCCAGATTTGTGCACCTCTAGCACACACAATTGTGATTCACTTGCAGTTTAGGTCACCAGTTTATACCTCTGGAAGGTCTGGTATATCCTCACCATCTTGTTGGCAGGGTGATCCGTTTTGTTTGCAGACATCTGGGGTACATCACAAGACTAGATACTTACCTTGCATCCAGATTGCATTGAGAGCGCAAGTAGTGGTGCAGCAGTAGCGCCAGGCTTATGGATCAAGCGGCTCAGCCACATTTTATATAAGTGGACTCTACATAACGTGGTGCAGCCACTTTGTCAATTTATTTAAGAATGTGAAGCGCGGCTATACCAAAACACAGAACTGAAATATATACTTCCTCGACACAAATTACTACTCTCTCCAAACATTACTACGTACTCCACCCCACCTCTAAACTTGTGCAAAATGGACACAAGGAAGCAGACTGCACGGACGCGGCTGAATACAAATGAAATGGACACAACATATTGGAATGGACTGTTGCGTGAGAGTACGGGCAAAGGAACTACGGCCGACTAGGAGCACGTGGTGATGGCTGCTTGCATGCTTGTTTCCCCTCTACCCTACCTCTAAACTCAATTTTCTCTGCCATGGCCCGCCGCCCATCCCCAAACACACCGCGGCGTGTCCCACTCCCAGCACCGTGTTGTATTGTAATTGTATGTGGCCAATTGCAGGCTGGCGGTGGGGCTAGCCCAGGATGAGATCGGCGCGACCTTTGACGCCTCCGGGCAAGTCGTGGGAGTTAGGACCACCGTCAACTGCTGAGCGCGCGTCATCTCAGGTTCCACGAGGAACCATTCCCTTCTCATAGAATTGCCACTATCAAAACTGTCAGAACACTGTAATATATTGGTCCCTCGTTACTGATCGAAGAAGCACGGAATCCCATAAAATGTCAGAACATTGTAATATATTGGTCCCTCATTCCTGAATCGCCACCGGCCCGGCATTCCGCTCCATCAACCGTCTCCTCACTGTCACTAGCCTTGACGCCCTTCTCTTCTGCCACATATTTTTTTAAGAATGATCACCCTCCTGGATTCTACAGCAATGTGGTGCAGCCACTTTCTCAAGGAAAAGTAGTGCAGCCACATTTTATTTAAGAATGTGAAGCGCGGCAACACAAAACTGAAAATATATACTTTCTCAACACAATTCACAACTCTCTCCAAACAATACTACATACTCCACCCCACCTCTAAACTCATCTGCAAAAATACATAAGGAAGCAGAGTGCACGCGTGAGAGTACAGGCGGTCGAAGAAACTACATCCGACCGGGAGCACGTGCCAAGTTGCTCCGGCCGATGACTGCTCACGTGCTTGTTTCCCCTCTACCCTCCTCTAAACTCCATCTTCTCTGCCATGGCTCCACAGACGGCCACGTCTGGGTACACGCGCCCACCGCCCATCACCAAAGACGTTGCGGCATGTCTGCTCCCACTCCCAGCACCATGTTGTATACTTGTATTGTATGTGGCCAACTGCATCTTCGTTATTTGATCGTGTGAGAGAACCTTATTTGGCTGTGTGCATCTTCGTTATGCAGAGTGGTCGGGTGTAATGCTTAAACATTTTCTGTAATAAAGTGCCCCTTTTCGAAAAATGTGGCCAAATGCAGGCCGGCACCGGCACTGGCACACGATGACATATGGCGCGACCTTCGACGCCTTCGGAGCTATAAAACAGCAACAGGCCCGTGGTTTTGCTCTCCTCTCATGAAAGGAACTATGGGCCGACGGCACAAACAGACACACCGCAATGTAAATACTGTATCTGCAGAAATTATGGAGTACGTGGAAAGTAGTGCATGAAGTGCACACACGCACGGAGCAGAGCGCCTTCCACCTCTGGACCGCAAGACTTCCACCCCCTCCTATAAAAAGCCCCCTGCATCCTCCAGACCTCTCACCACTACAGTCCTCTCAAATCCACATTGTTCAGTTCTTGCTGCCGCGTGGAAGCCATTGTACGTAGGAGGTGGAAAACTCAGGGATCTAATAGAGGTTTTGGGTTGTGCTCCTAGATTGTTGCGGGGTTTGTGTTGGTTAGCCCCCGTTGTTTTAATTAGTCTTTTCTTCATGGCATTTGCCTTGCCAGGTGGGAAGAATTTTGGAAAACATGGCGGCTATGGGTGGGGGAAAAAGGCAGAGGATGGAGGCTCCGGCGGAGGACAAGTTCCCGGAGAGCTTACGCGTTCTTGCCGTTGACGACGACTGCGTCTGCCTCTAGGTAATGGAGGCCGTCCTGCGCCGCTGCATATACCACCGTGAGTCTCTCTTTATCCCTCATAGTCAGGTTCCGCGAGCAAGCCGACCCGAGGGCCGCCGCGCTATAAGGACGCCGGGTACTGCACGTACGCTACTTGGCCTTTGCCCAGGCCACAGTTTCTGGCCTCTCGGAAGTAGCCCTTGCAGAGCGGGCACGTCAAGCACGGGGCGAGCGCCGTCCGTGGCACGGGAGCTACTCCCGGCGCGTCCCCCATCTCTCCACCGCCCGCAACCATCCCTCGTCTATCCTTGAGGACCTCCTCGTCAGAACTCCGGGCCTCGGGAGGCGGTGAATCAGAAATACACGGCGTCGGGTGTTGGAATCGGGGGCATGCAATGCCCGACCGGGCCAAGGGAGAAGCGCGGCGGAGCTCCAGCGAGTCACGGCATGGGCGGAGCCAAGGGTATTCCTTGGTATTCCATGGAATACCAATGATTTAAGCAACAAAAAGGTTAGAGAAAGGGAGGCGGGAAGGCTTTGCTTTTCCTTGTTTCTTTTGACTTTTTTTATTCTTCACAGTTCATTTACATCACCATCAGCGAATAGTAGTTCAATATACTAAAGTGGGAAGGTTTGCTTTTTCTATTTTTATCGTTTGACTTTTTTAATCTTCTACTGTTCATTTACATCTACTGTTCATCCAACACGGAACAGCAGAACCAGTGAAAATGGAACAACACCTGAATAAAACAAAAACTTTAAACCACCCGAACCATAAACCATAATAGTAACCAAATTGTAATCTATAACAGTTCACCTGAATAAAACGGAACAACGTACGGAAAAAATATTAATAGACCAACCGGTTTGCTTAATTTATTAAATCATTTAATGTTGACTACGTGCCTACGTAGATCATGGGATAAAGATATAATTCATGGTCTCTTTTTCATTTTATTTTATCACTTAATACATGTTATTTTCTAGCTTATTTCGGGAAAACACAGACGAAAACGGTCACGCATGCGCCGCGCTTCTTCGTGCTAGCATTATATAAACTGCAGACTGAAATAGGCACAAACTGAAGACTACAGGACACTTGTTCAGCCCACGCAACAGCCAACAACCACAAGTCCAGCCCACGCAAGTGACGTAACAGGGAGCCCTCAACTGGTCAGTGGGAGGAGCAGGATCCAGACTCCAGTACGCTCTCCCCTGTTCGTCTGCTCCCGACCTAGCTAGCTTCTGCCACTGATTGCTTGATGAAATTTAGCTATATATATTGCTTGATGAAAAGAAAACTATCCTAATCCTCTTTGTTGAATTAAGAACAAATCACTAAATTTAGATGTTTGTCCATGACATTACCACTGATTGCTACTACGTTTGACGAAATTTAGTCTACTTTCTGATGAAATTTAGGACAAATCACTTTATTATTAAATGAAGATAATTCTGGCATCATGTCGATGGTTCATGAATCCTTTCCATCTGCCAACTATTAAAATGAAAACCATGATCAAGTAACCACTTAAAAAATCAGCATATCAACTATGCAAACAACTTTAAGAGCAGGAGGTTCAATCGTTATAATAATATATTTTTCAGCAATCATACTGTATGCAGCTGTGTATTGTTCAATTTTAAAATTAAACAAACCCAAGAAATTCTTTATTGGCAAGAACAAAACTCCAAAAATGCTATTGAATGCGACCACTTGGAGCTATATATGCTGGATAGTTCATTGCCAGGCTTTGTACATATCTGCATTAGCAACTGATTACAACTTTGATGAAATGCTCGAACAAATCTGAATTTTTTTCTTGCATTCTTGTAATAGAAGAATCTGCACCATTTCAGACATTTGAGTTTGTTTTCTATTGCAATGCAAAAATAAATAAATTACAATGAATACCAAAGAGCAAATTCCTGGCTCCGTCATTGGTCACGGGGGTTTAGGGGGACCGCGGAGTAACAAGATATTTTCTTTTGTTGGTAGAAATCTAGAAATAGAAGAGTGTGAAGAGATTGCCTGTTGGCGGCGCCCGGTGCGCGTGGCCGGATCGGGGCCAGGAGAATGTGTAGGTAAGGGCGCTTTTCCTACAAAGAAACGAGCTATGTGCTATTTGTATTCGGTTTGGACCCGTCTTCCTGTATTCTTTTGAGTGGTCATTGCTTTTCATCTTTTCTGCGGGTAAGTAGCTAGTCCTTACAAAGCGAGAGGCGGTAAGAGGGAAGCGAGCCCAGATAGGACAGTAGGACAGTGACTGTCGTGTTGGTGAAGTGCACGGAAAGAGAGAAGTGTGTTTGTGGGAAAACCATTGCGTACCTGAAGTAAAGTGGGAAACGGGGGGAGCGAGCCTGATGATACCGTTATACATGCAAATTACGCGGGAAAGAGAGAAGTGAGTTCGATGAGAACATTGCTTTAAGACGGGAAAGGGAGAACCGACTCAGAGGAAATCGTTTTGTATGTGAATTCTTCGGTTTATTTTCTGACAGGCGAGAAAAGCGCAAAACCTCATCTTTAGCAAACTTGGAGACACCTTGCTATGTGGGAAAACCGCTTGTTTGTACGCGCTCACTTGGAAATGTGGTCTACGCTCATGATCAATATGTCGAAACCATTGAAAATTTGTTGATCCTTCACAATGTCCTTCCGCTAGAGAGGTGTTGAGAGGTCTGGGACTACTAACTCCTTCTTTCCCAGGCGAAATTTGAAACCGGTGGTGTATGCATGTAAGGTGAGTTCACAAGCTCAAATCGATGACTACTAATTGCAGGCATGAGGATGATTCGGCTGGAGCATAATACCTGGGTATTTGAGAATAAGCTATGCCCGACAGTCTGCAATTAGCGTCCTAGTGCGCGCCCCATCTTCCTGCCGCCCACAACCATCTATGCCACCTACTGCTCCTCGTAAATCGTTGTTGACCTCGTAGTCAGACATTGGAGCCTCGGGAGGCGTAGACTCAGGAATACACGGCGTTGGGCAAAGAAATCATGGGCTTTGGCTGGCCGGGAGAAGGGAGAAGCGGCGGCGGAGCTCCGGTGAGTCATGGGGGGTTTGGGGTTGGGGGGACCATGGCGTAAGAAAGCCTTTCCTCTTCTGTGGTATTTTTGTCGGTGGAAAAAGAAGAGTGGGAGGAAGGCGATTACATGTTGGGGGCACAGGGTGCCCGACAAGGCGACAACCCGTAGCCGGCCTAGGGTACTAAAGAATTTTTGGTCCAGGGTACTTTTCGTCATAACCTAGATCGAGCCATGTACAGTTTGTACTCTGAACTTTCTTCCTATTTTTTTTACAAAAAATGTTTTTTTTGTTCAGGACCATGGCATTCCAGTTTTCATTGCCTTGTGGTTTTACCAATTTGCTCACACAATTTCTCTTGTATACATCTTCTTGTTGATGTAGAAGGATATATATGGTCTCGACGAAGATCTGCATGCTGCCACAAACCCCAGGGGGGTGGTCTTGACAAAGATCTGCATACCACCACGGATCTCGACTCCAGTGTGATGGTCTTGCCGGAACGTTCACTTGTTATCCTTCCTGGCAAGGAGGATATTGTGGCCCATGTACAATTGGGTGAGTGAACCCAATGGTCACAATATCGACAAGAGGCCAAACTTGGATGTAAATTATCACTTAGATAAACACAAGGAAAATGAAGAAGGAATGGAGAAAATCGATGAGGCAACAGTCTATCCAGAGCGCAAAGATGTCGTCTGGTACGAGCGCATGTGTTCGTACCATCGCTCGTACCAGGTGCTGCCAGCATCAGGAGGTCCACCCCAACAACGTTTATAGAGGGTCCCGTACCAGAATCACAACGGAGGAAGGCAGTACGACAAGGAGAGCAACCAGAAGCACTATAGAAGCCATCTTCCAACACAAGATGTCACCATCTCCCATGTCATCTCCATAGTTGCCGCCATCATCATCACTACAACATCTCCCCTTCAAGTTAGTCATACTTGTAATCGTGTATCACATCCGTTAACCATTGCAATATGTATTATTAATAAGCATTCATCTTTATGTCAGAAATCAATGATTTCTTTTTGCAATCCCGTCCTCATGCTTGAGTAATTCAGGATGGCAATGGGTTGAGGCATATCCTTTCAAACCTACGTATTTGTATGAGGATTGGTGGAATGACTTTGAATAATTAATGTCATTTATGTGATTGCTATCGAGTTTTCTTAGAGAAGATAACAAAGTTGTGCACATTTTAGCTACTGGGGCAAATGTCAATGTCTCGCACCAGTAACCTCTAGGTTTTATTTTAGTGCAATTTGTTGATGATGCCCGGAAGACCATGCGAGATAAAAGATCCAATCAGGATGATATCGCGGAAATAAGCCCGAGGAAGCCATTTTATTGATTATTCATGAAGATCTTACAAAGTAGTACACCAGTTAGTCTGAAGCCACCATCTTAGCAACATCTGTCGCTACACCTATCTACATGATGAAGGGGTGCCGTTAGTTCGAGCCTAATACCAAACATACACCACACATACTCCTAACATCTAAAGCCAGAAGCCCCAACCAGGCCATATACTGGGTTTGGGCACAAACCGGTCCGACTAACTCTCATGTGTCGTCACTGCCACCTTGCACCAATCCATCTTCAGAGCAAATTGATGTACCGACCTTGCCAGGCTTCTCTGCCGTCGACGCCATCATGATGCCATATAGCATCCTTCTCCTACGTGAGTCCATCTCCGCGCATCGGACGACGAGTCTGCACAGCGCCACGCCACCGAGATCTGCCGGCATCAATGTGTAAGATGAAGCATCGCTCCACCAAAGAAGTCGTCCTCCAGTCCCTCGAGCCCATGTGCACCTCCAAGAATGACGCCCTCAAGGGGGAAACGACACCGAAGAGCCCCCGTCATCCGATCTACTAATCTAGGGTTTTCCTCGGAGGTAGGAGAGAGTGGCCTTAAACTTCTCCATGGCAATGCCTTCAGGAAGGGGATGACGCTGACATCACCGCCACCGCCAGCCTTGGCAATAGCCGATAGCAGGTTTTCACCCAGATATGTTCGAAGACCTCCATCTGTCATATGCACGGACCACCGCCATCCCTGTCGGGATATGGATGATCCAGGCCGCCGTTGCTGGATCACGGCAAGGAGAAACCCCCACAGAGACCCGCCGGCCGACTAGGGAGACCGAGACCGCGCCCGCAGAGACCAGATCCGCGCTGGATCCGTGCCCGCGCCGCCGCCCTGGAGCCAACCCGTGTGCAGCCACCAAGGCCTAGCCGCCCACCAGCGCCGCCGTCTGGCCGCCGCGATGCGTGACGTGACCCCCCCCCGCGTCAGCGCCACGCCTCCGCCGCGCTACCGCATCACGCGCTGCAGCCATACGCTGGGAGAGGGAAAGGGGCCCAACCGCCGCCAATGCACACTGGGCTTCGCCCGGAAGCGCCTTCAAGCGGCGGCAAGTGGAGGGGAGGGTGCAGGAGGCAGCCCCGGGACGGAGGCTAGGGTTCCCCCAACGCCGTCCACGAGAGGGACGCGAGATGTGAAGGGGAGGTGTCAACCTACACACTGCTTGTAGACCTTGCAAGAACCCACCGCAGTAGGTGCCTAAAGAGGGATATTCCTTTCTCGGATCAGTTCAAAATAAAATACCAGAACTTCGAAAAAAATATCACCTCCCTAGATATGCCGCGAGAAGGGTAGGACTCTTTTGACCAAATCACTGCTATTGCACTACCTTCTACAGTGGGAAAATTAACATAATTACCACAAAAACAGGAGCAGTTTTGTCTGCAAATTCTTGTCATAACTGTAAAACCAAAAATGTAGTTAAGGTAACTGTTCAGATTTTTATCTAGCAACTATACTGCTATCACTGAGCTCTTTTCACGCCTCCTCTCTCTTCACACGGTCCGAAAAAAGAATGAGAAATATGTCGACTGATGGATGACGAGGACGAGCATATCATGGAGACGGAGGAGCTAGCAGCAAAAGGTTCTCTCTCTGTAGCTTAGGTGCTGCAATAGCATGGCAGGGAGGCATTTTTGGTCCTGCAGCAGAGGGACTTGGACCCCAGCCACCGCCAGTAGTCCAGCTCCATAACGAACTTATCCGCCGGAGACCCCACCTGCCTCTGGACCTTGTCCTTCGGTTTTGGGCTCAGCCATCGCTTGAGGAGGCCCTGCAGTGTCGTCGAGGGGCAGACCGACTTGTCATGGCATAAGATCTCCACCTGCATTTTACACAAGTACAGAATATATATACCGGGTCCAGGCCAAATAACACATTCAGCATTGTCCATATGCATACATAATTTCTCGGCTTACGTGCGGGATAATAGGAAGAATGATAATGATGCAACAAAACTGTGCTAGGTCACCATCGAAGTCTACAAATGCAGCAGGGTGATTCCTCGTAATGGAAATGGATGGGGAGACCGGTCCCTTCACTATTTCTGAAAAATAAAATCTACAAATGCAGCAAACTGCAGATTTATTGATGATCTAATTCTAATACTTGGAAGCAAGCACCTTGACAAGAGGCCCATCACAAGTCAAAATGAAAGTACAAAGACTTGTAAAATTTTCACCTTAACGTTACTTGGTAGCTCAAGTTTTTTAATATTGAGCTTCAGGATGGAGGCGACCTCCATAGTTGAACAGAATGTATTAAATCCTTAGAATCTAAAGAAACTTCTGCCCTGGTTGAAACAGAAACATGAAGATTAAAGGGTAATTCACTTAATTCTATAGATAACTTTTTCATATTGAATAGGAAGTGTATCTAAGTAAAGTATGGGAGGCCTTTATCATTGTTGAGAAAGAAACTTTAAGATTAAAGGGAACTCCTTAATTCTGTAGAAATTATTTTTTATCTGAGGCAGCCGTTTAGCTTTTTCCCTGCAAGAACAGTTTTCATTTTGACTTGAGCACACAACAAAATGGTCCATCAGAATCAGTAAAAGACATTGAATATGCTGCAATCTTGCTGTTTTGGTGCAGTCGCTAGTGAAAACCAGACTGGGCTTTCCCACAAACTATCGTCTGTGGTTGTTTTATTTTTGCGACTTCACCTCAGACAAGAACTTGATTTTTGCAATTACTTTGCACTTGAACCAACTAAACTCCGTAAGGGCTTATAAAGCTCTTCCTTCTCAATAGTCTCACAATTCTTTCGACCTTCAGAAATATCTACAGTTTTCTGTTTTGGATGGAAGTTTAGTTAGAATAAGCAAATGTTACAAGACGATTGGCGTGAGAGCAAAAGAGCTACCAAAGAAGTTGTTGGAACTCCCCCGCGTTGTCCTCCCCCTAGTGCGACTCGGGCGGCCAGAAACCTAGCCGCCGCCGCCGCAAACTCCCTACTCCTCTCCCTCCGCCGCCACCGGAAGACGCCGCCGGGCTAAGCCCAGGGGCCAACGGCGCTGGAGGGGGATCTCCTCTCTCGCGCGTCTGCGGGGTGGGGCGAACCCCAAGGCGTGTGGTGGCGCGACCGATCTGGGATCTGCGGGGCGGCGGATGGCTGCAGTCGGCGGGAGGCCGGCCCGTCCTCGGATGGCGACGGCTTGGCACGGCGGAGGCCAGGGTTGCGGGCGCTGCGGATGGCCCTTCGAGCGGCGGCGGCCGGCTTGGCTGCGGTGGCGTGCATGCTACCTTCATATCGGCGACGGCGGCGTGGAGGGCCTGGTGGTTTCGTCGGCGGCACCTCCGATCAGATATGTTCTGACCGGTGCAGCCGGCGGTGGTGGTCATCTCTTCCGTCAGAGGTGGTCGGCTTGAGGCTGGGTGTTCGCATCTCAGGATCCGTCATCTGGCACCAGCTGCGAGTCGGGAAGACGTAGTTGCCGGTGAAAACCGAACCGATGGCGGGCGATGGCGGCGTTCCACGTCGTTACCTTGATGAAGGCATCGTCATGTGACTACCGTCGACTCACTCGTATTGCTCTGGGAAACCCTAGGATCTGGTGTTCCAGACCGGATGATGGCGGCACTACGGTGTCGTTTTCTCTCTTGGGAGCATCGTTTTGTGGAGCAACGCTGGAAGTCAGAGGCAGGAGGTGGAGCGGCTTCGTCTTGCACGGAACTTCGGTGGAGATGTCAAGTCATGCCTGACCGACAGGTGCTACGCTTGGTCATGCTTGGTCGGAAGGTGCTACGCACAACAGATCCTCCAAGGGCTTCAAGCTGTGTCGGCTGGTGGTACTTGGCAGCATGGCGCTGAGGTGTATCAGTGGCGACCGTGACGTGTTCAGCTGTTTGCGCGCAGGGAGGAGGTGCCGTTGGGCGCCGTGGTGGCGTCGAAGATAGCTGGACCGAGCAAGGTTGATGCACCAGTACAGTTCTGAAGATGGAGCGGTGGCAGTTGGCGGTGTCGGCCTCTGAGAGCACGCAGGACCAGTGTGTGCCCCAGATCCGGCAAGTGGCTAGGTTGGGGTCTCAGGTCTTAGATATTAGGCTTGGCTATGATGTCTGTTTGTCATTAAGCCCAGGCTATCTGCGCCCCTTCATCAACTGGATAGGTGTAGCGACAGTTTGTTGCTTAGATGGCGGCTTTAGTCTTACCGTTGTATGACTTTGTAAGGTCTTGTGAGAATAATTAATAAAGTGGCCGTATGCATCGCCCAGATGCAGAGGCCGGGGGTCATCCTCCTTTTTTTAAAAAAAATAAGACAATTGGCGTCATTTGATGGTAATACTTTGATACTACCTTCTTTTTATTTGCAGATATTGTCATCTTGGTTGGATTTGGGGGCATCTTTGGGGTTTCAACCAAGGAATAAATGGACCTCTCTTCTATCTTTGTTGGCACTGTAATAGTTGGAGTCTCAGAAGCATCAACTTTTGTCTGAGGTGGAAACACATTGTCCCCGATAGCCTGAATTTTTCATCAGCCCTTCAAACAAAGAATCAATCAATCATGTTAGGTTTTTTTCTTTTGAAAGATCCAGCGCTTCTGGCATTCATATATTAAGCAGGAAGCAACGGGAAGAGCAAATACATGGGGCAGATCCTAGGATCATAAAGTCTGAGTAAACTGAAAAATTACATTAGCCAATCCCTGCTGGAGGTTCAGCAAAAGGCAGCTCAAGGCAGCTTGCTCCTGCCTCAAGCCAGAGCTCAAGGGCGCGGTAGCTTGCAGCCACCACATCTCTGGCTAGCGCGTGCTTTCCCCGGAAGGTGCAATTGTTGCGCTTGATCCATACCTGCCAGAGTACAAGCATGACGATCGACTTGATTCCCTTCCGTCCATCTCTAGGTGTTGCAGAACAATGTCGGTTGCCTTGTGTAGGTGTCCCCAAGTGGCCGGGTCCACATCGCTGCAGCCAGCCCAGGAGGCAACAGCTTCCCACACCCGCTTGGTGATCGGGCAGTGCCAGAACAGGTGCACCGAGCACTCCAAGCTTCTGAGGAAGAAAGGACAGAAATAGTCGTTGGTCCAACCTCGTCTCTGCAGCCTGTCATTGCACCATAATCCGTCCAGGTGGAGTAGCCAGCAAAAAATCTTCAGCTTGCCCAGAGCCCAGGAGTCCCAGATGAGGTTTTTCATGGTGGATTTCTGACGGCCCTGGAACTGAGCTTGATATGCAGATGCGGCCGAGTACGCACCGTTGGCTGACCAGTTCCAGCGGATGTCGTCTTCAATCTCAGGGTTTAGGCTGTTTCTTGCTTCGGCGATCATTCTTGCCATGGTCAGGAAGTCAAGATGCAGAGGGGTGGTATCACCATGAGCAAGATCGTTGATCCACGTATTTGCGGTTAGCGCCTCTTTCACTGATCGTGCCTTCCTGCGGGAGTGCTTGAACAACCTTGGGAAAGTAGTCTTGAGCGGCAGGCCATTTACCCAAGGGCAAGTCCAGAAGCGAGCGCGCTCGCCATTGCGAGCGAGATTGAGGTTGCAGCGTTGAAGAGGTCCCGGTCAGCTTCATCACAGGGCAGTTCCATGCCCACCCACGCTCGTTGAGGATTCTTCCAGGCATGCCAAAGCCACCTGAGCCGGAGAGCTCTGCTGAACTTGTGCAGATCAAGAACGCCCAGCCCCCCGTGATCGACCGGAGAACACACCTTTTCCCAACGCACTTTGCATTTTCCCCAGTTATCTCTTCGTCATGGGCCCAGAGAAATCGTCGTCTGAACTTGTCAATATCCCTGAGCAGCTTTTTTGGCACGCGCAGGGCGGTGAGGGTGAATGTTGGGAAAGCAGTCAGAACTGCACGCACAAGAACCCGTTGCCCCGCGATGGTCAGAAGCTTCTGCTTCCAGCCTGCCAACCGTGCTCGGATGCAGTCGATTACGAACTGGAGGTGCACCATTCTGATCCTCGATGGCGTGATCGGCATGCCAAGGTAGGTTATGGGAGAGTTCTTCGTTTGCCCTCCGAAACTCCGTAGGACCTCAGTCATATCGATGTCATCACAGCGAATTGGAGTCGCAGTTGATTTGTGGAGGTTTACCTTCAGTCCCGTTGCCTCCCCAAAGTATCATGTTAGGTTGCAACATATAGTAGAGTACGTGAGTTGAGATCACAGGAAAAATAATAAGTGGCTGGAATTCTAAGCTTCTGTTTCACAAAACAATAATGTATATATATACATAGATAGTTTCTTCTATACATAGATACATTCTACTTCCTCCATCCCAAAATGTAAGATCATTTTTGACATTATCATAGTGTAAAAAATGATCTTACATTCTTACATTTTGGGATGGAGGGAGTAAGCTTTTGCTTCTAAAAAAAAATAGTTTCTTCTGGTTATTAGGGAGATTGAGTTTATTAGCTTATAATTGCACCTGTATTGCATAACTGCTTAGGTGTACTTATTCGTATATTTAAAGAAAATGAGAATTGAGAAGTTGGAAAAACAATGTTGTAGGGAGCTATATAGCAATCCCAACAACAGCGTCAAATACGGGCAGGATTTGATCTCCTCCTCGTCTATTTTCGTCATGATAAACTCCCGGCAAACTGCTTATACGAAAATACGGTCACAAGACGAACTCCACAGGCAGGCAGGTAAATTTCATATTGAGATTTGAAAGAACAATATTTTACGCGATCGACAAATGAAAACAATTTTACGAGTAAATTAGTTAGTAGGACCAATGCAACAAGACTAGATACTTGAGTTGCATCCAGATTGCATTGTGAGCGCAAGTCAGGCTTATCGATCAAGTGGTTCGGCCACATTTTGGTTAAGTGGACTTTACATAATGTGGTGGAGCCACTTTGTCATAGAAAAAAGTGGTGCCGCCACAATTTATTTAAGAATGTGAATCGTGGCTATACGAAAACAGAGAACAGAAATATATACTTCCTCGACACAAATTACTACATACTCCACCTCACCTCTAAACTCGTGCAAAATGGACACAAGGGAGCAGACTGCACCCGCGCGGCTGAATACAAATGAAATGGACACAACACATCCAAATGGACTGTTGCGTGACAGTTCGGGTCGGGTGAAGAAACTACGGCCGACCAGGAGCACGTGGAGATGACTGCTCAAGTGCTTGTTTCCCCTCTACCCCACCTATTTAAACTCCATCTTCTCTGCCATGGCCCGCCGCCCATCCCCAAATATAGAGTGGCTTGTCCCACTCCCAACGCAGTGTTGTATTGTGATTAAATGTGGCCAACTGCAGGCCGGCAGTGGGGACTGGCCCACGATGACACCGGCGCGATCTTTGACGCCTTCGGGCAAGTCATGGGAGTTAGCACCACCATCAAATGCGGAGCATGCTTCATCTCTGGTTCCACGAGGAACCATTGCCCTTCCATGATCCGTCTCATAGAATTGTTGCTGTCAGCACACTGTAATATATTGGTCACTTGTTACTGGTTGAAGAAGCACTGAATCCTATAAAATGTCAGAACACTATATTATACTGGCCCCTCATTACCGACTCGCCGCCATCCCTGCGATCCGCTCCATCCACCGTCTGCTTGTTGTCCCTAGCCATGACGCCCTTCTCTTCTGCAACAAATTAAAGCTGCAGCTGGATGTATTTCCTTTTCGCGGGAAGCTGGTGAGCAGCGGGTTTTGGCACCGCCAGGGGGACGCTAGCTATTGATCTGGGGCGCCCAGTGCAGGTTTGCTCCCATTTGCACGTGTCACATTGGGCAGTTTCCAGTTGCTCACGTCACCTTACAATTTACTCACATCAGACTGTATAGGGTTCGTCTGTCATCCTAACCTAGCAGCAAAAACTCTCTCCTCAGAAGCTCCCCCCGTCCCGCTCCGATCCCGATCGAGCTCCACCACCAAACCTAATTCTCCTCACGGCCGGACTGGCAGTCGTCTCTGCCAAAGGAGATGGAGGCCGGCGGTAGTTGTAGCTGTTCTACTACGAGGAACAGGAAATAAGCCGAGGGCGAGGGCTATCCGGCTCCGGCGCCGACGGCAGCGGCCGATCCCAGAGTGGCTGGACACGATGGAGGCGGAAGCAGACGAGATCTCCACCACATCAGAAACCTCAGCGCCTCCCCGGGCGATGGAATCGAGGGCACTGGCCGGCCAAGAGAAGGGAGAAGCGTGGGGGAGCTCTGGCGTGTCACGGGGGGTTTGGGCTGGGGGGACCGCGAAGCTGCAAAATCTTTCCTTTTCTTTGTACAAAACTAGAAATATAAGAGTATGAGGTGATTGCGGGTTGGCGGCGCCGTGCGCTTGTTGCCGGACCGGGGCCCTGGAGAATGTTTTGGCCAGCACACTTCTCCTATAAGGAACGACATATGTGCAATTTGTATTCGGACTCATCTTCCTATATTGTTTTTTTAAATCTAAATTTTTCCGTTTAGAACCTGGCCATTCCAGTTTTTCATTGCCTCCGTACTGTAGATCAATATTCCACTTTTGTACGGGTAAGTAGCGAGTTCTTACAAAGCAAGATGCAATAAGAGGGAAGCGAGTTCAGATACGACCGTTGTGTAGGTGAACTGGGCGGGAAAAAGAGAAGTGAGTTTGTTGGAAAACCATTGAGTACGTGAAGTAACATGTGAAACAGTGGAGCAAGCCAGATGATACACTTATGCATGCGAATTATGCGGGAAAGAGAGAAGCGAGTTTGATGAGACCATTGCTTTCACACGGGAAAGGGGGACTGGCTAGGAGGAAATCGTTTTGTATGTGAGTTCTTCGGTTTATTTTTTGACAGGCAAGGAAAGTGCAAAACCTCATCTTTAGCAAACCTGGAGACACCATGCTATTTATTGCAATTAATGAGTACCAAAAAGACACCCATCTTTATAGAGAAGTAACATTATGTGTGACAGCTCATGATAACCTATTTTAATCATTAATTTATGATATTGATGATGAATATTTTTGTGCCGAGGTAAATAATGATTTCTGACAAAATGAAATTTAACAATGCAAGTTGATGCCCTAACGCAGTTGGTTTATGTGTAGGTACCAATGCATGTTTATTTAACATAAACACTGAAATTTTACTACTCAAAACATGGAAATGCATAAAAAAGTCTTGCAGCATTTTCTTAGTACTGACATCTACTGTGCTAGCATTGTTTTGTGTTCCGATTAAACCAACATATTAGATGGACTAATTAAACAAAAGAATATATATAGTGCAAGTTGATGCCCTAATCATGTTTGATTGCAGTTGGTTTATGTGCCGGCGCCATGCCTTGGGCCTTGCCGCTTCGGCTGCCATTTATAGCTGCAAGCCTGCAATGCTGTCTCTATCAACTGGAGACGAGAACAGGAACGAGTCTAGCGTGAAGCAGTTGGTGGAGCGATGGATTTGGAGCGACGTGAAGAGATAATTGGGTTGCCTTATGTTACAACCTACAAGCGCCCAATTTAGCCCATTTAATCTTTCTTCTACCTCTTGTCTGTACCCTTTCATCGCTTCACCCCCCCCCCCCAAACACTAGCAACCCTCCATCCACATCAAGAGTAAGAAAGTCGCCCCTCCACCGGTTCTGCTCGGGTTTCACTTGATGGATAACGCCGATGATATCGAAGGAAGGAAGGGTAAGAGGGGAGTGAGGGCCGGGGAAGGATCCGTCACCACCCATGTTGTAGTCCAGGGTGAAGGAGCGAAATGGGGTTCGGTTTACGGTGATGCATCTTCAAATTTCAGTATCTAACTTTCATTTACTTGCACTTTATAACCTTTCAACTATATCCTTTGCACTTGCTTATTAGAGAGTCTAGGTAAAGCAGACGTTTGGTGTACAAAAGGTTTTATCAGTGGAAGATGGAACCTGAGAGAGTAAGATTCCTACCATTTGCTCCTGTGGGATATAAACATTCTGTACTTCCACCTCCACATTGGAACATGCTATAACAATTCCATGCACTTGGGTATTATCACTTCCCTTTTTCTTCTTGGGTGACGGATAATACCCAAGTCCCTTCTTGGCCGAACAATCCTTTTGATTGCTCAAATGTTCATCAAGATTATTTTCACCTGGATACAAGACACAAGACATCAAGATTATTTTTTGTGTTTCTCCTGAAGAGATGCATAGTCAAATGAAGAATTAGTACGTAGTATAAGCATCATCATTCATACTAATGGGAGGAACGGTGGTGAGTGAATTTTAGTACTAAAATTGAGTGTGCTAGCATTTTTTGTGTTTCTATGAAACCAACATATTAGACACACACACACACACACACACACACACACACACACACACACACACACACACACACACACACACACACACACACACACACACACATATATATATATATATATATATATATATATATATAAAATCCATATATATATATATATTATATATATATATATATATAGGAAAAAGTGGTACTATATATACTATTTTATTATTTTAAATATGTTCATATACTATATCTAAGATATTTCAAAGCAAGTTACGTGAAAAAATTGCATATGAGCCCATAGTTTTTGCTATATTTATGAAATACGTACATATTTGTACGTAAAAAAGAGCATACTCAAAAAATGGTACATACTACCTAAAAATTAGTATATATACTACCTAATCATTGTTATATACTACATACTACACGTACATACTCTCGGTTTCGACAAATACTACATACAACATACAAAACGCAAGTGGTGGTAACTACCACTGCTTGTTCATGCAGGTGTTGCTCCACCCTCGAAGAACCAACGCGGCTGCCCCAGCTACATCCTATCGTCATAGGGACATAAGCTGAGTGCCTTTTGTCCACTAGTAGAAAAAGGGGCTATCGTTGAGGCCTGTTTTGCCCATTAGTCCCGGTTCAATCCAGAACCGGGACTAATGTGAGCATTTATCCCGGTTCGTGAGCCCAGGGGGCCGGCCGGGGCACGTGGGCCATTGGTCCCGGTTCGTCCGGACCTTTTGGTCCCGGTTGGTGGGACGAACCAGGACCAATGGTCCTGGCTCCTGGCCCACAATCATTGGTCTCGGTTGGCGGCTTGAACCGGGACCAAAGGCACCCCTTTAGTCCCGGTTCGTCCTACCAACCGGGACTAAAGGGTTGGTCCTCGTTGCGCCCAGAGTTTAGTCCCACCTCGCCAATCAAGGGAATCAAACCAGTTTATAAGCACCTCCCTTTCTGCCATGTTGAGTTTTTCTCAATGAAAATAGATGCCCTTATACAGAAATTTAACCTAAATTCATACTGAATTTCTCTGAAGTTAGTAGGAATTTAGGTTGAATTTTCTATAAGTTTATCTATGTTCATTTATGAGTAGTTTTTATATAGATTTTTTCTTTTCTGCTATATTTATTTTTTTCTTTTTGCTTTTTTCAAGTGGCTGAGGCAAACAAGCAGAATGGTTTTATGTGTTGTCCATGCCCTATATGTGGAATACGAAGTCTTACTCGACCGGAAAATCCTTCACACCCACCTGCTTTACAAGGGTTTCATGCCACACTATAATGTTTGGACGAGGCACGGAGAAATAGGGGTTATGATGGAAGACGGCGAGGAAGAAGAGTACGATGACAACTATGTGCCCCTGAATACGGTGATGCTATCAACATCAAGTTGCACTGCACGATGTGCACGATGGTGCTGCAACGGGCGAAGCTGCTGAAGATCAAGATGAACCAGACGATGTGCCCCATGATGATGATCTCCGCCGGGTCATTGTCGATGCAAGGACACAATGCGAAAGTCAAAAGGAGAAGCTGAAGTTCGATCGCATGTTAGAGGATCACAAAAAAGGGTTGTACCCCAATTGCGAAGATGGCAACACAAAGCTCGGTACCGTACTCGAATTGCTGCAGTGGAAGGCAGAGAATGCTGTGCCTGATAAAGGATTTGAGAAGCTACTGAAAATAATGAAGAAGAAGCTTCCAAAGGATAACGAATTGCCCGACAGTACATACGCAGCAAAGAAGGCAGAGAATGCTGTGCCTGATTATGACGCAACTGCTTCCGGTTGCATTGAGAGGGCTTCTACCGGAAACAAAAAGAATTAAAAAATAAAGCAAAAAACCAAAAGAAAATAAATAATGCAGGAAACAAAACAAAAAAACTTGAAAAAAAATAATAATAGCAACAATAAGCATTTTGTTGTAAGTAGAAACAAAATAAAATAAATAAAGCAACAAAGAAAACAAAAAAGTGTTTTGAATTTTAAAACTAATGGCACAAACAGAAAGTTTATATTTTTCTAAAACTAAAAGCACTAACAAAAATAATTTTGCTGATAAAAGCAAAAAGAATTAAAAATAAAGCAAAAACCAAAAGAAAATAAATAATGCAGAAAACAAAAAAAAATAGCAACAATAAGCATTTTGTTGTAAGTAGAAACAAAATAAAATAAATAAAGCAACAAAGAAAACAAAAAAGTGTTTTCAAATTTTAAAACTAATGGCACTAATAGAAAGTTCATATTTTTCTAAAACTAAAAGCAAAAGGAAATAAAATATAAAGCAAAAAAACTGCCACCTACTAGGCCCCACGGCCTGAATACGACTAGAAACCCTACATGGGCCAGATTCAGGCCCGCAGAGGCCCAATAGGCCCACAGCAAGAGCATGATTAGGCCCAAAGCCTGCATTTGAGAGGAGCTCGAAGGGGCGACACCAGCGCTTATAAACCAGTGCCGCGCCCTTCAACTAGCGAGGTGGGACTAAACATTTGGGTTCGGGCAGCACAGCCTTTGGTCCCGGTTGGTGCTACCAACAGGGCTAATGTTGCTTAGTCCCGGTTGGTGCCACCAACCGGGACCAAAGGTCGCCGCTTCCGCCCTTTGGGCTGCTGAAAATTGTTTGGTCCCGGTTGGTGGCACCAACCGGGACTAGGGGGGCATTAGTCCCGGGTCGAGGCACCAACCGGGACCAATGCCCTTGCTATATAACCAGGACTTGTGAAAATTTCACATCTCCCTCGCCAGTTCCCCCCCGACGACGCCGAGCTCATCGACGCCGCCAGTCTGCCCAGATCGACGCCGTCCGCTGCCCCGCCGCCGCCGTCCAGCGCCGCCCAGCGCCGTCCATGCGCCCGTCGTCGCCCCCTGCCCGTCGTCACCCCCTGCCCGTCGCCGCCAGCGCTGCCTTGATGCCGCCCGCCGCCGCCGCCGATGCGTCGTTATCGCCATACGCCGTCGTCGCCACGCCACGCCTGCCCTGCCCGCCCGAGCCCGTCGTCGCCCCTGCCCGAGCCCGCCGTCCTCGTCGCCCCTGCCTCACCCGCCCGAGCCCGTCGTGCCCCCCTGCCCCAAGCCGCCTCGAGCCTCGCCGCCGTCGCCGACGCCCTCGCCACGTCGCCGTCGCCCTCGCCGCCGCCCCGTTGTGAGCCGCCACGAGCCGCCGCCCCCTTTTTTTTTTTTTTGTTTATTTTTTTGTTCATATGTGATGTATATGTGTATGTGGCTATAATGTATATGTTTTTATTTTATTAGTTTAGTTTTTGTTCATTTATAGAAAGTTACAATTTTAATTAGGTTAGTGCATTTTAATTAGGTTAGTGTAGAGGAAAAAGTAAAATAAGGAAAAGGAAGAAAAGAGGAAGAAGGAAGAAGGAAGAAGAAGAAGAAAAGAATGAGAGGAAAAGAAGAAAAAGAAGAGGAGAAGAAGAAAGGAATAGAGGAGAAGAAGAAACAATAGAATTTTTTTCTATTTTTCTTCTTCTCCTCTATTCTTTCTTCTTCTTCTCTTTTTTTTCTTTTTTCTTCTTCTTCTTCTTCCTTCTTCCTTCTTCCTTTTTCTTCCTTTTCCTTATTTTTATTAGTTTATTTTTTTGTTCATATTTGATGTATATGTGTATGTGGCTATAATGTATATGTTTTTATTTTTATTAGTTTAGTTTTTGTTCATATATAGAAAGTTACAATTTTAATTAGGTTAGTGCATTTTAATTAGGTTAGTGTAGAGGAAAAAGTAAAATAAGGAAAAGGAAGAAAAGAGGAAGAAGGAAGAAGGAAGAAGAAGAAGAAAAGAATGAGAGGAAAAAAAAAAGAAGAGAAGAAGAAGAAGAAAAATAGAATTTTTTCATTTTTCTTCTTCTCCTCTATTCTTTTAGAATTTTTTTTTTTCTTCTTTTTTCTTCTTCTTCTTCTTCTTCTTCTTCCTTTTTCTTCCTTTTCCTTATTTTCCTTTCTCGAGGATAAGAAGAAAAAGAAGAGGAGAAGAAGAAAGAAAGGAATAGAGGAGAAAGAAGAAACTTTGACACGAGGAGGGGGGGTACCCATACCCCCTCCCCGATATAACGAGTGTGTCGAGGATCGCCGAGGGGTCGAGGGTCGGGAACTAGGGTAGAGGGTCGAGGTTCGTTAAGGGTCAAGGGTCGAAGGTTTCAGGTCGAGGTTCCTATAGTGTCAAAGTATTCAAGAAATCCATGGCTTCATCATTAGCATAACCATGGCATGATGTTGTTCCTCAAAGTTGTTACGGAATGGAGTCCCGATAGGATAATTTGCCTTTTGCTGAACTTTGTACCAAAAGTGAATTATCCTATCTGGGACTCCGCTCCAAAACAACTTTGGAGAGCTTCACCATCATGCACCTGTTACTTTACCTAATGATGAAGACATGGTTTTGTTGAATCCTTTCACACTAGGCAACCTCCCGACCCTCGGCGATCTTCGACCCTTGACCTCGACCGCTCGGCGATCCACGACCCTCTACCCTACTTGTGGGACATAGATGTACTGTTCAACGCCGACCCCTCCCGATAGCTTCAACACGTGGGGGGTCGATATTACGCACCCTCCTAGCTTGAAGCGCCTCGAGGCCACCCCTAACCCTTGAAGCGTTGTCGAGGCCACCCCAAACCCTAGAGAAGCAGCGTCGAGGCCACTAATATGATTCCTTATTGTGATTAGCTAGCTAGTTCTACGTTGGCACTAATATATCCATATCTGTCATGTTTGAATAATAATTGCCATGTTGTAAATATTTGTAGAAACTATGGACACCCCCGAGACGAAGCACAAGAAGCGTTGTTGAGGGACATAATCGCACACGGAAGTGATGCCGTCTCCTCGATGATGTTTCTCAACGCCGATAACGATGGTCCGGAAGGAGAGGGTGAAGAAGCAGCTGGCTATGATTTACATGGTCCGATGACCCAATGCGGTGCAAGAAGTAGACCGTGAGGACGACTCGGTGATCACCAAACCGAGTCCGCCAGGTATATATATTAGTTAAGCTTGTGCTGACTAGCTCTCGCCTTTGTTTTGGTATATATATATGTACACATATTAATTAACTCTCGTCTTTGTTCTTTTTTCTAGCCCTCCGGATCGAGCACAACTTCGGTAAAGAGACGAGGCCCGAAGAAAAAGTTGAGCTCGGATGAAAAGTTTGAGATCATACAAATCGCGCGACGGCCAACCGATTGAACCCTACCGGACAAAGAAGGCATTTGTTGCTTAGTGCGGGGTTCTGGTTAGGGACAAGATCCCGATCAGCATCCACCAATGGTATAAGCCTAAGAACGAAGACCCTGAGGTGTCTTATGTCAATGATATGCAGAAAAATGATCTTTGGACTGAGCTGAAGTCAAATTTTACCCTACCGCCAGAGGATGATCCGGAGAAGCCAGAATAGAGCCATTAATCAAGTCTTTTGCTCTTAAGAAGATGGCAGAACAATTCAGGAATTGGAAGAAAGACCTCAATACGTATGTCGAAAAAATGAGACACCAGAATTCACGGGCAAATATGAGAAGATCGAGATGATGGCCCGCATTTGTGGCCTACAAGACATCGGAAAAGAGTAAAAAGATGTCAGCGACAAACAAGAGAAATGCTGCAAAGAAGAAGCTTCATCATCGCACGGGTCGTGGCTACCTCATAGCCCGCCTAAGTGGTCCAAGGCTGAGAATGATCTGCTTGATAAAGGGATCGAACCGAGACAATGAACTGGCCAGACCGTTGCGGACTTGGTTCTTCGGGGCGGCGGATCCTTGGACCCTATAACGGGAAGTGCATTTGGACGGACGAACAATTGGACATACCAGTCAAGAGGCTTAAGCATTATATCGAAGCAGCGCAGCAAGGGAAGTTCGTTCGAGACAGGAGAAGGGCGAGCTCACAATGGCCCTCGGGAATCTCGAGCACCTGGGCGGACACGAGGCACGCCAGCTCCCTTCGTGGAAGGCTGGATTTCGGACGCAGGGGTTACAAAACCCATGAGAGGAGGAAGAAACGGAGCAGAGCCTAATGCAGGCGCTGCACGAAAGGGTAATGGGGCTAGAGGAACGAGAAGAGGAACGAGAAGCAGCCGATCACAACAAACGACCTGCGAAGCATCCCCGGCTACCCCGCCATCTCAGCGGAGAAGCAGCGTGGCTTCCACCGAGCTGCTTCAGCCAGAGCAGCATGCCTTGACGGCTCCTGCCAGCTATCCGTGGATGCTATCACGGATGCTGAAAGTTGCCACCTTATGGCGCAATGGAGCAATTTAAAGGTCAAGGCGGCTGTTGGCTCTGCTTATCCCACTAAACCCGACTCAACTTTTCACCGCCGCCGATCCCGAAGGATATGCTAAGGTGATGGTCGATGAAATAACGGAGGGATTTGAGGAGCTCGGCTTGACCACCCTACCGGTGAAGGGAGTATCGGCTGGGTTCTGCTCAAGACTCCATGCCTATGGCGGAAGGATCTCATCAACCTTCCGAACTGGACGCCTCCGCCTCCTCCTCCTCCTCCGCGAGTCAGGGCACTCCGCCTCCTCCACCGCCTCCTCCTCCTCCTCCGACGAGTCAGGCACTCCGCCTCCTCCGCCTCCTCCTCCGTGAGTGACGATCAGGCACTCGGCCGGCTCCTTCTCCGGCGCGGGCGGCACTCCGTCTCCTTCTCCGCCTGCACCGCGCGTCCGGCAGCCAGCCTCCTCCTTCTCCGCCTCGTCGGCAAGGGCGGAAGAGACCCGCCGCCGCTCCGGCTGCTCCGGCGCGTCGTAGTCCTTCTCCTCCGCCTCGTAAGCAAGGAAAGAAGACATCCGCCTGGCTCTGCTCTGCCGGCGTCTAGCAATCTTGCCAAAGGCGGAGGAGATATGATTCGGTCCTTCTCTGAAGACTCGGAGAAGTTACCGTCTGAGAGGAGCGAGGAGGAAAACGCGAAGATCGCGCAGACCAAGTGGATGACTGGTTTCAAGGGTTGAAAGCAAAGAGACATCCACCTCCGGAGGAGAAGGTAGATCCGGTCAAAGCGAAGCGCATCTGCTGCCCGACAAAACCACCCAAGTCTCCGCCGAAAGGCAACTATGAGCGCATTATTGGAAAGGCATTTGCCGAGGCGGAGAGATCGGGAAGTACTGTCAGTGATCAAAGGATGAAAGAACGACGAGCTGGGAAACAAATTGCCCAGCTCGGCGAACAAGCGAAGAATCGTGCCCCCGCTCAAGGTGCTGCTAGCGACATCGCCGATCCGAGGATGGTGCCCGGTTATGGCAATCCTGAAGATTACTTGCCCGACGATGTACAATTTGATTTCTTGGAGGTGCAGATACAAAGATACGAGTACGGGAAGCCTCTCGTCAAAGATGAAAGCTCTCTAACAACGATGATGCGAAGGTTGCATGATTGGTACATGAAAACCTGCAAAGAGTCTAAGGGGAGGAGTACTTTGTATGTGAGAGTTAAAAAGGAGCATGACCTCCTTGGAATTGAATTGTTGCCTATTCCATTTGAGGAGTTCTATCAGTTTTTCAATCAATTGGCCCTCGATAAAGCAACGGTCACCTGCTACTGTCTGTAAGTAGTACTACTTCTGTCATTAAGTATCTCTATATAACTCAGCCCTTTCATTGCATGTATTTATAAATATCCTCACTATATTATGCAGATTGAAGATCGCCGAATTGAAGAAAAGACAAGTGGGTGATATTGGGTTCATTAACACATATCTCATAGATGCAACTGAGGTTGAATTTCGTGCCAAAGATACCGAGGCCAACTTGCTACAATCGTTGGTAATAAATGAACACAAAGATATAATACTCTTTCCTTACAACTTCAAGTGAGTGTTACTGTCTTGTGGCATATTCGGTTTCCTTATTAGTCCAGGTTATAGTAATGTAATATTGATGAGTTATGCATGTGTGCGCAGCTACCACTATATTCTCCTAGAGATTAAGCTTGAGAAGGGAGTAGTAACTGTCTTTGACTCCAAGCGAAAAGATCCCAAGGAGTATGCGGACATGACTGAAATGCTCGAGAAGTAAGTTAAATCGATCATTATCCACCATATCAGCAACTTTGTTCATTTCTGATATCAAGTAATTGTTTTCTTTGTATGGCAGGGCTTGGGAAAATTCACCAAAAAGCTCCGGACTACCAAGAAGCTGCAATTTAGACACCAAAGTAAGTACTATATAGTAGCATATTCCACGCAGATCTCCTAGTGATTCAAGCGCTAGTTTCATCAATACCATTTAGCATGTGCTTGCTATATATAATTATCAGTTTGATTGACCTCTGTTTCTTGTAAAGTGGTTGTGGCAGGAACAAGGAATGATTTCTGTGGATACTACGCTTTGCAGTCCATCCGCCACACGACCTGTGAGAGGGGCTACTCCGACAAACAATATGAAGTGCGTAAATAAAAATATTCACAATTTTATTTTATTACCATCATTTGTGTTGAGTTTCATTCATTCATTCATATATATGTATTGACCCCTTTCTTAAAATTAGATGTCTCGGAAGCGGGATGAACTCCTAGCACCAGATCGCATGAGAGCAATTCAAGAGGAATTGGCGGCATTCTTTCTTGACCACGTGATCGCTGAAGACGGAGAATACTATGTGGACCACGCGTCCGTATTGTAAAAGATAACTATTGTATATATGTAGCCGGTAGTGTCGGATAGATATACGAGAACTTGTTGTTCGACCAATCTCTCGGAGAAGGAGAGGTGGTCGATATCACTTCTCTCTGTATGCATATATATGTTCATGACGATCTTCTTGTTTGCTTAATTACTAGCTAGCTAGCATGTCTAGTTAGTCCTCTCTATACGTATGTATAGTACGTAGCGTCGACCAAGCACGGACAAAAGAAAGGACACTTTTCTCTATTAATTAGCTAGCTATAGCACAATATATGAAACACCTAAATTAACCCCCAAACCCCCCCCCCCTCTTGAAAAAAAACAAAACCAGAGCCAAAGAAACGCTGACGCGTGGATGCCTATTGGTCCCGGTTGGTGCCACCAACCGGGACCAAAGGCCCTCCCGCCTGGGCTCAGCGGACAGGCCACGTGGAGGGCCATCTGTCCCGGTTCTAGATAGAACCGGGACTAAAGGGCGAGGGTATTAGTACCGACCCTTTAGTCCCGGTTCATGAATCGGGACTAAAGGCCCTTATGAACCGGGACTATAGGCCCTTTTTCTACTAGTGGTCTGGGCCTCGGCACATATAATAAGAGGTGAAATCAGCAACCCATAGGAAAAAAATTAGCTCCATGGAACTTGAGCTCTGTTTTGCATCTTCAGTAAATTGGAAAGTAGCAACAATGTAGTAAGAGTAGATACTTCACTTGCATCCTGATTGAGAGCACAACCAAGAAGGGGTGATGCAGTAGTAGCGCTAGGCTTATTGATCATGTGGTGCAGCATGTGGTGATCATCCTCCTGACCTCTACAGCGTGTGGTGCAGCCACATTGTCAAAAAAGTGGTGTAGTCACATTTTATTTAAGAATGTGGTGCAGCCACATTTTATTTAAGCTTGTGAAAGTATCCACGTCGGAGAAATACCCAGCGCCTGCCGAAACTGCTGGTGAGCTGCAACGTGCGGCCACTGAGACGCGACATAGAAGACACCCGTGAAGGCGAATGGCTTCAAGTGTTCCCTACATTGTCGACTGCAGAGAAGAAGGGTGGCATGCACTTCTGCGTAAGAGAACAGGCGAAGAAGCTACATCAGACCAAGCGCCCTTGTGGCCACCTCTACGGGCGCATCCTGCACATACGCTACTTGGTGGCCGCCTTGGTAAGGTCCCGCCCGCGTCTTCATTCACCCAGTGGTCCTCTAAACGTCGGAGCTCAGTATACCAAACTTTCACTTGGTCGAGGAAGAGCAATTTACGCGGGATGCATGCCTCTACGTGTTCACATGTGTTCACTTCCAACCAAGGCTGCACTCTGTTTCTGCGGCACGAGTTTTTTCCGGAGTAGCTCCGGCGCAAGTGGCTACCACAGAGGAAACACCATCAAAAATCTTTGCCGCAAGGTGGAATCACGCCTACAGAGAATCATGGAACATGTCATGCTGTCCGAGATACACGAGATACTAAGACATGCAACTCCTATTGGGGCTACTAATCTACCAATAGCCACCCTGTCCCATGACACGACTCCCTAGGTACCGCATGAAGAACAACAGATCATGGATAACATGGTGTTCCAGGATAAGGGTTTTCCTTTCAAAAAGAGGAAATGGGTTGCGTTCTCTTTTCACTAAAATAACAAAATTATTCCACTGCAACCGATCTCGATTAGTGCTTCTCCAACTGCAAGGATTTCCGACAAAAATGGCCCCTCTCCTCACCCGACATCAGGAGAATTCGTGGAGGAGGAGATTCCATACAGGAAGAGGAATGTCGGTGTGGTTGAAGTAATCGACGTTATCGATGATGATAGTGTTGTCCCAGTCCCACCTACCTAGATCTTGAGGACTATCCTCAAGAAGAAAGTGGCTACGGGAGGCAGCCGCGGTCACAGCCGTGGTCCTGGTCCTGGTCGTGGTTGTGGACGCAGACGCCAGAAAGCTCTGTAGGTAAGTCGGTGCAGGCTGCTTCGTCCTTACAAGGCAACCGATGTTGGCTGATAGTGCCCTCTTCTCTAGTGCCTAACAGGTGCCTGTTCACAGCGCCATCATCTTCTCCAGTGGGCCATCTTCATGTTCAAAGTAGTCCGGAGGATGAAAATAATGGAAGTGTGCAAGTTGACAAATTCCCACGCATTCAAAAGGCTCGAGAATTGGCATGAAAACAGCGGCAGATCTGGAAGTCGTATCAAACGCCATTCCACTACAGGAAAATATATTTAGCCAAGTGTGCAAACATCCGGCGAAGGCTGAATTCACCTCGGCAACAGCTATGATGGGTGTGACACTCGGCGTAATGCACTCGCTCTACATCGATCCTATCGGCATATGGATGTAAGCCGAGTGCCTTTTGTCAGGGCCTCGACAAACATATAAGCAGAGGTGAAATTCGAGCTCCATGGAGTGAAGCTCGAGCTGTATTTTGAATCTTCGGTAAATTAGCAAGTAGCAACAATATAATAAGAGTAGATACTTGACTTGACTCCCGATTGAGAGCGCAGCCAAGAAGTGGTGATGCAGTTGCTGCTCCAGGCTCATCGATCAAGTGGTGCAGATGTGGTGATCATGCTTGTGACCTCTACAGCATGTGGTGCAACCACTTTGTAAAAAAGGTGGTGCAACCACATTTTATTTAAGCATGCGGTTTCTTCCGGCGGCCACCGCACAGAAAGTGTGCACCTCGCAGGAAATCCCAGTGCCTGCCCAAACTGCTGGTGAGCTGCAGCGTGTGGCCATGATGACAGGACATGGAAGACACCCATAAAGGCGAAAGGCTTCAAGTTGTGCAAACAGAAGACACCCATAAAAATGCGAACAGAAGAGAAATACTTCCGCAACCAAACTGCCACTAATTTGCACCCTATATTAATTTTGAATATCATTTATTACTGCAAATCTGTAGTCAACGTAAGATATTGAACCAATATAAGATCTTAAACTGATATACATATCTCTCCTAGTTATTTCCTTGCTGTATAGTCTTAACTGTATATATATATCCAATCAAGCAGATGAATGAAGAGCAAGGACTCTCATTTTGGTTAGGAACACACAATTCATTTTGTCCTATTTTGGGCCTGGAAACATGGTTCTTATTGCCTGGTCGATAAGCAGTTTGGAAACATGGTTCATATTTTGGTTGAGGGAACACGTACTAATTACTTGTGCCAGGTTGCCCCCTCCTAATTAATTGCTATAATTTGTTGCTACTTATTCTCTCAACCTTTGTCTCTATATGTTCATATACAGCAAAGGGGAATCATATAGCCACAGCGCAAACTACAAAAATATAAGAGAAAGAATGGTCAACTCGTCTAGCACCCAATCTGAAAGAACCAGCGGGCCAAAGATCCCCTCGACGAAAGCCCTCCAGTGGAGGTTCATCTTGAAATGGGAGATGCGTACGACTCACTAACCAACTCGTCCACGAACACAAAGGACGAGGTGATTCATCAGGGCATGAGAGAGGAGGAAGAACCATCGAGCAAATACTTGTCCAATAACCTCAAGAAAAAGCCAAGAAAAATGCATTGGGAAGAGGTTGACGTTCCATCTGGTTGAAGGAACTCAAATCATACAAGAACGGGGAGTGGAAGGTCCTCGTCAATAAAAGAGAAAACGGGACAACATACTGAGTAAGTTGTTTCCGATTCAAATCAGGGCAAGAATAGCGAACTAATATATATATCCATTATATTTGATTGATCTTATTAGAAGTGCATATCTATAGGGTATGTGTACATATACTTCCCCCTGCATTTCGCAGAAAAAAATTACTTCCCCTGCAAGGTACGAGTGTAGTCACAGAATTCACATAGGTAGGCAAGTGAGATCCGTTTCCATGGACGGGTCGCTCATGGGCACACGGTCATATTTTTTCTCCGCGACGGCGCACCCTGGATGCTAGCTACCTATCGTGCCGATCAGCGGTCCTGTCTGTTTCGGGCTTTCATCTCCGCTGCCATAAATGAAGGGTAATCATCTATTGACCCACTGTGGTTGAATCGAGCAGATAAAGCCATCTACTGGACGAGGTGTGTCTCCGGTAAAAGTTTCAATTTCCTTGCTAAAGAAACTGTGTGCATGTGCTCATACAGTATATATATACAACAGTAACTAGAAGGTGCTCTCGTTCAGTGAGGTTGTAATTTATCCTCGCAGTCATAGTTCACATGCGCTTTCGTCGGTTCCCCCTGCTTATATGTCCACATAGAATATTTTTACGACTGATCTTGATCTTATTTATCTGATTTTTCATACAGAGAAAAAAATCCTCGAGTGTTTCTCAAATAATAATAATTAATAATCTCACGATGATCCGGTTCAGCCACAAACTATTCTCAACCAATAAATTTTGAGTACATACTATAATTTCTAATTCATACCTAATTGTGGTGTTACGTCAATGGTAAATTGAGCTTAATCTTGACCAATGGCTTCTACTATTTTATCAAACCAATCAACCCCTTTTAACTGCATTGAAAAAGATAATAGCAAAAGAGCTATTTCATTTACTATAGATCGATAGCACGACAAAGCTGCTCCTACTGGGTTCCGCGAGCTCTCTGCCGCGATGTCCATGCGCGACGGCGCCACCTCTACGGGTATGCACTGCACATATGCTACTCAGTGCCCGCCTCGGCCAAGGCCCCGGTCGCCGTCTCCGGTCTCCCGATGGCCCTCTCGTCGTTGGAGCTCGGTATCCCGGACATTCACTTCCTAGAGGCACTACTAGGAAAAAGGCTATAGGTAGATATATAGCAGTAGCAATGGGTGACAGACCAGCGCTACAGTTAAGTAGCAGTAGCGTGGGCGTAAGACCGTCGCTACAGGTATAGGTTAGTAATAGTGCATGGTTGCCCAATAACTGCTGGTGCTAAGCATGCCCCCAGGTACCCCGGGTCAGCATTAGCAGCAGCGAGAGCTCTACACCATGCGCTACAACAAATCATATAGCTAGCGCGGGCCACTAGCCCCATACTAGTACTACGCTTAAACGGGCTAGCTGGTGGGCCTCAATTAGCAGCAGCACTGGGCCGCCTGCCCCTGCTGCAGGTACTTCCATTTGCATTAGCGTCTGTCTTCAACCCGTGCTACTGCTAAGCTGCCCCATTAGCAGTAGTGCCCGTTACTCTCCCTCTCCATTCTTCACGCTCGCACTCACTCTCCCTGCTCCAGTGACCTCCCTCCCCCATCTCGGCTGACCGTCCCCCATCCTGGCCCTCCCCGCGCGTCCTCCCTCCCACGTCAAGGCCCTCACCCGCACGGCCGCCCACCCCTGCTGCCGCCAGGCCTCGCTACTTCTCTTCGTCGCCCTGAACCCCCTACGCTGTTCCAAGTCCCCTCCGCCGCAGGTAGCCTCCCTCCTGTCCCACTCTTCTTCTTCGTTTTAATTTCTAGGGTTCATATGTTCTAGGGTAGAAAATATTTTCCTTGAACATTTTTTTTGCATTGGATGATAATGGGTAGACATGGCATTGTACAGTCCAATTCTTATTTACTTTTACTTAGGCCAATTTTTTCTTTAGTATTTTTTGCTATATTTAATGTTATTATATTTAAGATTATTTGGTTATTTTCCTATATTTAGGGTTATTCCGACTATATTTAGGTTTTTTAGGCTAGATTGTTTTATACATTAAATATGTAATGATTCACAAAATAATAAATTTTGCTATTGATCCAGGGACCACATTACTAAGAAACCATATTGGTTTAAGGCTAAACAATAACTACTAATATATAGTTTATTGTTAACATCATAACCTTTCAACTTTCGGAATCAATACCAATCACCTAGGGTAGACAAGGCAGCAAAGTATATGCGCACTAGAAGTAGACATGAAAATGGCCAACATTCATATACAAAGATTGTATGAACTTGAGTTGTTGTGTATGTGGTTTCAAAGCTGACCACATATGCCTCTTTCTATTGCAGGGAAACTCCGAGTGGCCTATATTTTGCCGGAATGTTGATTCGTTTCCATTCCGGAAAATTTCAGGCGTTCGATATGTCATGGTTTTAGCAATGGTCATGTCAAAATTTTCCATGAATTTAGGCATGACTATTGCTAGAAAGTAGGACATATCGAGTGCCAGTGATTTGCCGGAACGGGAATTAAACGACATCCGGCAAAACATAGGTCATTTTAATGCCATTACTCCATATATGTAACAGGTTGGCTCTGAGTCTATTTGGGCTCCTAGTGTGACTTTCAGAGAGGAAGAATCTCAACTGTTGTTGTGGGGGTTGCTTCTTCTTCTTTCACAGGTGCTAGAGATTTTGGTGTAATGCACTTTCAAAAGAAAGGAGGAGCGACAATCATTGACGGTCGAAATATTTGTCAGGGAGTGTCCACCATATACTGTCGAAATATCAGAGAGGAAGAAGCCCGACTATTGTCGTGGGGGTCGTTTCGTCTCCTTCTTCTCAAAATATACCTTGGTAATGCACGAGAGAAGGAGGGGAAGCGACCAAAACCAATGGTCTAAATAGTTGTGAGGGAGTGTCCACCATATATATACCGTCGAAATATCAGAGAGGAAGAATCCCAACTGTTGTCGTGGGGGTCGCTTCTCCTTCGTTCCTGTGTGCTTGACATTTCTCACCATATACACCATGTGAGATGACAGTTTTCAAGGAAGATTTGACATACCGAAAGTCAGCCCGTGCTGAATAGTGATATGTGTGTTGTGTTCCTGGTAATTGCCATTGATTTATAATCTTTGAATTATGAACACATGAAATTTCTGACGATGATAGGATCCCTAAGTGCGATTACTGCAGCGACGACCGGGGTATGTGCTACATGCATCATTTGGAAAATGGTAGGTTCTTCACCATCAAGTTGGACGAGACCCGCGATGTTTTCAAAACTCGAAAGGTTGTATACAAGACATACTACAATTATGGCTCCGGGCTAAGTTGTGAGCAGAAAGGATCTCTTGTCTCATTTATAAATGATGTTGAGACTTTTAAGATCAATTATCAAATTAGACAAAATTATAGTGGATACGTGCCACTAGTCCAAGAGTTGCATGATGGTAACTTCATTCCAGAAAACATGGTATGATTTTATTAACTATGGTTGCATACATTCTTCTTAAGTAAACTACATTGCCAACTATGTATGTTACTATTATGTTCATCAACAGAAGCTCCCGAAGAAGGTTGTGCCTGACTTGATGTTTATCGAAGGTCATATGCATATGGTAAGCTTACGTCCGACTACGCCGACGGCTTACCATAGTGCATACTCGATTTGTCTAAAATATGAAGGCCCGATATGAAAGAATGGAGCAAAGTAATGAATGCATGCAGACAACCACTTGGAGACAACATGAATGTGCTCAAGCCACAAGTTGGAGACAGGTGGATCTCTATTCTCCATTATGGAGATGGACCAGTTTACCTGTTTTACACTATTTTACCTAAGAGAGAGGAGTATGTCCTAGGTAGTTATTTACCTTAGGATGACTACCCTTAGCTTGTGTTGGTTAACTTTCATTTGGGTTATATTGCTGGTCAGTTATTATATGACTATGGATGATGATCGAGTTCTTATATGACTATGATGATCATGATGACGCGGTCATTCTACTTCTCATTAGCTATAATAATGACGAGTTATTATATATATATGACTATGAATCATGAGTTTATGTATGACTATGGATGATGATGAAGAGTTATTATTATGTGACTACGGATGATAAATTATTATATCATTAGGTGGAAGAAACACAAATTAGATTAAAGTGGATGGATCCAAGTGAGCAAGTTGTGTTAGTGGGATGATATAATGTTAGGATGGCACACAAGTGTCAAATCTCATTCATCAAAAAAAATGTTGGTCCGTCGCACCCAATGCTATATATAATAGATACATAATAATGGAAATAATTTCTCGCAAAAAAAAGTAGTAACGGAAATAATACTAGCATTATTTTACAGCTCATAACCCCCTTTATATATGCCTCAAAAAGAAGTGACGTACGTGTAACCCGCCTAGTTTTCGCTGCAGGCGCATAGGAAAATAGTCAGGAGCCTCGCCATCCCATCGCTGCAGGAAAACAGTGAGGTGCCTCCCATCTCGGAGCGGAGGGCAGTGCGTACGTCAGCGGCATGAAGAATGGCGGTATATACGTCGTCGTTTCTCCCTTCTTTTTGTTTTTGTAAGTATTTTTTATATTTGCCACGAGACCAACGCCGGCGCCCACGCAGAGTCGTCGTCTTGGCCGAGCAGCTAGCTAACTCGTCCCTGGAGCAGCTAGCTAGCTCACTTTTGCATCTTCCGTAAATTAGCAAGTAGTAACAATACAATAAGAGTAGATAGTTGAATAGCATCCCGATTGAGAGCGCGACCAAAAAGTGGTGATGCAGTAGTTGTTGCCGAGGCCTCTACAGCATGTAGTGATCATCCTCTTGGCCTCTGCAGCATGTGGTACGGCCACTTTGTCAAAAAAGTGATGTAGTCACACTTTATTTAAGAATGTGGTGCATCCACATTTTATTTAAGCATGTGTCTTCGTCCGGCGGCCACCGCAGTGTGCACGTGGTAGGAAGCCCCAACGCCTTCCCAAACCACTTGTCAGATGCAATGTGCAACCACTATGACGCGACATGGAAGACACATGTAAAGGTGAAAGGCTTCAAGCTTGCGCTGATTATTAACTATATAGAGAAGAAGGGTAGCATGGACTATTGCGTAAGGACAGGCGAAGAAACTACAGAATACAGATCAAGAGCCCTTATGGCCGTCTCTACGGTCGCGCCCTGCACATACACTACTCGGTGGCCGCCTTTGTAAGGTCCCGGCCGCGTCTCCGTTCCCCCGGTGGCCCTTGGTATCCCGGACATTCACCTGCTCGAGGACGAGGAATTCGTTCAGAAATTTGTGCGGGATGGCTTCCTCTATGTGCTCACATGCATTCACTTCCAACCATATGCGAGCGCGGCACGGGTTTTTTCTGGAGTAGCTCGAGCACAAGCGACTGCCAGAGAGGAAACACCATCAAGATTCTTGGTCGCAAGGTGGAATCAATCCTGTGGAGAATCATAGAACAAGTCGTGCAGCCTGAGATCCACGAGACACAAAGACAGGCAACTCCTACTGGGGCTACTGATCAAGGGATCGCCACCATGTCCCATGACACGGCTCCCCAAGTACCGCATGAAGCACAACTTATCATGGAGAAGGTGGTGTTCGAGAATAAATATTTTCCATTCAAGAAGAGGAGATGGGTTGCCTTCGCTTTCGTTAATAACTATAAAATTATCCTCCCGCAATGGATCTCGATTAGTGCTTCTACAACTCCAAGGATTTCCGACAGACATGGTCCATCCCGTGAACCCACATCGGATGGATTCATGGAGGAGGAGATTCAGTTCAAAAAGAGGAGTGCTGATGTGGTCGAACTAATCTATGTTAGCGATGATAATAGTATTGTCCCAGTCCAACAGACCCAGATCTTGGCGACTATCCTCAAGAAGAAAGTAGCCACGGGAGGCATCGCGGCCATGGTCCTCGTCCTGCTCGTGGACACGGAAGCGGACGCCGACAAAGCTCTGTAGGTAAGTCTGTGCAGTTGTCCTCACAAGGCAACCAGTGTTGGCTGATAGCGCTCTTCTTCAGTGCCTAACAGGCGCCTGTTCACAAGGCCATCACCTTCTCAAGTGGTTGATGGCCATCTTCAAGTTCAAAGTAGTTCGGAGGATGAAGGTACTGAAAGTTTGGAACAAGACGAATTGCCACACATTCAAAGGGCCAGAAATTCACATGAAAATAGAGGCGGCCCTTCTTGGATCAGGAAGTCGCATCAAAGGCTGAATTCATCTCAGCAATAGTTACGCCGGGTGTGACACTCGTCGAAATGCACTCAGCCTACATCCTGTCGGCATACGGATGTAAGCCGAGTGCCTTTTGTCGGGGCCTCGACAAACATATGAGCAGAGGTGAAATCAGCATCTAAAGACAAAAAAAATGCTCCATGCAGCGGAGCTCGAGCTTTATTTTGCATCTTCAGTAAATTAGCAAGTAGCGAAATATAATAAGAGTAGTTACATGACTTGAATCCTGATTGAGAGCGCAGCCAAGAAGTGGTGACGCAGTATGGGTGCTCCAGGCTCATTGATCCAGTGGTGCATGCATGTGGTGATCATCCTTCTGACCTCTACATCATGTGGTGCAACCACTTTAAAAAAAAAGTGGTGTAGTCACATTATATTTAAGCATGTGGTGCATCCACATTTTATTTAAGCATGTGGTTTCTTCCGTAGGAAATCCTAGTGCCTGCCCAAACAACTGGTGAGCCGCAGCATGGCAACGGTGACGGGACATGGAAGACACCAATAAAGGTGAAAGGCTTGAAGTTTGCAAACAGAAGACACCCATAAGAATGAGTACAGAAGTGAAATACTTCCCCAACCAAACAGCCACTAATTGCGCGCTATAATAGTTTTGAATATCATCTACCACTGCAAATCTGTAGTCAATGTAAGATCTGAACCAATGTAAGATTTTTAACCGATATACATATCTCTCCTAGATATTTCCTAGCTCTATAGTATTAATTGTATATACATCCAATCAAGCAGATGCATGAAGAGCAAGCACTCATTTTGGTAAGGAACACGGTTCATGTTGTCCTATTGTGGGCCAGGTTAAATGGTTCATATTGCCTGGTTGATAAGATCATGTTCATATACTAATTACTTACCCCGCAAAAAAAAATATACTAATTACTTATGCCAGGCTGAACCCTCCTAATTAATTGCCATAATTTGCTGCTAATTATTCCCTCAATCTTTGGCTATATATGTTCGTATACAGCGAAGGAGAATCATATAGCCACAACCCAAACTACAAAAATATAAGAGAAAGAATTGTCAACTCATCAAGCACCCAATCTGAGAGAACCAGCGGTCCGAAGATCCCCTCGACGGAAGCCCTCCAGTGGTGATTCATCCCGAAATGGGAGGGTAAGGTGGAAGAACCAACGAGCAAGTACTTGTCCAATAACCTCAAGAAAAAGCCAAGAAAAATGCATTGGAAGGAGGTTGATGTTCCCATGTGGTTAAAGGAACTGAAATCATACAGGAACAGGGAGTGGAAGGTCCTCGTCAATAAAAGATAAAACGGGACGGCAAATTGGGTAAGTTGTTCTCCGATCCAAATCTGGGCAAGAATTGCGAACTAATTTATCTGTCCATTATATTTGATTGATCTTATTAGAAGTACATAGCTAGAGGGTGTGTGTATATATACTTCCCCTGCAAGGTACGAGTGTGGTCATAGAATTCACGTAGGTAGACAGGTGAGATCCGTTTCCATGGACGCATCGCTCATGGGCACACGGCCATATTTTTTCTCTGCGGCGGCGCACCCTGGATGCTAGCTACCTATCATGCCGACCAGCGATTCCATCCATATCCCACACGCGTCTCCAAGCCCACCAACCAGTACTACCACCAAAGCAGCCCATTGACGAAGAAGCACCGACATCCGCCGCCACAAATCGCACCTCAGGAGACCAGCGGCGGCCAACCTCCGGAGCGAGGCACCATATCCGTCAGGTCGTCGCGGGCCGAAACCACGGACATAAGCGCAAGCCGCCATGCCCGTCGAGCACCGTGTAGACAAGGAACGGAGGGCGTTGCCGAAGCCAGAACCACCTCGGTTCGAACGCAGCCAAGCATCGAGCGCCGACCTGCCCCATATGCGCCACCGCGGCGCCGGAGACCAGATCTGCAAAACCGCAGCTGGAGGCGCCTTCCTTTCCATTCAGGGCCCCAATCCGATCCGTGCACCACCACACTCCTCGTGGCTAAAGCCGCAGCCCGAGCACCGCACAGGCCACGAGCCCCTCGCCTTGCGCCCGCCTGCGCCTCCAACATGTCGGACATCGACCAGCGGGCGCTCCGTTGAGCACCACGCCGGGCCAGTAGGCCTCCACGCGCCCACCACCCTCCCGTTAGGACAAATGCGCCACACCACCACGGTTGCCAATCAGAAAAACCGCATGCCACCCGTCTCATATGCGCCACCGTGTCGCCGTCCTTTACCATGGTACGGCGGCATCCATGGACCTACAGATGCTGGCTAGAACGCGCGGCCCAAGCAGCGGACACCGCGCTGGCCGCCCGCAGAGCGTCACCGGCCACGCCGGGAATGGGCTCGGGCCCCTGACCCGCCCTCCGCGCAGGCGCCAAGGAATCGATGGTGCGCCACATCACCCTTACCACTATGTTTGGCGGGCCGCCATCTCGGCCTACCAGTGCCGCCCGGTCGAACTCGAAGGCTGTCAACACATGGCGAAGCCTCCCGACACCATTAATTTGGCGCGGGACCCACCGCCACCGGGCGAGGAGCAGGCAGCAGTGGCGGCGAGGAAGCACAGGGAGGTGAACTTGGGGTGGCAGCGTTTACCCTCAGTGCCGCCTGGGTGCGAGGAATAAAATTAAAATCTGCCTTATGTGAAAACAAATTATTCCAGGTAGCACGGACACTTATATCAGCCCTTCAAATAAGGAAACAATCAATCATGATAGCTAGCAGCATATAGTTAAGTACCTGAGTCGAGATCGCATGAAAATAAATAAAGGTGGCTGGAATTCTAAGCTTTTGCTTCACAGAACAAAAATGTATATACTTTTATTTGCAAGCGTGTGTGTGGAGCCAGTGTTTTATTAGACAAGATAATAATCTAGCAGGTAGTCGGCACCAAGAGCTGTGATAGCTGTTACAACTTATGTAAGATTTATACAGTAGAGTCCAGAGTAGTGTAATTATAAGGAAATGTCCTACTCCGCCGAGCTCAAATGAGCTCGGGATGAACAATAAATTTAGAATAATGGCAAACACTGACAAACTTTCTGGATTCTTTTAAAATTTCAACATGAAAGAGCATTCATGGAAGTCGTTGCAAAAATAACAAAATCAACACTCCAAACTGCTTTTGAAAATAGCACTTTTGAAGCATTGGTTCTATTTTATCTTTGCCACAATTTCCAGGAATGTTGTTCCATGACGAAAATTTTCAAGCATCCAGAAAATTTATCAATGTTTAGTACAAAAAATATTCAAATTTTTTGATTTTTTCATATTATTTTGGAATTTACTGTTCACCCGAGCACATTTGAGGTCGAACTAAACAACGTCTTATAAGCTGGTATACTCTCACTAATTACGAGAAGGAACTATTTTTATTCAGATGCGTACAGACATAAATGTACTCTTATTCTTCACAAAAAATTAAGTGCACTTTCCTGGTATATAAGGGTCGTACGTGTACTCTTATTCTTCACAAAAATGTTAAGTGCACTTTCAGTTATATAATGGTCCAAATAAGCTAATTGTTTCTGCAGCTATTAATAAATGGTGTGTGTAAAACATATTTTACTGAAAGGTACAATTTTTATATGCAATAACACAATGGAAATGTATTTGAACTCCTATGACTTCAAGGATCGAACTAAGATCAAGCTACATATGTGTTGACATGTTTGCTTGTGGGCATTGCATATATCCTTCACAATAGTTCTATCTGATTCTATTCAAAGTGAATTTCATTATCATGTTTTCTCCATTCTGACCGTATTTTGCTCTACAGTCTATACATCCCTACTGCCAAGGTCTTAAGGTGCAGCTGGGCGTGATCGGAGTTGGAGGCCATTGTCGTGACATACCGTTGGTGAAGGTAAAACCTAAAGAGACAACGACAGGAGCATGGGACTGTGCAGTGTGGTCTGTCGCCTGTCAGTCAAATGCACTACTGAAACTGTTGGCGAAACCGCTTCAACTTTGATGTGGGGCTTTGATGCGTGGTCTCTGAGGCCATCTGCCGACTCATCCTATGACGCTCTAGCACGTGCAATAGGAGAGAGAGGTGCCACAAAATTTTGTGTGCCTATTACTGAGATGAAACAAGCGGGATGACTTGTAGCATGAGCCATTTGAGGCAGCCAGGGAACTGTAAATTTTGTTCTATTGTTATAGATGAATAGAAGGCTTTGGATCATGTATACTTACTGGCTTTAGTGTCCGTAAAACCTCAAAATGGCCTTTGACATGAGTATGGCGTTTTGGATCTTGGCTTCCATTGAGGCTGATTTTTGAAAAAAATCAAAATTCGATTTTTGGTTTTAACAAATCTGAAAAATTATACAAGTAAACATGGATGTGAGGTGTATGTGTGTAAATTCCAGGATGAAATGCGTTGAAATGTGATCTGTACAAAAAAGAAAATTCATGGTCTGGGAGGATAAATAGTATCATTTGTTAAAAGCCCTAGATTTTTTTACACAGCCCTCATTTCAACGTATTAATCCTGAAATTTATAGTTGTGCATTATGCTTTCATGTATGTCTGTATTTTTCTCAGAATTTTATAAAACATAAAAATATGAATTTTCATGAATTTTGATTTTGCATTTGGAGGCCTCCATGGAGTTCGGCCTCCAATAGCAATTTCGCTATGACATCCCTTTGTGATCCTTTTGAAATGTAAAAATAAGTACTATTAGTGATGAGAAGGCCTAAAAAGGTGGGCGACTTCTTAACGCTCACATGTAATTAACGCTAGATCCTTTTATTTGCAGACAACTGGGATACATCACAGTAATGGTAAGAGTACTGAAAAAAGTGGGGTATTAGCACAAGCAGCTCATACAGTGGGATGCACCCAATTCGTCTAGGTCATCTCATGAAACTTTGCCTCGAAAATCTACTTCAAATCCACCCATAGTGCGACTAAAAACAGTTGGATTCAATGGCTAGCTTACTCGATCTTCCTAGCTTGCTGCAGAATTAGACCTATCTATGAGTGAATAAACCTTTTTTTTTTCAATTGCTACCTTATTACTCAATCTTCCTAGCTTGCTGCAGAATTAGACCCATCTATGAGTGAATAAGTTGCTCCTAAACTGAGACTAACATCAGTTACCCCCTTCCAACAGATCTAACACAGTGTTCGAAAACTAAAGAAAGTGTATCTATGATCGAGAAAGGAAGGGGACATGAGGTGTACTGTCTTGGGTTTCCCCATCGACGGTGGATCCTGGCGGGATCCTACATGGCTTGATGCCTGAGATGGGGACGAGGTAACTTTACCATCCTTTCTGTGGTGCAGTCGTCCGATGAGACCGTGCGGCATAGGTGCCGCGACCGATGACATCGAAGCCGACTGGGCGATGGTACAGATAAAGCCGTGGAGGAGGCAGCGGTTCCATTTTGAGCCAAATTGGTTGGGCCAGGCAGATAAATGGGTTATTGGCCTACTAATGCAAGCAACATGCACAATGGCTGATACTCATTTTCTAACTATTCTGAAAAACAAGTTACATGTTTTTTATCATGGATTTAAAGAAAAAGAGACTGACGGTCGGAAAAACAATATTGTACAACAGATAACTTTGGTATTTTAACAATTACTTACCTGAGTTTCTCTTCAGGAGTGATCCCAAGAGTAACGTCACATACTGGGCAGGATACAATCTCCTCTTATCTATTTTCTTCATAACACACTGGCAAACTGCATACGAAGATGGTTATAACACAGGCAGGCATGTAAGTATCATACAGAGATTTGTAAGAACCAAATTTATAAGCGCACATGTCACCTCACATCGGACAGTTCCTATGTATAGGCTCTATGGTTCGTCTGTCGTCGTAAACCAGAAGCAAAACACTCCTCAAAAGTGATCACACTTCAGCCGCTCCGCATCTCCCTAGCCCCCCGTTCTGCTCTGGTCTCAAGCTCCAAACCAAATTTTCCTCGCGGACTAACGGCCGATCTCTGCAAAAGGAGATGGATGGCGGCAGCAGTACTAGTACGAGTACGACTACAAGGAAGAAAATCAGTCGCAATCGAGGTTAAGGTTAACCAGCTCCAGTGCCGGCAATTGCGGTTGAACACGAAGGAGGCGGAGAGGGTGAAGACAGACAGCTTCATATTGTGACTTTCCTATGATTCAAATAAAATCAAAAACACCTTTGGGCCTTAGAATAACTAACAGCATTTTCTATTTAAAATGGTGGAGGCGGGGCAACCATCTCAATATTCTTTCAGCAAGCGACCAATGCAATGTCTTAAGATAACCTTAATTATATTATCATCAACACTAAAATACATTTAGGGTCTAGATGCAATTTCAATTTCTTTCGCAGCAAGCTTTCAAAACTAAGAAAAAATCCTTGCGCCTTTAGCCCTTTCAGATGAAAATGACCAAAGAAAAAAAATGAATCATGTGTGAATTGGGCAACATCCGCCATACCTAGGGGTTGCTACCTTAGCGTCTATTATGAGCAGAGACAGGCACCACCATGTTTGATGTCAACTAGAAGCCATTGGTGGGCCCTTGCACCATCAATGATGGATGTTGCCACTGTGAGCGTGGGCCTCCACGTGCAGCCTTGCCGCCACTACACACACCTAAAATGTGGGCTCCAATCACTATGTGCAACACTGGTCCAATTTGATAGTATATCTTGGGAAGCAATCAGAGAATGTTTCTACCGGTATTTCTACAATTAATTGCATTAATGATTTTAATCGATTTCTAAGATCAATTGCAATTAAGGCAATCAATGTTGTTTCCAAATTATGGTGGTTATATAGATACATCATTGGAGCAATGTTGGACGTTGGATGTAGATGGTTGAATTGCTGGGATCGTGCGGATTCACCAAACTCGTGATTTTAGAAGAAGCAGTAGATTTGCTCGTTGATTCCAAGTAGATTGAGTTTTCTTAAGCATCAATCGGTTTAGTTTAATTCAAATTTAGTTTACTGAAAAGTCTAACCTGCACTTTTCTAGAAAGTTGTAACTGAATAAAAAAGTGTAAGTTGCACTTTCACTAAATTGTTGCATGGCCACCTCTACTGGCGCGTCCTGCACATATGCTACTCAATGGATGCCTTTGTAAGGTCCTGGCCTGGCTCCATTCCCCAGGTGGGCCTCTCATCGTCGGAGCTCGATATCCGGACATTCTGGTCGTGGAAGAGGAATTCGTTCAGAAATTCGTGTGTGGTGTCTGGTTCTTCGTTGTTCACATGCATTCACGTCCAACAAGCGGCCGCCTCGGGCTGCGGCATGGGGTTTTCTGGAGTAGCTCCAGTGCAAGTGGCTACCGGATGGAACATATCAAAGGCTTGCCGCAGGGTGGAATCATGCTGGTGGAGAATCATGGAACAAGCTGTGTTGTCCGAGATCCTCGAGACGCAAAGACAGACAACATCTATCGAGGCCGTTAATCTAGGACCGTCACCCTGTTCCATCACGGATCCCCAGGTACCGCATGAAGAATAGTGGATCATGAAGAAGGTGGTCTTGAGGGTAAGTATTTTCCTTTCAAGAAGAAAATGGGTTGCCTTTGCTTTTATTAACAACAACTAAATTGTCCGCTGCTGATCCCGACTAGTGCTTCTCCAACTCCGAGGATTTCTAACAAATATAGTCCATCTCCTCCGTGAACATCGATTCGTGGATGAGGAGATTTCGTTCAAGATGAGGAAAGCCAATGTGCTCGAGTAATCAACATTAGCGATGATAATAGTGTCGTCCCAGTCCCACCTACCCAGGTCCGGGACTATTCTCAAGAAGAAGTGGCCAGGAGGAAAGCAGTCGTGGTCGTGGTCCTGCTCATGGTAGTGGATGTGGGCCTTGACGCCGACCAAGCTCTGCAAGTAAGTCAGCCCATGCTACTTCGTCCTCACAAGGAAACTGGTGTTGACTAATAGCACCCTCTTGTCCAGTGCCTAACAAGTGCATGTTCACAACGTCACCACCTTTTCAAGTGGTTGGTGGGCATGTCCTGGTTCAAAGTAGTTTGGAGGATGAAAGTGATGGATATTTAGAATTGCAGTTTTCATGCAATCAATAGGCTCGGAATTAGCAAAGAACAACGACGACTGTTCTTGGATCTGGACACCACCGACCAAGAGATAGAAGGATGCCGACAAGAATAGAAACCAAAACCAAGGATGGCCGTCGCAACAGCACAGGAAGACCCTGAGTCGTTCTATCGAACACAAAAGGAGCACAAAACAAAACCGTGGAGGCAGCGGGGGCAGCATAGAGAGTAAACTCACATATGTGGCCAATGGACGAAGCGCAGGCCTCCCGAGTAGCCTTTGCAAAGTGGTCACCCATGTGTTATGCGATCTAGCGCTGCCATTTCACATCTGCGCGAACTAGCATACAGCATCCGCCGTGATCCAGGGGCCACTACCCCCGTCCTTTTCATGAGTAGAGGCGGCGCCATTTTTTATGCCGTAGAAAGGCCGGTGCGCCTACCCACCCATCAAAGATAAACATTACGACTGCCGAGAAGGGCCCCACGTGCAACGTTACACATTTACTAGAAAACAACCACCCGCAGCCTTGGCCAACGCATGACCATCAGGCAGACACCGGCATGCTGCCGTCCAAAACACGATAATTGCAGGACCTTGGCACTATCTGCCCAGCTGGCCCAAGCGAAAAGTGCATAAATTAGCCATCATGTTATTTTGTTGATTCAAAGTAGATTTAAGTTTTCTTAAGAGCCAATCAATTTAGAAAAATCAATTTAAGTTTACTAAATAAGTGTAGCCTGCACTTTTCTTAAAAAATATAACTAAATAAAAAAGTCCAAGTTGCACTTTGATTGACCTAATGTTGCACTTTTCTGAATTGAATGAGACTTGAAAGTATCATCGACTTAGGCATATACGGAGAAGAGGCCATCAGAATGACATGTGGATTGTGGAGCCAACTGTTCAGCTCGCTTGGTATGTAGCTTTGATGGCCACGCACCATAGACCATTACTAGCCAAAACCACTAGACACCACCATGGAACAAACCGAAGTCATCTCACCTAGAAGATCTTTTGAATAAATCACGGCTACTGCACATCCTTGTATAGTGGGTAAACAAACAGAATTACCACAAGAAAGAAACAAAGGAACTATAAACAAAAAGTGCCTACATAAACTTTTCAGATTCTTTATCTAGCAAGTCTCGGCTAGGCTAACCTCTTTTTAGCCTTCTCGCTTTGCCTGGTCCAGCAAAAATGTGAAAGATATGCAGATATAGAGTCCTAGGTAGGCTGGCGATCGATGGACAACTGAATGACGAGCAGGAGTGGATGACGGAGTGGGCAGCTAGGTGTTGCAATGGCAGGGAGGGAGGTTGTCTTCACCGTGCAGCAAGGAGCCTGGGCGCTTGGCACGGCGGTAGCGTAGCTCCATCACCAACTCATTCACGGAGCACCCACGGCCTATGGACCTCGTCCTTTGGCCTGCAGCTCAGCCCCGCTTGAGTAGGACATGCAGCCAGGGCAGGCCGGCTCGTCATGGCATAAGATATCCATCGAGCCTCCACCGAGATCTCCTCGGCCATATCTTCCTCCTGCGGCGTGCATCGTGGATCGAGTCTGGCGTCCGCCATCAGCAGCACTGGCGCCGGTAGCGTTAGAGAACCTGTCGCTGCCATGGCTCCTCAAGCCCTTCGTTGATCCGCTTCGGCCTGTCCGACAAGACCGCGGGGCTTGTTTCTGTTGCTCCGCCGGGAGGGTGGGTTGTGGTATCATCCCATCGGCGCGGTAATGCCATGCTCAACCTCCGCACCGGTGGCGCGCCGCCCTCCCGGATGGCATGCATCCCCATCAGCTCCGGCGACATCTGGTGCCCCATGATGATTTGTGCAGCCGCCGTGTCCGCTGCCCCATCTTCTGGTGACGGCGTGGTCGCTGCCATAATGTCCAACAAATAAACATGGCCTTACCACCACGGCATGGAGTGCTGGGCGTCCTTGCCGGCAGAGATGACGGCCTCGCCCAATGCCCAAGACATGACTTACAAATACGGATGGTTCGGGCCGTCGACTCAGATGATGACCTCTATTGCTACAAGGCCAAACTTTCGACATCACATACCATTGTACATCTTGCCTCGAGTCATGCTCCCGGACGAACATGGCACACAGATCGGTCGTATCCCGCTACATCCTGCCCTCTGCCTCGGAGCCGATCTGCTGATGGTGAGGAGATTCATCTTGCCATTGAGGGGCCGCCGCGTCGCGGTTCCAGCTCTTCAGCTACATAAGCAACAGGAGGGCGGCCGGCTTCGGTGGTGGCACGTCTACCGATGGCGGGTAGGTGCTCTTCAGCGACAGGGCCTGCTCCAAGGCCTTCAAGCGGGACCGCTGGCACCCGGGGTACATCTACTTCCTCGGCGCGTCTACCTGGTGGTCCGCACAGTGTCCTCCAGCGAGCAGTATCCCTGCGCCCGGCCGGCGGGTGGCATTACTCAATCCCGTGAGATCGGCGTTGTCTGCCATGGTCTCCCCCTTCGGACACCTCGCCGTGGGTTTGGTACCACCACTAATTGAGCTATACCCAGCAGGTTCAGTTTGATGCATCATACAGATATCTATCAGTTTAATTAGAGTCTTTGTTGTTTGTCTTTGCTCCTCGTCAGTGTTTCTTTTCTGTTGTACTATTTGATTTGGTTGTTGTTGTAATATGTGAACCTGAAAGTTCCATATCCAGATTGCTGTATGTGTGCTAAATTTGAAGACTGTTTTCGAACTCATTTCATCTATATGGATACTTGTATCAGCCCTTAGGTGGAAACAAATTATTCCAGGTAGCATGGATACTTATATCAGCCCTTCAAACAAGGAAACAAACAATCATGTTAGCTAGCGGCGCATATAGTTGAGGGATGGAGTACCTGAGTCGAGTTCGCATGAAAAAAAAAGAATAAAGGTGGCTGGAATTCTAACCTTTTGCCTGCAAAACTATAATGTATATGCTTTTATTTAGGCGTGTGTGTTTGAGCAAGTGTTATTAGACAAGATACTAATGTACTAGCAGGCAGTCGGCACGAAGAGCTCTGCTAGCTGGTACAACTTATGCAAGATTTATACAGTAGTAGAATCCACAGAAGTGTAATTTTAAGCAAGTGTACTTTCACTAATAACAAGAAGGAACTATTTTTTATTCAGATGCGTACAGAGATACATGTACTCTTATTCTTCACAAAATGTTAACTGCACTTTTCTGCTATATAAGAGTCGTCCGTATACTCTTATTCTTCACAAAAATGTAAGTGCACTTTCAGTTATATAATGGTCCAAATAAACTAATTGTTTCTGCAGCTATTAATAAATGGTGTGTGTGAGCAACATATTTTACTGAAAGGTACAATTTTTAAAATGCAATAACACAATCGAAATGTATAGGAACTCCTATCACTTTAAGGTCCAACTAAGATCAAGCTACATATGTGTTGACATGTTTGCTCAATTGCATATATCCTTCACAATAGTTCTGTCGGATTCTATTCAAAGTGAATTTCGTTATGTTTTCTCCATTTTGAGCAGTTTTTGCTCCACAGTCTATACATCCCTACTTCCAAGTTCTTAAGCTGCAGCTGGGCGTCATCGGAGTTGGAGGCCATTGTCAGCGGCGTAAGCGTTAGTGGAGGTAAAACCTAAAGAGACAACCAAGGGCATGGGGTGTGTGTGGTGTGGTCTCGCCTGTCAGTCGGATGCAGTACTAAAACTGTTAGCGGAAACGCTTCAACATTTATGTGGGACTTTGGTATGTGGTCACTGAGGCCATCTGCCGACTCATACAATGACTCTCTAGCACGTGCAATAGGAGGAGAGGGCCACAAAATTTTATGTCGGCCCAATTATTACTGATATAAAACAAGCGGGAGGACTTGTAGCATCAGCCATTTTGAGGCAGCCAGGGAACTATAAAGTTTGATCTATTGTTGCAGATGAATAGACGCTTTCGATCAGGTATGCTTACTTTTTAGTATCTGTAAAACCCTAAAATGGCCTTAGGCATGAATATGGCGTTTTGGATATCGGCCTCCATAGAGGCCATTTTGGAAAAAAATGAAAATTCAAATTTTTGGCTTAAAAAATCTGATTTTTATTATACAAGTAAACAAGGATGTGAGGTGTATGTGTAAATTTTAGGACTGAAATACCTTTAAACGCGATCTGTACAAAAAAGACAAATTAATGGTCTGGATGGATGAACGGTTTCATGTGTTAAAATCCCTAGATTTGTTTTTCTATTGCACAGCCCTTATTTGAATGTATTTCATCTTGAAAATTTACACATTTGCGCATTATTCTTTCATGTATGTCTATATTTTTTCAGAATTTTTTGAACCGTATGAATTTTCATTAGTTTTGAATTTTACATTTGGACGACTTCTTAAGGCTCACATGTTATTAATGCTAGATCTCTTTTATTTGCAGACAACTGGGATACATCACAGTCATGGTAGGAGTACAGAAAACAAGTGGGGTATTAGCACAAGCAGCTCATACAGTGGGAACCACCCAATTCGTCTAGGTCATCTCACGAAACTTTGCCTGGAAAATGAACTTCAAATCCACCCCATAGTGCGACGAAAAACAGTTGGATTCAATGGCTAGCTTACTCGATATTCTAGCTTGCTGCAGAATTAGACCTATCTATGAGTGAATAAACTTTTTGTTGCTAGCTTACTCGATCTTCCTAGCTTGCAGCAGAATTAGACCTATCTATGAGTGAATAAGTTGCTCCTAAACTGAAACTTATCAGTTACCCCTTCCAACAGATCTAACAGTGTTCGAAAACTAAAGAAAGTGTATCTATGATCGAGAGATAGGAAGGGGACAGGAGCGTAATATCTTGGGGTTTCCGTCGGCGGTGGATCCTGCATGGCTGGATGCCTGATATGGGGACGTGGGGAAGCTTTACCAGCCTTTCTGTGGTGTAGTCGTCCGGCGAGACCGTGCGGCGTAGGCGCCGACGATCGATGACATCGATGCCGACTGGACGATGCTACAGATAGAGCCGTGGAGGAGGCACCTGGTTCCATTTTGAGCCAAATTGGTTGGGCCAGGCAGATAAATGGCTTATGGGCCTACTAATGCAAGCAACAGGCACAATGGCTGATACTCTTTTTTTTAACTATTCTGAAAAACAAGTTATATGTTTTTTATCATGGATTTTTTTTAAAAAGAGAACTGACCAGTTGGGAAAACAATGTTGTACAACAGATAACCTTGGTATTTTAACAATTACTTACCTGAGTTTCTCTTCAAGAGTGATCCCAAGAGCAACGTCACATACTGGGCAGGATACAGTCTCCTCTTCATCTATTTTCTTCATAATACACTCCCGGCAAACTGCATACACGAAGATGGTTATATACAGGCAGGCATGCAAGTATCATACAGAGATATGTAAGAACTAAATTTATAATCGCACAAATGTCACCTCACATCCGACAGTTCCTATGTATAGGCTATACGGTTCGTCTATCGTCGTAAACCAGCAGCAAAACACTTCCTCCTCAAAAGTGATCATGCTTCGGCCGCTCCGCATCTCCCTAGCCCGCCGTTCTGCTCTGATCGAGCTCCAAACCAAATTCTCCTCACAGACTAGTGGCCGATCTCTGCAAAAGGAGATGGATGCCGACAGTAGTAGTAGGAGAACGACTACAAGGAAGAGGAAATCAGCCGCAATCGAGGTTAAGGGCTAACCAGCTCTGGTGCCGCGGCAGCGATTGAACACGACGGAGGAGGATAGGGTAAAGACTGACGCGATCTCGACCTCATCCGCAACCCCCTCCCCACCACTCGGACGACATGCTCCCGAAAGATAATCTAACTCCTCGCTATCAAGAAAGACCGCACTCAGATCCTTGTGAAACGGCGCCTCTTTATATGTGACTTTCCTATGATTCAAATAAAATCAAAAACACCTTTGGGCCTTAGAAAAACTAACAACATTTCCATTTTTGAAATGGGGTGATGGGGGGTCAACCATCTCAATATTGTTTCAGCAAGAGAACAATGTCTTAAGATAACCTGGATAACTAACATTAATCCCACTAATTATACCGTAATCAACACTAAATACATTTACGGTCTAAATGCAATTTCAACTTCTTTTGCGGCTACGCTTTCAAAAAGGAATAAAAAAATCCTTGCGCCTTCGTCGCCCCTTTCAGATGAAAAGATCAAAAGAAAAAAATGCATCATGTGTGAATTAAACAGCAACATCCGCCATACCTAGGGTCTGCTACCTTAGTGTCCTATTTATGAGCAGAGCGGGCACCGCCATGTTTGATGTCAACTGGAAGCCATTGGTGGGCCTTGCATCATCAATGATGGATGTTGCCACTGTTGACGTGGGCCTCCACGTGCAGTAGTTGCCGCACTACACACCTAAAATGTGGGCCCCAATCACCATGTGTAACACTGGTCCAATTTGATAGTATCTTGGAAGCAATCGAGAATGTTTCTATGAATATAATTGTTGCAATTACGGTATTTCTACAATTGATTGCAGTTAATGATTTTAGTAGATTTCTAAGATCAATTGCAATTAATGGAATCAATGTTGTTTCAAATTATGATGGTGTGATATATACATCATTGGACAACGTTGGACGTTGGATGTAGATGGTTGAATGGCTGGGATCGTTTGGATTCACCAAAGTCATGATTTTAGAAGAAGGTAGATTTAATCGTTGATTCTAAATAGATTAAATTTTTCTTAAGCATCAATCGGTTTAGATTAATTCAAATTTAGTTTCCTAAAAAGTGTAACTTGCACTTTTCTAGAAAATTGTAACTGAACAAAAAAGTGTAAGTTGCACTTTCACTAAGTTGTTGCATGGCCACCTTCTGGTGCGTCCTACATATGCTGCTCAGTGGATGCATTTCTCGGTCCCGCCCGGCTCAATCCCCAAGTGGGCCTCTTGTCGTCGGAGCTCTATATCCCAGACATCACTTGGCGAGGAAGAGGAGTTCAGAGTTCATGCGTGGTGTCTGTCTTCGTTCACATGCGTTCACGTCTAACAACGGCCTCGCTCGGGCTGCGACATGGGGTTTTGGAGTAGCTTAGGTGCAAGTGGCTACCGGAGCGGAAGCATCAAAAGTCTTTCCGCAGGTGGAATCATGCTGGTCGAGAATCATGGAACAAGTCGTGCTGTCGGAGATCCATGAGGCGCCAAGACAGACAACATCTATCGGGCCATTGATCTAGGATCGTCACCCTCTTCCATGATGACCCCCCACAACACATGAAGAATAGTGGATCATGAAGAAGGTGGTCTTGAGGGTAAGGATTTTCCTTTCAAGAAGAAAATGGGTTCCTTTGTTTTACTAACAACAACGAAATTGTCCCGCACCACCGATCCCGACTAGTGCTTCTCCAACTCCGAGGATTTCTAACAAATATAGTCCATCTCCTCAACCAACATCGATTCGTGGAGAGGAGATTTCGTTCAAGAAGAGGAAAGCCAATGTGCTCGAAGTAATCGACATTAGCGATGATGATAGTGTCGCCCAGTCCCACCTACCCAGATCTTAGGGACCGAGGAGTCTGGATTAGGGGTGTCGAGATAGCGGACTATGACCTTTGGCGGACTCTGGACTATGAAGATACAAGACTTACGTCCCGTGTCCGGATGGGACTTTCCTTGGCGTGGAAGGCAAGCTTGGCGTCTGGATATGTAGATCTCCTACCATTGTAACCGACTCTGTAACCCTAATCCTCTTGATGCCTATATAAACCGCGGGGTTTTAGTCCGTAGGGCGAACAACAATCATACCATAGGATAGCTTCTAGGGTTTAGCCTCTCACGATCTCGTGGTAGATCTGCTCTTATACTACCCATATCATCAATATTAATCAAGCAGGTAGGTTTTACCTCCATCGAGAGGGCGAACCTGGTAAAAACATCGTGTCCCTTGTCTCCTTACCATCCGCCTAGACGCACGATTCGGGACCCCCTACCGAGTAGGGTTTGACACCGACATTGGTGCTTTCATTGAGAGTTCCTATGCGTCTTCTTTAGTCCGATGGCTCCTCCGATCATCAACAACGATCGCTAAAGGTGAGACTTTTCTCCCGGACAGATCTTCGTATTGGCGGCTTTACTCTGGGCCAATTAAGCTTGCTCTGGAGCAGATGAAAGCTATGCCCCTGGCCACGAGTCAGATTTGGAAGTTTGAACTACGGCTGACATCGCGGAGACTTGATCTTGACGGGTTTGAGCCACAATAAGCGCCCGCCTTATCACGAGGGCATGATCTAGCTCCGCCGCGAGCGGTGTCACGGAGGCGCACCGGTGTCGCTCCGACCTTTAGCTTCGGGCCGGCTGCGCCGATCGAGGGCGGGTGGCTGGTCACCGCCTCGGGGCTGCGATCTCTCGGATTGAGCCATACACCTACCCGTCCTTTCCGGGCTTCGTGACTCAAGGTGCAGGACTCGAGCCTTGGCGCCCCAATCGAATCCGATTGGCGCCGATCATGGAATTCATGCCGCGGACATCTTTCTTTTCGCCCTTTGGCGACATCCTGAATTCACTAAAGTCTCTCTCTTTATCAGGAAGCCTGGCGGATTATGGTCGGGAAGGTTGGGATCTTGACGAAGAAATTCAAGCCCATCCACCACCCTTTGTAGCCAGTTGATGATTTAACGACATGCTCGACTTGACTCCGAAGACATCGGCGGTATGGACTGACGATGCAGGAGGCGACCAGAACCCAGCGCCTGGGGCACTGGAAGGCCACCTTGTCATCGACATATACATGGTGGACATCCCAAAAGATGGGAATGGCGATGGAACAGCGGAGGATGACCCTCAAGAAACAGCCTAAGCGCCCGGCGTCGGCGGCGCCGCTCATCCATACAGCCAAAAGCGGTGATTCGGCACGAGACAATAACACCCGGACAGTGCGAAGACAACCCCCTCGGCAGGATTCAGCGCGGGAGGATGGAGAAGCCAGCCCTCATGAGAAGCGGCGAGAAAGAGGTAGAGGACAATAATTATATGCCTCCTCCGAAGATGAGGCAAGCCTCGGACGACGAATTAAATGCGTGCCGAGATCCCGTCCGAACAAGAGCGTTTCAGCGCGGGCATAGCCACGGCAAGCAGCCTCAAGAAAAAGCAGCAACAACTTAGAGCTGACCAAGACTTGCTAGCTAATGGAGCCTCAAAAGCATAAACTTCTGCCTTACTTTTCGAAATGGCAGTTATCCTGCATTCATTATTAAGAAAAAAGTTGCTCATTTAATTATGGAGAACCTAGCAAAAACCATCAAAGGCTAAGCGGCACACATAAGAAACCCCACACCGCTCCAAAGAGGGTCTCGGCAAGACATCACGTGGCGTCATCACTCCTCCCTTAGAGGAGTCATTGCTATCCCTACACTCTGAGCAAACGACTTGACTTCATCATAGGCAGTTGTCGACTCAATCCACACTGCATAGGCCAAAATTCAGCCTCCCACGTCCAGACAGCAAAGCTCCAACTTTGTTGGGGAGCTACGAAAAAAACTAGGCATGATAGGCGCCACGGAAGATCGTTGAATGGGCCACCTGCAGTTAGTCATTGTACACCACAGGGCTAGCTCCGCCACCACCGCCCGACTTCACAGCAACAGACAAACCAAGGCAACCCTGTGGTCACACTGGAAGAGTCGACTACCTCAACCTTCGTGTGTCGCCACAATGCCCCCACCACCATCGTTGCCTTAGAAGCGTTGATGTCACAAGCCGGCATCCATTGGTCCCGTTATAGCGATGCCGAGCTCCCAAGCAAGTCCCCAAGATGGAGTCACGACATCGACCCTGCCATTGTCCCATCAAAGGTCAAGGGTATCCCCTGGAGAGGCCGAGGTAGCGGATCCGCGCGGGAGGGTGCAGCAGCAAAACAACGATGCCTCCAGGAAGGTAAACAATGGCCACAGCCGCCGCCATCACTGCTCATGACACAAAGCGAGACAGGGTCTTCACCCAAGCTCACACCACCTTAGTCACATATATCCCACACGCGTCTCCAAGCCCACCAACCAGTACTACCACCAAAGCAGCCCATTGACGAAGAAGCACCGACATCCGCCGCCACAAATCGCACCTCAGGAGACCAGCGGCGGCCAACCTCCGGAGCGAGGCACCATATCCGTCAGGTCGTCGCGGGCCGAAACCACGGACATAAGCGCAAGCCGCCATGCCCGTCGAGCACCGTGTAGACAAGGAACGGAGGGCGTTGCCGAAGCCAGAACCACCTCGGTTCGAACGCAGCCAAGCATCGAGCGCCGACCTGCCCCATATGCGCCACCGCGGCGCCGGAGACCAGATCTGCAAAACCGCAGCTGGAGGCGCCTTCCTTTCCATTCAGGGCCCCAATCCGATCCGTGCACCACCACACTCCTCGTGGCTAAAGCCGCAGCCCGAGCACCGCACAGGCCACGAGCCCCTCGCCTTGCGCCCGCCTGCGCCTCCAACATGTCGGACATCGACCAGCGGGCGCTCCGTTGAGCACCACGCCGGGCCAGTAGGCCTCCACGCGCCCACCACCCTCCCGTTAGGACAAATGCGCCACACCACCACGGTTGCCAATCAGAAAAACCGCATGCCACCCGTCTCATATGCGCCACCGTGTCGCCGTCCTTTACCATGGTACGGCGGCATCCATGGACCTACAGATGCTGGCTAGAACGCGCGGCCCAAGCAGCGGACACCGCGCTGGCCGCCCGCAGAGCGTCACCGGCCACGCCGGGAATGGGCTCGGGCCCCTGACCCGCCCTCCGCGCAGGCGCCAAGGAATCGATGGTGCGCCACATCACCCTTACCACTATGTTTGGCGGGCCGCCATCTCGGCCTACCAGTGCCGCCCGGTCGAACTCGAAGGCTGTCAACACATGGCGAAGCCTCCCGACACCATTAATTTGGCGCGGGACCCACCGCCACCGGGCGAGGAGCAGGCAGCAGTGGCGGCGAGGAAGCACAGGGAGGTGAACTTGGGGTGGCAGCGTTTACCCTCAGTGCCGCCTGGGTGCGAGGAATAAAATTAAAATCTGCCTTATGTGAAAACAAATTATTCCAGGTAGCACGGACACTTATATCAGCCCTTCAAATAAGGAAACAATCAATCATGATAGCTAGCAGCATATAGTTAAGTACCTGAGTCGAGATCGCATGAAAATAAATAAAGGTGGCTGGAATTCTAAGCTTTTGCTTCACAGAACAAAAATGTATATACTTTTATTTGCAAGCGTGTGTGTGGAGCCAGTGTTTTATTAGACAAGATAATAATCTAGCAGGTAGTCGGCACCAAGAGCTGTGATAGCTGTTACAACTTATGTAAGATTTATACAGTAGAGTCCAGAGTAGTGTAATTATAAGGAAATGTCCTACTCCGCCGAGCTCAAATGAGCTCGGGATGAACAATAAATTTAGAATAATGGCAAACACTGACAAACTTTCTGGATTCTTTTAAAATTTCAACATGAAAGAGCATTCATGGAAGTCGTTGCAAAAATAACAAAATCAACACTCCAAACTGCTTTTGAAAATAGCACTTTTGAAGCATTGGTTCTATTTTATCTTTGCCACAATTTCCAGGAATGTTGTTCCATGACGAAAATTTTCAAGCATCCAGAAAATTTATCAATGTTTAGTACAAAAAATATTCAAATTTTTTGATTTTTTTTCATATTATTTTGGAATTTACTGTTCACCCGAGCACATTTGAGGTCGAACTAAACAACGTCTTATAAGCTGGTATACTCTCACTAATTACGAGAAGGAACTATTTTTATTCAGATGCGTACAGACATAAATGTACTCTTATTCTTCACAAAAAAAATTAAGTGCACTTTCCTGGTATATAAGGGTCGTACGTGTACTCTTATTCTTCACAAAAATGTTAAGTGCACTTTCAGTTATATAATGGTCCAAATAAGCTAATTGTTTCTGCAGCTATTAATAAATGGTGTGTGTAAAACATATTTTACTGAAAGGTACAATTTTTATATGCAATAACACAATGGAAATGTATTTGAACTCCTATGACTTCAAGGATCGAACTAAGATCAAGCTACATATGTGTTGACATGTTTGCTTGTGGGCATTGCATATATCCTTCACAATAGTTCTATCTGATTCTATTCAAAGTGAATTTCATTATCATGTTTTCTCCATTCTGACCGTATTTTGCTCTACAGTCTATACATCCCTACTGCCAAGGTCTTAAGGTGCAGCTGGGCGTGATCGGAGTTGGAGGCCATTGTCGTGACATACCGTTGGTGAAGGTAAAACCTAAAGAGACAACGACAGGAGCATGGGACTGTGCAGTGTGGTCTGTCGCCTGTCAGTCAAATGCACTCTCTGAAACTGTTATGGAAACCGCTTCAACTTTGATGTGGGGCTTTGGTACGTGGTCTCTGAAGGCCATCTGCTGACTCATCCTGGCCAGCTCTAGCACGTGCAATAGGAGAGAGAGGTGCCACAAAATTTTAGTATCAGCCCAGTTATTACTGAGATGAAACAAGCGGGATGACTTGTAGCATGAGCCATTTGAGGCAGCCAGGGAACTGTAAATTTTGTTCTATTGTTATAGATGAATAGAAGGCTTTGGATCATGTATACTTACTGGCTTTAGTGTCCGTAAAACCTCAAAATGGCCTTTGACATGAGTATGGCGTTTTGGATCTTGGCTTCCATTGAGGCTGATTTTTGAAAAAAAAATCAAAATTCGATTTTTTTGGTTTTAACAAATCTGAAAGAATTATACAAGTAAACATGGATGTGAGGTGTATGTGTGTAAATTCCAGGATGAAGTACGTTGAAATGTGATCTGTACAAAAAGAAAAATTCATGGTCTGGGAGGATAAATAGTCATCATTTGTTAAAAAGCCTAGATTTTTTTGTTGCACAGCCCTCATTTCAACGTATTTCGTCCTGGAAATTTACATAGTTGTGCATTATGCTTTCATATATGTCTGTATTTTTCTCAAATTTTATAAAACATAAAATATGAATTTTCATGAATTTTGAATTTTGCATTTGGAGGCCTCCATGGAGTTAGGCCTCCAATAGCAATTCCTTCTATAACATCCCTTTTGTGATCCTTTTGAAATGTAAAAATAATTACTATTAGTGATGAGAAGGCCTAAAAAGGTGGCAGCACGACTTCTTAACGCTCATGTAATTAACGCTAGATCCCTTTGTTTTGCAGACAACTGGGATACATCACAGTAATGGTAAGAGTACTGAAAAAAAGTGGGGTAATAGCACAAACAGCTCATACAGTGGGATGCACCCAATTCGTCTAGGTCATCTCATGAAACTTTGCCTCGAAAATCTACTTCAAATCCACCCATAGATGCGACTAAAAACAGTTGGATTCAATGGCTAGCTTACTAGATCTTCCTAGCTTGCTGCAGAATTAGACCCTATCTATGAGTGAATAAACCTTTTTTTTCAATTGCTACCTTATTACTCAATCTTCCTAGCTTGCTGCAGAATTGAACCCATCTATGAGTGAATAAGTTGCTCTAAACTGAGACTAACATCAGTTACCCCCTTCCAACAGATCTAACACAGTGTTAGAAAACTAAAGAAAGTGTATCTATGATCGAGAGAAAGGAAGGGGGACATGAGGAATGTACTATCTTGGTTTTCCCCCATCGGCCAGTGGATCTGACGGGGATCCTACATGACTTGATGCACGAGATGGGGGAGAGGTGACTTTACCATCCTTTCTGTGGTGCAGTGGTCCGATGAGACCGTGCGGCATAGGTGACGACGATGACCGATGACATCGAAGCCGACTGGACGATGGTACAGATAAAGCCGTGGAGGAAGCCTGCAGTTCCATTTTGAGCCAAATTGGTTTGGGCCAGGCAGATAAATGGGTTATTGGCCTACTAATGCAAGCAACATGCACAATGGCTGATACTCATTTTCTAACTATTCTGAAAAACAAGTTACATGTTTTTTTATCATGGATTTAAAGAAAAGAAGAACTGCCGGTCGGAAAAACAATATTGTACAACAGATAACTTTGGTATTTTAACAATTACTTACCTGAGTTTCTCTTCAGGAGTGATCCCAGAGTAACGTCACATACTGGGCAGGATACAATCTCCTCTTATCTATTTTCTTCTGCATACACTCCCGGCAAACTGCATACACGAAGATGGTTATAACACAGGCAGGCATGTAAGTATCATACAGAGATTTGCCAGAACCAAATTTATAAGCGCACACATGTCACCTCACATCGGACAGTTCCTATGTATAGGCTCTATGGTTACGTCTGTCGTGCGTAAACCAGAAGCAAAACACTCCTCAAAAGTGATCACACTTCAACCGCTCCGCATCTCCCTAGCCCCCGTTCTGCTCTGGTCTCAAGCTCCAAACCAAATTTTCCTCGCGGACTAACGGCCGATCTCTGCAAAAGGAGATGGATGGCGGCAGCAGTACTAAATGCTGAGTACGACTACAAGGAAGAGGAAATCAGTCGCAATCGAGGTTAAGGGTTAACCAGCTCCAGTGCCGGCAATTGCGGTTGAACACGAAAGGAGGCGAGAAGGGTGAACAGACAACTTCATATTGTGACTTTCCTATGATTCAAATAAAATCAAAAACACCTTTGGGCCTTAGAATAACTAACAGCATTTTCTATTTAAAATGGTGGAGGCGAGAAGCAACCATCTCAATATTCTTTTCAGCAAGCGACCAATGCAATGTCTTAAGATAACCTTAATTATATTATCATCAACACTAAAATACATTTAGGGTCTAGATGCAATTTCAATTTCTTTCGCAGCAAGCTTTCAAAAACTAAGAAAAAATCCTTAGCGCCATTAAGCCTTTCAGATGAAAATGACCAAAGAAAAAAAATGAATCATGTGTGAATTGACGGGCAACATCCGCCATACCTGAGGGGTTGCTACCTTAGCGTCCTATTTATGAGCAGAGACAGGCACCACCATGTTTGATGTCAACTAGAAGCCATTGGTGGGCCCTTGCACCATCAATGATGGATGTTGCCACTGTGAGCGTGGGCCTCCACGTGCAGCCGTTGCCGCCCACTACACACCTAAAATGTGGGCTCCAATCACTATGTGCAACACTGGTCGAATTTGATAGTATATCTTGGGAAGCAATCAGAGAATGTTTCTACGGTATTTCTACAATTAATTGCATTAATGATTTTAATCGATTTCTAAGATCAATTGCAATTAAGGCAATCAATATTGTTTCAAATTATGGTGGTTATATAGATACATCATTGGAGCAATGTTGGACGTTGGATGTAGATGGTTGAATTGCTGGGATAAATGCGGATTCACCAAACTCGTGATTTTAGAAGAAGCAGTAGATTTGCTCGTTGATTCCAAGTAGATTGAGTTTTTCTTAAGCATCAATCGGTTTAGTTTAATTCAAATTTAGTTTACTGAAAAAGTCTAACCTGCACTTTTCTAGAAAGTTGTAACTGAATAAAAAAAGTGTAAGTTGCACTTTCACTAAATTGTTGCATGGCCACCTCTCTGGTAGCGTCCTGCACATATGCTACTCAATGGATGCCTTTGTAAGGTCTGGCCTGGCTCCATTCCCCAGGTGGGCCTCTCATCGTCGGAGCTCGATATCCGGACATTCGGTGGAAGTGGAAGAGAATTCGTTCAGAAATTCGTGTGTGGTGTCTGGTTCTTCGTTGTTCACATGCATTCCACGTCCAACAACGGCCGCTTTTCGGGCTGCGGCATGGGGTTTTCTGGAGTAGCTCCGGTGCAAGTGGCTACGGGCGGGAACATATCAAAAGGCTTGCCGCAAGGTGGAATCATGCTGGTGGAGAATCATGGAACAAGCTGTGTTGTCCGAGATCCTCGAGGCATAAAGACAGACAACATCTATCGAGGCCGTTAATCTAGGGACCGTCACCCTGTTCCATCACGCGGATCCCCAGGTACCATGAAGAATAGTGGATCATGAAGAAGGTGGTCTTGAGGGTAAGTATTTTCCTTTCAAGAGAAAATGGGTTGCCTTTGCTTTTATTAACAACAACTAAATTGTCCGCTGCAACTGATCCCGACTAGTGCTTCTCCAACTCCGAGGATTTCTAACAAATATAGTCCATCTCCTCCGTGAACATCGATTCGTGGATGAGGAGATTTCGTTCAAGATGAGGAAAGCCAATGTGCTCGAAGTAATCAACATTAGCGATGATAATAGTGTCGTCCCAGTCCCACCTACCCAGGTCCCAGGACTATTCTCAAGAAGAAGTGGCCACGGGAGGAGGAAGCAGCGATCGTGGTCGTGGTCCTGCTCATGGTAGTGGATGTGGGCCTTGACGCCGACCAAGCTCTGCAAGTAAGTCAGCCCATGCTACTTCGTCCTCACAAGGAAACTGGTGTTGACTAATAGCACCCTCTTGTCCAGTGCCTAACAAGTGCATGTTCACAGCGTCACCACCTTTTCAAGTGGTTGGTGGGCATGTCCTGGTTCAAAGTAGTTTGGAGGATGAAAGTGATGGATATTTAGAATTGCATGGATTTTCATGCAATCAATAGGCTCAGAATTCGCAAGAGAACAACGACGACTGTTCTTGGATCTGGACACCACCGACCAAGAGATAGAAGGGATGCCAGACAAGAATAGAGAAACCAAAACCAAGGATGGCCGTGCAACAGCACAGGAAGACGCATGAGGAGTCGTTCTCTCGAACACAAAGGAGCACAAAACAAAACCGTGGAGGCAGCGGGGAGCAGCATAGAGAGTAAACTCACATATGTGGCCACAATGGGCGAAGGCGCAGGCCTCCCGGAGTAGCCTTTGCAAAGTGGTCACCCATGTCGTTGTGCGATCTAGCAGCTGCCATTTCACATCTCTTGAACTAGCATACAGCATCCGCCGTGATCCAGGGGCCACTACCCCAACGTCCTTTTCATGAGTAGAGAGACGGGCATCGCCATTTTTATGCCCGGCTAGAAGAGCGTCGGTGCGCCTTACCCATCAAAGATAAACATTACGACTGCCGAGAAGGGCCCCGAGCAACGTTACACATTTACTAGAAAACAACCACCCAGCGCCCCTTGCCAGCGCGCATGACCATCAGGCAGACACGGCATGCTGCCGTCCAAAACAAATAATTGCAGGACCTTGGCGGCACTATCTGCCCAGCTGGCCCAGCGAAAAGTGCATAAATTAGCCATCATGTTATTTTGTTGATTCAAAGTAGATTTAAGTTTTCTTAAGAGCCAATCAATTTAGAAAAATCAATTTAAGTTTACTAAATAAGTGTAGCCTGCACTTTTCTTAAAAATATAACTAAATAAAAAAGTCCAAGTTGCACTTTGATTGACCTAATGTTGCACTTTTCTGAATTGAATGAGACTTCAGAAAGTATCATCGACTTAGGCATATCACGGAGAAGAGGCCATCAGAATGACATGTGGTTGTGGAGCCAACTGTTCAGCTCGCTTGGTATGTAGCTTTGATGGCCACGCACCGGCATAGACCATTACTAGCCAAAACCACTAGACACCACCATGGAACAAACCGAAGTCATCTCACCTAGAAGATCTTTTGAATAAATCACGGCTACTGCACATCCTTGTATAGTGGGTAAACAAACAGAATTACCACAAGAAAGAAACAAAGGAACTATAAACAAAAAGTGCCTACATAAACTTTTCAGATTCTTTATCTAGCAAGTCTGCGGCTAGGCTAACCTCTTTTTAGCCTTCTCGCTTTGCCTGGTCCAGCAAAAATGTGAAAGATATGCAGATATAGAGTCCTAGGTAGGCTGGCGATCGATGGACAACTGAATGACGAGCAGGAGTGGATGACGAGAGTGGGCAGCTAGGTGTTGCAATGGCAGGGAGGGAGGTTGTCTTCACCGTGCAGCAAGGGAGACCTGGGCCTTTGGCACAGCCGTAGCGTAGCTCCATCACCAACTCATTCACGGAGCACCCACGGCCTATGGACCTCGTCCTTTGGCCTGCAGCTCAGCCACCGCTTGAGTAGGACATGCAGCCAGGGCAGGCCGCTCGTCATGGCATAAGATATCCATCGAGCCTCCACCGAGATCTCCTCGGCCATATCTTCCTCCTGCTTGCGTGCATCGTGGATCGAGTCCTGGCGTCCGCCATCAGCAACACTGGCGCCGGTGGCGTTGTAGAACCTGTCCCGCTGCCATGGCTCCTCAAGCCCTTCGTTGATCCGCATCGGCCCTGTCGGCCGCAAGACCGCGGGGCTTGTTTCTGTTGCTCGGCTTCGGGAGGGTGGGTTGTGGTATCATCCCATCGCGGCGCCAGTAATGCCATGCTCAACCTCCGCGGTGGCGCATAGCCCTCCCGGATGGCATCATCCCCATCAGCTCCAGCGACATCTGGTGCCCCATGATGATTTGTGCAGCCGCCGTGTCCGCTGCCCCATCTTCTGGTGACGCGTGGTGCGCTGCCATAATGTCCAACCAAATAAACATGGCATTCTGCCACCACTGGCATGGAGTCTGGGCGTCACTTGCCGGCGGGATGCCGGCCTCGCCCAATGTCACCGACGCGGCTTACAAATCACGGATGGTTACTGGCGTCGACTCGGATGATGACCTCTATTGCTACAAAGGCCAAACTTCCGACATCTACACATACCATTGTACATCTTGCCTCTGATGCTGTGCTCCCGGACGAACATGGCACACAGATCGGTCCGTATCCGCTACATCCTGCCCTCACCTCTGCGGAGGCGATCTGCTGATGGTGAGGAGATTCATCTTGCCATTGAGGGCCGCCGTCGCGGTTCCAGACTCTTCAGGCTACATAAGCAACGGGAGGGCGGCCGGCTTCCTGGTGGTGGCACGTCTACGAGATGGCGGGTAGGTGCTCTTCGGCGACAGGGCCTGCTCCAAGGCCTTCAAAAGCGGGACACCTGGCATTTGGTACATATCCTTCCTCGACGGCGTCTACCTGGTGGTCGCTTACGGTGTCCTCCAGCCGAGCAGTATCCCTGCGCCCGGCGCCGCGGGTGGCATTACTCAATCCCCAGTGAGATCGGCGTTGCCTGCCATGGTCTCCCCCTTCCGACACCTCGCCGTGCATTTGGTACCACCACTAATTGAGCTATACCCAGCAGGTTTGGTTTGAGGCATCATACAGATATCTATCAGTTTAATTAGAGTCTTTGTTGTTTGTGTTTGCTCCTCGTCGGTGTTTCTTTTCTGTTGTACTCTTTGATTTGGTTGTTGTTGTAATATCACGAACTTGAAAGTTCCATATCCAGTTTACCGTATGTGTGCTAAATTTGAAGTCTGTTTCGAACTCATTTCATCTATATGGATACTTGTATCAGCCCTTAGGTGAAACAAATTATTCCAGGTAGCATGGATACTCATATCAGCCCTTCAAACAAGGAAACAAGCAATCATGTTAGCTAGCGGCGCATATAGTTGAGGACGGAGTACCTGAGTCGAGATCGCATGAAAAAAAGAATAAAGGTGGCTGGAATTCTAACCTTTTGCCTCGCAAAACTATAATGTATATGCTTTTATTTAGCAAGCGTGTGTGTTTGAGCAAGTGTTATTAGACAAGATACTAATGTACTAGCAGGCAGTCGGCACGAAGAGCTCTGCTAGCTGGTACAACTTATGCAAGATTTATACAGTAGTAGAATCCACAGAAGTGTAATTTTAAGCAAGTGTACTTTCACTAATAACAAGAAGGAACTATTTTTTTATTCAGATGCGTACAGAGATACATGTACTCTTATTCTTCACAAAAATGTTAACTGCACTTTTCTGCTATATAAGAGTCGTCCGTATACTCTTATTCTTCACAAAAATGTAAGTGCACTTTCAGTTATATAATGGTCCAAATAAACTAATTGTTTCTGCAGCTATTAATAAATGGTGTGTGAGCAACATATTTTACTGAAAGGTACAATTTTTAAAATGCAATAACACAATCGAAATGTATAGGAACTCCTATCACTTTAAGGTCCAACTAAGATCAAGCTACATATGTGTTGACATGTTTGCTCGGAATTGCATATATCCTTCACAATAGTTCTGTCGGATTCTATTCAAAGTGAATTTCGTTAGCATGTTTTCTCCATTTTGAGCAGTTTTGCTCCACAGTCTATACATCCCTACTTCCAAGTTCTTAAGCTGCAGCTGGGCGTCATCGGAGTTGGAGGCCATTGTCAGCGGCGTAAGCGTTAGTGGAGGTAAAACCTAAAGAGACAACCAAAGGAGCATGGGAGTGTGCGGTGTGGTCTGTCGCCTGTCAGTCGGATGCAGTACTAAAACTGTTAGCGGAAACCGCTTCAACATTTATGTGGGACTTTGGTATGTGGTCACTGAGGCCATCTGCCGACTCATACAATGACTCTCTAGCTTACGTGCAATAGGAGGAGAGGGGCCACAAAATTTTATGTCGGCCCAATTATTACTGATATAAAACAAGCGGGAGGACTTGTAGCATCAGCCATTTGAGGCAGCCAGGGAACTATAAAGTTTGATCTATTGTTGCAGATGAATAGGCGGCTTTCGATCAGGTATGCTTACTTGCTTTAGTATCTGTAAAACCCTAAAATGGCCTTAGGCATGAATATGGCGTTTTGGATATCGGCCTCCATAGAGGCCATTTTGAAAAAAAATGAAAATTCAAATTTTTGGCTTAAAAAATCTGATTTTTATTATACAAGTAAACAAGGATGTGAGGTGTATGTGTAAATTTTAGGACGAAAATACCTTTAAAGCGCGGATCTGTACAAAAAAGACAAATTAATGGTCTGGATGGATGAGCGGTTTCATGTGTTAAAATCCCTAGATTTGTTTTTCTATTGCACAGCCCTTATTTGAATGTATTTCATCTTGAAAATTTACACATTTAGCATTATTCTTTCATGTATGTCTATATTTTTTCAGAATTTTTTGAACCGTATGAATTTTCATTAGTTTTGAATTTTACATTTGGACGACTTCTTAAGGCTCACATGTTATTAATGCTAGATCTCTTTTATTTGCAGACAACTGGGATACATCACAGTCATGGTAGGAGTACAGAAAACAAGTGGGGTATTAGCACAAGCAGCTCATACAGTGGGAACCACCCAATTCGTCTAGGTCATCTCACGAAACTTTGCCTCGAAAATCAACTTCAAATCCACCCATAGTGCGTCGAAAAACAGTTGGATTCAATGGCTAGCTTACTCGATCTTCCTAGCTTGCTGCAGAATTAGACCTATCTATGAGTGAATAAACTTTTTTTTCAGTTGCTAGCTTACTCGATCTTCCTAGCTTGCAGCAGAATTAGACCTATCTATGAGTGAAAAAGTTGCTCCTAAACTGACACTAACATCAGTTACCCCCTTCGAACAGATCTAACAGTGTTCGAAAACTAAAGAAAGTGTATCTATGATCGTGAGATAGGAAGGGGACAGGAGGCGTAATATCTTGGGGTTTCCGTCGGCGGTGGATCCTGCATGGCTGGATGCCTGATATGGGGACGTGGGGAAGCTTTACCAGCCTTTCTGTGGTGTAGTCGTCCGGCGAGACCGTGCGGCGTGAAGCGCCGACGATCGATGACATCGATGCCGACTGGACGATGCTACAGATAGAGCCGTGGAGGCACCTGGTTCCATTTGAGCCAAATTGGTTGGGCCAGGCAGATAAATGGCTTATGGGCCTACTAATGCAAGCAACAGGCACAATGGCTGATACTCTTTTTTAACTATTCTGAAAAACAAGTTATATGTTTTTTATCATGGATTTTTTAAAAAGAGACTGACCAGTTGGGAAAACAATGTTGTACAACAGATAACCTTGGTATTTTAACAATTACTTACCTGAGTTTCTCTTCAAGAGTGATCCCAAGAGCAACGTCACATACTGGGCAGGATACAGTCTCCTCTTCATCTATTTTCTTCATAATACACTCCCGGCAAACTGCATACACGAAGATGGTTATATACAGGCAGGCATGCAAGTATCATACAGAGATATGTAAGAACTAAATTTATAATCGCACAAATGTCACCTCATCCGACAGTTCCTATGTATAGGCTATACGGTTCGTCTATCGTCGTAAACCAGCAGCAAAACACTTCCTCCTCAAAAGTGATCATGCTTCGGCCGCTCCGCATCTCCCTAGCCCGCCGTTCTGCTCTGATCCCGAGCTCCAAACCAAATTCTCCTCACAGACTAGTGGCCGATCTCTGCAAAAGGAGATGGATGCCGACAGTAGTAGTAGGAGAACGACTACAAGGAAGAGGAAATCAGCCGCAATCGAGGTTAAGGGCTAACCAGCTCTGGTGCGGCGGCAGCGATTGAACACGACGGAGGAGGATAGGATAAAGACTGCGATCTCATTACCTCATCCGCCCCCCCCTCCCCACCACTCGGACGACATGCTCCCGAAAGATAATCTCGCTCCTCGCTATCAAGAAAGACAGCCGCACTCAGATCCTTGTGAAACAGCGCCTCTTTATATTGTGACTTTCCTATGATTCAAATAAAATCAAAAACACCTTTGGGCCTTAGAAAAACTAACAACATTTCCATTTTTGAAATGGGGTGATGGGGTCAACCATCTCAATATTGTTTCAGCAAGAGAACAATGTCTTAAGATAACCTGGATAACTAACATTAATCCCACTAATTATACCGTAATCAACACTAAATACATTTACGGTCTAAATGCAATTTCAACTTCTTTTATGCTACGGCTTTCAAAAGGAATAAAAAATCCTTGCGCCTTCCATTAGCCTTTCAGATGAAAAGATCAAAAGAAAAAAAATGCATCATGTGTGATTAAACAGCAACATCCGCCATACCTAGGGTCTGCTACCTTAGTGTCCTATTTATGAGCAGAGGCGGGCACCGCCATGTTTGATGTCAACTGGAAGCCATTGGTGGGCCCTTGCATCATCAATGATGGATGTTGCCACTGTTGGCGTGGGCCTCACGTGCAGTAGTTGCCACGCTACACACCTAAAATGTGGGCCCCAATCACCATGTGTAACACTGGTCCAATTTGATAGTATCTTGGAAGCAATCAGAGAATGTTTCTATGAATATAATTGTTGCAATTACCGGTATTTCTACAATTGATTGCAGTTAATGATTTTTAGTAGATTTCTAAGATCAATTGCAATTAATGGAATCAATGTTGTTTCCAAATTATGATGGTGTGATATATACATCATTGGAGCAACGTTGGACGTTGGATGTAGATGGTTGAATGGCTGGGATCGTTTGGATTCACCAAAGTCATGATTTTAGAAGAAGCAGTAGATTTAATCGTTGATTCTAAATAGATTAAATTTTTCTTAAGCATCAATCGGTTTAGATTAATTCAAATTTAGTTTCCTAAAAAAGTGTAACTTGCACTTTTCTAGAAAATTGTAACTGAACAAAAAAAGTGTAAGTTGCACTTTCACTAAGTTGTTGCATGGCCACCTTCTGGTAGGCGTCCTACACATATGCTGCTCGGTGGATGCATTTCTACGGTCCCGCCCGGCTCCAATCCCCAAGTGGGCCTCTTGTCGTCGGACTCTATATCCCGGACATCACTTGGCGAGGAAGAGAATTACGTTCGAAGTTCATGCGTGGTGTGCGGCTCTTCGTTGTTCACATGCGTTCACGTCTAACAACGACCTCGCTCGGGCTGCGACATGGGGTTTTCTGGAGTAGCTTAGGTGCAAGTGGCTACGGGCGGAAAGCGCATCAAAAGTCTTTCCGCAAGGTGGAATCATGCTGGTCGAGAATCATGGAACAAGTCGTTGCTGTCGAGAGATCCATGAGGCGCCAAGACGGACAACATCTATCGAGGCCATTGATCTAGGGATCGTCACCCTCTTCCATGATGACCCCCCTGTACCACATGAAGAATAGTGGATCATGAAGAAGGTGGTCTTGAGGTAAGGATTTTCCTTTCAAGAAGAAAAATGGGTTCCTTTGTTTTACTACTAACAACGAAATTGTCCCGCTATGCAAGTCCCGACTAGTGCTTCTCCAACTCGAGGATTTCTAACAAATATAGTCCATCTCCTCAACCAACATCGATTCGTGGAGAGGAGATTTCGTTCAAGAAGAGGAAAGCCAATGTGCTCGAAGTAATCGACATTAGCGATGATGATAGTGTCGCCCCAGTCCCACCTACCCAGATCTTAGGGACTGAGGGAGTCCTGGATTAGGGGGTGTCCAGATAGCCGGACTATGACCTTTGGCCGGACTCCTGGACTATGAAGATACAAGATTGAAGACTTCGTCCCGTGTCTGGATGGGACTTTCCTTGGCGTGGAAGGCAAGCTTGGCGATACGGATATGTAGATCTCCTACCATTGTAACCGACTCTGTGTAACCCTAATCCTCTTCGGTGCCTATATAAACCGCAGGGTTTTAGTCCGTAGGACGAACAACAATCATACCATAGGATAGCTTCTAGGGTTTAGCCTCTCTGATCTCGTGGTAGATCTGCTCTTATACTACCCATATCATCAATATTAATCAAGCAGGAGTAGGGTTTTACCTCCATCGAGAGGGCCCGAACCAGGGTAAAACATGTCGTGTCCCTTGTCTCTGTTACCATCCGCCTAAAGCCTACAGATTCGGGACCCCCTACCGAGAGTAGGGTTTGACACCGACATTGGTGCTTTCATTGAGAGTTCCTCTGTGGCCGTCTTCTTTAGTCCCGATGGCTCCTCCGATCATCAACAACGATGCGCTAAAGGTGAGACTTTTCTCCCGGACAGATCTTCGTTATTGGCGGCTTTGCTTTACGGGCCAATTAAGCAGCCATCTGGAGCAGATTAAGCTATGCCCCTGGCCACGGGTCAGATTTGGAAGTTTGAACTACGCGGTGACATCCGCGGAGACTTGATCTTGACGGGTTTGAGCCACAGCCAAGCGCGCCCGCCTTTATCACGAGGGGGCATGATCTAGCTCCGCCCGCGAGCGGTGTCACGGAGGCCGCACCGATGTCGCTCCGACCTTTGGCTTCCGGGCCGGCGGCGCCGATCGAGGCGGGTGGCTGGTCACCGCCTCGGGGCTGCGATCTCTCACGAGATTGAGCCATACACCTACCCGTCCTTTGCGGCTTCGTGACTCAAGGTGCAGGACTACGAGCCTTGGCGCCCATGTCGAATCCGATTGGGCGCCGATCATGGAATTCACTGCGCGGACATCTTTCAGCACTCGCCCTTTGGCGACATCCAGAATCACTAAAGTCTCTCTCTTTATCAGGAAGCCTGGCGGATTATGGTCGGGAAGGTTGGGATCTGACGACGAAGAAATTCAACCCCATCCACCACCCACTTTGTAGCCTTGTTGATGATTTAACCGACATGCTCGACTTGACTCCGAAGACATCGGCGGTATGGACGGCGATGCGAGAGCGACCAGAACCAGCGCCCACAGGCCACTGGAAGAGCCACCTTGTCATCGACATATACATGGTGGACATCCCAAAAGATGGGAATGGCGATGGAACAGCGGAGGATGACCCCTCAAGAAACAGCCTAAGCTTGGCGTGCTGGCGCCGCTCTAAATCCGCCACAGCAAAAGCGGTGATTCCGGCCACGAGACAATAACACCCCGGACGGTGCGAAGACAACCCCCGGCAGGATTCAAGCGCAGGAGGATGGAGAAGCCAGCCCTCATGAGAGAGCGGCGAAAGAGGTAGAGGACAATAATTATATGCCTCCCTCCGAAGATGAGGCAAGCCTCGACGGACCAGCCAATTAAATCGTGCCCGAGGATCCCGTCGAACAAGGCGTTTCAAGCGCGGGCTTATAGCCCACAAGCAGCCTCAAGAAAAAGCAGCAACAACTTAGAGCTGACCAAGACTTGCTAGCTAACAAATGGACTGAAGTCCTTGCGGCGAAGAGTATGAACTCGGCGCCCTCAAAAACAACCAAAAGCGCAGGCTGCTACCCGATTAGAGGAGAAGCACCCAAACCTACATTACCAGCACATGATCGGCTGACTGGCCACCTCGTGGCGCGATAGAAAACCTCTCGACCCTCAACTCAAGCTTTGCACCCGGCGCCGCTCAAGAAGTACCAAGCGGGGAAATGCGGCGAACCTGCGAGATATATTGGAGGACAAGGCAAGCAAACAAGATCGATCTATGGATCGGCGTGGGCGCCCGACGCGTGGCGATAACAAATCACGCGGATATAACAACTCGGCGGGCGAACCACGATGAACAAAGCTCATTTGAGTTGCGTCGTGATATAGCCCAATCTGAGGCGCCACACCCACTATGCTTCACGAGATGAAGTGATGGATCATCAAATCCACTGAGGGTTTCAAACCCGTAAACATTGAATCATACAATGGCACAACAGATCCTGCGGTTTGGATTGAGGACTATCTCCTTCATATCCACATGGTCATGGTGATGATCTACATGCCATCAAATACCTCCCACTCAAGCTTAAGGACTAGCCCAACATTGGCTTAACAGCTTGCCAGAGAAGTCAATTGGCTGTTGGGAAGACACTGAGCGGCATTCTCGACAATTTCCAGGGCACATATATGCGACCACGAGCCGCCGATGACCTAAGCCACATAATTCAGCGGTGAGAATCGGCCGGACAATTCTGGACACGGTTCCTAACCAAGAAAAATCAAATCGTCGACTATCCGGATGCAGAGGCCCTTGCAGCCTTCAAACACAATATCCATGACAGAGTGGCTTACGGCACCTAGGACAGGAAAAGCCGAAATCCATGGCAGCCCTCACAACACTCATGACCCGCTTTTGTGCGGGAGAGGACAGCTAGCTGGCTCGTAGTAACAACATGACCAAGAGCCACAGTAATTCGGATACCAAGGACAGCAATGGCAGGTCGGCGTCGCAACAAGCACAAGCTCCGCGTGCGGTGATAATGCTGAGGATCGTGATCGATAGCCAGTTGAGGCTCTAAACCGGTCAGCGGAAAAAGCCATTTAAAAGAAATACTCGGGCCCGTCAATTTGGACGAATACTTGATAAACTCGTGCGGATACGACACCCGAAAACCAGCCAACCACACTAACAGGGAGTTGTTGGGTGTTCAAGCAACGAGCAATTTAAATGCGAAAACAATGACAAAGGGCTCCATAGCGATGAGCGAGGAGCCCGGCCTCCGAACAATAGAGGACAGAAGGGCTTCCCCCACAAGTGCGGACGGTGAACATGATATCATAACCCACATACCCAAAGGGAGGCGGGGCGTGCACTAAAGGACTTATATCACGATGGAGCCAGGTCGCCCCAAAGTTCAACCGTGGTCTTCCTACCCGATCACTTTTGATCGAAGGACCACTAACTAGCACATCTGCCATGGCGGATTCACCGCATTGGTTCTAGACCCAATCATTGTGGATTTCACCTCACTAGAGTCCTAATGGACGGCGGCAGCAGCTGAACCTGCTTTGTCGGGATACGGTCATAAAATGGGCATAGACCCATCAAGGATTAAACCCACGAAGATGACCTTTAATGGCGTCATACCAGGTGTAGAGGCCAAGCTGTACAGGGTTAGTTACACTTGAAGTGGTCTTCGGATCCTGGATAACTTCGAGCGCGAGTTAATCTTGACATAGTCCCGTTCCATTGCGGCTATCACGCCTTTGCTTTCGAGCGAACGCATTTGCAGAGTTCAATGCGGTGCCGCCTCTATATATCTCAAGCTCAAGATGCGGTCCTCGAGTCATTACGGTCAATGGAAACACGAGCGCTCTCTTGGACGGAGGAGCATCTGGCCGACCCTCGCGGCGGAAGTACAAAGCAACCTCTTAAGGCAATTCTCGAGTCGGCTATTAAGCGTCCGGATACCGTCAACCGTCAAAGCGGCGCCGAGTAACCTACAACAAGACCGCTGGCACGTTCCGAACACGCGCATAGCAATGCGTTGAAACCCAGCCCTCGCGAAATTGCGAAACCAATACTACGCGTACATAATTACGCTCTGGAAATACCATGGGCATAGGAGGAGAGCACGACCACGGCATGCCGAATGCGCTCAACCTCACCGGGGGCTCCCGATTGTGTCATTCTTTTCTTTTCTTCTTTCTTTTTTACTTTCAAGACTCCGTTCTCTGACCCTGTCCGGATAGAATCGCCCGAACACACGATGCAACAGCCAGGGAAAGCGAAAGCTCGTCAGTGTCCAGGTGGTCTCTATTACGAGCAGTATACCTGTTTTACATACCATCCATGAGCTTACCCTGGAGGGACATGTTAAAAGTCCGTCCCTTGCTTATCGCACTATTCGTATCGTTACTCTCTTACTTACAGCCCTTTTGAATAAACAATACATAGCCTGCCTATTATTGAATTCCTTTTCTATATATATATATATATATATATATATATATATATATATATATATATATATATTCAGTTATGACATTGTGCAACCATACACTTTAGTACGGGCAATACACAGGGGCTTAAGTACCCCCACAATATGGTGTGATAAGTCCGAACACTTTCACAAGTCGGCACCCGAACTTATAGCATTATATGCATCGGCTCGAATCATGTCTTGGGTCAATAGTTGGGTTTGCTCGGCTCCCATGTTTGGTACCTTATGTTCTATTATATCGGCTAAGGTAGCGCTGGGAGAACCACTGCGATTGTGCCCCGGTTGAGCTGGGTTAAGCACCTCGATGGAAAGCTAAAACTGATCGTCATGATAGGCCGAGACCGATCGCTGTTCGAGAGGTTTCGAGTCCCTAAAGACTTATGCCTCTTAGGCGAGTCGACATTGTCCGGCCTAAGGCGTGGATAGTGCCCAAGTCGGTCTTCGAATCTGAGGAGGCCCTTGTATAAATTATAAATTCTATGGCTAAGTGAGAGTGTTCAAGCATTATAGTCCGAGTTGCTTTGTTCGTTGCGTTGGCGCCTCCTCGAAGGACCCAAGAATGGGAACAAGAGTGCTCAAGTTTATCCGAACACCCCAGCACTCGTGGCATGGGGGCTGAAGCCGACGACTTCGCCATCTCTCAAATTTAATACTGCGCGCACAGAAGGTAATATTTTAAATTCAAAAGTGTTGCTTAGCGCATATGAACAAGTTTTCAGCGTACATGATAACAAATGAGAGTCTACTCAAAATTACATCTTTGGAGCATTCACCGCTATAAAGCGGGCACCCTTGAGGCGCCCTCATAATACATTTCAGGCTTGCGATGCTCCTTGCCCGGTGGTGGTCCGTCCGTCACAAGCTTCTCAGCGTCCATCTTGCCCCTGTGCACCTTAGCACGGGAAAAGGGCCCTCTGGGCACCTTGATGCAGACAGGGCGCTTGGCGACTTCAACCCATGGACAGGCGTCCACCGGCCGCCTCACCAGCCCAAAGTAGCTCCGAGGCATTGCTTCCTTAAGCCACAGCCGAACTATGAGGCCCTTCATGGCCTGTTCGGCACATGGAAACTCGACCAGCTGCTTCAACTAATTAGCTTAAGGGACCCAGGTGTCGGCTCAACATCTTGAACCAGAACACCTTCTCCGTCGAGCTTCCCTCCTCATTTCGGTAGAATCTCGGCAGACATCGGACACCCTACGAGGCAGATCATTGAATGCTCACGGAGAGCTCAGGATTAGGAGTAAGTAACAGATAATTCACTTTCACATGCTTGCTTGGCATAAAGAATGCCTTACCGCCGCTATCTTCTTCATCGCCTCAATTTCTGGAGGCTTTTTGGGCTTGACCTTGGCGGCTTTAGGCGCTCTCAAGAGGGCGTGACTCGAGACTCTCGAGTCTTTGAGTCACGCTCAAACTCGTGTTTTCCATGAGCACCTGTAGCTCTTGCCACACCTCCGCCACCGTGCCTCCTGCTTCTCTCGCTCGGTGCGCCTTGTGGCGCATTGCTTTCGACCTTGGACACCCCCTCCTTGAGGTGCGCCACCTTGTTGTGGTGTTGGGGAGCGTAGTAATTTCAAAAATTCCCTCACTCGCAAGACCATGGTGATAGCATAACAGCGAGAGGGAGAGTATACATCCCGCGTACCCTCGTGACCCGGCGGGCGTTATAACTGCATGATTGATGTAGTCATACGTCTTCACGATCCGACCGATCCAAGCGCCGAGCGTGCGGTACCTCCGAGTTACGCACACGTTCAGCTCGATGGCGATCCCGGACTCCGATCCGGCAAAATGTAGCCGGATGAGTTCCGTCGACCTGACGAGGCGTGGTGGCGATGATGATGCTCCACCGTATGAGGGCTTCGCCTAAGCTCCGCGACGATATGACTTCTCCGTAGCGAGGCCGCCTAAGCTTCAGCTGACGATATGACCGAAGTGGAATATGGTGGAGGGGGCACCGCTGCGGCTAAAGGCGATCCGTAGATCAACTTGCATGATACAGGGTGCCCTGCCCCGTATATAAAAGAAGCAAGGGGTGCGGCCAGCCAAAGAAGCGGCGCACGGAGAGTCTCTCCCAGGGAGTAGGACTCCCCCCTAGTTGGATTAGGATTGGAGGAGGGGAAGAGGGAAGGCGCAGCCCCTCTCCTCTGTCCTATTCGGACTAGAGGGGAGGGTATGTGACGCCTCTACTGGCCAGCCCTTCCTCTTCTCTATATGGCCCATCAAGGCCCATAGACCCCCGGGGGTTCCATTAACTCCCGGTGTTCCAGTAACTTCTGTCTTCATCCGGAACCTTTCAGAAGTCAAACATAGGTTTCAATATATCAAAACCTAATCTCGAAATCCCTCAACCCAACAAGTACCTTTGGAGACACCTGTAGTACTCCTTTATAATCACCCGATTCACGTTGTGACGTTTGGTAGTACCCAAGTGTTCCTCAGATGGCAGGAGTTGCATAATCTCATGAATTCTGAGGAACATGTATAGGTCATGAAGAAAGCATTAGCAATATACTAAGCGATCAAATGCTAAGCTAACGGAATGGGTCGTATCAATCACATCATTCTCCTAATGAGGTGATCCCATTAATCAAATGACAACACATGTCTATGGTTGGGAAACACAACCATCTTTGATTAATGAGCTAGTCTAGTAGAGGCATACTAGTGACTATCTGTTTGTCTATGTATTCACGTATGTATTATTTTCCGGTTAATACAATTCTAGCATGAATAATAAACATTTATCATGGTATAATGAAATAAATAATAACTTTATTATTGCCTCTAGGGCATATTTCCTTCACATGGCCCTACGGTATTCCGCGTTATTCATGTCATTTTTCCAACCACATCTTTTAAATACTCCCATAAGTTATTACTTACCTTCCTTGTCCTCGAGCTGCTTTTTGTGAGGCAGAGCTGGTTCTCGGACGCGGAGAGCTCTTCTTCAATGCATCAACCTCCATGATCGGTCACGGCCCGAGGTCGACAATGGCCTTGACCTGCATTCCCATATTGACATACTTATGTTAGACTCCTGCATTATATCTTTTAGATCCTTAGTTACGCTTTTCTTCCAAGAACACCAAAGCTGAGCATCGAGGCTCTCTATCTATCACGGTAATATTTTTACATATCTTACATACATACCTCAAAGCTTTGTTAGAAGGCTGCTTGCGGGCTTCAGTCAGCCGCTCTTGGCGGACTGAACTTTACAGATCACCACACTCATATGAGTGCGGTGCTCTCGTCGATGGAAGCGCCGTTAGCGACTCCATCAAATTATCCAGTGCCTCCGGTTGGGCCGGAGAGTCACCCGGCGTCGCCAATCTTGCCCTTCTTACGAGGTCGCTTTGCGAACTCGAAACCCAACTGAAAGTTCAGTGCAGATGCAGCCTGAGGCGGACTTAAAGCCCTTGAGGGTTTATCCCTTCTCGCGGTCGGGAGAGTCGCCTTCGGCGCCTCGAGAGCCACCTCCTCCTGTCTGGGCCTTGGGGACTCCACCTCGGCGTCATCCAGCGGCGGGAGGAGGCAGGTGGTCGGAAGTGAGTGCTATTCACGCTCGGCCCGAATCGAGGGCCGCTCGTCGAGCGTCGAGCCCATCCTTGGGCGGGCTACATGGTTATATTCCGGTGTTAGAAGATGTTGTGCGACAAATGGAATGCCAGCTGATTAATCTGGTGTCCAGGACACTTACGATTTTCCGAGGGCTTGGTCCTCGGTGGCCCTCCTCTTGGCCGTCTGTCGGCGTTGGTGAGTGTAGTCCGGAGGAAGGTCCTTCCCTTCTTGGACCCTCGGCCTCCCCACAGGCGGCCTTCCTTTCTTCTCTCCCCAGCGAGAGAGGCCTCTTTCCTCCTCCTGCGTCTTCGTGGGAGGAGTCCGCCTCAGTCATCGGACGATGAAGTCGACAACACCCCGGCGCGGGGAACTCCTTGAGTTCTGTGGCCTTCTTCTTGGCCTTCTTCTCCGGCACACGTAAGGTGCGGGAACCAGACGATCCGTCAATCCAGCGTCCGCTGGAGTCTTTTTGGCAAGAGTAGCGGACAGTCAACGTGTCGGGCGTCTTCTGCCGGTCGGACTAAGGTGAGGAGTTTTAGATCCGCATGAGAGTCAAACTATGAAAGAGTCCGTAAAGGGTAAAATAGCTTACCTCGGCTGGCTTGATGCCCTGACTAAATCCGCAATCTTGATGGCGGATCGGGAGCATGGCGCCCTTGAACTTGACACCTTCCGGGCATCTTAAATGCGTAGTGTCAAAAGAAATTGGCTCAAGGTTCGGTTTTGTGCGGATCAAACTCCCACAAGTTGAAGGCCGTTGCTGGCATTGGAGGATCGGCGGATGAGCATAACACAGACTTCGTTGACAAGCTTGCTTCTTGTCCACCGAGGTTTGGGCCTTGGTTTGGAGTCCGATCAGCTCTTCTGAATTACCCGTCAGGGCCGTCTCTTTCCATGAGGTGAGCCATGTAGGGAAGCCAGATCAGAATTAGGGGGTCCGCTGCCCATTTAGAGTCGCAGCGGCTCGGTGATGTAGAACCACCCGATTGCCACCCCTTTATGGTCTCCACGAAGAGCCCTCGAGCCATAGGGCGTTGGCCATCTTGCCCACCATGGCACCTTCGCCTCCGGCTTAGCGGCCGCCCACTACCTTGACGACATTGAAGGTCTTCAGCCATAAGCAGTGGGGCTTGATGAAGAGGAAGGCCTACTTTGACGATGAGCACTTGAGAGATGTTGAGGATGAAATTGGGGCAGGATCATGGAAATCTGGGCCGTGGTAGAACATGAGCCCCGGACAAATGGGTGAAGTGGAAAACCTAGTCCCTTCGGAGGAAGTGGGGAGGAACACCACCCTCTCATGGGGTCTGGGGGTGGGGATGAGCTGCCCTTGTCGAAGGAGCCGATGCACGATGTGTTCGGACAAGTATCCGACCTTCGCAGCTTTTTGATGTGCCCCTCCGTGGCGGAGGGACCATCCATGCCTCCGCTCCAAACATAGTTGGAGAAGGTTGAGGTGGGATGTGCGGACTTGGTAGCTAGAGCTCAAATCTGTGGAAATGGATGAAACAAAGGAGGAAGAAGGCGTGTGTGATAAAGTGGATCCTTATCCCTTATATGGGCCGGACAAAACTATGCGTCCCCGGCCTGATAAAACTTATCTCTGCGCCGTAATCAATGGCGCGGTTGGAGTTACTACGCGTATTGAGAAGTCCCGAATAAGGGACACGATCTCACTTTGACAAGGCGTGCCAAGAAACCGCCTCGCTAAGCAGCGCTGAGGTGGGGACAGTAATGATTGAATAAAGGCTGCGCGTGGTGTGATGTCACGCATGCGAATACGTCGACAAATTGAACTTGTGTAAATATTATTCTCTCTGGTGGTATGTGGAACTTATTTTGCGAGAACGGGACACTATCCTTGTGTTCAAAATCTTCTATGAAGAATTGGAGGAACCCGCCTTGCAATGCCGAAGACAATATCGCGCGGACTCGTCGTCATTGAAGCCTGGTTCAGAGGGCTCTGAGGAGTCCTAGATTAGGGGTGTCCGGATAGCGGACTATGACCTTTGGCGGACTCTGGACTATGAAGATACAAGATTGAAGACTTCGTCCGTGTCCGGATGGGACTTTCCTTGGCGAGGAAGGCAAGCTTGGCGTCTGGATATGTAGATCTCCTACCATTGTAACCTACTCTGTAGTAACCCTAACCCTCTTGATGCCTATATAAACCGGAGGGTTTTTAGTCAAAAGGGACGAACAACAATCATACCATAGGCTAGCTTCTAGGTTTTAGCCTCGATCTCATGGTAGATCTACTCTTGTACTACCCATATCATCAATATTAATCAAGCGGGAGTAGGGTTTTACCTCCATCGATAGGCCGAACACTGGGTAAAACATCGTGTCCTTGTCTCCTTACCATCCACCTAGGCCTTGCAGTTCGGGACCCCCTACCCAAGATCCGCCGGTTTGGACACCGACAGGGGACTATTCTCAAGAAGAAGTGGTCACGGAGAGGAAGCAGTCAAATGGTTGTGGTTCTTTTCATGGTTAGTGGGCGTGGATGCTAACACCGACCAAGTTCACCAAGTAGAGTCCATATGCTACTTCGTCCTCACAAGGGAACCCGTGTTGGCTACTAGCACCCTCTTTCCCGGTCTTTGTAACAAGTGCACTGTTCACAGGCGCCACCACCTTTTCCGATGGTTGATGGGCATTTCTGGTTCAAAAGTAGTTTGGAGGATGAAAGTGATGGATATTTGGAATTGGGCGAATACGCATGCAATCAATAGAAACAAGGAATTAAAGAGAACAACGATGACTGTTCTTGGATCTGGACACCACCGACCAAGAGATAGATGGGGCGCCATCACGAGAATAGAGGACACCAAAACCAAGGATGGTGGAGTGCGTGGCAACATAGGAAGACCATGAGAATGCGTTACGAGAGGGCACAAAGGAGGCCAAAACAAAACCATGCAGGGCAGCTAGAGCAGCATAGAGAGTGAACTCACATGTGGGCGCGCCGTTGTCGCGATTTAGCTTACTGTTTATAAGTGGTTCTTTAGCTAATGATGGGAATAGGAGGTAGGTATGGAGAGGCAAGATCTTAGCTATGGAGTAGTTGTATCGCCACGAGTTTTACGAGTTCATGCCCTTCTGAGAACTAATAGCCCCTCGTCTAGGGCTAGGAGCGGTCGGCTGAATTATGCGTGTATGAGTTACAAGATGCGAATCCCTATACCGCAGGAATTCGATCGACGCATCAGCCAACTCGAAAGACATAAACTGGCTTCTCCATGATCTCTAATTGGCTAGACGATTCATAGTGAAGCGAGTGTCTTAGCAGACTTGTTGGAGAAGATTGCGTTTTTTCCGATCCATTCATCATGGTTTCAAGGCGGAGTTTTGGTTGAGGGCTGCGAGATCCGTCTCGGCAGCGCTCCGTTCATCGCCGACAACTCCGCTTAGTTGCAGGAGGCTCCCTCGGCGTTAGCGCACTCCCGTCCGGGCGGCGCACTTGCTGGCGTGCGTCCATGGCGTCCTCCTATGACGGCCGTCGACCGATGTCGGTCGACTCTTGTGCTATCCCTCCTCGATCTCGCGCGGCGCATAAGCGCTCCGATCGTCGAGGAACTTGATGGTGGGTGAGGCGCGCGTTGGCCCGCGATCGGCCCTCCCAAGTCGCGGCAATCAAGCCGGCTGAATCTCTCTGACTGTTGAATCTGTCGGCGGCTCGCGAAGACTGCATCCGAGTCGATAGCATGCGATCCAGCGGCGGAGGATTCACGATGGTCGACGGACCATGTAGTCCTCCTGGTTTTCCCGCACCGGCGAAGGCGTTGGTGGGCGGAGCAGGCGCAAGCTCACGAAGAGTACCAACCCGAGCCCCTCACTTGGCTGCGGAGGAGGAGCTCGCTTGCGGAACATGGATCGCTTCACCTCCCTATCGTTGGAGAAACCCCGAGGCCGTGCCTTAGAAGATGCGCGTTTGGCCAACGGCGCGGCGCTTTTCGGCTGGAAAATCTCCAGCGAGTGCTTTCGATGAGCAATGCGACAACCAGGCCCGTCGTCGGTCGGCGTCAACGCTTTCCACAACGACTCAGGTATACGAACTCCCATTCGAGAATCTAGCATCTGCAACCCGTATAGCGAGTCCATTCCAGCGTTCCCGGTCGGAGCTGGCGAGGGCTTCTCGGATCGTTTTGCCGGCGGAGATCAAAATTCAGCTGTATCATAGTCACGGGCAGGATTCACAGCAGATCCGTCGCTGTGAATATAGTCCATTCGAAGCACCTGACCCAAGATAAGCCCCGGCGTGAGGACATGGAGGCGGCATGATCGATATGAGGACCGATTGATCGTCATGATCGGCGTCAGTGCCCTCCTCCCCAAAGGGTGG